>CM046880.1:136901084-138321880 GCA_025667525.1 Glebionis coronaria
TAGGCCAAAATAGATAACAAATTTTGAAAAATGTCGAAAAATTGATTTTCCGGTTAAAATGAGGACAAAAACAAGGAAAAGACCACTTAACTTCGATAGAAGTCCCCCCTACACTTAAGATAAACATTGTCCTCAATGTTTAAGCATGTGGGAGTAAACTCCCCTACACTTAGGACATTGTGCACGTTGTTTAAATCTCGCTATAGAAGAGACAACTAAAGAGATTCCTATTTTAATATTGAGAAAATATAAAATAGTGAATCGAAAAGAGTTTAGGATAGAACCGATATCCCAATGTGCTTAAAATCCAAAGTAGGATCAAGACGATAATCTTAAAAGTCCAAAGGAGGTGCATCACTCTCATGAGGGAAGTAAGTGTTGAGAAACATAGAGAAGTCTTCCTCAAATGAGTAATCGTCCAAAGTAGGATCGAGTGATGGCGGAGGATCTTCATCCTGTGAAGAATCGCTCGAAAGAGTATCGGCATCCTCAAAATCATCAAAAGTGGGCATGTCGGGATACTCAGAGGTAAGGTCATCATAATCATCCGAGTCTGAGCTAGAATCATCATCATCATAAGCATCGAAGACCGGTGAAGAATCATAAATGGGAGAGGCGTCTAAATTGGGGCGAGAATCATCCACATCATCTTGAAAAAGTGGATTATCAATGCAAGAGTCGAATAGAGGATTGTCGTAGACGGTAAATTCATCGAGCACATTAATCATATTCACTGATTCGCGGCCTCTAAAGGTTGTACTTGTAAGCTTCCCCATTTTAAAAACTTGTGCATCATCCCCGACTCTTAAGATTAACTCACCTTCGGCCACATCTACTAAAGCTCGTCCGGTTCTCAAGAATGGCCGACCAAGTATTAAAGGAATACGAGGGTCCATTTCATAATCAACAACGACAAAATCGACCGGGAAAGTAAATGTGCCAACTTTTATGAACACGTCTTCGGCTATACCAACGGGGTAAGCGAGAGTGCGATTTGCAAGTTCAAGAGTCATCTTTGTTGGAGTAAGGTCGGGCAATGATAGTGTTTTCCAAACACTCAAAGGCATCAAATTAATACTGGCCCCTAGATCAGCAAGGGAAGTAAATTCTTCAATTTTGTTGAACACGCAAGGCAACACAAAACGACCGGGATCTCCAAGCTTTTCCGGAAGTTCTTTAAGAATAACTGCAGAGCAGTTTTCATTTAATCGAGTGTTGGCGAGTTCAATCAGCTTCTCCTTCTTGTTAAGCAATTCCCTAAATGCTTTAACAAATTTGGGCATGTGGACAAGTGCTTCAAGAAAGCTAATGTTGAAGTTCATTTGAGAAATCATCTTCACATAGCGTGTCACGTCGGAGTCCTCCTTGGTTAGCATTTTGGTCTTGCCTAAACGAGAAGGATATGGGATATTGGGTTTGGGTGGTGAAGGTGCATGTGTAGGTGGTAAAGGTTGAGATGTTGAAGGGTCATTCGTGGGAACTTCATCACGTCGAGGCGGAGACGGTGATGGTGTACTAATACTGGGTGTAGGAGGAGTAGGGATAAATGGTGGTGGAGGAGGTGTAGATGATGGGGGTGGGATTAGTGGTCCTACGATGGTGACTCCACTACGAGTAGTAATAGCACTCACAGTAGCTCGCGGATTAGTGACGGTGTTTGAAGGTAGAGAACTCGAAGAAGAAGGTTGAGCGGCGGGCAAGAAACTAGCAAGCATATTCTTCAAATCATTGGTTTGACTGCTGAAGGAGGATTGAATGTTATCTCGAGCTCGGATCATATCTCATTTCCTTGCTTTGTGATATCTCCTTTGAGATTGATAATTTGGCTCTGCAGGTTCTTGATTTGCTCACCTTGGGTTCTCATGATGGCCTCAACATCGGGGTTAATGGGTGGGAGTTGTTGAGCGGGTGGGTGATAAGGATTAGAAGCTTTTGGTGGGATTTGGTTGCTTCTAGTGCAGTTGTTGGCGGATTTTTTGTTTTGAGGAGAAGAACCGGGTGAAAGGTAATTGTTTGATCGGTAACTCAGCAAATTTCTATCCCCTTGTCGAGCTTGGTAATTTTCCGGTGAATAATTACCATAAGCTGCATACACATTTTCCGGATTTCCTTGAGTTGAAGGACAATCGGTGTATGGGTGTGGACCGCCGCATGTTTCACAAGGATTAGCAACCGCTTTAACTTGTTTTTGTTGTTGGTTTGAAGCGAGAAGCGTAATACTTTTGCTCATTTCAGTCATCATACGGGTGAGTTTGGTCAGCTCAGGGTTTGCTGAAGTAGAGGAAACATTGACTCTCGGGTTGTTCCTTGAAGAAGCAGAGGAATCCCAGTTTTTGTGGTGAGTAGTCATGTTCTCAATTAGCTCTCTACACTCCTCGGGTCTCCTTTTCATGAATGTGCCACCGGCGGCTGCATTGATCGTATCCCGATCACGAAAAGTCAAACCGTTGTAGAAAGTATCTATTAAGGTTACAGGGAGCATGTTGTGGTTTGGACATCTATCGATCAAGACATTATATCTCTCCCAAGCATCAAAAAGAGATTCATCGAGATCTTGTATGAAACCGCTGATTTGATTGCGAAGGCTTGTGACCATGGATGGTGGAAAGTAGCGCGACAAAAAGCGTTGTCATGTCATCCCAAGTGTGAATAGAATTCTTCGGGAGACGATCAAACCATTTCTCGGCATGATGTAATAAAGTATGTGGAAAGAGTTGTAGGCGAAGTTCATCCACTGTGGCACCAGCCAACTTCATGCTTTGGGTGATTGTAATGAACTTGTCGAGGTGTTTGTTGGCATCATCATCGGGCAATCCACGGAATGAGTTTGTTTGCACTTGCTGAATCATGTAGTGCTTCAACGAAAACTCAGGAGCGTTGATTTGCATCGGCGCAATCGGTCCTCCTCGTCCAAACATGGTAGGTTGACAAAGCTCCTCCATGGTCCGAAGATCGGGCTGTGGAAGAACATTGTTGTTATTGTTGGGGTGCGGTGGATTATTGTTGTTAACACCTGGCATAGCTAAATCTTCTTGAGGCTCAGGCTCTTGATAATTAGAAGATCTAGTACGCTTACACCTGAAAATGCAAAAGAAAAAGAAACCAAACACAAAGACAATATATATACACAATAAAGATAAAATCTTTTTGGATTTTTGAAATTTTTAATTTTTATGGATTTTTATCAATTTTTAATTTTTATGGTTTTTGAATTTTTTATGCAAGAAAAATAACGCTCACAAGTGAACGGATCCCAAAAAGCAACGCGTCTCTCACAGAAAACCGTTAATCTTTACGAAAAGAGCCGACAGCGGCGCCATTTAATAACTCGCTTTTACCTAGTAAGAAAATTATCGTTCTCGTGGTCTAATCGAATTGATCTAGGTTCTCTATGTGACTCAGTTTTATTTTGGTGGAAACAAAAAGGTTGTCGTTGTAGTATATGAAAATGTGCAAAACAATTTAAGTAAAAGTGCTTTAAAGTAAAGTGGCGTATACAATAAATCTAAATCTAATTTAAAGAAAGGTGAGATATTTAAAACGTGACGGAAAGTAAAATGATTAAATGACTTAAAAATAAAGCGTGTTACGAGAATTAAAATTAGACAAGAATTAAAATGAGAGAGTAAAAATTAAACAAGACAAAACATGAAAAATACCCCAATCGGAATATATTCCGATCAGGCTCACCGTCGGAATGTTGTTAGCAATGTCAATCGGAATATGTCACCTCTCCCAATCGGAATATCTAGTCAAACCCCCAATCGGAATATAAACTTACCCTTGATCGGAATATGGCTTAGATGCTGGTCGGAATGTAGATCGGAACCCCTTGATCGGAATACTGTCACTAGTCCCAATCGGAATACCAAACTAACACCTCAATCGGAATGTACAATGTGGTACCAATCGGAATATGTCACCTTACCTTGATCGGAATACCTCAAATACCTCAGATCGGAATACCAGGCCACCCCAATCGGAATATGTCAGAAATACTAAAACCCTTTTCCGACCAAGCTAAGGAGCTATGGACGGAATGTAAAACCCTTTTCCGATTGGTCAGATCGGAATAAGGTGGAAAAAGCACAAATTAAGCTAATCTATTAAGCTATGATTCTAATAAGCACAAGAAGAAATATCTAAGATAAACCGTATAAAAAATAAGCTTCTAAACTGAAATGTAAAGACTTTTAAAACACGAAAAGGATAAGCTTTAAGAAAAACAACTTTTTATACGAAAATAACTTTTGTAAAAACTATATAAACTTGAAAATAAACAAAATAAGCTATGAAAATAAATGATTTAAAACAATCAAAAGCATAAAAATGTAATATTTAAACAAGTAAACAAGATGAAAAGCATAAAAATCAAAGATTAAAGAAAGGTAGAGTGAGATCAACAAGATAAAGTAAAGGTGCGAGAATTAAAAGAAAAACTTACTTGAAATTAAATGGTAAATAAGGTTCAAGACATGTAATTAAAGGTGCAAGTAATTAAAGGTGCATAAAATAAAGGTGGAAGAACTAGTTTGTCAATCTAGCCAACCAAACTAAATGAGATGAAAATGAGAAGTATATATAGGTGATTAGGAGGATGGTTAGAGGAAGCTTTCTCCCCTCCTTCCTTTCTTCTTAATTGCGCCCTTAAGTCCTTCCTTCTTAATCTTTTTGTTAATCTTGGACTTTGATGACTTTTGGCTCGGGATTTCTTTGGACTCGTCTTTTAATTCTTCGATAAATAAGACTTGAGTTCCTCGGCTTTAAGTAAACTTCCGTATTTTGACTTTTTCTTCGATAAATCTTCAGAATTGGTCTTGTACTTCCGTTCTTTTTGCACTCTTGACTGCTCGACTTCGTCTTTCATCTTTTTCTTCAATAAAAGTCCGTAAATGCCCGTGATTTCCCGTGTTTTCTCCACTTTTCACCTTTTCGTCCTAAATCACAACAAAAACACAAACCACGCATAATTCCGACATAAAAGACATAAAATATACGTTTTGGTCCGGTTATTACTGTAATTAAGTGGTAGAAAAGATGGGTGTTTTCACACCTATCAACCTAAACCCAATTAATACTTACTATTAACCCTCCTTCATCCCATAAACCCTAGAAAAAATCCAGTTTTAATTATCCTAATTATTAACCCAAGCGCCAATTAAACTTGGGGGTTTTACTCCTTACCCCACACCCATTTAACCCCTTCACCCAGAAAATTACTTGTCTACCTTTTGTCCCCTCTACAGCTCACACTCTTCACAAAAATACAATATTTCCAGAGAGCAAAAACCAAATCAACAACTCTTGTTGATTCCTTGGGCATCACAACAAAATGAATGGTGTGGATCATTTTCAGAGCTGCTACATCACATGTTTACAGCAAGGACTGAAGGCATCAAAGCATATCCAACGGATATTCCTCCAAGGGCTTTATGGGAATCACATAGCTAGGGTTTTCATTTTTCTGTATTCCTAGACTAATATTTAAGCAATGCAAGTTGTGGCATTAGCTCTTGTTCCAATTTCTTTGTAAAAAATTTCTAAAGGAATATTTAAAGTATTTTGATTAAATTGCAAAGAATTGTGTTCCATTTTACTATTTTCGCATAGTGTAATATTTCATTTTTCAGCAACTTTAGTTTATGTTCATTAAAAAGAATTTGGTTCAAAGAATTTAGTTTATGTTAATTTTTTAAAAAGCTTTTTAACAAATCCGAATCCAAGCACAAGGGAAGTGAAAGTGGACCTTGTGCTTTGTTTTTAGTTTCGTATTAAGTCTTGGTGGTTAAGTTTGGAGTTTCAAAAAGTGGTATCAAAAGATTATTGATTTCAGGTTGTTTCATAGGATTTCAAAAAAGTTTGATTTTCGCTAAAAAATATTTCACTTTCTATTCCACTGATTATTCACTGTTTAAAAGCTGTCCAAAATCTCTTGACAAGGCTTTTGGTTCACCTTTTAAACTTGAAGTGTATTTCTTTGGTTGTATTTGTTTGTGCAGGAAGAAGAATATCAATACAAGATCTCATTTGTCATTCTCATTCCATTTCCAGTCATTTGGAAAGATATTTGACCCTTTGGTCTGTTGTAGACCAGCCAACGGGGTATCTCTACATTTGAACAAGGGTTCACAGTCCACTCTTTGAAGGCATCAGCCACCCAAAAGGTTTGGCTTGAACCCATTGAATAGGACCTTGACTCTTCTTGTGAAATTTTGTGGATTTATGGCCTTGACTGTATCATGGTGTTATTAATTGTTATTCCTTTGTTTATGTTGGTGACTCATGCTGAAGTAGGTTACATTCAGTTTGATGTTTATTTGTTAGAATGTGTTTGTAAAAATCTTATTATCAGTTTTATAGGGGTGTTTGGGATTGGAGTTTAAGATTAGTAGTAGACAGCTAGCTAGTTTTAAAACCAATCTATCACACTTAGATAACTGCTAGTAGGTGTTTTCAGAGTTCGTTTTCAGTTTGAAGTGTTTAAATAGAAGTTTGCAAGTTATTTTGGTCAAAACTAGTACAAAGAATCTGTAGGCTTAAAACTGAGTTATTTTAACATGTTTTGATTTGAAAACTTGTAATCTGTTCTAGTCCTTGTTAATATAGGGACTTGTTTTAGTTAAGTGTAGATTGGGTGTGTTTTGAACAAAGTCTTGGCCTTTTGAAAGTCACTAATTTACCAAAAAGATCAGATAAGTTGTCTCGTTTTACACTAGGCATATCAGTAATTGTTTAGGTGCTCATCTTTATGATTTTTCTGGTTAGTTAAGTGTATTTTTCTTGCATATGTTGACTCCTTACACTTCCATGAGTGTGGGGGTGCCCCTCTTGTCCAAAAACATCCACTAATCACCACAAAACGACCTCAATTAGGTCTGTCTTCATCAGTGAAGAATTACCCTTTGTGTTTTGTTCAAAGTGTGTTACTGTATCTTTACTTCATATATTCTAGTCAAGTTTTTTTTATTGATATTGGCTTGATTCTTGTTTGGTTTTTATTCTGATTGGTGTTTTAGAGTTAGTTTAAGTGCCAGGTTTAAGTTTATAAACAGGAAAAAGAAAAATTTTTTTGTCAAAAAGGACGTGGCCAGGACTCAAACCTGCGCTACTCCTCTCCCAACACTCAACACATACCACTGCGCCCTTGGGTCTTTTACTGCCAAGGGTTGCTTTGGTATTGTATTTCAGGCATTTTTGGTTCTTCTTATTAAATTCAATTCGAATTTATATAAGCTGTTTCTAGCTTATCCATTAATCATTTTTCAGCTTTTTGATTTTTCCTGTGTTTTTAGATAGCTTAGGAACTTTTTGGTTTGAAAACTTTATTTTTCACGTCTTTCTTTTATTTTATATGATTACTTTTTTGTTTTAATTTTGAAAAGTAATTAAAAATAGTAAAAAGTATTTTAAAAATTTGGAAAAATCATTTTTAAGTTTTAATTAAGTATTTTGAGGTTTACAACTTTTAAAGTTTTCATTTTAGTTAATTTTTAATTTTATTTAATTTTAAGGTTTTTCTTTAACTTTAAAATTAGTTTAAAATTACTAAAAAGGTTTTAGACTTTCTAACTTTCAAACATGTAATTCTTATATTTTTCTTGATTTTTGCCAATTTTTTGGTAATTTTTAGGGCATTTTCGTTTTTCGTCGAGTTTTACGATTTCACGTTTTTCGCGTCGTAGGGTAATTTTTAGCGTAATCGTCTTTATTTTTCTATTATTCTCATCCAAAAACATCAATAATCCAAACTTTTATTTTATATAATTGGCACACTTAATCCACACACCTCCTTCGAGAACGAACCCGCATTTATCAGACTTGTCGGTTTTCCTAAATCGTCGAGTTTAATACTTGCCCATTATACGTTGTTTTCCTAAACACGTATTTTTACTCAATATAAGTAGGCCAAAAGAAACCGACATCAAAGACCTTCTTAGCCGTGAGATTAGCACCATGGTGACCACCCGTGGGTCCCTCGTAACAAGCTCTAAGGATGTTAGAAGCTTCGGTACCAAAGACACAACGTCAAATAATTTTATCCGCACAAGTTCGAAACAAGTAAGGGTCGTTCCAAAAGTAGAACTTGACGTCACGAAAGAATTTTCGTTTTTCTTGAGTCGTCATACCCTTGATGATGAAGTTGCCCGCATGGTAATTTGCGAAGTCCGCAAACCATGGGGTGGAAGAATCAAGCTTAGAATTCACTACACCAAGTGTCTCTAGCGGAAATGTTTCGGTGATTTCCTTTGGCTCGTAAACCCTTTGGTGAGGATCTTCCAAACGAGAAAGATGATCAGCCGCTAGATTCTAGGCTCCTTTTTTTCAATAATTTTGTGATCAAATTCTTGAAGAAGGAGAATCCAACGAAGTAATCTCGTCTTTGCATCTTGCTTAGCCATAAGATACTTGATAGCCGAATGATCCGTATACACTATGCATTTTGTCAAGACGAGATAACGACGGAATTTCTCAAATGCATACACCACGACAAGGAACTCCTTCTCCGTTGTAGTGTATTTTAGTTGAGCCTCGGTCATCGTCTTGCTAGCAGAGTGAATAGGCAAGAAGTGCTTTTCATGACGTTGCCCCAATACGGCCCCAATAGCATAGTCACTAGCATCACACATTAGCTCAAAGGGGAGGTTCCAATTGGGAGCAACAAGAATGGGAGCTTCGGTAAGTTTCCTCTTAAGGATTTCAAAGGCTCGTACACAATCTTCGTCAAAGACAAAACGTGCCTCTTTTTCAAGAAGATGTGTAATAGGTCGAGAGATCTTTGAAAAAGTCCTCGATGAATCGACAATAAAACCCCGCGTGGCCTAGGAAACTCCTAACTCCCTTAACGGTTTTGGGATGAGGTAATTTGGCGATGACGTCTACCTTAGTTTGATCTACATCAATCCCCGCTTTCGAAACCTTCTGCCCTAAGACGATTCCACTTTTAACCATAAAATGACATTTTCCCAATTAAGCACAAGGTTGGTTTCCTCACAACGCTTCAACATTCTCTCGAGATTCGACAAACACGAAGTGAACGAATTACCAAACACGGAAAAGTCATCCATGAAGACTTCCATCGTCTTCTCGATCATATCATGAAAAATAGCCATCATGCACCTTTGAAAGGTTCCCGGTACATTACAAAGTCCAAATGGCATTCTACGATAGACAGACGTTCCATATGGACACGTAAACGTAGTTTTTTCTTGATCACGAGGATCATGGGGATTTGGAAGTAACCGGAAAAACCATCTAAAAAGCAATAGAAATCTTTCCCGCAAGACGCTCCAACATTTGGTCCATGAAGGGCAAGGGAAAATGGTATCTTCGAGTGGCTTCATTCAACTTACGATAGTCAATGCACACTCTCTATCCGGTCATGAATCTAGTGGGATTTAACTCGTTGGCATCGTTTGGCACAACGGTCATTCCTCCCTTTTTAGGGACACAATGAATAGGACTCACCCAAGGGCTATCGGAAATAGGGTAAATCATTCCCGCATCAAGGAGTTTTAGGACTTCCTTTTTGATGACGTCTTGAATTTTGGGGTTTACCCTCCTTTGACATTGGATTGCGGGCTTGTAATCCTCCTCCATTAAGATTTTGTGCGTACAAAATCTGGGATCGATCCCTTTAATGTCGGATAACTTCCACGCAATTGCCCCTTTTTTATCCTTTAGAACATCGAGAAGTGCGGTTTTTTCATCATCCGAAAGTTCTTTCGCAATAATAACCGGCAACTTGTCGCCCTCCTCCAAATAGACATATTCGAGATGAGGAGGTAAATCTTTCAACTCGAGGATAGGTGGTTCCTCAATTGAAGATTTGGGCTCGATACTCATAACCTCCTCGGGTGGAGAAAATGGGAAATAGTTAAGAAAATCCTTGATAATCGAGAAGTCCTCATCATTGTCGAGGTCTTCGTTACAAGTACGTGGAACATCGAATTCTTCCAACGTAAAACCACCACCTTCAAATGGAGTGAAGGTTGGTGTCGAGTTATCAAGAATGGGATCTAACATAGTGGGATTGCCACTATTTTCATCATCACCAAAACCTAGAACTTCTTATGAAAAGTCCTCGCAAACCACGTCAATCATATCAACGAGGTTTATGGTTGCAACGGAATAAACATGAGAAATTTGAGAGTTTTGAGTTGCGTTTATAACAAGTTCCTCGTCGTTGAAACGTAAGGTGATCTTTCTAGCATGAACATCGATCAAAGCCATAGACGTATCTAAAAACGAATGACCTAAAATGATAGGAACTTGAGGATCCGTGGGAATATTGACAACGATAAAGTCTACCGGATAATTGAACATTCCCAATTTCACAAAAACGTCTTCCGCCAATCTACATGCGGGAATCGTGGAATGGTCGGCCAACTCGATAGACATTAGTGAAGGAGTAAGATTAGGAAGATTGAGCGACTTGAAGATTGCAAGTGGCATCAAGTTAATGCTAGCACCAAGATCGGCCAAGGCATAACATTCTTCCATATCTTGGATTGCACAAGGGATCAAGAATTTACCAGGATCACCGACTTTTTAAGGTATGCGATTAAGATAAACCGATGAACAACTAAACAATTGATGCAATTTCTCCTTGTTGTTTAACATAGTCTTAAAGTTAGCGGGAAATCGAGGCATCATGATCAAAGCATCGACGAAACTCACATTAAAATGAAAATCACGAAACATTTTCATAAAAAGCTCAAATTGGTAATTGTCGCGCTCTTGACGTTTCTCCTTCCTAAGTCTCAATGGATAGGGCAAAGGTGGTGTGGGTTGAGGCATAGGCGTAGCCTTTGGAATCTCGGGTTCCAATGTTGGTCATGGGTCAACCGTAGGTGTGGCATGAGCGGTACTTCGTGGGATTTGGACATGCTCCTTTTCGACCACCACCTCGGGTTCTTCCTCAATTGCTTCCTCCGTAGGAGCAATTGGTTGAGGAGTCGGTTCCTTAAGTGTCTTACCACTACGTGTGGTAATCACTTTCATCTCTCCCTTAGGGTTTGATATGGTGTTGCTAGGAAGACTACTCAAAGACGGTTTGCACATAATTGCCTCAAACATAGATGAAATTTTGTCCTCAAACATGGATTGCCTCTTCTCGGCTTTAATCATTTCTTGCTTCATTTCATGTTTCCCTTGTTCCATTTTTTGTTGGTTTTGTTGTAACCTAGTTACATTTCCTTCCATCTTGTTTGTGTGGATTTTAAGCTCATTTGCTAACTCATTTTTCAACTCTTTCTTCAAGTCGTTCTTAAACTCGGATCCTAGGCTAATGATTTCTCTTTGAATGTTGTCAAACCTAGCATCGTTTCCATTAGCGTATTCAACAAATTCATTTGGAAGATCTTTCAAAGTTTGCAAACTTTTGTTGTGGTTTTGAAAATCACTTTGATTTTTGTTTGAAACTTGATTATTAGCCCCTTGATTACCATAGTTTCCTTTGTTGTAATTGTTTTTGAAACCAACTTGATTGTTGCGATAGTTGTTAGCATTTTGATTTGAACCAAAACCCGGTGGAGTCAATTGATTAGAGCGGGTAACTTGACCGTTTTGGTTGTAAGTTCCCGTGGCCGCGTAGGTACTCGAAGTGTTACCACCGTTGGTAATGCACTCGGAGAAATCATGACATCCACCACAATACATGCATGAAACCTCAACCGCTTTAGCCGTAGCGGGAGCACTTTGTTCCCGAACTTTGAATTCAATTAAAAGTCCTTTAAGCTTATCAAAGATTTTGTTTTCCAAGTTCTCCTCAATTTGGCAAGAATCGATGGTATTAGACAAAGAAGGTGAAGTCGAAGACGAAGCCTTACGAACACTCGACGTTCTACGAGGACTATACACCTTAGATCTATTCTCAATCATCACCAAAGCTTCCTCAACCGTTTTACACAAAAAATTACCACCCGCGGCGACATTAAGATAATCCCTTTCATGATGATTAAGTCCATTGTAAAACGTGTCAATTTGATGCAAGTCAGAAAAACCGTGATGAGGACACTCATGTAACATTTCCTTAAACCTATTCCAAGCCGTTGAAAAACTCTCATTAAATTTTTGTGGAAATTTTGAAATCTCGTTTTTCAAATGCGTAGTCTTAGAAGGCGGAAAAAATTGGTTCACAAATTTTGAAACGAAATCCTTCCACGTAAATATAGAATTAGGTGGCTCTTTCTCTAACCAAATTTTAGCGGGCCCTGCTAAGGAATACGGAAAAAGCATCATCTTAATTGAGTCATTAGCAACATCCTGAAATTTGCAAGTGGCGGTTAGACGATTGAATTGGCGGATATGGTTGTGCGGGTTGTCCTTTTCATCACCACAGAATTTGTTGTTTTGGATCATCGACAACAAACCCATTTTCACTTCAAATTCTTCGCAAGGATAGCGGGAATTACAATAGCCTCTTCATAACCCTCGGTGGGTGCTTGAAGTAACTCCATCATAGTTCTATTCTCCATGGTTGGTTCTTCTCTTACAATGGGTTCGTTAATAGGAGACTCCTCACTAGAAAGATTAGGAGTAGGTGTTGACTCCTTTCGGTTTTTTCTTTTACCTGCACGTCTTGCTTGATTACGAGTAAGCATAAACGTCACGTATAACGTGGGGGTGAGCAAAGAAGATTCTTTTTGGTGTTTTGTATTTTTTCAATTTTTTTGTGGTTTTTGATTGTTTTTACTTTTTTTGGATTTTTGTGATTGTATAAAGTAGACCAAAATCTACAAATCTCTTCCTTAGTCAAATCTCTTAATTAAAGAAGCCTCAAGGAATGAAAACGATCACGTGAAGTGAACGCCTTCGATGACTTTAGAACGTTGGTGGAACACCAAAACGTTCAAGAGGGTTTAATCAATGAAACCAAGAAAGTATATATGATACTTAATAATACTTTAGGCGGCAAAACCCTCGATTAGCTGTCAAAATCAAATACACACAAGCAAGCGGGGAAACGAGGCGGCGCGAAGCACTTAAGAGCCTTTTTCCTTAGGGTATATTTTATAATACCCGCCTTATACCCACCTTATAGTTTGTATTTTTCAAAATCGATCTTCACGAAAGTATTTATCTATTTTTGCCTTTCTTTCTTGTATGAGATTCGAATACAATGATTGGGTAATGACCTCCCAAGTCAAGGTTGTGTTTTCACACTTTTGGAGTACTTGTGAATTTATTGTTCTACGTATACAATATATTAATAATATTCACACAAAAAAACGAAAAACCGATAATACGTATTAGTAGAGTGCTACTAATACAAATAGATATTATGGCTATATATAAAAAAAACAATTGCCAAATCAAAACACAACACGCCTCCCCGGCAGCGGCGCCAAAATTGATGTAGGGTTTTTACACACCTTTGGTAAAAGGAGGTAAAATAGGAAAAGTATTAATAATCGGTTTAGGAAAACCAAGCACTAATGACCAATGTGGTTCAAAGTTCGTTTTCCAAGGAGGCTAGTGTGTTTTGTAGAGAGATGATTAACTTTGTTATTATATGATTATGAGAAAAAAAAATAGAAATGAGATAAGAAGACAATGACGGTTACGACGACGATTTAAACTAAGACGAAAAGGACGTACACGTAAAACCGTAAAAAGTGATAAAATAAAATTTTACCCTATTATTCCTAAAAAATTGCAATAAATCCTAAATAATATAATTAGAGTTTACAAAAAATCAAAAATCACCCAAAACCTTTTATTTAATTAAATAATGATTTTTTAATGCTAATTAAAGCCCTAAAAATCAATTTAATTAACAAAAAGCCCAAAATGAGATTTTTTAATTGTAAACCTCTAAAATGACCTAACTTAATTTAAAACTATTTTTGAAAATTTTAAAATTAATTAAAACTATTTAAAAACAATTAAAAACTATTAAAACTTAATATAATTATAAAAATTAGTCTAAGGACAATAAAAAGATTCTAAAAGTTGAAAAATTCCTAACATAATGTATTCAACATAAGAAAAATATAAAAGCTTGAAAAATCTAAATTTTAATTTTTAATAATAAAATAATAGTAAAATAATATTAAAAATCCAAAATTTATAAAAAATTCTAAAAACTTGAAAACTAGTTTATTTTAACCTATACAACCAAAAAATGAACTTGAAATTACAAAAATACCCCTAATGGGCCTTCAAATGGGCCAAAGTCCAAAACAGACCCTTATTGGGCCAAAATAAGCCCAATAAGAAAAATGTTTATAAAAATGGCCCAAAAGCTCCTATCTGACTCGAAATTTGATTCTGAACACAACTTTTCAACGGCCCAAAAGCTGAAAATGTGAAATAAGCTGGCTTATATCAAACAGCTTATTCTTAATGGGCTTTTTGGCCCATTAAGCTATAAGCTGATGCCATAAGCTCAAATTAGATACACAAGCTTATTTTGAGTTACTTAAGACTTCTATAAAAAGAAATTTGAAAAAATTCCAAGGAATAAGCCTGAAAATGCAATAAGCAATCTACACAAAACGACAAAATAGTCGTTTTCGAGTCCTAGGCTATCCGAAGAGCTGATTCACGTTTCAAAAGCTTTTAAATGGCTTAACAAAGCTTAATCAACAAAAAGTTTTCAAATAAGTTCACTCAATAAGCTGAAATAAGCAAATAAGCACTTCTTTAAAGTCAACTTTAAGAGTTTTCTAGCAAAAAGTCAAAGTCAACGTCTAATAAGCTCCAGTTCAAACAAATGGGTCAAATGATGAAGATTGATCACAAAAATAAGTTGTTGCAGGTCTGGATAAGCCAATATGGCTTATTAATAAGCTGAATGCAAAATTACACTAGCAGGGGCTAGTTTTGGATGTTGAGCAGTGGAAACTTTTTCCACTGCTTGACTTGTTTGACTTTTTGTCTTTTGTGACTTTTTGGGAGATTCAAGTTACACAAAGGAACCCAAATGATCAGTGGATCATAAGGAGTCAATCACAAAAAAGAAATCACAATCACTAATAGCCAATTAGTACAGTTTAATCAAAACATCACCAAATATGCACCAGACATGAACAAATAAGCAGTTAAGCACTTATAAGTTGTTTTAGCAAATTTCAGCCAACCAAATTGCACCAAAAGCATACACAAGCTATAATAAACATAAATGAACAAGTTTAAAAAGGTTTCATGCAATTGTTCAAAGCCCAAATCAAGATTCAAGCACAAACAAGTTACTGATGAACACTAACATAAGCATATTTTTACTTTGCTGATGCAATTGACCAACAAGCAAAATTCAAACACTCAGATCTCTGAGATATGTTATGGTAACATTGATTTAGTAGCTTATCCCTAAACATGCATATACTCTAAGTATTCCCAAATATTTAGGTCAAAAACAGTCAAAGTCAACAAGCTATAGCACAATCTTTGATTTGAGGTTTTAAACCCAAAAACTTGCAGCAAATAGCACTCAAGCAAGCCAATAACAGATAACAAGCACAAACACAAACTTCTAACCACACAATAACAACTTATGATCTCAAACAGGTAATCCCAAACAACCTTTTAACTTTTCAAATCACAATTTTCAAATCAAAAGTGTTATCCAAGACCACCCAAGCCCAAATAAGCACAATAACAGATGTAATATGCAAATTAGAACAAGATTAGACCATAAAATCAGCAAGAACACAAGTCACACACAAAATCACCAAAAATCCAATTTTTTATCAGATTTTAAGTAGAATGATGTGTACCTCATGGATGTACATCCACAACCACGAATTTTAAGCTTATGTGCTAGCAAGAACAAGCACAAGCTTCCACAGAAAGATGAAAAATTCTTGATTAATGCAACCTTAGTTCCCCACACTTGATTATCCCCAAGTTATAGGCTTCACCACACCTTGATAACTTAATATCAGGATGCTATGATCAGCTTTATAGCCCAAGAATTCCAAGGTTTGAACTAGACTTAGAAAAATATCAAGAAAAGTGGGAAATGTGAAAACTTTTGCACACTCCTATTGAAAACAGGTTTAGGATTCAAGAACAATAAACAAAGAACAATAACAAGCAAATAATATGATTGGCACTTGAGCTTTCTGCACCAAATTTAAACACATTTCATTAAGATGAATATATGATTTACAGATTTATGAACTTAGGAAAATTCAAGAGCAAAGCACGAATGAAGCACCCTAAGGCCTTTATATAGGCATACAAGTTAACTATGTAAGCTGAAAAATGTGAAACCCTAACTATGGAAGTTCCAAATTTACCCTTTGAGTAGTTTTAACTTTGAAGATCATGTGACTGTTTCTTGTTTGTTTGTGGAGCTGGCATGGTGGAAAATGCATCCAATGGCTTACAAATAGCTTAGAAAGTAAGCTAGAATCACACACGTTGGATGACTGGCCAAGTTTTGGCAGTTTCTTCTTTTTTGTCAGTAGGGGAATCTTGTGTGGGACTATGGAGTGATGTGGCAAGTATTTTCAAGGTTGGGATGTGATTAAGGGATGCTTAATCACTAATCTGCACAATATTAAGGTTTAATTATAAGTAAATAACAAAACCCCAAATTGTGTTCTTGGTGAATAATTGCTAGTTTGATCCGGATTAGGGGTGATTAGGATTTAAATTCTTGTTAAGGCGCCAAGATTAAACAAGGATTAAACCTGGTTTAGTGGATGTGTGAGGTGGAGTAATGGTGAGTTGTGATTGGTGGAGAGTGTGAGTGGGACAGGTGTCACCCACTCACTGGTCTAGGTAAAAATTGTTGTCTGCCAAGATTAGCCCCCATCTCTTATTTCCTTTAATTTGCAAATAAATCCGGCCAAACTTCATTTCCTTTGTTATTGAAGTTTTCATTTTCACACTTTTGCCCCAAAAAGTTTTGTAAAGTGAATTTAGGGGTATTTCTTGCCAATTCTTGATTCTTGAAGGACTGATTTGGTATTTTCTTCATAGATAATGGTCTTGACTTGTTTGTTTGACTTCGTGGAGGACTAAAATTACCAAGTCATGATTAATTAGGGACCATTTTTGCCATTTCTTCAAAGTCAAGGGTCCTTTTGGTAATTTTGATATTTTCAAAGGACCAAACTTGTAATTTCTTGTAACTTGGAGTCCTTCTTGGTATGTTTGACTTTGAGGAGGATTAATATTGACATTTTAGTTTTGATGAGGGATTAAAATTGCCAATTCTTCAAAGTAGAGGGCCCTTTTTGCAATATTGACAAACTTTAGGGACCAATCTTGTAATTATGAAGATACAAGGGTATAAAGTGTCAATTATTGAATATTGGAGGACCCTTCTTTATAAATCTTTAAATCTTCAAGGGTTTTCTGGGAAAATTCTTCATTAGGGCTTGGTTCATTGTGCGGCTTCGTTTCCTGTGTTCGTTTTTGCATGATTCTTGTAATCTTTTGTCATTTTCTCAATATCCGTACCTAAAATACACAAGCAACAAACACAAGCATATATTGGGGTTTTTTCATGATATTTAATGCATTTTAAGCCCTTTTTGGACGATGAGACTATGTATAAAAGCAGTCTCATCAGGTTAACATCCCAACAAAAGAAGAAGTTCTTTAAAGATGTTAAGACTTACTTTTGGGATGACCCTTACCTCTTCAAACAATGTGCTGATCTGATTATTCGTCGATGTGTTGATGGACCCGCAGCTTTAGACATTCTCGAAGCTTGCCATCAAGGACCCACCGGTGGTCACTTTGGTCCCGACTACATCGTGAAGAAAGTGTTTGACTATGGATTTTATTGGCCCACCATTTATCACGACGCTCATGAAATGGTTAAACATTGTGATGCTTTCCAAAGACAAGGAAAGATCACACATAAAGATGAGATGCCTCAAACTTTCATACAAGAATGTGAAATCTTTGACGTATGGGGCATCAACTTTATGGGGCCATTTCCATCATCTAAAGGGAACAAGTACATCCTCGTAGCTATTTTCTACGTATCCAAATGGGTTGAAGCTAAGGCTCTCCCTACGAATGATGCTAAGGTAGTTGTGAACTTTTTGAAGCAACTTTTTGCTCGATTCGGTGTTCCTCGTGCTATCATCAGTGACCGCGGGACTCATTTTTGCAATGATCAATTTGCTCGAGTCATGGATAAGTACGGTGTCAATCACCGTCTTTCCACCGCTTATCATCCTCAAACAAATGGTCAAGCTGTGATATCTAACCATGGATTGAAGCGAATTCTTGAGCGTACTGTGGGAGAGCATCGTGCCTCATTGGCCGATAAGTTAGACGATGCTTTGTGGGCTTTCCGTACCGCATATAAGACCCCGATTGGTTGCACTCCATATCGTCTTGTGTACGGGAAGGCATGCCACCTCCCTATTGAGCTGGAACATAAGGCATACTGGGCCTTGAAGTGGGCCAATTTTGACATCAACAAAGTCGGTGATCTTCGGAAGATTCAACTCAACGAGCTCAATGAACTGAGGAATGAAGCTTATGAGAACTCATTGATCTACAAGGAGAAGACCAATATCATTCATGATGCAAGGATTAAGAACCGAGAGTTCCAAATCGGTGATCAAGTCTTACTCTTTAACTCTCGATTGAAGATCTTCTCGGGAAAGTTGAAGAGTCGTTGGTCTGGTCCATTCACCGTCGCCAAAGTCTTCCCCTATGGCACCATTGAGCTTTCTCAGCCAAATGGGACAAATTTTAAAGTGAATGTCTAGCGCGTGAAGTTGTACTTGGGTGAGGACATCTCTCATGAGATTATTCCATCCCTCACCACGTTTCCCTTGATATAGTTCTGGGTCGAGTCAGGCTCGTGACTCGGTTAACAAAAACAAGCGCTTCTCGGGAGGCAACCCGTTGATCTATCCTTTACCGTTTTTATAATAAGCGTAGGGGGAGCCCCGTATGTGTTTGTTGTCTTGTTTCTTATGATGTACAGGGATTAAAGCATCAAAGATCCATTCTCGATGACTTTTGACGAACCGTGATCCCGTGTACCCGTCTTCTTGGTTCTATCCTAAACTGTCGTGATTCAATATTTCATATCTTATTTGGTTCTATCCTAAACTTGGGTAAGGACATCTCTCATGAGATGTTCATATTGAAATCACTATAGTTGTCCTTCCCGTAGCAAGATTTAAACAACGTGCACAATGTCCTAAGTGTAGGGGAGTTTACTCCCACATGCTTAAACATTGAGGACAATGTTTATATCAAGTGTAGGGGAACTTCTATCGAAGTAAGTAGGTTTTCCATTAATTTGTCCTCATTTTAACCGGAAAATTTGATTTTTCGACATTTTTCTAAATTTTTAATCTATTTTGGCCTAGTAGTTTAGTAGTATTTTCCTTTGTTATCGTTATTTACTTTCTTTGCTAGAATAAATTTTTAATAAAGTGGTTTTCGTTTTTAAACATTGTGAATCTTTTGACTCAACCCGAGTTTACTTATCTAAGTTTACTCTAGTTAGTATCCTTAACGTCTTTAAGTCAAGTTTTGCTAGGCTTTTATATAGTAAACTTTAAAACGCGAAAGTCTTAACTCTTACGGGTTAAGAACAAGAACTTTTCGCAAGTTTATATAATTGATCCTAGAGAGTCGTTTATCAAGGGAACTTTAAAATGCAAATTCTAAACTTGAAAAAGTCTAAGAATTTACAAGATCCTATAGATGACTTGAAAACCCAAAACTTTGATTTAATTGGCTAAGCATCCACGAGTCTCATTCCTTGAGATTTTAAATTGTGGAGAACGAGAGATGATAGAGTAAATTATAACTTTGGTATTCTTTCGTGAATTTATGTGAGTTGATTATAAGCTTTTTCTCCCATCGCTTGTTAATAAATATATTTGCAATAAATAAGGTTGTACGATTTGAAAAGTTACTTAGCTTCTAGCGCAAGATCGTATAAAAGTTGCTCGGTATTAATTAGAGTTCATAGCCAAGGCATAACTTATTGAAGCGGGATGCGAAGATTGGCGAGTCCGAAAAGGCCCTAACAAGGCACGAGGGCTACATTTTGTGCTAACGATCCCAAGTGATGTGAAGAATCATTTATCAAAAATCTATATGAAGGATCGAGAGACACGACGAAAAGCAAATACTCCCCTAAAGATCATGGAGAAGTCTATCCAAAAAGGCCCTAACAAGGTATGAGGATAAATAGATCCATGTCCTAAAAGGAGGCGGATCGTTGTATATCAAAGTCCAAAATAAAGATTGGAGAAAAATGAAGAAGTCGTGGTCCAAAATTGAAGAATCTCTCAAAAACATCAAGTGAAGAAATTCCTATTATGAAGAGAAGACTATAATTTCAAGAACGTCTCTCAAGATTCGAAGTATAAAGTCGCTGCCACATATCGGTCTGAGAAAGGTCTCAAATCGTGTAGCGAGTTATGCCAAGATATGAACTCTAAGAGGTCCCGAGAAGCAGTTTTAAAAGATTTTTTCCTTTAGCTAACTAT
The DNA here is from genome assembly GCA_025667525.1 of Glebionis coronaria. Classification (NCBI taxonomy): domain Eukaryota; kingdom Viridiplantae; phylum Streptophyta; class Magnoliopsida; order Asterales; family Asteraceae; genus Glebionis; species Glebionis coronaria. The sequence continues at coordinate 136,921,517 of CM046880.1, forward strand.
TGATTAAATCATCCCACTTTATTTTCATCCTAAATAACTATCAAAATAAGTCAAACAATGCATCCTCGTGATCATTCAAGACAATATTAAAATATAAGAGATACACCTAGGAATAAGGGAGTCTAAGTAAATAATTGGCCCATATGAGCTTGTGTTAGTTTGCTGACTTATAATAACAATGATCACGTTTATAAGCTTGGTTTGGGGAACGTGAAACTTGAGGATGAGAAACATTCATGACAGCCAAAACCCCAATGTAAGTCTTTGATTTCTTTACTTTTATTTTGAACATATTTCTCTTTTTTTAATCTCCTTAAAGTTTAGTATTTAATAAAGGACAAGGTGGGTTATCTATGATGAGAAATGTAAACTGTGCTGTGAAATTAATGCATTCCATGAGGGCATTGCAATGGTCAAGTGTAGGGGATTTAATAAGTGTGAAAACACTTATCCTTTTACCACTTATTTCCAATAATAACAAGACCAAAACGTATAGTTTATGTCATAAAAGTCGAAATTATTCGTGGTTTGTGTTTTTATTGTGTTTTAGGACCAAAATATGAAAAAGGAAGAAAACATGGGCTATCACGGGCTTTTATCGAAGAAAACGAGAAAAGCCGAAGTCAAAAGATCAAGAGTGCAAAAAGAACGGAAGTTCAAGGCCTATTCTGAAGACTTATCGAGGAAAAAGTCTAAAGACGGAAGTTTAATGAAGTCGAAGAACTCAAGTCTAATTATAGAAGAAAATTAGAAGACGAGTTCAATTTACATCGCCAAATCCCGAGACGACGTCGAGAAAGACAAAGAATTAAAATCGAGTCGAGAAGAAAGAAAGAAAGAAGGAAGCACATGCACCTCCCCATCTCCTATAAATACCCTCCTAATGACACATTAGGAGGGTGTTATTTAGTTAATTTTAGCTTTTTCATTTTTCCTTTCTTTAGTTTTTAGAGAGAGAATGTTTTAACTTTCTCTCACTAAGTTTTCATCTTTGCTTCATCTTTTCTTTCAAGTTTAAGCTTTATTTCATCCTTGTATTTGGAATTCATTAATCAAAAGTTCATTTTTAAGCTTTTAATTTTTAATCTTCTTCTACCTTTCTTGATTTTGATTCATCTTTGATCCGAAATATTCCTTATTCGTGTTTGATTTTGATGTTTTTGTCACTAAAACGTTTATCTTTTTGTTCCTTACTAAGTTTTTATATGGTTTAAGCTTTAAGCTTGTTGTGCTTATTGGGTTATTTCGTATATATAGCTTATTGTCTTTTAAGTTTTCTTAAAAAATTAGTCTTTTTATGGTTTGATTTATAAAAGTTTGTTTATTTCGTGTTTTAAAAGAAAAGTTTTAAATTTTACGCTTGTTTTGATTTGGTTAAGGTTTGAACAAGTGCTTATTCGTATTTGCTTATTATTTCTTATTGGTTTTAGCTTATTTGCATTCATCCGAATATTATCATCTCCATCGCAATCATAGGGTTTCTATATTGTGACGCTATACAGACGGTTTCATTGTATCGCAATAACCCTTAGGGTTTTACTTTGCGATCAAGAGTTTTTCCCCCTTATTCCGATCGTGATTGCGATCGCTCATTGCGGTCGTATATTGCGACGGGTCTTAAGGTTATATTAAGACGAACCTCTGCCAAATTTTTGTTAGACACATTCCGACAGAATTCCTATTATTTCGATACTTTGAACATTCCGACAGTGTTGATTTCTTGTATTCCGATACCTTGGATTCCGATACTAGACATTCAGATAGAAACATTCCGACAGAACTGCATTCCGATAGAGTTAATTTACTATTATTTTGATACTGCAAAAATATTCCGATAGAATTTACTTTAATATTCCGATGGATTTTACTTTGATATTCCGATGGTTTTGTTTGCACTACATTCCGACAGAATTCTCTTGTTACATTCCGATGGTTTAAGTTTTTAAGTTTTACAAAGTTTCAAGTTTTAAATTCATTACGTTTTAATTTCAAAAAAAGTTTCAAGTGTTTTTCTAGTAATTTTTAGTTTAATTTTTAAAGCTTTTATTTTACGCAACGACATTTTCTTATTTTCTTTTAGTTTAAAATAGATAACCATACCATTTATTTTTATACCAGGAATGACTGAGTCGCACTCTTAACTAGTAATCAATTCGAAAAGACTAGAACAACGAATTTTCATAACTAAGTTAAAATCTAGTTATTAACGTTTCAATATGTCTCGCGCATCTAATTATCAGTTAGGTTAGATTATTTTGCATCGTAATGTTTCATTTACCGTTGCACGCTAACTCTTATTTACTCGATCGAATTCAGGGGATCTATCTTACGTAGATTACAATGAACTCTTCGTGTTTTCAAGTCAAGGTCAGGAGGACCAAGATTTATCATTTGTGTCAAGATCTTGTGAAGGAAACGTTCCAAGAGGGAAGCCACTTGGAAACGGACAAGTTCATCCGGACTTCTTATCCGTTTTTCTCGTATCAATTAGATATGTCTTTTCAGTCACGTCACGTTCCATGTCCTTTCAAGACATGTCACGTTCCACGTTCCTTCTACCATGTCACCGCATGTCCTTTTATCTTACTTACCCTATCTGTTTGATTTGGGTATGTTCCTCTTTCAGCTTACTTTATCTATAATTCGGGGACGAATTATTCTTTTTAGGGGGAGAGCTGTAAAACCCGCACGTTTTACCATGGACTGTACATATATAATCGTACGTACATGATTAGAACTTTCCTTATTTAGCACGTTTACGTTCACGCATAGGAATTACAAGTATTACGTACGTGTGATTACACGATAAGTATTTATTACGTATTAAGACACGATAATTATTATCAATAATAATTATAATCACTAACATGAAAATCATGAACGTGAATAATCACGAACCTATTATTATGTATTTACGTATATTTATTACGATTATGTATTATATATTTAACGACACAAACGATTAATAATAAAATCACGTAAACACGACACGAGAACACGCAAATAAATAGAACACAGAATAACAATGGGTTTTCCCTTTGGGGGCCCACATACCCACGGCTAGGAAAGGAAACGGAAGGGGCCAAGCCCACTTTTAATTTAACTAAAACAAGAAAAGGGAGAACATATTTTCATTTATAGTGAATTAGAAAAAAACACAAAACCCTAACCCCCTCCTTTCTCTCCTTTTTGGCCGCCACTTATAATCATCACAGAGGGGTGGTTGGTTGATTTTGGTAGATCCAATTTTTGCTAGATCGTTCGTGTTATTGACTTCCTTGTTATCCACGAATCGGTAATTCTTTAAACCTTTTCTTTTTAATTATTTATTAGAGCTAAGAACATGGAACCATAGGGTTATTAAATCAAGTTAATAAACATGTAGATCTAATCATGTGGGATTAAAAACATATGGTTTAAGGGGTGTTTTGGTTCGACTAATGGGTAAACCGAGAGCAAGGCTCTCGGTGGTTGTGTGATCACCACCAACCGAGACCACATGGTCTCGGTTTGGTTGGGGTGTTTCGGCCGAAAGCAACCAAGGGACCCCGACGCATGTCGGGGTTAGCCTTGGTGGTCTAGGGGGTCTCGGCTAAACACCACACGCACCACCGGTTTAGGCCGGTAGCGGTTTGCCATGGTTAAGGGTGTAGACCCGGTTCAAGGGGTTCAGGGACTGGTTCATGACATATTTAGTTTTAAAACACGGGTTCGGTTCACGGTTTATGTTCAAGAATAATTATTTATTTTTACAAGTTAAATAATTACAAGATTAATTAAATTAATTTACCATGCTATGTAATTTATTTAATTTGGACATGACTTAGGTTATATTATTATTATTAATAATACATGACTTTAACCTAAGTATTTTATTAGTTAATTTAGACTAAGAAATTAATTAATTATTAAAACATGACTTATTATTAATTAATTTTCATGACTTAGGTTATATTAATAATAAATATTAATAAATGTTTTAACCTAAGTATTATTACCTTTTATTTAATTAAATCATGTTATATTTAATTAAATCTTATAACCTATAGTTTATTTAATTTACATGTAATAATTAATAAACTATACTATATATATCACATGACTTAATATATTAATCAGTAAAACTTAAGCTTAGACGTTATGAGCTTAATAATCCAGCTTATTTCTAATTATGTAAACTTTCTATTTTTAGAAACTTATTTAATTAAGGCAGCTAATCTATTTTTGGAAACATTTTATTTATGGAAACTTTCTATTTTTGGAAGCTTTCTATTTTTGGAAACTTTCTATTTTTGGAAACTTTCTATTTTTGGACACAATTTATTTTTGGAAACTTTCTATTTTTGGAAACTTTCTATTTTTGGAAACATTCTATTTTAGGAAACCTGCTATTTTTAGAAAGTTACTTACTATTACACAACAAGTATAATAATGCAAGAAATACAAGTAATACCTAATCAGAATAGACAGAATACATGATAAACACGGTATAACGATAAAATCAGTAAAACATGACATGAACATATAAAACAAGCTAAGACATGATATAAAACCAGTTACGTACTCAGTAATCAGAATACTTAAACACGTATATTATTTATGTAGAATTAGTGATATCGAAGTAGGACTCTCTTCCGTTCGTCTTATTCGTTCACTGGACTCAAGGTACGGATTCTTCGTCCTTTCAGTATGGACATTCTTTCCTTATTAGGATTTCCCGTATGCAGCCAACTATTTTCCCAGTATATGTTTTATATGTTTTAAATTGCTTATGTTTAATTAGATACGTAAAGCCATATACATGCATGACCAGTTTCACCTAGTTATGGAGGTACCATAACCATAACACTAGAGGCACCAATGTTATGACTTCACCACGATGGAGTGATAGCTCTTGGCGTCCCTTCAGCTTTTGGCCATATCATTATTATCATGTGGGGCGTATAGGTGCATCCTAGGTTACATGTTTTCAGCAGATTATTCAGGTGAATGTGGTGTGTGCCTTGCATCCTTCACAAGGAGCTGATCCCTCCTACCCAAAAACTTATATTAATTAGAGGCAACCCCTCTATTTGCATGACGAGGTCACCCCTCCAAGTATTCATGCACGTTGATATTTCATGACTTATCTTGGCTTAACGGTTAACATGTTAAAATTTTTTTATAAGATAAACATAAGGCTTTTCAAACTATAAAACCAGTTTTATTAAGTTATACCAGGTTTTCTAGGACATATACGTTTCCGCTCCTATATGTTGTATATGCTTATGTTATTCATGCTATGTTTGTATATCCGTGCACTGAGCGTTATGTTCAGCCGTTTTCCTTTCATGTTCACAAAACGGCAGGTACCCAGGACTCGAGCATTCGGAGGACGTGCATAGGATGGAAGCTGCCATATACTTCTTCCTTTGCAATCATATATCTATGCTTGTTTAGTCATTTCTCATTTCCTTTACTTTATTATGTTTTGGGCTTATGTTAGGGAACCCAAGTTTGATTCCGGTTTTCCCTATGGTCATGTATGTTTTACTACATATTACCTTACATGCATTGATGACACGCCATAATCACGCGTGACATTCCATTTACCAAAATGGGGCGTTATAGATCGACCACATTTCCAAAAGGTATAGCCGAGGATGTGTTTGTTAAAGTAGGGAAACTCTTCTTTCCAACGGATTTTGTAGTTTTCGATTATCCGAAAGATTCTCGTGTACCTCTTATTTTGAGAAGACCGTTTTTAATGACGGCTAGTGCTTTAGTTGACATGAAAGCGGGGAAATTGACTTTACGAGTTGATGATGAAAATATCATGTTTGATATTGGTCATATCTTGAAATTTTCTTCCAAGTACTACGAGGAATCAATCAATCAAATTGATGTGATTGATGTTGCTAGTGAAGAAGTTTCGCAAGATATGCTTGTTTTTCGGCTATTTCCAAAAGTGGCAATCCCAGTTCATCGAATCCGATTATCTCTTTGGCTACACCTCCACTCACTCCATTTAAGGGAGGGGAATTCTTTCTAGAAGAGCTCGAGGATAGTGTTCGTTCAAAGATCGATAAGGAAATTGATGATTACCTTAGCACACCATTCGATGCTAGTGAGTTTGATAGTGAGAATTTTGATCCGGAGGAGATATTGCTTTAATTTAAAAGTTTTTGAATATGGATCCTTCTGAATCACCTCCTATGGAAATTAAAGTTGTGAACGAGAATGAAACAAAAGAGAAAACATCTCTTGAAGAAGCACCCGAATTAGAACTTAAGGATCTTCCCACTCATTTGGAGTATGCTTTTCTTGAAGGAACGGAAAAGTTACCGGTGATTATTGCTAAGGGATTAAAGGATAATGAAAAGGATGAACTTATTAAGGTGCATAAGAAACATAAACGGGCCATTGCATGGAAAACCTCCGACATCAAGGGTATTGATCCAAAATTTTGTACTCATAAAATTTTGATAGAGGAAGATTATAAACCCGATATCCAAAATCAAAGAAGGGTGAATCCAATGATTCATGAGGTGATCAAAAAGGAAGTTATGAAACTTTTAGACGCCGTAATGATCTACCCTATCTCCGATAGCCCATGGGTTAGTCCAATGCATTGTGTTCCAAAGAAAAGAGGAATGACGGTTGTTACTAATGAGGATAATGAATTGATTCCGACTAGACTTGTGACCGGTTGCGTGTTTGTATCGACTATAGGAAGCTTAATGATGCCACTAGGAAGGATCATTTTCCATTACTTTTTATGGATAAAATGTTAGAGAGACTAGCGGGAAATGAGTTCCATTGCTTATTAGATGGATTTTCCGGCTATTTCCAAATTCCTATAGACCCTCGTGATCAAGAAAACACCACATTCACTTGTCCTTATGGAACATTTGCTTATCGAAGAATGCCTTTTGGGATATACAATGCTCTGGGTACGTTTCAAAGGTGTATGATGGCCATTTTCCATTATATGATCGAAAAAACCATGGAAGTCTTCATGGATGATTTCTTGGTCTTTGGGGAGTCTTTAACTTCATGTCTATCTAACTTGGAAAGAATGTTGCAACGTTGTGAGGAAACAAATCTCGTGCTTAACTATGAAAAAAGTCATTTTATGTGCAAAGAAGGAATTGTGTTAGGACATAAGATCTCTAAGGCCGGTATTGAGGTTGATAGGGCTAAAATCGATGTGATTGCAAAATTACCTCCACCCACCACCGTTAAGGGAGTTAGGAGTTTTATCGGCCATACCGGCTTCTATAGACGTTTTATCCAAGACTTCTCCAAGATAGCTCGGCCTATGACCCATCTTTTGGAAAAAGAGACTCCATTTCTCTTTTCGGATGAGTACATTAAAGCCTTTAAGATGCTTAAAAAGAAATTAACCGAATCACCATTTTTAGTTGCTCCAGATTGGGATCTACCTTTTGAAATAATGTGTGATGCTAGTGATTACACGGTAGGTGCGGTTTTTAGGCAAAGTAAGACAAAACATTTCTTGCCTATACACTATGCAAGTAAGACTATGACGGATGCTCAAACTAAGTATACTACAACGGAAAAGGAGTTACTTGCCGTTGTTTATGCTTTTGAAAAGTTTAGACCATACCTCGTCTTGTCTAAAACCGTAGTGTATACGGACCACTCGGCTATCAAATATCTTCTTAATAAACAAGATGCTAAGCCGAGGTTGCTCTGGTGGATTCTCCTCCTGTAACACCCCATATTGATAATGGAATGTCAGGCGTAATTATGGCGTGTCATCAAAGCATACAAGGATAAATGTCTAAAACATTACATGACCATAAAAAGGAAATACCAGAATCAAACATCGGTAGTCCAAAAGTAAAGCTCATCACACACAAACATAAGTACTGTAAATGAAAGGACTAAACAATGTCCGTGGAAAGAGTATCAAAGTATAGATAATACATAAAGTAAAGAAAGGCTAGAAAGCTTCCAGTCCATATGCACGTACGCTTAACGTCTACGAGCGTCCTTTAGTACCTGTTGTTTTGGGAACATGAAAAGGAAAACGGCTGAGCAATACGCTCAGTGCACGGATGTACAATAAAGTATGAATAATATAAGCATATAAGCATATAACAACAGAAGAAACTAAGTCCCGAATAACCGGGTTAAATCTTAGTAAAACTGGTTTTATAATTTGAAAAGCCTTATGTTTATCTTGTAAAAACTGTTTAACATATTTTACCATTAGCCAATATACGTCATGAAAATCCACCGTGCATGAATACTTGGAGGGGTGACCTCATCATGCAAATTAGAGGGGTTGCCTCTAATTTAATATACTTGTTTTGGGTAGGAGGGATCAACTCCTTGTGAAGGATGCAAGGCACACACCACATTCACACTGAGTAATCTGCTGAAAAACATGTAACTAGGATGCACCCATACGCCCCACATGATAAATATAATAATATGGCCAAAAGCTGAAGGGACGCCACGAGCAATCACTCCGCCGTGAGGAAGTCATAACACCAGTGCCTCTAGTGTTATGGTTATGGTACCTCCATAACTAGGTGAATCTGGTCTTGCATGTATATGGCTTAAGGTATTCTAATTAAACATATGCAATCAAACATATAAACTTATACTACGGGAAAACAGTTGGCTGCATACGGGGAATCCTAATAAGGAAAGAATGTCCATACTGAAAGGACGGGAATCCGTACCTTTTGTCCAGTGAACGAAGAAGACGAACGGAAGAGAGTCCTACTTCGGTATCACTAATGCTACATAAATACATACGTGTATAAGTATATGATTACTGAATACGTAACTGGTTTTATATCATGTCTTAGCTTATTTTATACGTTCATGTCATGTTTTACTGTTTTAAGCTTTATACTGTGTTTATCTTATATTCTGTCTATTCTGATTAAGTATTACTTGTATTTCATGTATTATTGTACTTGTGTGTAATAATAAGTAACTTTCTAAAAATAGCAGGTTTCCTAAAATAGAAAGTTTCCAAAAATAGAAAGTTACCAAAAATAGAAAGTTCCCAAAAATAGAAAGTTTCCAAAAATAGAATGTTTCCAAAAATAGAAAGTTTCCAAAAATAGAAACTTTCCAAAAATAGAAAGTTTCCAAAAATAGAATTACTGCTTAAAATAGATAAGTTTCTAAAAATAGAAAGTTTCCATAAATAGAGTAGCTGCCTTAATTAAATAAGTCTCTAAAAAATAGAAAGTTTCCATAATTAGATATAAGTTGGTTAAATAAGCTAATTATATAAGCTTAAGTGTTTTCTGATTATTATTCTAAGTCATGATGTTATAAAGTATAGTTTATTAATTATTACATGTAAATTAAATAAACTATAGGTTAAAAGTATTTAATTAAATATATCATGTTTTTAATTAAATAAAGTTAAAGGACTTAGGTTAAAACATGTATTATTAATTACTAATAATATAACCTAAGTCATGTTAATTAATTAATTATAGTCATGGTTTTAAAAATTAATTAATTATAAAGTCTAGTTAAAAATAAATACTTATGTTAAAATCCATGGTCTAATAATTAAATTTATAACCTAAGTCATGTTAATTAAATTAATCATGTCATGTTTTATTAATTTAATTTTTAACACATAACTATTAAAATCATAAACCTTAACATAATCAATGAATCGGACCGTGACTAGAAACCATGAACCGGACCTGTAATCAACACCATATCCCGAACCAAGTCGGGGTTCACCCTTGTTTTCTGCTGTCGTGGGACCACCACCACCATACCGAGACCATGAGGTCTCGGTGGTGGTTAATAAGCCAAGCCGAGACCCCATAGGGGTTCGGTTAGGCGTCGGCGAGAACAAACACCCCTAAAAACCCTTGTTTTGATTTACCCCATAATCATAGACATGTTTTAATAAGTGTTTTTAATTAGTTTTAAAAACATCATGATTTTATGTGATTCAATAAATCAAAACATAAAAGAAAAAGGTTAAAAAGGTTATACAGATTACGTGGATCAATCAAGGATGAACACACACGAATGCTTGTACAATATTCAAGATCAAAAATCAACCAAACACCCCCTTTAATCCGGCGGCCAAAGGAGAGAAGGAAGAAGGAAAAGATTTTACGGTTTTAACTATTTTTCTTATTCTGTAAATAATAAAACATGTTTTCCTAAATCCTTGTTTTAGTAAAAATTAAATGGGCTTGGCCCATTCTCGTGGTGTAGTCGAGGGTAGGGGGCCCCACATGGGGTAACCCGTACCTTTTTCCGAGTCTAATTATTATAGTGTGTTCGTGTTTTATCGTGTTCGTGTTTTTATGTGTTCTAATTAATTATTGATCGTGACCTAATATATTTATTCGTGTTCGTAATAAATATATATACGTAATTAATATTAGCTCGTGATTTATTTACATTCATGATTTCATGATCGCATGTTCGTGATTATAATTATTATTTGAATAATTATCGTGTGTTCATACGTAATAAATACTTATCGTGTTCTAACACGTACGTAATACTTAAAACTCTTATACGTGAACGTAAACATGATATAAAAGGAAGTTTCCTAATATATTAATTCGTGTTCATAATAAATATATATATAAAATTAATATTAGCTCGTGATTAATTTACGTTCATGATTTCATGATCGCATGTTCGTGATTATAATTATTATTTGAATAGTTATCGTGTGTTCATAGGTAATAAATACTTATCGTGTTCAAACACGTACGTAATACTTAAAACTCTTATACCTGAACGTAAACAGGATATAAAAGGAAAGTTTTAATCTAGTACGTACGATCTAAAGTGTACTATTCATGGTAAAAGCATGCGGGTTTTACAACTCTTCCCCCCTAAAAAGAATAATTCGTCCCCGAATTATAGATAAAGTAACTGGAAAAGAAGAACATACCTGAATTCAAATTATGAAATGAGGATAAGAAGCCCGGATAGACTCCTCTGTTTCCCAAGTGGCTTCCCGCTCGGTATGATCCCTCCAAAGGATTTTGACGAATGGAATCGTCTTCCTTCTCATGACTCGTTCTTGTCTGTCAAGAACTCGTTCGGGTTCTTCTATGAAAGTGAGATCTTCACGTATCTGTTCTAGTGGATATTGAACCATGTGAAGGGGATGATACTGGTACCCTTTGAGTAAGGACACATGAAACACATTGTGTACATGCGAAAGCTGCGGAGGTAACGCTAACCGGTAAGATACTTCACCGACTCGTTCAATGATATCAAACGGTCTGATGAAACGAGGACTGAGCTTCCCTTTAATTCCGAAGCGTCTAACACCACGTGCCGGCGAAACCTTAAGAAAGACGTGATCTCCTAAATTAAAATGTATGTCCCTACGATGCTTATCGGCGTAACTCTTCTGACGTGACCGTGCTTCCTGAAGTTTTTGGTTAGCTATTGCGACCCTCTCATTAGTCATCTCTATGATCTCTGGTCCTTCAAGTGTTCGCTCACCAACCTGATCCCAGCAGATTGGGGCGCGACACTTTCTGCCATACAACATCTCGAAAGGAGCACATTTGATACTTGCGTGCCAACTGTTGTTGTATGCAAACTCCACCAAATAGATATAATCGTCCCAATCACCCGTCCATTCCAACGCACCTAACCTCAACATGTCTTCCAATGTCTGAATCGTTCGCTCCGATTGCCGGTCTGTTTGAGGATGAAAAGCCGTGCTAAGCTTAAGTTGTGTACCCCAAGCTTTTTGTAGACTCTTCCAGAATCGCGAAGTGAATCGAGGATCTCTGTCTGAGACTATGCTGGATGGAGCACCGTGGAGTCTCATGATTTCTCTTCTATACGTATTGGCGAGTTTACTTACTGAATCTTCCTTTCGGATTGTTAAGAAATGAGCTGATTTGGTAAGTCGAACTACGATAACCCAAATTGCATCGTGCTTCCTTTTGGTTGGCGGAAGGCCAGTAACAAAATCCATCGTGATTTTGTCCCACTTCCACTCTGGGATATCTAACGGTTGAAGGAGACCGCCAGATCGCTGATGCTCGATCTTAACCTGCTGGCAGGTAAGACATTTAAAGACGTAAGTGGCAACATCCTGTTTCATACCACTCCACCAAAAGTACTGCTTGATGTCATGGTACATCTTAGTCGAACCAAGATGTATAGAGAATGGGGAGTTATGAGCTTCAACTAACTAAGGTTCCCGGAGTTCTTGATCATCCGGAACACAAAGTCTCGTGCCCTGCCATACGATACCATCTGCATCTACTCTGAATTCTGTCTACTTCTCCAAATTCTGAACTATCGCCCAGATTTCTCCATCATCTTTCTGACCTTCCTTGATCTTAGAGTATAACTCGGGTTCTACTCTAAGATTAGCCCAGTAACCGTGTTGTCCACGTACCATGATCTCAATGTCTAGTCGGTCCAAGTTTCTTATGATTTCCTCCTCAATCTTAATGTTGTTGATCATTCCGGACTTCCTACTAAGTGCATCTGCTACTACATTCGCCTTTCCGGGATGATACTGTAGATTAATGTCATTATCCTTCAACAACTCTAACCAGCTCATCTGCCTCATTTTCAATTCACGTTGAGTGAAGATATACTTCAAGGTCTTGTGGTTCGTGAAAATGTCACATGATTCTCCATATAAGTAGTGCCTCCATATCTTCAATGCAAACACGACTGCAGCAAGTTCCAATTCATGCGTAGGGTAATTTTCTTCATAAGGCTTAAGCTTCCGTAAAACGTATGCGATCACTTTCCCATGTTGCATGAGAACACAGCCAAGTCCCTTCCCCGATGCATCACTGTAGATTTGAAATCCACCTGTACCAGATGGGAGAGTAAGAATAGGTGCAGATACTAGCTTATGCTTCAGCTCTTCAAAGCTCTTCTCTCGTTCTTCAGTCCAAACGAATTTCTCCCCTTTCCGCATCAGTTTGGTCAATGGTAGTGCTAAGCGAGAAATGTTTCCCACAAACCTACGGTAATAGCCAGCTAAGCCTAAAAAACTGCGAACTTCAGTCGCTTATGTCAGCCTCGGCCACTTAGTAATAGCCTCAACCTTCGTTGGATCCATAGTGATTCCTTCTGCTGATACAATGTGACCTAAGAATGCCACCTTGTCTAACTAGAACTCACACTTAGAGAATTTAGCATACAGCTGCTTCTGGCGAAGAATCTGTAATACTGTACGAAGATGGTCTTCGTGTTCCTCCTTGTACTTTGAGAAAATCAGGATCTCATCGATGAAGACAATGACGAACTTGTCCAGAAATTCATGGAAGATTATGTTCATCAAATCCATGAACACTGCTGGAGCATTTGTCAGGCCGAATGGTATGACTACAAATTCGTAGTGGCCATAGCGGGTACAAAAAGCAGTCTTGGCGATGTCATGCTCCTTAACCCGTAGTTGATGATAGCCTGACCTAAGATCAATCTTGGAGAAGTGTTTGGACCCTTGAAGTTGGTCAAACAGATCGTCAATTCGCGGCAGTGGATACCTATTCCTGATAGTAATCTTGTTGAGCTCGTGATAGTCTATGCAAAGACGCATACTGCCGTCCTTCTTCGTAACAAATAAGACCGGTGTGCCCCATGGAGATGCGCTCGGTCGAATAAAACCTCGTTCTAGAAGTTCTTGCAGTTGATCCTGCAGCTCCTTTAACTCTATGGGAGCCATGCGATAAGGAGCCTTGGAGATCGGCTCAGCTCCTGGAATAAGCTCGATATTGAATTCCACTTCTCGTGCAGGTGGTATGCCCGGAATTTCTTCTGGAAATACATCTTGGAATTCCGACACTATTGGTTGATCCTGAATTGATAGAGATTCAACATCCATGTCGTGAACCGTAGCTAGATAACCCTCGCAGCCATGTTACGGTAGTGCACGTGCTTGCAGGGTAGATATGATTTGTACAGACCTTCCAGGTATGAACCCATTGTGAATGTACTCTGGTGCATTAACATCACCGAAGATGACTCGATATGAATGGCAGTCTATGGTAGCATGATGCTTGGATAGCCAATCCATGCCCAAAATCATGTCAAAGTCATTCTTGTCTAGCGAAAGTACGTCAACAGGACGAACCGTATCATCAAACTCTAGGGGAAGAATCTTGTATACATGGGTGATTAATACAGAGTCCCTCAAGGGCGTGGAAATAGTAAGTCTATTATCTAGTGGCATGGGGAGCATCCTAACGTTCTTGGCACAAGTAGTAGAAATGACCGAGTGAGTAGCACCCGTATCAAATAGAACACACACAGCCTGGCCATACATATACAAGATTCCAGTGACGGTACCTGTAGACTTGTTGGACTGGTCTCGAGATGTCGTGTAGACACGTCCAGTGGTAGGAGGCGGCTTGGTATCAGCATGTCCCGATGTGCCCTCCATCTCGCCCTCACGGTAGTCCTTCATGCGATGGCCAGGAAGACCACACTTGAAGCATGTGTCAGTGTCACGACGACATGGCCCTGGGTGCCTACGATGGCAAGTAGAGCAAAAAGGATGTGTATATCCTCCAGCAGGTGCTCTGGCTGGCTGAGGACCTGATAAAACATTTTACATGAGACATGATAATAGGGTACAAAGGACAATGTGAATAATCGTAAGATTGAATACCAGTGATAGATGCACGACTAGGCTGTGAACCTCTCTGGTTCTGGTCCCTACCGTTTCCATGGTTCCTGGTAGAAGATTTGCTAAAGTGTCAGAATTATGAGTTATAACATGAAATCATAAGAAAATGCGTAAGTACTAGGACCTGCTGCCGTTGGAGTGTCCAGCGTTGTTACGGTAATTATCATTACCGCCACGCCTATCCGTAGCAGAACGGTCGTTAGTCTGACCGTTTCCCTTGGGCTGATTAGGCTGCTGTTGAGTAGCCGGCTGAGACCGGTCTCCAGTTTTCTGCCTGGAAGATACAATTTAAAGAGATGAATAAATGACATATATAGAAAGAATACGGATTGGTCACCGCTTGAATACGAATGTTTACCTCTTGTCGGGTTTCTCAGCTTCCCCGAACTCATCTCTCTCATGCAGCATCTCCAGCTTACGTGCCACATCGGCCACTTGTGCTACTGTGTTGAACGTAGCACACACCAGATTGTTTGCGTGTAACACTCCCAAATTTCGAATAGTAACAGAAGGGTCATTGGGAGTATTACTTCATAGCACAACACACAAGTTACAATGACTCAAAAAGAGGCGTTTGAACAGTTTAATTCATTTGATAATTTAAAATCAGAGTTTACAAGTAGAAACAGGTCCCAACAATAATGTAATAATAAACAGTTTCAAAAAGTTTATCGAATGGTAATCAGTATTTTATTGCCTTTAAAATATCCAGTGCGACTCCATGCTCCAGCTGATATTAAACATGAGTACCTGAGAAATACATGCTAAAACATCAACACAACGGTTGAGTGAATTCATAGGTTTGCAAGTAAAAGCAGTGGACCACAAGATTTCAGTATTCAGATTACAAAAGTCAGATAGCATCAGTTATCGCATTTAGCTCATGAAAGCGAACATTAACATCCGTTATTCAGTTCAAGTTTCAAATACAGTGCGTCCAGTCGGTTTTCTGTTAAACCCGGACGGAGAGGTCAATCCAAATAGATCTATTAACAGCATTCACGTTTACTCGACCAGTACAGTCAGTCCAAGTAATTAACTGTTCATGACTAAAAGGGATAAAATAAGCATACAGTTCAAGCACTTGCGTCCATTCGTAAAAAGTAGCATGTATCCCCCTCGCGGGTTTCATAGAATAATAAAGTATTAAAAGCGAGGCTATGAACTCACCTTAAAAAGTAACCCGTCGGTACAAGAACAAGTAGAACGAGTATCTGTAAAAGTAAATCCTCGAACGTTCCAATTCAATGATAGCTTTGAGACCACGGTTAAACTAGAGCCATGAGCACTTCATAACATAGGCTTGTCTAACTTGAAAAATTGCTTTGAACTTATGAAATATTTATTATGCCTCATCTCTTTTTATGTGGTACTTGCTAATGGTATCATATCCGTAAACCATAACACATGTTAACCACCAACTAGTTAACCAAACTTGAAAATATAGTTTGAGCTCAAAGTGTGTTTTGTTTTTATTATCGATATAAAAGAGTCTGTGTAGTATTGGCGGTGCAACTTATCAGGTTGCCGTGTGTCCCATAACTAATCCACTTGGTGAAATAAAAATGAATATTAGACGCATTTAGACGTTTCTATCATTTTCCTTTCACATGAGTAACATTGTTCAATATTTGTATCTTTATGCAACAACAAACAAGTCACATTAATTTTGAAACGAATTATGAATTATTTAGTTGAATCATTTAAGCTTATAAAAAAAAGAATGTATATCTTACCAATTGTATGGTCTATACTTGTAAATTTAAGTTATAAAATAATTTCATACAATAATATATAAAATATTCATTTGGAGTATGCTAGTTTCTATTTACTACATTCCTGATAAAATGACTATTGCCTTTATTGTTCATGTTTAAATTATAAAAATAATTACTGTTTTGTTATAGACAGCATGTTTTGACTTTAAACACAAAGTCCCTCGGTTAAGTATTTTCACTAGCATGCAAGACACGCATATTGTCTATGTCACTTGTGTAACTTGTATTAGATTTTTCACTTTTGGTAAACTACATTTAAATGTCAACATATAAATAAGTTAGTAACTAGTTGTTATTAGTGACAATCTTTTAAATATCTATATTGTACTTAGTTTTGAAGTAACCATTGTAATATAATACACGTATTATGGATATTGGCATCACACAATTTATATGTGTGTGACGTGTGTATGCCTTGTTGGAGTGATTTTGTTTATATAACTTTTATATAATTTGTAAAAGCGGGTATTATCAAAAACCGATATTTCAAAAGTTACGCGATTTGAAAGATACATATAAAATACGAAAAATAGATGCTCAATATAAAATAAAAACTTCGACATTCGGATAAAATTTATATTTCGATATATAAATGAGGGCTTATAATTTAAAATACATTAAGGCGTTATATAAACAAATGACGCTTAAGGATTTAATGTAAATTAAGAAAAATGCTTGTAAACCAAATAATTAAAAAGACAACAATAATAATATTTTTACGCCATGAGATAATTTTTATGATCGATGTCTAACCTAGACATTGCCGGTAAATAATAAAATACACATATTTGATACGTTAAAGGCACAACCTTGTCGATTAACAGAGAATTCAATATATATATATATATATATATATATATATATATATATATATATATATATATATATATATATATATATATATATATATATATATATATATATATATATATATATATATATATATATATATATATATATATATATATATATATATATATATATATATATATATATATATATATATATATATATATATATATATATATATATATATATATATATATATATATATATATATATATATATATATATATATATATATATATATATATATATATATATATATTTATTTATATATAAAAACAAACAAGTTAAATAAAAGCCGGGTTATAAATATTGATCCGAAAATTAAGAACTACTACAGTCTAGCCACCTTAAAAGAACTCTGTCCCAGA
Source organism: Glebionis coronaria (assembly GCA_025667525.1). Lineage (NCBI taxonomy): Eukaryota > Viridiplantae > Streptophyta > Magnoliopsida > Asterales > Asteraceae > Glebionis > Glebionis coronaria. Next base: position 136,939,150 of record CM046880.1, read on the forward strand.
GTTCAGTTGTTATACATGCTCACGATACGTTCGAGAAAATGTGAGAGTACTTTTAAGTTTACAAGAGCGATAAGCGATACACGCACGGAATAATCCATACAAATGTATCAAAAATATAAAAAGATTGAAGAGTTATTCGTACAAGATAATAACGATACGAATTAGAATAGCGATAGACAACAGATGAATCATACAATCGAATTACGAGCCGAGATGAAACAGATTGTGCGAATGCCGCATGCTTAAGCCCACTCATTTACAAAACATCAATTAAATTAATCATGTCGCATGCTTAAATTTATAACCTAAGTCATGTTAATTAAATTAATCATGTCATGTTTTATTAATTTAATTTTTAACACATAACTATTAAAATCATAAACCTTAACATAATCAATGAACCGGACCGTGACTAGAAACCATGAACCAGACCCGTAGTCAACACCATACCCCGAACCAAGTCGGGGTTCCCCCTTGTTTGCTATTGTCGTGGGACCACCACCACCATACCGAGACCATGAGGTCTCGGTGGTGGTTAATAAGCCAAGCCGAGACCCCATAGGGGTTCGGTTAGGCGTCGGCTAGAACAAACACCCCTAAAAACCCTTTTTTTTATTTACCCCATAATCATAGACATGTGTTAATAAAAGTTTTTAATTAGTTTTAAAAACATCATGATTTTATGTGATTCAATAAATCAAAACATAAAAGAAAAAGGTTAAAAAGGTTATACCGATTACGTGGATCAATCAAGGATGAACACACACGATTGATTGTACAATATTCAAGATCAAAAATCAACCGAACACCCCCTTTTGGTGTCTTGAATCTGGTGGCCAAAGGAGAGAAGGAAGAAGGAAAAGATTTTAGGGTTTTAACTATTTTTCTTATTCTGTAAATAATAAAACATGTTTTCCTAAATCCTTGTTTTAGCAAAAATTAAATGGGCTTGGCCCATTCTCTTGGTGTAGCCGCGGGTAGGGGGCCCCACATGGGGTAACCTGTACCTTTTTCCGAGTCTAATTATTATAGTGTGTTCGTGTTTTATCGTGTTCGTGTTTTTATGTGTTCTAATTAATTATTGATCGTGACCTAATATATTTATTCGTGTTCGTAATAAATATATATACGTAATTAATATTAGCTCGTGATTAATTTACGTTCATGATTTCATGATCGCATGTTCGTGATTATAATTATTATTTGAATAATTATCGTGTGTTCATACGTAATAAATACTTGTCGTGTTCTAACACGTACGTAATACTTAAAACTCTTATACGTGAACGTAAACATGATATAAAAGGAAAGTTTTAATCTAGTACGTACGATCTAAAGTGTACTATTCATGGTAAAAGCATGCGGGTTTTACACCTCCTTCAAGAATTTAATGTCAAAATTCTAGACAAAAAAAGAGCCGAGAATCTCGCAGCCGATCATCTATCTCGAATTGAGAATCCTCACCAAAGCGATCGAGAGATCAAGGAAATTAATGAAACATTTCCTCTCGAGACGCTTGGTATGATTGCTTTTCGTGGTGATGATAGTACCCCATGGTTTGCGGACAACGCAAATTACCATGCGTGGAAGTTTGTGATCAAGGGTATGTCTTCCCAACAAAAACGGAATTTTTTCAAGGATATATCCTATTATTTTTGGGACGACCACTGTTTGTTTCGAGTGTGCGCGGATCAAGTGATTCGTAGGTGTGTATTTGGCATGGAAGCTCAAGATATTCTTAAATCTTGTCATGAAGGACCCATCGGGGGACATCATGGTGCCAACGCCACCTCGAAGAAAGTCTTTGATGCTTGTTTCTTTTGGCCTTCCATATATCGTGATGCCCAAGACTTGCTCAAGACCGGTGATGCTTGTCAATGTCAAGGAAAGAATTCACAAAGGGATGAAATGCCTCAAAACATTATCCAAGTTTGTGAAATCTTTGACGTATGGGGGATCGATTTTATGGGGCCATTTCCATCATCGAAAGGAAATAATTATATTCTCGTAGCCGTAGATTATTTGTCAATATGGTTTGAAGCTAAGGCTTTGCCGCCGAATGATGCTCGAGTTGTGGTGAAATTTTTGAAACAACTCTTCGCTAGGTTTGGAACTCCACGGGCTATAATAAGTGATCGTGGGACCCATTTTTGTAATGAACAATTTGAAAGAGTTCTAAAGAAATATGGTGTCACTCATCTACTTTCGACGGCTTATCACCCTCAAACGAGTGGTCAAGTGGAGGTTTGAAACCGAGCTCTTAAAAGGATTTTGGAGCGTTCTATTGGAGAAAATCGCACTTCATGGTCGGATAAATTGGACGATGCATTGTGGGCTTTCCGTACGGCTTACAAGACGCTAATTGGTTGTACACCATTTAGGTTGGTCTACGGAAAGGCATGCCAATTGCCAATTGAACTCGAACATAAGGTGTATTGGGCTCTTAAGCATTGTAACTTTGATTTGAGGATCGTGGGTGATCATCGCAAGGTTCAATTGAATGAACTAAGTGAATTAAGGGATCAAGCTTATGAAAATTATTTGATCTATAAAGAGAAGACAAAGAGGATTCATGACACTAAGATCAAAAACCGCATTTTCAATGTTGGTGATCAAGTTCTCTTATTCAACTCTAGACTTAAGATTTTCTCGGGTAAGCTTAAATCCCGTTGGTTCGGACCATTCACCATTTCACAAGTTTTCCCTTATGGCACCGTTGAGCTTGCTCAAAAATCCGGGCCTAACTTTAAGGTGAATGGTCATCGAGTGAAAAACTACTTTGGAGGGGACATACCTACGGAGGTTGTTCCGGGTCATCAAACTTTCCCTAAGGACCAATGAATGCGGGGATCTAGTCGAGCTCATGACTCGGTTAACAAAAACGAGGTTCCTTGTGGGGGAGTCCCATACATTCTATCTTCTATCTATTTTCTAACACTAATAAGGCTTGATCTTTTCAAGCTCGTGCTCGTGTTTTGTTGTGTTGTGAATCTTAGGTATGACCCTAATCATTGATACTCTCATGTTTGGTTTTTGCCAGTCCACTCGAGCTTCCATACTTTGATTGTATAAAGGGGCAATTAACTATCCTTTGATTTTTATCGACTAACATTTTATCTTGAAGCATAATTAATAAACGGCTTATAGATTGCGTGCTCTTCCCATGTTAGGACTTTTGCACTAGACTCTTCGTGTTTTATCAAAGGGGTGTTACTCTTGAGCTAGGAAACATTAAGGACAATGTTTGGTTTTAGCATGGGGGAGTCAATCGATATAATCGCTTGCAATTGCTTTTTTCGTGTTCAAACGTAATCGTTTTTCTCGTTTTTTCATAAAAATTTTAAATTTTTAGTGTTATTTTATGTTTATTAATAAAGAAAATAAGTGATTTTTGACACAAATGTAGGCTTTCCGTTGGTGAAAATAAAAATAGTTTTTGACTCAACTCGGTTTTTACTTTAGCTTTTTCCTTAACGTGTTTAAATCAAGTTTTGCTAGACTTTTATATAGGGAACTTTAAAATGCTAAAGTCTTAACTCATTCGGTTTTAAGAACGAGAACTTTTCGCAAGTTCCTATAATTCATCCTAGAAAGTCGTTTATCAAGGGAACTTTAAAACATAAATTCTAACTTGAGAAAGTCTACGAAAATGCAAGATCCTATAGATGACTTGAAAACCCAAACATTGATTTAAAAGGCTAAGTATCCATTAGTCTCACATTTTTGAGGTTTTACAATATCGAGAACAAGAGATGATAAAGTTTAATCATAAGTTTTTGTGGTTAATTCTTCCTTGTATAAGTATTTTTGTGTTTGATTCTATCTCCTCGTATTTATTTTCCACATTTGAACATTAAATTGCATAATAAATGAAGTTATTAGCGGTTTGGGCTTAATATCTTAACTCGTAACTCCTTCTTTTTCTTCCCTTATAATTAAAGTGAGAACACATTGAGGGTGTCAGCGTCATGAACTTTTAGTCATGGGATTGTGGAAATTTGGCTTACTATATATATAATAATAAGAAGAATAAATAAAAACATGTTCTCTATGAGCCTTTGGGTGGGATTCATGTAGCACTAACCTTGTCATTAGAGCCTTAGGGTGTATGGCATGGTGACGTGTTTAATAAAAATTGCTTCATCATCATGAGCCTTAAGGTGGGATGGTGAATGTCAATTCCCTTGTTTATGTCCAAGGAGCCTTCGGGTGTGGATTATAAATAAGGAGCACTTTTACATCTTAAAGTGCCTCAAGGCTATGATGTAATTGTTGCTAACTCCATTAATAAGGTCAAAATTGACTTCAGAGGATTTATTGTTGCTTTAAGTAGACCTATTAGACAAATTTCGGATCCGGGGATTTATCCCTCAAATCGTGTTAAGTTATCCTTGATGCGGGCTTTCTTTAGTGACAACGGTTTTTAAAGTCGAGGTTAGGTTTTGAGTGTTGGGTTTACACCGCTTTTAACTTCGTTTTTGGACTAATAACTATCAAATAAGTCAAATGAGCCTTTGGGTGAATGACAATATTTAAAATCTAGAGATATAATTAGGAATAAAAGGAGATTGAGTTTAACACAAATTACTTGTATGAGTGGTCTTACCATTGGGGCTTATGATTGACAATGATCTTGTTTTTAAACTTGGCATGGAAAGAGTGAAAAGTCGAGGACGATGAATCTATTTGAGTTTTATGATCCTAAAAGTTATTTTTCAAATAATGAAAGCATTACATTATGTCTTTGCAAAATAAAGTTTCAAAAGTTGAATACAAATGTAGTTAGTAGTTTTATTTTATCATTGCGTGAGGACACGACAATTGCTTAGCAAGGGGGAGTTTGATATGAGTCTAATTACTCATATCATTTGTATCATAAAATAATCCTAAAATGCATAAAACCTGAGAAAATGGTATTGTATATGTATGTTTCTTTTTTCATGTGTGTAGGTATCAATGATCACGAAAACCGGCAAAACCGAGACGAAGTTTGAACAAATATCAAGAAGCCAAATGACAAGTCGTTTTATACAAAGATTCAAGTTATCAAAGTTAATGGGCCAGTGGTTGCCACATTTGCTTATTGGGCCTGAAAGCCCAATAGTGGATATAGTATATTTACTTTTGGATTCATAGCCCAAAACAATGGCCCAAATCAATAATATAAGATACGGATTGAATAACAAATCATTTGGGTCCAAGGCCATAATGCAAAACTAAGAGACGGTGGAGTATTATGTTTTGGATCCTAAGGCCCATGTAAATCAAGGAACGATGGAAGTAATATATATGCTAGGGTTAACGTCTCACTTGGTCAAACCTTCGTTACAACCAAAGTCACAACAAAAGAAAAGAGAGAGAAAGTTAGACGCGGAGAAAGATGAAGCCACCCACAAACCCTAAATCAGATTTTGGGGTTTTCACTCAAAAGGCAAGTAAGCCTCACGCGCCTGAATAAATTCCCTACTATATAGTAATGAAGAAGATCCACCAAGGATTCCACGTTGTAGCTTAAACGTGTCATTCCTCTCATGTGATTGGTGGATTTTATCACCACTAATCAATTGACCAATGAAAACAAGCCACCTCACCTCAAACTAGCACAACAAACACAAATCTTTGCCAACTTGGCAATCCAAAGGAGAGAGGACTATTTTCAACCCTTGATTAAGAAAAAGAAGAGGACTAGAAGATCCTATGGCTTAGAATTGATTTCGGCATCAACAAACCATCTCAAGAAGGCCTTGGGGTTTGCCTATAAAAACCCCCCAAAAATAGTGTAATTTTCATCCCATTTTGATTTTTACTGTTATAATGTCAATTTGGGAGTAGAATAATTGTATTTTTACTTTTATAGTATTGTAACAATTTTCTAGAATTAATAAAAGTTACTTTGAGTTTAATCTGTTCTTGAGTTTATTTTACTGTTAAAATTAATTGTAGTTATTCTTCAATATTCTATTTTGTTATTATATGAAAAATTGTTTGGATAAGCTCGTTTTATATCTTAGTTCGAATAATTAAAGTGAGATTAGGGAATCTTATCCCCACTGGATAGATTATAATAACTGTGGATTCAAGTGATAACTGGCTCAAGCCATAAGTGGTGGTTCGTGTTTATTCTGTTTGGTTCAAGTTTATTTGTTGGGTCAAGTTACTGAAAATGGTGAATAAAATGGTGTTTGTGGTTCATTATTACTTCAATGGTTGTTTACTTGGTGACTTTTAAGTTATTAAGGAGGCTTAGCGCCTAACCTTCTTCATCAAAGGTTCACCAAATAAAGGTAAGCTCGATTTTATTTTATTCTTATGAATATCACTTAGTATAAATTGATATTAGGGATTTTGAATTTGTGAAACTACTTAAGTGATTATAAACTGATAGTATGGGAGTTGTTTACTCATATTATTTGTTTTAATATTAATTTGTGAATTCAGTGATTTAGTTAAATAACTGTTTTAGATTTGTTTTCATTTCCTTGTTTGGATTTCTATTAAACTGTTTCGAACTTTATGGATTTGTGTAAGTATCTGCTCTTCTTGAGTTGTTTTAGCTGATTTTGGTGTCTCAAGTTAAGTTCGAGTTTGAGTAGCTGATGATTTTGGTTTACTATTAGATTATTGTTAAAAGTTTTATTAGTTGAATTGAGTTTGTATGTCTGCAAAGATGAATTGCCGATTGCCTGATTGACTGATCTGCTTGATTTCTAAGTTATTTTTTTAACTTCATAAGCATTTGGAATCTGTTGAAAATGATTTAAAAAGTACTTGTGTTATTTTGCTAGTTATCTGGGTTTTATAATTGTTTTCGGTTTGTATATTTAGTGTATAATTTTGTTTATTGTTATATATTTGAGAATGTTTGCTATTTATTAAGTTGTTTTACATTACTGATATATCAGTTTAACCAAATGAACTGTTTGGTTAGCTGATTTACTATATCTGTCTCATATTTCGAATTCCAAAAATTAAATTTTCCACAAAAAGTCCTTCCTAGGACTCGAGCGCTGGACCTCCACTCCACTACCAATAGTCTGAACCAATTGAGCTATCTAGCTCTTTTGGTTTTAAACAGCTTCATATATTACTTATTGTTTAACTGTAAGTCAATTAAACATGTTAATTAAAGTTTTAATTTTCAAAAAGTTCAAATTAGATTTTAATAACTTTTATAAATAAAAAGTTTATTTAACTTTTTAGAAAGAATTATTAGTTTAAATAAAATAAGTTTTATAAAAAAATTATTTTATTACTTTTTAAAATTTAAATTGTTTTAAAATTTGTTTTTAAATAATTAGTTTAAACTAGCTTTGTTTTAAATAATTTGGATTTAATATTTTTGTTTAAATTAGTTTTGTCAATTAATAAGTAAAAGTAAAGTTCTAAATATTACATAGTTTAAATATTTGTCTTTTAGATTTAAAATCGGGAAATGATTCATGCACTTTAGGATTAAAAATTGTAGAATTAGATTAGTTAAAAACCGAAATCGAATTCAAATCAGTTGTCCAAATTAAATCGAAATTCTCAAATTCACAAGTTCCTTGTGTACAACGAACCGGGATCACTCTCGTGTTTAATTGATTCGTCTTTAGCTTATTTTTGGAATATTACCTTTTCCTAAGGATAATTTCCTAAATTTTCTCTATAACGTATTTAAATAAAATACACCAACATTTCCCAATACATCAATAACTTATCCTCAACAACGGGAATTTTACAACTTCTCGGACTTGAGCTCGTTTTGTAAGATATTCAACATCTTAAGTTCAAGTAATTGGTTTTCAAAACTTTGAACACAATTTTTCGAGAATTTCTCAAAAGGTTTTTCTAAATCTTTTAAAATTGTGCGTTCAAAAATGTTTTGATAAAAAGAGCATGTCTTCTGGAATCAGTAATATTTACGATACTAGAAATGTCATTCAATAATGACACGGGGTTGTAAATAAAGTTCGAGCAGAAGTTCAAATGTTTTAAAACATGCGCAAAATGGCTTGCTATTTTTTCGATAGTAACCCGCTTTTCATATTAAAGTCAAGCATCTCATTGGAAAGCTTTGACTCAACAACGGGAATTAATTTTCTCCGGCATGGTCTATTTATAACCATGTAAGGGATTATGTTTACGGAATAACACAATCTAACATGAATATATGTACGTTTCAGTGCGTTTATTTGTTAAAACAAGAGAAATCTTGTTTTTATGAAGTTATCATCTCCACAATCCGCATCAATTTACAATTGATTTCTACATACTCGACGATGCGACTACTCAAACGGCGACTACAACTCTTTCAATAGAACACGGATCAACAATTAAGGGGGATCAATTGTCCAGCATTCAGAATCTTTGATGCCGAAAGTGCCAAGTTCACATATTGGTGTCAAGACAACGATATCAATTGTACACATGATGTCAAGCGATAACTTCAGACATGACGAGGCGACCAACATTCGTAAACAAGAACCATGTGATTCTATAATATGATGTTCTCCATCATTCAGGTCCAACATCATAAATTGCTAATCTTGTGAATACATTATACTATATGATCTTTGCACGTGATAAATACCTTACACTTGTGTTTAAAAGGTATTTCATTTACGTTTCAAGTACACCCTCATTATTTGAATGGGAGCTTGTGTGAATCATGAAGATAATTGGATTGGCATTTTTCTTCCCAAATTTTCTTAAAATGCTATTAAATCAAACGATATTAAAAACATCGATTGGGTTAATATTTTTAATATGGGGAGAAAATGTGATTTAATATGGGAAATGATTAATAAAAAATGGTTTGACTTAACGTGATGGCTCATCCTGACATGTGCGAAATGTTTTCGAATATCATGCCATATGTTAAGGGGGAGCAAAATGGATTTGCACTTCAAAATGGATTTCATGGTGATTTATTCTTACCCTGAACTCATTTATTTCACGACGATGAAGATTGTGGTGACATAAGGATGGTAGGATAGGTTAAGTCCAATGATTCTTACAAAACCTGAGGAATTTTCCCAAGGAAATTCTATAGCTAGAAATAGTAGTCCTTAGGAAAGATGGAGAAAGATTGTAAACGTAGCTGAATGCCGACCAAGTACTTAAGTTAGCACTGGAACAATCACAACAAGGTGCTAGTTATGACGTATTGGTAAGCATTGAAGGGGTTGAAGAATGAAAAAGATTTGTAAAGATAAAGGGTCTAAAGAAAGAAGCCCTCCTTACAACTTTAGGCAGAAACCGGGTCAACACATATGATATTGAGATCATTTTAATGATCCTTAATATTGAAGATAGATATCATGGACCCAGTGATGCAATGCACAACCCATCCAAGCTAACTTATCTCTCAAAAGTTATTTGTTTAAATCACACGGAGACAACGCATTATCTATTGATTTATTCACTACAAATAAGTTGGTATTGAAATGGCGGTACTCCTCTCCAGCCTCTGATCCCTAAAATCCAAAATGCACGATCGAGTCTAGAGCCATTTGAGATCATCAAATATCTCATTAGGACAGACATTCATAATTCCTTGATTTTTCACACATAGTGAAAAGTAAGAAAGATCTTAATAATCCTACGCAAAATCTTCATGATCTTGCCTGAACATCCGAGTAATACGAAAGTATTTACAATGAAGATGGAAATCCTTCTTGAGAAAATATCAAAAAGCTCATGGTAGGTGACTTGTGCGATTCTTTATGAATCAAGCTTTTGATAACTGGAAAGCAACAGTGGTTTAATTCTTATCTAAACTTAAACACGTTCCAGGCCTCTACGCAATATCTTAGTGATCATGACAGAACACTCAAAGTGACACTCTATAGTGTTCACAATGATGAGTGGAAATCCTTCTAGTGTTAACCTCAAACAACACTTGGTAGGTAACTTGTAAGATTCTATACGAATCAAGCTCGTGACAACTGGAAAGCAACGATGGTGTGGTTGTTAATTGAATTTCACTTGTTCTAGGAACATGAATTGACAGCTTCAATCATGGGAAAATTCTATCCAAATGATTTACTGTGACAGTCTGACATTTTCAGGTAGTAAATTTAATCTCTTATATTAGTTTTATATTTTATTTTAGTGTTGGTTCATGAACTCACATATTTACGGGATGAAATTAGGGCTTACGTGTGACACCCCGGGTAGGGTCAAAATATGTGGAATTATCAACGGAGATGTCACAAGGGTGGATCGATAGCACATAGTTCATAGAGCATAATATTAGAAGTTATTCAAATCAGATTACATGATTGTCATACAAATTTAAAAAAATTGTCTTTAACATGACATAAGTAGATTGTTCATTTTCCCCAAATAGAACCCCTGACGAGTCCTACAATGCAGATTACATAGATGCTTGAGTCCATGCACATATCACGTACTAACTTCATTTTCCTGAGAAAAACATGCTTAGAGGGTTAACATAAAGTTGGTGAATTTACAGGTTTAACAATAATTAGTTTAGACATACATTAAGCAATAAGTAACAATGCACAAAGCATTTTTACTAAAAAATAGATTACATTTGCTATTACTCGAAACTGAAGCTTAACCTTCCATAGTCCTCAACAGATGAGGACGTAGTGTCTTACAAAAAGACACCCAAACCCAGTTCCAACATGGTATACATCTGTTGTCCCGGCCAAGGCACAGTGAGCATGACTCACCCAGATGGGGATGGCCAATCCCTAATAGATCTATTTATAACATTCGGGTGATTTACAACAATTTAATAGTTTCTATAATAGTCAATCATAGTCAAGTTTATACAATTCAGTTATGTCCATTAGAAGTAGTTGCATGTTTTCTCCCCCGTAGAGGAAATGTTTATCAATAGTTTATATGGGGCTGTAAACTCACCTGGGAGTTCACAATAGCTGTATAACACAAATATCCAAATAATGCTCACGCCAAAAGTTATGCCTAATCAAATAGTACAATCTTAATAGATAGTACAAAGAACATATGTGTATGCTTATACAGATTTTTAATTAGTTTATTAATGCTACAATATTTATCTAAATAACTATAGTACAAGTATTAACAATATCCATTTAAACTTGTATATAAGTTTCATTTCTAAGTAAACATAAAATGTCTTACTTATAATATTAGTTTGCATTCGTAGTACATGTATTAATAGTAACCATTCAAACTTAAAATTAAGTTTCCTATTTAAGTAGACATAAAATGTCTTACTTATAGTATTAGTTTACTATCACTGTTAATGTATTATTAACATCCATTTAAACTTACCATTAAGTTTCATGTTTAAGTAAACACAAAAATGCTCTACTTAAAATATTAGTTTACGTTAGTAGTACATGTATTAGTAATAACCATTTAAACATACAATTAAGTTTCATATTTTAAGTAAACATAAGGTGTTCTACTTATAATATTAGTATTCAATTCATTTAACGTTCATATAATTTTATTTCCTAAAAGTATATGAGTTCATGTATTAATAATACCTATCCAAATTGTTAATACAATTTATTTCATAAAGAAAAATGTAAATATTTTATTTTTGTAAAGTAAAAATATAAATATTTTATTTAACTTTAAAGTTCCCATAAATTATTTAACATTTATAACATAATTTATCAACTACAAGTGTAAGAATTTATACATTAATCCTTATAGTTTAGGGTTTAATTAAGTTTTACTGAATTTAAAATAGAATTAGGGTTATGGCTAGTTTAAGTTTCGGAACATGGCAAAACTAGTCCTTCCATATTTTAAACGAAGTAAACTTTCGGATTTTTACACATTTGATACCTAGGGCTTGTTAAAGTTTCGGCTTATGGTAGATTTAGTCCTCCTAGTTATATCTAGGTTCTATAACTTTGATAAAATGACAAAAACAGTCCCTAGGGTTTCTTTAAGTTTTAGATTATTACAAAAATGGTCCTTAGGGTTATAAAATGACAAAACAACTTTTAGAAACTTCCCAAAATGGTCCCTAGGGTTTAATATGCCACAGATGGTATTTATTAAACCCTAGAATTTCGCATATTTACATTTTCAGTCCTTGTGATTACTAATTTATCAAAACAAGCTTCATAAGTCACTGTTTTAGTCCTTAAGTTTCATAAATTGTCATTTTAGTCCAAAAGTTTTTATAAGTTATATTTTATACTTTTATTTGAACATTCAAAACATTATTTGGGCTCATTAAAGTGGCTAAAATATCTAATGGGCCATTTAGTGGGCCTAAATATATTTTATGTCCACTAACTTGTTATGTGGTCCTTTAAAACATTTATTGGGCTTAAATATATTTTTAAGTCCATTAATTAATTAAATGGGCCTAAGTATATTCTTAAGTCCATTAAGATACTAAGATTTATTAAATGGGATTATTGGGTCTAATAAGTCTTGGGCTAATGTTGCATGGGCTTGATTAGTCCATGAATACTACTTTTTCATTTTGTGTAAGTATTAATCTAGGATTTTCTTATAAGCTTATTATTAGCTTATCTATATTTAGTTTTAAACCTTAATAAAAGAATAAAATTCATAGTTTATTTTATTTGATGTACCAAATGAGATCTAGATGTGTTACAAGGTTTCATGCAAGTCATAAGCTCTAATATGAGCTTATAACTCACGGCTATATTTAATTATAGCTTATTAACATGAGTCGAAACTTGTTTTAAGGTTGCATGTACTTATAAGTGCCCCCAAAATAAGATCTAGCTATGTACAAACCAAGAAACCAAATCATAAGTCCATACATACATACATACATATAGCCTACGACTATAATTTTAATCTTGGTATTCCAAAGAGTAGATTTTTAGCTAGTTTTATGTCTTGTAAATATTCATAAAATACAACATAATTGTATAGGTTTCTTGCATGTTTCCAAGGTTACTATAATTCCAAGAAAAACAACATATAGCCCACGGCTATATTGTTTTTCCCCAAATGTATATGATCTTTATGCTTGTTTTATGTTTATCAGGTTAAGTTAAACTCTTAACACTAGATCTAGGTTTTATATAAGCATGCATGTACATTTAAAGTCCATTCCATGTCATATATAACTCACGGCTATATTTGTACACACAATTCATTTTAGTGATTTTTAGTAATCCATTGTACATGTAATAATACATACTTCATCATTTAAAACTTAGTACATAAATCCTAGCTAACCATTTATTTATGATGTGACCTTTTAGGTCATGTTTTTTCATGGTTTTTGAGTTACACAAGTTCACTTATGAGATCTATGATTATTAGTTAACCAAAATCCCAAAAGTGAGTTTTGTAACCCACGGCTACATTTAAATTCACAAAATGGTTCTTATGATTTTTAGTCTAGTTAAAAAAATATATTACTAGTCATAGGTTTCTTTATTAAAAAGTTTTTAACCATGACTAATGGTACTCAAATATATGTCGTGACCTTTAAGGTCATGGTTCTTATCAAATCTTGATTTTTAACAAATTATTTACATGTGTTTATAGGTGGATGTTGATGCATGCAAGTAGAAATGAAGAAGCACAATGAATAATACCTTTCTTGCTTAAAAGTTACCAAAGAAGATCTAGATGAACAAGGAGATTAGAGATCTAATCTAGATGATGATGAAAACCCTAAATATAAACCAAGTCGTGACCCTTAAGGTTCGGCTAGGGCTTGGTAGAATGATTCCAAAGATGATGATGCTACTAAATGATTAGTAGTTAAGATGAGACAAGGATCTAATGGATTTAATGTACAAACTTGGATGTTTGTGGCTTATAGATGAATCATTTGAGAGAGAAAGGTGAAGAGAGAATGAGATTAGATTACATGAGAGAATGAGAATGTATGTGTGTGTTTTTTGGCTTAAAGGAGAAAGAGAAAGCCAAGGCAAAAGGCATGACTGCCTTGGTAAGAAAACGTGTGCTAAGTGTAGGCTCTTGTGTTTCCAATGCATCTCTTCTCCTTCCACATATGCATGTGTGCCATGTATAGGTAGCCAAAGGGGTAGTGGGCTTTGGCTTGGGCTCATGTTGGACTAGCACACAAGGAGTATATGGTCTTGCGCTAGTCCAAGAAGGTTTAAACATGTTTATGGTATACATGCATACATACATACACGGCTACATATACAATGTGTAGCATGTTTTCCAAATTTTATTAAGTGTTGTGTATACTCAATTATTGATTATACATTTTATTACTTGTTTCTCCTAGTTTTAAGTACATGGTTTAAGTTATATAGTTATTTACAACAAGTATGAATGTAAAAGTATAAGTACATAATGGACAAGTTCACACACATATCATTGAAATATAACACATGAGTGAATGTTCTTAAGATCATTGGATGAAACTTTATTACATTAATTCATGGATTTTATAGCACCACCCTGTTCTTTTAGCTTTGTCCTCAAAGCTACTAAAAATGTAGTTATCTTTTAAGTGATAAAGGATGTTCTAAGTTTATGGTTCATCTCGGACACTCTAAGGAACGAATGATAACATCAATGCGAAGTGGTCTATATCTAGGTTACCTTTATACGTTAGATTAAGCAATAATGGAGGCTTCTGCTACTACAGGTGGACAGAAAGCGATGCAACAAGGTCTTTATTCGGGTTGCACTATACATCCGGTTGAGCAGTAACGGAGACTGCTGCTACTACGGGTGGACAAAAAGCGATGCAACGAGGTCCTTATCCGGGTCGCACTATACATCCGGTTGAGCAGTAACGGAGACTGCTGCTACTACGGGTGGACAGAAAGCGATGCAAGGAGGTATTTATCCGGGTCGCACTATACATCCGGTTGAGCAGTAACGGAGACTGATGCTACTACGGGTGGACAGAAAGCCATGCAACGAGGTCTTTATCCGGGTCGCACTATACATCCGGTTAAGAAGTAACGGAGACTTCTGCTATGGATGGATAGGAAGCAATGCAAGGAGATCTTTATCCGGGTCGTACTATTCATCTGATTGAGCAGTAACGGAGACTGCTTCTATGGATGGATAGGAAGCAATGCAAAGAGATCTTTATTTAGGTCGAACTATTCATCCGATTGAGCAGTAACGAAGACTGCTGCTAGGGATGGATAGGAAGCAATGCAAAGAGATCTTTATCCGGGTCGCACTATTCATCCGATTGAGCAGTAACGGAGACTGCTGCTATGGATGGATAGAAAGCAATGCAAAGAGATCTTTATCCGGGACCCACTATTAATCCGATTGAGCAGTAACAGAGACTACTTCTATGGATGGATAGAAAAAAATGCAAAGAGATCTTTATCCGGGTCGCACTATTCATCCGATTGAGCAGTAACGGAGACTGCTGCTATGGATGGATAGGAAGAAATGCAAAGAGATCTTTATCCGGGTCGCACAATTCATCCGATTGAGCAGTAACGGAGACTGCTGCTATGAATGGATAGAAAGCAATGCAAAGAGTTCTTTATCTGGGTCGCACTATTCATCCGATTGAGCAGTAATGGATGTTGATCCAAACTTAGATTGATTAATCATGTGTATACGAGATTAGATCAAGTTATACACGTAGAGAAACCTTTGTATATGTATAAAGTAATCTAAGTGTTATGCGGAATTAACACTTAAACAAGAACACACAAAGATGTAAACAAACTTTCACTTGATTGATAATAACGAACTTGCTTACAATGAAAGTGTTTAACGTATGAAAAACTTATATGAACAATAACCTAAAGGTCTTCTTTTATAGACATAAGAATCCTTGTACAAGAGTCTACATATCAACTATTCTAGGTAAAGATAATTAGAGAAAATACAATGTTGAACTTATCTTTACTAGAAACAAACTAGAAACAATATACGCGTAGACTAAATCTTTCCATCAGTGCTTGTCTTCAACCTATCAACGCTTGACTTCTTCTTGTCAACGCTTGATCTGTGAGCGATTGTTTTCTTCCTATCAACGCTTGTTTTCCTCTTGTCAGCGCTCAAGTGGACTGGCTATATTTTATTCCTAACAATCCTCCCATAAACTTGATATCTACTCTAGTAATCAAGTTTCTGAATAAACATTAAGAACTAGGAGGAATCTTACAAACTTGATCATATTGGTAATAAATATGTCTGATCAAATCTTTGGCCACATCACTTAAATAATCAATCTCCAGCTGTGTTGTCTTCATCTTCTCCAAGACTTCCTTGGACATGGAATACTGACCATCTACAAGTAGATACTCAACAAACTTTGTAGAACTCAAATAATAAACACCAACAGCTGAATACAAACGCCATTGAAGACCACTGAGGTCATCTTCAAGTTCCTTCCAAATAGTAGGATCTTCATCTCTTGGTCCACACATTCTCTTGAGTGTTGACCACAATTTTATTACATTGACTGAAGTAGGAGGTTCAGTCTCATACTTAGCCTCTAACAACCTCCAAAGGTCTACCAAGTCTTCTCTATCAAAACTTGCAAAGAGAGATATAAGTGTAGTAAAGGTGTGAACCTCTTTCCCATACCTGCCAATCTTCCAAAACCCACATTCATCTTCTTCATAGCTTAAAATAGGGTTTCTGGAATCAAGAGGTAACACTTGTACCATATCTGAAGCTTCCAATGGTGAGAGCTTGATGCTCCGTCTTATAACAGCTTCACTAGGCACCAATCTATCCATATCTTTAGGAAACTCAAGAGGAACTCCCTTCTTCAAAGGTCTGGGAACAATCATTTCCTTCTTAAGCTCCATCTCTTCTGCAAGTTCTTCTTTCCTTTCATCAGAAAGAAGTCTTAGAGTGTTTTCTTCCTGCACTCTTACCCAAATGGGATAAGCCTTGAACTCCAATTCTTCAAAGGATAATCCCAACAATTTCTTGTAGGTCCATCATGTTCCATGACATCTGAGTAGCATGTAGTACAGCTCCCTTCTATCCCTTTTCATCATTGAGAGAATATTGCTAGCTTTGTGTTTCAGAATTACCTTGCAGTCCTTTTGTACTCTTAGAAGAATCTCCAAACCCCATATCTGGTCTGAAATAGTCAAACCTGGATTCTCCATACACTTATCTTCCCAAGCATGGTACATCTGAACAACTTCTGGCATATCAAAATTTACTTGCAATTTCAACTCATTCAGCTTCTCTCTGGCCAACTCATCACCATACTCAAGTCTTTCTGGTTATTCTATTATCATCACACTTGAGTCTGAACTAGCTTCATCACTTCCTTCTTGTTCTTCTGAAGTGACAACAAAAGGTGATTCACCAACCTTCTTTATTTCTTGTTCCACAAGTTTTGCAGCCAACCTTCTATCAAACTCAACCTGTGTTGCATTCTTTGGAACTTCTTCTTCTACCACTTTTCTTTTACCCTTATCTAATGGATCAATGGTAGGTAAGGATGATGGTAATACCTATGAAGCAACTTCTTTGATGATGGATGATGACTCGAATACATCAACCTCATCTACAGTTCTCTCAACGCTCAATTTGCCTGTGTCAGCACCCAATTTGCTCATGTCAGCGCTCAAACTTTGCTTGTCAACGCCCAAATTACCTGTCTCAGCGCCTCTTGTAATTTACTCCAACATAGCTGTAAAAGACAAGTCTAAGTTTGTAGGAGTTACCAAAGATCTAACAAAACCTGGTTGCTTCTTCAAACTAGTTAAGGCTTCAGCAACACCCAAAGATTCACCATCATGTGAGCCCTTATCACTCACATTAATCTGCTCATCCTCCCCTTTGGAAGATTCCTCCATCCCACGCCTTGTGCTAGCATTTTACAAAATAACAATCCTCTCCCTCAATTGGTTGAGTTCAAGGCCTTGTGTACTGACAATATGTACCAAGTCTGCATTTTGCTTTTGCAAGCTAATGCAGACAGCCGTCAATTCAAGTAATGTCATTGGTTCCAATCTGCCCTCCTCTAAAATGGGGTCTTAAAGATGTTAGGACTGTCTTGGCCTGCATCTAAGCCAGAACCAATAGTCCCAGCCTCATCCATAGCACCAACCACACTTGTGGTGGTGGTTCTCTCTGCTACATGGCTAGGACCACTAGAGGAGAACACTCTAGTAGTCCTTTGGCGTTTTTGCAACCTATATTGTGGTGGGGTAGAAGATGATGTGGATTGGGTGGATGTGGGTTAGTTAAGGGGTGTTTGGGTCTGTGAAGGAATGGTGTCATCGTCTGGATTAGGTGTGTCAACGCCAATATTTAATGTGTCAGCGTCAAAGGGTTCTTGGTCAAGTTCCATGTGTTGTGGTGAAGGTAAAGGTTCTGGTATTGGGTCAAGCTGTGGTTGAGGTTCTGGTTGGGGTTGTGCTGCTTCAATGACAACAATCATAGCTGGGGTGAGGGGTAAATCACGGTGAGGGGTGAGTTCATCTTTGTAAAAATTGCTTTTTTTGCACAAGGATCTCATAAAAATCATCATGATCCCTAGTGTATTAATTTTGGACATCAAAAACCATATGTAAAAATCTGGGATAAGCTAATGTTATCTTATTCCCTTTGTTTTTACACATGCCATCAAAAATCATTTTAGAATAAATAAACTTGTGCCCACGTGCAATGCACACAATAGCACTAGCAATGGATCTATTAATCTCATTGTGTGCAGTACACTTGGGACTCAAACATTGTAAGATGACATGTATTAGGTACTTCCAGGCTGGGGGAAAGGATAACCCAAAGCCCTTAGTCCTTGTTCTAATTCATGAATGGGGAGGGTGGTTATACCATCTGCATCATCAAGATGCAAAGCTTGGCGAACCAAGGCTTCAGTAACCACCCATGTACGCCCATGAACAATAGATGATAATGTAGTCACTTTATTAACTGTTGAGGAACTAACAGTGTTCCAAAACTGTTTAATATGTGTGACAGGGATGAGAGGAGCATGAGAAAGAGCATACCTAATTGGGGATGCATTCAAATACGCCACCATCTGTGTGTATTGGGGAAACAGAGTATCATCAGCGTACAAATATGCTATCATGTTGTGTTGACTCCTGAATCCCAATACCAAATCACTTGGTTTAAATTTTGGTGCCATTGTTGAAAGCTGTTTGAATAATTGATAAAGATGAAGTATAGGAGAAAATTGTTAGACAAGAATGATAGGTACCCTGTTTAAAAAAAATAGGAGCCAAATATATAGGAGAGAAATATGCATGTGATTGGTAAAAAATGAGGCAACTATTTTCAAAATATAATCATGAAAATATTGAAAACAAAATAAGTTATATCATGCATTAATTGAAAGTTATCTGCTCCCAAAATTACGGCCCCAAAATTCGTCAAAAAGTAACAACTGGGTAGGTCCCAATGAGTGTCAACGGTCAAAAATAACCCATCAACGCCCAACGGATATATTCTTGTCAACGTTTGCCAAAGCCATGTCTGCGTCTAAATTGGTCACAACAACGCTTGGAAAAATACTTGTCAGCGTCCAAAAATAAAAATATTATAAATGAAAAAGGACCTTAACAAAGTAATTTATCCTAGTGAAGATAACCTATAAGTTGATAATTATTATAGGGCGACAAGCACTGTCCAGTTATGCACACTTGCTTATGCAAGATACACATAACAGTCCTCTAGTGTCCCTTGCTAACCAAAACTCTTAACAACTAAGTTATCTCATAAAATTCCTTGTTACTCCCAGGTAAAACCCATGATAAAAGCATTCCTAAGTCTCCCAACAGACCACAACCAATTCTAGGCAAAAAATGTCTTGGCAGCATGCATAGTATATCAACTTTGCATGCTACAGTGCCTCATGATTTAGTAAAACTAACTCATACTCACCTGTGGAAACAATCTAGAATTGTGATAAGAGTATCATAAGAATACCCAAAAGTCCTAAAGGTTCCTAAAACCTCCCCTTAAACTGTGATACATATGTTGCCCAAAAATATGCATGAACATAAAAAATTGATGTCAAGATAGGAATATAAATATTCCAACCATCATCCATAAACAAAAACATGCTCAAATGATTCCCCAAGGATCCATAAGCAACTCTGTATCCAATGGTATAATGCTAACACCACCTGCATATTTAGATTAAAGACCACAAAACTAACATTGTTGTTGACAACGTCCCGATAACACTTGTCAGCGTTAATAAAACCTTTGTCAGCGTTAGACAAATATATTGTTGACAACGTCACAATAACACTTATCAGCGTTAAGGTAACCTTTGTTAGTGTTAGAAAAATATAGTGGAAAATCTAAATCTTCAAAAAGACAAATAACAATGCATTATCCTGTACATACTTTTACAAAAAGAACCCAAAACACATATTAAGTGAGATTGATCATTCCAATACTTTTTACCAAGTATTGGAACCTTCCAGCATCAAAAGGTTTAGTTAATAAATCAGACACATTTTCTTCTGTGTCAACCCTATTTGGTTGTATTAAACCCTTTCCAAAACAATCTCTTATAAGATGGTGTCTAATTTCTATGTGTTTTGTTTTAGAATGATGTACAAGATTCTTAATAATGCATAAAGTGATGTCATTGTCAACAAATATCTTGGTATGCATGAAATTATACCCATAATCCAACAGCTGGTTCTGAATCCATAAGACTTATCCACAACAAGCAGCTGCAAAAACATACTCTGCTTCAGTTGTAGAATTGGCCACCACTGTTTGTTTCTTGCATTGCCAAGATATCAACGTGCACCCAAGAAACTGACATCCACCAGTTGTGGATTTTCTATCAAACTTATCACCTCCATAGTCACTGTCTGAATATGCAATAAGCTCCAATGGCGAATCTTTTGGGTACCACAAGCCAAGATCTGGATAACATCTGAGGTACCTAAATATTCTCTTGACAGCATAAAGGTGACATTCTTTGGGAGTCACTTGATGGCGTGCACATGCACACACAGCAAACATGATGTCAGGTCGGGAGGCTGTGATATACATCAATGAACCAATCATTGATCTATAATGCCTGACATCCACATCTTTTCCATCTCCAATCTTTCCACAAGGGTGTTCTTTATCCATAGGAGTAGTAGCCCTCTTTTCATGTGGAGAAAAGCCAAACTTCTTCAAGATCTCTGCCACATACTTATCCTGAGAGATGAAGATACCATCTTCTTTCTGCTAAACTTGTAACCCTAGAAAGAAGTTCATCTCCCCCATTGCACTCATCTTGAATTTGTCTGTCATGAGCTTGGAAAAGTCTTCACTCATCTTTGGATTTGTGGATCCAAAGATGATATCATCAACATAGACCTGAACAAGTAGAACATCCTTACCAGCCTTCTTGGTAAACAATGTCTGGTCTATGGTGCCCCTTTTGAATCCATTTTCTACCAAATAAGTGGACAATGTACCATACCATGCTCTTGGGGCTTGATGAAGTCCATACATAGCCTTCTTGACTCTATACACCTTGTCTGGATTCTCTGGATCCTCAAAACCAGGAGGATGCATCACATACACCTCCTCAACAATTGTTCCATAGAGGAAGGCACTCTTCACACCCATTTGATAGACAGTGAATCCCATGCAGGAAGCATAGGCTAGAAATATCCTTATAGCTTCAATCCTTGCAACTGGTGCAAAGACCTCGTTATAGTCTATCCCTTCCTCTTGTTTATATCCCTGAGCCACTAAACGTGCCTTGTTTCTTACCACAATGCCTCTTTCATATCTCTTGTTTCTTAGAACCCATCTTGTCCCAATAGGTCTGACATATCTTGGACAATCAACCAGCTCCCAAACATCCTGAATAGCAAATTGGTGAAGCTCATCCTATATTGCTTCCACCCAACTTGGTTCTTTGAGAGCATCAAAAATTTTCTTGGGTTCCTGTTGTGACAGAAAACAGGCAAACAAGCATGCTTGAACAAGAGGGGTATCAACCTTCTTGCGTATATTGGCAATGAATCCACCAAGATTCTGATGAGATCTTCTAGTCTGAACAGGAGTCATGACATCCTCAATAATTTGAGAAGGAGGATGATTCTTCATTGTAGAAGTGAGAACTCCTCCCTCAAAAAGTCTGTTGTCTTCAGTCTCATTATCTATGTTGCCAATATCTTCTTCAAACTCTCTTCCATCAATATTAGTATGATCCTCTTCATGTATGCTTGAAGGTTCACCTTCTTCAAAATTTGAAGATAAAAGATGCCCAAAAGTGTTGTCAACGCTTGAACCTTTGTTGTCAGCGTTTGGGTTATCAACGCCTGAAATGGTGTTGTCAACATTTGAGCCATCAACGCTTGAATTTGTCCTGTCAGCGCCAGATTTGCCTTTGTCAGCGCCTAAAGGACCATGCATGTTGTTAACTGGTGGTACTTGGAGACCACCATTATCCTTTCCAGCAGCAGCAGCAGCAAAAGCATCTGTCCATATGGGGATAGTGACATACTCTTGTATGGGGGATGACTTTTCTGTTGGTGATCCAACCTCTTCATTAATCTGTGTACCTGGAACATCAACAACTTGTTCTTCCACAATATTGGAAGTTACCTTCACAATTTATAGATTAGTAACAGGCATATAATTTAAAATCCTAGATAGAGGTTCCAAGTCAAACAACCAATTTAGACCACTTTCAGGATCACTAGGTTTACTCTCTAAAAACCTAACATGTACTCTCTCAAGTATACATTTTTCCTTCTTAAGGTAAACCCTATATCCCTTGCTCTGCACTGAATAACCCATGAAATAGCCTTCATCACCTTTTTCACTAAATTTACCTAAGGCATCACTACTATCAAGTACAACTACATGAGAACCAAAAGGTTTAAGAAAACCAATATTAGGTTTCCTTCCCCAAAGTAACTCATAAGGTGTTTTGTTTTGTATCTTGTTGACCAATGCTCTATTCTGAACATAACAAGCTGTATTCACAGCCTTAGCCCAAAAAGCTATAGGAAAATGAGCATCAGCCAACATAGTCCTGGCTGCTTCAATTAGGGTTCTATTCTTTCTCTCAGCAACCCTATTTTGATGTGGGGTTCTGGCAACACTAAACTTCCTAGTAATCCCTTTCTTTGCACAAAAATCATCTAAAAGCTTATTTCTAAACTCACCACCATTGTCACTTCTAAGCATTTTAACTTCATTACCAGTTTTCTTCTCTATCTGAGTAATAAAGTCAATTAAAGTGTCAGCAGTGTCACTTCTCATAGCTAAAAAGAAGGTCCAAGTAAACCTAGAAAAGTCATCTGTGATGACAAAGCAGTATGATTTACCATTCAATCTCTCTATATTAGTTGGACCAAATAGGTCCATATGCAGCAAGTGAAGTGGTATAGAACTAGAGTGCACCTGTTTAGACTTAAATGAGACCTTGTGTTGCTTGCCTTTAAGACATGTAACACAAGAGTGGTCATTGTGGAAAGCCTTTTCAGGAAACCATCAACCAAGCCAAGTCTCACAAGCCTGTTTATATTCTTAAAGTTTATGTGCCCTAGTCTCTTGTGCCATAGATTACTCTCATCTACTGAAGCTTTAGCATAAAAACATGACATATTATTATTCATCCTAATCCCATTAAGATTCACATTATAAATGTCTTTATGTCTAGGTGTTCTATAGTCAATATATTTCTCATCTGGGATTTTATAATCCTTGCTTAACACCAAGCATTCAGTATCAGTAAACAGAACTTTATTTTTGTTATCACAAACTTGTGATACACTAAAAAGATTGTAATCAAGTTCCTTTACCAGAGACACGTTTTCAAAACGCAAGTTCTTGGTGAGATGAGTTCCTTTGCCTGTGATAGTTCCATATCCGCCTCCAAAGTAAACCATATCACCATCCTTAATGGGAGTGAAGTTAGTTAAGTAATCTTCCTTCCCTGTCATGTGCCTGGAGCATCCACTGTCCCAATATCCATAATCGTTGACCTGTTTTTGAATGCCCTGCACATAAAGAAAACAAGTTAGTTTTCTTTGGGAACCCAAGCCTTATCAAACTTGGATTCATCTGGTTGTTCAACAAGAACATACTTAGTTCTCATAACAACCCCTTGTTCATCCCTTTTTGGATGAAATACCCAGTTAACCCCAATTGGTTTTATAATGACCTTTGAAATATAATTAAATCTGTTGCAGGTCATAGAAAGCCCATTAGAATTAGGGTTTTGATCTTGCTTAGGTCTCCATGTCAAGCTTGAAGAAGCTTTAGACCCCTTCCCTGTGGTTGAAAATATTTAGGTCTGGCAACGTTTCTGTCAGCGTTGGATTTGGTCTTGTCAAAGCTGAAATTACCCTTGTCAGCGTTGAACCTAGGGTTTGCTATAGAAACCCATTGCCTATTAGACCAAGTATTGGTCTTTTGAAATGGTCTTTGTCCATGAGTGTTATACCCTCTAGTGAAGAATGGGGTTGGTCTAACAACTTGTGGACTTTGCTCCACAAAAGTTTTGGGTCTGACAACGTTTGACTTTTTAACAGCGTTGACCTTTGAAGCGTTGACACACTTATATGCTAAATGTGAAAAGCTACCACAAGTGTAACAGGCTTTTCTAGACACAACCCTAGGTCTAAAAGAGAAGAAGCCTGTTCCATCATTACTAACTTGGCTTTTAGGTGACCTAGTATTCCTATACATTTTTGCATATTTAATGCTAGGTTTTCTAATAGTGTTTGAGCCAAGGTCAACAGTCTTGCCAGTGATTGGGTTTGTTACCTTAATAAGGGTTGACTCATTTGGACTTTCACATAACAAGCCACCCTTAACAAACAAGGTAGGGTTGGCTTTCTTCCATTTATTCAAGTCAGTCAACTTTCGTCTATACTCTTCAGCTGGGGTAATGACTCTTGGTGGAGGAATAAATTCCTCCTCTTGGAGTTCTGGTAAACCAGTCCAAGATAGGTCCTTTCTTTGGACACCATAGAAGTCCCCAGCTGGTGGTGGAACAACAGTATAGTCTTTCATCCCAATCCCAGTCATGTCCTTAGGATCCCTTTGTTTATTAACACATTCTCCTAGGGTTTGTGAGGCCTTATCAAAGCTCTGAATTTTAAGGTCAACATTATCCTTATTCTTAATAGCCTCATCTAACTTAGCCTGTAGTTCACTATTGACCCTTTCCATGATGTTTCTAATATCATTACTAGCATTTAACTCATGTTTTAAGATATTTATTTTATCTTTTAGGTCAAATTCCATTTCTTGTACTCATAAACTGTCTTTTCAGTTTGAGTGAGAGCAATTTGATAGTTAGACAATTTGCATCTCTCAGTACTCACTTCACTTAACAATCTTGAAACCTCTTTGTTATGTTTTTCAGTATTTAACCTACAACCCTTACTACAAAAAGCATCATCGAATACCTCATTATCTGATGAAGAGGAGGAGTGTGTCATGAGAGCATATTGAACATGCTCTTCTTCTTCTATCTCAGCAACCAAAGCTTTATCCTCCTCCCCATCCTTAGCCAAATAGATCCAGTCCTATCCAATACCATCAATTTCTTGCACTGCAACCATGGCCTTAGGATCCTAAGCCTTAACAATTTGGCTTGAGGGTTTGCCAGCATCAGATCTTCTTGGAGATCTGCATTCCATCATGAAGTGCCCCATACGATGACAATTGTAGCACTCAACCTTGGATTTGTCAAATCCAGTAGTGTCCTTTGCATTAAAGGTCATCTTCTTCTTAAACCTTCTATTCCACCTGTTTGCTCTTATACTAGCAAGAGCCATGTTCCACTTAATATCCATCTCCTCTAAGTGCTCATCACTTATTTGCTCAAGGTCCTCATATGTAATCACTGAACCATTGGGCAAAGAAGCAATGTATGCACACACAGTATCCAGATCCAAACCAGCAGGCTTAACTCTTGGAGAGTCACTTTTATATGTGTCAGTGTCTGAATGTGAGGCGTTGACAGGGTATGTTCCAGCATTGACACATGTTGATCCAGTAACTGGGTGCATTTATGAGTCCTTCTGATCAAATTGACCTTAACTATGTGAGAAGAAGGCCATGTTACTATTGGTAGACTTACTTCCATGCTCCAAAAGAGTTTCATTCTCCAATAGCCTCAGTTTGTTGTAGATATCATCAAAAGTAGAACTTTTGTGAGTGTTGTTGGCAAGTATAGATCTTGCCTCAATCTTCCACGCATCACCCAGGCTTTTAAGAAAAGTGGCAGTAATGTCAACATCACCAACTTGTGTCCCCATGAAGGACAGCTTGCTTGTAATGTCAAGCAGTCTGCTTCTCACATTACTAAGCTTCTCATTAGGTTGAGCCTTGAAAACAGCATACTCATGCATGAGTTGCTTCTTCTTCTCTTCCTTAGTATCATCATTGCCACCATATGTAACTTCAAGAGCTGCCCAAAGGTCTTTTGCAGATTCATAACCTCTGTATTTATGCTGGTTCTCTTGTCCCAAAGATAGTTTCAGAATGTTTAGGGTTTTCATATCAACCCTTTTCTTTGCTACGTCTTTAGCAGACACAGCTCTACCATCATCAGGCTTTTCTTTCTTATCTACTTCTTGACATCCAGCAACAACAATTCTTGCAGCAATGGCATTAGCAATCTTTTTAGCTTTATTAAATGTGTTTCTATATTCAATAATCTCCCAGAGAGTGTAGTCATAGATCCCCAGATATTGCTCAATGTTGAACTTCCATAGCTTAAAGTTGTTTGCATCAAGCATGGGAATCTTAATGCAAGGGTTTGAGGAGGAGGGGTTTACTTCTGGATTGGACATGATGTTTTTAGGGTTTTGTGAAAATTAGGGTTTTGGTGATTTTAGGGTTTTTGTGTTCTTTAAGATCAAAAGTTTCTCAACAAGCTCTGATACCACTTGTTGATCCCAAACTTAGATCGATTAAGCTTGTGTATACGAGATTAGATCAAGTTATACACGTAGAGAAACCTTTGTATATGTATAAAGTAATCTAAGTGTTATGCTGAATTAACACTTAAACAAGAACACACAAAGATGTAAACAAACTTTCACTTAATTGACAATAACGAACTTGCTTACAATAAAAGTGTTTAACGTATGAAAAATTTATATGAACAATAACCTAAAGGTCTTCTTTTATAGACATAAGAAGCCTTGTACAAGAGTCTACGTATCAACTATTCTAGGTAAAGATAATTATAGAAAATACAATGTTGAACTTATCTTTACTAGAAAAAAACTAGAAACAATATATGCGTAGAGTAAATCTTTCCATCAGTCCTTGTCTTCAACCTATCAACGCTTGACTTCTTCTTGTCAACGCTTGATCTGTCAGTGTTTGTTTCTTCCTATCAACGCTTGTTTTCCTCTTGTCACTGCTCAAGTGGACTGGCTATATGTTATTCCCAACAATGGAGACTGCTGCTATAGATGGATAGGAAGCAATGCAAAGAGATCTTTATCCGGGTCGCACTATTCTTCCGATTGAGCAGTAACAGAGACTGCTGCTATGGATGGATAGAAAGTAATGCAAAGAGATCTTTATCTGGGTCATACTATTCATCCAATTGAGCAGTAACGGAGACTGCTGCTATGGATGGATAGATGTGGGCTTCTCAACGGGGGTCGCATTTACATCCTTCCAAGAGCTGGGAGAGGACCCATGGCGTTGTGGATTTGGTTAGGAGGGCAAATCCACTGCAGATGGGTTTCTGGTATGAGGAGGACACGCCAGCATGTTTTATATGCTGGGAAAGCTGGGGATGCACTACTTCTACACCCTTTTCACTTGGTGAGATATATGTTATATCTCCACACCTGATGGTGAAAATTTGGGGGTTGAAGGAAAATATAATAAAATAATATTTTAACTAGAACCCCTCCTGTGTCAAAAACTGTACGCGGAAGACTTGTTGCTATACCTCGAGCTTGTGGGATACACACATTAGTTGATAGCACTAAAACTTTTACCCAGCAGAGAGGTTAAGATTATTGTTGATGGAGATTGTGTAGGAAGTTGCAAAGAGTCTGCTTCATTCCCAGCGGGGCTGGGCGAAAGAGGGACATAAAAGAAGTACTTCAAATGGTGGTAATAAAAGAAGATACTAAGAATAAAGAAGTGCGCTCCTTGTGGGGTGCTACAAAAAGGGTTATGCATCCACTATCCCTGGTTCAAAATTCGCACGAATTTTGACTTCTAAAAAGAGGAAGTTACACCTCCCAGGGTTTGGTGGATGATGGTATTGTCGAACTAATTGGACCCGAAAAAGGAAAAGGTATGTCCAAAAGCATGGGGCATTCAACATCTCTTTATGAGGGATGTCGAACATAGCCCTACAAAATACACCCATTGCGAGTTGGACATGTCTTCTAGGTTTAGAGTTGCCTACCTCGTCACTTAGGGAGAAACGGGTTAAGAAGATGGGTCCTCCTTTGACCAAGTATTTCTGGATTTTTTGTGCAAGAAATCACACTAAGTCTACTGTTGATTATATCGGGGTTACCATCCCCTCGTATAATCAAGGTTTCATCTCCCCAAGGTATACGAACCAACTTTTGATCATATATGATAACTGCATGATACTTTGCTAGCCAATCCATGCCAATGATGAGATAAAAGCTACCAAGTCTTACTGGAATCAGATCGATGTTAAACGGGTGATTGGAAAGGTTTAAGGTACAACCTCGAATGATGGTGTCAACTGTCACAACTTTTCCGTCGACTAGTTCTATAGTATAGTAGGGGTCTAAAACTAAGGGAGTGATTTCCAATATTTTACTAAATTAAGTAGATATAAAGCTTCGGTCTGCCCCGGTGTCAAACAAGACAGTTGCATATCGTTGGTTTAGTAAAAACGTACCAGTGACGATGTTGGAATCTGGATTGGCTTGGGCCTTGCCAACCATGTACACTTGCGAGGAAGTTTCCTTGTTGTCCTTCTTCTGGTTGGGCAACTTGGGGCAGTCGGGTCTCACGTGTCCAGGGGTGCCACATTCGTAACATACTACAGCTCTCTTTGGTCCACTGTTGCTTCCACATGTGGGGTTTCGGTCTCCCTGCTACCCACTTCAGCTCCCACGAGCATTGGACTTGCCGTTGTTGCTGTTTTCGGGGTTGTTATTGGGTCGAACCGAGGTAACAACATTTGCTTGACATTCACGAGAAAAATGGCCTTGTTGGCCGCACTTGTGGCATCCCTGGCATTGTCCTCCAGCAAAATGATGATAGTTGTACTTTGAACACTTAGGCTTGGATCCTGAGTAGTTTTTGGTGTGGGTTGTGGGAGTAGTATGATCATCTTGCCCAACGTTTTCCATTTTGGAAGGCTGCTGGTGTTGGCTACGAGAGCTTTCATCTGACTTTCTCTTGTTACCCGTTTGCTTTTCAGACAAATTGCGGGCTCGCTTGTTGCTCATCTCAGTCGCAAATTCCATAGCACCTTCAACGGTAGTGGGTCATGAAGCTAGCACACTGTCATGGATGTTGTCAGGGAGTCCGCTGACATACTTCTCAATCTTGTCGCTTCTTTGAGGGAACATTCTAGTGAACATCAAGCTTAACTCTTGAAATCTTTGGTTATACCAAAGGATATCATTGTTCTTGCATTTTAGATACCATAGCTCTATTTCCAACTTCTTCATTTCTCCTCTAGGACAGTACTTCTCAGTCATCCTCTCTTTGAGGTTGGCCCAAGCGAGAGTATAAGCAGTTTCATGTCCAAGGGTAGCGACCACCGAGTACCACCAGGTAAGGGCGCTCTCGAGTAGCGTGCACGTGGCAAACTTATCTCTGTTCTCGTCAGCCCAACCGCTAATGCGGAAAACTGTCTCTAGTCTTTCAAACCATTGCATAAATTCAAAAACTCCTTCTTTTCATCGGTAGTATGAGGGTTTGAACTTCAAGAAGTCGGGGTAAGAACAACCCCTATTAGTGTTGTTTCTGTGCATGTTGAGGTTTGGATCATTTTCGCATTCAGATCAGCTCCTCTGGCTGCGATAGCTGCTGTAATGCCCTCACTTATCATTTCGTTGAGTTGTACAGCGGTGACATTTTGGGTAGCTTCTGGAAATTCAGTATTAGCGGTGTTTGAAGTGGTTGCATTATTGGGATTTGATCGCGTAATAACCATTTTTCTATAATCATACACAAAATGAGATTAGTTCTTCAGCCGTTAGTACAGTTTTTATATTATTTGCACGGGGAAAATTCATGCATTGATTTCATAACAAATTTGAATAACCTGTCAAGATCTCATAATATAATACATTGCACAACAAATATAATAAAGAAAGTGATTACATGCTATTTCCATAAGAAATTTAACATCCATATAGCATAACAAAATCCAATTCATAGGCCTGTCAGGCCTTGTCCAGGGTAGTGATACACACAATCTTTAATACATTACATCCCAAAAATACATGTCCAAAAGAAAAGATATAGTACAGGATTACATCACTAAAAGCTGAAAAGAAATAAAAGTACAAAGTTCCTATACCATGACAGCTAGGGTATAACCCATAAGCTGATCAAGATGTACAAGAAATCTAGTACATCTACTCTACTCCTGCCTAGAGGGTCTGCTAGATGAGGCTGGGGCTGGTGGGGCTGATGAAGCTGCAGATGCTCTCTTGGTATTCCATAAAGTCCTAACTGTCGCTCGGGCCTCCTTGAGCATGTGGAATGCTGTCAGTAGTTGGATCCTAAGTCTGTCGACGGCCCCTCGGAGATAAATCATCTCTGAAGTAACCCCATTGTGTCAAACGGTGGCAAGGTCGAAGAAAATGGACAGGGACTGCTCCTGAGCAGATAGATCAGCATGGGTCTGGTGCTGGAGACTCTCCATGGTCTGGATACGCTGGTGGAGACGATAGTTCTCCTCCCATAGCCACTGCAATGCCTCGTCAGTCTTAGCCTGGACACCTCTGGCTGCCTGTTCCTCTCCCCGCACAGTATGAGTGAGAGAGTCGATACGCTCATGGATAGCAGTGTAGCCCAGTTGACCAGCTGTCAACAGGCGGCGAAGGTCAGATATCTCCTGCTCCTAGCGTGCGGTCAGTGCGACAATCTGGTCCTTGACAAAGTCGGCACGTCCCGCCCCAGAGCCTTACTCGATCTATAAAGTGGAGCCGGGTATAGACTCGAGAAAATAGCTCGAT
This sequence comes from Glebionis coronaria, assembly GCA_025667525.1. Taxonomy (NCBI): domain Eukaryota; kingdom Viridiplantae; phylum Streptophyta; class Magnoliopsida; order Asterales; family Asteraceae; genus Glebionis; species Glebionis coronaria. The sequence goes on from CM046880.1 coordinate 136,970,196, forward strand.
GGTAAATATGAAGGTATAGAAGATGATAGGTCTGGAGATACCCGGTCCTCCTCAATAAAGGTGGGGACCAGTATGGCTGATGCTGGAGCAAAAAAGTGTTCTCAGGAAGTACAACCTCGATAGTCTGGTCATCCTCTGAGTCAAAGGCTGATAACCATCCACACTGTACTGATCGTGGAGATGAACGGGTAGCTGGAGCAGGTGCTACTACTGGTAGAAAATTTGGAGGTGCAGTAGGCTGAGTCATGATGCTCTGAAAATAATATTATTTTAAATTTGAAGTAAGTATAGGCTTACAAACAAAGGAAAAATATTATTTTTGGTTACAAGTTTTATGAAGTATATCCCTTTTAAACAATCATCGTAATGTTTTAAGGTTATATATATTAATACTTATATATATAATCATTTAACCAGTTTATTTATCAATCAGTAACACTTAGTTCACATAGCACATAATGCCATACGATCTATATGCTTAACTAATACGGTCCCAAATAAAATCCCAAAAGATTTTATAAAGTTATAGTCCAGTTTTAAATAAAAGAAAAATCACTTTATTTTTATTTTATTTAAAATTTTATCTTGTTCTCTATAACTAATGTTATGATACCATTCTCTGTGACACCCCGGGTAGGGTCAAAATATGCGGAATTATCAACGGAGATGTCACAAGGGTGGATCGATAACACATAGGTCATAGAGCATAAGATAAGAAGTTATTCAAATCAGATTACATGATTGTCATACAAATTTATAAAAATTGTCTTTAACATGACATAAGTAGATTGTTCATTTTCCCCAAATAGAACCCCTGACGAGTCCTACAATGCAGATTACATAGATGCTTGAGTACATGCACATATCACGTACTAACTTCATTTTCTTGAGAAAAACATGCTTAGAGGGTCAACATAAAGTTGGTGAATTTACAGGTTTAACAATAATTAGTTTAGACATACATTAATCATAGAAGTTACAATGCACAAAGCATTTTTACTAAAAATTAGATTACATTTGCTATTACTCGAAACTGAAGCTTAACCTTCCATAGTCATCAACAGATGAGGACGTAGTGTCTTCCAAAAAGACACCCAAACCCAGTTCCAACATGGTATACATTTGTTGTCCCGGCCAAGGCACAATGATCATGACTCACCCAGATGGGGATGGTCAATCCCTAATAGATCTATTTATAACATTTAGGCGATTTACAACAATTTAACGGTTTCTATAATAGTCAATCATAGTCAAGTTTATACAATTCAGTTATGTCCATTAAAAGTAGTTTCATGTTTTCTCCCCCGTAGAGGAAAAGTTTATCAATAGTTTATATGGGGCTGTAAACTCACCTGGGATTTGGCAATAGCTGTATAACACGAATATCTAAATAATGCTCATGCCAAAAATTATGCCTAATCAAATAGCACAGTCTTAATAGATAGTACAAAGAACATATGTGTATTCTTATACAGTATTTATCTAAATAACTGTAATACAAGTATTAAGAAATTTCATTTAAACTTGTATATATGTTTCATTTCTAAGTAAACATAAAATGTCTTACTTATAATATTAGTTTGCATTCGTAGTACATGTATTAATAATAACCATTCAAACTTACAATTAAGTTTCCTATTTAAGTAGACATAAAATGTCTTACTTATAGCATTAGTTTACGTTCGCTGTTCATGTATTATTAACATCCATTTAAACATACCATTAAGTTTCATGTTTAAGTAAACACAAAAATGTTCTACTTAAAATATTAGTTTACGTTAGTAGTACATGTATTAGTAATAACCATTTAAACTTACGTTTAATTTTCATATTTTAAGTAAACACAAGGTGTTCTACTTATAATATTAGTATTCAATACATTTAACGTTCATATTATTTTAGTTCCTAAAAGTATATGAGTTCATGTATTAATAATACCTATCCAAATTGTTTATACAATTTATTTCATAAAGAAAAATATAAATATTTTATTTTTGTAAAGTAAAAATATAAATATTTTATTTAACTTTAAAGTTCCCATAAATTATTTAACATGTATAACATAATTTATCAACTACAAGTTTAAATTTATACATTAATCCTTATAGTTTAGGGTTTAATTAAGTTTTACTAAATTTAAATAGAATTAGGGTTAGGGATAGTTTAAGTTTTGGAACATGGCAAAACTAGTCCTTCCATATTTTAAACAAAGTAAACTTTCGGATTTTTACACATTTTTTACCTAGGGCTTGTTAAAGTTTTGGCTTACGGCAGATTTAGTCCTCCTAGTTATACCTAGGTTCTATAACTTTCATAAAATGACAAAAACAGTCCCTAGGGTTTCTTTAAGTTTCGGGTTATTACAAAAATGGTCCTTAGGGTTATAAAATGAAAAAACAACTTTTAGAAACTTCCCAAAATGGTCCCTAGGGTTTAATATGCTACAGATGGTATTTATTAAACCCTAGACTTTCGTATATTTATATTTTCAGTCCTCGTGTTTACAAATTTATCAAAACAAGTTTCATAAGTCATGGTTTTGGTCCTTAAGTTTCATAAATTGTCATTTTAGTCCAAAAGTTTTTATAAGTTATATTTTATTATAAAAACTTTTATTTAAACATTCAAAACATTATATGGGCCCATTAAATGGGCTAAAATATCTAATGGGCTATTTAGTGGGCCTAAATATATTTTAAGTCCACTAACTTGTTAAATGGGCCTTTAAAACGTTTATTGGGCTTAAATACATTTTTATGTCCATTAATTAATTAAATGGGCCTAAGTATATTCTTAAGTCCATTAAGATACTAAGATTTGTTAAATGGTCTTATTGGGTCCATTAAGTCTTGGGCTAATGTTGCATGGGCTTGATTAGTCCCTGAATACTACTTTTTCATTTTGTGTAAATATTAATCTAGGATTTTCTTATAAGCTTATTATTAGCTTATCCATATTTAGTTTTAAACCTTAATAAAAGAATAAAACTCATAGTTTATTTTATTTTATGTACCAAATGAGATCTAGATGTGTTACAAGGTTGCATGCAAGTCATAAGCTCTAATATGAGCTTATAACTCACGGCTATATTTAATTATAGCTTATTAAGATGAGTCAAAACTTGTTTTAAGGTTGCATGTACTTATAAGTGTCCCCAAAATAACATCTAGCTATGTACAAACCAAGAAACCAAATCATAAGTCCATAAATACATACATATATCCCACGGCTATAATTTTAATCTTGGTATTCCCAAGATGAGTTTTTTAGGTAGTTTTATGTCTTGTAAATATTCATAAAATACAACATAATTATCTAGGTTTCTTGCATGTTTCTAAGGTTACCACAATTCCAAGAAAAACAACATATAGCCCACGGCTATATTGTTTTTCCACAAATGTTCCCATATGATCTTTATGCTTGTTTTATGTTTATCATGTTAAGTTAAACTCTTAACACTAGATCTAGGTTTTATATAAGCATGTATGTACATTTAAAGTCCATTCAAGGTCATATACAACTCACGGCTATGTTTGAACAGATAATTCATTTTAGTGATTTTTAGTAGTCCATTTTATATGATAATACATACTTCATCATTTAAAACTTAGTACATAAATCCTAGTTAACCATTTAATTATGCCGTGACCTTTTAGGTCATGGTTATTCATAGTTTTTGAGTTACACAAGTTCACTTATGAGATCTATGATTATTAGTTAACCAAAATCCCAAAAGTGAGTTTTGTAACCCACGGCTTCATTTAAATTCACAAAATGATTCTTATGATTTTTAGTCTAGTTAAAACATAGAATACTAGTCATAGGTTGCTTTATTAAAAAGTTTTTAACCATGATTAACGGTACTCAAATATATGTCGCGACCTTTAAAGTCATGGTTCTTATCAAATATTGATTTTTAACAAGTTATTTACATGTGTTTATAGGTGGATGTTGATGCATGAAAGTAGAAATGAAGAAGCACAATGAATAATACCTTTCTTGCTTAAAAGTTACCAAGGAAGATCTAGATGAACAAGGAGATTAGAGATCTAATCTAGATGATGAAGAAAACCCTAAATATAAACCAAGCCATGACCCTTAAGGTTCGGCTAGGGCTTGGTAGAATGATTCCAAAGATGATGCTACTAAATGATTAGTAGTTAAGATGAGACAAGGATCTAGTGGATTTAATGTACAAACTTGGATGTTTGTGGCTTATAGCCGAATCATTTGAGAGAGAAAGGTGAAGAGAGAATGAGATTAGATTGCATGAGAGAATGAGAATGTATGTATGTGTTTTCGGCTTAAAGGAGAAAGATAAATCCAAGGCAAAAGGTATAATTGCCTTGGTAAGAACAATTGTGCCAAGTGTAGGCTCTTGTGTTTCCAAAGCATCTCTTCTTCTTCCACATATGCATGTGTGCCGTGTATAGGTAGCCAAAGGGGTAGTGGGCTTTGGCTTAGGCTTATGTTGGACTAGCACACAAGGAGTATATGGTCTTGGGCTAGCCCAAGAAGGTTTCAACATGTTTATGGTATACATGCATACATACATACACGGCTACATACACAATGTGTAGCATGTTTTCCAAATTTGATTAAGTGTTGTGTATACTCAAATATTGACTATACATTTTATTACTTGTTTCTCCTAGTTTTAAGTACATGGTTTAAGTTATGTAGTTATTTACAACAAGTATGAATGTAAAAGTATAAGTACATAATGGACAAGTTCACACAAATCTCATTGAAATATACCACATGAGTGAATGTTCTTAAGATCATTGGATGAAACTTTATTACATTAAATCTTGGTAAAATCATGGATTTTATATTACGTGCATAATTTAACGTCTTTTACGATTAAACCGGAAAACCTAGGTTTAATTATTTTTGTTTTTGTGCTCCGTTTTTTATGAGACAATTTTTATTAGAATCGTTTTGTGCCGTAGTTTCATAATTTGTATAAACGATTTTTGTAAATCAACCCGAGGGCACATAAATCAAGAAAAATAGAATCCAGGAGTACCCGTAAAATAGTAGAGATGAGAAAAGTATTACACTTGTCCCACCCCACTATGGGCTGACACAACAAGGGTATAACACCCTTTGTTGTCAAGTTTCTAGCTTATGTTGAGACACTTGTCTCATAACATGATCAAGGTACTTGAAATTGAGATTTTGCTAGTTGAAAAAGTTCGTTTTCTCGGTGTCTTAACGAATTGATTTCCGGTTCAAAGTGCGACTCAATTGTTTTGGTTAAGAAAAAGTGAAGTTGATTATCTATAACTAATTAAAAAGTAAATGCGAAAAGTATTTAAAAACAAACTAAAGACAAGTACAAATAATAAAAGTAAAACAAGCTGAATATTAAAAACTAAATATTAAAACGATATTAAAACGAATATTAAAACAAATAATAAAACAAAATTTAAAGCGAAACAATTAATAAAAATAAAACTAAAGGACGAAATCAACTATCGACTCGAAAATAAAGGTTACTAAATGAAAAAGGAGAGAATAAAAATAAAATGTTACTTTAAAGCTAAACGAGGGAAAACTAAAGCGGGTACTAAATAAAAGATAAAACTTGAACTTTACGAAAAAATATTAATACTAAAAATCGACGAAAAATTCAACTAAAAATACGTAACTTTCAAAAATAAAATCGGAACAACATTCAAATAAAACTAAACAAATACGGAACAATACTATTAAATAAACAAGCTAGCAGGCTAGCTGCTGGAAGCTAGCAAGCTATCTGCTTGATTTGGCGCTAAAACATTAAGCATGCATGCATGCTGGACATTACATCGCAATGGAAATGTTTCCATCGTATTCCAAATTAAGGTTCCATCGTAGTATGCATGTTGATTCCATCGTAGTATGCATGTTGATTCCATCGTAATGTTGGATCGTAACATGGATCGTACCCACGGATCGCACCCACGATCGTACCCACGATCGCAACAAGTGATCGTGGTGATGATCGTACTATGGATCGCAGTAATGGATCGCAAGTAGAAACCCTCGGGGTTTATGCGATCACACTTACTGGATCGTACTGGTAAAACCCTTAAGCATTACGATGGCATACAATAAGAAAATAAGCAAATACCAAATAAGCACTTATCTAAAAATTTAACCAAATCAAATTTAAGAAAAAGCTAATAGACCAAAATTTAAAAACTTTTAAAAATACTAAATAATAAAAATATTTAAAAACAACTTTTGTATAAAAATTAACTAAAAAGCACTTAATCAAAAATGAGAAAATTAACACAATAAGCACTAAAACACTTTAAGCTATACAAATCAAACAATAAAAGATCAATAAGCATAAATTTGAAAACTTTAAAATTACGAAATAAGCAAACTTTAAAAAGACTAAACTTTTTAAGAAAACTAAAAAGTAAATAAGCTAAATACAGAATAAGCCAATAAGATTGTCAAACTTATAGCTTAATTCGTATAAAAGCTTAGATGAAATTAAAAAAATGAACTTTTTAATCAAACATCAAAATCAACAAGACATGTATATAAAGAGATCGGATTTAAGATCATATAAAAAAACTAAGAAAGATAGAATAAGATTAAGATTAAAACAAGAATTAAGCTATTTGAAAGTAAAGTTTTGATTAAAAAACAAGAAAGGAAGATAAAAGATTGAGATCCTAGTGAGAGAAACTGTCACTTTCTCTCTCTAGAATCACCTACCAAATAAAAATGAAAATTACTCTAAACTAAAACTAACCAACCCTCCTAAATGAGTTTAGGAGGGTATTTATAGGAAATGGGGAGGTGCATGTGTTGCCTCCTCTTTCTTTCTTTCTTCACGTCTTCTCGTCTTTTAAGTTCTTCGACTTTATCGACTTTGTCTCGAGATTAATTAAACTCGTCTTATAATTTATTTATTTATTAGACTCGAGTTTTTCGTCTTTATTAAACTTCTGTCTTTTAGACTTTTTCTTCGATAAATCTTCAGAATAGGCCTTGGACTTTCGTTCTTTTTGCATTCTTGATCTCTTGACTTCGTCTTTTTGTCGTTTTCTTCGATAAAAGCCCGTGAAAGCCCGTGTTTTCTTCCCTTTTCACTTTTTTGTCCTAAATCACAACAAAAACACAAAACACGCATAATTCTGACATTTACGACATAAAATAAACGTTTTGGCTTGGTTATTATTGTAATTAAGTGGTAAAAGGATGGGTGTTTTCACACCTATCAGTACTTAACCTCCATTTCTCACACATATCTCACACACTTGCATGCGTAACTAAAAAGTTCACCAAAAATCTCTTTTCTCTCCCTCTTTGGACGTCCACCACCATCACCATACCACCATTTTCAACAAATTTTAACATACAACTTAAACTATAATCAACATATGATGATAACCACTTAAAAGGAGGATGTTTTGAGGTGATTACAACTTGTGAAAGGAATTTTTCATGGAGTCTTTGGGATAATTTCTCAAGTGAAGTTCATATATTTTAATATCACTAAAAGTTGTCTTGAAAAGTTAAAGATTTGGGTACATAGATCAAGCTTGTTCATCCAAACCTCAACCTTTTCCATCACTTTAGTTGGTATAAAGATTGTTTTCTTTTTTTATCCCCCTAATATTTTTGTAAATGTACTTGTCTATTTATTTCCAAATGTATATGTATGATAGTGATGAATGATGATCAAAGTGTTGCATGGGGATTTTGTGTCACTAGATTAAGTTAATAAGGCTAAATATACAAGTAAAAGATGATAAACTCTTAACTAGTTATGTAGGCTGTGAAAAACAGTAAGTTTTAATGATTTTACTTGATTAAATGGATTAGATTATTTTATATAATGTAGATAAATGATTTTTACACATGTGATTAATTGGCCACACAATGGAATGTTAAAAATGAGCAAGATATGGCCAAAACACTTTTGAGGTACTAATCTGACTGATATGTTTTGGACGAATTAAAACTGATATTTAGAGGCTGTTTGAGAAGGAGCCATAGAAGGATTGTTTGTAGAACATATCATTTAGTTTCTACAGCAAAAATTTGGGGTTCTAACTCATTATATAACTCAAGATATGACAGAATTGGTTAACATGACTTTTGACATCAGATTTCACTATAAGTTATATAATATTAAAAGACAACTTGAAGTAAATTAATATATAAAAATAAGTATGTAAAAGTGAATAATTGTTAATAACTATTATAAAATATGTTTATATACTATAATAAATAAATAACACATTTTATAAAAATAAAACTCAACTAGTTTCTAACTACAAACTATATATATGAATTTTACGTCTTTTCGGCTAAAACCGAAAGGATGGCGTTTTCGCCAAATAAAACTTAGATGGTCAGAACCATCTAAAGTAACATTTTTATAGAACATCTATTGATATGTAAACACATCTAACAAGTAAAAACCAACAATCCCGAGCATTATAACATATATACCCATAATGGACCAAGATTAGCCTTGTTGGACCACTAGGCCCAACTAGTTTGGCTTAGCATTCTTGGACTTGCTCATGGGCTCAACCCACTTGGGCCTAACATATGAGTATAAGCCTGGTCCTAAATGAATTAATGGACTAATAAAAACATATTGGACTCTTAATGGGCCTATTGGGCCTTAACATATAAATGGGCTAAAACTAGTATAATTAGACTAAGTTATCTAAATGCTTAACAACCAATAATGTTGTATAAGGTGATAAAATCCCACTTGATCATCATGTTTATGACATCATTACATATACATAACAACTTTTTATAAATATTATCGACATAGTTTAAGACCGAGTATTATTTGTCTAGGTTTCCCGTGATCGAGGCACGCGACATACGCCTTAATTACCGATAACCCGCCTTTCCAAACTAACGTGAGTTCATAGCCTCACACTCTTTTAAATGCTTTATGAAATATTTTGTAAACCTGCGAGGGAGATGGCATGCGAGTTTTAATAAAAATAGAACACAAGTGGTCCTGAATGGTATGCTTATTGATATGGACCCGATTGATTGTATGACCCAATGAATGACTGAAATGGATTATTATTAGTTAGGTTATGTCACTATAAGTCCCATTAGTATGAATTGTGAACTACAAGGAGTTGGTAGACGCTTATGCATATAATAGTATTATTTGGGGAAGATCACCCTAGTTCGTGTCTTGACGGTTGATACCCGTCGTGCTACATTGATTGGCAAGTGAATTTATGTATGAGAGGATTTATATAGCCTGATATTAGTGACGACACGCTGATTTAGATGGGCACATATTTGTCGGGCTCGCGACCCGTTGTATTTTATAGAAAGGAAAAAATGTCATGCGGCTTATAATAATCCGATAATAATACTGATAATAGTAATACTAAGGTTGTAGTCTTAGGAATAGTGTATGATATATGACTTGAATTATAATATATTGCCTGACTAGCAATATGGGGTCTTATTATTGATATTATGCTTGTGTTCTGCTTTACATAACTTTTTTATATAACGGTTTTTACTAAACTCTATGAATTCACTCGGCATTCGCTGATTTATTTTTCGCATGTTTTATCTCAAGTGATTGAAGGTAACTTTGGACGGAGATCGACTCTGATGGCCCACTTATTAATAATATTCATTCGAAATATGCTTTGTAACTTTATGACTGTAAAACTGGGGGACCTAGTGTAAACTTTAAACTTTTATTCGGATGAATGTAGGTATGGCTTTGTGAAACCCTTTTTATGAGTTGTCTATGATTTGAGTTATTGTGTTATCCAGTAACACTCTATTGACCCTTTCGCTGTACCGATACGAAATTTAATAGTGTTACAGTTTGGTATTAGAGCTCTCGTTATAGAGAACGAAAGATTTTTAACACCATGGTTTTGAATAAAACATTTCAAAAATATTTTAACCATAAAATATTTTTAAATAAATATTTGAGTAAAATGTTTAAAAATCTTTTGACTATAACGGTGCCGGAGATCTCTGATGTTACCAACAAGCCTTATTGAGAAGATATATATTTTTATATATAATCTAATTTATATATGTCGTGATTTCAGTATGTAACTGTTTAATAATTATTTTTATGCTAATACGAGATATATTATATAATGCAGATTTGTCATGGCAGACCATAACATTCCCTTTGAGAATCCGGCTATTCCTGAACCTAAACTAGATGATAACCCTTACCTAGACTTAGTGAATTATAATGTAGAAGAAGATATGGAGGAAGAAGAGGATGAACCATTCGAGGATCATGAGCCCCAAATAGGACTAGGAGATCAGATTGCCCCACAGGTTGATATAGTAGAGGATGGTAATGTTGGTGTCGAGGAAGACAATGAGGTTGATATAGATGATGTAGGTAATGAGGATGACGATGAGGATGTCGAGGATGAGGTACATATAGGTGATGAGATTGATGATGATGAGACGGAGCTTATTTTTCCTTATGATGTAGAGGATGGTGAGCTTTTACTCCCTCCAGTTGAGTGGTCTGATTCTGATTCTAGGGTACCTAGTGATGAATCGTCTGAATCTGAGTCAGAGGATGATGAGGATGATGATGCACCTGATGGAACTAATGATATTACTACTCATAGGCCGATTGATAGGGATGACTTTCAGAGGAGTGTACATGTGATAGGAGAGTTGGCGAGGGTTTGAGAGGCGACTCATGTTGATGAACTTAAATCTTGGGCCTTTAGACGTGATTTAGATGCTTCCCGAGTTCAAGGTAGTATGACAGAGATTGGTTTAGGTGTTGTTCAGACTCATGTTGCTTTATTGGAGTCAAAAACAAAGATTGGTGAGAAAGAGCGAGGGTTGCTTGATTTGGGTTTGAGTGATTTGGAGCGTAGTTTGAATGAGGCGTTTGTGAACAGTTGGTTTTATAACGAGATGGTCGAGAAATGAGCGATTTCTAGGCGCCCAACTGATGATGATGAGTCTTGTGATCGTCCGAGGAAGATACCAAAGAAGAAGAATGATGATGGACCCTCTAGCAGTTCTCAGTAGACTAGTTTATCCTTAGTAGTATATTTGTATCTTTTGTAAAACATTAACAAAACCGGTATGTCGGTTAGTACACCTGGCACAAATTTTGGGCTTGTATAGTGATAAGATTATGATGTGGGCATTAACTAAGACGATGTGGTTGTTTATGATCTAATGAAATATGTATATTTTGTCTTAAATTCCATGTCGTACCTTTTTTTATAGTTTGCTTCCTTGATTATCAAATCGACCCTTTTATTTAAATCTATCATTGAGTGAATGCTTATCATACTTTGAATTGTGCGATAATAGAATCATGCCACCCAAGAAAACCGTGACTGAGGAAGAAGTGTGTAGGATCATTGCGGAGCAAGTTGCCGCATCTATGGCTGAGTTTATGGCAAATGCTAGACTAGCAGCTAGTGGTAGTGGAGCTGGCGGTAGTGGAGCTGGCGGAAGTGGAGCTGGCGGTAGTGGAGCTGGCGGTAGTGGAACTGGCGGTAATAATGTGAATGCTAATAATGTGAATGTTAATGGTGGAGGAAATGTTGGAGGACCCAGACTTAATGCACCCGAAGTCGGTGGTAGTACTTACATGACATTCATGAAGTGTGACCCACTCCCTTTTAATGGAACTGAAGGTGCAGTAGGATTAAGTCAATGGAATATGAAGATTGAATCTTTGTTTCACATCAGTAAGTGTAAGGAGGAAAATAAGGTGACTTTTGCTATGGCTACTCTTAGAGGCCGTGCATTGACTTGGTGGAATGGGAGGATTGCTTCTATAGGCATTGATGTTGCTAATGATACTCCATGGGCTGAAATTAAAAAGTGGATGACACATGAGTTTTTTCCTCGTAGTGAGATTATAAGGTTGGAACAAGAGTTGACTTATTTGAAAATGAAAGGAGTGGACATTGATGGATACACTAATCGATTCCATGAGTTTGCTTTGTTGTGTCCCCGGTTGGTTGAACCCGAAGAGATAAAGATTGAGCAATACATTAAAGGGTTGACCAAGAATATCCGAGGGGATGTGACATCGTCAAAGCCATTGACCATTGATGATGCGGTTCGAATGGCTAACCAGCTCATTGGACAAATAATTCAGGATAAGGAGGATGAAGCGTATGTTGGTGAGAAAAGAAAGGCTGAAGGCGATCGTGGAGGTCGAGGTGACAATAGCCAAAATTTCAATCGCCGTCAAAATCAAAGAAGGGGAACTGCAAACGCTCTGACCAACAACGCACCGCGTAATGATGAAAAGTGTCCAAAGTGTGGTAATAAGAGGCATGCTGGTGATTGTTGGAAGTGAAGAAATTGTGGAAAGCTAGGACACAAAGTGGAAAAGTGTAAGAGGGGAGTCGTTTGTTACAATTGTGGAGAAGAGGGCCATAAGAAACCAGATTGTACAAAGTTGAAAAAGAAAGGTCAAGGAAGGAACAACCAGGGTGGTGCTTATCAACTTGGGACGGTTGATGTTAAGAAGGAGGACCCGAATGTAGTTACTAGTACATTTTTAATCAACAATCATTATGTTGTTGCTCTATTTGATTCAGGGGCTGATAGGAGCTTTTTATCTACCAAATTTAGTGCCCTTATGGACATTGAACCTATTAAGATAGATACCAGTTACGAAGTAGAATTGGCTGATGGTAAATTGGTAAGAACTAATAAGTTATTACAAGGATGCTCATTAAATCTCTTGAACCATTCCTTCCCGATTTATTTGATGTTAATCGAACTAGGTAGTTTTGACATTATTATTGGTATGGATTGGTTATCCTTGAATGATGCTACAATTTTATGTGGAGAAAAGAAGGTTAAAATTCCCCTTATAGGACGTTGGTAATTGATGGTAATCGAGGTGAATCCCGCCTAAAAATCGTTTCATGTATTAAAGTCCGAAAGTACATCAGGAACGGTTGCGAGCTATTCATAGCTCGTGTTATATATTGTAAATCTTGCTTATGTTTTAGAGAGAGAAAGAGATAGAAAGATGGTGGATTTCACACTTCTAGAGAGAGAGAGAGAGAGAGAGAGAGAGTAATGTAACTATGTGTTATTTGAAATGGAAACACCACCCTATCCATCAAAGGAGAGGGCTTTTATACCAAGTCCATAAAGTGGGCTTGGTTTACATTTTGAGCCACTGACCCATACATCACATGGGCTTGGTTTGGGCTTTGTTTAATAACTATAAGTAAACTAAACTACGAGCTACTATTATATCTATTGTTGGAGTGACCGAACCTTTCTAATACGTAAAACGTATTTCCAACAATCTCCCCCTAATGGAGGTCACTCCAAACAAGGGAGTTACCCGAGTTATAATAATAAAATAAACCTAGCATATTATGCTTGCCTTGAGCTCGCAGTCTTCGTCTTACATTTCTTTTTCTTTTCTGGTGAATATGTTGATGTGATCTTTAATATCAATCTTGGGCATGGATCTTTTGCCTTTGATCTTGTGCATCACTTGTGATCCTTGCCTCTTCGTGACTTCATTTCCCAAATACTTATACCTTTGTAATTCTTGAAAGCTTTAGAGTTTGATACAGCGGAAGACTTAACGTTTAGACTTTCTTGAATTTGTTGTAGTAGAAAATATAAGTATGTGGGGATGACTTCTTCTCGGTGACCACAACGCCACCGTCTTCGAATGCCGCAACATAAGTAGACACGAATGAAATGGCTTTGAACATTTCATTCTAATTCGGTAGCATTTTACCTCCGGTCGGTGAAGACCGTTGGACGATATAAAATATCGTACTTGTGGCAGGTAGATTTAATTAAAAATCTCCTTGACAAGATTTCGCAGGTAAAACCATTCTCTTTACTCAACCGTCCAAAGCTGACTGCGAACATAAAGAGTGAATCATTTGGATAAAATTATCCGCATGATTCAAGCCGTCAATTCCGATTCCTGGAACAAGTGAAATTCAATTAAGAATCGCACCATCGTTGCTTTCCAGTTGTCACGAGCTTGATTCATACAGAATCTTGCAATTTACCTACCAAGTCCTGTTTGATGTTAACACAAGAAGGATTTCCCCTCATCACTGTGAGCACTTAAGAGTGTCACTCTGAGTATTCTGGCAAGATCACTAAGATATTGCGTAGAGGCCTGGAACGTGTTTAAATTCAATTAAGAATAAAACAGTTGTTGCTTTCCAGTTATCACAAGTTTGATTCATATAGAATCGCACAAGTCACCTACCATGAGCTTTTTGATATTCGCTCAAGAAGGATTTCCATCTTCATTGTAAATACTTCCGTATTACTCGGATGTTCCGGCAAGATCATGAAGATTTTGCGTAGGACGCTTAATATCTTTCTTACTTTTCATAGTGTGTGAAGAAGCAAGGAAATATGGAAGTGTGCCCTAATGAGATATTTGATGATCTCAATTGGCTCTATACTCGATCGTGCATTTTGGATTTTAGTGATCGGAGGCTGGAGAGGAGTGCCACCTTTTCAATATCAATATATTCGGAGTGAATAAATCGATAGATAATGTATTCTCTCCATGTGAATAAAACAAATACCTTTTAAGAGATATCTGAGTTAGCTGGGAAGGGTTGCGCAATGCATCACTGGGTCCATGATGTCTATCTTCAATATCGAGCATCATTAAAATGATCTCAATAGCATATGTGTTGACCCGGTTTCTGCCTAAGGTTGTAAGGAGGGCTTCTTTCTTTACACCCTTTATCTTTACAATTCTTTTTCATTCTTTAACCCCTTCAATGCTTACCAATACTTCATAACTAGCACCTTGTTGTGATTGTTCCAGTGCTAACTTAAGTACTTGGTCGGCATTCAGCTACGTTCACAATCTTTCTCCATCTTTCCTAAGGACTACTATTTCTAGCTATGGAACGTCCTTGGGAAGATTCCTCCGGTTTTAGAAGAATCATTGGACTTAACCTATCCTACCATCCTTATGTCACCACAATCTTCATCGTCGTGAAATAAATGTGTTTAGGGTAAGTATATGTCACCATGAAAATCCATTTTGGTATAGCAAATCCATTTTGCTCCCCCTTAACATATGCTACGTTATTCAAAAACATTTCGCACATGTCGGGATGAGCTATCACATTAAGTCAAACCATTTGTGATAATTTCCCATATTAAATCACATTTTCTCCCCCATATTAAAATATTAACCCAATCGATGTTTTTAATATCAATTGATTTAATGATGTTTTAACAAAGGTTTTGGGAAGAAACATGCAAGACCGTTTAATCTTCATGATACCAAATGTATGAGATATGATACCGATTTTTAAAACAATCACATATTCACCATATATTAAAAAGAATTGACAAGGTTGGACCTGATTGATGAGAACATCATATGATGAGATCAAATGGTTCTTTTTCATAAATTTTGAGTCGCCTCGTCACATCTGAAGTCATCTCTTAACACCACATGTACGATTGGTATTCTTGTCTTGACACCAGTTTGTGAACTTGGCACTTTCGGCATCGAAGATTCTGAAAGCTTGACAATTGCTCCCCCTCAACTGTTGAACCGTGTTCTATTGAAAGAGTTGTAGTCGTCGGTTGAGTAGTCGCATCGTCGAGTATGTAGATACCAATTATAGATTACTATGGTTGTAGAGATGATAACTTCATAAAAACAAGACTTCTCTTGTTTTAACAAATAAATGCACTGAATCGTACATATATTCGTGTTAGACCAAGTTATAAAGTAAACTTTATCCCTTACAAGGTTTTTAAGTAAACCTTGCCCGAGAAAATTAATTCCCGTTTGTGAGCCAAAGCTTTCATAAGAAATACTTGACTTTAATGTGAAAACCGGGTTGTAGTCTGAAATAACTACAAGCCATATAGGCATGTTTAATGAAATATTTACAACTTTTGTACGAACTCTATTTATGGCGCCGTGTCAATATTAATCAGCATTTCTAAGGCCGTAAATATTATCGTACCAAAATACATGCCTTTGAAAAATAAAAGTAAAAATATTTTTGGATTTTTATGAATTTTTCAATTTTTATGGTTTTTATATGGTTTTATATTTTTGTATTTTGCGTGTGTGGATATAAATATAAACAATATATACATATGATCACCAAGGATACGGAGAATAGTTTACCATCACTATTCTTTCGCTTCATCTGCCAATTCCTTTAGAGTCTCAGGCGAGAAAGTTCTCATTCCTAGCTTGTCGGCAAAAAATTCAATTCGAGTACGATCTAAAGCCTTTGTAAAAATATCCGCCAATTGATACTCAGACTGGACAAAGTAAAGATCAATCACTACATTTTCCACTTGCTTGAGAATTCACAACTTGAGCGTTCATGGTCCTTGTAGAGGGTCAATATGAATTTTGCCTTCCCTGAATGGATTGGACCGTCACTTGACCATCTTGAATAGTGGATTGTTGGCGAGGATTCGAAGAAGTACGAAGCTGATTGTTTGTTGGTGGAAATCCTCTAGTTGCAACAAATTTTGACAAGTAGGCAGTGAGGTGGTTTAGAACATCAGTTGGCGTATCATTTGGAGTAAAGACTGGTGCTTCAATTGGTGGAAGTTTATTGGAGTAGAAGGCTTGTGCTTGTGGTGCTTCAAGTGGAAAATATCCTTGCTGGGGAGTATAGCCCATTGGAGGAGTGATACCTTGTGATGGTGATGCTTGATGTGTTGGTTGCTGTGGAACAACACTTTGTTGAAATGCTTGTTGTGGCATCATAAGTGGTTGATAAGATGGTTGTTGTGGTTGCTGATAAGTGTGTTGTGGTTGTTGCTGCAAGTATGATGGTTGTTGATAAGTGTAAGCCATGTTTTTTTTGGGGGGGGGGGGGGGTAATTGGTTGAGAAGCATACATGGCAAGTGGATCACGAACTTGTGGTGTTGACAACCGAGCCTCGATCACATGGCATTCGTGTTGTTGCAGAAAAGCTTGAAGGTGATCCACATTGGTGTTATGCAAGTCCTTAGCCAATTTAACATCCGTCACGTACTTACACCATTCGGATGGAAGGGTGTTCAAATACTTGGTGTTTAATTGAAACGTAGGAATTGCCATGCCATAGATATTGAGCTCATTCAACAATAGAGTAAATCTCAAGTAGTAATCATTGAGAGTCTCCCTTGGGACATAGGCAAAATTATCAAATGCATGATATAGCTTACACTCTCGTTCTTGTTTTGTTAACGAGGTGCCTTGCATTAGAACACGATTTCTATCCCATAATTGTTTGGAAACTTTATGTTTACAGACGAGTTTGTAGACATCTGGAGGAAGGGCTTGAAGAATGATGTTAGTAGCGTATTTATCACACTTGTCTTGAATCTTATCATCTCTAGTTAGTTCACCCGTTGTGCGAGGACGAGTAACTACATCTTCCATCATATTACCATATGCCAATGGTCCATTGAGTACCGATGCCCAAATTAGATGTCAGTTCTCTTTATTCAACATATAAAGTTCCATGCGGGAAGCCCAATCCCCGTACATAGATTTTTCCAACATTGGTGGACGATTGTCCGTACCCGAGAGGATTGACTTATCCGTGAGAGATGTGTACTCCATCTTAATAGCAAAAGATTTACAACTTTGGATCGAACAATGAGAGAAAGTAAATGTGTTTGATTTCGTGTGTTGAACTCGAGAAACAATGTTAAAATCCCCTAAGAATCCTAGAAAATTATTCTAAATAAAACCAATCACTAATCTTCGGAATAACTTGAATCTTCGAAAAAAATGGGTGTTTTCAGATAAAAATCTTCGGAATAGTGGGTTTTTCAGAGAAATACTAAATCATCGGAATAATGGATTTTTTGAGAGAAAAATCTTCGGAATAATTAATTTTTAAGAGAAATCTTCGGAATAATGGTTTTTTAGAGAAATCTTCGGAATAATAGTTTTTTTCAGAGAAATCTTTGGAATAATGGTTTTTCAGAGAAATCTTCGGAATAATGGGTTTTTTCATAGAAATCTTCAGAATAATGGTTTTTCAGAGAAATCTTCGGAATAATAGGTTTTTTCAGAGAAATCTTCGGAATAATTGTTTTTCAGAGAAATCTTCGGAATAATCGTTTTTCCGAGAAATCTTGGAATAAATGAGATATTCAGAAAAATTTACCTTTTTCGGAGAAACCTACTTCTTCGGAATAAAACCTTCTTCGGAGAAACTCCTTTCTTTGGAAAAATCTTCAGAATAATCACCTTTTTTCGAAATTCCACTTCTTCGGATAAACACCATTTCTTCGGAATCTAGAAACCCTTTTCAGAAAAAATATTTTTTCGGAATAAACCAAATTCTTCGGATAAACAAAACCCTTTTCCGAAATAACATAACTTCTCTCCTGTTCCTCGGATATCAAACAAGGTGATTGTGGTAAATTACGACCTTTAGGAAAAGGTGCGTAAAAGCGGTAAGTATCGAGTGATGATTTAGGAAAATCAAGCACTAATGACCCTTATGGTGTGAATGTTCGTTTCCCAAGGAGGTATATGTGTGTGACTAAGATGTAAATGATTTGAGATTAATATTGGTTTAGAAAGGGATGAGAAAAGAAGATGACGAAGATGTGAGAATTACTACTACGACGACAAAACGTAAAACCGTCAAAACTACAAAAATAAAAATTAATTCTAAAAATTACCAAAAATTCACCAAAAATCAAAATAAATAAACTAAGAGTTTACCAATGATCAAAAATTTTTCAAACCTTTTTAAATAATTAAATATTCAATTTTTAAATGCTAATTAAAGCCCTAAAAATCAAATAAATTATCAAAAAGCCCAAATAAAGATTTTTTAATTGGTAAACCTCTAAAATGACCTTAAAAGATTAAAAACTATTTTTAGAAATTTTTAAACTAATAAAAACTATTAAAACTTAAAATAATTATAAAAATTAATCTAGCAGTGATAAAATTATTCTAAAAGTTGCTAAATTGCTATTTTAATGTATTTAAGCTAAGAAAAATGTAAAAGTTGGAAAATGTGAAATTTGAAAAATAATAATAAAATAATATTAAAATATTATTAAAAATCTAAAAATTATAAAAAATTCTAAAAACTTGCAAACTAGTTTATTTTAACCTAAATAAACAGAAAATCAAAGTAAAATGACCAGAATACCCCATATTGGGCCCTCAAATGGGCCAAAACCAAAAAGAGTCAACCTAAATGGGCTTTTTGGCCCAAAAAGTCAAACTTGGCCCAATTGACTTGGATAAGCCCTATCTGACTCAAAATTTAATTCTAAACACAAAACTCTAAAGGCCCAAAAGCTGAATGTGAGCTTATCACAGCTTAATAAGCAAACAGCTTATCCTTATTGGGCTTTTCAGCCCATTAAGCAATAAGCTAATGCCATAAGCTCTAATTTGAC
Source organism: Glebionis coronaria (assembly GCA_025667525.1). NCBI lineage: Eukaryota > Viridiplantae > Streptophyta > Magnoliopsida > Asterales > Asteraceae > Glebionis > Glebionis coronaria. The sequence continues at coordinate 136,989,586 of CM046880.1, forward strand.
ACACAACCTTCTTTTGGGATTCTTATGAGATCTGTAAAAAGAAATTTTGAAAAAGCACACTCAATAAGCCAGAAATAAGCAAAGTAATATTTCACTAAAAGACAAAATAGTTGTTTTTGAGAAATAAGGCACCTCAAGACTTGATTCAACTTGCAAAAGAGCACAAATGGACTCAATAAGCCAAAACAATCAACAAAATTCCAATAAGCACAACCAATATGCCAGAATAAGCCAATAAGCACTTATGAAAAAGTCAATTAAGTTGGTTTTCTAGTCAAACCCTAAAGTCAACCCACCAAATGCTCCAGTATGAACAAATGGGTCAAATAATGAGCACCTATTACAAAATCCAAGTTGTTGCTGGTTAAAATAAGCTATTATAGCTTATTGATAAACTGACACCAATTTAACACTAGCAGTGGTAACTAGTAGGGGAAAGGAGTTCCCACTGCTTTGACTATTTGACCAAGCTTTTTAGAGAGATTAAGTTAGATTCAATTGGAAACAAGGGCACCCTTGTGATCAGTGAACCACAAGGAGTCAATAGCAAAAAGAAAATCCTAATTTGGTTCACAAAATAAGCCACAAATGATCAAATAGTCACCAGATCATACACAGACATGGAAATAAGAAGTTATGCACTTAATAAGCAGTTTTAGCATGAATGAGCCAACCAAACTTAACAGGATGCATACACAAGCTATATAAATTATGAATAAGCACAAATAAACTTAAATCAAACACTGAATCATAGTAAACAACAAGATCAAAGCATAAAAAGTTACTGATGAACAAGGTGCATATGCAGAAACTATTTTGTTGATCTATTTGACACTAGATCCAAAATCAAGCCTTAAATCCTTCTTCCCTGATGTAGTTAACCTAGATTTAACACTTGTTAACCCTAGTCTATGCTTAGATCTAGGTGTCCCCTAAATTTCAGTCAATTTCACCAAGTAAACAAGATTTTATACCCAATTTATAAATCTATGTGTTTCTAACCACAAAATGAGCAGCAAAGCAACCAAGTATACCAGATACACAAGTACTAGCAGATAGCAACAACAAACAACCACTCAAAACACCACAAATCCAATCTATGCAGTTGACCCAAACACCCCTTAAAAACCTGTTTTCACAACTTTTCAAAGGATCATCCAGATTCAAACCACAAATCAAACCTCAAACACTTAAATATAATCAAACAACACCAGATTAACAATAATCAACCACCAAATAACAGATTCAAGAACAAACATGCAATAATCACACAAATCAGTAAAATAAGAGAGAAAATGAAAAGGGAAGAAGGTGCAAACCTCCAAGACCTACATCCAGGCCCTGGATTGTTTGAGCTGAGGTACTAGCAGAACAAGTACCAGCTTCCAAGCTGCTAAGAAGAACAAACCACAAAGGTGAGATCAAATAAACCAATCTTTCTGATTTTTGAAGCACAAGCTTTATCACTTAAAACCTTGCCTAAAAAACCTTCAAACATGTAAATGGAACTCAGAATCAGGCTATTCTAACACTAACTTTTAACAAAATATAAAAGAGATTTTTCAAAATTCAAAAAATCAAATTTTATTAATTAAAAAGGAATTACAAAGATTTAATAGCCTAAAACTGGAACAAAGGGACTCTCACAAGTTGAGGTCTCCTTTTATAGGCAAATGCCAAGCTAACACTATTCACAAACCCTAGAAGTGAAATTCCCTAAATGTCCTTGAGTCTTCTAGACGTTTTGATGGAATGTGATGTCCAAATTGATCCAAACCGTTTAAAATAGCTTTGATATGAAGCAAAGGATGTGGGCTGTTGATTTTGACACGTGGCAAGCCTTGGAGAGGAAGTTGTCACATGATGGTGAAACGGTTTTGGTGGTGGGACCTCTTGGTGAGTGGGAGTGAGTGTTTTAAGGTTGGGATGGGATTCTGGGCGTGTGAATCAAGTGTGGGTAAGGTTATTTCATTTTACCCTTTGTTTTAAGTGGAGTAAAAATTGGGTTCTTAACTGCTACAGTGACAAGGTTTGATCCGTTTTTGTAGGATTGTGTTTGTGTTTGGCTCATTTTTTGTTTAAATGTTTCAATTTCACATGTTTGGCCCTTGTGTTTTGGGAAAATAGGTAAAACGTGTTTATAAGCCTTGAAACTTCCTTTCCTTTGTAAATAACTTTCACACTTTGGAAATTTTGGCACAAACTTTTGGAAAAATGATTATAAGGATTATTTTTGCCATTTTTGCATATTTCAAGGGCTGATTTTGGAAATTATTGATCTTCAAAGGTCTTCAATGTAACTTTAACTTTATGAGGGACCATAATTGGCAATTTAGAATTGTTGATGGACTAAACTTGCCATTTCTTCAAAGTTGAAGGACCATTTGTGTAATTTGGCAAACTTAAGGGACCAAACTTGTAATTATGAATGTACAAGGGTTTTAAGTGTCATTTCTTCATTCATTGAGGATCAATCTTGCATGTCTTCAAGTCTTCAAGGGTATTTGTTGAATATTTCATGATCTAGGGCCCGGTTCTTTGTATGGCTTCGTTTCTCGTGTCCGTTTTTCCTTGTTTCTTGTGATCTTTTGTCTTTTTCACGATATCCAGACCTAAAATACACAAGTAAACAAACACAAGCATATATATGGTATTTTATGACATTTTTATGCATTAAAAGCCTGAAAAGAACGATGAGATCATGTATAAATGCCATCTCATCACTCCCCCATACTAAGCCATTGCCGTGCCCTCACGCAATGCTAGAATAAAGTATCTAAGCATCACCAAAGTTCAATTTTATTAACCTTTATTGAAGAGTAAAAGACTTGCAACATACTACGAAGATGTGTAAAGACATAATGCATGATTTTCATCACAAATGTGACTTTTAGGGTCAAAGAATAGAAACAAGTAAATGTCCCTTAGAGTAAACTTCGTCATCCTTGATTGTCATACATTCCATGCTAAGTGCAAAAACGAGATCATTGTTGGTACAAGTCACAATGCTAACACTACTCATACGTCCAAATTGTGTAATACTTTTTCTCCCCGCAATCCTAGTTATTATAAAAGGAAATAGGTTACTAGCATTTTTTAACTATTTGTCATGGATCACAAGTGATTCATATTGAATTATTTGAGTAGTTATTAGTCCGAAAGCAAAGTAGCATGATTTGATTGATAGTTAGCCGAAGGATAAAATCTTTCAAAACAGCTTCTCGTGTATCTCCTTAAGTTCATATCTTGGCATAACTCGTTTCACGATTTGAGACCTTTCTCGGACCGATATTTGGCATGTACTTCATACTTCAAATCTTGGGAAGACGTTCTTGAAATTATGGTCTTCTCTTCATATATTTGGAATTTCTTCACTTGATGTTTTTGAGAGATTCTTCATATTGGACGACGACTTCATCATTTTTCTTCAATCATTACTTTGGACTTTGATATACAACGATCCGCCTCCTTTTCGGACATGGATATATTTATCCTCATACCTTGTAAGGGTCTTTTCGGATAGACTTTCTCCATGATCTTAAGGGGAGTAATTGCTTTTCGTCGTGTGTCTCGATCCTTCATATTGATTTAGGAATAATGATACTTCACATCATCTTGGATCTTTAGCAAAAAATAGAGCTCCTCATGCCTTGTTAGGGCCTTTTTGGATGATCGCCAATCTTCGCGTCCCGCTTCAATAAGTTATGCCTTGGCTATGAACTCTATTCAACCCCGAGCAACTTTTAAACGATCTTGCGCTAGAGGCTAAGTAACCTTTCAAATCGTACGACCTTACTTATTGCAATTATGATTTATTCCTAATGCATTGATCTTATGGGAAGAAAAAGCCACAATTAAAAACATATGAGTTTTTGAAAGAACATTTTCATGTTCTACGTTTAGCATGATCACTTGTCTAACTCTATCATTTCTTGTTCTTCACTATATAAAGACCTCTAATTAAAGAGACTCGTGAATACTTAGCCATGCAAGTCAAAATTAAGCCAAATGTGGATTAGCTTTCATTAGGACTATATCAAATCAAAGTTTTGGGTTTTCAAGCCACCTATAGGATCTTGCACTTTCTTGGACTTTTTCAAGCTTAGAGAATGCGTTTTATAGTTCCCTTGATAAGTGACTTTCTAGGATCAATTATAGGAACTTACGAAAAGTTCTTGTTCTTAACCCGTAGGAGTTAAGACTTTCGCGTTTTAAAGCTTCCTATGTAAAAGTCTAGCAAAACTTGAATTGAGCGGGTTAAGGAATGTAAATGGCTCCAAATGCCCATCAAGTCAAAAATTATCTCTTATTCTACCCATCGGAAAATATACATTCGTGTCTTAAAAACACTTATGAAAACTAAGAAAAATTTTAAAATTTGGCCATTTTAAGCCTTATTAGCAATAAAACATTGAAAATTGGAAAACGTGAGGGCGTAGCAAAGCAAGTACCTATTCACCCCCCATACTAAAAGTAGACATTATCCTCAATGTTTTGAGTCTAAGGGTGGAGCACCTCCATACTAGAGACGAAGAATCGAATGCTTAGGATCTAGCATGGAAAGGGTGATCAACAATATATCTAAAGCCGTTTATTAAGTATGCTAAAAGATAATTGTTAGAACAATAAAGGATATGTCAATGGATTCGTGAAAAACTTCTTCAAGCAAACGATGGAGGCTCACGTAAACGAACACGAGAGTCTTCAATCATAGATGATGATGATGATCTAGATAACACAATCACAAACAACCACGAGACAACGAGTTGAAAAGGTACAAGTCCCCTTATTAGTGAATAGTAAGCATAAAAGATAAGCATGGGATCTCCCCCACGAGGTACCTCGTTTTTTATTACAGATTCATGAGCTCGACTCGATCCCCTCAATGCTAATTATCATTAGGGAAGGTGACTTGGTCGAGGGCAACCATTGAAGGAATTTCCCCACCAAAGTAGTGCTTAAGCCTATGTCCATTCACCTTGAAATTAGGACCATCATCTTGAGCTAGCTCGATGGTCCCATAAGGAAACACTTGTGTAATGGTGAATGGACCCGACCAACGAGATTTCAATTTCCCGGAAAATATCTTAAGTCGAGAGTTAAAAAGTAACACTTGATCACCAACGTTAAAAACCCTGTTTTTAATCTTTGAATCATGAAACTTTTTAGTCTTTTCTTTAAAAATTAATGAATTTTCATAAGCATTATCTCTTAATTCATCCAATTCATTCAATTGTATTTTCCGGTGATCTCCCGCGGTCTTCAAATCAAAGTTTGCATGCTTAAGGGCCCAATATACCTTGTGCTCCAATTCAATGGGCAAATGACAATTCTTCCCATAGACTAACTTATAAGGAGTGCAACCGATAGGTGTGTCTTATAAAAGGTCCTAAAGGCCCATAAAGCGTCATCGAGTTTGTCGGACCATGAAGCACGGTTTTCTCTAATTGACCTCTCTAAAATCCTCTTCAAAGCTCGGTTTGAAACCTCGACTTGCCCACTCGTTTACGGGTGATAAGCCGTAGAAAGACGATGAGTAACTCCATATTTCTTTAGAACCTTTTCGAATTGGTCATTACAAAAATGGGTTCCACGATCGCTTATAATAGCACGAGGGGTTCCGAACCGAGAGAATAGTTGTTTCAAAAACTTCACTACCACACGAGCATCATTAGTAGGCAAAGCCTTAGCTTCCACAAACTTAGAAAGGTAGTCCACCGCGACGAGGATGTATTTGTTGCCATGAGACGATGGGAACGGCCCAATAAAGTCTATTCCCCATATGTCAAAAATATCACACACTTGAATTATGTTTTGCGGCATTTCATCACGTTGAGGTGATTTTCCTTGACGTTGGCACGAATCACACGACTTCAAAAGTGCGTGTGCATCACGATAGATAGAAGGCCAAAAGAAGCCGACATCGAACACTTTCTTAGCCGTGAGATTAACACCATGGTGACCACCCGTGGGTCCCTCGTGACAAGCTCTAAGGATATTAGAAGCTTCGGCACCAAACACACAACGTCGAACGAGTTGATCCGCACAAACCCGAAAGAGATAAGGGTCGTCCCAAAAATAGAACTTGACGTCACGAAAGAATTTTCTCTTTTGTTGTGTCGTCATACCCTTGATTATGAGATAGCCCGCATGGTAATTTGTAATGTCGGCAAACCATGGGGTGGTGTCTTTAGAATTCACTACACCGAGAGTCTCAAGAGGAAATGTTTCGGTGATTTCCTTGTTCTCGAAAACATCATTGTGAGGATCTTCTAGACGAGAGAGTTGATCGACCACTAGATTCTCGGCTCCTTTTTTGTCAAGCACGATGACATCAAATTCTTGGAGGAGGAGCATCTAACGAAGCAATCTCGGCTTAGCATCTTGCTTAGCTAAGAGATACTTGATAGCCGAATGGTCGGTATACACGATGCTTTTAGTCAAGACGAGATAAGGTCGGAATTTCTCAAAAGCATAGACCACGGCAAGGAATTCCTTTTCCGTTGTGGTGTACTTTAATTGAGCCTCGGTCATCGTCTTACTAGCATAATGGATAGGACGGAAATGTTTGTCATAACGTTGCCCTAAGACGGCCCCTATAGCATAATCACTTGCATCGCACATGATTTCAAAGGGTAATTCCCAATTAGGAGCAACAAGAATGGGAGCTTCGGTAAGTTTCCTTTTGAGAGTTTCGAAAGCTCTAACACAATCCTCATTGAAGTTAAAAGGAGCATCCTTGTCGAGAAGGTGTGTCATAGGTCGAGAGATTTTCGAAAAGTCCTTGATGAAACGACGATAAAAGCCCGCGTGGCCTAGGAAACTCCTAACTCCCTTAACGGTTTTGGGATGAGGTAAATTGGCGATGACGTCTACCTTAGCTTTATCGAACTCAATCCCCGCCTTCGACACCTTATGTCCTAAGACGATTCCTTGTTTACACATAAAATGACATTTTTCCCAATTAAGAACAAGATTGGTTTCTTCACAACGTTTTAACATTTGCTCGAGATTAGATAAACACGACGTGAACGAATTGCCAAACACCGAGAAGTCATCCATAAACACTTCCATCGACTTCTCGATCATATCGTGAAAAATCGCCATCATACACCGTTGAAACGTACCTGGTGCATTTCAAAGTCCGAAAGGCATCCTACGATAAGCGAACGTTCCATAAGGACACGTGAAATTAGTCTTCTCTTGATCACGAGGGTCGATAGGGATTTGAAAGTAACCGGAAAAACCATCTAAAAATCAATAGAATTCATTTCCCGCGAGTCGATCCAACATTTGATCCATGAAGGGAAAAGGAAAGTGGTCTTTACGAGTGGCGTCATTTAACTTTCGGTAGTCAATACACACCCTCCAACCGGTCACATCACGAGTGGGAATTAACTCGTTGTTTTAATTAGGCACAATGGTCATTCCTCCCTTTTTAGGGACACAATGGATTGGGCTCACCCATGGGCTATCGGATATAGGATAAATCATTCCCGCGTCAAGGAGTTTAAGAACCTCCTTTTTAATGACATCGTGAATTTGGGATTCACCCTTCTTTGACTTTGAATTGCGGGTTTGTAGTCCTCCTCCATTAAAATCATGTGAGTATAAAATTTTGGGTCAATGTCCTTAATGTCGGAAATTTTCCACGCAATTGCCCCTTTATGAGCTTTAAGAACTTTCAAGAGCTCGGTTTTTTCATCATTAGCAAGACCTCTTGAAATAATAACCGGCAACTTGTCATCACCTTCCAAGAATGCGTATTCAAGGTGAGAAGGAAGATCTTTCAATTCAAGGATAGGTGGTTCCTCGATTGAAGATTTTGGTTTAACACTCATAACTTCCATTGGCGGAAGAAATGGTGCAATAGAAGTATCATCACTAATCACCACATCATCTTCATTGTCGATTTCATTTGAAGTGAGATCGCCTCCTTGGAATGGAGTGAGATTTGGTGTGGAATTAGCAAGAATCGGATCCAAAATAGTGGGATTGCCACTTGACGAGCTATCGAAAAAACCTAACACTTCTTGTGAAAACTCATCGCAAACCACATCAACGATGTCAATGTGATTGATGGTATCGAATGCATAAACATGAGAAGGTTTCGAGTTTTGAGTAGCATTTATAACAAGTTCCTCTTCGTTGAATCTCAAAGTGATAGTTCTTGCGTGAACATCGATAAGCGATCTCGAAGTGTCTAAATATGAACGACCTAAAATTAGAGGAACTTGAGGATCCGCGGGGATGTCAACTACTATAAAATCAACGGGATAGTAGAACTTCCCCACTTTCATGAAAACATCTTTGGCTACTCCACATGCTAAGATCGTAGAATGATCGGCCATCTCGATAGACATGTTCGAAGGAATAAGAGCCGGAAGCGAAAGCGATTTCCAAATGAAAAATGGCATCAAATTAATGCTCGCACCAAGATCGGCCAAGGCGAGGCATTCTTTCATATCTTGTATGTCACAAGGAATGAGAAAATTTCCGGGGTCACCAACTTTTTCCGGTATGCAGTTAAGATAAACCGAAGAACAATTAGAAAGCTTTGAAAGCTTTTCCTTGTCGCTCATCATACTTTTAAAAGTGGAAGCGAAACGAGGCATATACAACAACGCGTCGGCTAAACTCCCATCAAAATGCACTTGTTGAAACATTTTTATAAAAAGCTCGATTTGTTGTTTGTTACGTTCTTGCAATTTTTCTTTGTTTCGTCTCGAAGGGTAAGGTAAGGGTGGTGTGGGTTGGACATTAGGCAACGGCCTTGGAATCCCGGGTTCCACAATTGGTATTGGTTCAACCGTAGGTGTGGTTTGAGCGGTACTTTGTGGGATTGCAATGTGCTCCTTTTCGACCATCACCTCGGGTTCTTTCTCAATTTCCTTCTCCGTAGAAGTACTTGGACGATAGATTGGTTCCTTGAAAGTTTTACCACTTCGTGTAGTAATAACCTTCATTTCTCCCTTCGGGTTTGCAATGGTATCACTAGGAAGACCACCCGAGGAAGAGGGTTTACACATGATTGCTTCAAACATCTTAGCCATTCGGTACTCAAATTTTGATTGCCTAGCATCCGCTTTTAATAACTCTTGCTTAATCTCATGTTGTCCTAATTCCATCTTTTGTTGGTTTTTTGAAGACGTTGGACATTTCCTTCCATTTTATTTGCATGAGTTTTAAGTTCATTAGCAAGTACATTTTTAAGCTCGTTTTTCAACTCGGATCTTAAGCTAATCATCTCACGTTGCATGTTATCAAATTTAGCATCATTTGCTTTAGCATAATCCAAAAATTCTCCTTGAAGATTTTTAGTGTCAGCATTTTGAAAACCTTGTGTAGTGTTTTGAAAATCACGGTTTTTGTTTTGATTAGTGACTTGTCCATTCCCATTTTGATTATTCCCTTTGTTGTAGTTACGTGAATTGCCTTGGTAATTACCACCTTGGTTGTTGTTTCGATAGTTATTAGCATTTTGATTTGGTGGAGCTTGATTTGGGCGGGAACCTTGACCGCTTTGGTTGTAAGTTCCCGTTGCTACATAAGCACTCGAAGTGTTACCATCCGCGGTAATGCACTCGGAGAGATCATGAGCTCCACCACAAGACAAACAACTCTTAGCAACCGCTTTAACCGAAGCGGAATTTGAAGCTTCTTGAGCTTTCCAATGGGACATAAGATTAGCAAATCTATCAAAAAACCGATTTTCCTCATTAGATTCATCATGTAAGGCATTAATGCTACGAGACGATGACGATTATGACGAACCCAAATTGGCAACAATCGGTGTGTTACGAGGGCTATAAACCTTAGATCTATTCTCGATTTTCCTCATTCAAGTAATCTCGTTCATGATCATTAATCCCATTATAAAAATTATCAATTTGATGCAATTCCGAAAAATCATGGTGTGGACATTCATGTAACATTTCTTTAAAGCGCTCCCATGCCATTGAAAAACTTTCATTATTTCTTTGAACAAATCGTGAAATCTCATTTTTTAAATGTGTTGTTTTAGATGGTGGAAAAAAAATTTTCACAAACATAGAAACGAGATCACCCCATGTCAAAATCGAATTTGGCGGTTCTTTCTCAAGCCAAATTTTTGCGGGTCCATCTAACGAGTATGGAAACAACATCATCTTAATGGCGTCATGTGGAACATCCTTAAACTTGCTAGTAGCGGTGAGACGGTTAAAATTCCTTATGTGATAATGTGGGTTGTCTTTCTCATGACCTCTAAACTTATTTGCTTGCAACATTGACATTAAACCCGTCTTATTCTCGAAATTCTCCGCAAGGATGGCGGGAATCACAATTGCCTCTCCAAAACCCTCGGTGGGTGCTTGTAGTAACTCCATCATAGTACGATTAGCCATGACGACTTCTTGTTCTACAATAGGTTCAACAATTGGAGGTTGTACTTCAATCAACGTCTCTTGATTTGCTTTGTTTTGAAGTCGTTTACGAGCTCGTTTTGCTTGATTACGAGTGATCATAAACTTCACGAAGAATGGGAGGTGAGCAAAGAAGATTCTTTTTGGGTGTTTTTTGGATTTTCAATTTTTTTGTTTTTGTGTTTTTGATTGTATTTAATTTTTTTGGATTTTGGTGTATCTACGTAGACTACAATCTACAAAATCTCTCCTCGAATCAAACTCTTGATTAAAGAAGCCTCAAAGGAATGAAAACGATCACGTGGAGTGAACGCCTTCGAATGACTTTAGAACTTTGGTGAAAACCAAATTGTTCAAGAGGGTTTAATCACAAAGAAACCAAGCAAATATATTATACGTAATAATACTTTGGGCGGCAAAACCCTCGATTAGCCTTCAATCTCAAAATACTCACAAGCAAGCGGGGAAACGAGGTGGCGCGAAAGTATTTATCTATTTTATAATACCCGCCTTATACCCACCTTATAGTTTGTATTTTTCAAAATCGAGCTTCACGAAAGTATTTATCTATTTTTGCCTTTTTCTTTTTTGTTTGAGATTCGAATAAAATAATTAGGAGACCAAATCCCAATTAAGGTTGTGTTTTCACATTTTTGGAGATATTGTTTATTTGTTGTGATACTTAATACAATATAGTAATAATATTTTTACAAGAAAAACCAAGAAAACCGATAATACGTATTAGTAGAGTTCTACTAATACAAATACTATTTGGTTAATATTAAAAACAACAATGCAAATTAATCACGACACACCTCCCCGACAGTGGCGCCAAAATGATTGTGGTAAATTACGACCTTTAGGTAAACGTGCGTAAAAGCGGTAAGTATCGAGTGATGATTTAGGAAAATCAAGCACTAATGACCCTTATGGTGTGAAAGTTCGTTTCCCAAGGAGGTATATGTGTGTGACTAAGATGTAAATGATTTGAGATTAATATTGGTTTAGAAAGGGATGAGAAAAGAAGATGACGAAGATGTGAAAATTACTACTACGACGACAAAACGTAAAACCGTCAAAACTACAAAAATAAAAATTAATTCTAAAAATTACCAAAAATTAACCAAAAATCAAAATAAATAAACTAAGAGTTTACCAATGATCATAACTTTTTCAAACCTTTTTAAATAATTAAATATTCAATTTTTAAATGCTAATTAAAGCCCTAAAAATCAAATAAATTATCAAAAAGCCCAAATAAAGATTTTTCAATTGGTATTCGTCTAAAATGACCTAAAAAGACTAAAAACTATTTTTAGAAATTTTTAAACTAAAAAAAACTATTTAAAATGATTTAAAAACTATTAAAACTTAAAATAATTATAAAAATTAATCTAGAAGTGATAAAATTATTCTAGAAGTTTCTAAATTCCTATTTTAATGTATTTAAGCTAAGAAAAATGTAAAAAGTTGGAAAATGTGAAATTTGAAAAATAATAATAAAATAATATTAAAATATTATTAAAAATCTAAAAATTATAAAAAATTCTAAAAACTTACAAACTAGTTTATTTTAACCTAAATAAACAGAAAATCAAAGTAAAATGACCAGAATACCCCTATTGGGCCCTCAAATGGGCCAAAACCAAAAACAGTCAACCTAAATGGGCTTTTTGGCCCAAAAAGTCAAACTTGGCCCAATTGACTTGGAAAAGCCCTATCTGACTCAAAATTTAATTCTAAACACAAAACTCTAAAGGCCCAAAAGCTGAATGTTAGCTTATCACAGCTTAATAAGCAAACAGCTTATCCTTATTGGGCTTTTCAGCCCATTAAGCAATAATCTAATGCCATAAGCTCTAATTTGACACACAACCTTCTTTTGGGATGCTTATGAGATCTGTAAAAAGAAATTTTGAAAAAGCACACTCAATAAGCCAGAAATAAGCAAAGTAATATTTCACTAAAAGACAAAATAGTCGATTTTGAGAAATAAGGCACCTCAGGACTTGATTCAACTTGCAAAAGATCACAAATGGACTCAATAAGCCAAAACAATCAACAAAATTCCAATAAGTACAACCAATAAGCCAGAATAAGCCAATAAGCACTTATGAAAAAGTTAATTAAGTTGGTTTTCTAGTCAAACCCTAAAGTCAACCCACCAAATGCTCCAGTATGAACAAATGGGTCAAATAATGAGTACCTATTACAAAATCCAAGTTGTTGCTGGTTAAAATAAGCTATTATAGCTTATTGATAAGCTGACACCAATTTAACACTAGCAGTGGTAACTAGCAGGGGAAAGGAGTTCCCACTGCTTTGACTATTTGACCAAGCTTTTTAGAGAGATTTAGTTGGATTCAATTGGAAACAAGAGCACCCTTGTGATCAGTGAACCACAAGGAGTCAATAGCAACAAGAAAATCCAAATTTAGTTCACACAATAAGCCATAAATTATAAAACAGTCACCAGATCATACACAAACATGGAAATAAGCAGTTATGCACTTAATGAGCAGTTTTGGCATGAAGGAGCCAACCAAACTTAACAGGATGCATACACAAGCTATATAAATTATGAATAAGCACAAATAAACTTAAATCAAACACTGAATCAAAGTAAACAACAAGATCAAAGCATAAAAAGTTACTGATGAACAAGGTGCATATGCAGAAACTATTTTGCTGATCTATTTGACACTAGATCCAAATTCAAGCCTCAAATCCTTATTCCCTGGTGTAGTTAACCTAGATTTAACACTTGTTAACCCTAGTCTATGCATAGATCTAGATGTTCCCTAAATTTCAGTCAATTTCACCAAGTAAACAAGATTTTATACCCAATTTATGAATCTATGTGTTTCAAACCACAAAATGAGCAGCAAAGCAACCAAGTATATCAGATACACAAGTACTAGCAGATAGCAACAACAAACAACCACTCAAAACACCACAAATCCAATCTAAGCAGTTGACCCAAAACCCCTTAAAAACCTGTTTTAACAACTTTTCAAAGGATCATCCAGATTCAAACCACAAATAAAACCTCAAACACTTAAATATCATCAAACAACATCAGATTAACAATAATCAACCACCAAATAACAGATTCAAGAACAAACATGCAATAATCATACAAATCAGTAAAATAAGAGAGAAAATGAAAAGGGAAGAAGGTGCAAACCTCCAAGACCTACATCCAGGCCCTGGATTGTTTGAGCTGAGGTACTAGTAGAACAAGTACCAGCTTCCAAGCTGCTAAGAAGAACAAACCACAAAGGTGAGATCAAATAAACCAATCTTTCTGATTTTTGAAGCACAAGCTTTATCACTTAAAACCTTGCCTCAAAAACCTTCAAACATGTAAATGGAACTCAGAATCAGGCTATTCTAACACCAACTTTTAACAAAATATAAAAGAGATTTTTCAAAATTCAGAAAATCAAATTTTATTAATTAAAAAGGAATTACAAAGATTTAATAGCCTAAAACTAGAACAAAGGGACTCTCACAGGTTGAGGTCTCCTTTTATAGGCAAATGCCATGCTAACACTATTCATAAACCCTAGAAGTGAAATTCCCTAAATGTCCTTGAGTCTTCTAGACGTTTTGATGGAATGTGCTGTCCAAATTGATCCAAACAGTTTAAAATAGCTTTGATATGAAGCAAAGGATGTGGGCTGTTGATTTTGACGCGTGGCAAGCCTTAGAGAGGAAGTTGTCACATGATGGTGAAACGGTTTTGGTGGTGGGACCTCTTGGTGAGTGGGAGTGAGTGTTTTAAGGTTGGGATGGGATTCTGGGCGTGTGAATCAAGTGTGGGTAAGGGTAATTTCATTTTACCCTTTGTTTTAAGTGGAGTAAAAACTGGGTTCTTAACTGCTACAGTGACAAGGTTTGATCCGTTTCTGTAGGATTGTGTTTGTGTTTGGCGCATTTTTTGTTTAAATGTTTCAATTGCACATCTTTGGCCCTTGTGTTCTGGGAAAATAGGTAAAATGTGTTTATCAGCCTTGAAACTTCCTTTCCTTTGTAAATAACTTTCACACTTTGGCAATTTTGGCACAAACTTTTGGAAAAAGGGTTATAAGGATTGTTTTTGCCATTTTTGCATATTTCAAGGGCTGATTTTGGACATTATTGATCTTCAAAGGTCTTCAATGCAACTTTAACTTCATGAGGGACCATAATTGGCAATTTAGAATTGTTGAGGGACTAAACTTGCCATTTCGTCAAAATTGAAGGACCATTTGTGTAATTTTGACAAACTTAAGGGACCAAACATGTAATTATGAATGTACAAGGGTTTTAAGTGTCATTTCTTCATTAATTGAGGATCAATATTGCATGTCTTCAAGTCTTCAAGGGTATTTGTTGAATATTTCATGATCTAGGGCCCGGTTCTTTGTACGGATTCGTTTCTCGTGTCCGTTTTTCCTTGTTTCTTGTGATCTTTTGTCTTTTTCACGATATCCATACCTAAAATACACAAGTAAACAAACACAAGCATATATATGGAATTTTATGACGTTTTTATGCATTAAAAGCCCGAAAACAACGATAAGATCATGTATAAATGCCATCTCATCACCAGGAACGAGTTTTTATGCTAAAAAATGATCCAAATACCCAAAAAATTTGTGTTTTCAACCAAAATAACAAAACCAAATCTTTACCACAACTATGTAAATGATTTGTATCAAATAAAAACACAAATTTATTTTTTGGATCAATTGATTTTGGATCAAAATAGACAAAATCAAGAACACAAACACATAAACAATACAATCATCCCATGGCTCTTGATACCATTTGTTATATATTGTAAATCTTGCTTATGTATTAGAGAGAGAAAGAGATAGAGAGATGGTGGATTTCACACTTCTAGAGAGAGAGTAATGTAACTATGTGTTATTTGAAATGAAAACCACACCCTCTCTATCAAAGGAGAGGGCTTTTATACCAAGTCCACAAAGTGGGCTTGGTTTACATTTTGGGCCACCGAACCATACATCACATGGGCTCGGTTTGGCCTTTGTTTAATAACTATAAGTAAACAAAACTACGAGCTACTATTATATCTATTGTTGGAGTGACCGAACCTTTCTAATACATAAAACGTATTTCCAACAGCTCAAGTGACCGAGAATGAGTCTAAGGAGAAACGATTAGAAGACGCTCCTACAATCTGTGATTTTCTTGAGGTATTTCCCAATGATTTACCCGGACATCCTCCGATAATGCAAGTTGAGTTTCGAATCGATCTAGTCATTGGTGCTGCACCGGTGGCGCGTGCGCCTTACCGTCTAGCGCCATCCGAATTGAAGGAATTATCCGAACAACTCAAGGAGTTGTCTGATAAGGGTTTTATTCGACCGAGCTCGTCACCATGGGGAGCCCCGGTCTTGTTTGTTAAAAAGAAAGATGGATCTTTCCGTATGTGCATCAATTATCGTGAGCTAAACAAGTTGACAATTAAAAATCGATATCCTTTACCAAGGATTGATGATTTATTTGATCAACTGCAAGGCTCTAGTGTATATTCTAAGATTGATCTGCTATTTGGATATCATCAACTTTGCGTCCTCGAAGAAGATATTCCTATTACTGCATTTATAACTCGTTATGGACACTACAAATTTCAAGTAATGCCATTTAGGTTAACTAATGCACCGGCGGTATTCATGGATCTAAGAATCGAGTGTGCAAACCCTATTTGGATAAATTTGTGATCATGTTCATTGACGACATTCTAATCTATTCCATGAATAAAGAAGAGCATGGAGAACACTTAAGGACTATCTTGAATTTGTTAAAGGATGAAACGTTGTACGCAAAGTTTTCGAAATGTGATTTTTGGTTGGACTCTGTTCAATTTCTTGGTCATGTGATTGATAAAGATTGAATTCATTTTGATCCGGCAAAGGTTGAAGCCATTATGAGTTGGTCTGCACTGACAACGCCAACGGAGGTGCGACAATTCTTAGGATTGGCTGGCTATTATAGACGGTTCATTAAAGAATTTTCTTTAATAGCTAAACCCCTGACCAAGCTTACTCAGAAAAATAAACCTTTTGTATGGGGAAGTGAAGAAGATGAAGCTTTTTAGGTATTGAAGCAAAAAGTATGTAGTGCACCTATTTTATCATTACCCGAAGGTAGTGAGGATGTTGTGGTATTTTGTGATGAATCTCTTAGAGGTTTAGAGTTGTCTTAATGCATCAAGAAAAGGTTATAGCTTATGCTTCTAGGCAATTAAAGAAAAATGAGGAAAAATATACAACTCATGATCTAGAGTTAGGAGCTGTAGTCTTTGCTCTTAGGTTGTGGAGACATTATGTGTATGGCACCAAATGTACGGTGTTCACCGATCATAAAAGCCTGCAGTATATTCTCGACCAAAAAGAACTAAACATGAGGCAATGAATATGGATAGAACTGTTAAGTGATTATGATTGTGAGATAAAATATCACCCAGGTAAAGCAAATGTTGTTGCCGATGCATTAAGTAGAAAAGATAGAGAGCCGATCAGGGTACGTTCTCTAGTCATGACTGTGCATAATAATTTGCCTTAACAAGTTAGAAATGCACAAATAGAAGCTTATAAGAAAGAAAATTTTGATAATGAAGGGTTTCAAGGTGAAGGAGATCCTTTAGAGGTTCGAGCAGACGGAGTGAAATCCCTAAGAGGTCGTATGTGGTTACCTAAGTATGGAGGCTTAAGAGACTTAATCATGTTCGAATGTTATAAATCTAAATATTCCATTCATCCGGGTTCTGATAAAATGTATCTTGACCTGAAAAAGTTATACTTGTTGCCGAATATGAAAGCCGATATTGCAATGTATGTTCGTCAATGTTTGACTTGTGCAAAAGTCAAAGTTGAACATCAAAAGCCATCAGGACTACTTCAACAACCAGAATTTCTTGAATGGAAGTGGGAGCGAATCACGATGGATTTCATCACTAAGCTTCCTAGAACATCTTATGGAAATAACTCGATTTGGGTCATTGTCGATAGACTGACCAAAATCAGCTCATTTCATTCCTATTAAGGAGCAGTTCTCACTGGATAAGCTGACTCGTCTTTATCTTAAGGAGGTTGTATGTAAGCACTGAGTGCCAGTATCGATTATTTCTGATCGAGACCCTCGATTCGTATCGAATTTTTGGAGTTCCCTCTAAAGATCATTGGGAACGAATCTTGATATGAGCACTACTTATCACCACTAAACTAATGGGTAGAGTAAAAGGATGATACAGACACTGGAGGATATGTTAAGAGCATGTGTGATTGATTTTGGTAAGGATTGGGATACACATTTGCCATTGGAAGAATTTTCATATAATAATAGTTATCATGCTAGTGTTAAGGCTGCACCGATCGAAGCTCTATATGGTAGAAAGTGTAGGTCTCCTGTATGTTGGAGTGAAGCTGGGGATACCCAGCTCAGCGGACAGGAATTGATTCGGGAGACTACCGAGATGATAGTTCAGATTAAGAAACGGTTGTTGACAGCCCGAAGTAGAAAGCAAAGTTACGCGGATGTGCGGCGAAAACCGATGGAGCTCGAAGTGGGGGACCGTGTGATGATGAAAGTTCGCCATGGAAAGGCGTCATAAGATTTGGAAAGCGTGGGAAATTGGATACCCGCTATATCGAACCATTCAAGATTTTATCTAGAGTTGGTCCAGTGGCTTATAATTTAGAGTTACCCCAAGAACTTCATGGTGTCCACAATACATTCCATGTATCTAATTTGAAGAAATGTTTAGCTAAGTGTGATGAGAAAATTTTGTTGCATGAGATCAGAATTGATGAGAATGCATTTTATCGAAGAACCCATAGAGGTTATGGATCGTGAAGTAAAGCAACTTAAGCAAAGTCGAATACCTATCGTTAAGGTTCGGTGGAATTCAAAGCATGGGCCAGAATTTACTTGGGAGCGAGAGGATGAAATGTGGAAGAAATACCCACACCTCTTCGACTTCAATATGAAACGGGCATCGAGATAATCTACGAGGGCGTAGATCCCTTTTTATGAAGAAATGCTGTGACAATCTGACATTTTCAAGTAGTAAATTTATTCTCGTATATTATTTTTATATTTTATTTTAGTGTTGGTTCATGAACTCACATATTTACGGGATGAAATTAGGGTTTACGTGCATAATTTAACGTCTTTTACGATTAAACCGGAAACCCTAGGTTTACGTATTTTCGTTTTTGATGAGACAATTTTTATTAGAATCGTTTTGTGTCGTAGTTTCATAATTTGCAAAAACGTATTTCGTAAATCGACACGTGGGCACGTAAATCGAGGAAACTAGAATCGAGGAGTACCCGCAAAATAGTGGATATGAGACAAGTATTACACTTGTCCCACCCCCGCTATGGGCGGACACAACAAGGGTATAACACCCTTTGTTGTCAAGTTTCTAGCTTATGTTGAGACACTTGTCTCATAACATGATCAAGTTACTTAACCTCCACTTCTCACAGACATCTTACACACTTGCATGTGTAACTAAAAAGATTCCCAAAAATCTCTCTTTTCTCCCTCTTTGGCCGTCCACCACCATCACCATACCACAATTTTCATCAAATTTTAACTTACAACTTAAACTATAATCAACATATGATGATAACCACTTAAAAGGAGGATATTTTGAGGTGATTACAACTTGTGAAAGGAAGTATTCATGGAGTCTTTGGGCTAATTTCTCAAGTGAAGTTCATATATATGAAGATCACTAAAATTTGTCTTGAAATGTTTAAGATTTGGGTACATAGATCAAGCTTGTTCATCCAAATCTCAACCTTTTCCATCACTTTGGTTGGTATAAAGATTGTTTTCTTTCTATCACCCTATTATTGTTGTAAATGTAATTGTCTATTTATTTCCAAATGTATATGTATGATATTGATGAATTATGATCAAAGTGTTGCATGGGGATTTTGTATCACTAGATTAAGTTAATAAGGCTAAATCTACAAGTAAAAGATGATAAAATCTTAACTAGTTATGTAGGTTGTGAAAAACAGTAAGTTTTAATGTGTTTACTTGATTAAATGGATTATATTATTTTATATAATGATAGGTAAATTATTTATACACATGTGGTTAATTGGCCACACAATGGAATGTTTAAAATGAGCAAGATATGGCCAAAACACTTTTGAGGTACTAATTTGACTGATCTGTTTTAGACGAATTAAAACTGATATTTAGAGACTTTTTGGGAAGGAGCCATAGAAGGATTATTTGTAGAGCATATCATGTAGTTTCTACAGCCAAAATTTGGGGTTCTAACTCATTATAGAAGTCAAGATATGACAAAAATAATGAACATGACTTTTGACATCAGATTTCACTATAAGTTATGTAATATTAAAAGACAACTTGAAGTAAATTAATATATAAAAATAAGTAGATAAAAGTGAATAATTGTTAATAACTATTATAAAATATGTTTATATACTATAATAAATAAATAACACATTTTTTAAAAATAAAACTCAACTAGTTTCTAACTAAAAACTATATATATGATTTTTACGTCTTTTCGACTAAAACCGAAAGGATGGCGTTTTTGCCAAATAAAACTTAGATGGTCGGACCCATCTAATGTAACATTTTTATATAACATCTACTGATATGTAAACACATCTAACAAGTAAAAACCGACAAACCCGAGCTTTGTAACATATGGACCCATAATGGACCAAGATTAGCCTTGTTGGACCACTAGGCCCAACTAGTTTGGCTTAGCATTTTTGGACTTGCTCATGGGATCGACCTACTTGGGCCCAACATATGAGTATAAGCCTGGTCCTAAATGAATAAATGGACTAATAAAAACATATTGGACTCTTAATGGGCCTATTGGGCCTTAACATATAAATGGGCTAAAACTAGTATAATTAGACTAAGTTATCTAAATGATTAACAACCAATAATGTCGTATAAGGTGATAAAATCCCACTTGATCATCATGTTTATGACATAATTACATATACATAATAACTTTTTATAAATATTATTCTACATAGTCTAAGATCGAGTATTATTTGTCTAGGTTTCATGTGATCGAGGCACGCGCCATATGCTTTAATTGCTGATAACCCGCCTTTCCAAACCACCGTAAGTTCATAGCCTCGCACTCTTTTAAATGTTTTATGAAATGTTTTGTAAACCCGCGAGGGATATAACATGCGAGTTTTAATAAAAATAGAACACAAGTTGTCCCGAATTGTATGCTTATTGATATGGACCCGATTGATTGTATGACCCAATGAATGACTGAAATGGATTATTATTAGTTAGGTTATATCACTATAAGTCCCATTATCATGAATTGTGAACTACTGGGAGTTGGTAGACGCTTATGCATATAATATTACTATTTTGGGAAGATCACCCTAGTTCGCATCTTGACGGTTGATCCCCGTCGTGCCACATTGATTGGCAAGCGAATTTATGTATGAGAGGATTTATGTAGCGTGAGATTAGTGATGACACGCTGGTTTAGATGAGCACATATTTGTCGGGCTCGTGACCCGTTGTATTTTATAGAAAGGCAACAATGTCATGCGGCTTATAATAATCCGATAATAATACTGATAATGGTAATACTGAGGCTGCGGTCTCAGGAATAGTGTATGATATATGACTTGAATTATAATATATTGCCTGACTAGTAATATGAGGTCGTATTATTGATATTATGCTTGTGTTCTGCTTTACATAACTGTTTTATATAACGGTTTTTACTAAACTCTATGAATTCACTCAGCATTCACTGATTTATTTTTTGCATGTTTTATCTCAGGTGCATGAAGGTAACTTTGGACGGAGATCAACTCTGATGGACCACTTATTAATAATATTCATTCGAAATATGTTTTGTAACTTTATCATTGTAAAACAGGGGGGCATTGTGTAAACTTTAAACTTTTATTCGGATGAATGTATATATGGCTTTGTACAACCCTTTTTATGCGTTGTCTATGATTCAAATTACTGTGCTATCCCGTAACACTTTATTGACCCTTCCGCTGTACCGATACGAAACTTGAGAGTCTTACATTTACTCTTTACATTCGCAGTCAGCTTTGGACGGTCGAGTAAAGAGAACGGGTTTACCCGCGAAATCTTGTCAAAGAGGTTCTTAATTGAAACTACCTACCACAAGTACGATATTTTATATCGTCCAACGGTCTTCACCGACCGGAGGTAAAATGATACCGAGTTAGAATGAAATGTTCAAGGCCATTTCATCCGTGTATATTTTTTGTTGCTAACTGGCTTATGCAGCGTAACAAGAAGGTGGCATTGCGGTGTAAAATCCAAAAGAATTCATCAACACATGCTTATACTGTATGCACTTAATACTTCAACAAATTCAAGAAAGCCTAAAGGTCAAGTCTTCCACTGTATCAAACTCTGAAGCTTTCAAGAATTATAAAGGTATAAATATGTGGAACATGAAGTCACGAGGAGGCAAATTTCACAAGTGATGAATGCACAAGGTCAAGGCAAGGAAACATGCTCAAGACTAAAGTCAAAGATCTAGAAGACTCAAGCATAATATGCTAGGTTTAAGATTTTGTAAAATGAAATGACCTCCCTTAGGGGGAGATTGTTGGAAATACGTTTTTCAAAAAAAGTCTCGGTCACATCATTGTTAGCATAGATCACGAGCTATAGACTATTTAGGACATTGTAACTTGGAGTGACCTCCCTTAGGGGGAGATTGTTGGAAATACTTTGTTACGTGTTTAGAAAGGATCGGTCACTCCAACGATTTATAGGTAGTTTGGGCTCGTGATCCAATATGTAAAAAATATAGCCCATCAAGCCCACATGTAGGGTAGGCTGTATATACCCCTTCCTAGCATGTTAGGATGGGTTGGTTGTTTTAGTTGTTCATTTTCACATTTCACTTAATCAATGCTTCTCTCATTCTCTCCTTTCTGTCTCTAACTTTTCCTCTCTAGTTCTTCATCTCCCTCCTTCTTTTGATCAATCACAACACTTGTATAATCCTAAGAAACTAAGGACCTACACACGTTAAACCGAGATCAATTCGATTAGTGGTGCGGTTTTGAGTATAACATGTAGTTGCAATGGCATCGGCCCAAAGGAATAACGGTGCAC
The DNA here is from genome assembly GCA_025667525.1 of Glebionis coronaria. Classification (NCBI taxonomy): domain Eukaryota; kingdom Viridiplantae; phylum Streptophyta; class Magnoliopsida; order Asterales; family Asteraceae; genus Glebionis; species Glebionis coronaria. Next base: position 137,012,154 of record CM046880.1, read on the forward strand.
TGGAGGAGAGAACCATCGTCCAAGAAGCTTCAACTAACGTACGAATCCTCCGTTCCACAACTCCATTCGGCTCTGGAGTTCTTAGAGCGGAAGTTTGATGAGAGATCCCAACTTCGTCAAAGTAAGCTTCCAGTTGTTGATTGGTGAATTTTGTGCCGTTATCTGTTCTTAGAATGATGACAGGGGCTTGCAGTAGTACTGATGTTTTCTTCAAGAAATTGATGATCACTCCAGGGGCTTCATCTTTTGAAGCAATAAAATGAACCTATGTGTAACGAGAAGAATCATCCACAATCACTAGGACTTACCGCTTACCATTGATGCTTTTCATTCTCATTGGGCGTCACAAATCCATATGTAGGAGATGTAACCTATTCGTTGAGTTGGGAACAGGTTTGGGTTTTTATGAGGCTTTTACTTACTTTTACCTTGCTCACATGATGACAAAGATGGTCTTTTGTATATTTGATCTTTGGAAGACCGGTAACGAGATCATCTTTCGCGAGTTGGGTGATGGCATCAAAATTGAGATGAGATAACCTTTGATGTCATAACCATGACTTTGTTGATGTGGCTCGGGCCATGAGACAAATTAGAGAAGCAACATACATTTGAAAAAGATCAATGGTGTAAAGGTTGGTGATACGATTTCCTTTCAACAAATCAATTCCTTCAAGATCCTTACAAAACATGTATGACTTCTGAAGGCTACCTCCAAGTCTAAATCACATAATTTCCCAACAGAGAACAAATTGTGTCCCAAACCATCAACAAAAGATACTCTGGTGATGATTATATTTCCCAATGAAGATCATCATAGCCTAGAATTGCATAAACATGATCCTTTCCAAATTGAACAGATCCCATGAATCGCCAAACAAAGTTCTTGAGAAGGTTTTGATTCCCAATCATATGTTTGGAACAGCCCGAGTCCACGCACCAAAGACAAATTTCAACAGCCTACCAATGGTAAGAGAAGAAAATATTTTAGCAACCGATGAAATAGGTTCCTGTAGGGTTAGATGCTAATTAAGCCTTATCACATACCGACATTTCACTATCAGTATGAGATTTACTAGTGTCGATAATTTTGCCATTACAGTCAAAATTTCTACTAGTAGGCAACCATTTAGAGGTGAAGCTAGGGCTACTAGGCTTAGCAAGACTTTCTATGGACCCTACATGCGTACTTTTTGGAACATACACCTTAGCCTTATGAGTGCTTTGTTTTTCAATTGATTGACAGCTTGTCAATACGAGTGTAACCACCATAATTCAACCCATTCATTGTTAAGCCACAAGCATCATGACTAAAAGTAAAGAAACAATTATTATATTTAGCACAAATAACATCAGATTTTTCATTCCGAATAGCAAGCTTAAAGTCATTACATTCAGATGAATTAAGTTTCTGATTATGATTGAAAAACGGTAAATTCCTAGGGTGTTCTTCTATTTCCACATTATTGATCTTGGGGCGACTACTTCTGGAGGCAAAAGGGACCCTATCATTCCTTGTATTGCTCGTAGGCTGTGGCCTTCTGCTCTTAGTGTGGTTATTTATTCATGTAGAAGAAGACACACGTCTATTAGAATAAACACTTTTTAAATCAATGACTTGTGGTTGAGATATAGTGGTTGGTTTTGTTAGAACCATTGGAATAGTTACTTGTAATAGGTAGACTAGGAGGTATGTAGTTCCTCCTGGTCATAGTAGTAGTAGGAGCAAGTCTTGCTCCTGGTCTTATAGAAAGTCAAACTTTATTATTTAGTTATTATTCTGTTAGGATATGCATGAGATATGTTAGGAAAGGATATGCATATCAGTTTTACAGGTTTTGGTTAAGGGTTTCCTTGTAGTATAAAGGAACCTTAGGTAGAAGGGTTTGACACACCTTCATCAAATATAATTTTAGTTCATATTAATATTAGAAATCCTTAGAAAAGGATCAAGTCGTTATAGTTATTCTGTTCTTCTTGTTTATAGTATTTGTATTCCGCACTTATACTGTGTGATTTATATAGAGTCTCTCTGTGAATAGAATTGTGATTACAGAAGTCGTTCACCGTTCCTAACAGGCTGCAAGATCCACATCTAGTGGACCCAACAAGTGGTATCAGAGCCTGGGAGAGTCTTTGTACAAGAAGAATCATTTTTCTCAATATTAACAGTTTTTTTAATTATGTCTGCCTTAAGTTCTACTCAAACAGGAGAAGATAGTACCCCTAAAACACAGCAACCTCAGCAGATCATTGCTACGGTTTCTAACACAAATGGTAAGTTTCCTCTTCTTAAAAAGGACGAGTATGATAGTTGGGCGATGAAGATGGAATGCTGGATCAACAACACTGATCAAGACCTTTGGAAGATTATTCTGAATGGAAACAGCAGGAAGTTGACTAGAAGAGACAAGAATGGAAGTGTTATTCTTCTTGACCCTAAAACTCATGAAGAAATCACAGCTGTTCAGAAGGAGATCAAAGCGAAAAATATTTTGCTTTAGTCTCTTCCTGATGATCATATGGGTGACTTTTATCATCTGGACGATGCTAGAGAAATCTGGAATGGAATAAAAGCAAGGTTTGGTGGGAATGAGGTGTCAAAAAATTGCGAAGATCCATGCTGAGAGATGAATTCACAGACTTCAAGATCTCAGAAACTGAAGGTATCCATCAAGGGTATGACAGGTTCCAAAAGATACTGAGCCAGTTGAATCAACTTCGGTCGAAACCTGACAATGGTGATATCAATGCAAGGTTTCTTAGAACCTTACCCTACTCATGGAATCAGGTGGTAATCTCTCTCAAAGCAAAAGGTGGGCCTGACTATCTTAATTTTGATGATCTGTTTCATACGCTCAAAACCTTTGAACCTCATGTGAGGGGATACTCAAGTGATTATTTTCCTACTCCTGCTAACTCTGCCTTTGTGAGTTCTATGGGATCTAGTCCCATGTCCTATGCTAGTAGCCCAAGAAATACTGTGTCTTCTAAACATACTTTTCAGCATACTTCTACTCCTGAACCAAAAGCCAAGTCTGGTAGCATGGTAGAAGCTGTTCTTCACTCTTTTTTTGCTGACGTATATGCTCAACAGCAACTTGCTTTTGATGACTTCAAACATGTTAATAAACTTGACCTGGATGAAATGGATCTAAAATGGTAGATGGCCATGCTCACTCTTAGGGTTCACAAATTTGAGAAGAAAGTCGGTCGAAAATTTAACTATAACCCAAGAGAGCCAGCAAGATTTGAGAGAATCAAGGTTAGATGCTATAACTGCCAGCAGCAAGGTCACTTTGCAAGGGAATGCTCTAACAAGCATGACCAGGAGAAGAGCAGATATTCAGCTTTCAAGATTCAGGAGGTTAAGGATGACAAGAAGGCGTTGGCGTCTGTTGACTCTATGGTCAACTGGAATGATCATCAGAATGCTACCCTGGAAACAACTGAACCTTCTACTCACATGTTCGCAATGACTGCTGGGAATCTGTCTGATGCCGAGGAAGCAGACGAGTTTGCTCTTATGGGCATCTCACCTCAGGTACGACATTTTCCTCTTGGTTGTCATGAAAAATATTTAGAATTGTTGTCTCAATATAATGACATAAATGATCAGAATGATAAGTATTTCTTAGAAGTTCTAGCATATAAGGCTTCTTTAAAAACATTGGAACAACAAAAGAGGTGGCTTCAAGATACTCAACGTGAGTACAAGGATAAAATTAGGATACTGAACATTGATTTAGAAAACACAACAAATATGCTTAAATACACTGAAAAGGTAAAAGATGATAGTATCAAAGATAAATAAGACATGAAGGAAAAATTAGATGCTACACTTTTATGATTTGAAAAATGGCAAAAGGCACCTAAGAATCTTTCAAAATTAATTGATAGTAGTATGTCTGGTAGGACTAAAAGAGGGTTAGGATTTGATAAATATATTGATTCAGAAGATGTGTTTGATTTTTCTTTTTCAAGTGTCTTTGATCCTGATAAGGAGGAAGAGGGAACAACTAGCTACAATAGGTTTAAACCAGCAACAAAAATGCATGTTGTCCCTCCACCTCTTTCAGGAACTTTCATGCCCATTACTAGGCATAATGACTTGGATGGATCACAGATGCATGAGTCCCCAAAAAGTTCTACTAATACTAATGACTTTGTCTCGTGTACTTTCAGTGACAAAGCCAGTGACTCTGCATCATGTCGTTCAAGTGAAGAGTCGAGACCTGCAAGTTCCAAGTCAAATGACCATGCTGCTACTAGTGCTAGGAAGAGTGATGAGAGAGTTGCTTTTACTTCAAAAGTGTCTAGTCCTGGTTTATTGAGTCATAGGAAGAATGTTTCTCCTAGAATTGTGTGTAATAAAGTTAGCAGTATGAAACAATGTCATTCTAATAAAAGGTCGTTTAAAACATGTTTTGTTTGTGGGAGTGAATTTCATTTGATTAAAGATTGTGAATTTTATGAAAAACATTCTTCTGTATATCAAGCATATTCTACTCCTGGTCCACCAGGAGTTGTTCCATATTCTTCTAGAAGACTAAACCCATGTGCTCAATCTTTTTCTTTCTAGAAGGACCTCTCCATTAGCTTCTAATCATTGGAGAAACACCGGATTAATACCAAATAGACCAACCAGCAACTATTTTCAGACTTTTATCCCAAATTATGCTTTTAATTTAGACCACATGTATTTTGGGTTGGGAAATTTGGGCACTATTGTTAAGCCCTCAACAGGTTGTTCTTGGTCAAACAATAACACCCGTATAATGAATAGGCAACCTAAGAACAACGGTGGATGATACAATGATTTTGCTATGGGTTCAATTTGTCTCTCTCAATCCTCTCGAATTGATCTTAGTCTTAAGTGGAATGATTGTTCTTGGTTACTAGAAAAGGGGTTTGGATATCTAGTCTACTAAAAAGTTTAAATGTACTAAAATGAAAACTTATATCAAAGACAATTAATTTAATGACAATTAATAAAAACTTGAATTAAAATTAAAATTAAAATTGAAAGTAAAATATGAAATAAAAATGGAGGAACAGAAACAGTAACAATTAATAATACTCAAAAGATGACTGATTTGGAAGTTTTAACCTTGATTCGGAACTTTGCTCATCCGGAACTTTTCACTCGGAACCCCTTGATACGGAACTTCGTTCGGAAGTTTTGCTCGGATCTTTATGCGGAACTTTCACCCGGAACATGGCTCGGAACTTTGGTTCATCCGGAAGTTTTGCTTCATTCGGAACTTTAGGTTCATTCGGAAGTTTTGCTTCATTCGGAACTTAGGTTCATCCGGAAGTTTTGCTTCATTCGGAACTTAGGTTCATCCGGAACTTTTGACTGACTCGGAAGTTTTGAAAAGGAAACTCATTCGGAACTTTTTGAAAAGAAGTTGATTCGAAACTTAAGAACATGCATTCATTCGGAACTTTCTACTCATCCGGAACTTCAAGTTCATTCGGAACTTTTTGGAAAACGACTCTATTCGGAACTTAAGGTGTTCATCCGGAACTTACTGTTCATTCGGAACCTGGGAATTCAAAAACAGAAACTCTACCCCGAAGAACAAGGAAGATGATTTTAATCTAAAATCAAACTAAATACTCAAAAAGGTTTTACCAAATTAACCACAAATCATCTAATAACCATAAGTAACAAATCCCAACAGTAAAAACGCAAATCCAACAACTTTTTAAAGATCAAATCACTCAAATAAAAAAACTTAAGAACTTGAAAAGAAAGACGATGATGAACAAGATGAAATGGAAAGATTAAACAAGAACTTGTATTGATGATTGATGTTTTAACAAGATCAAACAAAGATTAAAATTACAAGATTTGAGAAACAAAGATCAAAATCACCAAACACCCTAGTGGTGTTGGTGATACCTACGAACAAGAAGGAGAAAAAGAAGGAGGAGAGAAAAACTAAAAAAAACTAACTGGAAGGAAAGTGTGAGGGGATGGGCTTATATAGCCTTGTCTTTTGGTTGGTGAGTGGGCTTTCTCCCGGTCTTCTTGTCTTCTCGTCTTTTCAGAAAAGTTGACGTTTTCGATTCTGATTCGGGATTTGTCGTCGATTAAATTCAACTCGTCTTTTAATTTCTTCGTTTAATAGACTTGAGTTTCCTCGACTTATGTAAATCTTCCATCTTTGGTCCTTTTCTTCGATAAATCTTCGAATAGGCCCAGTGACTTCAAATCTTTTGCATCTCTTGGACAATAGACTTTATCTTGAGTCTTTTTCTTCGGTAAAACCCGTGCAATCCCATGTTTTCTCCATAATTCATCCGGTTGGATCTTAAAACACAATAAACACAAAAAACACGCATAATTCCAAACAAACGATATTAAATACGCGTTTTTGTCTCGTTTTAGCCAGAATTGAGTGGTAAAAGGATGGGTGTTTACACACCTATCAAATCCCCTACACTTTACCATTGCCATGCCCTCATGCAATGCTTAGTGATAAAGCAAATTTACACTTTTCTCATAATTAATCAACCTTGGCCTTATTCAAATACTACTAAACAAAAATTAAGGTACTAAAAGAATTTAAAACTTAAAAGGATAGAAAACCATTTTCACTTGAAAATAGCTACATGGAAATAACTTGCAAAGAGATCAATAACTTACATTAGGGCTTTGGTGCTGCGAAGATTTATCATCCTCAAGTTTCACGTTCCCCAAACTAAGCTTAAAAACGAGATCATTGTTATTATAAGTTAGCGATTCAAACACTTACACACATGGCTTAATTAAATGTTTAAACTCCCTTATTCCTAGGTGTATCTCTTATATTTTATTTTTGTCTTAGAATGATCATGAAGATGCATTTTTGGACTTATTTCGATAGTTTAATTAGGTTGAAAGCAAAGTAGGACGATTTGATCAATAGTTAGCTAAAGGACAAAATCTCTTAAAACTGCTTCTCGGGATATCAAAAAGTTCATATCTTGGCATAACTTGGTTCACGATTTGAGACCTTTCTCGGGCCGATATTTGGCATGTACTTCATACTTCATATCTTGAGAGACGTGCTTGAGATAATGGTCCTCTCATCGTTCATAGAGTTTCTTCACTTGGAGACTTTTGAGAGGTTCTCCAACTTTGTTGACCACGACTTCATGATTATTTCTTCAATCTCTATTTGGGATTTTGAGATACAACGATCCGCCTCCTTTTCGGAATTGGATCTATTTATCCTCATACCTTGTTAGGGTCTTTTCGGATAGACTTCTCCATGATCTTTATGGGAGTTGATTGCTTTTCATCGTGAGTCTTGATCCTTCATATTGACTTTGGGAATAATACTTTTCACATCACTTTGGATCTTCAGCAATAAAATGGAATCCACATGCCTTGTTAGGGCCTTTTCGGACTCGCCAATCTTCGCACCCCGCTTCATAAGTTATGCCTTGGCTATGAACTCTTATCATTACCGAGCAACTTTTAAACGATCTTGGGCTAGAAGCTAAGTAACTTTTCAAATCGTACGACCTTACTTATTGCAGATAAATTATTAGCAAGTGATGGGAGAATAGGCAAATAATTACACCAAGTGAGCTTGTGCAAGAATACCGACTTATAATTGACTCTATCATTTCTCGTCCTCCACAATTTAAAATCTCAAGTAATGAGACTCGTGGACACTTAGCCTAATAAACCAATTAAGGTCTACATGGTTAAGGATACTAGCTAGACTAAACTTGGATAAGTCTATTCGGGTTGAGTCAAAATAAACGCAACGGGCCTAATATGTCAAAGACTTCTAAACTAGCTACACCACTTTATTAATATTTTTGATTTTATTGCGAGATATATACATACGAAAGCAATGATAAAATTTAAAAATTACGACTAAATGGCCAAAGTTAATAAAAAAATTTGAAAAATGTTGAAAAATAGGATTTTCCGGTTAAATGAAGGCATTTTCATGGAAAAGTCCACTTAAAACTTCGATAGAAGTCCCCCCTACACTTAAGATAAACATTGTCCTCAATGTTTAAGCATGTGGGAAAAGTCTCCCCTACACTTATGACATTGTGCACGTTGGTTAAATCAAGTTAAGGAAGAGACGACTAAAGTGATCAATTTCAAATGTGAGTATGAAGAAAATTGAATCACGATAGTTCAGAGATAGAACCGGATTTCGGATAACACGGGAGCACGGTTCTTCAAAGTTTCCAAGAGTGCACTAATCCCTGTAATCACATCACCACACAAAAACAAACGCCTATAGAGGTCCCCCTACACTTAGGAGGTTAAAACGTAAAAGGATAGAAGCTCGGGCTGCCTCCCGAGGAGCGCTTGTTTTTGATAACCGAGTCACGAGCCTGACTTGACCCAAAATTAGTTCATGGGGAACGTGGTGAGGGATGGAATCACCTCTTGAGAGGTGTCCTCACCAAAGTACAACTTCACTCGTTGGCCATTCACCTTAAAATTAGGTCCATTAGGTTGAGCGAGCTTGAGAGTACCATATGGAAAAATTTGGGCGATGGTGAATGGGCCAGACCAAAGAGATTTGAGCTTGCCCGAAAAGATTTTCAACCGAGAGTTAAAAAGTAAGACTTTGTCTCCAACATGGAACTCTCGGTCATTGATCTTGGAGTCGTGAATGAGCTTAGTTCTTTCCTTATATATCAAAGAATTTTCATAAGCCTCATTACGGAGTTCATTGAGCTCATTGAGTTGGATCTTGCATAGGTCACCGGCTTTGTTGATATCAAAATTAGCCCACTTCAAGGCCCAGTAAGCCTTGTGCTCCAACTCAATGGGGAGGTGGCATGCTTTCTCGTACACAAGACGATAAGGCGTACAGCCGATCGGGGTCTTGTAAGCAGTACGGAAAGCCCACAAAGCATCATCAAGTTTATCAGCCCATGAGGCACGATGCTCTCCCATGGTCCTTTCAAGAATTCGCTTCAGTCCTCAGTTGGATATTTCAGCCTGGCCATTAGTTTGTGGGTGGTAGGTTGTGGAAAGACGATGATTTACACCGTACTTAGCCATGACTCTTGCGAATTGGTCATTGAAAAAATGAGTCCCACGATCACTAATAATGGCACGAGCCACACCGAATCGAAAAGAGCTTTCAAAAAGTTACAAACCACCCTTGCGTCATTAGTGGGTAAAGCTTTGGCTTCAACCCACTTTAAAACGTAGTCAACGGCTACAAGGATGTATTTGTTTCCTTTAGAAGAAGGGAATGGCCCCATAAAGTCGATACCCCAAACATCAAAGATTTCACATTCTTGTATGAAATTCTGAGGCATCTCGTCTTTATGTGTGATCGTGCCTTGTTTTTGGCAAACATCACATCGTTTAACCATATCGTGAGCATCACGGTAGATGGTGGGCCAATAAAATCCCAAATCAAACACTTTTTTGGCGGTGTAGTTCGGACCAAAGTGACCACCGGTGGGTCCTTTGTGGCACGCATCAAGGATTTCTGAAGCCGCCGGTCCATCAACACATCGGCGGATAATCAGGTCGGCACATTGTTTGAATAGGTAAGGGTCGTCCCAAAAGTAAGTCTTAATGTCGGTGAAGAACTTTTTCTTTTGTTGGGATGTCAACCCTTCCTTGAGAATTCCACCCGCTAAGTAGTTTGCAAAGTCCGCAAACCACGGGGTTTCATTAGAATTCGAATTTACAGACATTAAGGTCTCCAAGGGAAAAGAATCATTGATTTCTTTGTTCGGATGATCCCCTTGGTAAGGATCCTCAAGTCTGCTGAGATGATCCGCGGCTAGGTTTTCAGCTCCTTTTTTATCGCGAATTTCGATTTTAAATTCCTGGAGCAGCAAAACCCAGTGAAGAAGTCTTGGTTTGGAATCTTGCTTTGTCAACAAGTACTTCAGCGCGGAATGATCGGTATACACAATTGTTGTAGAAAGGACAAGATAGGGGCGGAATTTTTCAAAAGCATAGACAACAGCTAAAAGCTCTTTTTCGGTTGTCGTATAATGTAATTGTGCCCCCGTCATTGTCTTGCTAGCGTAATGGATTGGTTGGAAGTGTTTGTTCACACTTGGTCCCAGAACCGCTCCAATAGCAAAATCACTAGCATCACACATCAACTCGAAAGGCAGCTCCCAATTAGGGGTAACCAAGACGGGTGCCTTAGTTAGCTTATCCTTAAGCGAGTTGAAGGCTTCAAGACACTCTTTAGAAAAGATAAAAGGAGTATCTTTTTCTAAGAGGTGGGTAATCGGGCGAGCGATTTGAGAAAAATCTTTGATGAATCGACGGTAGAAGCCCGCATGACCCAGAAAACTTCTCACACCCTTCACGGTTGAAGGTGGAGGTAACTTGGCGATAACATCGACTTTAGCACGGTATACTTCAAGAACGGCTTTGGAAATCTTGTGTCCTAGCACGATGCCTTCTTTTACCATAAAATGGCATTTTTTCCAATTTAGAACAAGGCGGGTGTCTTCGCACCGCTTAAGCATACGTTCCAAATTGGCAAGGCAAGAAGAGAAGGAATCCCCGAAGACCAATAAATCATCCATGAAGACTTCCATGGTTTGTTCAACCATGTCATGGAAGATAGCTAACATGCACCTTTGGAAAGTCCCGGGGGCATTGCATAAGCCAAATGGCATTCTTTTGTACGCGAATGTGCCATAGGGACAAGTGAATGTAGTCTTCTCTTGATCTTGGGGATCGATGGGTATTTGGAAATATCCAGAGAAACCATCAAGAAAGCAGTAATATTCATTACCCGTAAACGTTCAAGCATTTGGTCCATAAAAGGTAGAGGGAAATGATCCTTTCTCGTGGCATCATTGAGTTTGCGGTAGTCTATACAAACTCTCCACCAGTAACGAGACGAGTGGAAATCAACTCGTTGTGTTCATTGGGAACAACGGTTATTCCGCCTTTCTTAGGCACACAATGGATTGGACTAACCCAGGGTGAGTCCGAAATAGGGTAAATCATACCCGCATCAAGAAGTTTGATAACCTCTGTTTTGATGACTTCATGTATTTTTGGATTCACCCTTCGTTGGCTTTGAATTGTGGACTTAAAGTCGTCCTCCATGAGAATTTTGTGTGTGCAGAAGTGAGGATCAATTCCGCGAATATCATAAATCTTCCAAGCAATAGCCTTCTTGTGATCTCTCAACACGGTGATAAGTCGGGCTTTTTCTTCTTCCTTTAGGTCCTTAGCAATGATGACTGGCGACTTCTTCTCTTCTTCAAGGAATACATACTCGAGATGGGGCGGCAACTCCTTAAGTTCTAAATCCGGAGGATTTTCGACGGGAGGCGTATTCGAAGTCGGAGTATCGATAGCGATGACCGTGGGAGATGGAGGAGAAATAGTGTATTCGTTGAGAAGATTGTCAATGAAATTCATATCTTCATGCCCATCGGTGGGAGAATCATCAGTAGATAAGTTCACATCTCCCATGGTGTCTTCAAGATTGTTCCAAAACAAATCACTATCTCCAAATAGAGACAATGATGAATCAATAGAGGACACGGTCTCAACAGTGGGAAGAGAGGTAGGAATACTTTTGCAAGCATCATTAAAGTGTTCTTCACAAGCCTCATCAAGAACGTCAATACAATTAACACTCTCGTAGTCGACGACTCTCATGATAAGCTCACCAGCTTCAACATCAATGAGAGTGCGACCGGTCCTCAAGAATGGACGACCAACAATTAGTGGCACACGAGGGTCCATCTCGTAGTCGACGACAACAAAATCAGCAGGGAAGGTGAATTTGTCGACTCCTACAATGATGTCTTCAGATATCCCCACTGGATAAGCAACCGTGTGGTTAGCTAACTCCAAAGTCATTTTGGTGGGGACTAGCTCAGGGAGAGATAATTGCTTCCAAACGCTTAGAGGCATAAGATTAATACTGGCACCTAGATCGGCTAGGGCCATGCAATTCTCTACTCCCAGGAAATTGCAAGGAATTAAGAAACGACCCGGATCACCAAGCTTGGTTGGCAATTTCTTTAAGAGCACTGTAGAGCAATTCTCATTAAGTTGGGTGTTGGCAATATCGAGGAGTTTTTCCTTGTGGCTCAGAAGATCTTTAAACATTTTCGCATATTTAGGCATGTGAGAGAGAGCCTCGGCGAAGGAGATGTTAAAATTCAATTGTTTAAACATTTTGAGAAAGTTTGAAACTTGAATATCATCCTTGTTCTTTTGCTTCTCTTTCCTCAACCTTGAAGGATAAGGTATATTGGATGAAGAAGAAGGCTTTAGAAGAATAGGATCACTCACATCCTTGGGTGGAGGAGGGGTAGAAGGAAGAGGTGGAGAAATTGGGGAAGGAGAAGGATGAGGAATAGGAGCAGGTGACTCGTTCTCCTTAGTCACAATCACCGGTGGAGGTATAGGAAGCTCGGGTTCCTTGGTACCTTTTCCACTTCGAGTGGTGATTGCTTTCATCTCCCCTCTTGGGTTTGCAACGATGTTACTCGAAAGATTACCCGAAGAAGAGGGTTGACTACCTTGGAAGAAACTAGCCATCATGTTCTTCAAGTCATTAGTTTGGCTATCCAACGTATTTCTCATGTCGGCTCTCAAATCGTTTCCTTGCTTGACCAAGTTTGCTTTCAAATTGCGCACTTCATGTTGGAGATTTTCCACGATCACATCATTGGTCCTCATGTAGGTTGCAACCTCTTGGTGTAATGCAGTGGGTTGGTTTGGAGGAGCATTGTATGCGGGTGGTTGATAAGCAGGTTGTTGGTAAACTTGGTTGTTACGTTGAGGTGGTTGTTGCTGCTTGTGAGGAGGGATGTATGGTGTACGAGGTTGTTGTTGTTGTTGAGGAGGGCGATTAAGGTTTTGTTGTTGGTTTGGGTTGTTTGGGGGAAAACCGGGTGGTGAGAGGTAGTTGTTGGAGCGATAGCTAAGCAAATTACGGTCACCTTGAGGTCTAGCTTGATAAGCAGGTTGAGGATAGGTGCCATATGCTGCATTCACATTCTCAGCAGGGTAGTCTTGGGTGGCGGTACAAGTGGTGTAAGAGTGAGGACCACCGCATATCTCACAAGGTTGGCTGACAGCGTTAACTTGAGCGTTTTTAGCGTTGTTGCTGTTGTTGTTGCTGACGGTGTGGGTGACAAGCGATTCAAGAAGCACAGTGATTTTGTCTAGTCGCTTGTCGCTGTCACTAGTGCTAGCACTAGCGACATTGGTCCGAACACTCTTGGTTTGCACACGAGACTTATTCTCAATGATATCCCAAGCAGCATTGGAAGTCTTAGCTACAAGATTACCCCCCGAGGCACTGTTCAGTGAATCTTGGTCACTCATGCTTAAACCATTGTAAAAAGTATTAATTTGATGTACTTTGGTAAAACCATGTTGTGGGAATTTTCTTAAAAGATCTTTAAAACGATCCCAAGATTCACTGAACGACTCATCGTACTTTTGTTCAAAATTTATGATTTCATTCCGCAAAGCGGTAGTACGAGAGGGTGGGAAAAAGTAATTGATAAACTTGGTTTCCAAATCCGTCCACGAGAGAATACTCTGTGGCGGTTCCTTAGCAAGCCAATGTCGGGCTTGTCCCTCTAAAGAAAAGGGAAAAAGTTGTAACCTGATAACCTCTTGTGGAACACCATTGAATTTGACCATGTTGGTGAGTTGCAAGAATCTCTTGATATGGTCATGTGGGTCATCAATGGTACGTCCCAAGAATGGTTGAGCGGAGACCATCTGGATAAAGCCTGATTTTAGCTCAAATTTGTTGGCGGCAATTGGAGGTATGACAATTGGATCCGTGTTGCCATCGACATGAGCTTGCAGTAGTTCAATCATCGGGCGATTATCCGGAAGGGGCTCATTGTTGTTGTTATTGTTCATGTTGTTGAAAGGCGGGTTGTTGTTATTATTATTGTTGTTTGGAGGTGGTATGTTGTTGTTGTTGTGTACACTGGCCATGTCTAATTGATCGAGAGGCTCGGGCTCTTGATAAGACGTGGATCGAGTGCGCATACACCTGCAAAAGAACGAACAAAGAAAAGCAAAGCAAATATATTTTTGGTTTTTATGTTTTTTAATTTATTTTTGTTTGAAAATTTTATATTTTTTAGTGTTTTTGAAAATTTTTATGAAAAATTAACGTTCACGGGGAACGGATCCCAAAATCCAAGTTCTCACAAAAAACTTTTGATCTTAACGAGAAGAGCCGACAGCGGCCCCATATGATACAATGATTTTGCTATGGGTTCAATTTGTCTCTCTCAATCCTCTCGAATTGATCTCGGTCTTAAGTGGAATGATTGTTCTTGGTTACTAGAAAAGGGGTTTTGATATCTAGTCTACTAAAAAGTTTAAATGTACTAAAATGAAAACTTATATCAAAGACAATTAATTTAATGACAATTAATAAAAACTTGAATTAAAATTAAAATTAAAATTGAAAGTAAAATATGAAATAAAAATGGAGGAATAGAAACAGTAACAATTAATAATACTCAAAAGATGACTGATTTGGAAGTTTTAACCTTGATTCGGAACTTTGCTCATCCGGAACTTTTCACTCGGAACCCCTTGATTCGGAACTTCGTTCGGAAGATTGGCTCGGATCTTTATGCGGAACTTTCACCCGGAACTTGGCTCGGAACTTTGGTTCATCCGGAAGTTTTGCTTCATTCGGAACTTTAGGTTCATCCGGAAGTTTTGCTTCATTCGGAACTTAGGTTCATCCGGAAGTTTTGCTTCATTCGGAACTTAGGTTCATCCCGAACTTTAGACTGACTCGGAAGTTTTGAAAAGGAAACTCATTCGGAACTTTTTGAAAAGAAGTTGATTCGGAACTTAAGAACGTGCATTCATTCGGAACTTTATACTCATCCGGAACTTCAAGTTCATTCGGAACTTTTTGGAAAACGACTCTATTCGGAACTTAAGGTGTTCATCCGGAACATACTGTTCATTCGGAACCTGGGAATTCAAAAACAGAAACTCTACCCCGAAGAACAAGGAAGATGATTTTAATCTAAAATCAAACTAAATACTCAAAAAGGTTTTACCAAATTAACCACAAATCATCTAATAACCATAAGTAACAAATCCCAACAGTAAAAACGCAAATCCAACAACTTTTTAAAGATCAAATCAGTCAAATAAAAAAACTTAAGAACTTGAAAAGAAAGATGATGATGAACAAGATGAAATGGAAAGATTAAACAAGAACTTGTATTGATGATTGATTTTTTAACAAGATCAAACAAAGATTAAAATTACAAGGTTTGAGAAACAAAGATCAAAATCACCAAACACCCTAGTGGTGTTGGTGATACCTACGAATAAGAAGGAGAAAAAGAAAGAGGAGAGAAAAACTAAAAAAAACTAACTGGAAGGAAAGTGTGAGGGGATGGGCTTATATAGCCTTGTCTTTTGGTCGGTGAGTGGCTTTCTCTCGTTCTTCTTGTCTTCTCGTCTTTTCAGAAATGTTGACGTTTTCGATTCTGATTCGGGATTTGTCGTCGATTAAATTCAACTCGTCTTTTGATTTCTTCGTTTAATAGACTTGAGTTTCCTCGACTTATGTAAATCTTCCATCTTTGGTCCTTTTCTTCGATAAATCTTCGAATAGGCCCAGTGACTTCAAATCTTTTGCATCTCTTGGACAATAGACTTTATCTTGAGTCTTTTTCTTCGGTAAAACCCGTGCAATCCCATGTTTTCTCCATAATTCATCCGGTTGGATCTGAAAACACAATAAACACAAAAACCACGCATAATTCCAAACAAATGATATTAAATACGCGTTTTGGTCTCGTTTTAGCCAGAATTAAGTGGTAAAAGGATGGGTGTTTACACACCTATCAGTGGATCTCATCAATCTTATTGGCTATCTACTAAAGATGCACAAGGCAGGCTCAAACCTGAAAAGGTTTGGGTCCACTTAAGACACTAACTTTTGCATATATCTTTTCTTGTTGTTGTAGGTTACTCCATACCAAGATCCTACTCTAGGAATTGTTGATAGTGGATGCTCTAGGAGCATGACAGGACCAAATTATTGGAGTCACACAAAGACCATCCCACTACTCAAATTATTGGAGATCCTGGTTCTACTGTCAAGACTCGCAGAATGCATAAGAAAGCAACGTCTGATCATCATGCTCTTGTGAGCTATATTGAGGACCAAAAGCGTAATAATCATACGGACTTTCAACATTGTTTGTTTGCTTGTTTTCTTTCACAGGTGGAACCTAGATCATTCTCTCATGCTCTTGAGGATCAAAGTTGGGTGGAGGCTATGCAGGAGGAGATGCATCAGTTCTTGTTTCAAAATGTTTGGATCCTAGTTGACTTGCCGGATGGAAAGACAACAATTGGTAACAAATGGATTCTCAAAAACAAGAAAGATGAAAGGGGTATTGTGGTGAGAAATAAGGCGAGGTTGGTTGCAGGTCATACACAACTTGAAGGCATTGACTACACTGAAGTTTTTGCTCTTATTGCTAGGATTGAGGCCATTCGTATGTTTTTGGCTTTTTCTTCTTATGTGGGCTTTACGGTTTTTCAGATGGATGTCAAGAGTGAATTTCTCTATGGCAAGATTTATGAGGAAGTATATGTCACTCAACCTAAGGGCTTTGTAGATCCATTTCATCCCAAGAAAGTTTACAAGGTGGTCAAAGCTCTTTATGGACTTCATCAGGCTCCTAGAGCTTGGTATGAGCGTCTTTCCACTTTCTTGTTGAAACATGGCTATAGAAGAGGCACAATTGACAAAAAACTATTTCTTAAGAGGAATACCAAGGACATTATCCTTGTTCAGGTATATGTGGACGATATTATATTTGGTTCTACCAAGAAGGAATGGTGTGATGAGTTTGAATAACTGATGAAGGGCGAATTTCAGATGAGTGTTATGGGAGAGCTTACATTTTTCCTTGGTCTTCAAGTCAAGAAAAAGTCAGATGGAATCTTTATAAGTAAAGATAAATATGTTCATGAGATCCTTCAGAAGTTTGATTTGGATCCTCTTAGACCAGCAGCAACACCTTATGAAGTAGGTAAAGTCAAACTTAAGAATGAGCCAGATCCTCCGGTAAATGTTCACATGTACAGGTCAATGATTGGCTCACTCATGTATTTGACTGCATCACGTCTGGATATTATGTTTGCCGTAAGTGCTTGTTCTAGACATCAGGTGGCTCCAACAGTTTCTAACTTGAATGTTGTCAAGAAGATTTTCAAGTACATCAAGGCTCAACCCAATTTAGGCTTATGGTATCCTAGAGAATCACCTTTTATTCTTGAAGCATATAGTGATAGTGACTATGCAGGTGCTAATAATGACAGAAAATCTACTACTGGTGGTTGTCAGTTTTTGGCCGAAGACTTATCTCATGGCAATGTAAGAAACAGACGATAGTAGCTACTTCTTTAACAGAATCTGAATACGTAGCTGCTGCTAGTTGCTGTGGACAAGTTTTGTGGATACAAAATCAGATGATTGATTATGGGTTCAACTTTATGAACACCAAAATTTCATTGACAACCAAAGCACTATCTGCATTGTGAAGAATCCTGTTTTTCATCAACGTACAAAACATATAGAAATTAGGCACCACTTTATCAGGGATGCCAATGAGAAGAAGTTGATACAGGTTCTTAAAGTTAATACGGACGATAACGCTGCTGGTCTATTAACTAAAGCCTTTGATGGTCCTCGCTTCAACCACTTGGTGGTTCACATTGGAATGGTCAATCCTTGAGACCTAGGATTGAGGGGAGGCTAAGCCTAAGGGGAGGCTTAGTGTACATATTTACTTGCACAGGTTAACATTTTGGTAGTTTTTAACAACAGATTGTATGGGTATTTGCGGTGTGTGCTACTACTAGTGGAGGATTTTGGTCACTTCTGGTGGTAGTCTTCAGCTTCTAGTGGATAAAAATCCTTACTTATCATTATTGGTTCGATTCTAGTCTTGGTTTGGGGCACTCTTCACTTTGTTGACTTCTGTTGACCACATTGTGCTTCTAGTGTTGACCCTTATGCGTTTTGACTTTTAGTCAACACAAGTTACTTCTGGTATATATGTTATTATTTTACTTTGGTAACTGGGATTTTCAAATCAAGTTAATAGGGGCAAGTGGTTATTTGTGCATTAACTGCCTAATTTGAAAGGGAAACCCACATTATTAGGGGTCAATGAAGAGTTACAAGACCATTATTTATGGTTAATTACCCCCCTTGACTCATTCATAACAGCCATAACACACACACACGCTCCTAATCTCTCAATCTCTAATCAATCACCTTCCATCACTTCCAATCATCATCAACGGCTGCTCTGTTCTACAAACCCGATCACAATAAGGTAGCGTATCTGGGAGATGGTCCTAAACGTGACGACTTCACAGACATCCTCGAGTTTATTGAGGCTTCTAACCTCATGTATGCTTTTACTTTTTGCCCGATTGTCTATGATAGTGTGATTCGCCAGTTTTGGGCCACTGCCAAGCTTGTGGATGTTTTGGGTCGCCCACTTGAACTCCATGCTACCATTGATGGACGTTCATATGTGGTTTCTGAAGCTTCTATTAGGAGTTCACTTCATCTTAAAGATGAAGGTGGTGTTGTTTCCATCCACAATGCTGAGGTTTTGGAGGGGATGGCTGATATTGGTTATAACCATGGGGGAAGTTTATCTTCCAAAAGAATAGGTTTTCACCTCAGTGGAAGCTTCTAGTACACTTCTTGATTCACTGCTTATGCCCCAAGTCTGGGAGTTGGGATGCATTTCCCATTCCTTTGGCTACTGTTTGATCTGCATTGCACAAGGTCGAGTGTTTAATTTTTCTCGCTACTTATTTGATGGAATGGTTTGCAATCTGAGTAGTACTGGATCTAGGAAGAAATTTTTAATGTATCCTAGGTTTTTGCAGCAGATACTTATCTGTATACCTTGTAATAGGGAAGATCATGAGACCCCCAAGCTTAGTTCTAAAGTTTACTCCAATATGGCTCTTGGGTTTACGGGGGCATGGAGGCCCCTTACTAATGCAATGTTGGGCCTTGCCCAATGTCCTCTTAATGTTGTTCCTCCGGCTACTGAAGTCGAGGAGGAACTTCCATTAGGCGATGATCCTATAGAGGAAGAGCATCCTGCTGGTGGTGTGCCTCATGTGGTTGTGGAAGAGCCAGTTGAGGAAGTGGTGGTTGAAATGCCATCCACTTCCAAGGCTGCCACCTCTTCTGTGCCACATTAGTCCCCATTTGTGGATACTCTCCTACTAGTCCAGCACCTCACTCTGCTAAGAATCCCTCTAGTTCTCGTGCTCATAATGATGACCCCTTTATTTCTTCTGGTTCCAATGAAGCCTTCCCAGATCCAAGTCCTCTTGATGGGAAAGTGGAGGAACCTGCTACACTGACTTCTTTGCTTGATCTCATGCACAGGTACCATGAAAGGATTATTTCTTTGGAGGCAGATTTGAATCAGCATCGCATTACCAGGGGAGTTGTGCTTCCAATGGCATACCGAATTAAAGCTTTGGAGACACAGCAGAGGAGGAGGAAGAAGCATGTTGTTCAGTCTGATTCTGATGAGGATGTTGAGGATCTTGTGGAGGATGGCTTGACTTTGCTGGCGAAGGCTGCATTTGCTGATAAGCCGTATGCTGATTTGCCTCTTCCTCCCAGTTCATCAAGCATCCCTCCTACTGCTGCTACCCCTAGACCAAAGGAGGATATTGCTGCTTCTTCTGCTAGTACTACTGCTGGTCCAACTGCTGGACCGTCTCATGATCCTAAAGGGAATGCCAGAATGACTTATGCGCCCTCACCCCCTCGAAAGCGTACTCACAGACAACTTGAGAAATACAGGTTGGGGGAGGAGGCTGTACAACGAATGCAGGCGGAGGTTGATCAAGCTGCTAGGGCTGAGGAAGAAGCTCTTTAGAAGCAAAGGCGTGAACAATTGCAGCATGATGCTATGCATTGGGATGATAATGATTGGATGCGGGTGCTCCCCTATTCTTACATCTGATTATTCGCAGTTTACTGATCTCTTGGGTGCTGATGTGAATGAGCAGAATTCTATCCCCCGGGCAATGGCATTAATGCGCAAACAACAATTGTCTTTGGCTGCTTAACTGCGTGAAAAACGTCGGAACAGACCTTTGACAAGAACTAAGGAGAGAAAGTTAATGGAGAGGTATGTCAAATATCAGTCGGGTGCTCACTTTACTGTTGGTTGGACATGGGATCGGGTTAGGGGATTGTATTTTGACGAGCTTAAGGATCTATACCAAAGGATGATCAAGCGTCAGAACATACTGGTTCCAGAGCGGTTCATCTATCGTCCTACTCCACAAGTGGTTCCAACTTCTCAACCTGCTGTTGCTCCTGGTTCTTCATCTGGTGTTCCTCTTGTTTCTACTGGTATACCATATGTTGTTGATGTTTCTACTGCTGGTTCCACACCCACACCTTCGGTTGCTCATCCTGTTTCATCTTCGGGTCCTACCACTACCACCTATGCTACCACTACAAACACTACTACTCCTGTTATGGAACAATCCTCACCACCAGTGACTGACCCTCAACCTACCCCTTCTCCTGGTGCAGCCACCGTTGATCCTTTGGTTGGTCAAGGTGTTGATTCTACTCCTGTTGATCCTATTCCTGCTGCGAAGGTTAAGGTTGAAACCTCGTCTGGTGTTCCAACTCCTCGTCGTTCCATTCGCAAGAAGATGGCTAGACGTGGTAAGTCTGTTCCTTATGAGAAGCGTGCTCCTGAGAACCTTATTGATGCAGCTTCCGACAGTGACACAAAATTGCCAATGGGTACGGGTTTTATTACTGCTTGGACGGTTAAGCCATCCACGACTATTCCTGGTACATTCACCCATAGGATTTCCATCAGTGATGGGTATATTCGTTATGCCTCGGGTTTGCAAGGTGGTTTGACTTGGGCGGATCGTAGGGATCTTATGTCATTGTATGGGTTTCTGGATGCTGGTATGCCTACTCATCCTAGTGAGGTGGCCACCTGGCCTGGTTTGACAATGTGGGCTGACTTGAAGATGATGCTTGACTCTCCTCCACATGCTCCACATTCTGGTGTCTGGAAAGACCAGCCACGCTGGGTAATCAAGAGATGGAAGCTGTATGTTGGCTGTGGAGTGCATATCTTGGAGTTGGAGTCTAGTGCCATGGTATTTATGCTTACGGATATGGACTATTCGTTAACTATTGCTACTATGGAGGCCATGCTCGCATGCCATTTGCAGATCTCCAATGCCCATTCAGGGAATGAGATTTCCATGGCTACTACTCTGGTGGAAGGGATACAAGCTCGGCTGCAAGCTGACAAGGTGGCAGCGTCTGGTATGTGATGGGTATGTTTGTATGTTTTTATGTTTTTGTGTTTATACTGACATTCTTTTCACCAATCAGTACAGTGATTGGTGACTTACATTATAGATAGTTAAAAAAAAATTAAAAAATAAATAAAAAAAAATATACTTTTTATATGATATTTGCTTATACTTTAAACAAATCATGGATTTTACACTTGTGAATAATATAATATCTGCTTATACTTTTTCAAACTTTCGGTTCCTTTTGACTGATTCACACTTGTGCTGGTTTGGAGTTTCATCTGGTGTTGGACCTGGTCCCCACAACAAATGATGCTCAACTCACCATGTCTCACAGACAAGAAAGAGTTGATTCACCATGAGGTTATAGCTCTGGTGTGATTCTCAAATCTGTTGATGGTTGCCAGGTTACCCAAAACTGGATGGTTTTCACTTGCCATGGTCCTAGACTGAAAAGTGGCTAATCCAAGGGGGTACGGCTCTTGGTAAAGATTTTCTCAAATCCGTTGATAGCTATAATAGCTTGCTCAAAGCTATAGGGTTTTAAACTCACCGATGCTTCATTGCTAAGAGTTGGCGAGTCCAGAAGGGTACGGCTTCTAGTAAAGACATATCAAATCCGTTGACGGCTGTGATGGTTTGCCTAAAATCATCAGGGTACCCCCACTCACCATTGATTCACGTTCTAAGAGTTGGGCTGGGTTCTGGTCTCCCAGGGTGATGCTTATTCCACCATAAAGACTGGCTAGCCCAAGAGCGAGCAACTACTTGGTAAAGTCTCATAAAATCTGCTCATGTTGCTGTGAAGATTCAACACGATGCAGATTTGTTTCAAGCTTTAAAGAAGCTTCTAGGTGTTCATTGTTGCAGCGGTCATTATGTTCCTTCTACTGATGGTTTTGATGCTGCTGTTTCTTTTGTTGTTCCAATCCTCAAGCTTTGTTGCATGATTTACCAGGAAACTTTAACTCAACAGGTCAAATTCAAGTTTAGGGGAGGATTGTTAGGACCATTGGAATAGTTATTTGTAATAGGTAGACTAGGAGGTATGTAGTTCCTCCTGGTCATAGTAGTAGTAGGAGCAAGTCGTGCTCCTGGTCTTATAGAAAGTCAAACTTTATTATTTAGTTATTATTCTGTTAGGATATGCATGAGATATGTTAGGAAAGGATATGCATATAAGTTTTACACGTTTTGGTTAATGATGTATTAGGGTTTCCTTGTAGTATAAAAGGAACCTTAGGCAGAAGGGTTTGACACACCTTCATCAAATAGAATTTTAGTTCATATTAATATTAGAAATCCTTAGAAAAGGATCAAGTCGTTATAGTTATTCTGTTCTTCTTGTTCATAGTATTTGTATTCCGCACTTATACCGTGTGATCTATATAGAGTCTCTCTGTGAATAGACTTGTGATTACAAAAGTCGTTCACCGTTCCTAACAGGCTGCAAGATCCACATCTAGTGGACCCAACATGTTTTGTCCTAACACTTGCTTTACGTTGTATGCTAGGCACATAGGTATCGACCCTAGGTTGAGAGGGAGGACTAACAAAACATTCCTGGGGCAATCACAAGAGCTTTTGTTCTAGCAACCATGGGAAAAAGTGTTACAGCAATACGAGTAGGTTCCGAGGTTGCTGGTTCCTAGATCATCGTGTCCACAATCAAGCTAGGCTCAGAAGTCTTATCTTTTAACAAATCCTATAACTTACAGTTCTCACAGATTTTGTCGATTAGTTTCTGATAGACAGACTTACTTTGTTCTACAGCCAGCTTATATGAAACAACTTCAGATTCTAAATTTGCAATCTTAGTCTTAAGCTTATGAACATTCCCATCACTGGCCTTCTCTAGTACAGAAGAAGCCATATTGTTTCCCTGAGCACCTCCCAACTGAACTGTCAACCGTACGATTTTTTGTTGCATTTCATTGTAAGCTTTATCGTACGAAATCTTGTCATATTTTCATTCATCACATTTTTTGACAAATTTATTCCAAAGATCGATGAATTCTTTATCCTTTTTAATGAGATATGATTCCATTTGCGCTTTCGTACATTTTCAAGATCAGTTTGGAGGGTTTCATAATCCGA
This sequence comes from Glebionis coronaria, assembly GCA_025667525.1. NCBI lineage: Eukaryota > Viridiplantae > Streptophyta > Magnoliopsida > Asterales > Asteraceae > Glebionis > Glebionis coronaria. The sequence goes on from CM046880.1 coordinate 137,035,606, forward strand.
CACAGAGATATTTAACGCAACGGAACTACTATCACCACTGTCACTTGCTTTGGAGAGACGTTCAAGATTTTTTTCCAAAACTTTAATTTTATAATGACATTCATCAGTCTCCTTAGCCAAAGATTTAAATTCTTTAACAAATTTGGCTAGTTCTTTAAGAAAAGCGTTTTCCAAATTGCTTATCCTAGCATCAACTTGATTAACAATCGGATTAATATCATTTTGAATAATTTTTTGAACCTTAGTATGAACAGGTGAAGTAAAATTTCCTGCAGTGATTTTGGAATTAAGAACACGTTTAAGAATGACAAAGTTATCTTTTAGCTCGTTTTGAAATCTTCGTGTAACACTCGGTTTAGGAGGATCATCCGACATTTCCTCACTTTGTAACAAAGACATTTCAGTACTAGTTTTAGACCGAACAAAAATTGTTGGAGGATTAACTTTTAGATAATAAACCGGTGTGATTTCTCTATTAAGATTTTGCAATCGTAAACGACTCTCTTCGGCAAGTTCAACGGTTTCTTCCGAATCACACATAAAGGGAGGATCATGCTTATCAAGCAACACATTACCATTATATAAACATTGTTGGGTGGTCTGAGCATGCTTAAGATATTCGGGATTGAGAGGAAGAAGACAACCTAAAGCCAATTTTTAACGGGTGTAATTAATCTCATTCACTTTTGGTTCGAGCATGTTTATCATCTACATAGATTGGCCATGTTTTACCAAAAGGTTGTCTAGTTCCCTGATCCTATCCTGAGCATTGCAAAAATCCTCAAGAAGCCCATCTTCTCGAATTTTGAAATCATGTTTCATCTTTTTTCGTTCTTCTTTTAGATCCGAAATAATAGATTTTTCAGTTGAAAGCTGTTTATTAAGAGAGGTTATTTCATCATTCAATTTGCTTATCCTTTTAGCACTACTTAAATGTAAGGCATTTAATTTCTTAGTTGTGCATTTTTCTTGATAAACCGATGTAGCATGATCTTGTTCAAGTTCTTTAATTTTAGCATGATGAATTTCAAAACTTTTCTCCCGTTCCTTATATCCCGCAAGCTTAGTGGTCAATTCGACATTAGTTTCTCTAAAAATATTATTAACCACCTTAGCATGGTCAACATCCTTAGAAAGCTTATCAAATAATGATTTATAATACGCATGTGTCGCTTCAGGAAGGGTTGTAGGCTGTGCGACTTGATCTACACTAAGGTTTACACTGGGCTCATTCAAAATAATATTACTATTATTCGTTTAATCCCCGTGTGTCTCAATGTAGGGCTCAAGTATCTCAGTATACTCTTCCTCCTGATTAGACATACTATATATATCATTATCATCAAAACGTGGGTGTGCCTTAGAGGGACCGTCAGAATCATAGACGAGAGCGTTGTCATCATTCATTCCTGAGGTAGGTGCTTGGTGTAAGTTTGCCATAAAGATGTAGTTGCATTCACTTATTCTTTCTCGTCATATTCTGCTGCAGAAGCCATAAGATCAAATTCCTCAGCTTGAAGTGGAATCCATGCCTCTTCCTTTTGTGCTATAAGAAGCTGATTCTGAAGATAAGCAGCAACCCTCTTCTTATTAGTTCTGCAATATCTAGCATGATGACCAAATCTCCTGTAGTTGTAGCACTAAACATGACGATTGTTGTTTCCATTTCCCGTACCAGTATTCTCAGCCCTTACAGCCATAATATCTCCCATCTGATTACTAATCGCTGGTACAACAATTAACCCATTATGATTACCCACATTCGGAACACTCGGATTCTGACCACGGTTTTGTCCATACAGATTTCTTGCATTCCCAACAGTATGGCCAGCATTCTGACCATATTGTTGAAACTGTGTCCCCGTGCTCCCAATAACTACCAATTGGCGATCTTGATTCGCATTCTTGAAAGGTTGACCAATCTACCTATTTCTTGTTTCGAGGAGATTCTTTGATTGTTGTTGGTGGGGTTAATGGTAAATTTGAATGCCTTTGCAAGAAGTGCAAGACCAATATTAATCGCGTGAGTAGGGTCGGTGATATCATCAAAAGTAGCAATGGGTTGTTGTAAGTAGTTCACAGCAGCAGGAAGTTGATGTTCATAAGAGGTGAGTTGTTGTTGTGTCATGAAGTTACTTGATGAGGGTTGATGGTAGGGTAGCATGGGATATGTCATAGATGACGGAGAGTTTGCCATAAAAGCCAATGGATCTTGTGTTTTGGCACGTCTTTCAGCCCTAACTTCGTGAGCTTCATCTTGATTCATCCTCAAATAATCATATACTTGAGTGTAGTCCACGACATGAAGATCCTTGGTTTGATTGACGAGAGTGACATATTATAACAACCCGAAAATTTTGACCAAAGTTTAAATTAAGATTTTTCAAACATTTACGAAACTTGTTATGTATTTTCGATAATTTAACGAAGATCGTGTTAACTAAAATTCAAATTTATTTTGAATGTTTTCTTTTAGTTTATGAACTGAGAAATTTAAAAAAAAATTACGTTTACGTTTCGTAAAATTAAATATTTATTTTTAATTACTTGTAATATTTATCGACATTTTAAACGACGGACTGAGCAAAACTGATAAAAAAAATAGTTGAAACGATTCAAAAAGAAAACTTTGAAAATATGAAGGAATATTATTTTTCGTTATATCCTAAAACGTTGCTAATAACGTGAGTAATAAAACTTACATTTTATTTTTACGGTAAAATCTAACCGAAATATCTATAAATGATTAAACAAGCAATTAAATAAATAATAGCAAATGTTTTCGAAATTCGACAAAGTAAGGACTCATATTTATTGGAAAAATGATTTTAAAAATGATGGCGCAAGTCTCGTGTCTTGAATCGTCCGTTAAGTCGCCCAAACGAGCGTCGAACACTTATTGTACGAAAGTAAATAAAGTATTTACTAAATTTACCCTAAAGTTTCATCTACTTGACACTTTGTTTTAAATAATTTAGGTATAAATATAATTTTCTACCCTCATTCTATTCATTTTCTCATTTACAACAAATAAAACACACACATAACCTCAAAAGCTCTCTCTCCCACTCTCCCATGGCTGCCACCGCCGGCCACCAGCCGCGCCGCCACCGGAAAACTTTTCCGGTGAGTTTTCCGGCGAACACCATTTTTTCCGGCGAGACCAAAAGTGTTCTAAAAGCCCCGATCTACCCGAATATCATACCCACTCTCTCCAAATCGTCTCCTCTTGGCTGCCAAACCACAAGATCTATAACCACCTACTCCTGCCAGCCGCCGGCGATCACCATCGAGCACCACCGCTCGTCCTTCTCCTGTCACCAGCCACAATGCCATCGCTGCCTACCTCGACCACAACCAAACCCGTTGTTGTACACTCACCACCATCTATCTCCACCATCATCATCAACCGCCACCTTAAACCACCATACCACCACTATGGTGGTGATATTTGCGCCGCCACTGCCTTGTGGTGGTGTGTGGGTGACGGATTCACCATTTCAACATGTGGGTATACCTTGAAAACCCCCCAAAAACCCCATATCTATTTCGGATCTATACATGCAAGATGGTTACAATCAATATTAGACAAAATAATTTATTTAGTTTACTTTTATTTTCACTATGGTGGTTTTTTGGCTATGATTTGATAAGAACAAGGGGCTGCCGCCGCCAAACCACCGCTGTGGTGGCGGCTGGATGGCCGGACTTCATCACAGCCACCATGGCCGCGCCATGGTGGTGTCAGGTTGTGGTGGTGATACCCTTGATTATTTTGTTGATAAATTATGTATTGGTGGTTGATTCTAGATCTATATATTTTTATATATAATTAAATTTTAATTATAATGTGTAAAAGAAAATAAATAAATAAAAGTGTAATGAATAAAGGAATAAATAAAATTATAATCAATCATTTAATGAGTTATTTTTATTACTGTTATTATTATGTAAAAAGAGTGTACTATAATAAATAAATATAATTATATTTGGTTATATAATTATTATTTGAGGAGGTATACTACAATCGACCAAGTCGATTTAAAAAGCGGTTTTTCAAAATATTAGTTCTTAAGGGTACATTGTAAAATGCAAATCCGCTTGTCAGATGCGTTCAAACAAGGTGGGTCACCCACTTACAATTTTTTTTAAAATTAATTTGATTTAAGACCTAGCTTTGTTGGTTAAATCTACATTAAGAATTCTTCAAGTAACTAGGTGGTGCTCATAGTTCGGTCATATATGTTGAAAGTATTATAATAAATAAAATGGTATAATAAAATAATAGAATGTAAGAATTCTGAAAATAATAATAATAATTATTATTATTATTTGATAAAATGAGATAAATAATTATTTGAGGACTTATAAGAAATAAATAAATAAATACATATTTAAAAGAGTATTGTTATTAATATTATTATTAATAAATGATATTTTAAGATATAATTTTTTTTAATACTATATGGAAAGTAGTTAAAATATTGATGGGGATAATTAATATATTAATTAAGGTATTAATTAAAAATGGAAAGTAATTAATTAAGGAGAAATGGAAAGTAATTAAAATATTAATGGTGAGAATATATAATTAATATAATTATTATATTATTAAAAATACCTTAATTAGAATATTGATTGAGAAAAATATTAATTGGGTATTGATGAGACAAAGTAGGAAAAATTATGTATTTTATATACATGGAAAATGTTATAAAAACGGTAAGGTCATGCCGGAATTTTCTAAAAATGTATACATTTATAAAAGAAATTGATAACGAATAACTACGTTATATAATAACTTTCGAAAAGTATTATTTTAGTTAATATGACATTTAACGTTATATATGATAAATAAATTTTAATGAGTTATATAACGAATTTCTAACGAGTGTCGAATTATATAAAAATAACTTCGTATACACTATTATAACCGAAGGATATAGTATATGACTTAAGAAATACATTTTTAAATGTTTGTTCTAAATAATAACTTACGACATGAATTATGAGCGTCATGTTCACATATAAATTATATACCGAATATATTATATGATTTATTTTATCATTTTATTTTATTTGGCCAACCACCAAAGTTTTATGAGTTAAACTTTATTAATTATTTTGTGTCGAGTTGATGTAACCATCCATCGGGAAAACACCAAAACTTAAACCTCACCAAACGATTGGAGCATAGCTGTGGAATTATTTACAACCGCGGAAAGATATTTGTTGACGGTACATGATTATTTATTATGGTGTATTACGACTATTGGAATCAAGCCGTATATATTATGTGATGCTGTGTGGTGTGATACTTATATTCTGTTGATGTCTGCATTTAAGGTGAGTCTATAGCCTCGCTTTATACTAGTTATTAAATGATTTTAAACCCGCGAGGGGGAATACATGTTTTATAAACTTAGAACACAAGATTTTTATGGTATGCTTTGTCCCTTTATGAATGGACCCGTGATTGCCTTTAAATTGCATTAAGTGATTGCCTTTGTTAAAACCTCAATTATGGACCGTTAATTAACCTATGATGGGTTAACCGCTAGTACACTTAATAGATCTATGGGGGAAGCCGCCCCGGTTCAGTTTTTGTGGACTTGTCATAGAAGCTTAGGCCCGATCTCCACACTGTTTGAGCATATTGTATTGAGAAGTCAGGTAGACGGCAATGTACCAATAATCTGGAGGTAACCGACAATTAATAAATCTCTCGTCTTATTAGACTGATATGGGAGTGTCTAAGGGCTCGGTTCCATGAGCTTATTGCAATTTATGCTATATACAATTATCATTGTTGATGCAAATTATTATTTGATGCTTATAAGCATGCCACAAACTTATAATCTTTTCTTGTGTTCAAATTGATTTCATAAACCTATAGATTCACTCGGCATTTTTGCTGATTGTTTTACTCACATGTATTTCAGGTAATCAAGAAGTGGAAGCTTGGAGGTCACGGGGAACGAAGTTGTGCACTGCTTTTGTCGTTCAAACTCTTTGATTTATTTATCGTTCCATTTTTAAAACAAACCAATATGTTGGTTTAACTTATCTTTTGGTAAGGATTACTTGGGACTACGCTACTCTGACAAATGTTTCAGGAACGATAAATCTAAAACGTCTCTTTTCGAGTCGTTCTTTATAAATTATGTGTTGTTGTATCATTGTTTAGCACCCAAAGATGTATTCCGCTGCGTGTAAATTTGGGGGTGTTAAAGATTGGTATCAGAGCCATGAGTTATAGAGAACTAGGTCTTTTTCTAAAAACCTAAACTATAACTGTCGGTTTTATTTTTCAAAGAGTCGGTGCACATGATTTCGCGTGACTTCAGGTTCAAGCTAATTCTGGGATTACAACTTTAGTATACATTATTATGTATGCCTTATTGCTAAGTATTTCTAAATAAATACTATAATCCTTTATCGATATATATTTATGTCGTTAAACTTTTCGATAAAAGTTTATCATTTATTAATGATTAACTTAAATAAATACATTGAATTTTCAAGATCTTTCTGTATTTATTTTTGAAGTATTTAAATTGCTTTCATTGCAAATTTTATATTATGACCTTACATACCTCCATATGCGCGCGTTACTTTTATTGCTTAACCCTTTGAGATATCTATATAGATATTCAAATCGTCTTCCGGCTATTTGTGCTTGGACGTCTTTTAACGTAATTTCTAGACCATTGTGTAGCTCAATGTGTCCTTGGAATAGACTAACCGCTATTTATTGACATTTATATGTATCGACTCCGAAGTGTATTGTTCACTTATATCTCGGTAACGTCATCGTCATTTTATAAATCATCGTCTAGATTATGGCGCTAGAATTGGAATACGATTTTACTTATATAAAATTGTATCATTTGTTTTCATTAACCTTCTCGCTGCTGGAGTGTAGCATGTTAATGTTCCATTCTTTTCTTGTTATGTTTTGTGTTTTTGACAATCGTGGCACCAAGGAGATTTGCCTACATTGCATTTTGGAATCTAAATTACGAACGTCTTTCACCGTCTTGCTTCCTAAATTTCGTGTTGAATACCTTGAAGCATTTTCTTTCATTCATCATGCTATATTTTATTTGATGCTCATTACGAGATTTATTTTTCGTTGTTATAAAATCCACAAGACATGTGTGTATATATGTATATATTTTGAGCCGTTAAGAAGTGTCGAAAAATACACTTTATGCAGAAACCGTAGGGGCAGTATAAACAGGTCAAAACTTAAAAGTAAAACCTGTGTTTTTTAAAATAAAATAGTCAAACCTGCACAGAACTTGCAGGGGTATTTTGGTCATTTTACATTGGTTTTCAGGTCTCGGGTAAAACTAGAAAGTCGTCTGAAACGTCGTTTTGCATCAAAATGCTTTAGACTCTGAGTCTTGGAGATGTCGTTTATTGGGTCAATTAATCGGCTCATATTTAAAAGTTAAATCTGATAGAAAATTCAGAACATGAGTTTTAAATGTTTCTAAGCTGTTTTGATTTCATTTGAGATCGTAAAATTTTAACAAATATTATTTTACAACTAACGAATACTAGTTGCATGTGAAAATATTTAAAAATAAAAACAGTACATGATTAGCAATTACCGGATTAATGGTGTAATTTAAAAACGAATAACATACTTTCTTAAAAGCATGTTGTGTCGAGTATCTTACAAAGAATACACATGTGGATTGTTTTATTCTTTTCATATATATGACTCATTTGTCATTCGATGTTATTTTATTTTTATTTTCTTTTAACCTTCCACTGATTCGGGTTGAGTTTTAAAGTTTTGTCTTCATAATCGATATTTTTATCGCGTGTCTCATGGCGTTTCCGTCTAAAACTTATAACCTTTTGAAACCTTATTAATTCGTGAAGATTTTATTGGTTGTTTTATGAGCTACTATTTGCCACTTCTTGCAAAACTTTGACTACTTTATACGTTGTCATAATGTCATATTATAAATAAATCTGATATTGTTTCACGATTATTTTCACCAATTCTTTTTACTTTGGTCTTATAAAATACTTTTTGTGACATTCAAAGTTGCTTATTGAGTATTTCACAAATTACCTGTTTCCTATAAATTTATAAAATATTTTTAAAATCCCATTTTTCAAATGGCATGGTTTATATATAAACATAAGAAACGTAATACTTTTCGACGAAATGGAGCACTGCATTGCTAGCCCTAAATTATACATGGCCTGATCACCTATGTCTAATTTAGAAGGAGCCATGCTAGGCTGAATAGTAGTCACCTTAAAAATTTTAATAATAATCAACTTTTTACTTGTATTTATGATAAAGATAAAAAAAATTAAATAAAGTGAAAATAAGTTTTGAAAACCTTTATATTTTATGCAAGTAGCACAATTTCTATGCATCCGCATACGTTTTCTTACCTTTTCTTAAACGAATTACGCGCTTACGAATACGTTTTTACTCGACAATCGTTTTTCCACTTGTTACTTCATTTTGTCTTGTAACTGATTTCTTTTGACCGTTCGTCTAATTACCGACTGTTGATAAATGACTTGAAAGTCTCGATGTTTTATCCTTCCTTCTTGTTCAATTTTCTTTATGCGACTGGGTAGATCCTTGGAATGTCTCCGCACGTGAATAATGAATTATCACTAGAGTGATTTCTGTACATCCGGCATGACGTCCGTCACTCTCGTTTGTCTCGAAATACACTCTTGTGAATCGTGCTTTGACTTCTCTCTTTAAACACTAACGTCGTTCATTTGATTTGTTTTAATTACAAGTGATTATTAGAAATTTTATTTATTAAAATTTTTTTTGTATGGATCTTCTTTCCGATCATGTATCGACCACCGCTAAGTTAACGAGCTGATATTGGTGAACCATCGACCGCACTAACAAAATTTACAACTTGTTTAATCTATTATTTCTTATCGTCTTACCATCAACGCCTTTATTTTATTATTCTCTTTTAGAATTCATATGACATTTGCTTCGTTCTCTTTTGTACCATTGATTTCGTATTAATTGTTGACAATTATTTTCATTCGTATTCGTTTGTTATCTTGTCACATTTCGAAACCCGAATATATTCCATGTTTATATTGAAATAATAAACACCTTTAAGTATTTCTACAACATATTATAAAATTTTTTATGTTTATACATTTTCCAATGATTTTCAATTATCGAAACAACCATCAGTATAAGTTTAATTAATAAATTTACGTCATTTCTTCAAAGTTTCTTAAGACGACCAAATAAATTTTAAAACTATTTTACTTCTATTTTTGATGTATCATCTTTATCGAGAAAGTACCTCAACTGAGTTTTAAGGTAATACCAAATCCGGGTCGGATAATTGTGACAAATGTTATTTTAATGATAAAGTATAATTTATTCTTCGCTCTCATATTCCTACTCGATGACAAACGGCGGAAATCTGTATTTGATATTTATGTTTGACTTTTGCTTTTAGATACTTATGTGGCATGTGATCTAGTCGAATGATCGTAAGTTGTGAGAACTTCAGACGGCATTGTCCAATGACGTCCGATCATGGAGAACGTGTACCATATAATATCTTTTGACTTTCTTTGGAACTTAGACGATGACTTGCCTGTTTTTCACTCTTCACTGTTAGATTGAAGACTATCGTATGTGAATTAAGCGCCGGGACGTCGCTTCCTAAAGGAGTGGATGATATAACAACCCGAAAATTTTGACCAAAGTTTAAATTAAGATTTTTCGAACATTTACGAAACTTGTTATGTATTTTCGATAATTTAACGAAGATCGTGTTAACTAAAATTCAAATTTATTTTGAATGTTTTCTTTTAGTTTACGAACTGAGAAATTTAAAAATTTTTTTACGTTTACGTTTCGTAAAATTAAATATTTATTTTTAATTACTTGTAATATTCATCGACGTTTTAAACGCAGGACTAAGCAAAACTGATAAAAAATAAATAATAGTTGAAACGATTCAAAACGAAAACTTTGAAAATATGAAGGAATATTATTTTTCGTTATATCCTAAAACGTTGCTAATAACGTGAGTAATAAAATTTACATTTTATTTTTACGGTAAAATCTAACCGAAATATCTATAAATGATTAAACGAGCAATTAAATAAATAATAGCAAATGTTTTCGAAACTCGACAAAGTAAGGACTCATATTTATTGGAAAAATGATTTTAAAAACGATGGCGCAAGTCTCGTGTCTTGAATCGTCCGTTAAGTCGCCCAAACGAGCGTCGAACACTTATTGTACGAAAGTAAATAAAGTATTTACTAAATTTACCCTAAAGTTTCATCTACTTGACACTTTGTTTTAAATAATTTAGGTATAAATATAATTTTCTACCCTCATTCTATTCATTTTCTCATTTACAACAAATAAAACACACACATAACCTCAAAAGCTCTCTCTCCCACTCTCCCATGGCTGCCACCACCGGCCACTAGCCGCGCCGCCACCGGAAAACTTTTCCGGTGAGTTTTCCGGCGAACAACATTTTTTCCGGCGAGACCAAAAGTGTTCTAAAAGCCCCGATCTACCCGAATATCATACCCACTCTCTCCAAATCGTCTCCTCTTGGCTGCCAAACCACAAGATCTATAACCACCTACTCCGGCCAGCCGCCGGCGATCACCATCGAGCACCACCGCTCGTCCTTCTCCTGTCAGCAGCCACAATGCCATCGCTGACTACCTCGACCACAACCAAACCTGTTGTTGTACACCCACCACCATATATCTCCACCATCATCATCAACCGCCACCTTAAACCACCATACCGCCACTATGGTGGTGATATTTGCGCCGCCACTGCCTTGTGGTGGTGTGTGGGTGACGGATTCACCATTTCAACATGTGGGTATACCTTGAAAACCCCCCAAAACCCCATATCTATTTCGGATCTATACATGCAAGATGGTTACAATCAATATTAGACAAAATAATTTATTTAGTTTACTTTTATTTTCACTATGGTGGTTTTTTGGCTATGATTTGATAAGAACAAGGGGATGCCGCCGCTAAACCACCGCTGTGGTGGCGGCTGGACGGCCGGACTTCATCACAGCCACCACGGCCGCGCCATGGTGGTGTCGGGTTGTGGTGGTGATACCCTTGATTATTTTGTTGATAAATTATGTATTGGTGGTTGATTCTAGATCTATATATTTTTATATATAATTAAATTTTAATTATAATGTGTAAAAGAAAATAAATAAATAAAAGTGCAATGAATAAAGGAATAAATAAAATTATAATCAATCATTTAATGAGTTATTTTTATTACTGTTATTATTATGTAAAAAGGGTGTACTATAATAAATAAATATAATTATATTTGGTTATATAATTATTATTTGAGGAGGTATACTACAATCGACCAAGTCGATTTAAAAAGCGGTTTTTCAAAATATTAGTTCTTAAGGGTACATTGTAAAATGCAAATCCGCTTGTCAGATGCGTTCAAACGAGTCATCTTTTCGTTTAGTATGGAACTGAAATGGGCCAAGCAAGGTGAGTCACCCACTTACAATTTTTTTTAAAATTAAATTGATTTAAGACCTAGCTTTGTTGGTTAAATAAACATTAAGAATTCTTCAAGTAACTAGTTGGTGCTCATAGTTCGGTCATATATGTTGAAAGTATTATAATAAATAAAATGGTATAATAAAATAATAGAATGTAAGAATTCTAAAAATAATAATAATAATTATTATTATTATTTGATAAAATGAGATAAATAATTATTTGAGGACTTATAAGAAATAAATAAATAAATACATATTTAAAAGAGTATTGTTATTAATATTATTATTAATAAATGATATATTAAGATATAAATTTTTTTTAATGCTATATGGAAAGTAGTTAAAATATTGATGGGGATAATTAATATATTAATTAAGGTATTGATTAAAAATGGAAAGTAATTAATTAAGGAGAAATGGAAAGTAATTAAAATATTAATGGTGAGAATATATAATTAATATAATAATTATATTATTAAAAATACCTTAATTAGAATATTGATTGAGAAAAAAATTAATTGGGTATTGATTGAGACAAAGTAGGAAAAATTATGTATTTTATATACATGGAAAATGTTATAAAAACGGCAAGGTCATGCCGAAATTTTCTAAAAATGTATACATTTATAAAAGAAATTGATAACGAATAACTACGTTATATAATAACTTTCGAAAAGTATTATTTTAGTTAATATGACATTTAACGTTATATATGATAAATAAATTTTAATGAGTTATATAACGATTTTCCAACGAGTGTCGAATTATATAAAAATAACTTCGTATACACTATTATAACCGAAGGATATAGTATATAACTTAAGAAATACATTTTTAAATGTTTGTTCTAAATAATAACTTACGACATGAATTATGAGCGTCATGTTCACATATAAATTATATACCAAATATATTATATGATTTATTTTATCATTTTATTTTATTTGGCCAACCACCAAAGTTTTATGAGTTAAACTTTATTAATTATTTTGTGTCGAGTTGATGTAACCATCCATCGGGAAAACACCAAAACTTAAACCTCACCAAACGATTGGAGCATAGTTGTGGAATTATTTACAACCGCGGAAAGATATTTGTTGACGGTACATGATTATTTATTATGGTGTATTACGACTATTGGAATCAAGCCGTATATATTATGTGATGCTGTGTGGTGTGATACTTATATTCTGCTGATGTCTGCATTTAAGGTGAGTCTATAGCCTCGCTTTATACTAGTTATTAAATGATTCTAAACCCGCGAGGGGGAATACATTCTTTATAAACTTAGAACACAAGATTTTTATGGTATGCTTTGTCCCTTTATGAATGGACCCGTGGTTGCCTTTAAATTGCATTAAGTGATTGCCTTTGTTAAAACCTCAATTATGGACCGTTAATTAACCTATGATGGGTTAACCACTAGTACAATTAATAGATCTATAGGGGAAGCCGCCCCGGTTCAGTTTTTGTGGACTTGTCATAGAAGCTTAGGCCCGACCTCCACACTGTTTGAGCATATTGTATTGAGAAGTCAGGTATATGGCAATGTACCAATAATATGGAGGTAACCGACAATTAATAAATCTCTCGTCTTATTAGACTGATATGGGAGTGTCTAAGGGCTCGGTTCCATGAGCTTATTGCAATTTATGCTATATACAATTATCATTGTTGATGCAATTTATTATTTGATGCTTATAAGCATGCCACAAACTTATAATCTTTTCTTGTGTTCAAATTGATTTCATAAACCTAAAGATTCACTCGGCATTTTTGCTGATTGTTTTACTCACATGTATTTCAGGTAATCAAGAAGTGGAAGCTTGGAGGTCACGGGGAACGAAGTTGTACACTGCTTTTGTCGTTCAAACTCTTTGATTTATTTATCGTTCCATTTTTAAAACAAACCAATATGTTGTTTTAACTTATCTTTTGGTAACGATTACTTAGGACTACGCTACTCTGACAAATGTTTCAGGAACGATAAATCTAAAACGTCTCTTTTCGAGTCGTTCTTTATAAATTATGTGTTGTTGTATCATTGTTTAGCACCCAAAGATGTATTCCGCTGCGTGTAAATTTGGGGGTGTTAAAGATTGGTATCAGAGCCATGAGTTATAGAGAACTAGGTCTTTTTCTAAAAACTTAAACTATAACTGTCGGTTTTATTTTTCAAAGAGTCGGTGCACATGATTTCGCGTGACTTTAGGTTCAAGCTAATTCTGGGATTACAACTTTAGTATACATTATTATGTATGCCTTATTGCTAAGTATTTCTAAATAAATACTATAATCCTTTATCGATATATATTTATGTCGTTAAACTTTTCGATAAAAGTTTATCATTTATTAATGATTAACTTAAATAAATACATTGAATTTTCAAGATCTTTCTGTATTTATTTTTGAAGTATTTAAATTGCTTTCATTGCAAATTTTATATTATGACCTTACATACCTCCATATGCGCGCGTTACTTTTATTGCTTAACCCTTTGAGATATCTATATAGATATTCAAATCGTCTTCCGGCTATTTGTGCTTGGACGTCTTTTAACGTAATTTCTAGACCATTGTGTAGCTCAATGTGTCCTTGGAATAGACTAACCGCTATTTATTGACATTTAAATGTATCGACTCCGAAGTGTATTGTTCACTTATATCTCGGTAACGTCGTCGTCATTTTATAAATCATCGTCTAGATTATGGCGCTAGAATTGGAATACGATTTTACTTATATAAAATTGTATCATTTGTTTTTCATTAACCTTCTCGCTCCTGGAGTGTAGCATGTTAATGTTCCATTCTTTTCTTGTTATGTTTTGTGTTTTTGACAATCGTGGCACCAAGGAGATTTGCCTACATTGCATTTTGGAATCTAAATTACGAACGTCTTTCACCGTCTTGCTTCCTAAATTTCGTGTTGAATACCTTGAACCATTTTCTGTCATTCATCATGCTATATTTTATTTGATGCTCATTACGAGATTTATTTTTCGTTGTTATAAAATCCACAAGACATGTGTGTATATATGTATATATTTTGAGCCGTTAAGAAGTGTCGAAAAATACACTTTATGCAGAAACCGTAGGGGCAGTATAAACAGGTCAAAACTTAAAAGTAAAACCTATGTTTTTTAAAATAAAATAGTCAAACCTGCACAGAACTTGCAGGGGTATTTTGGTCATTTTACATTGGTTTTCAGGTCTCGGGTAAAACTAGAAAGTCGTCTGAAACGTCGTTTTGCATCAAAATGCTTTAGACTCTGAGTCTTGGAGATGTCGTTTATTGGGTCAATTAATCGGCTCATATTTAAAAGTTAAATCTGATAGAAAATTCAGAACATGAGTTTTAAATGTTTCTAAGCTGTTTTGATTTCATTTGAGATCGTAAAATTTTAACAAATATTATTTTACAACTAACGAATACTAGTTGCATGTGAAAATATTCAAAAATAAAAACAGTACATGTTTAGCAATTACCGGATTAATGGTGTAATTTAAAAACGAATAACATACTTTCTTAAAAGCATGTTGTGTCGAGTATCTTACAAAGAATACACATGTGGATTGTTTTATTCTTTTCATATATATGACTCATTTGTCATTCGATGTTATTTTATTTTTATTTTCTTTTAACCTTCCACTGATTCGGGTTGAGTTTTAAAGTTTTGTCTTCATAATCGATATTTTTATCGCGTGTCTCATGGCGTTTCCGTCTAAACCTTATAACCTTTTGAAACCTTATTAATTCGTGAAGATTTTATTGGTTGTTTTATGAGCTACTATTTGCCACTTCTTGCAAAACTTTGACTACTTTATACGTTGTCATAATGTCATATTATAAATAAATCTGATATTGTTTCACGATTATTTTCACCAATTATTTTTACTTGGTCTTATAAAATACTTTTTGTGACATTCAAAGTTGCTTATTGAGTATTTCACAAATTACCCGTTTCCTATAAATTTATAAAATATTTTTAAAATCCCATTTTTCAAATGGCATGGTTTATATATAAACATAAGAAACGTAATACTTTTCGACGAAATAGAGCACTGCATTGCTAGCCCTAAATTATACATGGCCTGATCACCTATGTCTAATTTGGAAGGAGCCATGCTAGGCTGAATAGTAGTCACCTTAAAAATCTTGATAATAATCAACTTTTTACTTGTATTTATGATAAAGATAAATAAAATTAAATAAAGTGAAAATAAGTTTTGAAAACCTTTATATTTTATGCAAGTAGCACAATTTCTATGAATCCGCATACGTTTTCTTACCTTTTCTTAAACGAATTACGCGCTTACGAATACGTTTTTACTCGACAATCGTTTTTCCACTTGTTACTTCATTTTGTCTTGTAACTGATTTCTTTTGACCGTTCGTCTAATTACCGACTGTTGATAAATGACTTGAAAGTCTCGATGTTTTATCCTTCCTTCTTGTTCAATTTTCTTTATGCGACTGGGTAGATCCTTGGAATGTCTCCGCACGTGAATAATGAATTATCACTAGAGTGATTTCCGTACATCCGGCATCACGTCCGTCACTCTCGTTTGTCTCGAAATACACTCTTGTGAATCGTGCTTTGACTTCTCTCTTTAAACACTAACGTCGTTCATTTGATTTGTTTTAATTACAAGTGATTATTAGAAATTTTATTTATTAAATTTTTTTTTGTATGGATCTTCTTTCCGATCATGTATCGACCACCACTAAGTTAACGAGCTGATATTGGTGAACCATCGACCGCACTAACAAAATTTACAACTTGTTTAATCTATTATTTCTTATCGTCTTACCATCAACGCCTTTATTTTATTATTCTCTTTTAGACTTCATACGACATTTGCTTCGTTCTCTTTTGTACCATTGATTTCGTATTAATTGTTGACTATTATTTTCATTCGTATTCGTTTGTTATCTTGTCACATTTCGAAACCCGAATATATTCCATGTTTATATTGAAATAATAAACACCTTTAAGTATTTCTACAACATATTATAAAATTTTTATGTTTATACATTTTCCAATGATTTTCAATTATCGAAACAACCATCAGTATAAGTTTAATTAATAAATTTACGTCATTTCTTCAAAGTTTCTTAAGACGACCAAATAAATTTTAAAACTATTTTACTTCTATTTTTGATGTATCATCTTTATCGAGAAAGTACCTCAACTGAGTTTTAAGGTAATACCAAATCCGGGACGGATAATTGTGACAAATGTTATTTTAATGATAAAGTATAATTTATTCTTCGCTCTCATATTCCTACTCGATGACAAACGGCGGAAATCTGTATTTGATATTTATGTTTGACTTTTGCTTTTAGATACTTATGTGGCATGTGATCTAGTCGAATGATCGTAAGTTGTGAGAACTTCAGACGACGTTGTCCAATGACGTCCGATCATGGAGAACGTGTACCATATAATATCTTTTGACTTTCTTTGGAACTTAGACGATGACTTGCCTGTTTTTCACTCTTCACTGTTAGATTGAAGACTATCGTATGCGAATTAAGCGTCGGGACGTCGCTTCCTAAAGGAGTGGATGATATAACAACCCGAAAATTTTGACCAAAGTTTAAATTAAGATTTTTCGAACATTTACGAAACTTGTTATGTATTTTTGATAATTTAACGAAGATCGTGTTAACTAAAATTCAAATTTATTTTGAATGTTTTCTTTTAGTTTATGAACTGAGAAATTTAAAATTTTTTTTACGTTTACGTTTCGTAAAATTAAATATTTATTTTAATTACTTGTAATATTTATCGACGTTTTAAACGAAGGACTGAGCAAAACTGATAAAAAATAAATAATAGTTGAAACGATTCAAAACGGAAACTTTGAAAATATGAAGGAATATTATTTTTCGTTATATCCTAAAACGTTTCTAATAACGTGAGTAATAAAATTTACATTTTATTTTTACGGTAAAATCTAACCGAAATATCTATAAATGATTAAACGAGCAATTAAATAAATAATAGCAAATGTTTTCGAAACTCGACAAAGTAAGGACTCATATTTATTGGAAAAATGATTTTAAAAACGATGGCACAAGTCTCGTGTCTTGAATCGTCCGTTAAGTCGCCCAAACGAGCGTCGAACACTTATTGTACGAAAGTAAATAAAGTATTTACTAAATTTACCCTAAAGTTTCATCTACTTGACACTTTGTTTTAAATAATTTAGGTATAAATATAATTTTCTACCCTCATTCTATTCATTTTCTCATTTACAACAAATAAAACACACACATAACCTCAAAAGCTCTCTCTCCCACTCTCCCATGGCTGCCACCGCCGGCCACCGGAAAACTTTTCCGGTGAGTTTTCCGGCGAACAACATTTTTTCCGGCGAGACCAAAAGTGTTCTAAAAGCCCCGATCTACCCGAATATCATACCCACTCTCTCCAAATCGTCTCCTCTTGGCTGCCAAACCACAAGATCTATAACCACCTACTCCGGCCAGCCGCCGGCGATCACCATCGAGCACCACCGCTCGTCCTTCTCCTGTCACCAGCCACAATGCCATCGCTGACTACCTCGACCACAACCAAACCCGTTGTTGTACACCCACCACCATATATCTCCACCATCATCATCAACCGCTACCTTAAACTACCATACCGCCACTATGGTGGTGATATTTGCGCCGCCACTGCCTTGTGGTGGTGTGTGGGTGACGGATTCACCATTTCAACATGTGGGTATACCTTGAAAACCCCCCAAAACCCCATATCTATTTCGGATCTATACATGCAAGATGGTTACAATCAATATTAGACAAAATAATTTATTTAGTTTACTTTTATTTTCACTATGGTGGTTTTTTGGCTATGATTTGATAAGAACAAGGGGCTGCCGCCGCCAAACCACCGCTGTGGTGGCGGCTGGACGGCCGGACTTCATCACAGCCACCACGGTCGCGCCATGGTAGTGTCGGGTTGTGGTGGTGATACCCTTGATTATTTTGTTGATAAATTATGTATTGGTGGTTGATTCTAGATCTATATATTTTTATATATAATTAAATTTTAATTATAATGTGTAAAAGAAAATAAATAAATAAAAGTGCAATGAATAAAGGAATAAATAAAATTATAATCAATCATTTAATGAGTTATTTTTATTACTGTTATTATTATGTAAAAAGGGTGTACTATAATAAATAAATATAATTATATTTGGTTATATAATTATTATTTTAGGAGGTATACTACAATCGACCAAGTCGATTTAAAAAGCGGTTTTTCAAAATATTAGTTCTTAAGGGTACATTGTAAAATGCAAATCCGCTTGTCAGATGCGTTCAAACGAGTCATCTTTTCGTTTAGTATGGAACTGAAATGGGCCAAGCAAGGTGAGTCACCCACTTACAATTTTTTTTAAAAATTATATTGATTTAAGACCTAGCTTTGTTGGTTAAATAAACATTAAGAATTCTTCAAGTAACTAGCTGGTGCTCATAGTTCGGTCATATATGTTGAAAGTATTATAATAAATAAAATGGTATAATAAAATAATAGAATGTAAGAATTCTAAAAATAATAATAATAATTATTATTATTATTTGATAAAATGAGATAAATAATTATTTGAGGACTTATAAGAAATAAATAAATAAATACATATTTAAAAGAGTATTGTTATTAATATTATTATTAATAAGTGATATATTAAGATATAAAGTTTTTTTAATGCTATATGGAAAGTAGTTAAAATATTGATGGGGATAATTAATATATTAATTAAGGTATTGATTAAAAATGGAAAGTAATTAATTAAGGAGAAATGGAAAGTAATTAAAATATTAATGGTGAGAATATATAATTAATATAATAATTATATTATTAAAAATACCTTAATTAGAATATTGATTGAGAAAAATATTAATTGGGTATTGATTGAGACAAAGTAGGAAAAATTATGTATTTTATATACATGGAAAATGTTATAAAAATGGCAAGGTCATGCCGAAATTTTCTAAAAATGTATACATTTATAAAAGAAATTGATAACGAATAACTACGTTATATAATAACTTTCGAAAAGTATTATTTTAGTTAATATGACATTTAACGTTATATATGATAAATAAATTTTAATGAGTTATATAACGATTTTCCAACGAGTGTCGAATTATATAAAAATAACTTCGTATACACTATTATAACCGAAGGATATAGTATATAACTTAAGAAATACATTTTTAAATGTTTGTTCTAAATAATAACTTACGACATGAATTATGAGCGTCATGTTCACATATAAATTATATACCAAATATATTATATGATTTATTTTATCATTTTATTTTATTTGGCCAACCACCAAAGTTTTATGAGTTAAACTTTATTAATTATTTTGTGTCGAGTTGATGTAACCATCCATCGGGAAAACACCAAAACTTAAACCTCACCAAACGATTGGAGCATAGTTGTGGAATTATTTACAACCGCGGAAAGAATTTTGTTGACGGTACATGATTATTTATTATGGTGTATTACGACTATTGGAATCAAGCCGTATATATTATGTGATGCTGTGTGGTGTGATACTTATATTCTGCTGATGTCTGCATTTAAGGTGAGTCTATAGCCTCGCTTTATACTAGTTATTAAATGATTTTAAACCCACGAGGGGGAATACATGTTTTATAAACTTAGAACACAAGATTTTTATGGTATGCTTTGTCCCTTTATGAATGGACCCGTGGTTGCCTTTAAATTGCATTAAGTGATTGCCTTTGTTAAAACCTCAATTATGGACCGTTAATTAACCTATGATGGGTTAACCGCTAGTACAATTAATAGATCTATGGGGGAAGCCGCCCCGGTTCAGTTTTTATGGACTTGTCATAGAAGCTTAGGCCCGACCTCCACACTGTTTGAGCATATTGTATTGAGAAGTCAGGTATACGGCAATGTACCAATAATCTGGAGGTAACCGACAATTAATAAATCTCTCGTCTTATTAGACTGATATGGGAGTGTCTAAGGGCTCGGTTCCATGAGCTTATTGCAATTTATGCTATATACAATTATCATTGTTGATGCAAATTATTATTTGATGTTTATAAGCATGCCACAAACTTATAATCTTTGCTTGTGTTCAAATTGATTTCATAAACCTATAGATTCACTCGGCATTTTTGCTGATTGTTTTACGCACATGTATTTCAGGTAATCAAGAAGTGGAAGCTTGGAGGTCACGGGGAACGAAGTTGTGCACTGCTTTTGTCGTTCAAACTCTTTGATTTATTTATCGTTCCATTTTTAAAACAAACCAATATGTTGTTTTAACTTATCTTTTGGTAACGATTACTTGGGACTACGCTACTCTGACAAATGTTTCAGGAACGATAAATCTAAAACGTCTCTTTTCGAGTCGTTCTTTATAAATTATGTGTTGTTGTATCATTGTTTAGCACCCAAAGATGTATTCCGCTGCGTGTAAATTTGGGGGTGTTAAACATATCGTGACCATTCAGAAGGAAGATTATCAAGAAATTTGATGTTGGCAGCAGTTTGTGTAGGTTCATGTTTGTTTCTTCTAAGATAATTCATAAGGGTTGAAAATCGATGATAGTAAGGTTCAATTTGTTCCCCTTCAGTAGACATAAATTTCTCCCATTCACGAAGTAACTTAGTCTCCTTTTCTTGTAAACCAGTTTCACTCCCCTTCATCATTTTCTAGATCCTAAGCCACATCTCGTGTGCGGTTTCACGACTATCGATAGTAGCATAAACATCTTCAGGGAGTCCCATAAGAATTACTTGAATTGATTGATCATCAACGTCGAGTTTTTTGGATTCGGCTTCCGTTAATTCTTCATCCGTTTGCTCATGACTTGAATGCGCTACTGGGTTAGCATTCTGGGGTCCCTAGGCACTAGAATTGTTTTTCTAACATACGGATCTTTTTGAACCGAGTTAACAATCAACATTCCCAAAGATTTACATTTTGCATAACGATGGAGACAACTAGCCCATTGAGTGTAATTCTCCTTGGTAAGCATGTGTGGACGATTCTCAATACCCGCAACATAAATATCTTGTTGAGACGTCATTGTAGAAGTCGTGTGCAAAACAGGATCTTAATTCGTAAAAAGCAGAATTAAGAGTGTTGTAGTTAAAATCCCCTAAAAACGTGATCTCGAGAAACCCAAAAATTCTTCAATACCAACAAAAACTCACGAGTTTTGTATGAAATTTTTTCGGAATAATATTGTGAAGATGTCGCAATAACAAAAATGATATCTGTCGCAATCTTTGAAAAGCAGGTCTTCGCAATGTTGGTAAACCATCGCAATGACTCAACTTCAAAAGCGTCGCAATACCAAGAATTAAACCTTATCTGTCACAATGTCGCAAATGCAAATCGGTCACAATACCAAGAATCTGTCGCAATAACACAAGTCTGTCGCAATACTTCAAGTCTGTCGCAATACCACAAGTCTGTTGCGATACCACAAGGTTTGTCGCAATACCAAAAAGTGAGTCTGTCGCAAAGTGTATCACAATCCAAAACCCTATCGCAATGTTGATCGCAATAAGTATCGCAATATGAAAACCCTTGTCTTTTGTGATGGAAATCAAGCTAATCTTTCGCAATAATAGTACTGTTCTGAAACTTGAAAGAAAAAAATGAGATTTTTTCCTAGAAATCCTGATTTTAACCACACCAAAGCACCCAAATCTCTACCAAAACTATGTAGAAGATATATGGATCACTTGGAATAACAAAAACAAGATAAAATTTGGAATCTTGGGAATGATACCACTTGTAGGACCTAACACACGACTAAATAAACTATAAAGAGAAGAAGATTAAAACAGAATAGAAAGATCAGATTAAGATGAAGAATAAAAAAGAAAAACAAAGAGTTGTGATTTCCTAGTGAGAGAAAGACATGATGTTTCTCTCTCTACCAACTATGAAAATGGAAAACACACACACACAAATGAGGCGCTTGGGGCCTTTTATACTACAAGTGTAATGAATAAAAGGCCTTCCTCATTCGTGTGTTCAGGGCTAATTCCCGTTACATAAATAACATAAACTAAGAACTCTCGACACCGTTTAATATCATTTTCCACGAGCTTCGTAACACTATATTATATGACCATCACTTTAAACACGGATAACAATAAAAAACAACTCTTGACTAATAAATTCCAACTCACCCTTGACCATTTTGAGTTCTTGGTAAGAAATATCATCTTGCACATTTGAAACACCACCATCCTGAACATTATTGAGTTGTAGGTTCTCTTGTTACAAATGGTAAACTAAATCTTTGTAAATACTTGTGTTTGTTTGTCTTCTATAGAATCAATTTCGGCTCTAGGGTTTATGTTAGAAGAATCGTATTTATTAAACTTTCAAATGAAACATAAGTTATCTGACATATGAGACATATCTTAGATAACAGTATTAGATATGAATATTTCATACCTAAATTACATGAATATATATATATATCTCTACTACATATAAAGCATTTACAACATTTTCTTGAATGTTGAAAACTAAGTTAATTTTGGAATTGTTGAAAACTTGATTAACTATGGAAATGTTCAAATCAATTACACAGTATGAAAATGTGACATTTCACGTTTCAACTCATGACCAGCCCATATTTGTAAATTTGGAATGTCCATTACGTTTGAATTATTTCATTCTAATTTCCAGCCTATATCTATACTACCTAATTTCCAGCCTATATCTAAACTACCTAATTATGCAACTCTCAAAAGTTATTGTTGAAAAACACCATTTTAATAAAAATGTTGATATACACGAACTCACTTAAATATAGATGATATACACTTTCTTTTAGCAAGGATGATATACACTTAAGTGCACTTTTTAATTATGAAAATGTGTGATATTTTTTGTAATGGTCGAAAGTTGCAAACAAGCTATATGTAAAGTTGAAAATGGTAACCGTTGAAGGTTCGATGATTTAGTGATATTTTAGGAATGTTTGAAATTGTTTTGAGATAAAATCGCTCCTAAGTAAATTTTAAACGAATTCCCATGACTAAAAAATTTCATTTAATCTTCATCTTACTTAAGAACCAAAAATTTCTACACTTTGAAAACCATTTTAACCTAATTCTCCCTCTATAAATATGTTTGATCAATAACCTAACATCACACATCTTATATTTTCTTCCTTTCTAATTTCTGATTCTGATAAAAAGAACAGAAGGTATATGTGTTTTATGATTTTAATTTTATTAATGTTTATTGTAATGTAATAATAATTCTTTTTATAGTAGATACTTGATATTGATTCTCAATTATTTTTATTTTTATTCATGTATAAAATTCCAGGAATCTGCAAATGATAACCATCCTGGTGGCGAGGTCCTTCTACTCGCAACCGGTAAGACACAATTCAATAATCTCGAGGCATCTGAGTATACCATTGATTTATTTGAAACATTTCTATTTATGATATTACAGAAACATATGTAACAGAAGATTTTCAAGACACTGGTCATACTCCACATGCAAAGATATAATGAAAATTTACTATGGTGGTTCCATACCCAAAATATGAGTCAGAAACACAACTACACATAACTTTACCTTCGCCTAGTTCTTTTGAAACATTGAAAAAAAAGATCCAGACATGAAAATTTCAGAAAAGATTACAAAACAACACTAGGGTGCTAAAGATTATGAGGCGGGGCCGTTTGCGGTTAATGTTCAAAAGAAACCCCTTTATTGTGCTAAAGATTATAAAGTCAGTAGTCCTAGGGTGCTTGATGCCATTTTTCATCAATGTGTTCAAATTATTGCATCCGATAATTACGTCGTGCACTTCTTTAAGATCTTGAAGTGAGTGTCGTTTAAATTTTTTGTTCTAGAGAAAGATATCCCAAAGAGAGTGTAGAAGATAAGAAAAACATATTTTGTTGCATGTCAAGCCTATGAAATCTGACATTTTTCATATGATATTGCATTGTATGTGATATTAACATATAGTATGTGATATGATAAATAATGTTTATCTCAACTCTTTGTGATTTTATACAGTTTTTATAAATACTGTTTTAAGTTAAGGTTACCAATCTTTTTTTGAAGGATAGTTAAGGTTACCAATTTGGTCTCCTTTTTACACCAAATAAATCAGATACGCGTCAGAGTACTGTACTAATCAGGGCCTGCAAAATGGAATTTGTGAAGACCAGAAAACTGGTCTAGGCCACCATTGAGCTTCAAACATGGTCAAGTTAAATGGTTTCGAAGTCAACAGAAGTATGCTTTTTAATGCATTAAACCTCCTTGTTATCTGGTGCAGGGCCGAAGACAGGACGAAATATGAGCGGATGCACAAATTTTTTGAACCGTAATACAACACATGTAAAAAATGAGTCAAAACGAAGGGTAGAAACACATTCCGATTGACTGGGGTCACGAGCACCCGCGGGATCCCCACTAGCTCCATCCCTGATCTGGTGGTTGTTACGTTTTTAGAATGGATAGTTGTGTGATATGAAATGGAGATACTTATTATCCGCTAATGTAAAATAGTGACTTACAACTAGAAATCATACGTGAAAATAAACATAGATTGATTCTTTATGCAATTAAAGCATATTAATTATCACTTCATTGTGTCAAATCACATGCTAAAATATTTGATAACTTTAAATTTTATATCAATATGTTTTTTTATTTGCGTATCGTTTAATCATGTTGTTATCAGCAAATTTGGAAACAAAGATAAACTCTAATAGGATTAATGTTCATCTTGATGTCGAACAACTCGCGGAAGCTAAAACGGCTAAACAGAGACGAATATGGTTGGAATTGGTTCCTAAAGAGATCCTTTCCTTTGGAAATAATAGACCCGAAAAATCCAATAGAAAGTGATTCCTATGATGTTGAAGGTTTGATGCATGAAATAGCTGGGGCCATATTTTTTAAGTACATTTATTACGCATATTCATACATAGTCTTTTTATATTTAAACTTGCACATTGTTCTCGGTTATGTTTGCCTTATCAAAAGCTTAGGTTAATCATATATAGTCGTGTTTAAAATAGAATTGAATACGTCATTAATGAGTATTTCTATGAAGATATGACAAAATTTAATTTATTAAAAAGAGATACCTTAAAGAAGCCAAAATATGTATATTTTCATCTAATATGAATTTAATTGAAAATTTTTAAGTGCAGATATATTTTTTCGCGCAACTCAACCAAATGATAGGCACGTGTCCTTTTTTCAGTATTATTTACGTCATTAGATATTTTTCGCACGAGTCGAGATAGGTTTATTCGATAAATTCTAGGTTTTGTTTTTATTGATTTTGTTTGACTTTTAGTTTTATGATTTTTGAAAATTAAACAGACATATATTTCTTATAATAATTTTTCCAAATGACAACCTTCAAGTATAGCTGAAAATTTATATTTTTTCGTAATACGTGTATTTTCGGGATACAAATATTGGGTAATACTTTATGTTATTAATATTATATATCAAGAAGGATCACACACATTTGTTAACATTTATTGTGCAAACCGAATTGATATAGAAAATCAACCAGCCATCATTAAATTTGAGTTGCGTTATATGTAGTTATGATAATTAAAGAAATGATTATATAAAATTCAAACCGTGTATACAACTGGACGGCTCCCATTATTTGCACTTAAATGTTTTTTTTCCTTTTACTAGCTCAACATGATCAGCCCGCTTATTACTTGCATTTGAAAATTGAATGCTTGATTATTCTTTTAAGGAATTTTGAAGAAAAATGCTTTATGTAATGACATGAGGTTGCTATATAGGTTTTGATCCTAATGGCATCAATGTGAAGATTGATTTCGAATAACATATCGGAGTTAGAATACCCGCCAAAGGGAACACATCGGAATTTCTTATGTTCCATCTAAAGACGACATGTCACATTTCAAAACAAAGGGAACACACTTTCATGTGCGTAATAGTTTTGTGATGATTATCAATAAAGTTCAAGGCTAAACAATTTTGAATGTGGGTGTCTATTTTTCAGACTTTGTTCTCGCATAACAACTACCAACGTATTAGCGAAACCTATAAAAGAGTTATGTTAAGGAGAATTCTACGCCTCAAATGTCGTGTATCCAGAAGTTTTACGCGACGAGTAACATAGGTGTTAGATTTTACCTCATACCTGATGTAATGTTTCAATTTTAGTTTCAGTAAATGTTTGAATATTTTTGATACATGTTAAAAATTTATCAGATGCTACATGCTTTTGCATTTTCATTTTACAATTTCACTTTCATTTTCGCAAAGCACTTACCACAAAACCGCATATCATTATTATCTACCAGTAGGCATTTTCGACGCTATGCGCGGGTACTCGTCTAGTATATATATTATATATATATATATATATATATATATATATATATATATATATATATATATATATATATATATATATATATATATATATATATATATATATATATATATATATATATATATATATATATATATATATATATATATATATATGTATATATATATATATATATAATATATATATATATATATATATATATATATATATATATATATATATATATATATATATATATATATATATATATATATATATATATATATATATATATATATATATATATATATATATATATATATATATATATATATATATATATATCAAGAAAAGTACAAACCATGGAGCTTCAAGTTATCATGCAACCATTCCTAATACATAACCATAGTATCCTTATAATAACATAATATAAAATAATGTTTTAAAAATGGTGGTGATCTCTGCAATTTAGGTTCGTGGTAGATGGTTGTGATGTGTGTAATGGTGGATGTGAATCTTGTCAACTCCTCATGTCCTATGTTTATTGATGTGTGTATTTTTATACCCTTGTAAGAAAAAGGAATAACATGTGGGGCAAGTATTAAATTCGACGATTTAGGAAAACCGTCAAATTGAATAAGTGCGAGTTCGTTCTCGGAGGAGGCGTATGTGTATTAGGCCAATAATATAAAAATAAGTATGGATTAGTGTTGTTTTTGGGTTTAAAGAGAGAAAATTAAAAGACGAGCTACACTACGATTAAACTACGACGAATGACGTAAAACGTAAACGTAAATACGTAAAACGCGACGAAACTAAAATTTAATGCTAAAAACAATTTAAAATTTAAAACTAAGTTTAAAATAATATAAATAAGAATAAAAATTCAATAAATAAATTTTTAAACCTTTTATTAATTAAATATTCAATTTTAAGTGCTAATTAAAGCCCTAAAAATAAATATAATAAACAAAAAGCCCAAAATTATATTTTATCAAACTACTATCTTACTTATATTAATTAAACATAAAAAAGTGTTTTTCCTAAGTTTTTAAAACTATTTATCTATTTTTTTGCTAAAATCACTTTTTAAACTAAAATAATGATTAAAAATAATAAAATAATAAGAAAATTACTTTTACTTTTATAAAAATCTTTAAACACTTAACTGAACATGTGAAAAATTAAAAAGATTGAAAAAATTACTTTTAACCCTAATAAATAAAAACTAATTTTAACTTAAAATAATTCTAAAAAATGATTAAATATTTGTAAAATAAAAAAACTTTTCTAAAAATCTTAAAATACATAACTTGAACTAAGAAAATATGAAAAACTGGAAAATACCACTTTTTACCACTAAAAGACAAAAACAGTATATTAAAAACCTAATTAAAACTTAAATAAATGCTAAAAATACCAAATTAATCAGAAAAATAAAACTAACATTTTGAAAAATCTTAAAAATTAAACAAGGGAAAATTGAAAAATCTATAAAAAGTTGAAGTTATACTACTAAAAAAAAAAACTAAAAATCTGAAAGTGACATCTTGCTGGGGTTTTGTCTTTTACCGCAGCAGTGGGAACTCTTGCACTAGCAGTGGGAAATTTTCCCCACTAATGAACTTAAGAAAAGTTACTAGGATGATTTTTAGCTTGGATTCTTGGAATTTGTTGGAACAAATGGCACCCCCACACTCAGTGGAGTGTGGGGAGTCAAGATAAACACAAAAACAAGCAAGTCTAGCACTAGAAAACAAGCAAATCAACCCATATCAGTAACTGTTAATCAGAAAAGTGGTCTGGTAGACTGTTGCTTAACTAATTGGCAAATGGGTGAGTTTTGGTCACCTAAAACTAACAACCTAGCAAACTATAATTAAAACCAGTAGTACACACTCCTATATTAACATTAGAACTAACAATGAACAAGCTTTCAATTCTTATAACTCAAAATCACCCTACTTAGGCCTACTGTTGAATGTTACGGAACTTTATACCAAAAATTCAAACATGCAAATCCTATATTACACTAATGAACTCAAAATAAATCACTGATATATCCTACCACTAACTATCAAAGAATGTTTAAGCTGTTTATACTGAAATCTTGTGTCACCCAAGTCCTAAACATACACAACTAAACACACCTTTTCTAACTGAAGAATTAGGAAGATTCAAGCCCTTTACCAGCAGATGCCATTTACAAATGCTAAATAAACTTAGTTCAAACCACAAACAACGCTAAGAGCAGGTAAACACAAATTCTCATAAACACAAAAACTAGCAAAAAATTAGGAAGGTTCAAGCCCTTTACCAGCTGATGCCATTTCCTAGACTATTTGTGAGCTTGTGAAGAATGTGGAAATGTGTATATTGTTAGGACATATGTAATAGGATATTTGTAATAGATGAACTAGGTGGTATGTAGTTCCTCCTGGTCCTAGTAGTAGTAGGAGCAATACGTGCTCCTGGTCTAGTAGAAAGACAAACAATATTATTCTTAGTAGTTTGTTAGGATATGCATGAGATATCTTAGGAAATGATATGCATATCAAGAGTTAAACATTTTATGTGTAATGTAGTTTAGGGTATCCTTGTAGTATAAAAGGAACCCATTGGTAGACGGGTTAGACACACCTTTCACAAGTATTCATTTCATATCAATAGTAAAAATCCTTAGTAAGGATCAAGTTATTTAGTTATTTTGTTTCTTCTTGATTTTAGTTTTGTATTCCGCACTTACACTTTGTGTTTCATTAAGAGTCTCTTTGTGAATAGACTTGTGATTACAGAAAATGTTCAGCATCCTTAACAGGCTGCAAGATCTATAACTAGTGGACCCAACAAGTGGTATCAGAGCTTGTTGGCTCTCGATCTGGTTGATCTAAAAGGTTTTCGTTAGTATTTTCTATTTTTATATAAATAAAGTTGCTGATCTAGGGTTTTTCCCAAAAAACCCTAGATGATTCGTTATTCTGTTACTACTGATCTATCATGTTGCTGTTGTTCATGTGATGTTGCTGTTCGTACTTTGATGGTGGTCATACTAGCTTTGGTGAGTTGATTCTTGAATAAACGATGAACCCTAGTATGATCTCGGGTGATGGATGATTTTGTGGCTGCTGTGATGTTCTAACAGAAATTATTTTAAGGTTTTAAAACCCTAGATTCATTTTATGGAGGTGCATGAATTTCGGCTGATCTTTAGGAAGTATATATTGGGACGTGTGATTTGGTAAAGATGGAATCATATATGCAGTTATAAGGTATGAATATTGTTGCTGATTTTTAGGGATTGCTTGGGATATTTTTTTGTAATTGCATAGTATATGGGATGAATATAATACAAAACGTGTGTGGATGGTGATACACACGTTGGTGATATTTTTTATTTATGCTAAATGTGTACAAGTTTATCCCAATTAATTTTGACACACGACTTATTCATATGGCTGGTATTCATATGGATGTGAGCAATATAAGGCATATGATATGGGCTCGGCTATTCACATATACGTACCAGGCATATTGCCATATTTGTGACACTTCAGCAACAGTATTATTGACCGTTCTTGCGTCACTAAAAGTTTGGAGGAAGATATGTTTGATATTAGCATCAGTTTCAACCACAATGTAGTGACAGCATGTGAAAAAAATGAGAAAAAAAAGAAAAAAAAAGAAAAAAAAGAAAGGGTTTGAGATGCTACTGGTAGATTCTGTTGTTCCTACTGGTGCGCTATGGTTCCTATTGGTCATATATGTTCGTGGTGGTTTTGTTCTTGGTTCCTCCTAGTAATATTTGATGGTTACTCCTAGTTGAATCATCAGTTCCTACTGGTCGGTTCCTACTAGTCGGTTCCTACTGGTCCGTACCACTGGTCGGTTCCTACTGGTTTGTTCCTACTCGTAGGTGTATGTTCTTGCTGGCTTTCTTCTAGTTCATGCTGGCTTGTTGTATACTAACTTTCTTTGGCCGATTTAGGTTCCTACTAGTCAAGTAAGATTGCTACTGCTCTGATTTAGTGACAAGTATGATGTCACTACCGTTACTAGAGAAGGAGTTCTCAGCCATCATCATCTTGTTGTGGAGATTCATTGAAGAAGACGCTTGATTATTACTTATTTGATGTTGTAGTTGATTTTCACAGGTTTTGTGTTCTTATCATATCTTAAAAGGCGTGGTTAACCTTTTAAGATAACTTGCTTTGTTTGTATGGTAACGAAGACCTCACATATCTAGCGAAGGGGTACGATCTATTTTCTTATCTTAAAAGGAGTAGGGGCCTTTTTAAGATAACTTGCTCTATGCTTACATTTGCTATCACTTGAAGGGGTTACGTTATTATGCTCAGTGTCTCATTTATTTGAGTATTTTTGTTCGAGCTCGACGTCACGTGGTTAGTGCAAGCCATAACACACAAGTTTGGGAGATTCCACTTCTTCATCAAATTCGTTATACTTGATTTTCTTCATCAGTGATCTCTCCATGGAGCCTACAGGATTCGACATGCACTTCTTAAGGGGAAGACGATCCCTTTTGAGTTGATGTGACAAAAAGGGGAAGAATGCATGGATTGAAGGGAAGATTAGCGTTCATCTATATTAGCTTTAGGGGAAGCTTGTGCTTACTGGTTTTGTCAAATCAACTAGGGGAAGATTGTTGTCAAGAAAATCTTCATTCCTAAGACTAGTAGCATGGTAGAAACTGTTCTTCACTCCTTTGTTGCTGATGTTGATCCACAACAACAGCTAGCTTTTGATGATTTCAAACAGGTTGATCAACTTGACTTGGATGAAATGGACCTTAAGTGGCAGATGGCTATGCTTACTCTCCGAGTTCATAAGTTTGAAAAGAAGGATGGTAGAAAATTTAGTTACAACCCAAGAGAGCCAGCCAGGTTTGATAGGAGCAAATTAAAATGGTATAACTATCAGCAGCAAGGACATTTTGCTAGGGAATGCCCTAACAAAAATGACAAGGAGAAGAACAGGTATTCAACTTTCAAGGTTCAAGAGCTCAAGGATGAAAAGAAAGCTTTGGTATCGGTTGATACCATGGTCAACTTGAATGAGAATGAGACTCCAACATTAGAATTAGTTGAGTCCTCTACTGCTGCGTTTACTATGATTGCTGGTCATATATCTGATGCAGAGGAAGCAGAGGAGTTTGCTCTCATGGGAATCTCTCCTCAGGTACAAAATTGCCCTCGTGGTTGTGATGATAAATACTCAGACCTCCTAAATCAATACAATGAACTAAATGCTCAAAATGACAAATATTTTTTAGAAGTTCAAGCTTATAAGAGTTCTCTCAAAACTTTAGAACAACAAAAGAAGTGGATTCAAAACACTCAACTTGAATATGAGGATAAGATTAGAGTGTTAAGTATTGATTTAGAGAATACCACTAACATGCTTAAGTATACTGAAAAACTTAACACTAAGAGTATTCAGGCAAAACAAGTTATTCAAGAGAAATTGGATGCTACACTATTACGATTTTATAAATGGCAAAAAGCACCCAAGAATCTTTCCAAACTAATAGATAGCAGCATGTCTGGTAGAACTAAGAGAGGGTTAGGATTTGACAAATATATTGGTCCAGATGATGTTTTTGATTTATCCTTTTCTAATGTCTTTGATCCTGACAAAGAGGAGGAGGGAAAACCTAGTTACAATAGGTTTAAACCAGCTGCAGCAATGCATGTTGTTCCTCCACCTCTTACAGGAACATTTATGCCCATATCCATGCATAAGGACTTGGAAGGATCAAAGATGCATGAGTCTCCCAAAAGCTCTACTAATACTAATGACTTTGTCTCTTGTAATTTCAGTGACAAGGCAAGTGACTATGCATCATGTGGTTCAAGTGAAGAGTCAAGACCTTCGAGTCCCAAGACAAATGACACTGCTACTACTAGTGCTAGGATGAGTGATGAGAGAGTTACTACTGCTTCTACTTCCATTGTTTTTAGTTCTAGTTTGTTGAATTCTAGGAATGTTGATTCTCCTAGAGTTGTTTGTAAAAAGAATAACAGTTTAAAACATTGTCATTTTAATAAAAGGTCATTTAAAACATGCTTTGTTTGTGGTAGTAAATTTCATTTGATTAAACATTGTGATTTTTATGATCAAAAGCCTCCTGGATATCAATCTTGTGCTACTCCTGGTCCACCAGGAGTTGCTCTTATTGGCGTGAGGTTTAGAAGATTAAATCCATCTGCCCAATCTTTTCCTTCTACTAGAAGGACCTCTCCTTCGGCTTCTACTACTTGGAGAAGCAATGCATGTACCACTAATAGACCAACCAGTAATTATTTTCAAAATTTTAATCGGAATTATGTTGCTACTTCAGACCAAATGCATTTTAGATTGGGAAATTTAGGTTCTGTTGTTAAGCCCTCAACAGGTTATTCTTGGTCACAAAATAACAACCATATGATGCACAGGCAACGCAAGAACAACAATGGATCTCATCAATCTTCTTGGCTATCTACTAATGATCCACAAGGCATACTCAAGCCAAAAATTGTTTGGGTCCCCTTAAGACACTAACTCTTACATGTGTCTTTTCTGTTGTTATAGATTACTCCATACCAAGATCCATCTCTTGGAATAGTAGATAGTGGATGCTCTAGGAGCATGACAGGGAATAAAGGACTTTTGGCCAACTATGTACCATTTCAAGGCGGTAAGGTGTACATTGGTGGTGGTGAAGGAAGGATCTCTGGCAAAGGAACCATTCAGACCCCTAACCTTAATTTTGAGCAGGTTTACTATGTGAAAGCACTTCAACACTTCAACTTGATATGTTTCTCTCAGATTTGTGACAAGAAGCAGTTTGTCCTCTTTACGGATACTGAAGCCTTGGTGCTGTACAACGACTTTAATTTACAGGATGACTCCCAAGTTCTACTCAAAGTTCCAACAAGACATAACCTCTACAATATCAAGTTAAATGAAGTACATCATATTAGTCAACAAGCCTATTTAGTTGCCAAAGCATCAAAAGATGAAGCCACCAAATGACATAGGAGGATGGGGCATGTAAACTTCAAGACCATTCACAAGCTGGCTAATATGAACTTGGTCTCTAGTTTACCTTCCATAACTTTTAGTAATGACATCAATTGGCTTGCTTGCATCAAAGGCAAACAGCAAAAAGCATCCTTCAAAGCCATTACTTCTCTCAGCTTAAAAATTGAACCATTGCAGCTACCACATATGGATTTTTTTGGTCCTACCTCTATTAGGAGAATTTACCATAAACACTATTGTGTTGTGGTTACTGATGGTTATAGCAGGTTTTCATGGGTTTTCTTTATGCCTTCTAAAAGGGAGACCTACCCCATTCTCAAAGACTTCATTGTACTCATTGAAAATCAACTGTCTAAGAAGTTAAAAGGTATTGGTTGTGACAATGAAACTGAATTCAAGAATGAAGACTTCATAGCACTTTGCAATTCCAATGGTATCAAAAGTGATTATAGTGCTGCCAGGACTCCTCAATAGAATGGTGTTGCAGAAAGGAAAAACAGGACCCTTATAGAAGCTGCTAGAACCATGCTTGCTGATTCAAAACTTCCACCTATGTTTTGGACAAAAGCTGTCAACACTGCGTGTTATGTGTAGAATAGGGTTTCCATTAACAATCCACATAAGAAGACTCCCTATGAGCTACACACAACCAAAGTTCCAAGCATTACACATTTGAAGCCATGTGGCTGTCCTATCACCATTCTCAACACTAGTGAATATTTGGGGAAATTTGATGGAAAGGCAGATGAAGGCTACATTGTGGGATATTCAGCTCGCTCGAGAGCCTATAGGGTATACAATCTCACTGCCAAGCGTGTCATTGAAACTATCAATCTCAGGTACTTTGAGGAGAAGACAAACATCCAAGGAAAGGGTCTTGAATGGTATTTTGATCTTGACTATCTCAGTGACTCACTGGGATATTTTCGTTTCAAAACTAACCAAAATGCAGGTCCACAAGTGTTTGCGTCTTCTAGTGCAGGTGCTACTACTAGCATTTCAGACTCCGATGAGGATGGTGACATTTTTGTCATACCATCCTATTCCACCACAGTCGCTCCCGAAAACACTGCTACTCATGTTGGTTATACTTCATCAGACATTATGGACTCACAAGGAGCTCTTGATACACTGCTTAAGCAACAACAAGATGCTACTACTACAGCTACTCAAGGAGGCTTTGAGTTTCCTTTGGATACTCCTGTTGTACCAGTTACTCATAGTGATCCTATTGTTACTCCTAGTGCAAGTTCAACACCTATTGGAATCCCTATTAGTGATACAACTTCTACAAATAGGTTCTCTGGTCCTTCTGATCAAGGAAACTATCAAAAGAAGTCTTCAACTAAGTTGGATGATATTCATATGCATCCAATAGATGGCATTTTCGAATATGATTCATATGATGATGGCATAGTTGGGGATCTTAATAACTTGTCACCAGAAGTAGAATTAGCTCATACTCCTATTCAGTAGATCCATAAAGTACATCCTACTACTCAAATCATAGAAGATCCTGGTTCTACTATCAATACTCACGACATGCATAAGAAAGCAACTTTTGGTCATCATGCTCTTGTGAGCTACATTGAAGACCAAAAGCGAAATAATCACACACAGATTTTCTTTACTGTTTGTATGCTTGTTTTCTGTCACAGGTGGAACCTAGGTCTGTCTCACATGCTCTTGAGGATCAAACTTGGGTGGAGGCTATGCAGGAGGAGATGCAGCAATTCTTGTTTCAGAATGTTTGGATCATAGTTGTTTACCTGATGGAAATACAACAATTGGTACCAAATGGATTCGCAAAAACCAGAAAAATGCAAGGGGTATTGTGGTGAGGAATAAGGCTAGACTAGTAGCACAAGGTCACACTCAACTTAAAGGCAATGACTATAATGAAGTTTTTGCTCCTGTTGCACGAATTGAGGCCATTCGTTTGTTTTTGGCTTTTGCTTTTTATATTGGCTTTACGGTATTTCAGATGGATGTCAAGAGTGCATTTCTACATGGCAAGATTGACGAGGAAGTATATGTTGTTGGGTCCACTAGATATGGATCTTGCAGCCTGTTAAGGATGGTGAACGACTTCTGTAATCACAAGTCTATTTACATAGAGACTCTAGATGAAACACACAGTATAAGTGCGAAATACAATTACTATGAACAAGAAGAAACATAATAAATATAATAACTTGATCCTTACTAAGGATTTCTACTATTAATATGAACTAAACAATGTTTGATCAAGGCGTGTCTAACCCTTCTGCCAGTGGTTCCTTTTATACTTCAAGGAAACCCTAATATAGCATTAAACCAAAACGTGTAACTTCTGATATGCATATCCTTTCCTAACATATCTCATGCATATCCTAACAAATTATTCAGAATAATAATGTTTGACTTTCTACTAGACCAGGAGCACGTGTTGCTCCTACTACTACTAGGACCAGGAGGATCTACATACCTCCTAGCATACCTATTACAAATGTCTATTACAGAGGTCCTAACAAGCCTACCCTAAACTTGAATTTGACTTGTTGAGTTCAACTTTCCTGGTAGATCTTGCAAAACAGCTTGAGGATTGGAACAACAACACAAACAACAGCAGTATAACCATCAGCATGAACAACACAAAGACTGCTGCAACAAGTAACACCTAGAAGCTTCTTGAAAGCTTGAAACAGATCTGCACCTTGTGGAATCTTGACAGCAACATGAGCAGATTTGATGAGCCTTTACCAAGTAGCTACTCACTCTTAGGCTAGCTAGTCTTTGTGGTGGAATACGCATCACCCTGGGAGACCAAAACCCAGCCCAACTCTTAGAACGTGTATCAATAGTGAGTGGGGGTACCCTAATGATTTTGGGTAAATCATCACAGCCGTCAACGGATTTGAGATGAGTCTTTACAAGAAGCCGTACCCTTCCGGACTAGCCAACTCTTAGCAATAAAGCATCGGTGAGCTGAAAACCCTATATCTTTGAGAAAGCTATTACAACTATCAAAAAATTTAATATAGATCTTTACCAAGAGTCGTACCCCCTTGGACTAGCCACTTTTTAGTCTAGGACCAAGGCAAGTGAAAACCATCCAGTTTTGGGTAACTGGCAACCATCAACGGATTTGATAATCACAACAGAGCCATACCCTCATGGTGAATCAACTCTTTCTTGTCTGTTAAACATGGTGAGTTGAGCACCATTTGTTGTGTGGACTGAGTCCAACACCAGAAGTACCTCTCAAAACATCCCAAGTGTGAAAATTCCAAGTGGAAAACAATGTTATGATTGAAAAGTATAAGCAGATATTATATTATTTACAAGTTATGAAATTCCATCACATGTTTAAAGTATAAGCAGATATTATATAAAACTATGTTTTTTTTACTTAATAAAATGTGAGTCACCAATCACTGTACATATTGGTGAAAAGAATGTTAGTGTAACACAAGAATTAAAGAACCAAACCAATCACTTACCAGAAGCGGCAACCTTGTCCGCATGCAGCCGGGCTTGAATACCTTCAACCAAGGTAGTGGCCATGGCAGACTCATTACTAGAAGGAGCATTAGATACCAGTAGATGACATTCCAACATAACTTCCATGGTTGAAATGGTCAATGGATACTCCATATCCGTAGGCATAAACACAATGACACCAATCTCAAGCTCTAACACATGAACCCCACAACCAGCATACAACTTCCACCTCCTTAGCACCCATCAAGGTTGATCCTTCCATACACCAACATGGGTAGAATCAGGAGGGGAATCTAAAATCAGCTTCAAATAAACCCAAATAGTCAACCCAGGCCAGTTGGGAAGCTCACTCAGAGACTTAGGAATCTAAGCATCCACCAAACCATACAACAACATAAGATCACGACGCTCTACCCAGGTAAAAATGTTTTTCAATCAAGAGACATAGCGAGTGTAGCCATCACTAGTCGTAATATTATGTGTAAAGGTACCACGAGAAATAGGGGATGGCCGAACTTCCCAAGCGACAATCACACCCTTGCCCATGTGCAACTCCGTCTCACTATCTGAAGCAACATCAATGAGATTGGTAGGATCTCTCTTCTCAAAGGGGACAGACTTACCACGACGAGCCTTTTTCTTTCTAATAGAGCGGCGAGGTGAAGGGACACCAGAAGAAGATTCATCCTTGACCTTTCCAGCAGCAGTAGCATAAGCAGTAGTAGAAACAAAGTCCTTACCAACCATAGGATCAGATTTAGCTGCACCAGCGGATGAGGTAGGAAGTGGTTCAGTCACCGGTGTTGATGTTGGCTTCACAGCAGGAGTAACAGGAGTTGGATTAGTAGCAAGAGTTGTAATAGCTTCATTGGTGGTGGTAGTATCAACATGAGAGTGAGTGGGATTAACAGTTGAAGTGGTGGTGGTAGGATCAGTAGTAGAAGGAGCACTAAAAGATGGAACCCCAGAAGTATCCTTGTAAACATTCGACGAAGAGGTGCGTGCAGCAGCACGCTTAGAAGTGATGACAACACGATGAGGTGGGTGATAAATCAAGTGTTCAGGGACAGGTGTATTTTGACGCTTGATCATCTTTGTGTAAAGATCTTTAAGCTCATCAAATGACAACCTCCTCACCCTTTCCCATGTCCATCCTGTCTGATGGTAAGCAGCCGATTGATTCTTAACATATTGTTGCATCAACTTTCTCTCTTCGATACGCGACAAAGGTCTGTTATGGTGCTTTTCACGAAGCTGGGCAGCAAGAGACAACTGTTGTTTACGCATCAAAGTCATTGCCCGTTGAACACAATTGCCTCGATTCACATCAGCGCCCAACAAATCTGTGAACTGCGAGTAGTCAGAAGTAAGTATGGTAAGCACCCTCATCCAGTTATTGTCATTCCAATGCATGGCGTCATGCCTCAACTGCTCACGTCTTTGTTGTTGAAGGGATTGATCCTCAGCCCTGGCTTGTTGGTCAATCTCCTCTTGCAATCGCTGAGCAGCCTCGACCCCCCAATCTTTCTTCCTCTAATTGTCTGTGAGTACGCTTCCTGGGAGGAGAGGGTGCATTAGTCATAGGGGCTTTGCCCTTGGGATCATGAGATGGACTAGCAGAAGGACCTACAGAAGCACCATCAGAATCATCCATTGTCTTGGGATCAGCAGAAGCATTAGGAATGCATGAAGGACTAGGAGGAGCAGGCAAATCATCACTCGGCTTATCAGCAAAGGCAGCCCTGGCCAAAATAGTCAGCCCATCCTTCGCAACATCTTCATCAGAATCAGAAAGCACAACTTTCTTCTTTTGGCGCTTCACCTGTGACTCCAATGCTTTAACCATGTTCACCAATGGAAGCACGAAGTCTCGTGTGAGCTTTCGGTGCTGATTGATGTCATCTTCCAAAGAAACAATCTTCGCATAATACTTGTGCATAAGAGCTAGCAAAGAAGTTAGAGTAACAGATTCCTTAGCTTCCCCACCAAGAGGACTTGGCTTGGGGGATGCATCATTGGGACCAGAAGCAACAAATGGGTCATCCATATGAGCATGTGAACTAGAAGGCTTCTCAGCAGAGTGCGAAGCTGGGCTAGGAGGGGGAGTATCAGCAAATAGGGACTCATGTGGGCGATAAGAGGGGCAGCTTTTGAGGTAGATGGCATTTCTACCACCACCTCTCTAGCTGGCTCCTCAACCTCCACATGAGGCACACCATTAGCAGGATGCTCCTCCTCTATAGGAGCATCCTCCAATGGAAGTTCCTCCTCGGCTTCCTCAGCCAGAGGAATCACATTGGGATCCCCTTGGGCAAGGCCCAGCATAGCATCAGTAAGTGGCCTCACAGGACCCTTATATCCAAGTGCCATATTTGCAAACACTTTTGAAGTAAGCTTGGGGGTCACATATTCCTCCCTATTCCTAGGTAGGCACATAAGAACCTGCTACAAAAACCTAGGGTACATCAAGAACTTCTTCCTAGAGCCAGTATCACTAAGGATATAAATCATGTCATCAAACAAGTAATGAGAAAAGTTAAAAGTACGACCCTGAGCAAGACAAATCAAACCAGTAGCAAGGGGGATGGGAAACGCATCCCAACTCCCAGACTTTAGACTCAAACAATGAATCAAGAAGTGAACCAGTAGATTCCATTGAGGGGCAAATCTATTCTTCTGGAAGTTACACTTCCCCCCATGATTATAACCTAGAGCACCATACCATCCAATACCTCTGAATTGGGAATAGAGACAATGCCATCTTCATCCTGGTGATGAAGGGCAGATCTATTGGATACCTCAGACACCACATATGAGCGACCATCTATGATACCATTAAGCTCTAGTGGGCGACCCAAAACATCAACAAGGTGGGCAGTTGCCCAAAACTGACGTATAACAGTATCATACACAGTGGGGCAAACAGTAAGAGCATACCTTAGATTAGAAGCTTCAATGTATTCCAGCATGTCCGTGAACTCTTCTCTTTTAGGACCTTCGCCAAGATAGGCCACCTTGTTGTGATCGACTTTGTACTGGAGTGTGGCCATTGTTGATGATTGAAGCAGTGGAAGAGGATTGATTGAAGAGGGTGAAGAGTAGGAGCGTATGTGTGTGTGTATGGTTGGGATGATTGAGTCAAATGAGGAATTTGACCATAAATAATGGTCATAAAACTATTCATTGACCCCTAATTATGGGGGCTGCCCTTTCAAAATTAAGTCATTAATACAAGAGTAACCACTTGCCCCTTAAACCATTATTTGTAAATCCCAGTTACCAAAGAGAAACAAAAAAGATATACACCAGAAGTAACTCGCGTTGACAGAAAATCAAAATGCGTAAAGGTCAACACTAGGAGCACCAAGTGGTCAATGAAAGTTAACGAAGTGAACTGTAACCCAAAATCGATACTAGAAGCCAACCATGAGTGAAATAGAAGGGTTTGTACCCACTAGGAGCAAAAGACTGCCACTTGGAGTAACCAAAATCTTCCACTAGAAGTTGCACACACCGCAAATACCCATGAAAACTGTTGTTAGAATCTACCATATGTTAGATTGTGCAATGAAATATGTACAATAAGCCTCCCCTTAGGCTAATCCTCCCCTCAATCCTAGGCCTCAAGGATTGACCATACCAATTTGAACCACCAAGTGGTTGAATCTCGGACCATCAAATGCTTTAGTTAATAAATCAACAACATTATCATTTGTATGCACTTTAAGAACCTGTATCAGCTTCTTCTCATTGGCATCCCTTATAAAATGGTGCCTAATCTCAATATGATTTGTTCGTTGATGAAAGACAGGATTAAATGCAGATAGTCCTTTGATTGTCGATGAAAATTTTGGTGTTCATGAAGTTGAACCCATAATCCAGCATCTTATTTTGTATCCACATAACTTGTTCACAATAACTAGCAACATCTATGTATTTGGCTTCTGTTGAAGAGGTAGCTACTATTGTTTGTTTCTTACATTGCCATGAGATAAGTCTTCGACCCAAAAACTGACAACCACCAGTAGTAGATTTCCTATCGTTATTGGGACTTGCATAGTCACTATCACTATAGGCTTCAAGAACAAAAGGTGATTCCCTTGGATACCACAAGCCTAGCCTGGGTTGTGCCTTGATATACTTGAAGATTTTCTTGACTGCATTCAAGTTAGATACGGTTGGAGCCACCTGATGTCTAGAACAAGCACTTACTACAAACATTATGTCCGGACGTGATGCAGTCAAATACATGAGTGAGCCAATCATTGACCTGTACATCTGAACATTTACCGAAGGATCTGGCTCATTCTTGAGTTTGACTTTAGTGACTTCATAAGGCGTTGATGCTAGTCAAAGAGGTTCCACATCAAACATCTGAAGAATCTCATGAACATACTTGTCTTGACTTATGAAGATACCATCCGACTGCTGCTTGACTTGAAGACCAGGGAAAAATGTGATTTCTCCCATGGCAGTCATCTGAAATTCGCCTTTCATTAGCTGTTCAAACTCATCACACCATTCCTTCTTAGTAGAACAGAAGATAATATCATCCACATACACTTGAACTAGGATGATGTCCCTGGCATTCCTTTTAAGAAACAGTGTTTTGTCAATTGTGCCTCTTTTATAGCCGTGTTTCAACAAGAAAGTGGACAGACGCTCATACTAAGCTCTAGGAGCCTGGTGAAGTCCATATAGAGCTTTGACCACCTTGTAAACTTTCTTGGGGTGAAGTGGATCCACAAATCCCTTAGGTTGAGTGACATAAACTTCCTCATCAATCTTGCCATAGAGAAAGGCACTCTTAACATCCATCTGAAAAACTGTAAAGCCAACATAAGAAGCGAAAGCAAAAAACAAACGAATGGCCTCAATCCTAGCAACAAGAGCAAAGACTTCGGTATAGTCAATTCCTTCAAGTTGAGTGTGACCTTGTGCAACCAACCTAGCCTTATTTCTCACCACAATACCCCTTGCATCTTTCTTGTTTTTGAGAATCCATTTGGTACCAATTGTTGTCTTTCCATTTGGAAAGTCAACTAGGATCCAAACATTCTAAAACAAGAACTGCTGCATCTCCTCCAGCATAGCCTCCACCCAACTTTGATCCTCAAGAGCATGTGAGACTGACCTATGTTCCACCTGTGAAAGAAAACAAGCAAACAAACAGTGAAGAAAGTCTATGTGATTATTATGCTTTTTGTCTTCAATGTAGCTCATGTGACAATCCGTCAATTTTTTATTGATATTTTATTCTCAATATTTAATTAAAAATATTATTTTAATGTTATTATATGAACTCACTTATTTTTGGGAAATAATTTGGATTTACGTCTTGAAGTAGCATCGACTACGTTTAAACCGGAGGATTCTACGTTACGTGCTTACGTTTACATACACCGTCTTTTGGTGACAGTCCGACATTTAGAAAAATAAATTTATCCGTAAATATTAATTTGGGATTTTAAATTTGAGTTGATTCATAAACTCACAAATTTACGAGAAGAGATTAGGACTTACGATTTTAATTTAACGTCCTTTACGACTAAACCGGAAACCTTAGGATTACGTATTTACGTTTTCGAACTCCGTTTTTGATGAAACAATTTTTATTAGATTCGTTTTGTGCCGTTGATTCATAATTTATAAAAATGTTTTTCGTAAAACGACCCGAAGGAACGCAAATCGAGGAAACTAGAATCAAGGAGTACCCGTAAATAAATGGGGATGAGACAAGTGGGACACTTGTCCCACCCTCACTCAAACCGGCCTAACTAGCTACACCTCAACACTTGATGTGTCAAGATGTAAACATTAAGCTAACAAGTGTAAGTTAGCCTTACACTTAAGCTAGTTTCCTTCCACTCAACACAAAACCATTCAATCATACCATTTGCTCTCATTTGTACACATGCAAACCACCCAAAAACACTCTCTTTCCCTTCCTCTTTGCCGTCCAAAAATCAA
This sequence comes from Glebionis coronaria, assembly GCA_025667525.1. NCBI lineage: Eukaryota > Viridiplantae > Streptophyta > Magnoliopsida > Asterales > Asteraceae > Glebionis > Glebionis coronaria. The sequence goes on from CM046880.1 coordinate 137,079,033, forward strand.
GAACAAACACCCCATCCATACAAATTTTAACCACAAACATATGTTATAATTAATATATGTTAATCTCCATTCAAAGAGATGAAGATTGGTGCAAGTTTTAACATCCAAGGAGGAGTTTACATGGAGTCTTGGGGCTGATTTTTCACAAGGAGTTTATGAAGATTGGTGGTCTTGAAGATGGTCTTGGTTCATCCTCAATCAAAATCCATGTCCAAATCATAACCTACATCAACTTGGTGGTATAAAGATTGTCCTCCTCATCCTCTTTTTATTTTTGATTATGTAATATTGTGTTTCTTTCACTTATGTATATGTATATGATGATGAATGATGATTAAAAATATTGTGTGGGGATTTGGTGTTGATAAACATGCTTAAAAAGATGAAAAACTATAAGAAACAAGGTTAAAATCTTGCTTAATTTAGATGGCTGTATAAAACAGTAAAGAATCATATGGTAAACTGGTAAAATGACTTGAATAAATTTATATACAGTAAGCTATGGGTCTTGTACACATGTGAGAGTTGGCCATGCAATGAAATCATTGTAATGAGTGAGATATGATCAAAACAAGTTTAGAGTACCAATCTCAGTTCACTGTTTTGGACGACTTTAGAAAATACTTAGAGGATGATTCAACAGTAGCTATAGGAGAGTTAAATGGAGCACATATCATGTAGTTTATGTCATAAAAATTTGAGCTTCTATCTCCATATAGAACTCTAGATATGGCAGTTTTGGTGAACATGAAAATAAAAATCAGATTTTGGAAATTAAAGTATAATTCTATTATATAAGCACTCAAAATTATATAGTATAAAATGTGAATAAAAACCCACTAACTCATATAATACATTTATATAAATATGTACAATGGTAAATAAGTGGATATTTTATAAAAATGGTAACTTGTTAAGTTTTATAAGTTATAAAACTATAAACATGATTTTTACGACTTTTTTCGGCTATTACCGTAAAATTAACGTTTTTGTTAAATAAAACGTAGACGGTTGGACCCGTCTAATGTGAACTTTATAAAACTCATATACTGATATATAAACATATATAACAAGTAAAAACCGATAAAACCCGAACTATATAACATACGGACATTAACGGGCTAAGTTAACGTTATTAGACTAATACAACAAAATGGACTAAAACACTTATAAACTTATTTATTGGGCTTAACCCATTTGGGCCCAACATGTAAAGTATAGATACTGATAATGTAAGTATAAAATGGATTAAAACAAGTTAAAGAACTTATAATAAGTTTATTGGACCTAAGACACGTAAATAGGTAAAACTAGTAAACTAGTAAGAAGTTACCAATACGTAAACACTAAAATGAGTAGACAAGGATATATAAACCCACTTGATCATCATCATATGTACAAAAATCATCATATACATACATACTTGTTATTTTTATAAAGTCATTGGACATGAGTCTAAGACGAGTATTATTTGTCTAGGTTTCCGTGATTGAAGCGCGTACAGTACGTCCGAATTGCCGATAACCCGCCTTCCCACATCAACGTGAGTTCATAGCCTCGCACTCTTTTAAATGTTTTTATGAAATGTTTTATAAACCCGAGAGGGAGATAACATGTTAGTTTTTATAAAATAGGACACCATTTGTCCCGATTGTTTGTTTATTGATTTGGACCCGAATGATTGTATGACCCGATAAATGATTAAAGGACCCGATAGATGAAATAAAATGGATTATTAAAGTTAGGTTATGTCACTAAAAGTCCCATTAGCATGAATTGTAAACTACCGGGATTTGGTAGACGCTTATGCTTATAATAGTACTATTTTGGGACGATCACCCCAGTTCGCGCCTTGACGGTTGATCCCCGTCGTGCCACATTGATTGGTAAGCGAATTTATATATGAGAAGATTTCCACAGCGTAACCTTTATGACGACACGCTAATTTAGATGGGCAAATTGAGTATCGGGTTAGCTACCCGTTGTTTGTTTTAGTAAGGTAACAATGTCATGCGGCTTATAATAATCCAGTTAACGAAATACTACTAGACGCATCAAATTACGACGTATTGCCTGACTAGCAATACGGGGTCATACTATTGATATTATGTTCGTGTTTTGGTTTTCATAACCATATTCATATAACGGTTTTTATTTAACTTTATACAACGTCGTAAGACGTATTGTATGATGTTTTACGACATTGGCTCGTATAATGATTTTTAAGGCAAATGCCTATATTATGATTTTCGATAAGGATTTGTATAAAAATAACTTTGGATATTTTATGGCCTATTACAATGATTTGTACGAAATGATTTTTGATAATAATTTTATACCAAAGTATTATTGATGGAACTTATTAAACTCTATGAATTCACTCGGGGTTATCGCTGACCTTTTCTTTTAACATGTTTTATCTCAGGTACTTGAAGGTAATTCTCGGGAAGACAACAAGAATTCATGGCCCGCACTTAAACAATAATTTCCATTCAAATACTTTGTAAAACTTTGTATTAAATATAATGACTTGGGACCTATGTAAATTTGACTTTTATGAATGGAAATGCTTTATGATTAAACGACGCGATTTTTAAGCATTGTCTATGATGTGAGTAATGTGCTATCCCGTAACACCAACTAGTCTTCCGCTGTATTGAGTTGTATAAATTTAGGGGTGTTACAGTTTGGTATCAGAGCTCTCGTTATAGAGAACGAAATATTTTTTAAAACCAAGGTTTTGAATAAAACATTTCAAAATCTTTTAACTATAAACATTTTTCTCAAAATGTCTAAAAATCTTTTGACTATAACGGTGCCGAAGAATTCCCGAGTTACCGACAAGGCCAGACTGAGAAGTGTTATTTTAATATATATATAACTTAGATTATATATATATATATGATGTAGTTTTATTACATGATTGTTTGATGATTATTTTGATATTTATACACGGTATTTATACGACGTAGATTGTCACAAGGAACCCTAAATCCCCTAGTAAATTAATCAAAGCTATTCTCGTAAGAATTCTAGCTATCCTAGATCTAAACCAAGTTGTGGATGTTTATGATCCCAACAAATGGTTGATATTCGTAGAAATGTAGATAGTAGTTGATTGTGATATTGAAGAAGAATTGGTGAGATTAAATCTGATATCGATGTCATGACGATCTTTCCTTATAGAGTGGAGTTTGACAAAACGTTACCGCCTAGAAAGATGTCATCTGATTCGTTGTCATCCAATTCTTAAATTGAAATCGAAAGGGTGAATGTTGCACTTGAGGCTGTCATTGGAACCATTACCCAAAAAGCCTCATGCCACTAGTACCTTTCTGAGAAATCTGATTGAATGTGTGAGTCATCTCATGCTAGTGACTCATTTGATAATTGTTGTTGTAAGAGCTATAGGATTGGAATTAAGTATTGATTCATATCGAGCTTTTATTGCCCTTTTAAGGTTTATAAATAAGGTTAAAAGTATTGGAATATGAGGTAGGATATCGAATTGAGTATAAGTTGATTGAAACTTGAATAAAGTAAAATTTAACTCGTATGGAATATGAAATTGTTAAGAGGAAGTCGTTAAGTCCTATGATTGAATTATAAGGTTTTAAATGATTGTTAGATCGTGTTAAGTGTTGTTCCTAGGCCATTGTCCACTGACGAGGATGCCCAGTGTCCAATAAATAAATTGAAGAAATCTTCTTCTGAATTGGGACCGATGGATCTTCTGGGACATGTGGAACACCTAATGACTCTTGTAGATTAGTATTCTTTGTGATATCTTTTAAAAATCCCTAACTTAACTGAGACATCACTTGGTAGGATGAGTTCTTGGAATTGTATGACATAGTGACACATAATGTGTTACGGTACAATTTGACTTGTTTGTGATTAACGAAAAGACTACCTTTGATTGCTAAATTCTACATGTATCGATGTTATCTATCTATTCTTGCTTCATCCTAATGTTCGCATTAGTGATGCAACCATTGAACAAGTACTCATCTCGATTTGAGTTACGTTGTGGATTATTCTTTTGAGTGCCATCGAGGTAATGAACCTCATGATTATTTGGCTAAAGCTCATTTCCTATCAAATTATAGTTAGTTCTTGGTGAACAACTCTTTATCACTCTTTTGCAGATCACTCATTGTTTTTATAAGATAAAATAGTATTCCTTGAGAAAATTGAATTTTCATCACTATAAGGATTATTTAAAGTGAGATTTATAAGTGATTGTTATCGAAATGAAGTTGTTTATAAAACACCTTGGAAAACCTAATTGTTTTCATAACAAAGAAAATCTTTGTAAATTTATTTTTTATTCTTATTTAAGAATTAAGCATGAAAATGTTTTTATTATAAACATGATGATAAAATTTTGACGAACTGAGTATTGCATCGTTAATCTTGAAATTGTATATAGTTGCGCGCCTACATACAATTTGGAATGGACCATGCAAGGCTGATTAGTAGTCACCATAAAACTGATTAATAAACACTAAATTTTCTTTGAAGATTGTGGAAGATTAAAATTTATGAGATCTGCAAGAAGTGAAAAATAGGAACATAGTGTTAGGGACACCTACATATGTGCCTGTAGCATCTATTCTTCTGAGTCGAATTTACTCATCTGTGGAAATTGTCTTATTTGACAATTGACAATTCTTTCTTGTCCAACTCTCTCGTAGGGATATTCTTAGGAAAAGTATCTGATTACCGAGTGTTGATACCCGATGATGTATCGACGTTCCTATCATTTCTTTCAATTTGATTTCATTTGAATGACCTGGGTAACGATCTGAGGAGCTTTCGAATGCGTACTCAAATTATGAAAACATAGGATATATTCATATTCATTAAATGTTTTCGTTTGTATCTGATTTGAAATTCTCTCGCATAGATTATGCGTTGACCTTACTCTATTAAGGTTAGTTATGTCTCCAGATATCCTTGAACTTGTGAAGGATTATGAGTTATTATTAGTCTTTTGAGAAGATCCCATCTTATCGACGGCAACGAAACTGGAAAGTTGATAGTGCCAGTAGAATGGATTGATTGATTATGACATGACGACATTCTCTTAATTGATGGGAACTCGAATTGAATTCCTCTAAATGATAAGATGTTGATTATCAAAAGTGATCTAAATAATCCTTGATGAATGACCATATCCTGCATTTAGACTTGAAATTATACCATGAATGGTTCTGAATTAGTCGTAGATATTATAATCTAGAAATGACCTAATATGAATTTATTAAAAGATAATTCTGTTATTTGAAACTTTGATAAGTATTTGTTGATGAATTACCTAGACTTTCGCCATTAAGGCAAGTTGAAATTGGTATTGATTATATTCTCGGTACTGCACCTGTGACATGTGCACTATACGTCATCACCATCTGATTTAAAGGAATTACCGTACAATTGAGAGAGTTGTCGGAGAAAGATTTTATTCTACCAAGCTCGTCATTATGAAGAGCTATGGTGTTATCATTCCTTATATTTATAGATTACTGTGACTGAGTAAATTGATAATCGAAAGCGATATCCATAACTCTAAATGGAAGATTTGTTCGATCATTTACCAGGTTCTAGCGTATGTTTTAAAGATTTGATCCATGGCATGGTTATCATCAACTTCGCATCTGCGAAAAAGATTGTCTATTCCAATCATTACATCCAAAACTTGTAATGAACATAATGAGTTTCACGTGATGTCATTTGGATTGACCAATGCACATGTAGCCTTCATAAATTTGGTTAATCGCGTGTATAGGCTGTAATTTGATAAATTCATGCTTGCGATCATTAACGACCATTTATTTTTTTATAATAATAAGAATGAGTTAATAATTAGTTATAGACTGCCCTAAATTGGCCGAACGATAAAAACCTGTACCTTAAATATTTAACATGTGATTAAAGACTAAACCCTTTACATTACTTGACTATGTGATTAATAGATAATGGAATCTATACTGACTCTTCAAATTAAGAGCCCTTTTAAGACTTTGGGTTTTACCAAAAAGAAAATGGAAATATGTTTTGACAAATGTTTTAACAAAGGTTTTTAAGGGATTATTCCCTTATACACCAATCATTTAACTAAACACCTGTTTAGGGGTAAATGATTGTGTATACCTCAAGACAACTTAAGAAGGATTGAGGAAATCATTTAAACCATGACTTCAAATTTGAAACGATACATTTTGCTCTTAAAACTAAGAAAATTTTGACCAAAATATAACCAAAGATTTTTCAAACATTTACGAATCTTATTAATTATTTTTGATAAATCAACAAAAATCGTGTTAATTAAATTCAAATTTATTTTTGAACATTTTATATAATTGGTCGAACTAAGAAATTAAAATTTTTACGTTTACGTTTCGTAAAAATTAAATATTTATTATTTAATTACTTGTAATAATTATCGACGCTTTAGACGCCGGACTGAGCAAAACTAATAAAAATAATAGTTGATATGAAACTAAAACTCAGAAAATGTGAAGAAATAATTTTTGAATAAATATGGACATGATAATTATATCATCAGGAAAAATGAATACAAATACTGACACATTTTGTAGAAAATAAAAAAAACCAATTAGGATGTGTTCCTTAATAATGAAGGTGCAAAATAAATTGCCGAACAATATAAAAATAAACGATGTTTGAAAAAAAAAGATAATATAGATAATAAAAAGGGGTTCGCGGCTAATGTGAACCATTAGAATTGAGAAGCCGATAGCGTTAAAAGTATAAAAGGCCACTTGTGGTTGCCTAAATATTGTGAGATATAGTTATGTTGGAATTTGTAAGTATAAGTATTCTATTTATGTCATTTATGACTAAAATTATCATTGTCTAAAGAAGTTGTACTAATGGCAAATTATGAAGGCAGACATCGCCTCATACATTAGTAAACGTCTAGCTATTGCAAAGGTCATCATCTGAATTTGATTCGATTTGGGTCATCGTCGACAGACTGACCAAATCTGCTAATATCATTCCCGTTAATGATAAATGCAAAAGAGTTATGTAAATATAGTGTGCCTGTATCGAACATCTTTATCAAGATCCTCGCTTCGCATCGAATTTCTAGGGGTTTGCTCAGAAGTCATTGAGAACGAATATTGATGAGAGTACTGTGTACCACCCCAATCGAAGGGATGAGGTAAAGTAACGATACAAAATACTATAAGCGCTGTTCTATGTTTGAATGATTGACCTTTGGTAATAGACCGTATAATCGTTTTCCTTTGGAGAGATTATCATTGAGAATTTTCGTATTAGGATCGAGATCGAATCTTGATTAGGATCTGAATGTGAGAGCATCTATAATAAGGAGTTGAGATGAAGACACCCGACATACACCCACTGTGAGTTGGACATGTCTTTTAGGTTTAAGGTTTCCTATGATGGCGAACCTAACCCTACAAAATACTCGCCCCGCGAGACCTGAATTGATTGTTGAAATTAGGATCTAATTATTGACTGCCGGTAGTAGGCAAGAGGTTATGTGAATACGAAATTTAGATCTTGAAGTGCCAGATGGGTAGCGATGTTATGCCAAAAGTTTTAACCTTGGAAAAATGAATTAATGATCTGACAAATAATGGGATATAAGTCCACGTTGTATGGGACCATTGAGATGATGTAAAAGATTGGTTTGAAAGGCATATAAGCTGGATCTACCCAAGGACTTCAAGAGATGCGTGAATTATGTTTCGTATATCGAACTTGATGGAATATTTATCAAGTGAAAATCTGATTGTTTCTTGGTAAAGTTTAGATCGGCGAAAAGTTGCATTCATCAAAAACCCGTGAACATCATGGATAGAGAAAGTAAGTCACATTTAGCCTGATCTTATTCCTGTAGTTATGTTTGATGAAACTCGCGTGTTGTGATGAATTACACTTATGAGAAAAGACCGAATTTGGAGGTAACCCACATGGCTTAAACTCTATAAGAAGCCAGTAGTAAGATGATCTTTGAGGACAAAGATCCTATTTAGGGGTAAATGCTGTGACAATCCATCAATTTTTTATTGATATTTTATTCTCAATATTTAATTGAAAATATTATTTTAATGTTATTATATGAACTCACTTATTTTTGGGAAGTAATTTGGATTTACGTCTTGAAGTAGCATCGACTACGTTTAAACAGGAGGATTCTACGTTACGTGCTTACGTTTACATACACCGTCTTTTGGTGACAGTCCGACATTTCGAAAAATAAATTTATCCGTAAATATTAATTTGGGATTTTAAATTTGAGTTGATTCATAAACTCACAAATTTATGAGAAGAGATTAGGACTTACGATTTTAATTTAACGTCCTTTACGACTAAACCGGAAACCTTAGGATTACGTATTTACGTTTTCGAACTCCGTTTTTGATGAAACAATTTTTATTAGATTCGTTTTGTGTCGTTGATTCATAATTTATAAAAAAGTTTTTCGTAAAACGACCAGAGCGCACGCAAATCGAGGAAACTAGAATCGAGGAGTACCCGTAAATAAATGGGGATGAGACAAGTGGGACACTTGTCCCACCCTCACTCAAACCGGCCTAACTAGCTACACCTCAACACTTGATGTGTCAAGATGTAAACATTAAGCTAACAAGTGTAAGTTAGCCTTACACTTAAGCTAGTTTCCTTCCACTCAACACAAAACCATTCCATCATACCATTTGCTCTCATTTGTACACATGCAAACCACCAAAAAACACTCTCTTTCTCTTCCTCTTTGTTGTCCAAAAATCAAGAACAAACACCCCATCCATACAAATTTTAACCACAAACATATGTTATAATTAACATATGTTAATCTCCATTCAAAGAGATGAAGATTGGTGCAAGTTTTAACATCCAAGGAGAAGTTTACATGGAGTCTTGGGGCTGATTTTCCACAAGGAGTTTATGAAGATTGGTGGTCTTGAAGATGGTCTTGGTTCATCCTCCATCAAAATCCATGTCCAAATCATAACCTACATCAACTTGGTGGTATAAAGATTGTCCTCCTCATCCTCTTGTTATTTTTGATTATGTAATCTTGTATTTCTTTCACTTATGTATATGTATATGATGATGAATGATGATTAAAAATATTGTGTGGGGATTTGGTGTTGATAAACATGCTTAAAAAGATAAAAAAACTATAAGAAACAAGGTTAAAATCTTGCTTAATTTAGATGGCTGTATAAAACAGTAAAGAATCATATGGTAAACTGGTAAAATGACTTGAATAAATTGATATACAGTAATCTATGGGTCTTGTACACATGTGAGAGTTGGCCATGCAATGGAATCATTGTAATGAGTGAGATATGATCAAAACAAGTTTAGAGTACCAATATGAGTTCACTGTTTTGGACGACTTTTAGAAAATACTTAGAGGATGATTAAACAGTAGCTATAGGAGAGTTAAATGGAGCACATATCATGTAGTTTATGTCATAAAAATTTGAGATTCTATCTCCATATAGAACTCTAGATATAGCAGTTTTGGTGAACATGAAAATAAAAATCAGATTTTGGAAATTAAAGTATAATACTATTATATAAGCACTCAAAATTATATAGTATAAAATGTGAATAAAAACCCACTAACTCATATAATACATTTATATAAATATGTACAATGGTAAATGAGTGGATATTTTATAAAAATGGTAACTTGTTAAGTTTTATAAGTTATAAAACTATAAACATGATTTTTACGACTTTTTCGGCTATTACCGTAAAATTAACGTTTTTGTTAAATAAAACTTAGACGGTTGGACCCGTCTAATGTGAACTTTATAAAACTCATATACTGATATATAAACATATATATCAAGTAAAAACCGATAAAACCCGAACTATATAACATACGGACATTAACGGGCTAAGTTAACGTTATTAGACTAATACAACAAAATGGACTAAAACACTTATAAACTTATTTATTGGGCTTAACCTATTTGGGCCCAACATGTAAAGTATAGATACTGATAATGTAAGTATAAAATGGATTAAAACAAGTTAAAGAACTTATAATAAGTTTATTTGACCTAAGACACGTAAATAGGTAAAACTAGTAAACTAGTAAGAAGTTACTAATACGTAAACACTAAAATGAGTAAACAAAGATATATAAACCCACTTGATCATCATCATATGTACAAAAATCATCATATACATACATACTTGTTATTTTTATAAATTCATTGGACAAGAGTCTAAGACGAGTATTATTTGTCTAGGTTTCCGTGATTGAAGCGCGTACCGTACGTCCGAATTGCCGATAACCCGCCTTCCCACATCAACGTGAGTTCATAGCCTCGCACTCTTTTAAATGTTTTTATGAAATGTTTTATAAACCCGCGAGGGAGATAACATGTTAGTTTTTATAAAATAGGACACCATTTGTCCCGATTGTTTGTTTATTGATTTGGACCCGAATGATTGTATGACCCGATAAATGATTAAAGGACCCGATAGATGAAATAAAATGGATTATTAAAGTTAGGTTATGTCACTAAAAGTCCCATTAGCATGAATTGTGAACTACCGGGATTTGGTAGACGCTTATGCATATAATAGTACTATTTGGGGACGATCACCCCAGTTCGCGCCTTGACGGTTCATCCCCGTCGTGCCACATTGATTGGTAAGCGAATTTATGTATGAGAAGATTTCCACAGCGTGACCTTTGTGACGACAAGTTAATTTAGATGGGAAAATTGAGTATCGGGTTAGCTACCCGTTGTTTGTTTTAGTAAGGTAACAATGTCATGCGACTTATAATAATCCAGTTAATGAAATACTACTAGACGCACCGAATTACGACGTATTGCCTGACTAGCAATACGGGGTCATACTATTGATATTATGTTCGTGTTTTGGTTTTCATAACCATATTCATATAACGGTTTTTATTTAACTTTATACAACGTCGTAAGACGTATTGTATGATGTTTTACGACATTGGCTCGTATAATGATTTTTAAGGCAAATGCCTATATTATGATTTTCGATAAGGATTTGTATAAAAATAACTTTGGCTATTTTATGGCCTATTACAATGATTTGTACGAAATGATTTTTGATAATAATTTTATACCAAAGTATTATTGATGGAATTTATTAAACTCTATGAATTCACTCGGCGTTATCGCTGACCTTTTCTTTTAACATGTTTTATCTCAGGTACTTGAAGGTAATTCTCGGGAAGACAACAAGAATTCATGGCCCGCACTTAAACAATAATTTCCATTCAAATACTTTGTAAAACTTTGTATTAAATATAATGACTTGGGACCTATGTAAATTTGACTTTTATGAATGGAAATGCTTTATGATTAAACGACGCGATTTTTAAGCATTGTCTATGATGTGAGTAATGTGCTATCCCGTAACACCAACTAGTCTTCCGCTGTATTGAGTTGTATAAATTTAGGGGTGTTACAGCTCACAAGAGCATGATGATCAGACGTTGCTTTCTTATGCATGCGGCGAGTCTTGACAGTAGAACCAGGATCGCCAATGATTTAAGTAGTAGGATGGTCTATATTGATATGCTGAACAGGAATAGGAGCTACATCCACTTCTGGTGCCAAGTTATTAAGATCCCCAACAATGTCATCATCATATGAAGTAGAGTCGAAAATGCCATCTATTGGTTGCTTATGAATATCATCTAGCTTAGCAGAAGTCTTCTTTTGATAGTTTCCCAAGTCAGAAGGACCAGAGAATCTAGTTGTCGAAGCAGGATCACTAACCGGACTACCAATAGGTGTTAAACTTTCACTAAGAGTAAAATTAGGAGCACTAGGAGTAACTAGTACAGCAGGAGTACGCAAGGGAAACTCGAAGCCTCCTTGCGCAGCTACTATCGTGGCATCTTGTTGTTGCTTAAGCAATGTGTCAAGAGCTCCTTGTGAGTCCACCATGTCTGATGGAGAGGCATCAATAGGAGTAGCATTAGTGTTAGGAGAGACTGTGGTGTAATAGGATGGAACGACAAAAATGTCATCATCCTCATCTGAGTCCAAAAAGCTAGAATGAGCATCTGCACTAGAAGTTGCAAACACTTGTGGACCTGCATCCTGGTTAGTTTTGAAATGAAAATATCCCAATGAGCCACTAAGATAATCAAGATCAAAATACCATTCAGGATCTTTGCCTTAGATGTTTTTCTTCTCCTCAAAGTACCTGAGATTTATAGTTTCAATGACACGCTTGGCATGGAGATTATAGACCTGATAAGCTCGAGAGTGAGCTGAATATCCCATAATGTATCCTTCATCTGCCTTGCCATCAAATTTCCCCAAGTAGTCACTAGTATTAAGAATGGTGACAAGACAACCAAATGGCTTCAAATGAGCAATTCTGGGTACTTTGGCTGTGAGTAGCACATAGGAAGTCTTATTATAGGGATTAGTAATTGAAACCTTATTCAACACATACTTGCAGTGTTGACAGCTTCTGTCCAAAACATAGTTGGAAGCTTGGAATCTGCAAACATGGTTCTTGCAGCTTCTATAAGAGTCATGTTCTTCCTTTCTTCAACACCATTCTGCATAGGAGTCTTGGCAGCACTATAATCTCTTTTGATACATATGGAATTGCAAAGTGCTATGAGGTCTGCATTTTTGAATTTTGTTCCTTTGTCACATCAGATACGTTTCACCTTCTTGGACAACTGATTCTCAATGAGTGTAATGAAGTCCTTGAGAATTGAGTAGGTCTCACTTTTGGCAGCCAGAAAGAAAACCCACGTGAACCTGCTATACCCATCAGTTACCACAAGACAATATTGTTTATGGTTAATGCTCCTAATGGAGGTAGGACCAAATAAATCCATGTGTAGTAGCTGCAATGGTTCAGTTATGAGGCTGAGAGCAGTAATGGCCTTGAAGGATGCTTTGTGTTGTTTGCCTTTGCTGTACGCAAGGCAATTGATATCATTTCTGAAAGTTTTGGGAGGTAAGACAGAGACCAAGTTCTTATTTGCTAGTTTGTGAATGGTCTTGAAGTTTACATGTCCCATCCTTCTATGCCATTTAGTGGCTTCATCTTCTGATGCTTTAGCAACCAAACAAGCTAGTTGATCAGTAGGATTAACTTCATTCATCTTGATACTATAGAGATTGTGTCTTCTAGGGATTCTAAGTAGAACATGAGAGACATCCGGTAGCTTAAAGTCTTTGGATAACACCAGTGCTTCAGTATCTGTAAAGAGGACAAACTGCTTCTTGTCACAAATATGAGAGACAGAGATTAAGATGAAGTGTTGAAGTGCTTCCACATAGTAGACCTGCTCAAAATTAAGGTTAGGTGTCTTAATAGTTCCTTTGCCAGAGATCCTTCCTTCACCACCTCTGAAGTAGACCTTTCCGCCTTGAAATGGTACAAAGTTAGATAAAAGTCCTTTATTCCCTGTCATGCTCCTAGAGCATCCACTATCAACTATTCCAAGAGTAGGATCTTGGTATGGAGTTATCTACAACAACAGAAAAGTTATATGGAAAAATTAGTGTCTTAAGGGGACCCAGATCTTTTCAGGTTTGAGTCTGCCTTGTGGATCTTTAGTAGATAGCCAAGAATATTGATGAGATCCACTGTTGTTCTTAGGTTTCCTGTTCATCAAATGGGTGTTATTGTATGACCAAGAACAACCTGCTGAGGGCTTAACAGCAGTACCCAAATTTCCCAACCCATAATACATGTGATCTGAATTAAAAGCATAAGTCTGATTAAAGTTCTGAAAATAGTTGCTGGTTGGTCTATTGTAGGTGCAACCATTGCTTCTCCAAAGATTAGAAGCTGAAGGAGATGTCCTTCTAGAAGAAGAATAGGATTGGGCCCATGGTTTTAGTATTCTAGAAGAAAAATGAGCAACTCTTGATGGACCAGGAGCAGGATAAGCTTGATAAACAGAAGGAGTTTGATCATAAAAATCACAATCCTTAATCAAATGAAATTTACTTCCAAAAACAAAGCATGTTTTAAAAGACCTTTTATTCAAATGACATTGTTTCACACTACTAAATTTATTACAAACAACTCTTGGAGAATCAACATTCCTAGGACTCAATAAACTAGAGCTAGAAACAGTTGAAGTAGAAGCAACTCTATCATCACTCATCCTAGCACTAGTAACAGTAGGGTCATTAGTCTTGGAACTTGAAGGTCTTGACTCTTCACTTGAACCATAGGATGCATAGTCACTGGCCTTGTCAATGAAAGTACAAGAGACAAAGTCATTAGTATTAGTAGAGCTTTTGGGAGACTCATGCATCTGTGATCCATCCAAGTCAGTATGCCTAGATATGGGCATAAAAGTTCCTGTAAGAGGTGGAGGAACAACATGCATTGCTGCAGCTGGTTGAAACCTATTGTAACTAGGTTTTCCCTTCTCCTCTTTGTCAGGATCAAAGACACTTAAAAAAGATAAATCAAACACATCTTTTGAATCAATATATTTATCAAAGCCTAAACCTCTCTTAGTTCTACTAGACATGCTGCTATCAATTAACTTGGAAAGATTCTCGGGTGCTTTTTCCCATTTTTCAAATCATCCAATATTTCTTGCATGTCTTACTTATCCTTAATATTGTCATTGTTTAGTTTTTCAGTATATTTAAGCATGTTAGTGGTGTTTTCTAAATCAATACTTAGAATTATAATTTATCCTCATATTCACGTTGAGTATCTTGAAGCCACCTCTTTTTTTGTTCCAATGTTTTTAAAGAACTCTTATATGCTTGAACTTCTAGAAAATATTTGTCATTTTGCTCATTAAGTTCATTCTTTTGAGTCAATAGTTCTGAGTATTAATCATGACAACCAAGAGGGAAATTTTGTACTTGAGGCGATATTTCCATAAGAGAAAATTCTTCGGCTTCCTAGGCATCAGATAGATTCCCAGCAATCATAGCAAATACATCAGTAGAAGCTTCAGTTGATTCCAAGGTAGCATTCTGATGATCATTCCAGTTAACCATAGAGTCAACAAACACCAAAGCTTTCTTTTCATCCTTGAGCTCTTGAACCTTGAAGGCTGAATACCTGTTCTTCTCCTGGTCATTTTTGTTAGGGCATTCCCTAGCAAAATGTCTTTGTTGCTGGCAGTTATAGCATCTAACCTTGCTTCTATCAAACCTGGCTGGCTCTCTCAGGTTGTAGTTGAATTTTCGACCGGCTTTCTTTTCAAACTTATGAACCCAAAGAGTGAGCATAACCATCTGCCATTTTAGATCCATTTCATCCAAGTCAAGTTTATCAACCTGTTTGAAATCATCAAAAGCAAGATGTTGTTGTGGATCAACATCAGCAACAAAATAGTGAAGAACAACTTCTACCTTGCTACCAGTCTTGGCTTTTGGTTCAGGAGTAGAAGTATGTTGAGATGTCAAAGTATAGCTTGGGCTACTAGCATAAGACATTGGACTAGATCCCATAGAAGTCACAAAAGCAGAGTTAACAGGAGTAGGAAAGGAATCACTTGAGTATCCTCTCACATGAGGCTCAAAGGTTAGAGTTTATAAAACAAGTCATCAAAATTAAGATAGTTAAGGCCACCTTTTTCCTTTAGGGAGATGACTACCTAATTCCATAAGTGAGGTAGGGCTCTAAGAAACTTGGCAATGATGTCTCCAGTGTCAGGTTTGGACCTGAGTTGATTCAATTGGCTAAGTATCTTTTGGAACCTGTCATACCCTTGATGAATACCTTCAGTTTCAGAGATCTTGAATTCTGTGAATTCATCTCTCAGCATGGATCTGCGCATTTTCTTTGATTCCTCATTCCCTCCAAACCTTGCCTTTACTCCATTCCAAATCTCCCTAGCATCATCCAAGTGATAAAAATCACCCATGTGATCATCAGCAAGGGACTGAAGCAAAATAGTATTTGCTTTGATTTCCTTCTTAACAGCTATGATTTCTTCATGAGTTTTAGGATCTAGAAGGATGACATTACCATTCTTGTCTCTTCCAGTAAGCTTTTTACTATTGCCAATCTGAACAATTTTCCAAATGTCTAGATTATTATTGGTGATCCAACATTCCATCTTCATGGCCTAGCTATCATACTCATCCTTCTTCAAGAGTGGTAATTTTCCATTTGTATTGGAAACAGTAGCAACGATTTGCTAAGGTTGTTGTGTTTTAGAGGTGCTTGCTTCTCCTGTTTCAGTAGAACTAGAGGCAGACATGATTAAACAAAGATGTTAGTGAAAAGAAAAAATGATTCTTCTTGTGTAGAGACTCTCCCAGGCTCTGATACCACTTGTTGGGTCCACTAGATATGGATCTTGCAGCCTGTTAAGGATGGTGAACGACTTATGTAATCACAAGTCTATTCACAGAGAGACTCTAGATGAAACACACAGTTTAAGTGCGGAATACAAATACTATGAACAAGAAGAAATAGAATAACTATAATAACTTGATCCTTACTAAGGATTTCTACTATTAATATGAACTAAACAATGTTTGATTAAGGTGTGTCTAACCCTTATGCCAATGGTTCCTTTTATACTACAAGGAAACCCTAATACATCATTAAACCAAAACGTGTAACTTCTGATATGCATATCCTTTCCTAACATATCTCATGTATATCGTAACAAACTACTCAGAATAATAATGTTTGACTTTCTACTAGATCAGGAGCACGTGTTTCTCCTACTACTACTAGGACCAGGAGGAACTACATACCTCCTAGCATACCTATTACAAATGTCTATTACAGAGGTCCTAGCAATCCTCCCCTAAACTTGAATTTGACTTGTTGAGTTCAAGTTTCCTGGTAGATCTTGCAAAACAGCTTGAGGATTGAAACAACAACACAAACAACAGCAGCATAACCATCCGCATGAGCAACACAAAGACTGGTGCAACAAGTAACATCTAGAAGCTTTTTGAAAGCTTGAAACAGATATGCACCTTGTGGAATCTTGACAGCAACATGAGCATATTTGATGAGCCTTTACCAAGTAGCTACTCACTCTTGGGCTAGCGCTTACAACAACACCGAGAGAGTTTATTTTAAGCCTAATGTCGATGTTAATCACTTGTCTTACAACTCGACAAATTATTTGGCTCCACCCGGTTTTCAACGAAGACCACCACAACCTAACCAAAACAACCAAGGGCCGCCAAGAGCTAATTTTCAAGGTAATGCCAATGTGAGGGGCTTAAATTCCAATCAGGGAAATTACCAAATGCAAAATCAAGGTTTTCCAAACCAAGGTTTCAATCCTCAAGGTTTTCCACCTTATAACCAATACCCAAACCAAGGTTTTCAGCAACAAGGGTTCAATTTACCTCATCCGCCAATGGACTTGGTTTTGCAAAATTTGAATGAACATGAGAAAATCATGCAAGCAATGCAAGAATCTACTAGACAATTCAAGAGTCCACGAATAGGAAATTCGTTCAAATGTTACAAACCCTTCGCCCCCAAGGTGCTCTTCCTTCTACAACTGAAACAAACCCTAGAGCGAATGTGAGTGCTATTACTACCTGAAGTGGAGCAACTCTAGTAGGACCTTCTATCCCTCCTCCCGTTACTCCATCTACACCTCCTCCACCCCCATTTATCCTTCCTACTACCACACCTAGTACTAGTTCTCCATTACTGTCTCCACCTATTAATGAAGAGGTACCCAAACAAAACCCTCCACCAACCCCACCTACCACCTCTAAACCTTCTACTTCTCACCCTTCAACATCTCAACCTTTACCTGCTACAACCACACCACCTAAACCCAACATCCCTTATCCTTCTCGGTTAGACAAGTGCAAACTGCTCACTAAAGAGGATGCTCAAGTCACTTCTTTTATGAAGATGATCTCTCAAATGAATTTCAACATTAGCCTCGTTGAAGCACTTGTCCAAATGCCGAAATTCGTCAAAGCATTCAAGGAATTGCTTAACAAGAAGGAAAAGATGGCTGAGTTTGTCAACACACGCTTAAATGAAAACTGTTCTGCAGTTATCTTAAAGAACTTCCGGAAAAACTTGGAGATCTCGGTTGTTTTGTGTTACCTTGCATTTTCAACAAAACCGAAGAATTTACTACCTTAGCTGATCTCGGGGCAAGTATAAATCTTATGCCATTAAGTGTGTGGAAAACACTATCATTACCCGACCTTACACCAACAAAGATGACTCTTGAGCTAGCAAATCGCACTCTCGCTTACCCCGCTGGTATTGCCGAAGATGTGTTTATTAAAGTTGGTACCTTCACTTTTCCGGTCGATTTTGTTGTTGTTGATTATGAAATAGACCCTCGTATTTTGTTAATACTTGGACGGCCATTTTTGAGAACCGAAAAAGCTCTAGTCGATGTTGCCGAAGGTGAATTAATCTTAAGGGTCGGGAATGATGCTCAAGTTTTTAAGACGGGGAAGATTACAAGTAAGACAACTGGAAAAGAATCCGCGAAAATGATTAATGTGCTTCAAGAAGAGCTTACTTCTACTTTTGAAAGTTTTAAGCTTGATGACTTTGTTGTATATGCTAATCCTCTTTTCGAGTCTTCCAAGACGATGTGGATGATTGTGATGATTCTCTCCCCAATGTGGATCCCCCACCAGTCTATGATTCTCCATCGATCTATGATGATTCTAGTTCCGATGAGGATGATTGATAGGTGTGAAAAGACCCATACTTTTTACCACTTAATTACAATAATAACCGAGCCAAAACATGTATTTTATGTCATTTATGTCGGAATTATGCGTGGTTTGTGTTTTTGTTGTGATTTAGGACGAAAAGGTGAAAATTGGAGAAAACACGGGATTTAACGGGCTTTTATAAAAGAAAAAGACGAAAGATGAAGTCGAAAAATCAAGAGTGGAAAAAGAACGGAAGTACAAGACCAATTCTGAAGATTTATCGAGGAAAAAGTCAAAAGACGGAAGTTTACTAAAAGCCGAAGAACTCGAGTCTCATTTATGAAGAAAATTCAAGAGGAGTAAAGAAATCCCAAGACAAAGTCATTGAAGTAAAATGATTAAAGAAGATTAAGGACTTGAGCATGCAATTAAGGAAAAGAAGAAAGAGGGAGAAAGCTTCCTAAGCTCCTCCCTAATCTCCACTATAAATAGGCCATTAGTTATTTCATTTCATGTTGTTGGTGGCTTGACAAATCACTCTTCCACCATTTTCATTTCTTGTTAATTATTTTCTTACATTTTAATTCCTTGTTATGCACTTTTAATTTCTTCAATTCAAGTAAGACTTTTAATTTTGGAATCTTTTCTTTTAATCAAGTTCTTATTTTTAATCATCTTCTTCTACCTTTCTTATTTTGCTTATCTTTGATTCATGTTCATCCTTGATTTTATTTCATCTTAATGCTTTTTTGATTTAAAGTTTTCTTAAAAGTATTTGTCTTTTTAAAAGTTTGATTTAAAAAGTTTGCTTATTTAAAGTTTTGAAAAGTTGTTATTTGTGCTTATTAAGTCCGTTTCGATTTAGATTCGATCAAGCCTTAGTTTGGGCTTTTTAAATAGCTTATTGCCCTTTGCTTATTTTTCGGATCAAAAAGTTAGATTGGAAAGGGTAAAACCCTTTTCCGATCAAGCTTTCCGATTGCACCCCTTTCTATCTGATCGCGGCATTCTGACCAGCACCATCTCCAGCATTCCGATCGCATTGATCGGATTAGGGTTTAGATTTTCCGATTGGCTTGTTTTATGTGTATTCCGATTGTGATTATTTTGATACATTCCGATTGGATACTTTGCCAAGCATTCCGATCTGAGCATTTTTGTATACATTCTGATTTGGTTTAATTTCTTGACATTCCGATTGGGTTATGATCAGATTATTCCGACCAGCCCTTTCCGATGGGATACATTCCGATCGGATTCCGATTGGATTCCGATCAGGTGTATTCCGATTGGTTGTTTGTTTTGTTTTGATATTTTGTTTTAGTTAAAGTGACAATTTTATTCGTTTTGTTTTTTTTAGTTTATTTTAATTTCGTTTTGCATTTTCATTTGATTGTCAATTTACTTTTTGTTAAGTTTTAATTTTGCGTCATTTAATTTCTCGTCATTTACTTTTAAAGTTTTAAATAATGTACCGTTTTACGTTTCAACTACTTGTAGTTTTAATTACTCTTCATTTATTTTTAAAGTCTTGCACATTTATTTTACCAAAACCAAAAATATTGTTTTCACCAAAAACGACTGAGTCACACTATTAACCGGAAATCAATTCGTTAAGAACTCGATTAGACCACTAGAACGATAATTTTCTTACTAGGTAAAAGCCTAATATTAAATGGCGCCGCTGCCGGCTCTTTTCGTGAGGATTTACGGTTTTTTGTGAGAGACGTGTTGGCTTTTGGGATCCGTTCACTCGTAAACGTTATTTTTCGTGTCTAAAATTTTCAAAAATCCCAAAAACATTTGAAAAATCATAAAAAGCATTTCTTTTTCAAAGTTTTGCACCAAAAATATTCTTCTTGCTCATCTATTTTTCTTTACGGATTCTTATGTCCATTGCGTTGGATGTGGGAGACGATTGTACGGGAACGACTCTTGTCAATGGTGTACATGTGAGCGGTGCGGAAACGATATCGACAACACACAATTCGGATTTTGTCCTTTGTGCAACTCGAATAATTCATCCTTTTTGAACCCACCTCCTGTTCCCTCGTGTATCTATTGTGGAAGCGATTCTCATTGGCATGTTTCGTGCCCGGTTCAATACCCGTATGGTCACGGGCAAGAACGGGGGTACAATTATGACTATGATAATAGCTATCCACACGACGCACCCAGTCTTTCTCCTCAACCGTTTTGCAACAACTGTGGGGGTCCTCACGATACTGCTTATTGTCAACCAATGAATTATTTTGAGCAAAATCCGTGTCCTCAGTTTTCTTCACCAATGGATTATTATGAACCAAACCCGGTTTCTAATTCTTCTCAACCGATGAACTACTATGAGCCACAACCATGCTATAATTCAGGTTTTCAACACTTTGAGCCCCCACATCACACCCTCAATCATCAATCCTCTCAGCAAATTAGTCTTGACCAACAACTCACTTCTTGGAACCATATTCTAGAAGGTCTAGCTCAACTCCGAGCTGACTTGCATCAGGAAAGGCAACCGTTGCTGGATGTGGACGAAACCTTGAAAACCACCTACACCTTTTTGAGCCACTTTAGTCGTTTTCCCTTCTTTTCTACACCAAAATGTTTAATTGCAGCGTGATAGGTGTGAAAACACCCATCTTTTCTACCACTTAATTACAATAATAACCGAGCTAAAATGTGTATTTTATGTCTTTTATGTCGGAATTATGCGTGGTTTGTGTTTTTGTTGTGATTTAGGAAGAAATTGTGAAAAGTGGAGAAAACACGGCATTTACGGGCTTTTATTGAAGAAAAAGATGAAAGATGAAGTCGAGAAGTCGAGAATGCAAAAAGAACGGAAGTCCAAGACCATTTCTGAAGATTTATCGAAGAAAAAGTCAAAAGACGGAAGTTTACCAAAAGCCGAAGAACTCGAGTCTTATTTATTGAAGAATTAAAAGACGAGTTTAAAGAAATCCCGAGCCAAAAGTCCTTAAAGTCCAAGATTAACAAAAGACTAAGAAGGAAGGACTTAATGGTGCAATTAAGAAGAAAGGAAGGAGAGGAGGAAGCTTCCTCTAACCACTCTCCTAATCTCCTATAAATAGACCATTAGTATCTCATTTTCATTTTTGTTGGCTAACTTGACAAATTAGCTCTTCCACTTTTATTTTATACACCTTTAATTACTTGTCATTTTTAATACATGTTTTGCACTTTAACTATCCTTTTAATTCCAAGTAAGTTTTTAATTTTCGTTCTTTAAATTCATGTCTTTAATCTTTCTTTATCATTTGATCAAGCTTATTTTTACCAATCTCATTCTACTCTTCTTCTTTTTGATTGGGCCTGAATTTCGGATTAAGCAAGGTTTTGCTTAATCCATTGCTTATTTGATTAAAGGTCTTGTCTTTTCTTTTTCCTTTTAGCTTCCATACGAAATAGCCATAAGTTTGACAATCTTATGTGCTTATTTGGTATTTAGCTTAATTGTTTTGAAAGTTTTCTTAAAAGTTTTACTTTTTAAAATCCATTTCATTAAGTTTCGTTTTTTTTAGTTTTGAAAGTTTTTAACTTTTTAGCTTATTTTCTCGTTTTGTTTCCATGTCATTCAAGTTTTTGGTTACTGCTTATTAGAATTAGCTTATTTGGATTTGAGCTTATTGCGAAATTGTGATCCATCAGAAAAGAAGGGTTAACACACATTGCGACGGGTATTTTCTCCACATTCCGATCGTGACAGGTTTGGACAAAGGACTGCATTCCAATCCGGGATTGCGATAGAAGTAACATCCCCTCATTCCGATCTGGGATTGCGATCGCACATTGCGATCGCACATTCCGACGGCTCTTGAGGTTTATTTAGTCGAAGTGCTGTCCAATTTTTCTTAGTATCATTCCGATCTGAACTGTATTGCGATCTGACACATTGCGATCTGGACTGCATTGCGATCTGAAACATTCCGATAGGTTGCACCTTTTATTCCGACAGAACATTCCGACCAGGATTCCAATGGTATGGTGACAGCATTCCGATAGTGGATTCTGATGGTTATGGGTTTTGGATTTTAATTTTGCTTTGTTTAATTTTCAAGTTACATTTTAATATTTGTCTAATTTTAATTCTCGTCACGTTTTAATTTCTAGTCATTTAATTAATTTACTTTAAAAAGTTTTAAATATTGCACAAGTTAAATTTTAATTAGTCTTAGATTTAATTTTAACGCCCTTTACTTTAACGACATTTACTTTTAAGTCTTTGCACATTTAAATTTAAAAACAACTAAAAATATTTGTTTCACCAAAACAATAGAGTCACACATAGAGAACCTAGATCAATTCGATTAGACCAACACAACGAACTTAATTTTTATACAGGGTGTCAAAAACCAGTTATTAAATGGCGTCGCTGCCGGCTCTTTTCGTAAAGATTAACGGTTTTCTGTGAAAGACGCGTTGCTTTTTGGGATCCTTTCACTTGTGAGCGTTATTTTCTTTGTGTTTATATATTGTTAAACATTAAAAATTAAAAATTAAAACTTGATAAAAATCCATAAAAATTAAAAATTTCAAAAATACAAACAGATTTTCTCTTTATTGTGTATATATATTGTCTTTGTATTTGGTTTCTTTTTCTTTTGCATTTTCAGGTGTATGCGTACTAGATCTTCTAATTATCAAGAGCCAGAGACTCAAGAAGATTTAAGTATGTCAGGTATTAACAACAATAATCATCCACCACACCTCAACAATAACAACAATGTTCTTCCACAGCCCGATCTTCGGACCATGGAGGAGCTTTGTCAACCTACCATGTTTGGACGAGGAGGACCGATTGCGCCGATTCAAATCAACGCTCCTGAGTTTTCGTTGAAGCACCACATGATTCAGCAAGTGAAAACAAATCCTTTCCGTGGGTTGCCTGATGATGATGCCAACAAACACCTCGACAAGTTCATTACAATCACCCAAAGCATGAAGTTGCCTGGTGCCACAATGGATGTTCTTCGCCTACAACTCTTCCCATATACTTTATCACATCATGCCGAGAAATGGTTTGATCGTCTCCCGAAGAATTCTATTCACACTTGGGATGACATGACTCAACGCTTTTTATCGCGCTACTTTCCACCATCCATGGTCACAAGCCTTCGTAATCAAATCAGCGGTTTCATGCAAGAACCCGATGAATCTCTTTTTGATGCTTGGGAAAGATATAATGTCTTGATTGATCGTTGTCCAAACCACAACATGCTCCCTGTGACCTTAATTGATACTTTCTACAACGGATTGACTTTTCGTGATCGTGATACGATTAATGCAGCCGCTGGTGGCACATTCATGAAAAGGAGACCCGAGGAGTGTAGAGAGTTAATTGAGAACATGACTACTCACCACAAAAACTGGGATTCCTCTGCTTCTTCAAGGAACAACCCGAGAGTCAATGTCTCTTCCACCTCAGCAAACCCTGATATGACCGAACTCACCCGCATGATGACTAAAATGAGCAAACGTATCACGCTTCTCGCTTCAAACCAACAACAACAACAAGTTAAAGCGGTTGCTAATCCTTGTGAAACATGCGGCGGTCCTCACTCATACACCGATTGTCCTTCGACTCAAGGAAATCCGGAAAATGTGTATGCAACTTATGGTAATTATTCACCGGAAAATTACCAAGCTCGACCTCAAGGGGATAGAAATTTGCTGAGTTACCGGTCAAACAACTACCTTTCACCCGGTTTTTCTCCTCAAAACCAAAACCCCGCCAACAACTACAATAGAAGCAACCAAATCCCACCAAGAGCTTCTAATCCTTATCAACCACCCACCCAACAAACCCCACCCATTAACCACGATGTTGAAGCCATTATGAGAACCCAGGGTGAGCAAATCAAGAATCTGCAGAGCCAAATTATCAATCTGAAAGGAGATATCACAAAGCAAGGAAATGAGATTAGATCCGAGCTTCGAGATAACATTCAATCCTCCTTCAGCACTCAGACGAATGATATTAAAAATATGCTTGCTAGTTTCGTGCCCGCCGCTCAACCTTCTTCTTCGAGTTCTCTACCTTCAAACACCGTCACCAATCCGCGAGCAAATGTGAGTGCTATTACTACGCATAGTGGAATTACCATTGTTGATCCACCAATCCCACCTCCATCATCTACACCTCCTCCACCACCATTTATCCCTACTCCTCCTACACCTAGTATTAGTGCACCCTTACCGTCTCCGCCTCGCCATGACGATGTACCTAGGAAGGAACCTTCAACATCTCAACCTTTACCTGCTACACCTGCACCTTCACCGCCGAAACCCAATATCCCTTATCCTTCTCGTTTAGGCAAGACCAAAATGCTAACCAAGGATGACGCTGAAGTGTCACGCTATGTGAAGATGATCTCTCAGATGAACTTCAACATTAGCTTTCTTGAAGCACTTGTCCATATGCCAAAATTTGTTAAAGCATTTAAGGAATTGCTTAACAAGAAGGAGAAGCTGATTGAGCTCGCCAACACGCGCTTAAATGAAAACTGCTCTGTAGTTATTCTTAAAGAACTTCCGGAAAAGCTTGGAGATCCCGGTCGTTTTGTGTTGCCTTGCGTTTTCAACAAAACTGAAGAATTTACTGCCCTTGCTGATCTCGGGGCCAGTATTAATTTGATGCCTTTGAGTGTTTGGAAAACACTATCATTACCCGACCTCACTCCAACAAAGAGGACTCTTGAACTTGCAACTCGCACTCTCGCTTACCCCGTTGGTATAGCCGAAGACGTGTTCATCAAAGTTGGCACATTTACTTTCCCGGACGATTTTGTCGTTGTTGATTATGAAATGGACCCTCTTATTCCTTTAATACTTGGTCGGCCATTCTTGAGAACTGGACGAGCTTTAGTGGATGTGGCCGAAGGTGAGTTAATCTTACGAGTCGGGGATGATGCACATGTTTTCAAAATGGGGAAGCTTACAAGTACAACCTTTGGAGGCCGCGAATCAGTGAATATGATTAATGTGCATGATGACTTTGTTGTCTACAACAATCCTCTATTTGACTCTTGCATTGATAATCCACTCTTTCATGATGATGAGGATGATTCTCGCCCCAATTTGGAACCTTCTACCATTTATGATTCTCCACCGGTCTTTGATGCTTATGATGATGATGATTCTAGCTCAAATTCAGATGATTATGATGACCTTACTTCTGAGTATCCCGAGCTGCCCACATACGATGATTTTGATGAGGCCGATACTCTTTCGAGCGATTCTTCTCACAATGAAGATCCTCCGCCATCACTCGATCCTACTTTGGACGATTACTCATTTGAGGAAGACTTCTCTATGTTTCTCAACACTTACTTCCCTCATGAGAGTGATGCACCTCCTTTGGACTTTGAAGATTATCGTCTTGATCCTACTTTGGATTTGAAGAACATTCTTTCAAAGGAGAAGAAACCGGTTGACACCGATATCCGCAACACGTATGAGTTAACACCTTTTTGTCCCCCTTCTGAGGATGAGGTTGTGCTTCTTCGCGGATCTTCTTCCCATTCTGCTGAGCCTGAGTGCTATTTTCCCTTAAAGGAAAGGGTGTTCGACCCCGGTATTGAAATCTTTAAGCCATCTCAGTATCAACCTGATGAAATAAAAGGAAAAATCTTTGGAATTATTGAAGACATGCTTGCACCACTTCACCCTTGCTTCCACCGTGCTCTAATACTACTTAAGGGAACCTTGCCTACTCTTATTTGGCTTTCCTTTTTCGCCTTAAGCCTCTGCTATTTGATGGACGAAAACTATGTCTTTGATCCTGGTGGATATGTTTCATGCTTCTTCCTATGATGATCAAGGTCGAGTCAGGCTCACGACTTGGTTA
Organism: Glebionis coronaria; assembly: GCA_025667525.1. Taxonomy (NCBI): domain Eukaryota; kingdom Viridiplantae; phylum Streptophyta; class Magnoliopsida; order Asterales; family Asteraceae; genus Glebionis; species Glebionis coronaria. The sequence goes on from CM046880.1 coordinate 137,105,529, forward strand.
ATAAAAATCAAGCGCTTCTTGGGAGGCAACCCATGCATCTATCTTTTTGCTTTCTTTATCATAAGTGTAGGGGGAGACCCTTTAGTTTGCTTTCCTCTCCTCCCTTCTTACAATCAGGGATTCGAGCTTCAAATACACACTCTTGATGATTCTTGACGACCCGTGATTCCGTGTTCACTTCTTCCCGGTTCTATCCTAAACTCTTTTCGATTCACTATTTTATATTTTCCAATATTAAAATAGGAATCTCTTTAGTTTTCTCTTCCTTAGCAAGATTTAAACAAAGTGCACAATGTCCTAAGTGTAGGGGAGTTTACTCCCAAATGCTTAAACATTGAGGACAATGTTTATCTTAAGTGTAGGGGGGACTTCTATCGAAGTTAAGTGGCCTTTTCCATGTATTTGTCCTCATTTTAACCGGAAAATCAATTTTTCGACATTTTTCAAAATTTTTGATCTATTTTGGCCTATTAGTTTTTCCCCTTTGCATAGTTATTTTCTTTCCTTGCTAGAATAAATGTTTAATAAAGTGGTTTTAATTTTCAAACGTTGTGAATCTTTTGACTCAACCCGAGTTTACTTGTCTAAGTTTACTCTATCTAGTATCCTTAACGTGTTTAAGTCAAGTTTTGCTAGGCTTTTATATAGGGAGCTATAAAACGCGAAAGTCTTAACTCTCACGGGTTAAGAACAAGAACTTTTCGCAAGTTCCTATAATTGATCCTAGAGAGTCGTTTATCAAGGGAACTTTAAAACGCGATTTCTAAACTTGAAAAAGTCTAAGAATTTGCAAGATCCTATAGGTGACTCGAAAACCCAAAATTTTGATTTAATAGGCTAAGCATCCACGAGTCTCATTACTTGAGATTTTAAACTGTGGAGAAGGAGAGATGATAGCGCAAATTATAAGTTTGGTATTCTTTCGGGAATTTATGTGAGTTAATTATAAGCCTATTCTCCCATCGCTTGCTAATAAATTTAGCTGCAATAAATAAGGTTGTACGATTTGAAAAGTTACTTAGCTTCTAGCCCAAGATCGTTTAAAAGTTGCTCGGTATGGATAAGAGTTCATAGCCAAGGCATAACTTATTGAAGCGGGATGCGAAGATTGGCGAGTCCGAAACGGCCCTAACAAGGCATGAGGGCTATATTTTGTTGCTAAAGATCCAAAGTGATGTGAAGAATCATTTATCGAAAATCAATATGAAGGATAGAGACACACGACGTAAAGCAAAAACTCCCCAAAAGTCATGGAGAAGTGTATCCGAAAAGACCCTAACAAGGTATGAGGATAAATAGATCCAAGTCATAAAAGGAGGCGGATCGTTGTATATCAAAATCCAAAATAAAGATTGGAGAAAAATGAAGAAGTCGTGGTCCAAATATGAATCTCTCAAAATTTCAAGTGAAGAAATTTCTATTATGAAGAGAAGACCATTATTTCATGAGCGTCTCTCAAGGTTTGAAGTATGAAGTCGCTACCAAATATCGGTCCGAGAAAGGTCTCAAATCGTGAAGCGAGTTATGCCAAGATATGAACTTTATGAGGTCCCGAGAAGCAGTTTTAAAAGATTTTGTCCTTTAGCTAACTATTGATTAAATCGTTCACTTTATCTTCGGCCTAAATAACTATCGAAATAAGTCGAACAATGCATCCTCGTGATCATTCAAGACAACAATAAAATATAAGAGATACCCCTAGGAATAAGGGAGTCTAAGTGAATAATTGGCCCACATGAGTTCGTGTTAGTTTGCTAACTTATAATAACAATGATCTCGTTTTTAAGCTTGGTTTGGAGAAAGTGAAAACTTGAGGATGATGATTATTCATAACATTTCCAAAACCCAAGGTATGCTTTTGATTTCTTTACTTTGAATATTTATAGTTTTCTATCTCTTTAATAAAGGCCACTATGGATTGATTATGATGAAAAGTGTAAACATGCTTTCTGACTAATGCATTGCATGAGGACATTGCAATGGTCAAGTGTAGGGGATTTGATAGGTGTAAAAACACCCATCTTTTCTACCACTTAATTACAATAATAACCGAGCCAAAACGTGTATTTTATGTCTTTTATGTCGGAATTATGCGTGGTTTGTGTTTTTGTTGTGATTTAGGACGAAATTGTGAAAAGTGGAGAAAACACGGCATTTACGGGCTTTTATTGAAGAAAAAGATGAAAGATGAAGTCGAGAAGTCGAGAGTGCAAAAAGAACGGAAGTCCAAGACCATTTCTGAAGATTTATCGAAGAAAAAGTCAAAAGACGGAAGTTTACCAAAAGCCGAAGAACTCGAGTCTTATTTATTGAAGAATTAAAAGACGAGTTTAAAGAAATCCCGAGCTAAAAGTCCTTAAAGTCCAAGATTAACAAAAGACTAAGAAGGAAGGACTTAATGGTGCAATTAACAAGAAAGGAAGGAGAGGAGGAAGCTTCCTCTAACCACTCTCCTAATCTCCTATAAATAGACCATTAGTATCTCATTTTCATTTTTGTTTGCTAACTTGACAAATTATCTCTTCCACTTTTATTTTATGCACCTTTAATTACTTGTCATTTTTAATACATGTTTTGCACTTTAATTATCCTTTTAATTCCAAGTAAGTTTTTAATTTGCGTTCTTTAAATTCGTGTCTTTAATCTTTCTTTATCATTTGATCAAGCTTATTTTTACAAATCTCATTCTACTCTTCTCTTTTTGATTCGGTTTGAATTTCGGATTAAGCAAGGTTTTGCTTAATCCATTGCTTATTTGATTAAAGGTCTTGTCTTTTCTTTTTCCTTTTAGCTTCCATACGAAATAGCCATAAGTTTGACAATCTTATGTGCTTATTTGGTATTTAGCTTAATTGTTTTGAAAGTTTTCTTAAAAGTTTTACTTTTTAAAATCCATTTCATTAAGTTTCGTTTTTTTTAGTTTTGAAAGTTTTTAACTTTTTAGCTTATTTTCTCGTTTTGTTTCCATGTCATTCATGTTTTTTGTTACTGCTTATTAGATTTAGCTTATTTGGATTTGAGCTTATTGCGAATTTGTGATCCATCAGAAAAGAAGGGTTAACACACATTGCGACGGGTGCTTTCTCCACATTCCGATCGTGACAGGTTTGGACAAAGGACTGCATTCCGATCCGGGATTGCGATAGAAGTAACATCCCCCTCATTCCGATCTGGGATTGCGATCGCAAATTGCGATCGCACATTCCGACGGCTCTTGAGGTTTACTTAGTCGAAGTGCTGCCCAATTTTTCTTAGTATCATTCCGATCTGAACTGTATTGCGATCTGACACATTACGATCTGGACTGCATTGCGATCTGAAACATTCCGATAGGTTGCACCTTTTATTCCGACAGAACATTCCGATCTGGATTCCAATGGTATGGTGATAGCATTTCGATAGTGGATTCCGATGGTTATGGGTTTTGGATTTTAATTTTGCTTTGTTTAATTTTCAAGTTACATTTTAATATTTGTCTAATTTTAATTCTCGTCACGTTTTAATTTCTAGTCATTTAATTAATTTACTTTAAAAAGTTTTAAATATTGCACAAGTTAAATTTTAGTTAGTCTTAGATTTAATTTTAACGCCCTTTACTTTAACGACATTTACTTTTAAGTCTTTGCACATTTAAATTTAAAAACAACTAAAAATATTTGTTTCACCAAAAACAATAGAGTCACACATAGAGAACCTAGATCAATTCGATTAGACCAACACAAAGAACTTAATTTTTATACAGGGTGTCAAAAACCAGTTATTACAGCGTGGGATAGAATTGGTGAAATTGAACATACTCGGGGCGATGAACAACAAAAGTTGCTGCATGAGCTTCTTAAAGATGTGGAGGTTATCAAGGAAGAGTTAGTCGACTACGTCACTCCTAACTGGACTCGTCCCATCTATTATGATGATGACGACGACGATGATGATGTCTACACTTTCAACCAATCTTCTGAAGTTGCTGCTCCTACTCTCGATGTTCCTACTGCATCTAAGGATCTAGATTCGTTGAATGAGCTTAGTGATGTTGGTCTCGACAAGGTATTGGATGATGAGGTTTGTGACTTACCTGCTATGGAGCCCGAGGACGACGTTGCTCTTACGGACGAGGTCGATCCTAGTGATGACGATTCTTCTCTCTGCTATGAGAACTTCACCTTTGAAGTTTCTCAATCTCCACCGGGAGATGCGGGCGATGACGATTTATTATCTACGGCTTACGAAAAGTTCACCGATGAACATGATCTTGTGGATAAGGTGGAAGACGTGCTTATTCGCGATAGATTACGGAAAGTTCATCTTCTTATTGCTCAAATCGAAGAGTTGAATTCTCCTTTACTTTCCAAGTCTTTACCTCCATCTATTCCTTCCGTTGAAGATAATGACCCATTGTTGGAAGAAATCGATATCCACTCCATCCCTCAAGGTATTGATGATTATGACACGGAGGGGGACAATATTTTTGATAATTTGCTGCGGGAAAGTATTGTCCCAAGTTCCCCTCTTGAGCACCTTTCATCCTCCCCTTAGCCACCATTACGGAGGATGAGTGCTTTGACCCGGGAGGTGACATTGATTATGCTATGATTGATAACAATACAGCTTTGCCGCTTGCTCAGCATCCATTGTCTTTGGGGGAGGAAAATGTGCTTACTTTACCCACCCCACCTCCTGTGGATCTTGAATTCACATACATCTCGTATGTTGAAAGGACTTTTCTCCCATTCAAGACTTATCCCCCCGCCTCTCCTTTGTTGATGTCAACCGGGAACGAGGACAAGGTCTTTGATCCTGGTATCACATTCGAGGTTTCCCCATGGACCATTTAATTCGGGGACGAGTCAGGCTCGTGACTCGGTTAATATAAACAAGCGCTTTTTGGGAGGCAACCCAATTATCTATCTATCTTCACCATAAGTGTAGGGGGAGCCCCGTGGTGTTTCTTGCTTTCTTTCTATCATATGTAGGGATTAGAGCTTCAAAGACACACTGTTGATGACTTTTGAAGAACCGTGATTCCGTGTTCCATTTTCCCGGTTCTATCCTAGACTCTTTTCGATTCACTATTTTATATTTTCCAATATTAAAATAGGAATCTGTTTAGTTGTCTCTTCCTTAGCGAGATTTAAACAAAGTGCACAATGTCCTAAATGTAGGGGAGTTTACTCCCACATGCTTAAACATTGAGGACAATGTTTATATTAAGTGTAGGGGGACTTCTATCGAAGTTAAGTGGTCTTTTCTTTGTATTTGTCCTCATTTTAACTGGAAAAATCAGTTTTTTCGACATTTTTCAAATTTTTGATCTATTTTGGCCTATTAGTTTTTCCCTTTGTATAGTTAATTTCTTTTTTGCTAGAATAAATTTTTAATAAAGTGGTTTTAATTTTCAAACGTTGTGAATCTTTTGACTCAACCCGAGTTTACTTATCTTAGTTTACTCTAGCTAGTATCCTTAACGTGTTTACGTCAAGTTTTGCTAGGCTTTTATATAGGGAGCTATAAAACGCGAAAGTCTTAACTCTCACGGGTTAAGAACAAGAACTTTTCGCAAGTTCCTATAATTGATCCTAGAGAGTCGTTTATCAAGGGAACTTTAAAATGCGATTTCTAAACTTGAAAAAGTCTAAGAATTTGCAAGATCCTATAGGCGACTCGAAAACCCAAAACTTTGATTTAATAGGCTAAGCATCCACGAGTCTCATTCCTTGAGATTTTAAACTGTGGAGAATGAGAGATGATAGAGTCAATTATAAGTTTGGTATTCTTTCGTGAATTTATGTGACTTAATTATAAGCCTATTCTCCCTTCGCTTGTTAATAAATTTATCTACAATAAATAAGGTTGTACGATTTAAAAGGTTACTTAGCTTCTAGCCCAAGATCGTTTAAAAGTTGCTCGGTACGGATTAGAGTTCATAGCCAAGGCATAACTTATTGAAGCGGGATGCGAAGATTGGCGAGTAATACTTCGCTTTTGGCTAGGTATAAAATCTTATCGTCCTAATCTTTTCATATTGAAAACCGGTCTTAAGTGCGACTCAATCGTCTTTTGGTGAATCAAGAGAATGTTTTAGTTTTGATTGTCTATATTAAAACTAATAGCAAGTGATTAAAGTGTCGTTGAGTAAAATGGAAGAATAAAGATTAATACTAAAATGATAAGTAAAAATAAATGCATGGAAACTTAAAGGCAACAATGGAAAAGTACTAGCACGTTAAATAAAACTAACACTTGGAAAACTCTCTAAAAATAAGAACTTAGTTGAAAAGTACTAAAAGAAAGTAAGATCGGACTACACCAAAAACTCACAATCGGAATAAGCCAAAACAGCCCCAGATCGGAATGTATTCCGATCTGGTGGTCGGAATATGGGGGTAGAATGCAATCTGAATATAATGCACCACACTGATCGGAATATTGGAGTAGGGAGCAATCGGAATAAGGAGCAAGACTGCCAATCCGAATGTCAAACAAAGAAGATGGATCGGAATGATGATGATGTTCAAATCGGAATGTTAGCAAATCGTCTAGATCGGAATAACAAGCAAGACTAACAATCGGAAAGTCCAAAAACACTCCAATCGGAATATTAGTATAGCTACTATAATCGGAATACGCAAACAATGGGCAGATCGGAAAGACAAAATCCTTTTCTGATTGGACTCAATCGAAAAGAGGGGTGGGCTCGGTCAGAATAGGCAGCAATCAGAAAGGGGTTTTTACCCTTTCCTAAATTTGTGGAATTCAGTTATAAACTAATGAATAAGCTATATAATAAGCTTTTCACCAAACTAAGCCGAATCAATGACTAAATCGGATCGAATAAGCACTTATCAACTTATCTAACCCGAAAATAATCAAACTTTTTGGATCAAACAATGAAAACATAAACTTTTTATGGAAAACTTTTATAAACAAATAAGCTAATCATAAAAATAAGCCAATAAGCACAAAAGTCTTAAAGCTCAATCAAATGAAAACTTATGAAATGATCAAAAGATTAACTTTTTAAGCACGAAATCATTAAGAACAACACGGATCTATTGAAATTCGCACCAAAAATCAATCTAAAATCAAAGAAAAGTAGAATGAGATTAAGGATTAAAAGCTTAAAATAGAACTTTGATTAATAAAAATAAGCAATACAAAGATGTTTAATCTTGAAAGATTAAGAAAGGAGATGAAATTTAGTGAGAGAAAGTTTAAGACATTCTCTCTCTAAAACTAGAGAAAACTAAAAAAATAAAATCTAGCTAATTAACTAACACCCCTCCTAATGACTATTAGGAGGGTATTTATAGGGAAGGTGGAAGGAGTGCATGTGTTGCATCTTCTTTCTTGCTTTCTTCACGTTTTCTCGACTCGACTTTAATTCTTTGTCTTTGTCGTCTCGGGATTTGAACTTGTCTTTTTAATTTTCTTCTTCTATTAGACTTAAGTTCTTCGACTTCGTTAAACTTCCGTCTTTAGACTTTTTCTTCGATAAATCTTTAGAATAGGCCTTGGACTTCCGTTCTTTTTGCACTCTTGATCTTTTGACTTCGTCTTTTCCCGTTTTCTTTGATAAAAGCCCGTGAAAACCCGTGTTTTCTTCCTTTTTCATAATTTGGTCCTATAACACAATAAAAACACAAACCACGCATAATTCCGACTTTTACGACATAAATCACACGTTTTGGTCTTGTTATTATTGGAAATAAGTGGTAAAAGGATAAGTGTTTTCACACTTATTAAATCCCCTACACTTGACCATTGCAATGCCCTCATGCAATGCATTAATTTTAAAGCACAGTTTACATTTTTCATCATTAATAACCCACCTCGGCCTTTATTAAATACTAAACATAAAAGATAAGAATAAGTAAAGAAATTAAAAACTTACATTGGGTTTTGGCGGCCATGAACGTTTATCATCCTCAAGTTTCACGTTCCCCATACCAAGCTTAAAAACGAGATCATTGTTATTATAAGTTAGCAAACTATCAGGAACTCATGTGGGCCAATTACTCACTTAGACTCCCTTATTCCTAGGTGTATCTCTTATATTTTATTTTTGTCTTGAATGATCACAAGGATGCATTGTTTGACTTATTTCGATAGTTATTTAGTCCGAAAATAAGGTGAACGATTTAATCAATAGTTAGCTAAAGGACCAAATCTTTTAAAACTGCTTCTCGGGACCTCATAAAGTTCATATCTTGGCATAACTCGCTTCACGATTTGAGACCTTTCTCGGACCGATATTTGGTAGCGACTTCATACTTCGAATCTTTGAGAGACGTTCTTGAAATTATGGTCTTCTCTTCATAATAGGAATTTCTTCACTTGAAGTTTTGAGAGATTCTTCATCTTTGGACCACGACTTCTTCATTTTTCTCCAATCTTTATTTTGGACTTTGATATACAACGATCCGCCTCCTTTTAGGACTTGGATCTATTTATCCTCATACCTTGTTAGGGTCTTTTCGGATAGACTTCTCCATGACTTTTGGGGAGTTCTTGCTTTTCGTCGTGTGTCTCGATCCTTCATATTGATTTTCGATAAATGATTCTTCACATCTCTTTTGGATCTTTAGCAACAAAATGTAGCCCTCATGCCTTGTTAGGGCATTTTCGGACTCGCCAATCTTCGCGTCCCGCTTCAATAAGTTATGCCTTGGCTATGAACTCTAATCTGTACCGAGCAACTTTTAAACGATCTGGGGCTAGAAGCTAAGTAACCTTTTAAATCGTACAACCTTATTTATTGCAGATAAATTTATTAACAAGCGGAGGGAGAATAGGCTTATAATTAACTCACATAAATTCACGAAAGAATACCAAACTTATAATTGACTCTATCATCTCTTGTTCTCCACAGTTTAAAATCTCAAGGAATGAGACTCGTGGATGCTTAGCCAATTAAATCAAAGTTTTGGGTTTTCGAGTCGCTTATAGGATCTTGCAAATTCTTAGACTTTTTCAAGTTTAGAAGTCGCATTTTAAAGTTCCCTCGATAAACGACTCTCTAGGATCAACTATATGAACTTGCGAAAAGTTCTAGTTCTTAACCCGTGAGAGTTAAGACTTTCACGTTTTATAGCTCCCTATATAAAAGCCTAGCAAAACTTAACTTAAACACGTTAAGGATACTAGCTAGAGTAAACTTAGGTAAGTAAACTCGGGTTTAGTCAAAATGTTCACGACTAAGAAAAATCTAAACCCACTTTATTGAAAATTTATTCTAGCAATGGAAAGAAACTAAACATGATAAGGGAAAATACAACTATACAACTAGGCCAAAATAGATTAAAAATTTTGAAAAATGTCGAAAAATCAAATTTTCCGGTTAAAATGAGGGCAAATTCATGGAAAAGACCACTTACTTCGATAGAAGTCCCCCCTACACTTGAGATAAACATTGTCCTCAATGTTTAAGCATGTGGGAGTAAACTCCCTTACACTTAGGACATTGTGCACTTTGTTTAAATCTTGCTAAGGAAAGGACAACTAAAGTGAATTCAATGTGAACATATAGAATATGAAATATTGAATCACAAGAGTTTAGATAGAACCAGGAAGATGGAAACACGGTATCACGGTTCGTCAAAAGTCATCAAGGTGGATCTTTGAAGCTTTAATCCCTGCACAACACAAGAAACTAGACAACAAACATCTACGGGTCTCCCCCTACACTTATTATAGAAGCAGTAAAGGATAGAACACGGGTTGCCTCCCGAGAAGCGCTTGTTTTTGTTCACCGAGTCACGAGCCTGACTCGACCCAATTTAGTTCATGGGGAACGTGGTGAGGGATGGAATCATCTCATGGGAGATGTCCTCACCAAAGTACAGCTTCAGACGCTGGCCATTCACCTTGAAATTGGGCCCATTTGGCTGAGAAAGCTCAATGGTCCCATATGAAAAAGTTTTAGTGACGGTGAATGGACCAGACCAGCGGCTCTTCAACTTGCCAGAGAAGATCTTCAATCGAGAGTTAAAAAGTAGAACATGATCACCAACGTGGAACTTTAGGTTCTTGATTTTTGCGTCATGAATGATCTTCGTCTTGTCCTTGTAGATCAGCGAGTTCTCATAAGCTTCATTCCTTAGTTCGTTGAGCTCGTTGAGTTGAACCTTGCGATGATCACCGGCTTTGTTGATGTCGAAGTTCGCCCACATCAAGGCCCAGTGCGCCTTATGTTCCAGCTCGATGGGGAGGTGGCAGGCTTTTCCGTACACAAGACGATAAGGTGTACAACCGATCTGGGTCTTGTAAGCAGTACGGAAAGCCCACAGAGCATCATCTAACTTATCGGCCCACGCGGCGCGATTCTCTCCCACAGTACGCTCCAAAATTCTCTTCAAGCCACGGTTGGAAATCTCGGCTTGCCCATTGGTTTGGGGATGATAGGCGGTGGAAAGACGATGATTAACACCATACTTTGCCATGACTCTTGCAAATTGATCGTTGCATAAATGAGTCTCGCGGTCACTGATAATAGCACGAGGAACGCCAAATCGAGCGAAAAGCTGCTTCAAAAAGTTCATAACCACCCTCGCATCATTCGTAGGAAGAGCCTTAGCTTCAACCCATTTAGAAACGTAGTCGACGACGACGAGGATGTACTTGTTCCCTTTGGAGGATGGAAAGGGCCCCATAAAGTCGATGCCCCATACATCAAAGATTTCACATTCCTGTATGAAATTATGAGGCATCTCATCCTTATGTGTGATCTTGCCTTGGCGTTGGCAAGCATCACAATGCTTAACCATTTCGTGAGCGTCACGATTAATGGTGGGCCAATAGAATCCAGAATCAAACACTTTCTTAGCGGTGTAGTTGGGACCAAAGTGACCACCGGTGGGTCCTCTGTGGCAAGCTTGGAGAATGTCAAAAGCTGCCGGTCCGTCAACACATCGACGAATGATCAGATCAGCACATTGTTTGAATAGATAAGGGTCATCCCAAAAGTAAGTCTTAACATCGTTCAAGAACTTCTTCTTTTGTTGGGATGTTAACCCTTGAATGAGAACACCACCCGCTAAGTAGTTTGCAATGTCCGCAAACAACGGGGTGCCATCAAGATTGAGATTTATAGACATTAAGGTCTCAAGGGGGAAAGAGTCATTGATCTCTTTGTTCGGATGATCCCCTTGATACGGATCCTCAAGTCGACTCAGATGATCCGCGGCCAGGTTTTCAGCTCCCTTCTTGTCGCGAATTTCAATATTGAATTCTTGAAGGAGTAAAACCTAGCGAAGAAGTCTTGGCTTAGAATCATGCTTTGTCATCAAGTACTTCAACGCGGAATGGTCCGTGTATACGATGGTGGGGGATAAAACAAGATAGGGGCGAAATTTCTCAAAAGCATAGACAACATCTAAAAGCTCTTTTTCGGTTGTCGTATAATGCAATTGAGCCCCTGTCATTGTTTTGCTAGCATAGTGGATTGGTTGGAAGTGTTTATTCACTCTTTGGCCCAAAACCGCACCAATAGCAAAGTCGCTAGCATCGCACATCAATTCAAAAGGCAGCTCCCAATTAGGGGTAACCAAGACCGGTGCCTTAGTTAGCTTATCCTTAAGAAGATTGAAGGCTTCGAGACACTCGTTAGAAAAGATAAAAGGGGTATCTTTTTCCAAGAGATGGGTCATCGGGCGAGCGATTTTAGAGAAATCCTGAATGAATCGTCGATAGAAGCCCGCATGACCCAGAAAACTTCTCACACCCTTCACGGTTGAAGGTGGAGGTAATTTGGCTATGACATCAACTTTAGCACGGTCGACTTCAAGACCGGCTTTAGAGATTTTGTGTCCTATCACAATGCCTTCTTTTACCATAAAATGGCATTTTTCCCAATTCAGAACAAGGCGAGTGTCTTCGCACCGCTTAAGCATACGTTCCAAATTGGCAAGGCAAGAAGAGAAGGAATCCCCAAAGACCGAGAAATCATCCATGAAGACTTCCATGGTTTGCTCAACCATATCATGAAAGATAGCCAACATGCACCTTTGGAAAGTCCCGGGAGCATTGCATAATCCAAAAGGCATTATTTTGTAAGCAAATGTGCCATAGGGACAAGTGAATGTCGTCTTCTCTTGATCTTGGGGATCGATGGGTATTTGGAAATAACCCGAGAAACCATCAAGAAAGCAGTAATATTCATTACCCGCTAAACGTTCAAGCATTTGGTCCATAAAAGGTAGAGGGAAATGATCCTTTCTCGTGGCATCATTGAGTTTGCGGTAGTCTATACAAACTCTCCACCCAGTAACGAGACGGGTAGGAATCAACTCGTTGTTTGCATTGGGCACAACGGTGATACCGCCTTTCTTAGGCACACAATGGACTGGACTAACCCATGGTGAATCCGAAATAGCGTAAATCATACCCGCATCACGAAGTTTGATAACCTCTTTTTTTATGACTTCATGGATTTTAGGATTCACCCTTCGTTGGCTTTGAATTGTGGGCTTAAAGTCGTCCTCCATGAGAATTTTATGTGTGCAGAAGTGAGGATCAATTCCACGGATGTCGGAGATTTTCCAAGCGATAGCTCGTTTATGCTTCTTCAACACGGCAACAAGTCGGGCTTTTTCGTCTTCTTTCAGATCCTTTGCAATGATGACCGGTAACTTCGCGTTGTCTTCTAGGAAAACGTACTCAAGATGAGGAGGTAGGTCCTTAAGCTCAAGAGTAGGAGGATCCTTAATAGATGGTGAAACTAACGATGGATCATCATTAGTCACCTCTTTAGGAGAAGGAGGAGACAACGGGTCCTCATTGAGAAGTCTCTCAATAGTAGGAATGTCTTCATCCCAATTGGTGGACAAATTATCATACTTAATATCGAGAGGACCCAAGCTAGCTTCGAAATCATCCAAGTCACTTTCTCCAAAAGGAATCAATGCTGGAGCAATTGAGGCAACGGTCTCAACATTGGGTAGAGAAGAAAGAGTACTTTTGCAAGCATCATGAAAATGTTCTTCACAAGCCTCATCAAGAACATCAATAGCATTAACACTCTCATATGAATAAGGTTGCTTAGAAATCTTACCCATGTTGAAGACAATTTTATCATCACCGACTCTCATGATTATTTCGCCCGCAACTACATCAATGAGAGTGCGACCGGTCCTCAGGAATGGACGTCCAACGATTAATGGAACACGAGGATCCATCTCGTAGTCAACGACAACAAAATCCGCCGGGAAGGTGAATTTGTCAACGCCAACAAAGACATCTTCGGCTATCCCTACTGGATAAGCAACCGTACGGTTGGCTAATTCCAAAGTCATTTTGGTGGGGACTAGCTCGGGGAGAGATATATGCTTCCAAACACTTAAAGGCATTAAGTTTATACTGGCACCTAGATCGGCTAGGGCCATGCAAATCTCTACTCCCGGGAAGTTGCAAGGAATCAAGAAGCGACCCGGATCACCAAGTTTGGTGGGCAATTTCCTTAAGAGCACTGTGGAGCAGTTCTCATTAAGTTGGGTCTGAACGATGTCAAGAAGCTTTTCCTTATCACTTAGAAGATCTTTAAACATATTAGCGTATTTGGGCATGTGAGCGAGAGCCTCAGCAAAGGAGATGTTAAAATTCAATTGTTTAAACATTTTTAGAAAGTTTGAAACCTGAATATCATCCTTGCTCTTTTGCTTCTCTTTCCTCAACCTTGAAGGATAAGGTATATTGGATGAAGAAGAAGGCTTTAAGGGAGTAGGATCACTCACAACCACGGGTGGTGGGGAAATAGGGATAGAAGGTGAAGGAGGTGAGGAAAGTTGCTCTTTTTCCTTGTTCACAATCACGGGTAGAGGTGTAGGAAGCTCGGGTTCCATATAACCTTTTCCACTACGAGTGGTGATTTCTTTCATCTCCCCTCTTGGGTTCGCAACGGTATTACTCGGAAGAGTACCCGAAGAAGAGGGTTGATTACCTTGGATGAGCGAACCAATCATATCACGAAGGTGAACCGCTTGATTATTAAAAGAGTTTTGCATGTTTGCATTAATTTCATTGCTGTGTTTGGCCATGTCATTCCTTAGCTCGACTCGAATGTCGTTCCCTTGTTTTGCCATTTCTCCCTTCAAGTTGCGGACTTGACTCTGAAGATTCGTCACCAACTCCCGATTAGTCTTCATGAACGTCTCGACCTCTGGACTCACTGCCATCGGTTGATTGAGAGGTGGAGCTTGGTAGGCTTGGGAATTTCCCTGAGTTGGGTATAGGTTTCTTTGGGATTGATATTGATTGTTTGCACGAGGTTGGGATTGGTTGTAGCTTTGTTGTTGGTTTTGGTTTGCAGGAGGGAAACCGGGAGGAGCAAGATAATTGTTGGAACGATAACTTAGCAAGCCACGGTCTCCTTGAGGGCGGGCTTGATAGCCTCCTGTGGGATAAGTGTCGTAAGCTGCGTTAACGTTTTCATAATAATTGCCTTGAGTAGAAGGACAATCATTATAAGAATGAGGACCACCACATGTGTCACAAGAAATAGCAACGGCTTTAGCTTGTTGAAATTGGTTTGTGGCTATGGACATGAAATCCTTGTGCATACTCGCGATTTGTCGGGTAAGTTCGGATATCTCAGGATTGGAAGTAGTCGAAGAAACATTGACTCTATGATTAGATCTTGAGGATGCGGATGAATCCCAATTCTTGTGGTGAGTAGTCATGTTTTCGATCAACTCTCGACACTCCTCCGGTCTCCTTTTCATAAAAGTACCACCGGCGGCGGCATTGATCGTGTCACGATCACGAAAAGTGAGACCATTGTAGAAGGTGTCAATGAGAGTGACGGGGAGCATATTGTGATTTGGACAGCGGTCGATCAAATCATTGTATCGTTCCCAAGCATCGAAAAGCGATTCATCATTTTCTTGCATGAATCCACTGATTTGGTTACGAAGGTTCGTGACCATGGATGGGGGAAATTAGCGCGATAAAAAGCGTTGAGTCATGTCATTCCACGTATGAATAGAATTCTTAGGAAGACGGTCAAACCATTTTTCGGCATGGTGAGAAAGCGAGTGTAGAAAAAGTTGGAGGCGAAGGTCATCCATAGAAACACCGGAGCACTTCATGCTTTGGGTTATGGTAATGAATTTGTCGAGGTGTTTGTTGGCATCATCATCCGGAATTCCACGAAATGGGTTCGTTTGCACTTGCTGGATCATGTGATGCTTCAACGAAAACTCCTGAGCCGTGACGTGCATTGGCGCAATCGGGCCTCCACGTCCGTTCATGGTGGGTTGGCACAATTCCTCCATGGATCGTAAGTCAGGTAGGAGGACATTGTTGTTGTTGTTGTTATTCAAATTGGGTTGAGGTGGGTGATTATTGTTGTTATTAACACCAGCCATATCTAAATCTTCACGAGTCTCGGGCTCAGAATAGTTGGAAGATCTAGTACGCATACACCTGTAGAAGAAAAATATACACAAAGAATATATCTATATAATCTTTTTGGTGCAAAACCTTTTGAAAAGAATTGCTTTTAATGATTTTTCAATGTTTTTGTATGTTTGAAGAGTTTTATATTTTTTTGGATTTTTGAAAATTTTTAAAGCAAGGAAAATAACGTTCAAAGAACGGATCCCAAAATTCAGTGCGTCTCTCACTAAAAACCGTTAATCGTAACGAAAAGAGCCGGCAGCGGCGCCATTTAATACTTCGCTTTTGGCTAGTTATAAAATGTGACAACCGTGGTTTTGAGGTTCGTCACTTGGTTTTACTTTTAGGTTATTTTATGTGTGACTACTTGATTTTTTTGTGCTTACGTGTTTATGTTGTGTGAACGAGGTTGGTGTGATTATCGTTTATGAGTATAGAGTACTCATAAGTAAATCGAGGTACGGTTAATTCATGTTCATGAGATCACAATTAGTGACTATGAAATGAAATGGTGGTATTTTGGTGGATACGTATACGTATAAGTATTATAGTAATAGTGTTTTTTTAGGATATACGGTTTAGCATTTAGAGGTCTCGGATAAGGTAATTAGCCATATGAATATTTTCCGGGATGGTTTTAAGTCATTTAGGACATAGTTATAAAGTTTATTTAAAAATTTGAGATTTTTTTAAAAGTGTATATTTTACGTCTTTTACGATAAAACGCGTAAAAATGACTAGTTTTACGGTTTTGAGGTTTTGGAGGCTTTAGGAGCTGAAATAAATTAAGGAAAATTAAGGTAATATTATTATTACATATATTAATAATAAAAATAAATAAACAACGAATTTTAGGGGTGTTAGGTCGGTTTGGGAAAAAAAGAAAAAGAGAAAAAAAAAGGAAACAAGTGTTATAATTGGACTAGGATTCTTGTGTACACTATATAATGTTTTACTAAACAAAAAATAAAAACATAAATCCCTGGAGCTAATAAAATTCGTGGGTTTCACTAAAAAAAGTTAGGGTTCTTCATAATTTTGGGGGTTTTTCATCTTTCATTAATCATAAGGTAAAACCTTCGAATCCTTTTTTAATTAAATTGTTTTTATGTTTATTTAATCATTCTTATGATGGATTAGGGTTAGGGTTTATATAAAATCTGTAATTAATGATGTTATAATCATATTATGATGATCATATAATCTAGGGCTTGTATTAGATGGGGTTATGGGTAATTAATTTGTTTAATTTGTTTAAAACCCGTTTTTAAAAACTGGACAGAGTTTTTGAGTCAATTGTTTTGATCATATCAGGAGTTCTATAAACTCTTATTTCACGATCCAAGTACCCCTGGAAAGCTATTTGAAGTGGCTTTCCAATGCAAGAAACGAGAACTAAATTGGAGGTCGGGAATTGGGTCAAAAACAGGTTACAACAGTCGGAGGTCAAAACAGTTTTGAATTCAGCCTGTCTTCTTTTTAAGTTTTGGGTTGTTTGGGGCACTTAGGGTTGCATTGGGATCTTCTCACGAACGTGAGAGATGGTTTATATATTGTAGTTAATATCTGCACTTGGGCTAAGGTGGTGGTTTAGGGTAAGACCCCTTAATAGTAACAAACCCCTTATATATTGTAGTTAATATCTGCACTTGGTTCGTTTATTGATTTCGTGTTTTTGGTTTGTTAGCTTGTTGCTAGTGCAAGGACGTGTGAAGGAGCTATCAGGTGAGTGTTCATAGTCCCATGTTTATTTTTGTTTTTGACTTCCAGATGGGATGAAGAGACACTGTGTTGAGTTGTTTCTAAATTGTTTCTGTGAATGTTTTATGGTTGTGATGGACTTGTGTGTACACTTATGTGATTAACTATTATGCGATTTTTGATATGTTATTGTGGTTTGACAAGGTAGTGGCCTTGTGGTTTGACAAGGTAGTGGCCTTGTGGTTTGCCAAGGTAGTGGCCTTGGATTAGGTACATAGGGTGATCATCTATGGTACCATGATGTTGTTTGGCAAGGTAGGAGCCTTGGATTTGTTTGGTATGATTGGTCTTGATTGATAGTTGTTAACACATAATTGTAACACATTGTCCATATGTTCTTTTGTTGAGGATTGTTATTCACAGCTTGTAACTGATTTAGCGTTGGAGTCTAAACCTTTGACTCTCACCAACTTTATGTTGACGTGTTTTAGTGTATCTTTCAGGTGATACTATGGTTAAGCATGAGAAAATAAGTGGCTAGGATGGGAGAAGCATAGGATTGCATATAGAAGGAGAATCCCTGTTTCCTTCTTAGTTTTTATTTGATTGTTCTTTTAATAAGTGATACTGTGGCACACATATGTTTGTTGGTATGTTATTTGTTGTCTTGGGTAAGAAGTAGGACTGTTACTTACTTACCTAGGCCCCTTGCATTTGTTGAGATATTGTCATGACCTTCGTGTCACCATTTTTATGACATTTCTTATTTCATATACTTGTCTCTATAGACACGCCATGTTGTGATGATATCCATACGTCGCGCCCCATGTTCCGCCATGGTAGGGTGTGACAGAATGGTATCAGAAACAATGGTTATAGAGAATTAGGTTGCCTAGTCGCGTAGCCTAGTGTATAGCTTAAGGGTCCCTGCATATAGGCGTCATAGGAGTATGTGTGCATTTGATAATAATTGATGTGTTTGGATGTTATTTTGCGATGTTGTTAAGTTAGGAACTAATATGGTTCATACTTGACCACATAATATTTTCCTTTCGGGTTTTGACTTGTGCGGGTTTAACTACCATCGTCCACGCTAGTCATCTTTGTACTTTGCTAGAAAATGTATAATTATTTGTTTTAAATTTTCCGACTCTTATGGACGGCATGCCTTAAAATCATTTATGTTTTCGTTTGGATTATGTCTACGCTAGTTTAGCTATACCATGGATTTGTGATGTTTCAAGTTTTGACTATGTTATTTTAATAAATGGAGTTTTGGATTTTATTTTGTGTGTTTATGTGCTTGTGAGTTGTTGGATTATGTGTTATGTGTAGTATTAATTTCTTATAAGTGTCATCATAGGAGGGAGTACATTGGTGAAAGGGAACATGTATAATTATGGAGGCCTACATAATTATATATGTGCCACAACACCACTAGACTTTCAAGTATGATTGCATGAAAGAGAATTGATACATGCTTGTATAGCATATGTTGGTAGTATGTATGATTAGATTAAGCGGTACATTGCTGGATTACCTCCTCAGATCAGGGGAATGATTAAGGCTACTCAGCCTAACACAATACAACAGGCCATACTAACGGCATGAATACTTACTGAGGAGGCGGTATCTAGTGGAACTTCGGTCAAGGCGGGAGATAAAAGAAAGGAGCCAGAAGCCGCGAAGTCGCCTGACACCAACTGGAAGAATGCTAAGAAGGCAAAAGATGGAAGAAATTTTGCCATGAGGGTACCTCAAGGTTCTGGAAATCCGAACAACAACAATGCTGCCTGTCGAACCTGCTCTAGGTTCCATCCAAGAGGTACACCATGCCAGACATGCTACAATTGCAAGAAACCAGGACACTTTACTAGAAAATGTGACGCACCTAACAGAAACGCAACACCAATCCAGTCTATAAGGACGAATGTCACTGGGGAAAATTGTTTTGAGTGTGGACAACCCGGGCATTTCCAGAGGGAGTGTCCTAGATTGGTTGGAGCAACCAACCAGGGCAGAGGCCAATTAGCTTTGGAGGGAAGTCAAGGAAACCAAGGCGGTGGAAACCGGAACAATGCTAACCGCAACAATGGGAACATTGGGAATCGGAACTGGAACAGGAACGAGGGAAATCAGAATAGGGGAAATCGAAATGGAGGCATGGTTTACCTTGCAAATGCCGTAGAAGCGGTTCAGGACCCGAATGTAGTCACGGGTACGTTTTCTGTTAACAATCACCTCGCTACGATTCTTTTTGACTCTGGGGCAGATTTTAGTTTTGTGTCGTCTCAATTCGTGCCTTTGTTAGATATGAGCCCTAGTGTAGCGAAACCAGGATATGTGATTGAAATAGCTAGTGGTAAGCAAGAAGAAGTAGATGAGATATTTTTGAACTGCAAATTAGAGTTGGGAGAATTTAAGTTCACAATAGATTTAATCCCTCTAGGACATGGGAGCTTCGATGTAATCATTGGGATGGATTGGTTATCGAAGCATAGGGCTGAGCTAATGTGTCATGAAAAGATTGTTAAGATACCCATAGGCGATATGAAGGTGTTATACGTGTACGGAGAAAGGAATGAGAAGAAGACCAGGTCCCTTATGAATGCCAAGGATGATGAGCCACAAATCAATAAGATTCGAGTAGTAAGAGAGTTCGTCGATGTATTCCCGGATGACTTGATGGGGTTACCACCGGTGAGACAAGTAGAGTTTAAGATTGACTTAGTACCCGGGGTAACACCCGTAGCGAAGTCACCGTATCGTCTAGCACCGTCAGAGATGCAAGAATTAGCCGAGCAACTCAAGGAATTGCAGGATAAGGGTTTCATTCGACCAAGTTCTTCTCCATGGGGAGCGCCGGTGCTATTTGTTAAGAAGAAGGATGGATCATTCCGGATGTGTATTGATTATCGGGAGTTGAACAAGCTGACCATTAAGAACCGTTATCCTCTCCCAAGGATTGACGATTTATTTGATCAGCTGCAAGGAGCAAGGTACTTCTAAAAAATTGACCTTAGGTCCGGTTATCACCAACTAAGGGTCTGTGAGGAGGACATACAAAAGACCGCGTTCAGAACAAGGTATGGACACTTTGAATTCACCGTTATGCCATTTGGATTGACAAACGCGCCAGCAGTGTTCATGGATCTAATGAACCGAGTGTGCAAGCCATATCTAGACAAATTTGTTATAGTCTTCATTGATGACATACTTATCTACTCTAAGACGGAGGAGGAGCATAACCAACATTTGAGATCGGTATTGGAGCTGCTCAGGAAGGAGAAACTTTATGGGAAGTTCTCCAAGTGTGAATTTTGGCTGCAAGAAGTACAATTTCTGGGGCATGTAATCGATAATGATGGCATACATGTAGACCCAAAGAAGATTGAAGCAGTGAAGGATTGGAAGGAACCTACTACACCGTCATAAATAAGGTCATTCTTAGGCTTGGCAGGATATTACAGGAGATTTATAGAGAATTTCTTTAGAGTATCAAAGCCTTTGACATTGTTGACCCAAAAGAATCATAAGTATGAATGGGGCGAAGAGCAAGAACAGGCGTTTCAGACACTAAAGGATAGGTTATGTAATGCACCTATCTTGTCTTTACCAACAGGGGTGGAAGATTTTGTGGTTTACTGTGATGCGTCCAACCAGGGTTTAGGATGTGTTCTTATGCAGCGAGACAAGGTCATAGCTTATGCATCACGACAATTGAAAAACCATGAGAAGAATTACACCACACACGACTTAGAACTAGGAGTTGTAGTCTTTGCTCTCAAGATATGGAGACATTACTTGTATGGGACGAAAAGTGTGATCTTTATGGACCACAAAAGTTTGCAGCACATCTTTGATCAGAAAGATTTGAACATGAGGCAGAGACGATGGTTGGAGTTATTTTGTGATTATGACTGTGAGATTAAGTATCACCCTGGGAAGGCCAATGTGGTGGCGGATGCGCTAAGTAGGAAGGAGAGGCTAAAACCAAAGAGAGTAAGGGCAATGAGCATAACAATTCAGACAACTCTTAAGGATAGAATTCGGGCAGCACAAGTAGAGGCCGTAAAGGAAGAAAGGCTGGTTGAAGAAAATCTACATACTATGGATCAATACATGGAAGAAAGAGGAGATGGTTGCAAGTATTACTTGGATAGAATCTGGGTTCCGTTGTTTGGCGATACAAGGAAGGTGATATTGGATGAAGCTCATACGTCGAGGTATTCGATACACCCAGGAGCTGATAAGATGTATCGGGACTTGAGAGATATGTATTGGTGGCCAGGAATGAAGAAGGATGTAGCTTTGTACGTTAGTGAATGTTTGACTTGCTCCAAGGTGAAGGCTGAACATCAAAGACCGTCAGGGTTACTACAACAACCAGAGGTTCCTAAATGGAAGTGGGAGAATATTGCCATGGACTTCATTACAAAACTGCCAAGGTCTAACAGTGGAAATGATATGATTTGGGTAATAGTGGACAGACTGACTAAGTCTGCCCATTTTGTGGCAATGAAGGAGGATGATAAGATGGAAAGGTTTGCCAAGAAATACTTGGAACATGTGGTGGCAAAACATGGAGTACCGGTGTCGATCATATCAGATAGAGATAGTAGGTTTACGTCTAGGTTTTGGGGGCTATTGCAGAAGGACTTGGGTACGAGGCTGGATATGAGCATAGCTTATCATCCGCAAACGGATGGACAGAGTGAGAGGACTATACAAACACTAGAGGACATGTTAAGAGCGTGTGTGATAGACTTTGGAGGAAGTTGGGAGAATCATCTGGCGTTGGCAGAATTCTCGTACAATAATAGCTACCATGCTAGTATAGAGTGTGCACCATTTGAGGCACTTTATGGTAGGAAGTTTAGGTCACCGTTGTTATGGGCTGAAGTAGGAAGTAGTCAACTAATCGGACCGGAGATGGTAAAGGAGACTACGGATGCAATTACCGTGCTTAAGGAAAAATTAAAGGCGGCTAGAGATCGACAAAAGAGCTATGCGGACAAGAGGCGTAAGCCGTTGGAAATTGGGGTTGGGGACAAGGTTATGCTAAAGGTTTCACCATGGAAAGGGGTGATGCGATTCGGGAAGAAAGGGAAGTTAGCGCCTAGATTTGTGGGTCCATTTGAAATCCTTGAAAGGATTGGGCTAGTGGCATACAGGTTGAGATTACCGGAAGAGTTAAGTAGTGTACATGATGTGTTTCATGTCTCAAACTTGAGGAAATGCTTAGCAAGAACTGACTTGCAAGTGTCGGTGGACGATATTAGTATAGATGCGAGCCTTCGTTTTATTGAAGAGCCGATAGATATTATGGACCGTGAAGTTAAAACCTTGAAAAGAAGTAAGATACCTTTAGTTAAGGTTAGGTGGAATTCTAAACGTGGACCGGAGTTCACGTGGGAACGGGAAGAGTTTATGAGGAGTAAGTATCCTCAGCTGTTCGTTAATGACGATCCTAAGGAGTAAATCTCGGGACGAGATTTCTATTAGGAGGGAGTGATGTGACTACCGTGGTTTTGAGGTTCGTCACTTGGTTTTACTTTTAGGTTATTTTATGTGTGACTACTTGATTTTTTTGTGCTTACGTGTTAATGTTGTGTGAACGAGGTTGGTGTGATTATCGTTTATGAGTATAGAGTACTCATAAGTAAATCGAGGTACTGTTAATTCATGTTCATGAGATCACAATTAGTGACTATGAAATGAAATGGTGGTATTTTGGTGGTTACGTATACGTATAAGTATTATAGTAATAGTGTTTTTTTTAGGATTTACGGTTTAGCATTTAGAGGTCTCGGATAAGGTAATTAGCCATATGAATATTTTTCGGGATGGTTTTAAGTCATTTAGGACATAGTTCTAAAGTTTATTTAAAAATTTGAGATTTTTTTTAAAAGTGTATATTTTACGTCTTTTACGATAAAACGCGTAAAATTGACTAGTTTTACGGTTTTGAGGTTTTGGAGGCTTTAGGAGCTGAAATAAATTAAGGAAAATTAAGGTAATATTATTATTACATATATTAATAATAAGAATAAATAAAAAACGAATTTTAGGGGTGTTAGGTCGGTTTGGGAAAAAAAAGAAAAAGAGGAAAAAAAAGGAAACAAGTGTTATAATTGGACTAGGATTCTTGTGTACACTATATAATGTTTTACTAAACAAAAAATAAAAACATAAATCCCTGGAGCTAATAAAATTCGTGGGTTTCACTAAAAAAAAGTTAGGGTTCTTCATAATTTTGGGGGTTTTTCATCTTTCATTAATCATAAGGTAAAAATTTCGAATCCTTTTTTAATTAAATTGTTTTTATGTTTATTTAATCATTCTTATGATGGATTAGGGTTAGGGTTTATATAAAATCTGTAATTAATGATGTTATAATCATATTATGATGATCATATAATCTAGGGCTTGTATTAGATGGGGTTATGGGTAATTAATTAGTTTAATTTGTTTAAAACCCGTTTTTAAAAACTGGGCAGATTTTGAGTCAATTGTTTTGATCATATCAGGAGTTATATAAACTCTTATTTTACGATCCAAGAACCCCTGGAAAGCTATTTGAAGTGGATTTCCAATGCAAGAAACGAGAACTAAATTGGAGGTCGGGAATTGGGTCAAAAACAGGTTACAACAGTCGGAGGTCAAAACAGTTTTGAATTCAGCCTGTTTTCTTTTTAAGTTTTGGGTTGTTTGGGGCACTTAGGTTTGCATTGGGATCTTCTCACGAACGTGAGAGATGGTTTATTTATTGTAGTTAATATCTTCACTTGGGCTAAGGTGGTGGTTTAGGGTAAGACCCCTTAATAGTAACAAACTTTTAGTACGTTTAAAATTAGGAAATCTGGAATGACAAAAGTAGATATATATATATATATATCGGGGCCTTAACAGTAGCTTTAAGGTTAGGGCAAGTGGGAGGTGTTAGCCAACATATGTAAGGGTATGAATATTCCTTTTACAGAAACCATGGGTAGGTTTAAGTGGGCGTTTGACCTAAAGTTTTGAGACCTAAAACTGGGACTGTTTTGGGTAAAATACGAACGGGTTAGTTATTAAACTTAACCAAGTTAAGAAATTGTTAAGGAAGGGTAATGGGGTAATTAGAGCTTATTAATGAGGTATATATGTGAGAATAGGCTAGATGTCCATCATAGGTTAATGAGCCATCTTAGTGATTGGTTCGTTTATTGATTTCGTGTTTTTGGTTTGTTAGCTTGTTGCTAGTGCAAGGACGTGTGAAGGAGCTATCAGGTGAGTGTTCATAGTCCCATGTTTATTTTTGTTTTTGACATCCAGATGGGATGGAAGAGACACTGTGTTGAGTTGTTTCTAAATTGTTGCTGTGAATGTTTTATGGTTTGTGATGGACTTGTGTGTACACTTATGTGATTAACTGTTATGCGATTTTTGATATGTTATTGTGGTTTGACAAGGTAGTGGCCTTGTGGTTTGACAAGGTAGTGGCCTTGTGTTTTGCCAAGGTAGTGGCCTTGGATTAGGTACATAGGGTGATCATCTAAGGTACCATGATGTTGTTTGGCAAGGTAGGAGCCTTGGATTTGTTTGGTATGATTGGTCTTGATTGATAGTTGTTAACACATAATTGTAACACATTGTCCATATGTTCTTTTGTTGAGGATTGTTATTCACAGCTTGTAACTGATTTACCGTTGGAGTCTAAACCTATTACTCTCACCAACTTTATGTTGACGTGTTTTAGTGTCTCTTTCAGGTGATACTATGGTTAAGCATGAGAAAATAAGTGGCTAGGATGGGAGAAGCATAGGATTGCATATAGAAGGAGAATCCCTGTTTCCTTCTTAGTTTTTATTTGATTGTTCTTTTAATAAGTGATAATGTGGCACACATATGTTTGTTGGTATGTTATTTGTTGTCTTGGGTAAGAAGTAGGACTATTACTTACTTACCTAGACCCCTTGCATTTGTTGAGATATTGTCATGACCTTCGTGTCACCATTTTTTATGACATTTCTTATTTCATATAGTTTTCTCTATAGACACGCCATGTTGTGATGATATCCATACGTCGCGCCCCATGTTCCGCCATGGTGGGGTGTGACATAAAATCTTATCGTCCGAATCTTTTCGAATTGAAAACCGGTCTTAAGTGCGACTCAATCGTATTTTGGTGAATCAAGAGAATGGTTTGGTTTTGATTGTCTATATTAAAACTAATAGCAAGTGATTAAAGTGTCGTTGAGTAAAATGGAAGAATAAAGATTAATACTAAAATGATAAGTAAAAATAAATGCATGGAAACTTAAAGGCAACAACGGAAAAGTACTAGCACATTAAATAAAACTAACACTTGGAAAACTCTCTAAAAATAAGAACTTAGTTGAAAAGTACTAAAACAAAGTAAGATCGGACTACACCAAAAACTCACAATCGGAATAAGCCAAACAGCCCCATATCTGAATGTATTCCGATCTGGAGGTCGCAATATGGGGGGTAGAATGCAATCGGAATATAATGCACCACACTGATCGGAATATTGG
Organism: Glebionis coronaria; assembly: GCA_025667525.1. Lineage (NCBI taxonomy): Eukaryota > Viridiplantae > Streptophyta > Magnoliopsida > Asterales > Asteraceae > Glebionis > Glebionis coronaria. The sequence goes on from CM046880.1 coordinate 137,131,157, forward strand.
AGTAGGGAGAAATCGGAATAAGGAGCAAGCTGCCAATCGGAATGTCAAACAAAGAAGATGGATCAGAATGATGATGATGTTTAAATCGGAATGTTAGCAAATCGTCTAGATCGGAATAACAAGCAAGACTAACAATCGGAAAGTCCAGAAACACTCCAATCGGAATATTAGTATAGGTACTATAATCGGAATACGAAAACAATGGGCAGATCGGAAAGACAAAACCCTTTTCCGATTGGACTCAATCGGAAAGAGGGGTGGGCTCGGTCGGAATAGGCCGCAATCGGAAAGGGGTTTGTACCCTTTCCTAAATTTGTGGAATTCGGTTATAAGCTAATGAATAAGCTATATAATAAGCTTTTCACCAAACTAAGCCGAATCAATGACTAAATCGGATCGAATAAGCACTTATCAACTTATCTAACCCGAAAATAATCAAACTTTTTGGATCAAACAATGAAAACATAAACTTTTTAAGGAAAAATTTTATAAACAAATAAGCTAATCATAAAAATAAGCCAATAAGCACAAAAGTCTTAAAGCTCAATCAAATGAAAACTTATGAAATGATCAAACGATTAACTTTTTAAGCACGAAATCATTACGAACAACACGGATCTGTTGAAATTCGCACCAAAAATCAATAAGATCAAAGAAAAGTAGAATGAGATTAAGGATTAAAAGCTTAAAATAGAACTTTGATTAATAAAAATAAGTAATACAAAGATGTTTAATCTTGAAAGATTAAGAAAGGAGATGAAATTTAGTGAGAGAAAGTTTAAGACTTTCTCTCTCTAAAACTAGAGAAAACTAAAAAAATAAAATCTAGCTAATTAACTAACACCCCTCCTAATGACTATTAGGAGGGTATTTATAGGGAAGGTGGAAGGAGTGCATGTGTTGCATCTTCTTTCTTGCTTTCTTCACGTTTTCTCGACTCGACTTTAATTCTTTGTCTTTGTCGTCTCGGGATTTGAACTTGTCTTTTTAATTTTCTTCTTCTATTAGACTTAAGTTCTTCGACTTCGTTAAACTTCCGTCTTTAGACTTTTTCTTCGATAAATCTTTAGAATAGGCCTTGGACTTCCGTTCTTTTTGCACTCTTGATCTTTTGACTTCGTCTTTTCCCGTTTTCTTCGATAAAAGCCCGTGAAAACCCGTGTTTTCTTCCTTTTTCATAATTTGGTCCTAAAACACAATAAAAACACAAACCACGCATAATTCTGACTTTTACGACATAAATCACACGTTTTGGTCTTGTTATTATTGGAAATAAGTAGTAAAAGGATAAGTGTTTTCACACTTATTAGCGAGTCCGAAAAGGCCCTAACAAGGCATGAGAGCTATATTTTGTTGCTAAAGATCCAAAAGTGATGTGAAGAATCATTTATCGAAAATCAATATGAAGGATCGAGACACACGACGAAAACCAAGTACTCCCAAAAGATCATGGAGAAGTCTATCCAAAAAGGCCCTAACAAGGTATGAGGATAAATAGATCCAAGTCCTAAAAGGAGGCGGATCGTTGTATATCAAAGTCCAAAATAAAGATTGGAGAAAAATGAAGAAGTCATGGTCCATATATGAAGAATCTCTCAAAATTTCAAGTGAAGAAATTCCTATTATGAAGAGAAGACCATTATTTCATGAACGTCTCTCAAGGTTTGAAGTATGAAGTCGCTGCCAAAAATCGGTCCGAGAAAGGTCTGAAATCGTGAAATGAGTTATGCCAAGATATGAACTTTATGAGGTCCCGAGAAGCTGTTTTAAAAGATTTTGTCCTTTAGCTAACTATTGATTAAATCGTTCACTTTATTTTCGGATTAAATAACTATCGAAATAAGTCAAAAATGCATCCTCGTGATCATTCAAGACAACAATAAAATATAAGAGATACCCCTAGGAATAAGGGAGTCTAAGTGAATAATTGGCCCACATGAGTTCGTGTTAGTTTACTAACTTATGATAGGGCTGTTAGTGTTTTGGACTTTTAGAAAGTTCCGTAAACTCTTAGATCGAATGATTGGATATTTTGGAAACTAAATTACAAGCTTGTTCCAGGGGTTTATATCCCATAGCCATTGGATTTAGGTTTTGGGAGTGACACTCTTCCCAAGACAGCCTTACCGAAACTTTTTTTGACTTTTACGTCTTTTGTTATGTAAACTTGAGGCGTTTTGTGTGCAAACCGTATTAGATACTTGGTCTAACACTTAAAACATGTATAATACATAATTCGTATAGGTTGTAAGCTTTTTTTATTCTTAGTTCACTTTGACTTAGGTGTTGGTGCAAGTTTTTTTACCCGTAATACATTTTTATCGAATTATTTTCATTTAATTGTTTTATAAGCATATAAAATGCGTACTTAAGGGTCGTAATCACATTTGTAGGTCACGAATGCCCTTGGAGAACTACTATAAGACATCTACAGCCCGGTTCTTATATCCGTCACACTTGTACTGAGGTGAGTTCATAGCCCCTTTTACTTGCACATTGTTTCTAAACGCGTGGTGAGATTTTACATGGTGGAACACATCCATTTAAAAAAAACTGTATGCTATCCAGATTTTGTATGCTTTCCAACAGTTTTCATTGATATTATTGCTTTTAGTCTATAGCCTTAAGTTGCCTCTCTTGATCATGAATCGTTAATTTACTTTGTGTTGCTAAGCGCGAATGTTATGGATGGATCCATCGGGATTGACAATCCCCGTCCCGATTACCTTGATGCACTTACATTTGTTTATACTTGAGTATTTAGGCTGAATACTCACTAGAGGAACTTACATGAGTTAAGCTTCGGTTCATGAACTAAATAGCAATAATAATGTTTTGGAATATGGTTAATGTACATAACCATTTCCCCTATTTCTTGTTTACAAATGAATGCTTGTGTTCCACACCTTTACTACTAAACCTATGAATATCACTCAACTTTATGTTGACGATTTTACATGTTTAATCTCAGGTATTATTACTTAGCTTTGCTTGGATGGGAGCCCGCGGTATATTATCGCAGCTTGGAGATTTCTGTGAATATTAAACTTTGGTTTTATCTAAAATAAACGTCAGAAGATTATTATGTATTTTTGTAACTATATGTTATAAATTATGATGAAATAATAAATTTTTCCACATATAAAACTCTGGGACCTATGTTTAAAACTCTGATCTTTTATGATGTAATGTATATGTTTTTAATACGTCAACTTTGTGTCAACACTATTTCATTGTTTCTTGTACCATGACGTGGAACCCCCTTGATGCCTAGTTGTTTCCTTGCCTGATTTTGGGGGTCTCACAGATTGGTATCAGAGCGATGGTTTTAGGGAACTGAGTCGTTTTTCAAAACTTAGTCTATAACCAAAATTACAAATATTTCATGTTTCTAAGTGTCAAACACAGAATCTGCCATTGCTGTTCGATATCTGCACGAGTAACTCTCTAATCCTTATTATTTACTTTTAAATTATCGTTGTATTATTTAATTTCTTGATTACATTACCCTAATGACCATAATTACTATCTCTTTCCAAATCCTTTGTGTTTCATGAATTATCATTTGATATACAATTCTTGAATTCTTATTCTTGTGAGTTGATCTTGTTGCAATAATTTTATATTATTATGACATTACATACTTATATTCGGAGCGTGTATGTTGCCGACTTTTCATACTCACTTTTCTAAGTACTATTGCTATCTTGGTTATGCGTGATACGATTGACCTCATATACTTATTCATTTTGAACCGCCGGTTTTTCTCGACTCACTATTACATGTTGTGTGTATCCTCGTGATACCATTGTTTGTGATTAACTAAATGTTGCTTTCAATGAAACTTCTGATTTTCATTTTACTACTGTGCGTGTTACCTTCATTGTTTAACTCTTTTAAGATATCTAATTAAATATACAAATTTCTTTCCAACCATTTATGATTGGATGGCTTGAAAAATAGTCTATAGACCATTATGTAGCTCGATGTGCCTAAAAAAAGACTAAAAGACATCATGTGAGTCACACATCTTGAAGCATTCCTTGAATCCATGTTGAATAATATCGTGGGTTTTCGTAACCTTGATTGACCTTTACGTCACCATCTTACATGACACTCGTATATCGATTAAATAATATTTCATTGACCATTCTACGTTTCGAATTTGAATTACAACGTTCGTTTGTACCTTGGAAACACCATCGTCATCTTGTAATCCATATCCTCTAATACGTGGCGACTGTTTGGAATACAATTCTACTTCTATAAACTTGTATAATTCCCTTTCATTAAACCTCATTGCTCCAGGGGTGTGACTAATGAATGTTTCATTCATTTCTTGATAATATTCTTTGTAAATTTCCACCTCTATTGTAAGATTTCTTATCTTGATCCAATTTTATTTTAATCTTTATTTTTATTGATGGTTTTTCTGTTTTTGTTGTTCTTAGGACGATTTGTGATTAATGGTATGACATTATGATAGTATTAGAATACATAGAAAGCTAAGTTATGGTGTTGAAATTGATGTTTATAGGTGTTTCGATGTGACCATTTTAGGTCAGCAGGTTTGGGGTTTATTTCGACAAATTTATACTTTTCACAAACTGATTTTTTTTAAGGTCTTGGTTGAAAGGTAATGTCACAAGGTTCGTTTCCGTATAAAATTCGCTTTCTAACTCTATAAAATGAGAAAGTTATGACCGATTTATTATTTAATTTTCATGTGGTAAATTTCTACATATGAACATACTTGCTGTCCAGATTTTGGGTCTAAGTTTTAGACAATTTAAAATGTCATAACCTGAGATTTTAAATTTATAGTCATGAGGTTTGTCCTTTTGATCGTTTTGATATAAAAGTCGGGTTATAACTCATCCGAATGAAGAAGTTATGGCCGAAATACGGTTGAAAACCCATTCTTGATCAGCAACTATGCTTGGTGTTTTGCTACAGGTTAGGACCTATTTAACCCTTATGTTTTGCCTTGGGTAGTTAGTAGACTTTATAACCTAAGCTTGGCCGCTGAGCTTGCGTTAATAGCCATCACCAATTGAATTTTATGACTTAAACGGTGATCGCTAAGTTTATAACCGATTTTCTAAAATTTTAACCTTTCTCTAAGATGCATTTTTTTCCCATTTGGAAAACTGAGATAAATTCCTATATCTAGGAATGTCGGGTATGAAAATACCTTTCCGACGGTATAAGGTTCATCGTCTAACTCTTCATAACGAACAAATGGCGGGCATTTTTAGAAACTAGTCTAATAAGGAGCAACCGACCTAAACTAGCGTTTGGTTTAGCGCGTTTGATATGGGTATCGAGCGTTTAGCCATGATTTCTCACTTGAAGCATTTGAGAAACTTATAATGATGGATTTTTATGTAAAGGTTTAATGTCCGTTAGTTAAATCTAATTTTTGACACATAAGTGGGTATAATTGACTAATTAGAAAATTTATAAAGTTTTGCAAATATAGCTGCTGTCCTAGGTTTAAGTGTGTCGAAAAGGTGTTTTCAGCCTTTGGATAAAACTACAAAGTTGTCCGGAATGATGTTTTTAGTCACTATCTTGGGAACGGAAGCTTTCAAGTGGGCATTTGAGCCTCAAAAACGTAAAATACAGACCGTGATGTTTGACTTTTTCGCGCATAATGGGTTTTAGTTTTTATTTTTAAAAATGTATCTCGAATTCAAAACATTTCTTGAAATTCACAAGATATTAACTTCATGATGTATATGACTTCTCTGAATTTTTTTTTATTTTTTTCCAAGAGTCTAGATAGGATTTTTAAGCCTCGCGAAAAGGAGTTTTCTACACTTTTTCATTAAGCGAGTAAGTGACTAGTTCATTACCAAACGCCCCTTAAGCAAGCCTCTAAACCATATGGAATGGATTTGGGATGATCGATACTGATACTTAGGATGTATAAAATCATAATTGAATCGAAATTGAGGTCTAATGATTAGTAATTTGCCTTAAGTCGGAAAAGTCAAAAGTTGACTATTTTCTATACGTTTAGTCAAAACTTATAAAAATGAGTTCTAAGCTATATAACTTGATGAAACAAGTTTTTATGACCATATTTTGTTGTATTCCAGTAACTTACATTTATTTTTACAACTTTTCATTATTGAGTCATACTCGGGTCATACTTTTACTTTTGTTGACTTTTTACGTATTAGGTTGCAGATAATTCCTAAAGTGTTACTATTGTCTTTCTTCATGTGGATCTCTATCTGCACGCGTATGGATTCCTTTATCCTTTCTTTTATACATGACACATTTGTCATTTCATTTTCTCTTTCTTTTCTTTTATCGCACCACTAATTTGGGTCAAGATTTGAAGTTCTCATTTTCACATCTTGCATCATCATTTTTGACACGTGCCTCATGACGATTCCGGCTAAATCTCTGGAAACTTTACCAACTTTAACCATTTCATTGATTGTCTTGATCTACTCTTTATTACCCTCATGCAACTCACTCGCTATTTTGTAAGCTATCATCGTGTCACCAAATGAAATTAAACTGTATTCATTTGCGAAACGTTTTACAAAATGTTCTACATTGGTTATAGTTTTACGATGTAATTTCACAAATTTTTCAACAATTGGTCTTGTAAATAATTCTTGTAACAATAAAATGGTTGATTTAAACATCTAGCCAATTTGTTACTAGCGAAGAGTTTCATAAATTATCTTGATTCTTGTTTTTACAAATGGAATTATATACATATTTTAAATCATATGGCATGTAATACTGGTTTGATGAAACTGAGCATCGCATTGCTAGTCCTAAATTATGCATGGCTTGATCACCTATGCATAATTTAGAAGGAGCCATGCGAGGCCAAATAGTAGTCACCTAAAATATCGTGTCAAATAACTAGCTTTTTAATTGTGTTTCTAAAAAGTTAGATAAAATAAAGTTAAGAAAACTATTACATCTTATGCGAGTAAAACCAATTCGCGACATACCCATATGATCCCTTATTTTTCTTGAACAAAGTACATGCCTCAAGCACATATTTTCCTTACTCAAAGATCTTTGTATTACTTGTTACCTCATTTTCCTTCGTGATATGATTCTCGTTACCACTTGTCTAATTTCTTACCATTGATACGAGACCTGAGAGTTTCAACGTTGTTATGCTTCTACATCAACCGAATTTCTCTATATATTCTGGGTAGACCTTCGAAACGTCTCTGGACGCGGATAAGGATTTATGACTGGACGTGAATGATAATTTCGTGTATCCGTCATGATTTGTGTCAGATCTTATTGTTTAGAAATTCATTCGTGTGAACCACGTATTGATTTTGCATCTCATTGCTAATGTTACTCATATTACTGGAATTACTCTCAAGTAACTTCTTAAGAATTTTCCTTGATTCGAAAATTTGTTGTGTGGCTTTTCCCTTTCGATCGTGTATCGACCACCGAGAATTTAATAAGTCGTTGTTGGGGACACCAACCACACTCATGAATTAATCTTGCTAAAACCTTTGTTTCTTGTTGTCCTTAACAGCGATGCATCTATTCAATCATGTTTGTTAATAAATTTGGTATGAATTACGTTTATCCCCTCGTGCTATTACTCGTATACCAATTGTTGATTATTATTCGTTTCATACTCGTTTGCTATCTTGTCACCATTTGAAAACCAGAACATGTCCTATGTTTATCATTTGATACCATAATCACCTACTTGGATTTCTAAAAATTGTTACAAATTGTTAAGAACGTTCTACACATTTAATCAAATGTTTATTTTGCCAAAATACCCGTTTCAAGTTTAATATCGGATCTGTACATCCTCTTTGGTAAATTTATAACTAGTGTTTAAATAGGATGTCAAGCTTTATCTTTTAAAGTATTTGATTATATCGTACTTTACTTTCAACCTAATGAAATTACCAATTTAATTTACAATTTTTAACAATAATTCAAAATAATTTGGAAATTTGATTTTCTCTAAACGGTAACAATAAACTTTAGTCTTTAACAATAAGTTCATACAGTCATTCAAAAAGTTCTTAAGCCGATCAAGATAACTATTTTGAATTGTTCTACTTTTTGGCTTTGAAATCATGATCAAGAAAAAGGACTTAGAAAATGATTACTCACTAAATTAATATAATTTGATTTCAAGTCACTAAACCTTGTAATTTTTTTTATTTTTTTTATTTTTTTTGGTATACCTAGGTTTCCGACTCAACATTGCAAGCCGACTAATCCCAAGGCGACTACCCTTTTGGATAGCCCGGAGTCGTCGTAGGTGAACCTCCGTGGCCATCCCCAAGTGTACACACCTAGTGAGGTTTGAACCCTTGACCTCTCCTTTGAGAGTCAAAGACCTTACAACTAGGCCACTTGATGGTGGTTTTGTAAAATTTTCTTTTAATCAAGAAAATACTTATGTTGAGTTTAAAGTAATACCAAATCCTAGATAGATAATTGTGACAACTTGCATTTTAAATGTTCATACGTAATTCATTTTTTTTCCTTCTATTTCTCTTGTAATCATATTGTTACGTTTTAAAATTGTCATGTTTTACAGTTGACACGATTTGCGATTCCTTGTCGATTATCGATCTTAACTTGTTCTAGCGAACCTTCTCCGTTTAAGCAAATCTCGTGTTCACTCCATCTATTTATATATCTTCATACTGAAAGAATTATTATTTTAATCCGAGTAAGTCATAAATTCGGAAAGAAGTTAAGAAACTGAAGCGTAGTTGGATTACAATTGCTAAGTTCACCATGGTGCAAAAATTACTTGGGAAAACGAAGAATTAATTCTAAACTACATGTCTCCATTTATTCGCATCTTCTTCGGTCTATAGTTGAACTCTGAGGGACCAGAGTTCCTTTTGGGGGGTCGACTGTGAGAACTCGTACTTTACCTGTATTATTTTATTATTTTATTTATGTTTCTTGAATTTTCCAACATGTTATACTTTCTTGTATTTTTCATACGTAAATCCTGAGATCTCAATAATTTTAAATAAATTATATTTTAATTAATTTCCTAATCATTGATAATACTTTATTCGGAATTCTAAATTTTTGATTTTATTATTTCGTATTTATTTAAATCAAAATTTTGATTTAAAAGCACCCGAGCGCGTTTTACAAAAGTTTACCTGAATCGACGGAACGAGAACCGATGGCTAAGTATTTCGACTTTATGAAGTCAAAATATCATGTTTCTATAAATATTTCATTTACGTAATATAACTTGCACCGAGTCGGAACGACTAGCGTTTTAAAAATTAAGACGGGCTAGGACTATATTGGACTTGAGCTAGTGTAAATCTTAAAGAAATCAAATTTGGGCCAAAAGCCCATCTTTTTTTTTCTTTCCTCCCAACGTTTAATAAGCAAACAAACACATCCCTTACATTTTAGTTACTAAAATTTGTTCATTCCCTCACTTCCTTCTCTTTGTTCGACATTCACCATCACCAAAGCTATTCAATCTTCATCAAAACACAATTACAACTCAATTAAACACCACCAAAGTGATCCTTGATTAATTATAATCATAAACCCACTCAAAAACACCTCATGCAATGATTTTTATAAAATCATGAATCACTAGAATTGGAGTTATTTGGTGTTTGATCATAGAATTAGGTTTGTATTGTGTTATTTATGTTTAGACATTGATAATTTTGTTAGAACCCTTGTTATGATTTTTGTTTTTGGATAAGCTTTGATTTTTCACATGCATATTGTTAAATTCTAGTCCTTTGATGTGTTTAAGTTAGTATAGGATGTATTTTGGTTGTTTCGATTGATCAAGAGGTTGTTTGCTATAGAAATCACATTAGCAAAATTCGGACAGAATGTTGATCTGTCCAAAACTCGTGTATTTTTTATTATTACCTGCACTTTTTATGTCATAAATATATTCTTTGGTTCATTTACATATTAATGGCGAGTTGGATAGGCACACAACTCCTCCAGATGAGGAAGTTATGATTAAATTAAGATTTTAAAAGTAAATTTCGGACAGCAGGTATATCAGTCCAAAACACCCATATTTTTCATGGTTACCTGCACTTTTATAGCTTAAATGGAATCTTTAGGCCTTTTACATGTTAGTGGTGAGTTGAACAGGCACTCAACTCCTCCGGATGAGGAAGTTATGACCTATTTAAGCTCTAAGGCCTATTCCGGGACAGCAGGTTTGCATAGCTTGTGGCTACAGGTTATTGACATCCATTTGTGTATTTTAAGGTTTGATACAGTAGTAGGGATCATATGTGAAGTCCTCCCACTGACCTCATGTTAATAGCTATCACCAAATGATTTTTATGACTAAAACTGTAAACCCGAGTTTGAAAACCAAATTCTGATTTTGTAACCTTTCAAATATTGCAACTTTCCCGATAAATGGTAATAGCTCTTGACTCGTGGTCGGTCTCAGTCGTTAGTATATTCATGAGGCTTTCCAATACTGGAAATCTCAGTACCTTAAACCTTATATATTGACGGGTTTTTTGTTTACAAGTTTGACTAGTGCAGTTTGACTAATAAGTGCTTATGGTAGGGCTGTTAGTGTTTTGGACTTTTAGAAAGTTCCGTAAACTCTTAGATCGAATGATTGGATATTCTCGAAACTAGATTACAATTTTGTTCCAGGGGTTTATATCCCATAGCCATTGGATTTATGTTTTGGGAGTGACACTCTTCCCAAGACAGCCTGACCGAAACTTTTTTTGACTTTTACGTCTTTTGTTATGTAAAGTTGAGGTGTTTTGTGTGCAAACCGTATTGGATACTTGGTCTAACACTTAAAACATGTATAATACATAATTCGTATAGGTTGTAAGCTTTGTTTATTCTTAGTTCACTTTGACTTAGGTGTTGGTGCAAGTTTTTTTACCCGTAATACATTTTTATCGAATTATTTTCGTTTAATTGTTTTATAAGCATATAAAACGCGTACTTAAGGGTCGTGATCACTTTTGTAGGTCACGAATGCCCTTGTAGAACTACCGTAAGACATCTACAGCCCGGTTCTCATATCCGTCACACTTGTACTAAGGTGAGTTCATAGCCCCTTTTACTTGCACATTGTTTCTAAACGCGGGGTGAGATTTTACATGGTGGAACACATCCATTTAAAAAAAATTGTATGCTATCCAGATTTTGTATGCTTTCCAACAGTTTCATTGATATTATTGCTATTAGTCTATAGCCTTAAGTTGTCTCTCTTGATCATGAATCGTTAATTTACTTTGTGTTGCTAAGCGCGAATGTTGTGGATGGATCCATCGGGATTGACAATCCCCGTCCCGATTACCTTGATGCACTTACATTTGTTTATACTTGAGTATTTAGGCTGAATACTCACTAGAGGAACTTACATGAGTTAAGCTTCGGTTCATGAACTAAATAGCAATAATAATGTTTTGGAATATGGTTAATGTACATAACCATTTCCCCTATTTCTTGTTTACAAATGAATGCTTGTGTTCCACACCTTTACTACTAAACCTATGAATATCACTCAACTTTATGTTGACGATTTTACATGTTTAATCTCAGGTATTATTACTTAGCTTTGCTTGGATGGGAGCCCGCGGGATATTATCGCAGCTTGGAGATTTCTGTGAATATTAAACTTTGGTTTTATCTAAAATAAACGTCAGAAGATTATTATGTATTTTTGTAACTATATGTTATAAATTATGATGAAATAATAAATTTTTCCGCATATAAAACTCTGGGACCTATGTTTAAAACTCTGATCTTTTATGATGTAATGTATATGTTTTTAATACGTCAACTTTGTGTCAACACTATTTCATTTTTTCTTGTACCATGACATGGAACCCCCTTGATGCCTAGTTGTTTCCTTGCCTGATTTTGGAGGTCTCACAGATTGGTATCAGAGTGATGGTTATAGGGAACTGAGTCGTTTTTCAAAACTTAGTCTATAACCAAAATTACAAATATTTCATGTTTCTAAGTGTCAAACACAGAATCTGCCATTGCTGTTCGATATCTGCGCGGGTAACTCTCTAATCCTTATTATTTACTTTTAAATTATCGTTGTATTATTTCATTTCTTGATTACATTTTGTAATATTACATTACCCTAATGACGATAATTACTATCTCTTTCCAAATCCTTTGTGTTTCATGAATTATCATTTGATATACAATTCTTGAATTCTTATTCTTGTGAGTTGATCTTGTTGCAATAATTTTATATTATTATGACATTACATACTTATATTCGGAGCGTGTATGCTGCCGACTTTTCATACTCACTTTTCTGAGTACTATTGCTATCTTGGTTATGTGTGATACGATTGACCTCATATACTTATTCGTTTTGAACCGCCGGTTTTTCTCGACTCACTATTACATGTTGTGTGTATCCTCGTGATACCATTGTTTGTGATTAACTAAGTGTTGCTTTCAATGAAACTTCTGATTTTCATTTTACTACTGTGCGTGTTACCTTCATTGTTTAACTCTTTTAAGATATCTAATTAAATATCCAAATTGCTTTCCAACCATTTGTGATTGGATGTCTTGAAAAATAGTCTATAGACCATTAAGTAGCTCGATGTGCCTAAAAAAAAGACTAAAAGACATCATGTGAGCCACACATCTTGAAGCATTCCTTGAATCCGTGTTGAATAATATCGTGGGTTTTCGTAACCTTGATTGACCTTTACGTCACCGTCTTACATGACACTCGTATATCGTTTAAATAATATTTCATTGACCATTCTACGTTTCGAATTTGAATTACAACGTTCGTTTGTACCTTGGAAACACGATCGTCATCTTGTAATCCATATCCTCTAATACGTGGCGACTGTTTGGAATACAATTCTACTTCTATAAACTTGTATCATTCCCTTTCATTAAACCTCATTGCTCCAGGGGTGTGACTAATGCATGTTTCATTCATTTCTTGATAATATTCATTGTAAATTTCCACCTCTATTGTAAGATTTCTTATCTTTATCCAATTTTATTTTAATCTTTATTTTTATTGATGGTTTTTCTGTTTTTGTTGTTCTTAGGACGATTTGTGATTAATGGTATGACATTAGGATAATATTAGAATACATAGAAAGCTAAGTTATGGTGTTGAAATTGATGTTTATAGGTGTTTCGATGTGACCATTTTACGTCAGCAGGTTTGGGGTTTATTTCGGCAAATTTATACTTTTCGCAAACTGATTTTTTTTAAGGTCTTGGTTGAAAGGTAATGTCACAAGGTTCGTTTCCGTATAAAATTCGCTTTCTAACTCTATAAAATGAGAAAGTTATGACCAATTTATTATTTAATTTTCATGTGGTAAATTTCTACATATGAACACACTTGCTGTCCAGATTTTAGGTCTAAATTTTAGACAATTTAAAATGTCATAACCTGAGATTTTAAATTTATAGTCATGAGGCTTGTCCTTTTGATCGTTTTGATATAAAATTCGGGTTATAACTCATCCGAATGAAGAAGTTATGGCCGAAATACGGTTGAAAACCTATTCTGGATCAGCAAGTATGCTTGGTGTTTTGCTACAGGTTAGGACCTATTTAACCCTTATGTTTTGCCTTGGGTAGTTAGTAGACTTTATAACCTAAGCTTGGCCGCTGAGCTTGCGTTAATAGCCATCACCAATTGAATTTTATGACTAAAACGGTGATCGCTAATTTTATAACCGATTTTCTAAAATTTTAAACTTTCTCTAAGATGCATTTTTTTTCCCATTTGGAAAACTGAGATAAATTCCTATAGCTAGGAATGTCGGGTATGAAAATACCTTTCCGACGGTATAAGGTTCATCGTCTATCTCTTCATAACGAAGAAATGGTGGGCATTTTTAGAAACTAGTCTAATAAGGAGCAACCGACCTAAACTAGCGTTTGGTTTAGCGCCTTTGATATGGGTATAGAGCGTTTAGCCATGATTTCTCACTTGAAGCATTTGAGAAACTTATAATGATGGATTTTTATGAAAAGGTTTAATGTTCGTTAGTTAAATCTAATTTTTTGACACATAAGTGGGTATAGTTGACTAATTAGAAAATTTATAAAGTTTTGCATATATAGCTGCTGTCCTAGGTTTAAGTGTGTCGAAAAGGTGTTTTCAGCCTTCGGATAAAACTACAAAGTTGTCCGGAATGATGTTTTTAGTCACCATCTAGGGAACGGAAGCTTTCAAGAGGGCATTTGAGCCTCAAAAACGTAAAATACAGACCGTGATGTTTGACTTTTTCGCGCAGAATGGGTTTTGGTTTTTATTTTTAAAAATGTATCTGGAATTCAAAACATTTCTTGAAATTCACAAGATATTAACTTCATGATGTATATGACTTCTCTGAATTTTTTTGATTTTTTTCCAAGAGTCTAGATAGGATTTTTAAGCCTCGCGAAAAGGAGTTTTCTACACTTTTTCATTAATCGAGTAAATGACTAGTTCATTACCAAACGCCCCTTAAGCAAGCCTCTAAACCTTATGGAATGGATTTGGGATGATCTATACTGATACTTAGGATTTATAACATCATAATTGAAGCGAAATTGAGGTCTAATGATTAGTAATTTGCCTTAAGTCGGAAAAGTCAAAAGTTGACTATTTTCTATACGTTTAGTCAAAACTTATAAAAATGAGTTCTAAGCTATATAACTTGATGAAACAAGTTTGTATGACCATATTTTGTTGTATTCCAGTAACTTACATTTATTTTTACAACTTTTCATTATTGAGTCATACTCGGGTAATACTTTGACTTTTGTTGACTTTTTACGTATTAGGTTGCAGATAATTCCTAAAGTATTACTATTGTCTTTCTTCATGTGGATCTCTATCTGCACGCGTATGGATTCCTTTATCCTTTCTTTTATACATGACTCATTTGTCATTTCATTTTCTCTTTCTTTTCTTTTATCGCACCACTGATTTGGGTCAAGATTTGAAGTTCTCATTTTCACATCTTGCATCATCATTTTTGACACGTGCCTCATGACGATTCCGGCTAAATCTCTGGAAACTTTACCAACTTTAACCATTTCATTGATTGTCTTGAACTATTCTTTATTACCCTCATGCAACTCACTCGCTATTTTGTAAGCTATCATCGTGTCACCAAATGAAATTAAACTGTATTCATTTGCGAAACGTTTTACAAAATGTTCTACATTGGTTATAGTTTTACGATGTAATTTCACAAATTTTTCAACAATTGGTCTTGTAAATAATTCTTGTAACAATAAAATGGTTGATTTAAACATCTAGCCAATTAGTTACTAGCGAAGAGTTTCATAAATTATCTTGATTCTTGTTTTTACAAATGGCATTATATACATATTTTAAATCATATGGCATGTAATACTGGTTTGATGAAACTGAGCATCGCATTGCTAGTCCTAAATTATGCATGGCTTGATCACCTATGCGTAATTTAGAAGGAGCCAAGCGAGGCCAAATAGTAGTCACCTAAAATATCGTGTCAAATAACTAACTTTTTACTTGTGTTTCTAAAAAGTTAGATAAAATAAAGTTAAGAAAACTATTACATCTTATGCGAGTAACACCAATTCGCGACATACCCATATGATCCCTTATTTTTCTTGAACAAAGTACATGCCTCAAGCACATATTTTCCTTACTCAAAGATCTTTGTATAACTTGTTACCTCATTTTCCTTCGTGATATGATTCTCGTTACCACTTGTCTAATTTCTTACCATTGATACGAGACCTGAGAGTTTCAACGTTGTTATGCTTCTACATCAACCGAATTTCTCTATATATTTTTGGTAGACCTTCGAAACGTCTCTGGACGCGGATAATGATTTATGACTGGACGTGAATGATAATTTCGTGTATCCGTCATGATGTGTGTCAGACCCTATTGTTTAGAAATTCATTCGTGTGAACCACGTATTGATTTTGCATCTCATTGCTAATGTTACTCATATTACTGGAATTACTCTCAAGTAACTTCTTAAGAATTTTCCTTGATTCGAAAATTTGTTGTATGGCTTTTCCCTTTCGATCGTGTATCGACCACCGAGAATTTAATAAGTTGTTGTTGGGGACACCAACCACATTCATGAATTAATCTTGTTAAAACCTTTGTTTCTTATTGGTCTTAACATCGATGCATCTATTCAATCATGTTTGTTAATAAATTTGGTACGAATTACGTTTATCCCCTCGTGCTATTACTCGTATACCAATTGTTGATTATTATTCGTTTCATACTCGTTTGCTATCTTGTCACCATTTGAAAACCAGAACATGTCCTATGTTTATCATTTGATACCATAATCACCTACTTGGATTTCTAAAAATTGTTACAAATTGTTAAGAACGTTCTACACATTTTATCAAATGTTTATTTTGCCAAAATACCCGTTTCAAGTTTAATATCGGATCTATACATCCTCTTTGGTAAATTTATAACTAGTGTTTAAAAAGGATGTCAAGCTTTATCTTTTAAAGTATTTGATTATATCGTACTTTACTTTCAACCTAATGAAATTACCAATTTAATTTACAATTTTTAACAATAATTCAAAATAATTTGGAAATTTGACTTTCTCTAAACGGTAACAATAAACTTTAGTCTTTAACAATAAGTTCATACAGTCATCCAAAAAGTTCTTAAGCCGATCAAGATAACTATTTTGAATTGTTTTACTTTTTGGCTTTGAAATCATGATCAAGAAAAAGGACTTAGAAAATGCTTACTCACTAAATAAATATAATTTGATTTCAAGTCACTAAACCTTGTAATTTTTTTATTTTTTTTTAGGTATACCTAGGTTTCCGACTCAACATTGCAAGCCGACTAATCCCAGGGAGACTACCCTTTTGGGTAGCCCGGAGTCGTCGCAGGTGAACCTCCGTGGCCATTCCCAAGTGTACACACCTAGTGAGGTTTGAACCCTTGACCTTTCTTTTGAGAGTCAAAGACCTTACCACTAGGCCACTTGATGGTGGTTTTGTAAAATTTTCTTTTAATCAAGAAAATACTTATGTTGAGTTTAAAGTAATACCAAATCCTAGATAGATAATTGTGACAACTTGCATTTTAAATGTTCATACGTAATTCATTTTTTTTCCTTCTATTTCTCTTGTAATCAGATTGTTACGTTTTAAAATTGTCATGTTTTACAGTTGACACGATTTGCGATTCCTTGTCGATTATCGATCTTAACTTGTTCTAGCGAACCTTCTCCGTTTAAGCAAATCTCGTGTTCACTCCATCTATTTATATATCTTCATACTGAAAGAATTATTATTTTAATCCGAGTAAGTCATAAGTTCGGAAAGAAGTTAAGAAACTGAAGCGTAGTTGGATTACAATTGCTAAGTTCACCATGGTGCAAAAATTACTTGGGAAAACGAAGAATTAATTCTAAACTACATGTCTCCATTTATTCGCATCTTCTTCGGTCTCCAGTTGAACTCTGAGGGACCAGAGTTCCTTTAGGGGGGTCGACTGTGAGAACTCGTACTTTACCTGTATTATTTTATTATTTTATTTATGTTTCTTGAATTTTCCAACATGTTATACTTTCTTGTATTTTTTAATACGTAAATCCTGAGATCTTGATAATTTTAAATAAATTATATTTTAATTATTTTCCTAATCATTGATAATACTTTATTCGGAATTCTAAATTTTTGATTTTATTATTTCGTATTTATTTAAATCAAAATTTTGATTTAAAAGCACCCGAGCGCGTTTTACAAAAGTTTACATGAATCGACGGAACGAGAACCGATAGCTAAGTATTTCGACTTTATGAAGTCAAAATATCATGTTTCTATAAATATTTCATTTACGTAATATAACTTGCACCGAGTCGGAACGACTAGCGTTTTAAAAATTAAGACGGGATAGGGCTATATTGGACTTGAGCTAGTGTAACTCTTAAAGAAATCAAATTTGGGCCAAAAGCCCATCTTTTCTTTTTCTTTCCTCCCACCGTTTAATAAGCAAACAAACACATCCCTTACATTTTAGTTACTAAAATTTGATCATTCCCTCACTTCTTTCTCTTTGTTCGACATTCACCATCACCAAAGCTATTCAATCTTCATCAAAACACAATTACAACTCAATTAAACACCACCAAAGTGATCCTTGATTAATTATAATCATAAACCCACTCAAAAACACCTAATGCAATGATTTTTATAAAATCATGAATCACTAGAATTGGAGTTATTTGGTGTTTGATCATAGAATTAGGTTTGTATTGTGTTATTTATGTTTAGACATTGATAATTTTGTTAGAACCCTTGTTATGATTTTTGTTTTTGGATAAGCTTTGATTTTGCACATGCATATTGTTAAATTCTAGTCCTTTGATGTGTTTAAGTTAGTATAGGATGTATTTTGGTTGTTTGGATTGATCAAGAGGTTGTTTGCTATAGAAATCACATTAGCAAAATTCGGACAGAATGTTGATCTGTCCAAAACTCGTATATTTTTCACTATTACCTGCACTTTTTATGTCATAAATAGATTCTTTGGTTCATTTACATATTAATGGTGAGTTGGATAGGCACACAACTCCTCCGGATGAGGAAGTTATGATCAAATTAAGATTTTAAAAGCAAATTTCGGACAGCAGGTATATCAGTCCAAAACATCCAGATTTTTCATTGTTACCTGCCCTTTTTATAGCTTAAATGGAATCTTTAGGCCTTTTACATGTTAGTGGTGAGTTGAACAGGCACTCAACTCCTCCGGATGAGGAAGTTATGACCTATTTAAGGTCGAAGGCCTATTCCGGGACAGCAGGTTTGCATAGCTTGTGGCTACAGGTTATTGACATCTATTTGTGCATTTTAAGGTTTGATACAGTAGTAGGGATCATATGTGAAGTCCTCCCACTGACCTCATGTTAATAGCTATCACCAAATGATTTTTATGACTAAAACGGTAAACCCGAGTTTGAAAACCAAATTCTGATTTTGTAACCTTTCAAAGATCGCAACTTTCCCGATAAATGGTAATAGCTCTTGACTCGTGGTCGGTCTCAGTCGTTAGTATATTCATGAGGCTTTCCAATACTGGAAATTTCAGTACCTTAAACCTTATAGATTGACGGGTTTTTCGTTTATAAGTTTGACTAGTGCAGTTTGACTAATAAGTGCTTATGGTAGGGCTGTTAGTGTTTTGGACTTTTAGAAAGTTCCGTGAACTCTTAGATCGAATGATTGGATATTTTGGAAACTATATTACAAGCTTGTTCCAGGGGTTTATATCCCATAGCCATTGGATTTATGGTTTGGGAGTGACACTCTTCCCAAGACAGCCTTACCGAAACTTTTTTTGACTTTTACGTCTTTTGTTATGTAAACTTGAGGCGTTTTGTGTGCAAACCGTATTGGATACTTGGTATAACACTTAAAACATGTATAATACATCATTCGTATAGGTTGTAAGCTTTGTTTATTCTTAGTTCACTTTGACTTTGGTGTTGGTGCAAGTTTTTTTACCCGTAATACATTTTTATCGAATTATTTTCGTTTAATTGTTTTATAAGAATATAAAACGCGTACTTAAGGGTCGTGATCACTTTTGTAGGTCATGAATGCCCTTGGAGAACTACCGTAAGACATCTACAGCCCGGTTCTCATATCCGTCACACTTGTACTAAGGTGAGTTCATAGCCCCTTTTACTTGCACATTGTTTCTAAACGCGGGGTGAGATTTTACATGATGGAACACATCCATTTAAAAAAACTGTATGCTATCCAGATTTTGTATGCTTTCCAACAGTTTTCATTGATATTATTTCTTTTAGTCTATAGCCTTAAGTTGCCTCTCTTGATCATGAATCGTTAATTTACTTTGTGTTGCTAAGCGCGAATGTTGTGGATGGATCCATCGGGATTGACAATCCCCGTCCCGATTACCTTGATGCACTTACATTTGTTTATACTTGAGTATTTAGGCTGAATATCCACTAGAGGAACTTACATGAGTTAAGCTTCGGTTCATGAACTAAATAGCAATAATAATGTTTTGGAATATGGTTAATGTACATAACCGTTTCCCCTATTTCTTGTTTACAAATGAATGCTTGTGTTCCACACCTTTACTACTAAACCTATGAATATCACTCAACTTTATGTTGACGATTTTACATGTTTAATCTCAGGTATTATTACTTAGCTTTGCTTGGATAGGAGCACGCGGGATATTATCGCAGCTTGGAGATTTCTGTGAATATTAAACTTTGGTTTTATCTAAAATAAACGTCAGAAGATTATTATGTATTTTTGTAATTATATGTTATAAATTATGATGAAATAATAAATTTTTCCGCATATAAAACTCTGGGACCTATGTTTAAAATCTGATCTTTTATGATGTAATGTATATGTTTTTAATACGTCAACTTTGTGTCAACACTATTTCATTGTTTCTTGTACCATGACGTGGAACCCCCTTGATGCTTATTTGTTTCCTTGCCTGATTTTGGGGGTCTCACAGTTCGATCCCGGTATTTCAATTTCTAAGTCATCTCAGTATCCATCTGATGAAATAAAAGGAAAGATTTTTGGAACTTTTGGAGATATGCTTGCACCTCATCACCCTTGCAACCACAGTGCTCAACAAGTGCTTAAGGGAACATCGCCTACTCTTCTTTGGCTTTCCTTGTTCACCTTAAGCTTGTGCTATTTGATGGATGAAAACCATGTATTTGATCCCGGTGGATGTGTTTCAAGCTTCTTCCTATGCTAATCAAGGTCGAGTCAGGCTCACGACCCGGTGAACAAAAACAAGCGCTTCTCGGGAGGCAACCCGAGTATCTAACCTTTTTCTTTATTTTAATGATAAGTGTAGGGGGAGACCCTAGTATGTGTTTGTTGGTTTCTTTCTTATCATGTGCAGGGATTCGAGCTTTCAAAGATTCACTTTTTATGACTTTTGACTACCCGTGATTCCGTGTACCCGTCTTCCCGGTTCTATCCTAAACTCTTTTGATTCACTATTTTATATTCTTCAATATTAAAATAGGTATTACTTTAGTTGTCTCTTTCTTAGCGAGATTTAAACAACGTGCACAATGTCCTAATTGTAGGGGAGTTTACTTCCACAGGCTTAAACATTGAGGACAATGTTTATATTAAGTGTAGGGGAGACTTCTATCGAAGTTAAGTGGGCTTTTTCTTGTATTTGTCCTCATTTTAACCGGAAAATTGATTTTTCGACATTTTTCAAAATTTTTGATCTATTTTGGCCTACTTGTATTTACCTTTGTTATAGTTATTTTCTTTCTTTGATAGAATAAATTTTAATAAAGTGGTTTTAAGTTTTAACGTTGTGAATCTTTTGACTCAACCCGTGTTTACTTATCTAAGTTTACTCTAGCTAGTATCCTTAACGTGTTTAAGTCAAGTTTTGCTAGGCTTTTATATAGGGAACTTTAAAACGCGAAAGTCTTAACTCTTACGGGTTAAGGACAAGAATTTTTCGCAAGTTCCTATAATTGATCCTAGAAAGTTGTTTATCAAGGGAACTTTAAAATGCGAATTCTAAAACTTGAAAAAGTCTAAGAAGTTGCAAGATCCTATAGATGACTTGAAAACCCAAAACATTGATTTAATTGGCTAAGCATCCACGAGTCTCTTTCCTTGAGATTTTAAATTTTGAAGAACGAGAGATGATAGAGTCAATTATAAGTTTGGAATTCTTTCATGAATTTATGTGAGTTGATTATAAGCTTTTTCTCCCATCGCTTGCTAATAAATTTAATTGCAATAAGTAAGGTTGTACGATTTGAAAAGTTACTTAGCTTCTAGCCCAAGATCATTTAAAAGTTGCTCGGTAATAATTAGAGTTCATAACCAAGGCATAACTTATTGAAGCAGGATGCGAAGATTGGCGAGTCCTAAAAGGTCCTAACAAGACATGAGGGCTACATTTTGTTTCTAAAGATCCCAAGTGATGTGAAGAATCATTTATAAAAAATCAATACGAAGGATCGAGACACACGACGAAAAGCAAATACTCCCCTAAAGATCATGGATAAGTCTATCCAAAAAGGCCCTAACAAGGTATGAGGATAAATAGATCCATGTCCTAAAAGGAGGCGGATCGTTGTATATCAAAATCCCAAATAAAGATTGGAGAAAAATGAAGAAGTCGTGGTCCAAATATGAAGAATCTCTCAAAAAGTTCAAGTGAACAAATTCCTATTATGAACAGAATACCATTATTTCATGAACGTCTCTCAAGATTTGAGGTATGAAGTCGCTGCAAAATATCGGTCCGAGAAAGGTCTCAAATCGTGAAGCGAGTTATGCCAAGATATGAACTTTATAAGGTCCCGAGAAGTAGTTTTAAAAGATTTTGTCCTTTAGCTAACTATTGATTAAATCATCCTACTTTATTTTCAGCCTAAATAACTATCAAAATAAGTCACCAATGCATCTTCGTGATTATTCAAGACAACAATAAAATATAAGAGATACACCTAGGAATAAGGGAGTCTATGTAAATAATACGCCCACATGAGTTTGTGATAGTTTGCTAACTTATAATAACAATGATCTCGTTTTTAAGCTTGGTATGGGAAACATGAAACTTGAGGATGATAATTATTCATGACATTCAAAAACTCCAAGGTAAGTTTTTGATCTTTTTACTTGTTTTCTTCCTTTAAATATTTAAAGGCCAATATGGATTGATTGTGATGGAGAATGTAAAACTTGCTTTGTAATTAATGCATTGCATGAGGGCATTGCAATGGTCAAGTGTAGGGGAATTAACAAGTGTGAAAACACTTATCCTTTTACCACTTAATTATGATAATAACCAAGCCAAAACGTGTATTTTATGTCGTAAATGTCGGAAGTATGCGTGGTTTGTGTTTTTGTTGTGATTTAGGATCAAACTGTGAAAAAGGGAGGAAAAAACGGGCTTTCACGGGCTTTTATCGAAGAAAAAGACAAAAGACGAAGTCAAAAGATCAAGAGTGCAAAAAGAACGGAAGTTCAAGGCCAATTCTGAAGATTTATCGAAGAAAAAGTTTAAAGACGGAAGTTTAATGAAGTCGAAGAACTCAAGTCTAATTATTGATGAAATTATAAGACAAGTTCAAATTATATCGACAAATCCTGAGACGACGTCGAGAAAGATAAAGAATTTAAATCAAGTCGAGACGAGAAAGAGAAAGAAAGAAGGAAGCAACACATGCACTCCCCAGTTCCTATATATACCCTCCTAATGACACATTTTCATTTTTTGTAGCTTTAAATTTTAGAGAGAGAAAGTGTATAACTTTCTCTCACTAGCACTTCATATTTTATCTTTCATCTTCCTTTCTAGTTTTAATCTAAACTTTACTTTTAAAAGCTTAATCTTGTTTTAATATTAATCTTATTCTTCCTTTCTTATTTTGTTTATCTTTGATTCGTGATAATCTTTGATTTTGTTTCATCTTTGAGTTCATGTGATTAAAAAGTTTATCTTTTTATTCATCATTAAGTTTAATACGAATTGAGCTTTGAGCTTGACATGCTTATTGGCTTATTTTGTATTTAGCTTATTAGTTTTAAAGTTTTCTTAAAAGTTTTGTCTTTTTAAAGTTTGTTTATTAAAGTTTGCGTATTTAGTATTTCGTGTCTTAAAAGTTTTCAAATTTGTGCTTATTTAGTTGGTTAAGTTTTTGTTTAGTGTTCTTTTTATTAGTGCTTATTCGAGTTTTAGCTTATTGAATTCCATCCGAATATTGTTTCATTTCCATCACAATAGGGTTTCTATTATTGCGACGGTTTATTCAGACGGTTTGATTGCGATCGCAATAACCCTTAGGGTTTTACTTTGCGATCAAGTATTCAGATCCCTTATTCTGATCGTGATTGTGATCGCTCATTGCGATCGTATATTGCGACAGGTCTTAAGGTTATATTAAGACGAAACGCTGCCTAATTTTTGTTAGCCATATTCAGATAGAATTATTCAGATAGAATTATTCAGATAGAATTATTCAGATTGAATTATTCAGATAGAATTATTCAGATAGAACTATTCAGATAGAATTATTCAGATAGAATTATTCAGATAGAACTATTCAGATAGAATTATTCAGATAGAAGTTTTTAATTTTTCGTCATTTACTTTTAAGTATTAATTTTTAGTTTAAAATTTCAAGCTTCCACTTTTACTTAACGACATTTACATTTGTTTTTACATTCTCATTGAAATTTACATTTTCATTTTACCTTAGTTTAAAATAGATAACCTTTCCCCTTTATATTCCAACAAGAACGACCGAGTCGCACTTAAACCAGTAATCAATTCGAAGAGATCGGACGATAATTTTTTTTATACAAAATCTCTTGTATTAACCCTCTTCGTTACAGTTGAAGCTAATGATTCCCTTCTTACACCTTTGAACTTTGTGTCCAAGCTTTCCGCAATTTTGGCACTCCCAGCAATCGCCAGCATGCCTCTTATTACCACACTTAGGACACTTTTCATCATTGCGCGGTGTGTTGTTGGTAAGAGCATTTGCATTCCCCTTTCTTTGGTTCTGACGGAGATTGAAATTCTTCCTATTATCACCTCTATCTACACGATCGCCATCACCCTTTCTTTTCTCACATGTACGTGCTTCATCTTCCCTATCCTGAATTATCTGCCCAATGAGTTGGTAAGCCATTCGAACAACATCATCAATGGTCAGTGGTTTCGATGATGTCACGTCCCCCCTGGATATTCTTGGTAAACCCTTTGATATATTGCTCAATTCGGATCTCTTCGGGTTCCACCAATCGAGGACACAACAAGGCCAACTCATGGAATCAGTTTGTGTAGCTATCAATGTCCACACCTTTAACTTTCAAATGAATCAACTCTTGTTCTAACCTAATGATCACACTACGGGGACAAAACTCCAAAGTCATCCACTTCTTAATTTCAGCCCAAGGAGTAGCATTAGCAGCATCAATACCCATGAAAGCAATTCTCCCGTTCCACCAAGTCAACGCACGACCTTTAAGAGTAGCCATAACAAAAATCACCTTATCTTCCTCCTTACACTTACTAATCCGAAATACCGACTCAATCTTCTCAATCCACTGGCTTAATCCTACAGCACCTTCAGTTCCATTAAAAGGTAGAGGTTCACACTTCATGAACTTCACATAAGTACAACCACCTACTTCAGGTGCATTAGTTCCAAGTCCTCCTACATTTCCTCCAGCATTAGCATTCACATTATTAGAATTCACATTTACATAAGTACCACCAATTCCACTACCGCCAGCTCAACTACCGCCAGCTTCACTACCGCCAGCTCCACTACCGCCGGCTCCACTACCACCAGCTCCACTACCGCCAGCTCCACTACTGTCAGCTCCATTTCTAGCATTTTCCATAAATTTATTCATAGATGCGGTAAATTTCTCCGCAATAATCCTACGTACATCATCCTCAGTTACAGCTTTCTTGGGCGGCATGGTTCTATTAAGCATTCACCCAATAAGGGATTCATATAATATGGATTGAATTCATAATCAAGATACAAATAAGGCACAATATGGAATTCAAGTCAAGATACATATTTAATTGGATTTGAAACAAAAGCATTGTCTTAATTTCATCCCATATCAAAGTTTCTAGCACTATACATACTCAAAATTCGTTCCAGATCTACTAACTAATAAGTCGGTTTAGTCAAAGTTACAAAGGTACAAAAGATACAAAGGTCACTATTAAAGATAGACTGGTCTACTGAGAACCGCCAGATGGTCCATCATCCATCTTCTTCTGTATCTTTGTCGGACGATCACAAGATACATCTTCAGCTGGGCGCTTACGAATCACTCATCTTCAACCATCTCGGCATAAAATCTACTGTTCAACCAACAGATACATTCAACTCTTTCTCAGCTTTCTCATGCATCGCACGAGCTACACTCAACTGAATCTCCATAGTATTCACCTTTTTCTTCATTGCAGCAAACTCAGCACTTTCTAACACAGATAACCTCCTAACAGCCTCATTCAAACCACGCTCTACCTCAGTCAAATCCAAATTAAGAAATTCCCGCTCTTTCTCAACAACCTTAGTCTTCGACTCTAAATATGAAACATGAGTCTGAACAACACCTAATCCAACCTCTGTCATACTACTCTGAGCACGGGAAGCATCTAAATCACGTCTCAAGGCCCAAGGTGCAAGACCATCAATATGAGTAGCCTCTCGAACCCTAGACGACTCTCCTATCACATGTCTACGAGTAGCAATACCATTAGTACCATCAGGTGCATCATCATCCTCATCATCCTCTGATTTAGAATCAGATTCAGACAATTCATCTCTAAGTAGCTCAATCTCATAATCAGACCAATAAAGTGGAGGGGGTAAGGGCTCGCCCTCCAGAACATCATAAGGGTAAATAAGCTCAGCCTCATCATCGTCATATACCTCATCATCGTCATCAACCTCATTATCTATACCTATATCCTCCTCAACATCCTCGTCATCATCCTCATTATCTACATTATCTATCCCAATCTCATCATCATTCTCAATACCAACATTATCATTCTCATTCTCTACCATATCAACCTGAAGGGCAATCTGATCTCCTAGTCCTATCTCAGGCTCGGGATCCTTAAATGGTTCCTCCTCATCATCATCCATATCCTCATTTACATCATAATACACTAAGTCTAAATAAGGGTTATCATCTACATTAGGTTCGGGAATATCATGGTTCTCTAAAGGAATATTAGGGTCAACTATGACAATCTACATTTATATATATCTCGTATTAGCATACCATACTTACTAAACAGTTACGTACTGAAACCATGATATATACATATATATAAGTTAAATTATATATATCAAAATATATATCTTCTCAATAAGGCTTGTTGATAACGTCGGAGATCTTTGGCACCGTTATAGTCAAAAGATTTTTCTAATATTTTCTCAAATGTTTATAGTTAAAAGATTTTGAAAACTTTTGTTCAAAACCTTGGTTTTTAAAATCTTTCGTTCTTAATGTTAGAATTTTTGCATTCTTTTAATGTCTATTTTTTTCGTTCCTCGACTCGACTCGAATTGATATCGGATTTTAACATAAGTTTAACTGTTTTCGGTGAATAGTACATTGTTTAGTATTTAAAAACTAAAAACTATTTAATTAAAAACTATTTAATCTAATTAAAAAGGAAATATTTAATTAAAACTACTTTTTCACTATTTAAAATTCTAATTAAAATTTTTTTAACAAAACTATTTAAAAATTATAAACTAATTTAAACTATTTAAAATAAAACTATTTGAAGACTATTTTAAATTTAAATAAAACTTAAAACTAATTTTTATATAAAACTAAATTAATTAAAAAAACTAATTTATTTAAAAACAATTTAAATTTATAAAAGTTATAAAATATTTTTATTTTATTTTTTATACTTTGAAAGTATTTAAAAACTAAAAGTAAATTTAATTGAAATTATTATAATAAAAACTTGTATTTAAACTAATTAACAAAACTATTTAAAAACTTGTAAAATAGAATAAAAACCTGACAGCCTAATTAACTAAGCTATAATAATTACTGAATTGGTATTCTAACCAAAACAGGTAACTAGATCAGATGGTAACGACGTTGGGCTGATGAACAGGAGGTCACGGGTTCGAGTCCCTGTGAGGACAAATATTTGCGATTAATTTTTTTTGGACAAACTAAATGTAAACCAAAGTCACAGTTAGGACTTTTGGATGAAATATAGTTTGCTGATGAAAACCACTAGAACCACACAGACTAATGGAGTCTGCTGGCTATGAAAATACAAGTTATATCAGCAAATCTTAAAATCAACAAAATCAAATAAGCTAATAAGACCTAAACTATAAATAAGAAAATCTAAAATGAAAATAAGCAAATAAGTCCTAAACAATCAGCAAAGCTAACTATATCAGCAAAATAAACAAAAAAATAGCAGATAAAGATTTAGCAAATCTAAATGCACTTCAGCTATATCAATTCTATCATAGCACTAAACGCAGGCAAACAAAAATATTATTGGCAAAATCAGATTTAAACAGATAAGCAAATTAAACAGATTAAAGTCTAACAGATTAAAAACTTAAATCTCATAGTATGCAAATTAAAATATTAAACAGATAAGCAAATTATTTCAGAATAACTAAACAATAAAAATCATTAAACCTTAAATAATAAACTAAATCACTTAAACATCTAACAAAATTAATCTAAAAATAAAACATGAACATTAAAATGGAATGAAACCTAGTGACGAAATCCTTTGAGCAGATGCGCTGCGCTGAGCTGGCATATGAACTGAATCACCACCTCCTTAACCAAACACTAACGAACCCTCACCAAAACAAATGTGTCGAACCATAAAACCCGCGAATCTACCATATAACTCGAGCCAGCAAAGTAATAAAGAACCAACAATAACTTTATAAATCAAACCAGTAGGTTTGACTTTTTTATTCCAAACTTACTTTATCTTTTAATTTTGTAAGAATTTAAAATAAATAAGAACAAGCAATAACAAAATTGATGGAACAAAATAAAAATTTTATTAATTAAAATTTAACCTTACAACTTTATAAAATAAAATTACATCAAACCTATTTCTAAATTTAAATAAAAACAGTAAAAATAAAGAAAAAATGGAATATTAAAAATTACAGAATATGGGGGTATTTATAGCCAACCCCCATGGCTTGTTGAGGAAGTTTGTTGAGATGCATCTCTAATCTTGACCCTCCAATCTTCATTCTCTTCTTCTCTCTTGATCCAACGATGAGATCTTCTCCTCCTTTCACTCGGATTGCCAAAGTGGCAACTATTGTGCTAGTTGTGCTTCTTTGAAGCTGATGTGGATAAATATCACTGGTGCAATGATTGGTGGTAGTCAAATCCACCAATCAAATTCGAGGGATGACACAACTTTGGGAGCCACGTGTGATTGATAGCTCCATCTTCTACCTCCGAAAAAGATGGGTATTTAATTAAGGCGCGTGTGGCTCACTCTCTTTTAATAAGGGAAGCCCAAAATTGGGGATTTAGGGTTTATGGAGTGGTGTTTTTTTTCTCTGCGTTTCTTTTTCTTGTTCTCTTGGTTGTAACGAATGAATAATATTGACCAAGAGTATGACCACACCATGTATATAATACTTTCCTCCATTTCATAAATTGATCAAATGGGCTTGGGTCCATTATTCCAACTGTCCCCTATTATTGTTGTACTTGGGCTTTGTATAAATTTAATCTTAGCCGTCCCATAGTTAATTGACTTGGGCCATAGTAAAATTTTCCATTCGTCCCATTTGTTGTTATTGGGCTTGTGATGGGCCTTGAATCCAAAAGTGATAATGACTAATTCTCAAATGGGCTTTTTGGGCCCGTTAACCAAATGTGGGACCCACTATGCCCAAATAACTTTGATAAACTTTAATCCTCGAAAACGAACTTGATTTTTGGCTTCCTTGATCTTTTCTTCAAACTCGTGTCGATATTGCTGGTTTTCGTGATCTTGGTACATTTGGAATTTTTTTTTCACTTTTGGTTCTTTGACTTTGACTTTGTCTCTTTCTTAGACTTTTCTTTAACAATTGACCGTGAAATCCCATGTTTTCTTTCCCTTTGATCTTTTGTACCTATTTCACATAAAGACACAAAACCACGCGTAATTCCGACTTTTATGATATTACACACTTATTAAATTCCCTATACTTGACCATTGCAATGACCCCATGCAATGCATAATTTTAAAGCATAAAGTTACATTTTTCTCATAACTAACCTATCTTGACCTTTATGACGATAAACTATTACTACTAAAGAACGACGAAAAGATAAAAACTTTATTAAAGGAAACAAAAGTTATAATTATTTTCATTAACCTTGAAATTGTTTGATGGAAGAGACTCGTAAAGAAATCTAAGACTTAAATTAGGGCTTTGGTGTCATGAATATTAATCACCCTCAAGTTTCACGTTCCCCATACCAAGCTTAAAAACGAGATCATTGTTTACCATAAGTTCTTAAGTTAAAACCTCTTATATAAGACAATTGTGTAATACCCTTTCTCCAATTCCTACGTTGTATCACTAGATTTTAAAGATCGTCATTCACCCATAGGCTCATTTGACTTATTCAATAATTATTAGTCCAAAAATGAAGGCAAAACGGTGCAAACCCGACACTCATAACCTAACCTCGTCCTCGAAAACATTGTCACTAAAGTAAGCCCACATCAAGGACAAATTAACACGATTTGGGGAATAAATTCCCGGATCCAAAATTTGGCCAATAGTACTACTTATTATTTATTCCTCCAAGGGCATGTAGACTTTATGTGGAGTTTAGCAAGTTCACACCATATACCCTTAGGCTCTTTAAGATGTAAAAATGCTCCTCATCTATGGTCCACACCCTAAGGCTCCATGAACCATAAACAAGGGAATTGATTTTTGATCAATTTTTATTCAACACATACCATGCCATACACCCTAAGGCTCTAATGACAAGGTTCGTGCTACATGCCCCACACCCTAAGGCTCCTTGAGGTCATGTTTTAATCTTATTCTTTCTTTATTTATGATATATATATTAGGCCAAATTCCGCGGTCCCATGGTCTGAATACCTCCTACTTAGTGGTTATGAGCCACCTAGTCGGAAGTCCACAACGTTGGCACCCTCAATGTGTTCATGCTTTAATTACAAGGAGATAAAAGATTTGGCTAAGAGCTAAGATATCAAATCTACACCGCAAAAATCCTCATTTATTAAGCAATTTGATATACAAGCGGGAAGAGAGAGCCACAAAAACTCATATAAGTAATAATTAACCCTTAAACTTATTATCAACTCTATCATCTCTCGTTCTCCACAATTTAAAATCTCAAGGAATGAGACTCGTGGATGCTTAGCCTAATAAACCAATTAAGTTCCATATGGTTAAGGATACTAGCTAGAGTAAACTTCGATAAGTAAACTCGGGTTGAGTCAAAATATTCACGACGGGCCTAATATATCACAGACATCTAATCTTGTTAAAACCATTTTGTTTATTTATTTATTTATTTTTTACTTTATTCTTTGAAATGGAAAATATAAATACGATGCGATGACTAAAGGAAAGAAAATAAAAGAAAATAAATGGAAATACTACTAGGCCAAAATAGATCAAGAATTTGAAAAACGTTGAAAATTTTATTTTTCCGGTTAAATGAGGTCAAATTCTTTGAAAAGTCCACTAAAATTCGATAGAAGTCCCCCCTACACTTAATATAAACATTACCCTCAATGTTTAAGCATGTGGGAGAATATACTCCCCTACACTTAGGACATTGAGTACGTTGTTTAAATCGAGCTAAGGAAGAGAGAACTAAAGTGATTACATTTATTCAACTTATTTATATGAATCACAATAGTTTTGATAGAACCGGGTACACGGGTACACGGGAACACGGGATCACGGGTCGTGTCAAAAACACCAAAAGTGGATCATTAAAGCACATATCCCTGAACAACATCACAAAACAAACAAACTACATGGCTCCCCCCACACTTATTGGTGGAAATGGGCGAAGGTGAAAAAAGGTGGAAAGGATGGAAAAGGTAAAAATCTAACCTAGTTATACGATGCTTGATTTATTTATCACGAGTCTCTAGCTCGACTCGATTTCCCGAATATCATCATTCAAATGGGAAAATCATGGAAAAATCGAGATTTCCAAGGGAGGAAAATCTCGCCATGATAGAGGATGAAACATAGTCATATAAGGAATACCCCATGAAAATCCACCCGGGTCAAACACAAAATTTCCATCACGAAAGGAAATAAACCCCGAGGTGGTAAAATCACACAAGGCAAAGAAAAGTGGGGTACCCTTAGTCAACAATTTCTCATAAGGAAGGGTAAGGTGATTTGGCAATGAAAGTACAAGAGTCTCTATTCCGGGATCAAACACCGATTCCTTAACAGGAAAACAGCAAGAGGTGTTGACATTTATGCTCAAAATGTCATCATGATCCAAAGTGGGAAAGTCGTCCTCTTCCAAACTTGATGTGAAAACATAAGTATCATCGTATTCATAGGAAAACTCATCCTCGTGAGTAAAATAGGTATTTAGAAAGATATCTAAATCCTCCTCAAATGGAATATCCTCTAATGTAGGAATGATTTCTAAGAGTAGAGGATCCTCCTCAAAAGTCATGACTTCTAAAATTGGGGTATAAAAGTCAAAAGGAGTCTCCATAATGGAAGAATCACTCATAGAGATATGAGGTGCATTGAGGTCAGGAGGTGGGTCATCAAAAATAATGAGATCACTTAGAGAAGTGTCAGCATCGTAATCATCAAAGATTGGTAGATCAAAAGTGAGTGGATCAAAAGGTGGGTCGTCTAAACCGAAGATTGTGTGATCACTTAAAGAAGTGTCATCACTATAAGTATCGTAAATAGGAGTTTCAAAAATTTGAGGCTCTAAGGGAAGGGATGAAGTTATCACAAAATCATTTTGATTAGACATTTGAATTCCAAAAGGATGAATAAAAATCTCTTCAATATCATAATTAAGAACATCAATCATATTGACCGACTCTTTTCCATTTGATTTAGTTGTGATTTTTCCCATTTTAAAAACTTGTTGTTCATCCCTGACCCTAAGAATTAACTCCCTTTCGGCCACATCAACTAAGGCTTTTCCGGATCGTAAGAATGGTCTACCAAGTATTAACAGAATACGAGGATCCATCTCATAGTCGACGGCGACAAAGTCCACGGGAAAAGTAAATTTACCAACTCGAACAAAAACGTCTTTGGCAATACCAACGAGGTATGCGATAGTTCTATTAGCTAACTCGAGAGTCATGCGAGTCGGTACAAGGTCGGGTAATGATAATTGTTTCCATACCGAGAGTGGCATAAGATTGATGCTAGCGCCGAGATCCGCTAAAGCCATACAATCATCAATTTAGGGAAACGAGCAAGGTAACACGAATCGTCTAGGATCTCCTAGCTTTTCGGAAAGCTCTTTGAGAAGAATCATGGAACAATTCTCATTTAAGCGAGTATTAATGAGCTCAACCATTTTTTCTTTCTTATTGAGAAAATCTTTGAACATTTTCACAAATTTAGGCATTTGAGCAAGTGCTTCAATAAGGCTAATGTTAACATTCACTTGAGAAATCATTTTCAAAAACTTGGAAACATGAACGTCATCTCTGGTGAGCACTTTAGCCTTGTCTAACCTTGAGGGATAAGGGATATTGGGCTTTGAAGTTGAAGGTTCCGAAGGAGAAGGACTCGCTTCTTGAACAACCATAGGGTTAGGCTCATTAGGTAATGGAGAACTAGTACTAGGCGTGGTAGTGGGAGGAATCACCGAAGGGGGAGTAGGATTACTCATTATGACCTTTGGGCCTTGTCTCTCCTTTATGGGCGAAGAGATGGAAGGTCCCACAAAGTGGCTCCACTTCGATTAGTGATAGCACTCACATTAGCACGAGGGTTGGTCTCGGTATTAGAAGGTAAGGTTCCTTGGGGTCTAAGGGCTTGCAACATTTGCACGAACTTCCTATCGGTGGACTCTTGCATTTGTTTCATAGTTCTCTCATGTTCGGTCAATTTTTGTAGAGCCAAGTCCATTTGAGGATTATGCATGTTCATTTGATTATACCCTTGGTTTGGAAAACCTTGGTTTTGATATTGAGGTTAAAAACCGTTGTTATTATGAAAACCTTGGTTGAATTTATTATTTTGAAACCCTTGATTTTGACCATTAAAATTCCCTTGATTTTGACCATTAAAATTCCCTTGATTTGCATTCCCTTGAAAAGTTCCTCTTGAGTAGCTTGGTTCCTATTGTGGGCGGGTGGGGGTGGTCTTGGTGGAGCTACAAAACCCGGGGGAGCCAAATAGTTATTAGACTTATAAGACAAATGATTAACATCAACATTTGGTTTGAAATGAACCCGCTCGTTTTCATTGTTGTTATAAGCATAAAATTCTTGTTGTTAATTGTAAACCTTGTCACAATTATAATACGAATGTGGTCCACCACAAGTCTCACACGTTTTACAAGTCTCTTTTAAGGCATTAACATGTGTAGTGGGAGGGTTATCTCTTAAAACAAGGTGTTTCACAATTGTAGTAAGCTACTTAATTTGATTAGTCACCTCATTATCACTAGCACTAGCTATTATAGTCTGTACACTCTTGGTTTGAACTTTTGCCTTGTTTTCAATTATTGCCCAAGCCTCGTTCATGGATTTCACAAGAATATTACCCCCCGCGGCACTATTAAGTGAGTCTTGGTCATTATGAGTTAAACCATTGTTAGTTTTTTGTAATCCTTGGATTATCTAACTATTGAGATGATTATTAGAGAGAGAGATAGATGAAGATGTAGAGAGAAAGTAGAGAGAGGTTGGAGAGAAAATGAAAGATAAGATTGAAGTGTGTGAAAAGTGAATGACCAACCCCCCTAACATGCTAGGAGGGGTATATATAGCCCACCCTACATGTGGGCTATATGGACTATATGTTTACTAACTAGATCACGAGCCCAATACATTAATATATCGTTGGAGCGACCGATCCTTCATAAATACGTAAAAACCTATTTCCAACAATCTCCCCCTAAGGGAGGTCGCTCCAAGAGACAATGTTCTAAATATTCTATATCTTGTGATCTATGCTAACTAAGATGTGACCGAGACTTTATTGGGAAAAACGTATTTCCAAAAATCTCCCCCTAAGGGAGGTCACATCTTTTTACAAAATCTTAAACCTAGCATCTATGCTTGAGTCTTCGATCTTGTTCTTGTGAATATGCTTGATGTGATCTTTAACTTTAGTCTTGAGCATGTTTCCTTGCCTTGACCTTGTGCATTCATCACTTGTAATGTTCGCCTCTTCGTGACTTCATGTTCCACATACTTATACCTTTATAATTCTTGAAAGCTTCAGAGTTCGATACAGCGGAAGACTTGACTTTCAGGCTTTCTTGAATTAGATGAGGTATTAAGTACATAAAGTATAAGCATGCCGGGACGACTTCTTCTTGGATTCCGCAACACCACCGTCTTCATATGCCGCAACATAAGTAGACACGAACGAAATGGCTTTGAACATTTCATTCTAATTCGGTAGCATTTTACCTCCTGTCGGTGAAGACCGTTGGACGATATAAAATATCGTACTTGTGGCAGGTAGATTTAATTAAAAATCTCCTTGACAAGATTTCGCAGGTAAACCCGTTCTCTTTACTCGACCGTCCAAAGCTGACTGCGAACGTAAAGAGTGAATCATTTGGATAAAATTATCTGCATGATTGAAGCCGTCAATTCTGATTCCTGGAACAAGTTTGATTCATTAAAGAATCGCACCATCGTTGCTTTCCATTTGTCACGAGCTTGATTCGTATAGAATCTTGCAAGTTACCTACCAAGTGCTGTTTGAGGTTAACACTTGAAGGATTTCCACTCATCACTGTGAACACTGAGGTATCACTCTGAGTGTTTTGGCAAGATCACTAAGATATTGCGTAGAGGCCTGGAACCTGTTTAAATTCAGTTAAGAATTTAAACCATTGTTGCTTTCCAGTTATCACAAGTTTGATTCTTAAAAAATCGCACAAGTCACCTACCATGAGCTTTTTGATATTCGCTCAAGAAGGATTTCCATCTTCATTGTAAACACTTTTGTATTACTCGGATGTTCAGGCAAGATCATGAAGATTTTGCGTAGGAATCTTAAAATCTTTCTTACTTTTCACAGTGTGTGAAGAAGCAAGGAAATATGAAAGTGTGTCCTAATGAGATATTTGATGATCTCAAATGGCTCTAGACTCGATCGTGCACTTTGGATTTTAGTGATCAGAGGCTCGAGAGGAGTACCACC
The DNA here is from genome assembly GCA_025667525.1 of Glebionis coronaria. Classification (NCBI taxonomy): domain Eukaryota; kingdom Viridiplantae; phylum Streptophyta; class Magnoliopsida; order Asterales; family Asteraceae; genus Glebionis; species Glebionis coronaria. The sequence goes on from CM046880.1 coordinate 137,167,090, forward strand.
TTTTCAATACCAATTTATTTGGAGTGAATAAATCAATAGATAATGTTTTGTCTCTGTGTGATTAAAACAAATATCTTTTAAGAGATATCTGAGTTAGCTGGGATGGGTTGTGCATTGCATCACTGGGTCCATGATGTCTATCTTCAATATCAAGAATCATTAAAACTGATCTCAATAGCATATGATCTGACCCGGTTTCTGCCTAAGGTTGTAAGGAGGGCTTCTTTCTTTACACCCTTTGTGACAATCCGTCAATTTATGGTCGATATTTTATTCTCAATATTTGTTTGAAAACATTATTTTAATGTTACAATATGAACTCACTTATTTTTGGGAAGAAATTTGGATTTACGTCTTGAAGTAGCATCGACTACGTCTAAACCGGAGGATTCAACGTTACGTGCTTACGTTTACGTACACCGTCTTTGGTGACAGTCCGACATTTTAGAAAATAAATTTGTCCATGAATATTATTTTGGAGTTTTAAATTTGTGTTGGTTCATAAACTCACAAATTTACGAGAAGAGATTAGGACTTACGATTTTATTTTAACGTCCTTTACGACTAAACCGGAAACCTTAGGATTACGTATTTACGTTTTCGAACTCCGTTTTTGATGAGACAATTTTTATTGGATTCGTTTTGTGACGTTGATTCATAATTTATAAAAACGTTTTTCGTAAAACGACCTGAGGGCACACAAATCGAGGAAACTAGAATCGAGGAGTACCCGTAAATAAATGGGGATGAGACAAGTGGGACACTTGTCCCACCCCCATCAAAACCGGCCACATCTAGCTACACAAACCATGATGTGTCACAACCTCATAACCAAATACACACTTGTCCAATGTAGCTTACATTTGAAGCCACTTTCTCTTTACCACTTAACTCAAAACTAGCAACTTCTCATTCCATCTTTCCATACATGCAATACCACACACAAACTCTCTCTCTAGCTCCAAAGTGCCGTCCCATTTTCTCCACAAAAACACCATCATTGATCAAAGTTTAACCATAAACATATGTTATAATTAACATATGTTAATCTCCATTCAAAAAGATGAAGATTGGTGAAAGTTATAACATCCAAGGAGGAGTATTCATGGTGTCATGGGGCTGATTTTCCACAAGGAGTTCATGGAGCATGGTGGTCTTGAAGATGGTCATGGATATCCACAAGTTTCTCCATCAAAAACCATGTCAAAATCATAACCTACATCAACTTGGTGGTATAAAGATTGTCCTCCTCAACTTCTTGTTATTTTGATTATGTAAACATGTATTTTATTTCCTATTTTATATGTATATGATGATTATATGATGATAAAAATGTTATGTGGGGATTTGTTGTTGATAATCATGGATAAAAAGGTGAAAAACCATAAGAAACAAGGTTAAAATCTTGGTTAAATTTGATGGCTGTATAAAACAGTAAAGAACCATATGTTTAAACTGATAAAATGATGAATTAGAATGGATTTACAGTAAGCTATGGGTCTTGTACACATGTGAGAGTTGGCCATCCAATGGAATCAAAATAATGAGTGAGATATGATCAAAACAAGTTTAGGGTATAAATCTGAAGTTACTGTTTTGGACGATTTTTAGAAAATACTTAAAAGATGATTCAACAGTAGCTATAGAAGAGTTAAATGTAGCACATATCATGTAGTTTATGTGATAAAAATTTGAGCTTCTATCTCCATGTAGAACTCAAGATATGGCAGTTTTGGTGAAGATGAAGTTAAAAATCAGATTTTTGGAAATTAAAGAATAATACTATTATATAAGCACTCACATTTTAATATATAAAATGTAAAATAAAAACCCACTAACTTATAAAACTTATTTATATAAATATATATATAAGGTTAATCAAATGGATAAATTATATAAATGGTGGTGAAATAATGTTTATAAGTAATAAAAACTATAAATATGATTTTTACGACTTTTTCGGCTATTGCCGTAAAATTAACGTTTTTGTTAAATAAAACTTAGATGGTTGGACCCGTCTAATGAAAACTTTATAAAACTTATATACTGATATATAGACATGTACAACAAGTAAAAACCGATAAAAACCCGAACTATAGGACAAACGGAAATTAACGAGCTAAATAAACACATTGGGCTAATAATTGGACTAAATAAGTTAAACACTCCTAAAAAGAACTTATTGGGCTTAACCTATTTGGGCCCAACTTGTAAAGTTTAAGTACTGATAATATAAGTACCAAATGGATTAAAATAAGTTAAATGACTTATAATAAGCTTATTGGACTTAAGACACGTAAATGGGTAAAACGAGAAAACTAGTATAAAAGTTATCGACACATAGAACAAAAATGAGTAAATGAGAATATGTAAACCCACTTGATCATATATATATATATATAATCATCATATGTATACATACTTGTTATTTTTATAAAGTCATTGGACATGAGTCTAAGACCGAGTATTATTTGTCTAGGTTTCCGTGATTGAAGCACGTACCGTACGTCCGAATTGCCGACAACCCGCCTTCCCATATCAACGTGAGTTCATAGCCTCGTACTCTTTTAAATGTTTTTTTATAAATGTTTTATAAATCCGCGAGGGAGATAACATGTTAGTTTTTATAAAATAGGACACCATTTGTCCCGATTGTTTGTTTATTGATTTATGGACCCGAATGATTGAATGACCCGATTGTATGACCCTATAAATGATTAAAGGACCCGATAGATGAAATCAAATGGATTTTTAATGTTAGGTTATGTCACTAAAAGTCCCATTAACATGAATTGTGAACTACCGGTGGTTGGTAGACGCTTATGCATTTAATAGTACTATTTGGGGACGATCACCCCAGTTCGCGCCTTGACGGTTGATCCCCGTCGTGCCACATTGATTGGTAAGCGAATTTATGTATGAGAAGATTTCAATAGCGTGACCTTTGTGACGACACGCTACTTTAGATGGGAAAAATTGGTATCGGGTTAGCTACCCGTTGTTGGTTTAGTAAGGTAACAATGTCATGCGGCTTATAATAATCCAAAATTTACAAAATACTAATAGACGCTCCGAATTACGATGTATTGCCTGACTAGCAATACAGGGTCATACTATTGATATTATGTTTTTGTTTTGGTTTTCATAACCATATTCATATAACGGTTTTTATTTGATTTTATACAACGTCATAAGACGTATTGTATGATGTTTTTACGACATTGGCTCGTACAATGATTTTTAAGGCAAATGCCTATATTATGATTTTCGATAAGGATTTGTATAAAATGACTTTGGCTATTTTATGGCCTATTACAAAGATTTGTATAAAATGATTTTGGCTATTTTATGGCCTATTACCATGATTTGTACGAATTGATTTTTGGTACTAATTTTATACCAAAGTTATATTGATGGAATTTATTAAACTCTATGAATTCACTCGGCGTTATCGCTGACCTTTTCTTTTAACATTTTTTATCTTAGGTACTTGAAGGTAATTCTCGGGAAGACGACAAGAATTAATGGCCCGCACTTAAACAATATTTTCCATTCAAAATGCTTTGTAAAACTTTGTATGAAATATAATGACTTGGGACCGATGTAACTTTAATGTTTATGAATGGAAATGATTTATTATTAAACGACGCGATTTTTATGCGTTGTCTATGATGTGAGTAATGTGCTATCCCGTAACACCAACTAGTCTTCCGCTGTACTAAGTTGTATAAATTTGGGGGTGTTACAGTTTGGTACTAGAGCTCTCGTTATAGAGAACGAAAGATTTTTATAACCAAAGGTTTTGAATAAAACATTTCAAAATCTTTTAACTAAAAACATTTTTCTAAAAATGTCTAAAAATCTTTTGACTATAACGGTGCCGAAGAATTCCCGAGTTACCGACAAGGCCAGACTGAGAAGTGTTATTTTAATATATATATAACTTGGATTATATATATATATATATGATGTAATTTTATTACATGATTGTTTGATGATTAATTTGATTTTTATACGAGGTATTTATACGACGTAGATTGTCACAAGTAACCCTAAATCCCCTAGTAAATTAATCGAAGCTATTCTCGTAGGAATTCTAGCTATCCTAGATCTAAACCAAGTTGTGGATATTTATGATCCCAACAAATGGTTGATACTTGTAGAATGTAGATATTAGTTGATTGTGAAATCGAAGAAGAATTGGCGAGATTAAATATGATATCGATGTCATGACGATCTTTCCTTATAGAGTGGAGTTTGACAAAACGTTATCACCTGGAAAGATGTCATCTGATTCGTTGTCATCCAATTCTTAAATTGAAATCGAAAGGGTGAATGTTGCACTTGAGGCTGTCAATGGAACCATTACCCAGAAGCCTCATGCCACTAATACCTTTCCGAGAAATCTAGTTGAATGATCAAGTCATTTCATATTAATGACTCATTTGATAATTGTTGTTGTAAGAGCTAATAGGATTGGGAATTAAGTGTTGATTCATATTGAGATTGTATTGCCTTTACAAGGCCGAAAAATAAGATTGAAAGTATTGGAATATGAGTTAGGATATCGAATTGAGTATAAATTGGTTAAAACTTGAATAAAGTAAAATTTAACCCGTATGGAATATGAGATTGTTAAGAGGAAGTCGTTAAGTTATGTGATTGAATTATAAGGTTTTAATTGATTATTGATTCGTGTTAAGGGTTGTTCCTAGGCCATTGTTCACTAACGAGGATGCCCAGTGTCCAAGAAATAAATTGAAGAAATCTTCTTCTTAATTGGGACCGATGGATCTTCCGGGACAGGCAGGACACCTAATGACTCTTGTAGATTAGTATTCATTGTGGTATCTTTTAAAAATCCCTAACTTAACTGAGATATCAGTTGGTAGGATGAGTTCTGAGAATTGTATGACATAGTGACACGTATTGTGTTACGGTATAATTTTGACTTGTTTGTGATTAATGGAAAAGACTACCTTTGATTGCTAAATTCTACATGTATCGATGTTATCTATCTTTTATTGCTTCTTCCTAATGTTCGCATTAGTGATGCAACCCTTGAACAAGTACTCATCTCGAATTGAGTTACGTTGTAGATTATTCTCTTTGTATTCCTGAGTGCCATCGAGATCATGAACCTCATGATTATTTGGCTAAGCTCATTTCCTGATATATATTGAAGTTAGTTCTTGGTGAACAACTCTTCATCGCTCTTTTGCAGATCACACATTGTTTTTATAAAGTTAAAACAGTATCCTTTGAGAAAATTTGAATTTTCATCACAATAAGGATTATTCAAAGTGAGATTTATAAGTGATTGATATCGAAATGAAGTTGTTTATGAAACGCTTTAGAAACTTAATTGTTTTCATGACAAAGAAAATCTTTGTAAATTTATTTTTGATTCTTATTTAAGAATTAAGCATGAAAATGTTTTTATTATAGACATGATGATAAAATTTTGACGAACTGAGTATTGCATCGTTAATCTTGAAATTGTATATAGTTGCGCGCCTACATACAATTTGGAATGGACTATGCAAGACTGATTAGTAGTCACCATAAAACTGGTTAATAAACATTACATTTTCTTTGAAGATCGTGAAAGATAAAATTTTATGAGATCTGCAAGAAGCGAAAAATAAGGACATAGTGTTAGGGACACCTACATATGTGCCTGTATCATCTATTCTTCTGAGTCGAATTTACACATCTGTGGAAATTGTCTTATTTGACAATTGACAATTCTTTCTTGTCCAATTATCCCGTAGTGAGATTCTTAGGAAAAGTATCTGATTACCGAGTGTTGATACCCGACTGGATGTATCGACGTTCCTATCATTTCTTTTGATTTGATTTCATTTGAATGACCTGGGTAACGATCCGAGGAGCTTTCGAATGCGTACTCAAATTATGAAAACATGGGATATATTCATATTCGTTAAATGTTTTCGTCTGTATCTGATTTGAAATTCCATCGCGTAGATTATGCGTTGACCTTACTCTTTATAGTAGTTGTGTCTCCAGATATCCCTGAAAATTTTGAAGGATTATGAATTATTATTAGTCTTTTGAGAAATTCACATCTTATCGACGGAAATGAAACTGGAAAGTTGTTAGTGCCAGTAAAATGGGTTGATTGATTATGACATGACGACATTGTCTTAATTGATGGGAACTCGAGTAGAATTCCCCTAAATGATAAGATGTTGATTATCAAAAGTGAACTAAATAATTCTTGATGGATGACCATATCCTGTATTATGACTTGAAATTATACCGTGAATGATTGTGAATTAGTAATAGATATTATAATATAGAAGGAACTTAATATGTATTTATTAAAAGATATTTATCTTATCTGAATTTAAGGAATTACCGTACAACTGAGAAAGTTGTTGGAGAAAGATTTTATTATACCAAGCCTGTCATCCTGAACAGCTATGGTGTTATCTTTCCTTATATTTATAGAATATTGTGAACTGAGTAAATTGACAATCGAAAACGATATCCATAACTCGAAATGGAAGATTTGTTCGATCATTTACAAGGTTTTTAAGATTTGATCCGTGGCATGGTTATCATCAACTTCGAATCCGCGAAGAAGATTATTTATTCCAATCACTACATCCGGTACTTGTAATGAATATTATGAGTTTCAAGTGATGTCGTTTGATTTGACTAACACACATGTAGCATTCATAAATTTGGTAAATCACGTGTGTAGGCTGTAAATTGATAAATTCATGCTTGAGATCATTAAGGACCAATTGTTTGTATATAAGAATAATAATGAGTTAATAATTAGTTACAAATTGCCCTGAATTGGCTAAACAATGAAAACCTATACCTTAAATATTTAACATGTGATTAAGGACTTAATCCTTTATATGATTTAACCGTGTGATAAATAGATAATGGAAGCTATATTGACTTTTCAAAGATTAGAACCATTAACGCTTAGGGATTAAAAACTTAATCCTTTACATAAAATGACCGTTGGATTAATAATGGTAAGGTGTATGCATATAGACTCTTCAAAATTTAAGAGCCCTTTTAAGAATTTGGATTTTACCAAAAAGAAATGGAAATATGTTTTGACAAATGTTTTAACAAAGGATTTTAAGGGATTATTCCCTTATACACAAACCATTTAACTAAACTTCTGTTTAGGGGTAAATGTTTGTGTATACCTCCAGATAACTTAAAAAGAATTGAATGAATCATTTAAACCATGACTTGAAATTTTAAACGACACTTTTTGCTTTTCAACTAAGAAAATTTTGACCAAAAATATAACCAAAGATTTTTCAAATATTTACGAATCTTATTAAATATTTTCGATGATTCAACAAAAATCTTGTTAATTAAATTCAAATTATTTTTGAACATTTTATATAATTGGTCGAACTAAGAAATTTAAAACTTTTACGTTTACGCTTCATAAAAATTAACTAATAATTATTTAATTAATTATAATAACTATCGACGCTTTAGACGACGGATTGAGAGAAACTGATAAAAATGATAGATGAGACGAAACTAAAACATAGAAGATATGAAGAAAGAATTTTGAATAAATACGGTTGTGATATTTATTTCATCAGGAAGGTGAACATAATTACTGACGCATAATATAGAAAGAATATCTGAGTGAATTGTAGACATGATAATTATATCATTATGAGAAGTGAATATAGATACCGACGCATTATGTAGAAAGGATAAAGAACCAGTTAGGACATGTTCCTTAATAATGAAGGTGCAAAATAAATTGCCGAACAATTTAAAATAAACGATGTGTGTAAAAAGGATAAAATAGATAATAAAAAGGGATTTGCAGCTAATATGAACCATTAAAAATTGAGAAGCCGATGGCGTTAAATGTATAAAAGACCACATGTGATTGCCTAAATATGGAAAAATTGTGAGATATATTTATATTGGAATTTGTAAGTATAAGTATTCTATTTATGTCATTTATGACTAAAAGTATCTTTGTCTGAAGAAGTTGTACTAATGAAAAATTATGAAGGCATACATCGCCTCATATTTTAATAAATGTCTAGCTATTGCAAAGGTCATCATCTGAATATTGATTCGATTTGGGTCATCGTCGACAGACTGACCAAATCTGCTAATATCATTCCCGTTAATGATAAATGCAAAGGAGTTATGTAAACATAGTGTGCCTATATCGAACATCTTTATCAAGATCCTCGCTTCGCATCGAATTTCTAGAGATTTGCTCAGAAATCATTGAGAACGAACCTTGATGAGAGTACTATATACCACCCCAAATCGAAGGGACGAGGTAAAGTAATGATACAAGGTAACATAAGTGTTGTTTTATGTTTGAATGATTGACCTTTGGTAATAGACCGTATAATCGTTTTCCTTTGGAGATATTATCATTGATAATTATCGTATTAGGATTGAGATCGAATCTTGTTAGGATCTAAATCTTAGAGCATCTATAAGCAGGAGTTGAGATGAAGACATCCGACATACACCCATTGTGAGTTGGACATGTCTTTTAGGTTTAAGGTTTCCTATGATGGCGAACCTATCCTTGCAAAATACCCGACCCGCGAAATCTGAAATGATTGTTGAAACTAGGATTTGATTATTAACTGCCGATAGTGGGCAAGAGGATATGTGAATATGAAAAGTAGATCTTGAAGTGCCAAATGGGTAGCGAAGTTATGCCACAAATTTTAACCTTGGAAAAATGAATTCATGATCTGACAAATCATAGGATATAAGTCCCCGTTGTATGGGACCATTTAAATGATGTAAAAGTTGGGATTGAAAGGCATATAAGCTGGATCTACCCTAGGACTTCAAGAACCGCGTGAATTATGTTTCGTAAATCGAACTTGATGGAATATCTATCAAGTGAAAATTCTGATGATTCTTAATAGAGCTTAGATCGGCGAAAAGTTACATTCATCAGAAACCCGTGAACATCATGGATAGAGAAAGTAAGTCAACATTTAGCCTGATCTTATTCCCGTAGTTATGTTTGATGAAACTCGCGCATTGTAATGAATTGCACTTGTGAGGAAAGACCGAATGTGGAGGAAGTACCCACATGGCTTTAACTCTATAAGAAGCGAGTAGTAAGGTAAGATGATCTTTGAGGACAAAGATCCTGTTTAGGGGTAAATGCTGTGACAATCCGTCAATTTATGGCGATATTTTATTCTCAATATTTGTTTGAAAACATTATTTTAATGTTACAATATGAACTCACTTATTTTTGGGAAGAAATTTGGATTTACGTCTTGAAGTAGCATCGACTACGTCTAAACCGGAGGATTCAACGTTACGTGCTTACGTTTACGTACACCGTCTTTGGTGACAGTCCGACATTTTAGAAAATAAATTTGTCCATGAATATTATTTTGGAGTTTTAAATTTGTGTTGGTTCATAAACTCACAAATTTATGAGAAGAGATTAGGACTTACGATTTTATTTTAACGTCCTTTACGACTAAACCGGAAACCTTGGGATTACGTATTTACGTTTTCGAACTCCGTTTTTTATGAGACAATTTTTATTGGATTCGTTTTATGACGTTGATTCATAATTTATAAAAACGTTTTTCGTAAAACGACCCGAGGGAACACAAATCGGGGAAACTAGAATCGAGGAGTACCCGTAAATAAATGGGGATGAGACAAGTGGGACACTTGTCCCACCCCCATCAAAACCGGCCACATCTAGCTACACAAACCATGAGGTGTCACAACCTCATAACCAAATACACACTTGTCCAATGTAGCTTACATTTGAAGCCACTTTCTCTTTACCACTTAACTCAAAACTAGCAACTTCTCATTCCATCTTTCCATACATGCAATACCACACACAAACTCTCTCTCTAGCTCCAAAGTGCCGTCCCATTTTCTCCACAAAAACACCATCATTGATCAAAGTTTAACCATAAACCTATGTTATAATTAACATATGTTAATCTCCATTCAAAAAGATGAAGATTAGTGCAAGTTATAACATCCAAGGAGGAGTATTCATGGTGTCATGGGGCTGATTTTCCACAAGGAGTTCATGGACCATGGTGGTCTTGAAGATGGTCATGGATATCCACAAGTTTCTCCATCAAAAACCATGTCAAAATCATAACCTACATCAACTTGGTGGTATAAAGATTGTCCTCCTCAACTTCTTGTTATTTTGATTATGTAAGCATGTATTTTATTTCCTATTGTATATGTATATGATGATTATATGATGATAAAAATGTTATGTGGGGATTTGTTGTTGATAATCATGGATAAAAAGGTGAAAAACCATAAGAAACAAGGTTAAAATCTTGGTTAAATTTGATGGCTGTATAAAACAGTAAAGAACCATATGTTTAAACTGATAAAATGATGAAGTAGAATGGATTTACAGTAAGCTATGGGTCTTGTACACATGTGAGAGTTGGCCATGCAATGGAATCAAAATAATGAGTGAGATATGATCAAAACAAGTTTAGGGTATAAATCTGAAGTTACTGTTTTGGACGATTTTTAGAAACTACTTAAAGGATGATTCAACAGTATCTATAGAAGAGTTAAATGTAGCACATATCATGTAGTTTATGTGATAAAAATTTGAGCTTCTATCTCCATGTAGAACTCAAGATATGGCAGTTTTGGTGAAGATGAAGTTAAAAATCAGATTTTTGGAAATTAAAGAATAATACTATTATATAAGCACTCACATTTTAATATATAAAATGTAAAATAAAAACCCACTAACTTATAAAACTTATTTATATAAATATATATATATAAGGTTAATCAAATGGATAAATTATATAAATGGTGGTGAAATAATGTTTATAAGTAATAAAAACTATAAATATGATTTTTACGACTTTTTCGGCTATTGCCGTAAAATTAACGTTTTTGTTAAATAAAACTTAGATGGTTGGACCCGTCTAATGAAAACTTTATAAAACTTATATACTGATATATAGACATGTACAACAAGTAAAAACCGATAAAAACCCGAACTATAGGACAAACGGAAATTAACGAGCTAAATAAACACATTGGGCTAATAATTGGACTAAATAAGTTAAACACTCCTAAAAAGAACTTATTGGGCTTAACCCATTTGGGCCCAACTTGTAAAGTTTAAGTACTGATAATATAAGTACCAAATGGATTAAAATAAGTTAAATGACTTATAATAAGCTTATTGGACTTAAGACACGTAAATGGGTAAAACGAGAAAACTAGTATAAAAGTTATCGACACATAGCACAAAAATGAGTAAATGAGAATATGTAAACCCACTTGATCATCATATATATATATATATAATCATCATATGTATACATACTTGTTATTTTTATAAAGTCATTGGACATGAGTCTAAGACCGAGTATTATTTGTCTAGGTTTCCGTGATTGAAGCACGTACCGTACGTCCGAATTGCCGACAACCCGCCTTCCCATATCAACGTGAGTTCATAGCCTCGCACTCTTTTAAATGTTTTTTATAAATGTTTTATAAACCCGCGAGGGAGATAACATGTTAGTTTTTATAAAATAGGACACCATTTGTCCCGATTGTTTGTTTATTGATTTTTGGACCCGAATGATTGAATGACCCGATTGTATGACCCTATAAATGATTAAAGGACCCGATAGATGAAATCAAATGGATTATTAAAGTTAGGTTATGTCACTAAAAGTCCCATTAGCATGAATTGTGAACTACCGGGGGTTGGTAGACGCTTATGCATTTAATAGTACTATTTGGGGACGATCACCCCAGTTCGCGCCTTGACGGTTGATCCCCGTCGTGCCACATTGATTGGTAAGCGAATTTATGTATGAGAAGATTTCAATAGCGTGACCTTTGTGACGACACGCTACTTTAGATGGGCAAAATTTGTATCGGGTTAGCAACCCGTTGTTGGTTTAGTAAGGTAACAATGTCATGCGGCTTATAATAATCCAAAATTTACAAAATACTAATAGACGCTCCGAATTACGATGTATTGCCTCACTAGCAATACAGGGTCATACTATTGATATTATGTTTATGTTTTGGTTTTCATAACCATATTCATATAACGGTTTTTATTTGATTTTATACAACGTCATAAGACGTATTGTATGATGTTTTTACGACATTGGCTCGTACAATGATTTTTAAGGCAAATGCCTATATTATGATTTTCGATAAGGATTTGTATAAAATGACTTTGGCTATTTTATGGCCTATTAAAAAGATTTGTATAAAATGATTTTGGCTATTTTATGGCCTATTACCATGATTTGTACGAATTGATTTTTGGTACTAATTTTATACCAAAGTTATATTGATGGAATTTATTAAACTCTATGAATTCACTCGGCGTTATCGCTGACCTTTTCTTTTAACATGTTTTATCTCAGGTACTTGAAGGTAATTCTCGGGAAGACGACAAGAATTAATGGCCCGCACTTAAACAATATTTTCCATTCAAAATGCTTTGTAAAACTTTGTATGAAATATAATGACTTGGGACCGATGTAACTTTGATGTTTATGAATGGAAATGATTTATTATTAAACGACGCTATTTTTATGCGTTGTCTATGATGTGAGTAATGTGCTATCCTGTAACACCAACTAGTCTTCCGCTGTACTAAGTTGTATAAATTTGGGGGTGTTACACCCTTTATCTTTGCAATTCTTTTTCATTCTTCAACCCCTTCAATGCTTACCAATACGTCATCACTAGCACCTTGTTGTGATTTTTCCAGTGCTAACTTAAGTACTTGGTCGGCATTCAGCTACGTTCACAATCTTTCTCCATCTTTCCTAAGGACTACTATTTCTAGCTATGGAATGTCCTTGGGAAGATTCCTTTGGTTATAGAGAAATCATTGGACTTTAACCTATCCTATCATCCTTATGTCACCACAATCTTCACCGTCGTGAATAGAGATGTTTTGGGTAAGTGTATGTCACCATGAAATCTATTTTGAAGTGCAAATCCATTTTGCTCCCCCTTAACATATGCCACGATATCCGAAAACATTTCGCACATGTCAGGATGAGCTAGCACGTTAAGTCAAACCATTTGTGATTAATCATTTCCTATAATAAATCACATTTTCTCCCCCATATTAAAAATATTAACCCAATCGATGTTTTTAATATCAATTGATTTAATAGCATTTTAAGAAAATTTGGGAAGAAAAATGCAAATCCAATTATCTACATGAATTACACAAGCTCCCCTCAAATTAATGAGGGTGTACTTGAAACGTAAATTAAATTCCTTTTAAACACAAGTGTAAGGTACTTATCACGTGCAAAGATCATATATGATAATGTATTCACAAGATTAGTGATTTATGAGGTTGGACCTGAATGATGGAGAACATCATATGATAGAATCACATGGTTCTTGTTCACGAATGTTGGTCGCCTTGTCAGGTCTGAAGTTATCTCTTTACTCCATGTGTATGATTGATATATTTGTCTTGATACCAATATGTGAACTTGGCATTCTCGGCATCAAGGATTCTGAATGCTGGACAATTGATCCCCCTCAATTGTTGACCCATGTTCTATTGAAAGAGCTGTAGTCACCGTTTGAGTAGTCTCCTTGTTGAGTATGTAAATATCAATTCTAAATTTCTACGGTTGGTGGAGATGATAACTTCATAAAAACAAGATTTCTCTTGTTTTAACAAATAAATGCACTGACACGTACATATATTCGTGTTAGATTGTGTTATTCCGTAAAAACAATCCCTTACATGTTTATAAAATAAACCATGCCCGAGAAAATTAGTTCCCGTTGTTGAGTCAAAGCTTTCCGATGAAATGCTTGACTTGAGTATGAAAAGCCGGTTACTATCTGAAATAATAGCAAACCATTTTGAGCATGTTTTAAAACATTTGAACTTCTGCTCGAACTTTATTTACAACCCCGTGTCATTATTGAATGACATTTCTAGTATCGTAAATATTATTGATTCCAGAAGACATGCTCTTTTTATCAAAACATTTTTGAACACATAATTTTGAAAAATTTAGAAAAACCTTTTGAGAAAATCTCGAAAAATTGTGTTCAAAGTTTTGAAAACCAATTACTTGAGCTTAAGATGTTGAATATCTTACAAAACGAGATCAAGTTCAAGAAGGTGTAAACTTCCCGTTGCTAAGGATAAGTTTAGCATCGGCGATAAAATTTCCTTTTAACTGAAGAACGAGTCCTAAGTTGACATTTACTTAGAAGTCGTTTTCATGAGCTTGAAAAACTTTGAATGTTTTAACTAAAAGCTCATGACCGAGAAAGATGAATTTCTCGTTGAGAAGAAAAGTTCTCTTATTTAAAAGATACACTTTCCTTGATGAGCTTAAAACCTGGAATGTTTTACTACAAGCTCATGACCGAGAAAAATTAATTTCCCGTTACGAGGATAAGTTATCATTAAAGATAAGCTTTCCTAAAATTAAAGTCCGAGTTACAGTCTGATATTTAACTGTAAGTCATTGTGCATGAGCTTTAAAAACTTCGAACGTTTTTAATATAAGCTCATGCCCGAGAAAATTTAATTTCTCGTTGTAAGGATAAGTTTATCATCGGCGATAAACTTTCCTTTTTTTGAAGATCGAGTTATAGTCTGTAATGTGACTATAAGTCCTTGTACATGATGTTTAACTGCGAATCCCCTGAGACACTTGTTTCTTTGATATCAGCTTCTTCAGTAACCAAACTCTAAGAGTGTCCTTAGTTGAACGATATGTAAAGATCGGACCGCTGTGTTCTTGTTGAACGTGGACTTTGGTACCTGCAATCTCATTAGGAGTTTGTATGCTTTTATGTGGGTTAGCGATATCTATCTTAGAAGCAAGTGGGGGTTCACAGTTTTCTTTTCTTGTACTAGAGGTGACCGGAGGAGATGATTCACTTGTCTTAGTTGGTAAACGTTTCCTTTTATAGAAAACCTTAATTTCAGACTTAAGTGATGTATCCTCCTTTTCAATTTCCTCCCTAGTAGTCTTAGTAGAATCAGAGACTATCCTAGTTAAAGGGCACTCGTTTTATACAAGAGTGAAAGTTCTACCAGTAGGGCACCACATTTTACCAATGGGTTTGATTTTAGCTACCCACTGAGATTTAAGTCTAGCACAGGAGTTCACCTAATTAAGTAATTTCTTGACACAAGAATCATGATTGGCTTTCAAGACACATTTCCTACATGTTTTACAAGTAGCATATTTAATGTCCGAGTAAGATCTACAATTCCTAGATGATTGATTGATGCTCCTAGGATATGACATGCTACGGTTAGTAGTGTTGGGTAATCTAGAAGGCATCTCACTAGGTTTAAAATTCTTGTCTCTTACATGTGTCTTTTGAATAGCATCCCTTAGACCAAATTTATGGTGAACGTCAGTTGAACTAGTTCTAGACGTGTTCTTTGGACTATGTCTAGGGAGACTAGATGCAATCATGTGATTAGGTCTTGCAAAAGTTGTTTTAGTCACATTGGGCCTAGATGGTAGAGTGACTGGTCTAGAAAGATGAACCATATCAACTTGGGAGGCAAACCGCAGTCTCGAGGATTTTGGTCGCTCAGATCTAAATGCAGTCGGTTGTCTAACAGACTGAATTTGAGGCGGTTTCCCCAAGTTTGATGGTTTTTCAAGCTTAGTGTCCACACTAGTTCCTTTAGTTTTTCTTAATTCGTTTTTCAACGCAGCTATAGCAAAAAACTTTTCCTGAACCTGGGCCTTTAAATTCTCATTATCTTTAAGAAATTTATCTTGGGATGCTAACTTAGATTCTAGCAAACTAATTTGTCTCACAAAATTATCTTTTTCAGCTTTAGAATCTTGAATTTTTTGATTTAATTCTCTTTCTAGAACAATGTTTGAATTTTCAAGTTTTTCAAAATACTTTTCAAATTTATTCGTTTTCTTTGAAAATTCAAATTTGGCATCCTCAAGAGCTTTAGATTGCTGAGCTAAAATCGTTTCAAGTTCTTTAATCTTGGAATCAGAATCGGTTAGTGAAGCAGTCATAAAGCATTTATTATGATGTACTATAGCATTTTGAACAATTTCTCCCCCAGTTTGACTCACATCGGATGAATCTGAAGTGGTAAAACTATCACCCTTTTCCATCCCATGTTTGTCATAATTAGGTTTGGAATGCGCAACATGCGGTAGTTCATCGGCATAAACATCATATACCACATTCTTTTGTACCGTAATTGTAGACTCTTCGTCATATACGGGTATGGTGTCATCAATCCCTGACATGCTGCTTGTATCATGCTTTCCTCCCAAATCCTTGTTCTTGCAATCTTTAGGCTCCAAGTTCTCAACCGTATGATCTTTCTCCTCTTGCATCTGCATATTAGATTCTTTCAATCCATTATCATACTCTTGCTGAAGTCGAGATCTTTCATAAATCGAATACGAGACCGATGTCATTAATTTCAACAATGTACCACATAACTCTTTAATTTCCGTTTGTGTGTACTGAAGAAATGATTGACATATCCCTGAATTGTCAGACTTAAGAATGTTGAATTTCAAGAAGTGCGTAAGTTGTGTCACTAGATCTTGATATGCAGATGTTGATGCAGAGTGATTAAAGTCTTCTTTGTGAAGTTGCTCAGCTAGTTGGTTCAAGTTGAGGAATATTGAATCGATGAATATATAATGATCTTGACCGAAGAGTGTCAGAAATTCGCTCCCTCCTTGAGACTAAGAAATGGTCACTAGATGAGACTTGAGTAGTCGAAAGAACGTTATACCACTTTCTCTAGCTGTTTTTTGCATGAGATGCAAGTCTCCCTCTCGAGATGTCGAATTCAACGAATCCATTGAAAATCGATGATAAATGAAAGTAAGGATTACTTGTCGATCGATCAATGAAAGAAAGTAATTGTGTTTGTTGTTGTGAGTAGAAGTCGAGAAATAATGTTAAAATCCCCTAATAATTGTTCTCGATAAACCAAAAATTCCAAGACAAAATTACCTTCGGAATGTCCTATCGGAAAGTCTGACGGAATGTGGATTGGAATACCTGTCGGAATATTAATGTTTAAACCATCGGAATACTCATCGCAATACCCATCGCAATATTTCCCATCGGAATACTCATCGCAATATTACCCATCGGAATACACATCGCAATATTGCCTATCGGAATGTTAACTATCGCAATATTGGATCGCAATGCCTATCGCAATGTTGCCTATCGCAATGTTTGATCGAAATATAGACAGAGTAACCTCACAATATCTCTTAATTCCGTCACAATCCACGATCGCAATGAACGATCGCAATCCTCGATCGGAATAAGGGGTATCGGAATTCACTATCTGAATATTCGTCGCAATGTTGAAACCCTAGGCTTTTGCGATCGCAATATTCAGATCGGAATATAAAACCCTTCCAACTTTGCGATGGAGTATTTTTCCACTTTTCTCGGATAGTACACAACCAGTTCGGGATATCAATCCAAGAAACGAATCAAACACCCAAAATTTTTGTGTTTTTAACCAAAATACCAATACCAAATCACAATAATAAGTAACTAGATGAAGTATATCAAGATTAAACCATAAAAACACAAAAAACAAAACAAAAAACTTTGTACTTGTGAATTTGGATCAAAATAGGCGAGATAATCAAGAACACAAACACAACAACCAAACAATCATCCCATGGCTCTTGATACCATTTGTTAGTTTATTGTAATCCTTGGATTATCTTACTATTGAGATGATTATTAGAGAGAGAGATAGATTAAGATGTAGAGAGAGAATGTAGAGAGAGGTTGGAGAGAAAATGAAAGATTAGATTGAAGTGTGTGAAAAGTGAATGACCAACCCCCCTAACATGCTAGGAGGGGTATATCCCACCCTACATGTGGGCTATATGGACTATATGTTTACTAACTAGATCACGAGCCCAATACATTAATATATCGTTGGAGCGACCGATCCATCATAAATACGTAAAAACCTATTTCCAACAATCTCCCCCTAAGGGAGGTCGCTCCAAGAGACAATGTTCTAAAAATTCTATATCTTGTGATCTATGCTAATTAAGATGTGACCGAGACTTTATTGGGAAAAACCATGTTGTGGATATTTTCGTAAAATCTCCTTAAAACGGTCCCAAGACTCACTAAACGTTTCCCCATATTTTTGTTCAAAGGTAATGATGTCATTCCTTGAAGAGATGGTCCGTGATGATGGGAAAAAGTAGTTAATGAACTTGGTCTCTAAATCAACCCATGTGGTGATACTTTGGGTTGGTTCCTTATCAAGCCAAATTCGGGCTTGTCCCTCGAGGGAAAAAGGAATGAGGAGTAAACGAATGGCCTCTTGTGGCACCCCATTTTATTTGACGGTATTTGCCAATTGTATGAAACGTTTTATATGAGCGTATGGGTCATCATTAGTACGGCCTAAAAATGGTGTAGCGGAAACCATTTGAATAAACCCGTTTTTAGTTCAAAATTATTCGCTCCAATATCCGGCACCACAATCGCGTCATCATTTCCTTCAATGTGAGATTGTAAAATCTCAATCATTGGTCGATTATCCGTTTCCATCGTGTTGTTCAAAGCTCGATTCTCGGGATCGGCTTGATTGATGGTCTTTTTGTTCTTCGTCTTCTTTTTGGAAGAATTAGAAGTATTTGGTACACCACTCGGTATGTGTGCACGCGCGCGAGTGCGCATTCAACTAAACTTGAGGAATGAGGTAGGAGACCTCGGTCGACATTGACAGGAATGGGATTATCCCTCTGGAGGTTCAATATGAAAAAGCTACAAAAAATATATATATGTAATACTACTTAAGTTGGCAAACCATTAATCGGTCGTCCCTCTCAATATACGCACAAGCAAGCGGGGAAACGAGGTGGCACAAAGCACTAAAAAACCTTTTTCCTTAGACGGCCTTTTATAGTGCGTCGCCTTATACCCACCTTATAGTTTGTATAAATCGAGTTCAAACTTTTTACTAGTATTTATCTATTTTGCCTTTTTTCCGTTTTGGATTCGAATACAATAGCTAGGTGATGAAATCCTAACTAAGGTCTTATTTGGAAATAGGTAAATTGATTGTTCTACGTAATACAATATAGTAAAAGAAAAATCTTTTTGTATTTTTAAATATATATATATATATATATTCACAATAAAAAGCGAAAGAAATCGAAATAAGAAAAATAAAAATAATAAGTAATATTTTTGGTATAATACTTTAGGAAAAGTGATACTTTTTTATTTTTTTAATTTTTTTGGTGTAAATCTTAGGAAAGAGTTGTCTTTTGATGATTTTTTATTTTTTTTTGTATTTTTAAGTTTTGTATTTTTTTATGTTTTTGATTTTTTAGCAAGAAAAGTAACGTTCAAAATTGAACGGATCCCAAAATCCAAAGCTTCTCACGAAAAATCGTCAATCGTAACGAGCGAAGCGGCAGCGGCGCCAATTTAATGTAAGAATTTTGCAATTCTTTTAATGTCTATTTTTTCGTTCCTCGACTCGACTCGAATTGATATCGGATTTTAACATAAGACTAATTGTTTTTGGTGAATAGTACTTTGTTTAGTATTTAAAAACTAAAAACTATTTAATTAAAAACTATTTAATCTAATTAAAAAGGAAATATTTAATTAAAACTACTTTTTCACTATTAAAAATTCTAATTAAACAAATTGTAAAAAAACTATTTAAAAATTATAAATTAATATAAACTATTTAAAATAAAACTATTTGAAGACTATTTTAAATTTAAATAAAACTTAAAACTAAATTTTATATAAAACTAAATTAATTAAAAAACTTATTTATTTAAAAACAATTTAAATTTCTAAAAGTTATAAAATATTTTTATTTTATTTTTTTATACTTTGAAACTATTTAAAAACTAAAAGTAAATTTAATTGAAATTATTAAAATAAAAACTTGTATTTAAACTAATAAACAAAACTATTTAAAAACTTGTAAAATAGAATAAAAACCTGACAGCCTAATTAACTAAGCTATAATAATTACTGAATTGGTATTCTAACCAAAACAGGTAACTAGATCAGATGGTAACGACGTTGGGCTGATGAACGGGAGGTCACGAGTTCGAGTCCCTGTGAGGACAAATATTTGCGATTAATTTTTTTTGGACAAACTAAATGTAAACCAAAGTCACAGTTTGGACTTTTTGATGAAATTTAGTGTGCTGATGAAAACCACTAGAACCACACAGACTAATGGAGTCTGCTTGCTATGAAAATACAAGTTATATCAGCAAATCTTAAAATCAACAAAATCAAATAAGCTAATAAGACCTAAACTGAAAATAAGCAAATCTAAACAGAAAATAAGCAAATAAGTCCTAAACAATCAGCAAAGCTAACTATATCAGCAAAATAAACAAAAAATAGCAGATAAAGATTTAGCAAATCTAAATGCACTTCAGCTATATCAGTTCTATCATAGCACTAAACGCAGGCAAACAAAAATATTATTGGAAAAATCAGATTTAAACAGATAACAATTAAACAGATTAAAGTCTAACAGATTAAAAACTTAAATCTCACAGTATGCAAATTAAAATATTAAACAGATAAGCAAATTATTTCAGAAAAACTAAACAATAAAAATCATTAAACCTTAAATAATAAACTAAATCACTTAAACATCTAACAAAACTAATCTAAAAATAAAACATGAACATTAAAATGGAATGAAACCTGGCAACAAAATCCTTTGAGCAGATGCGCAGCGCTGAGCTGGCATATGAACCGAATCAACACCTCCTTAACCAAACACTAACGAACCCTCACCAAAACAAATGTCTCGAACCATAAAACCCGCGAATCTACCATATAACTCGAGCCAGCAAAGTAATAAAGAACCAACAGTAACTTTATAAATCAAACCAGTAGGTTTATCTTTTTTATTCCAAACTTACTTTATCTTTAAATTTTGCAAGAATTTAAAATAAATAAGAACAAGCAGTAACAAAATTGATGGAACAAAATAGAAATTTTATTAATTAAAATTTAACCTTACAACTTTATAAAGAAAATTACATCAAACCTATTTCTAAATTTAAAATAAAAACAGTAAAAATAAAGAAAAAATGGAATATTAAAAATTACAGAATATGGGGGTATTTATAGCCAACCCCCATGGCTTGTTGAGGAAGTTTGTTGAGATGCATCTCTAATCTTGACCCTTCAATCTTCATTCTCTTATCTCTCTTAATCCAACGGTGAGATCTTCTCCTCCTTTCACTCGGATTGCCAAAGTGGCAACTATTGTGCTAGTTGTGCTTCTTTGAAGCTGATGTGGATGAATATCATTGGTGCAATGATTGGTGGTAGTCAAATCCACCAATCAAATTCGAGGGATGACACAACTTTGGGAGCCACGTGTGATTGATAGCTCCATCTTCTACCTCTGAAAAAGATGGGTATTTAATTAAGGCGCGTGTGGCTCACTCTCTTTTAATAAGGGAAGCCCTAAATTGGGGATTTAGGGTTTGTGGAGTGGTTTTTTTTCTATGCGTTTCTTTTTCTTGTTCTCTTGGTTGTAACGAATGAATAATATTGACCAAGAGTATGACCACACCATGTATATACTACTATCCTCCGTTATTGATTAAATGGGCTTAGGTCCATTATTCCAACCGTCCCCAATTATTGCTGTACTTGGGCTTTGTACAAATTTAAGCTTAGCTGTCCCATAGTTAATTGAATTGGGCCATAGTAAATTTTCCATTCGTCCCATTTGTTGTTATTGGGCTTGTGATGGGCCTTGAATCCAAAAGTGATAATGACTAATTCACAAATGGGCTTTTTCGGCCCATTAACCAAATGTGGGACCCACTAGGCCCAAATAACTTTTATAAACTTTAATCCTCGAAAACGAACTCGATTTTTGGCTTCCTTGATCTTTTCTTCAAACTCGTGTCGATATTGCCGGTTTTCGTGATCTTGGTACCTTTGGAATTTTTTTTTCACTTTTCGTTCTTTGACTTTGACTTTGTCTCTTTCTTAGACTTTTCTTTAACAATTGACCGTGAAATCCCGTGTTTTCTTTCCCTTTGATCTTTTGTACCTATTTCACACAAAAACACAAAACCACGCGTAATTCCGACTTTTACGATATTAAACACATGATTAGGTCTTGTTTTTCAATGATTTTAGTGTTAAAAGGATAAGTGTTTACACACTTATTAGTTCTCTATAACGAGAGCTCTGGTACCAAACTGTAACACTCTCAAATTTCATATCGGTACAACGGAAGAGGTTTAACATACATTCATTCGAAATAAAAGTTTCAAGTGTACAACAGGTCCCAAATTATACAGGTCATTAAGTTTACAAAACATAGATCGAATGCACAGTTTTATTATTATGTGGGCCATTAGAGTCGATCTCCATCCGAATTACCTGCAAGCACCTGAGATAAAAACATGCAAAAATCATATCAGTGAATGTCGAGTGAATTCATAGAGTTTAATAAATCCATTATATAAAACAATCGTTGAAATCAGAACACAAGTATAATATCAGAAGTAAGTCCTCGTATTGCTAGTCAGGCAATATATAAAGCAAAGCATACATCTCAAACCGTCCATGAGACCGTAGCCTCAATATTACCATTATAGGTAATATTATTATCGTTATTCACATCATTATTGAGTTGTATTGTAATACATTTTGGATTCATTTGGATTATTATTAATCGCATGACATTGTTACCTTACTATCACAAACAACGGGCCGCGAACCCGACAAACAATTTGCCCATCTAAGTTAGCGTGTCGTCACAAAAATCACGCTATGTAAATCTTCTCATACATAAATTCGCTTACCAATCAATGTGGTACGACGGGGATCAACCGTCAAGGCGCGAACTAGGGTGATCGTCCCCAAATAGTACTATCATATGCATAAGCGTCTACCAAATCCCGGTAGTTAACAATTCATGCTAATGGGACTTTAAGTGACATAACCTAACTACTAATAATCCTTATTATATCTTTTATTGGGTCATAGCATCATTCGGGTCCATATCATTAAGCATACCATCGGGACTACTCGTGTTTTGTTTTTATCAAAAACTAGCATGTTATCTCCCTCGCGGGGTTACAAATCATTTTATAAAACATTTAAAAGAGTGCGAGGCTACGAACTCACGTTGATAATGAAAGCCAGATTATCGGCTACGGGTGTGCTTCGGTCACGGAAACCTATATAGATAATAATCGGTCTTAGACTTTTGTCTAATGACTTTATAAAAATAACAATTATGTATAAACATGATGATTTTATACATATTATAATGATCAAGTGGGTTTATACATTCTTATTTACTCATTTTAGTGATATGTATTGGTAACTTTTATACTAGTTTACTAGTTTTACTTATTTACATGTTTTAGGCCCAATAAGCCTATTATAAGCCCAATACCTTATATTAGTCCATTTTACACTTTTAATATCAGTATCATACTTTACATTTTGGGCCCAAGTGGGTTAAGCCCAATAAGTAAGTTTATAAGTGTTTAGCCAAATTAGTTGGATTAATAGTCCAATAAGGCTAACTTGGCCCGTTAATGTCCAAATGTTATAAAGCTCGGGTTTTATCGGTTTTTAATTGTAATAGGTACTTATATATCAGTATACGAGTTATAAAAGTTTACATTAGACGGGTCTTGACCATTTAAGTTTTATTTGACGAAAACGTTAGTTTTATGGTTTTAGCCGAAAAGACGTAAAAATCATGTTTATAGTTTTATAGCTTATAAAACTTATCAAACTACCATTTTTTTATAAAATGTCCATTTATTTATCATTGTTATATTTATATAAATGTAATATATAAGTTAGTGGGTTTTTATTTACATTTTATACTATATTTATTTGAGTGCTATTATAATACTATTAAACTTTAATTTCACAAAATCTGATTTTTAGTTTCACTTTCACCATTTTTATCATATCTAGAGTTCTACAAAGAGATAGAAGCTCAGTTTTGGATGACATAAAAGTCATATTATGTGTTACAAATAACTAAGTTTTAGCTACTTCTCAATCCAAGTCTAAGTATACCTAACAGTCCTCACAAAACTCACTATTTAGATATATACACTAATTTTGTTTTGATCATATCTCACTCATTATAATGATTCCATTGCATGGCTGTTGGAAATACGTTTTACGTATTAGAAAGGATCGGTCACTCCTACAATAGTCCATGTAATATCTCTTAGTTTAGTTATTTACACTTTTTAAACAAAGCCCAAACCGAGACCGTAAGTTGTATGGGCCGGCGGCCAAATGTAAGCCCAAGCCCATGACATGGGCTTGGTTATATAAACCCTCTCCTTTGATGGAGAGGGTGGTGGTCTTCATTTTCAATACACATAGTTCTTAAACTTTCTCTCTCTAGAAGTGTGAAATCATCTATCTCTTTCTCTCTCTAAAACATAAGCAAGATTTACATATCCTACAAATGGTATTAGAGCTAAACCTAAAAAGAATATTGCTATCCGTATTGCGATCCACATTGCGACAGGATTGTTTTTGGAATATTGCGATTGGGTTTATTGTTATTGGAATATTGCGATAGGATCTATTGCGATTGGAGTATTGCGATAGGATTTATTGTGATAGGAATTATTGCGACGGGGTATTGCGACAGTATTGCGATTGGAGTATCGCGATTGGAGTATTGCGATTGGAGTATTGCGATTGGAAGTATTGCGATAGGATATATTTCGATTGGACTTATTGCGATACGACATTGCGACAGCTGTTGGGAATAAATTAAGGCCAGATCAGTTGAGCGCTGACAAGAGTAAACCAAGCGTTGACAAGAACAAAACAAGCGCTGATAGCTCAAGCGTTGACAAGATAAAGTCAAACGTTGACACATTGAAGACAAGCACTGATAGGAAGATATACTCTACGCGTTTATTGTATTCTAGATTACTTCTAGTAAAGATAGGAACAACAATGTATTTTCTGTATTTATCTTTACCTAGAATAGTTGATACATAGATTATTGTACAAGGCTTCTTATGTCTATAAAAGAAGACCTTTAGGTTAATGTTTGATATAAGTTTTCATTCGTAAACTACTTTCATTGTAAGCAAGTTTTATATCATTAATCAAAGTGAAAGTTTGTTTATATCATTGTGTGTTCTTGTTTGAGTGTTAAGTTCCGCATAACACTTAGATTCATAAGCATATACAAAGGTTTATCTAAGTGTATTACTTGATCTAATCTCGTATACATAAAGCTAAATCGATCTAAGTTTGGGATCAACAACAGCATTCCTTTTAGGCATTGCGATAGAACAACAAGTATTTCCAAGATTTTTCAAAAACGTGTTTTTGAAAATAATTTAGGGGATTTTAACATTATTTCTCGGCTTCTACACACAACAACAAACACATTTACTTTCTATCACTGATCGATCAACTTTGTAAATCTTAACTTATAGAAATGGAGTACACATCTCTTACGGATAAGTCCATCCTCTCGTGTACGGATAATCGTCCACCAATGTTGGTGAAGACTATGTATGAGGAGTGGGCTTCCCGCATGGAACTTTATATGTTGAACAAGGAGAATGGACATATAATTTGGGCATTGATGCTCAATGGACCATTGGTATATGGAACTATGACGGAAGGTGCTGTTACTCGTCCTCGCACAACGGGTGAACTAACTGGAGATGCTAAGATACAAGACAAGTGTGATAAACAAGCTACAAATATCATTCTCCAAACCCTTCTCCAGATGTCTACAAACTCGTCAGTAAGCATAAAGTTGCCAACGAGTTATGGGATAGAATTCGTGTTCTAATGCAAGGCACTTCGTTAACTAAACAAGAACTAGAGTGTAAGCTTTATGATACTTTTGATAAATTATCCTATACGCCACGGGAGACTCTCAATGATTACTATATGAGATTTACCCTATTGTTAAATGAGCTCAATATATATGGCATGGAAATTCCTACGTTTCAATTGAACACCAAGTATTTGAACACTCTTCCTTCAGAATGGAAAAAGTATGTGACGGATGTTAAATTGACTAAGGACTTGCATAACACCAATGTGGATCAACTTCAAGCTTTTCTTCAACAACACGAATGCCATGTGATCGAGGCTCGGTTGTCTACACCTCAAGTTCATGATCCACTTGCCATGTATGCTTCTCAACAAAACATGACTTATACTTATCAACAACCATCATACTTGCAGCAGCCAACACAACACACCTATCAGCAACCACAACAACCATCTTATCAACCACTAATGATGTCACAACAAGCATTTCAACAAAGTGTTCATCAACAATCTTTTCCACAGCAACCACCACATCATACATCACCATCACAAGCTATAACTTCTCAAATGGGCTATACTCCTCAGCAAGGATATTTTCCAATTGAAGCACAACCATCACAAGCCTTTTACTCCAATGAACTTCCACCTATTCAGGCACCAGTCTTCACTCCAAATGACACACCTACAGATGTCCTAAACTATCTCACTGCCTACTTGTCAAAACTTGTTGCTACAAGAGGATTTCCACCAACGAACAAACAGCTTCGTACTTCATCAATTCCTCGACAACAAGCCACTGTTCAAGATGGTCAAGTGACGGTGCAACCTATTCAGGGAAGGAAAAATTCATATGGACCTCCTACAAGGACTGGGAACAATCAAGCTTTGAATTCTCAAGCTAGTGGAAATGGAAGTCCTATTGGTCCTCAAAAGGTTGTGACTTGCTACAATTGCCGAGGACAAGGTCATATGGCTAGGGAATGCACTTAGCCAAAAAGAAGAAGGGATGCAACATGGTTTCGTGAGAAGATGTATTTGTTCGATGCTCAGTCTAAGGGGAAGATTTTGGATTCGGAGGAGTTAGCATTTCTGGCAGACCCAGGGGCAACAGATAATGAAGGCATTGCAGTCGTCTCTACATCTAATGCAGCGTATCAAGCTGATGATCTTGATGCATATGATTCGGATTGTGATGACATTCACTCAGCCCAAGCTGTACTCGTTGCTAACCTCTCTCACTACGGTTCTGATGTCGTCAGTGAGGTACCAACCACATCTAATAATGTTCATGATAATCCACATCATGTTGACCATGAAAATGAAAACCTCAAACAGCATTCGGGAACTAGTAACTCAAATGATGCGGTATCCAATCCAACACATTTGAGTAAACCTAAACCAAATGCTACGACGGGTATGGAATCTTATGATCAACGTGATTTGGTATTGGTGCCTAAACATATTATTGATAACATGAATGTGGCTTTCCGACAAACCGTATATATGAATGCCAACCTAACCGCTGAGCATGCGCTGTATAAGGAAAAGGTCAAAACATTTAAAAAGGTCCCTTAAGCTGAAAGATAACTTATTCTGAATTTGACCAATTTCGTTTTGAATAGATTGAACACTTGAAAGAGATAGAATCATTAAAAGCTAATCTTTCCAATGAATTAAAAGCAAAAGAGTCGGTTGTCAATGATTTTCAGAAACTTAAAATGGATTTCGAAACTCTCGAGTCTAAAAAGTTTGAATCGGAAATTAATTCTACAAAACTTCTTAAATTCAAACAACTTTTAAAACAATACGCTTCCACAGAAAAGATTCATCTTTTAACTAAATCGTTTAAAGAACTCGAACTTAAGCGTCTTCAAGATTTACCACCTAATCCTGGTTATGCAAAACAACTCAGGAATATATTCCGTGTCTTCATGATATGACCATAATTGGCAAATCGAAAGAAGCACCTTATGTTCGTAGTTCTAAGGATACACAGTCACTTATGGAAGAAACTCATTCTAAAATGCTTTCAAAATTCCATACGATTGATTATGATAAGTTTAATAAAGATTAGTTGTCTAAAAAGACCCGCATTCGTTTACAAAAGGAATTAGCTTAATTGACAATTCTTGTGCCCCAAAGTTTGTCAAATGAAAACCCTCCTAGTACGTCTCCTAGACTTATCAAAACGAATTTAATGAAGTTAATTCCACCAGTAAGTAAGGTGTCCGTTAACTTACAAGCGGTACACCAACACTTAGCCGATTTTGACAAGGTCATTTAGGAACGTACGACGGCTTCGGCCATAACGGAAGGTGAATGGAATTTTGAGCACACTAGAGCTGCGTTTTGACACGAAATTGTTCCGTTTGTAAAGAATGTTAAAGCTTGTCTTAGTAATCTTGATCAAGATTTGCGTTTGGAAATAGAAGAACTTAAACGTGTTTTCAATGAAATGGATGATGCTTATGAAAACAGTTTACTTGAAATAGAACGGGTTTCACGCCAAAATGATCAGCCTCTGATACAAGTGATGTCTCATGATATAGTTTCCGTCTTTGTGAATAAAAGTATTGATAATGATTCTATTGTGCATAATGTTGAATCTGTGGATAATGTGGTAGATAGTACTTGTCACGAATCTGACCCTGAATTTTTAAAGCTTCAAGATTCATATTCTTCGCTTTCAAAACATTTTGATGAGATTCAAACACATTGTATTTCGCTTGAATGCAAGCAAAAATTTATTCAAGAAATATTTGAAACATCATTCGAAGGTGTTAATATCGATGATGCAAACTTTGAAAAGATTTTTCGATTGAATTTACAATCAAAACAGCGTCAGCCAAGTGACAAAGTTGCTAAATCTTTGCCGATAGACATATAGAAATCTAAGGAGCTTAATTGTGTGAACGTACTTGAGGCTGCTGAGAATTTAAAACTTGATCTAGATAATTGAGTTTCCAAGATTTTGTCCAAAGTTGATAACTTAAAATAGAAAAATACACGACTCTTCGATTCAGTACAACCCGCATGTGCTAATACCACTACATAGAATCAATCATTGATTGAAAAACTGAATCGAAAGTCAGTGGAAATATCTGATTTGAGGGAACAAATTTTTGATAAAATTTTGGTCTTGGCTGAGTTAAAGGAAACACTTTGTACTCTAAAAGGTAAGAATGTTGTAGATAACGCAGTGATAGGTGTGTAAACACCCATCTTTTCTACCACTTAATTACAATAATAACCGGACCAAAACGTGTATTTTATGTCTTTTATGTCGGAATTATGCGTGGTTTGTGTTTTTGTTGTGATTTAGGACGAAAAGGTGAAAAGTGGAGAAAACACGGGAATTCACGGGCATTTACGGACTTTTATTGAAGAAAAGGATGAAAGACGAAGTCAAGAAGTCAAAAGTGGATAAAGAACGGAAGTCCAAGACCAATTCTGAAGATTTATCGAAGAAAAAGTCAAAAGACGAAAGTTTACTTAAAGCCGAGGAACTCAAGTCTTATTGATCGAAGAATTAAAAGACGAGTCCAAAGAAATCCCGAGCCAAAAGTCATCACATTCCAAGATTAACAAAAAGATTAAGAAGGAAGGACTTGATGGTGCAATTAACAAGAAAGGAAGGAGAGAGGAAGCTTCCCCTAACCACTCCCTAATCACCTATATAAACACTCATTTTCATTAATTTACTCTTGTTGGTGGCTTGACAAACCATTCTTCCACTTTATTTTATGCACATTTAATTACTTGCACATTTAAATACATGTTTTGCACCTTTAATTACTTTTAATTTCAAGTAAGTGTTTCTTTTTAATTACTTGCACTTTTGCTTTATCTTGTTCATCTTCTTCTACCTTTCTTTGATCTTTGATTTACACGCGTTTTTCTCTTGTTGATTCGTTTAAAGGTTTGATTTTTATGCTTTTGATTGTTTTTAAACCATTTGTTTTCATAGCTTATTTGATTTATTTTCAAGTTTATATAGTTTTTACACAAGTTGTTCTTATATAAAAGTTGTTTTTCTTAAAAGTCTATCTTTTACGTGTCTTAAAAGTTGTTAACTTTCAGTTTTATAGCTTATTCTTACACGATTTACCTTAAGGATTTAGTATAGTGCTTATTAGAACAATAGCTTATTTACTTAGCTTAATTTCCATCCAAGTCTACGTATTCCGATCTTGACGATCGGAAAAGGGTTTTACTTTCCGATCGTGAGGGTGTCTTGGTATTCCGATTGGTGAGTGTTTTTGAGTATTCCGATTGGTGTGTGGGTGATAAACATTCCGATTGATTCCCTTGATTCATTCCGATTGAGGTGCAAATTGGTTATTCCGATCGTAACAGGTGACAGATATTCCGATTGGAGTTCCGATAAGCATTCCGACCAGCATCCTGTTATATTCCGATCAGGTAAGTTGAACATTCCGATTGGAAGGTGTTGGTTATCCCGATTGGCGAGTGACAGTATTCCGATTGGGTTTCTATAGACATTCCGGTTGGTTCCATCGGAATATATTCCGATTGGAGGGTACTTTTCTCTTATTTTGACTTGTTTTATTTTTAGATTACATTTCTAATTCTTGTCTAATTTTAATTTCCGTCACGCTTTATTTTTAGTCATTTAATTAAATTACTTTTTGTCAAATTTTTAAATATTGCACACTTTCTTTTAATTAGATTTAGATTTATTTTCACGCACTTTACCTTAACGCCACTTTACTTTCAACGACATTTACTTTTAAGTCTTGCACATTTAAATTTAAAACCAACCAAAATTATTTGTTTTCACCAAAATAAAACTGAGTCACATAGAAAACACAAGTTTTTCAATTCGAAGAGAACACTAGAACGATAATTTTTAACTTGAATAAGAATCTAGTTATCAAATGGCGCCGCTGCCGGCTCTTTTCGTAAAGATCAACAGTTTTTTGTGAGAGACACGTTGCTTTTTGGGATCCGTTCACTTGTGAGCGTTACTTTTCTTGCATAAAAAATAAAAAAAAATCATAAAAATTAGAAAATTGATAAAAAAACCATAAAAATTAAAAATTTCAAAAATCCAAAAAGATTTTCTCTTTATTGTGTATATATATTGTATTTGTGTTTGGTTTTGTTTTCTTTTGCATTTTCAGGTGTATGCGTACTAGATCTTCTAATTATCAACAGCCCGAGCCTCAAGAAGATTTAGATATGGAAGGTGTTAACAACAATAATCAACAACCGCACCTCAATAATAATAATAACAACAATGCTCTTCCACAGCCCGATCTTCGGACCATGGAGGAACTTTGTCAACCAACAATGTTTGGACGAGGAGGACCGATTGCGCCGATGCAAATCAATGCTCCTGAGTTTTCGTTGAAGCACCACATGATTCAGCAAGTACAAACAAACCCATTTAGAGGATTGCCTGATGATGATGCCAACAAACACCTCGACAAGTTCATTACAATCACACAGAGCATGAAGTTGGCTGGTGTCACTATGGATGAACTTCGCCTACAACTCTTTCCACATACTTTATTACATCATGCCGAGAAATGGTTTGATCGTCTCCCGAAGAATTCTATTCACACTTGGGATGATATGACTCAACGCTTTTTGTCGCGCTACTTTCCACCATCCATGGTCACAAGCCTTCGCAATCAGATCAGCAGTTTCATGCAAGATCCCGATGAATCTCTTTTTGACGCTTGGGAGAGATATAATGTCTTGATCGACCGTTGTCCAAACCACAACATGCTTCCGGTCACCTTGATCGATACTTTCTACAACGGATTGACTTTTCGAGATCGTGATACGATCAATGCAGCCGCCGGTGGCACATTCATGAAAAGGAGACCCGAGGAGTGTAGAGAGTTAATTGAGAACATGACTACTCACCACAAGAACTGGGATTCCTCTGCTTCTTCAAGGAACAACCCGAGAGTCAATGTTTCCTCAACCTCAGCAAACCCTGAGATGACCGAACTCACCCGCATGATGACTGAAATGAGCAAAAGTATTACGCTTCTCGCTTCAAACCAACAACAACAACAACAAGTTAAAGCAGTTGCTAATCTTTGTGAGACATGCGGCGGTCCTCACTCATACACCGATTGTCCTTCGACACAAGGAAATCCGGAAAATGTGTATGCAGCTTACGGTAATTATTCACCAGAAAATTACCAAGCTAGACAACAAGGGGATAGAAATCTGCTGAGCTACCGTTCTAACAACTACCTTTCACCCGGTTTTTCTCCTCAAAACCAAAACCCCGCCAACAACTACACTAGAAGAAACCAAATCCCACCAAGAGCTTCTAATCCTTATCACCCACTCGCCCAACAAAACCCACCTAGTAATCTGGATGTTGAGGCCATCATGAGAACCCAAGGAGAGCAAATCAAGAACTTGCAGAGCCAAATTATCAATCTGAAAGGAGATATCACAAAGCAAGGAAATGAGATTAGATCCGAGCTTCGAAATGATATTCAATCATCCTTCAGCAATCAAACCAATGATTTGAAGAATATGCTGGCTAGTTTCTTGCCTGCCGCTCAACCTTCTTCTTCGAGTTCTCTACCTTCTAACACCGTCACTAATCCGCGAGCCAATGTGAGTGCTATTACTACCCGTAGTGGAGTCACCATCATAGGACCACCAATCCCACCCCCAGCATCTACACCTCCTCCACCACCATGTATCCCTACTCCTCCTACACCTAGTATTAGTGCACCATTACCGTCTCCGCCTCGACGTGATGAAGTTTCCACAAACGACCCTTCCACATCTCAACCTTTACCTACACCTACACCCTCACCACCCAAACCCAATATCCCTTATCCCTCTCGTTTGGGCAAGAACAAAATGTTAAACAAGGAGGACGCTCAAGTAACTAGCTATATCAAGATGATTTCTCAAATGAACTTCAACATTAGCTTTCTTGAGGCACTTGTCCACATGCCCAAATTTGTTAAAGCATTTAAGGAATTGCTTAGCAAGAAGGAGAAGCTTATTGAACTCGCCAACACACGCTTAAATGAAAACTGCTCAGCAGTTATTCTTAAAGAATTACCGGAAAAGCTTGGAGATCCCGGTCGATTTGTGTTGCCTTGCGTGTTCAACAAAACTGAAGAATTTACTGCCCTTGCTGATCGCGGGGCTAGTATTAATTTAATGCCACTCAGTGTTTGGAAAACACTATCATTGCCCGACCTCATTCCAACAAAGATGACTCTCGAACTTGCAAATCGCACTCTCGCTTACCCCGTTGGTATAGCTGAAGACGTGTTTATCAAAGTTGGCACATTTACTTTCCCGGTCGATTTTGTCGTAGTTGATTATGACATGGACCCTCGTATTCCTTTAATACTTGGTCGGCCATTCTTGAGAACCGGACGTGCTTTAGTAGATGTGGCCGAATGTGAGTTAATCTTACGAGTCGGGGATGATTCAAAAGTTTTTAAAATGGGGAAGCTTACCGGCAAATCTTTTGGACGAGAATCAGTGAATATGATAAATGTGCTCGATGACTTTACCGTCTATGACAATCCTCTATTCGATTCTTACATCGATAATCCACTCTTTGACGATGATGTGGATGATTCTCGCTCCACTCTGGACGCTTCTCCCATTTATGATTCTTCACCGGTCTTTGATGCTTATAATGATGATGATTCTAGCTCAGATTCGGATGATTTTGATTGTACTTCTGAGTATCCCGAGCTGCCTACTTTCGATGATTTTGATGAGGCTGATACTCTTTCGAGCGATTCTTCATGTGATGAATATCCTCTGCCATCACTCGATCCTACTTTGGACGATTACTCATTTGAGGAAGATTTCTCTGAATTTCTCAACACTTACTTCCCTCATGAGAGTGATGCTCCTCCTTATGACTTTGAAGATTATCGTCTTGATCCTACTTTGGATTTGAAGAGCATTCTGTCAAAGGAGAAGAAATCGGTTGACACCGAAATCCGTTGCACATATGATTTGACACCTCTTTGTCCCACTTCTGAGGACGAGGTTGTGCTTCTTTGCGGATCTTCTTCCCACTCGGCTGAGCCTGAGTGCTATTTTCCCCTAAAGGAAAAGGTGTTCGACCCCGGTATTGAAGTCTTTAAGCCATCTCAGTATCCACCTGATGAAATAAAAGGAAATATCTTTGGAAATTTTGAAGACATGCTTGCTCCACTTCAACTTTGCTTTCACCATGCTCCATCGCTGCTTAAGGGAACCTTGCCATTTCTCTTTTGGCTTGCCTTGTTCGCCTTAAGCTCGTTCTTATTGATGGATGAAAACTATGTCTTTGATCCTGGTGGATTTGTTTCATGCTACTTCCGTTGATGATCAAGGTCGAGTCAGGCTCACGACTCGGTTAACAAAAACCAAGCGCTTCTTGGGAGGCAACCCATGCATCTATCTTTCCGCTTTCTTTACCATAAGTGTAGGGGGACCCTTTGGATTGCTATTTCCTCTCCTCACTTCTTAATCAGGGATTCGAGCTTCAATGACCCACTCTTGATGATTCTTGACGACCCGTGATTCCGTGTTCTACTTCTTCCCGGTTCTATCCTAAACTCTTTTCAATTTACTATTTTATATTTTCTCAATATTAAAATAGGAATCTCTTTAGTTGTCTTTTCCTTAGCGAGATTTAAACAACGTGCACAATGTCCTAAGTGTAGGGGAGCTTACTCCCACATGCTTAAACATTGAGGACAATGTTTATCTTAAGTGTAGGGGGGACTTCTATCGAAGTTAAGTGGCCTTTTCCTTGTTTTTGTCCTCATTTTAACCGGAAAATCAATTTTTCGACATTTTTCAAAATTTTTGATCTATTTTGGCCTATTAGTTTTTCCCTTTGTATAGTTATTTTCTTTCCTCATTAGAATAAATGTTTAATAAGTGGTTTTAATTTTCAAACGTTGTGAATCTTTTGACTCAACCCGAGTTTACTCTAGCTAGTATCCTTAACGTGTTTAAGTCAAGTTTTGCTAGGCTTTTATATAGGGAGCTATAAAACGCGAAAGTCTTAACTCTCACGGGTTAAGAACAAGAACTTTTCGCAAGTTCCTATAATTGATCCTAGAGAGTCGTTTATCAAGGGAACTTTAAGATGCGATTTCTAAACTTGAAAGAGTCTAAGAATTTGCAAGATCCTATAGGCGACTCGAAAACCCAAAACTCTGATTTAATAGGCTAAGTATCCACGAGTCTCATTACTTGAGATTTTAAACTGTGGAGAACGAGAGATGATAGAGCCAATTATAAGTTCGGTATTCTTTCGTGGATTTATGTGAGTTAATTATGAGCCTATTCTCCCATCGCTTGCTAATAAATCTATCTGCTAATAAATAAGGTTGTACGATTTGAAAAGTTACTTAGCTTCTAGCCCCAGATCGTTTAAAAGTTGCTCGGTATGGATTAGAGTTCATAGCCAAGGCATAACTTATTGAAGCGGGATGCGAAGATTGGCGAGTCCAAAAAGGCCCTAACAAGGAATGAGGGCTATGTTTTGTTGTTAAAGATCCAAAGTGATGTGAAGAATCATTTATCAAAAATCAATATGAAGGATCGAGACACACGACGTAAAGCAAAACTCCCCAAAAGTCATGGAGAAGTGTATCCGAAAAGACCCTAACAAGGTATGAGGATAAATAGATCCAAGTCATAAAAGGAGGCGGATCGTTGTATATCAAAGTCCAAAATAAAGATTGGAGAAAAATGAAGAAGTCGTGGTCCAAGTATGAATCTCTCAAAACTTCAAAGTGAAGAATTCCTATTATGAAGAGAAGACCATTATTTCATGAACGTCTCTCAAGATTTGAAGTATGAAGTCGCTGCCAAATATCGGTCCGAGAAAGGTCTCAAATCGCGAAGCGAGTTATGCCAAGATATGAACTTTATGAGGTCCCGAGAAGCAGTTTTAAAAGATTTGGTCCTTTAGCTAACTATTGATTAAATCGTGCACTTTATTTTCAGACTAAATAACTATCGAAATAAGTCAAACAATGCATCCTCGTGATCATTCAAGACAAAAATAAAATATAAGAGATACCCATAGGAATAAGGGAGTCTAAGTAAATAATTGGCCCACATGAGTTCGTGTTAGTTTACTAACTTATAATAACAATGATCTCGTTTTTAAGCTTGGTTTGGAGAAAGTAAAAAGTTGAGGATGATGATTATTCATGACATTTTCAAAACCCAAGGTATGCTTTTAATTTCTTTGCTTTGCATTTTTTATAATTTTCTATCTCTTTAATAAAGGCCAATGTGGATTGATTATGATGAAAAGTGTAAACATGCTTTGTAACTAATGCATTGCATGAGGACATTGCAATGGTCAAGTGTAGGGGATTTGATAGGTGTGTAAACACCCATCTTTTCTACCACTTAATTACAATAATAACCGGACCAAAACGTGTATTTTATGTCTTTTATGTCGGAATTATGCGTGGTTTGTGTTTTTGTTGTGATTTAGGACGAAAAGGTGAAAAGTGGAGAAAACACGGGAATTCACGGGCATTTACGGACTTTTATTGAAGAAAAGGATGAAAGACGAAGTCAAGAAGTCAAAAGTGGATAAAGAACGGAAGTCCAAGACCAATTCTGAAGATTTATCGAAGAAAAAGTCAAAAGACGAAAGTTTACTTAAATCCGAGGAACTCAAGTCTTATTGATCGAAGAATTAAAAGACGAGTCCAAAGAAATCCCGAGCCAAAAGTCATCACATTCCAAGATTAACAAAAAGATTAAGAAGGAAGGACTTGATGGTGCAATTAACAAGAAAGGAAGGAGAGAGGAAGCTTCCCCTAACCACTCCCTAATCACCTATATAAACACTCATTTTCATTCATTTACTCTTGTTGGTGGCTTGACAAACCATTCTTCCACTTTATTTTATGCACATTTAATTACTTGCACATTTAAATACATGTTTTGCACCTTTAATTACTTTTAATTTCAAGTAAGTGTTTCTTTTTAATTACTTGCACTTTTGCTTTATCTTGTTCATCTTCTTCTACCTTTCTTTGATCTTTGATTTACACGCGTTTTTCTCTTGTTGATTCGTTTAAAGGTTTGATTTTTATGCTTTTGATTGTTTTTAAACCATTTGTTTTCATAGCTTATTTGATTTATTTTCAAGTTTATATAGTTTTTACACAAATTGTTCTTATATAAAAGTTGTTTTTCTTAAAAGTCTATCTTTTTCGTGTCTTAAAAGTTGTTAACTTTCAGTTTTATAGCTTATTCTTACACGATTTACCTTAAGGATTTAGTATAGTGCTTATTAGAACAATAGCTTATTTACTTAGCTTAATTTCCATCCAAGTCTCCGTATTCCGATCTTGACGATCGGAAAAGGGTTTTACTTTCCGATCGTGAGGGTGTCTTGGTATTCCGATTGGTGAGTGTTTTTGAGTATTCCGATTGGTGTGTGGGTGATAAACATTCCGATTGATTCCCTTGATTCATTCCGATTGAGGTGCAAATTGGTTATTCCGATCGTAACAGGTGACAGATATTCCGATTGGAGTTCCGATAAGCATTCCGACCAGCATCCTGTTATATTCCGATCAGGTAAGTTGAACATTCCGATTGGAAGGTGTTGGTTATCCCGATTGGCGAGTGACAGTATTCCGATTGGGTTTCTATAGACATTCCGGTTGGTTCCATCGGAATATATTCCGATTGGAGGGTACTTTTCTCTTATTTTGACTTGTTTTATTTTTAGATTACATTTCTAATTCTTGTCTAATTTTAATTTCCGTCACGCTTTATTTTTAGTCATTTAATTAAATTACTTTTTGTCAAATTTTTAAATATTGCACACTTTCTTTTAATTAGATTTAGATTTATTTTCACGCACTTTACCTTAACGCCACTTTACTTTCAACGACATTTACTTTTAAGTCTTGCACATTTAAATTTAAAACCAACCAAAATTATTTGTTTTCACCAAAATAAAACTGAGTCACATAGAAAACACAAGTTTTTCAATTCGAAGAGAACACTAGAACGATAATTTTTAACTTGAATAAGAATCTAGTTATCACGCAGCCACTGTCTCAGCATCGTCCACTAGTGCAATCAAAAGGAACCTTATTGCCGTCACACCATTTAATAAGGGCCCTAGGACAAAACCATCTCAAACTTTGGTCACTAAAGATAAGGCGGAATCAAAACCAGCTTCTAATATTCCCATGTTGCCTTCTACAGGAGTAAGAACCACTACTAAGGCTCAAAGATCTAAGCTTAAAAGAAACAAGAAGAATGATAGGATCTTTCCTTCATCTAGTAGTCCATTAAAGAAGAAAGTAGAAGCCCATCCTAGGAATATTATTTCTGTTTTGAATAAAAAGAATCATGTAGCTAAACCTAAAGGCTCTGCGGTTGTGCAGCGTTCTAAGCCTACTGTGAATTCTAATTTGAAATTTTGGAATTGCAATGAATGTATGTTTTCTAGTCGTCATGATTCTTGCCTTATTAACCATGTGAATGAAATGAATGCCCGAAAAAATGGATTAGAATGGAAACCGACTGGAAAAGTGTTAACCCAAGTTGGTTGGATGTAGCGCCCCACTGGTAGAACTTTCACTATAGTAGGAAATATGTGCCCTTTAACTAGGATCACTCCTACTAAAGCGAAGAAAGCGTGCCCTCTAACTAGGAGTACCAAGGCTACCAAAACATAAGCATGTCCTTTAACTAGGAACACGACACTACTGTAGGAATCAAGTGCCCTTTAAATAGGTCTACTCCTATTGTAGTGCCTGCGAATAATCCAAAATCTAAGAAAGTTTGAACAGTAAAACCTGTTAGTGCTAAAACTCACATGAGAAAACGCTAGGAAATCTAAGGGTCACACAAATGTTAGCAATTCTAATAATCTTATATCTGTATCTGCTAACACTCTGGAACCAATAGTTCCAATTCATTGTCTACTGTTGTTACTGAAAACAGGTGGTCCAAATTGTTCTATGGTATTTGGAATCTGGTTGCTCCAAGCATATGACCGGAGATCGCTCTCAGCTCATAAATTTTGTCAGCAAGTTTCTTGGTAGGTTCGATTTGGGAATGATCATATTGCAAAGATAATGGGTTACGGTGAATATCATATTGGGAATGTTATAATTTCGAGAGTGTATTATATGGAAGGTCTCGGTCACAACTTATTTTTTGTGGGACAGTTTTGTGATGCAAACCTAGAAGTTGCTTTTCGATAGCATACCTGCTTCATTCGTAATTTGGAAGGTGTTGATTTATTGAAAAGTACTCGAGGGAATAATTTGTACACTTTGTCTCAACAAGACATGATGGCCGCTTCTCCGATATGTCTTCTCTCCAACCATCAAAGACTAAGTCATGGTTATGGCATCGACGGTTATCTCATCTTAACTTTGACGCTATTAATCATTTGGCGAAAAACGAACTTGTTCGTGGTCTTCCTAAACTTTCATTTCACAAGAATCATTTGTGTTCCGCGTGTACAATGGGGAAAAGAACTAAGAAATCATACAAACCCAAGACAAAAGACACTAACCAAGAGAAACTCTATTTGTTGCATATGGATCTTTGTGGGTGTGACAACCCTGGTTTTGAGGTTCTTCACTTAGTTTTATTTTGTGCTAGTTACGTGTCTTTACGTGTTTATGTGATTATTGGTGTGTATAGATTGTGGTTTGGATATTGTTTCTGGTACGGGGTACCTTGTGAGTGAAACGATGTGTGATGATTTCATGTTCATGAGTTCACATGGTAGTGACTATGAAGTGAGATGGTGTTATTTAGTAGTTTTACGTATACGTATATGTATTATAGAAAATCGGGTTTTTACGATTTGCGGTTTAACATTTAGACGTCTCGGATGAGGTAATTAGTCATATGGATATTTTTCGGGATGGTTTTAAGTCATTGAGGACTTAGTTATAAAGTTTATTTCAAAATTTGAGATTTTTATATAAAAGTATATATATATATATATATATATATATATATATATATATATATATATATATATATATATATATATATATATATATATATATATATATATATATATATATATATATATATATATATATATATATATATATATATATATATATATATATATATATATATATATATATATATATATATATATATATATATATATATATATATATATATATATATATATATATATATATATATATATATATATATATATATATATATATATATATATATATATATATATATATATATATATATATATATATATATATATCGGGGCCTTAACAGTAGCTTTAAGGTTGGGGCAAGTGGGAGGTGTTAGCTAACATATGTAACGGCATAAATATTCCCTTTACAGAAAACATGGGTATGTTTAAGTGGGCGTTTGACTTATTGTTTTGAGACCTAAAAATTGGGACTGTTTTGTGTAAAATATGAACAGGATGGTTATCAAACTTAAACAAGTTAAGGACTTTTTAGGGAAGGGTAATGGGGTGTTTAGAGCTTATAAATGAGGTATTTATATGAGAGGAGGTTAGATGTCCATCATAGGTTGATGAGCCGT
This sequence comes from Glebionis coronaria, assembly GCA_025667525.1. Taxonomy (NCBI): domain Eukaryota; kingdom Viridiplantae; phylum Streptophyta; class Magnoliopsida; order Asterales; family Asteraceae; genus Glebionis; species Glebionis coronaria. Next base: position 137,207,525 of record CM046880.1, read on the forward strand.
TTTAGTGTTTGGTTCATGTTTTGATTATGTGTTTTTGGTTGTTAGCTTTTTGCTAGTGCGTGGATGTTTGGGGAAGCTCAATCAGGTGAGTTTCATAGTCCCATGTTTACTAATGTTTATGACTTCCAGATGGGATGGAAGAGACACTGTGTTGTTATTTATAAATTTATGCTGTGAATGTTTTGCGTTGGTAATGGACTTGAGTGTGCATACTTATATGATTAACAGCTAGTTGATTCTTGATTGTTTATGTTTTGACTTGTTACCAAGGGGTTGTTGACAAGGCGGGGCCTTGGGGAGGTACATAGATGTGTGAGCATCTATGGGACCAATGGATAATGACAAGGCGGGGCCTTGGGATTTAGTTCATAGGTGTTTAGATGCCTATGGGAGTATGATGTTTGGTATGGTTGGGAGCCTGAGTTTTGGTTTGATTATTTAAATCTTGAATGTTAGTTTGTTAATGCATATTAGTATCACATTGTCCATATGTTTTTAACTTTTGGTTGTTACTCACAGCTTATGGTATGATTTTGGCGTTTGAGTCTAAACCTCTGACTCTCACCAACTTTATGTTGACGTGTTTTAGTGTCTCTTATAGGTGAGAATGTGGTTAAGCTTGAGGATAGAAGAGGCTAGATTTGGATGAATTAGGATTGCATTTAGAAGGAGATCCCTGTTCCTTCTTAGTTTATTTTTATATGTTTTTTTGATTATTTTAATTGTTTGTCTTGGGTAAGTGGTAGGACTGTTACCTACTTACCTAGACTCCTACAGTGGTTTAGATATTGTCATGACATTTGTGTCACCTTTTTATGACATTATAGTTGCATTTTAGTTTTCTCTATAGAGACACCGTTTGTTGTGATGATATCCGTACGTCGCGCCCAATATTCCGCCATGGTGGGGTGTGACAGAACGGTATCAGAGATAATGGTTATAGATAATTAGGTTTCCTAGTCGCGTAGCCTAGTCTATAGCTAAAGGGTCCCTGCATATAGGCGTCATAGGAGTATGTGTGCATTTTATTATAATTGATGTGTTTGGATGTTATTTATTGCGATGTTTTGACTAGCATGAATTAAACTATAGTAAGTTCATACTTAGCCACATGCTATTTTCTTTTTGGGTTGTGACTAGTGCGGGTTGAACCATAATCATCCACGCTAGTCATTGTCGTATTTTGCTTAAATTGTACATTATAGTACATAATTTGGTACATGGTAGTTTTCTATCTTTTGTTGGGTTATTTTATGTACCTGGGGTACTGTATTTTTCTTTTGATGTTTAAGTCATGTTCCCTAAGAATCATGTGGTGGTTCGAGTTAGTAGGAGTAGGTGGATATAAAGGATTTTATGTTGTTTCCACTCTTATGGGCGACATGACTTATAACTGATTATGTTTTCATTTTGGATTTAGTCTATGCTGTTTTAGCTAGACTATGGATTTATGTATTTCAGGAAGTTTAACTATGTTATTTAAATAGTGGAGTTTTAGACCTTATTGTTTATGTGCTTAGGTGCGTTGATGGATTTATGTGTTATATGTTGTATTAATTCTTATAAGTGTCATCATAGGAGGGAGTGCATTGAGGAAAGGGTAATTTGTAACACCCCCAAATTTTATACAACTCAGTTCAGCAGAAGACTAGTTGGTGTTACGGGATATCACATTACTCACATCATAGACAACGCTTAAAAATCGCGTCGTTTAATAATAAAGCATTTCCATTCATAAATATCAAAGTTACATAGGTCCCAAGTCATATTATTTCAAACAAAGTTTTACAAAGTGTTTGAATGGAAATTATAATGTAAGTGCGGGCCATGAATTCTTGTCGTCTTCCCGAGAATTACCTTCAAGTACCTGATATAAGACATGTTAAAATAAAAGGTCAGCGATAACGCCGAGTGAATTCATAGAGTTTAATAAAATCCATCAATATAATATCAGTATAAAATTATTACTGTAAATCATTTTGTACAAATCATTTTAATAGGCCATAAAATAGCCAAAGTCATTTTATACAAATCTTTATCGAAAATCATAATATAGGCATTTGCCTTAAAAATCATTATACGAATCATTGTCGTTAAAAACACCATACAATACGTTCTGCAACGTTGTATAGATTAAATAAAACCGTTATATTAATATGGTTGTAAAAAGCCTTAAAAATCATTATACGAGCCAATGTCGTAAAAACGTCATACAATACGTCTTACGACGTTGTATGAAAAGAAAAACTGTAATATGAATATGGTTATGAAAACCAAAACACAAACATAATATCAATAGTATGACCCAGTATTGCTAGTCAGGCAATACATCGTAATTCGGAGCGTCTAGTAGTATTTCGTTAGTTTTGGATTATTATAAGCCGCATGACATTGTTACCTTACTAAACCAACAACGGGTAGCTAACCCGATACCAATTTTGCCCATCTAAAGTAGCGTGTCTTCACAAAGGTCATGCTATGGAAATCTTCTAATACATAAATTCGCTTACCAATCAATGTGGCACGACGGGGATCAACCGTCAAGGCGCGAACTGGGGTGATCGTCCCCAAATAGTACTATTAAATGCATAAGCGTCTACCAAATCCTGGTAGTTCACAATTTATGCTAATGGGACTTTTAGTGACATAACCTAACTTTAATAATCCATTTAATTTCATCTATCGGGTCCTTTAATCATTTATCGGGTCATACAATCGGGTCATTCAATCTTTCGGGTCCAAATCAATAAACAAACAATCGGGACAAATGGTGTCCTATTTTATAAAAACTAACATGTTATCTCCCTCGCGGGTTTATAAAATATTTATAAAAACATTTAAAAGAGTGCGAGGCTATGAACTCACGTTGATGTGGGAAGGCGGTTATCGGCGATTCAGATGTACGGTACGTGCTTCAATCACGGAAACCTAGACAAATAATACTCGTCTTCGACTCATGTCCAATGACTTTATAAAAATAACAATTATGTATACATATGATGATTATTTATATATGATGATCAAGTGGGTTTACATATTCTCATTAACTCGTTTTAGTGTTTACGTATTGGTATCTTTTTACTAGTTTACTAGTTTTACGTATTTACGCGTTTTAAGTCCAATAAACTTATTATAAGTTCTTTAACTTGTATCAATCCATTTTATACTTATATTATCAGTATCTACACTTTACAAGTTGTGCCTAAATGGGTTAAGCCCAATAATAATTTTATAAGTGTTTTAGTCCATTTTTGTTGTATTATTAGTCCAATACCGTTAATTTAGTCCGTTAACGTCCGTATGTCCTATAGTTCGGGTCTTATCGGTTTTTACTTGTTATACATGTTTATATATCAGTATATAAGTTTTATAAAGTTTACATTAGACGGGTCCAACCATCTAAGTTTTATTCAACAAAAACGTTAATTTTACGATATTAGCCGAAAAAGTCGTGAAAATCATGTTTTATAATTTTGTAACTTATAAATATTATTCCACCACCATTTTTATAATTTATAAACTTATTTAACCTTTCACATATTCATATAAATAGAATCCATAAGTTAGTGGGTTTAAATTTATATTTTATACTATTAAATTTTGAGTGCTTATATAATAGTATTATTCTTTAATTTCCAAAATCTGATTTTTATCTTCACTTTCACCAAAACTACCATATCTAGAGTTCTATATGGAGATAGAAGCTCAAATTTTTATCACATAAACTACATGATATGTGCTACATTTAACGCTCCTATAGCTACTGTAGAATCATCTTCTAAGTATTTTCTAAAAATCGTCCAAATCAGTGAACTCAGATTTGCACCTTAAACTTGTTTTGATCATATCTCACTCATTACAATGATTCTATTGCATGGCCAACTCTCACATGTGTACAAGACATATAGCTTACTGTAAATGGATTCTACTTCATCATTTTATCAGTCCATGACCTGTTTCTTTACTGTTTTATACAGCCATCACTTTTAAGCAAGATTTTAGCCTTGTTCTTTATAGTTTTTCACCTTTTTAATCATGTTTATCAACACCAAATCCCCACATAACATTTTTATCATCATATAATCATCATATACATAAACAATAGGAAATAAAATACATGTTTACATAATCAAAATAACAAGAAGATGAGGAGAACAATCTTTATACCACCAAAGTGATGAAATGATGAGCTTTTGGATGAACAAGACATGGTTTTGGGTAACCAATCTTATGAGATATCAACACCACTTCTAGGATCACCAAGTATTTGTAGATTCCTCCAAAAATCAGCCCTTTTTCTTCATGAAAACTCCTTGAGAAATCAGCCCCAAGACTCCATGGAAACTCCTCCTTGAATGTTACAATCACCACCAATCAATAGGGTTTCAAAAGGGCTTCAACATGTGTATGAACAACATGGGATTTCATGGTTAAATCAAGATCAAAATGGGGTGTTTTGTGAGTGATATGGGACGAAATTTGAGAGAGAGATGAGAGGGTTGTGAGATTTGCATGTGAAAAATGAAAGCAAATGGTTATGTTTAGTGGTTTTGATGTTTAGTGGAAAACTTGTAGGTTTCAAGTTAAGCTAAGTAGGACAAGTGTGAGTAACTTGTGTAAAACTTGGCACAAGGTTAGTGTGGTGTCACAATGTGGCCATCCCATGTGTGGGGGTGGGGCAAAACTTGTTTTTGTCTCATCCCCAATTATTTACGGGTACTCCTCGATTCTAGTTTCCTCGATTTGCGTGCCCTCGGGTCGTTTTATGAAAAATGTTTTTATAAATTATGAATCAACGGAACAAAACGAATCTAATAAAAATTGTCTCATCAAAAACGGAGTTCGAAAACGTAAATACGTAATCCTAAGGTTTCCGGTTTAGTCGTAAAGGACGTTAAATTAAAATCGTAAGACCTAATCTCTTCTCGTAAATTTGTGAGTTTATGAACCAACACAAATTTAAAACTCCAAAATAATATTCAGGAATAAATTTATTTTCTGAAATGACGGACTGTCACCAAAGATGGTGTATGTAAACGTAAGCACGTAACGTTGAATCCTCCGGTTTAGACGTAGTCGACGCTACTTCAAGACGTAAATCCAAATTACTTCCCAAAATAAGTGAGTTTATATTGTAACATTAAAATAATGTTTTCAAATAAATATTGAGAATAAAATATCAACCATAAATTGACGGATTGTCACAGCATTTACCCCTAAACAGGATCTTTGTCCTCAAACATCATCTTACCTTACTACTCGCTTCTTATAGAGTTAAAGCCATGTGGGTATTTCCTCCATATTCGGTCTTTTCTCACAAGTTCAATTCATTACAATACACGAGTTTCATCGAACATAACTACAGGAATAAGATCAGGCTAAATATTGACTTACTTTCTCTATCCATGATGTTCACGGGTTTTTGATGAATGCAACTTTTCGCCGATCTAAGCTTTACTAAGAACAATTAGATTCTCACTTGACAGATATTCCATCAAGTTCGATATACGAAACATAATTCACGCAGTCTTTGAAGTCCTAGGGTAGATCCAGCTTATATGCCTTTCAAACCAATCTTTTATATCATCTCAATGGTCCCATACAACGGGGACTTATATCTCATGATTTGTCAGATCATGAATTCATTTTTCCAAGGTTAAAAATTTTGGCATAACTTCGCTACCCATTTGGCACTTCAAGATCTACATTTCATATTCACATAACCTCCTGCCCACTATTGGCAGTTAATAATCAAATCCTAATTTCAACAATCATTTCAGATCTCGCGGGTCGGGTATTTTGTAAGGTTAGGTTCGCCATCATAGGAAACCTTAAACCTAACAGACATGTCCAACTCACAGTGGGTGTATGTCGGGTGTCTTCATCTCAACTCTTGCTTACAGATGCTCTAATATTTAGATCCTAACAAGATTCGATCTCGATCCTAATACGATGATTATCAATGATAATCTTTCCAAAGGGAAATGATTTTACAGTCTATCACCAAAGGTCAATCATTCAAACATAAAACAACACTTATATTACTTTGTATCGTTACTTTACCTCGTCCCTTCGATTTGGGGTGGTACATAGTACTCTCGTCAAGGTTCGTTCTCAATGATTTCTGAGCAAATCTCTGGAAATTCGATGTGAAGCGAGGATCTTGATAGAGATGATCGATACAGGCACACCATGTTTACATAACTCTTTTGCATTTATCATTAACGGGAATGATATTAGCAGATTTGGTCAGTCTGTCGACGATGACCCAAATCGAATCAAATTCAGATGATGACCTTTGCAATAGCTAGACGTTTACTAATGTATGAGGCGATGTCTGCCTTCATAATTATCAGTAGTACAACTTCTTCAGACAAAGATACTTTTAGTCATAAAAATGACATAAATAGAATACTTATACTTACAAATTCCAACGTAACTATATCTCACAATCTCCATATTTATACAACCACAAGTGGCCTTTAAAATATTTAATGCTATCGGCTTCTCAATCCTAATGGTTCACATTAGCCGCGAACCCCTTTTATTATCTATATTATCCTTTTTATATAATATGTCAGTATCTATATTCACTTCTCATGATGATGTAATTATCATGTTCATAATTCACTCAGATATTCTTTCTATATTATGCGTCAGTAATTACGTTCACCTTTCTTCATATTTTCTAAGTTTCAGTTTCGTCTCATCTATCATTTTTATCAGTTTTTACTCAATCTAACGTTTAAAGCGTCGATAGTTATTATAATTAATTAAATAATTATTAGTTAATTTTTATGAAGCGTAAACGTAAAATTTTTAAATTTCTTACTTCGACCAATTATATAAAATATTCAAAATAAATTTGAATTCAATTAACAAGATTTTTGTTGATTTATCGAAAATATTTAATAAGATTCGTAAGTGTTCGAAAAACCTTTGTTTATACTTTGGTCAAAGTTTTCTTAGTTTGAAAAGTAAAAATTGTCGTTTCAAATTTTAAGTCATGGTTTAATGGTTTCCTCAATCCTTCTTAGGTTGTCTTGAGGTATACACAAACATTTACCCCTAAACAGAAGTTTAGTTAAATGGTTTGTGTATAAGGGAATAATCCCTTAAAAATCCTTTGTTAAAACATTTGTCAAAATATATTTGTACTTTCTTTTTAGTATAACTCAAAGTCTTAAATGACTTCTAATTTTTGAAGAGTCGATTTATATTCCATTATCTATTAATCACACGGTTAATTCATGTAAAGGATCAAGTCTTTAATCATATGTTAATTATTCAAGGTACATGTTTTTAATTGTTCGGCCAATTCAGGGCAATCTATAAATAATTATTAACTCCTTCTTATTCTTATAAACAAACAAATGTTCCTTAATGATCGCAAGCATGAATTTATCAAATTACAGCCTTCACACGTGATTCACCAAATTTATGAATGCTACGTGTGTATTAGTCAATCAAACGTCACCACGTGAAACTCATAATGTTCATTACGAGTACCGGATGTAGTGATTGGAATATATAATCCTTTTCGCAGATGCGAAGTTGATGACAACCATGCTATGGATCAAATTTGCTAGAACCTTGTAAATGATCGTACAATTCTTCCATTTCGAGTTATGGATATCGTTTTCGATTGTCAATTTACTCAATTCACAGTAATCTATAAATATAAGGAATGATAACACCATAGCTCTTCATGATGACGAGCTCGGTAGTATAAAATCTTTCTCCGACAACTCTCTCAGTTGTACGGTAATTCCTTTAATTTAGATGGTGCTGATGTACAATGCACAAGCCACACGTGCAGCACCGGAAATATAATCAAAACCAATTTCAACTTGCCTTAATGGCGAAAGTCTAGGTAATTCACCAATAAATACTTACTAAAGTTTTAGATAACATAAATATCTTTTAATAAGTTCATTTTAGGTTCTTCTAGATTATAATATCTATAACTAGTTCACAACCATTCACGGTATAATTTTAAGTCTAAGTGCAGGATATGGTCATCCATCAATAATTATATAGATCACTTCTGATAATCAACATCTTATCATTTTAGGGAATTCTACTCGAGTTCCCATCAATTAAGACAATGTCGTCATGTCATAATCAATCAATCCATTCTACCGGCATTATCAACTTTCCAGTTGCATTGTCGTTGATAAGATGTGAACTTCTCAAAAGGCTAATAATAACTCATAATCCTTCACAATTTCAGGGATATACATATGGAGACACAACTAACCTTAAAAGAGTAAGGTTAACGCATAATCTACACGAGATAATTTCAAATCAGATACAGACGAAAACATTTAATGAATATGAATATATCCCGTGTTTTCATAATTTGAGTACGCATTCGAAAGCTTCTCGGATCGTTACCCAGGTCATTCAAATGAAATTAAATCAAAAGAAATGATAGGAACGTCGATACATCCAGTCGGGTATCAATACTCGGTAATCAGATACTTTTCCTATGAATCTCACTACGGGAGAATTAGACAGAAAGAATTGTCAATTGTCAAATAAGACAATTTCCACAGATGAGTGAATTCGACTCAGAAGAATAGATGCTACAGGCACATATGTAGGTGTCCCTAACACTATGTCCTTATTTTTCACTTCTTGCAGATCTCATAAAATTTAATCTTTCACAGTCTTCAAAGAAAATGTAGTGTTTATTCATTAGTTTTATGGTGACTACTAATCAGTCTTGCATGGTCCATTCCAAATTGTATGTAGGCGCGCCACTATATACAATTTCAAGATTAACGATGCAATACTCAGTTCGTCAAAATTTTATCATCATGTTTATAATAAAACATTTTCATGCTTAATTCTTAAAGAATCAAAAATAAATTTGCAAAGATTTTCTTTGTTTATGGAAATAATTAAGTTTCCAAAGCTTTTCATAAACATCTTTATTTTGATATCAATCACTTATAAATCTCATTTTAAATAATCCTTACAGTGATGAAAATTCAATTTTTCTCAAGGGATACTGTTTTATCTTATAAAAATAATCAGTGATCTGCAAGGGAGTGATGAAGAGTTGTTCACCAAGAACTAACTACAGTATGATAGGAAATGAGCTTAGCCAATTAATCATGAGATTCATGACTTCGATGGCACTCAGGAATACAAAGAGAATAATCCACAACGTAACTCAAATCGAGATGAGTACTTGTTAATGGTTGCATCACTAATGCGAACATTAGGATGAAGCAATAAAAGATAGATAACATCGATACATGTAGGATTTAGCAATCAAAGGTAGTCTTTTCATTAATCACAAACAAGTCAAAATTGTACCGTAACACATTACATGTCACTATGCCATACAATCCTCAGAACTCATCCTACCAACTGATGTCTCAGTTAAGTTAGGGATTTTTAAAAGATACCACAATGAATACTAATCTACAAGATTCATTAGGTGTTCCACATGTCCCGGAAGATCTATCGGTCCCAATTCAGAAGAAGATTTCTTCAATTTATTTCTTGGACACTGATCATCCTCATCATTGGACAATGGCCTAGGAACAACACTTAACACGAATCAACAATCAATCAAAACCTTATAATTCAATCACAAAACTTAACGTCTTCCTCTTAATAATCTCATATTCCATACGGGTTAAATTTTACTTTATTCAAGTTTTCAATTAACTTATACTCAATTCGATATCCTACTTCATTCTCCAATACTTTCAATCTTATTCTTAAACCTTAATAGAGCAATATAAGCTCGATATGCTCAACACTTAATTTCCAATCCTATTAGCTCTTACAACAACAATTATCAAATGAGTCATTAATATGAAATGACTTGATCATTCAATCAGATTTCTCGGAAAGGTACTAGTGGCATGAGGCTTTTGGGTAATGGTTCCAATGACAGCCTCAAGTGCAACATTCACCCTTTCGATTTCAATTTAAGAATTGGATGACAACGAATCAGATGACATCTTTCTAGGTGGTAACGTTTTGTCAAACTCCACTCTATAAGGAAAGATCGTCATGACATCGATATCAGATTTAATATCGCCAATTCTTCTTCAATATCACAATCAACTAATATCTACATTTCTACGAATATCAACCATTTGTTGGGATCATAAATATCCGCAACTTAGTTTAGATCAAGAATAGCTAGAATTCCTACGAGAATAGCTTCGATTAATTTACTAGGGGAGTTAGGGTTACTTGTGACAATCTATGTCGTATAAATACCTCGTATAAATATCGAAATAATCATCAAACAATCATGTAATAAAATTACATCATATATATATAATCCAAGTTATATTAAAATAACACTTTTCAGTCTTGGGTGACAACGAATCAGATGACACCTTTCTAGGTGGTAACGTTTTGTCAAAATCCACTCTATAAGGAAAGATCATCATGACATCGATATCAGATTTAATCTCGCCAATTCTTCTTTAATATCACAATCAACTAATATCAACATTTCTACGAATATCAACCATTTGTTGGGATCATAAACATCCACAACTTGGTTTAGATATAGGATAGCTAGAATTCCTACGGGAATAGCTTCGATTGATTTACTAGGGTATTTAGGGTTCCTTGTGACAATCTACGTCGTATAAATACCTCGTATACGTATTGAAATAATCATCAAACAATCATGTAATCAAATTACAACATATATATAATCCTAGTTATATATATTAAAATAACACTTCTCATTCTGGCCTTGTCGGTAACTCGGGAATTCTTCGGCACCGTTATAGTCAAAAGATTTTTAGACATTTTTAGAAAAATGTTTATAGTTAAAAGATTTTGAAAAGTTTTATTCAAAACCTTGGTTTTTTTAAAAAATCTTTCGTTCTCTATAACGAGAGCTCTGGTACCAAACTGTAACACCCCCAAATTTTATACAACTCAGTTCAGCGGAAGACTAGTTGGTGTTACGGGATAGCACATTACTCACATCATAGACAACGCTTAAAAATCACGTCGTTTAATAATAAAGCATTTCCATTCATAAATATCAAAGTTACATAGGTCCCAAGTCATATTATTTCATACAAAGTTTTACAAAGTGTTTGAATGAAAATTATAATATAAGTGCGGGCCATGAATTCTTGTCGTCTTCCCGAGAATTACCTTCAAGTACCTGATATAAGACATGTTAAAATAAAAGGTCAGCGATAACGCCGAGTGAATTCATAGAGTTTAATAAAATCCATCAATATAATATCAGTATAAAATTATTACTGAAAATCATTTTGTACAAATCATTTTAATAGGCCATAAAATAGCCAAAGTCATTTTATACAAAGCTTTATCGAAAATCATAATATAGGCATTTGCCTTAAAAATCATTATACGAATCATTGTCGTTAAAAACACCATACAATACGTTCTGCAACGTTGTATAGATTAAATAAAACTGTTATATGAATATGGTTGTAAAATGCCTTAAAAATCATTATACGAGCCAATGTCTTAAAAACGTCATACAATACGTCTTACGACATTGTATGAAAATAAAAACTGTTATATGAATATGGTTATGAAAACCAAAACACAAACATAATATCAATAGTATGACCCAGTATTGCTAGTCAGGCAATACATCGTAATTCGGAGCGTCTAGTAGTATTTCGTTAGTTTTGGATTATTATAAGCCGCATGACATTGTTACCTTACTAAACCAACAACGGGTAGCTAACCCGATACCAATTTTGCCCATCTAAAGTAGCGTGTCGTCACAAAGGTCACGCTATGGAAATCTTCTCATACATAAATTCGCTTACCAATCAATGTGGCACGACGGGGATCAATCGTCAAGGCGCGAACTGGGGTGATCGTCCCCAAATAGTACTATTAAATGCATAAGCGTCTACCAAATCCCGGTAGTTCACAATTCATGCTAATGGGACTTTTAGTGACATAACCTAACTTTAATAATCCATTTAATTTCATCTATCGGGTGCTTTAATCATTTATCGGGTCATACAATCGGGTCATTCAATCTTTCGGGTCCAAATCAATAAACAAACAATCGGGACAAATGGTGTCCTATTTTATAAAAACTAACATGTTATCTCCCTCGCGGGTTTATAAAATATTTATAAAAACATTTAAAAGAGTGCGAGGTTATGAACTCACGTTGATGTTGGAAGGCGGTTATCGGCGATTCGGATGTACGGTACGTGCTTCAATCACGGAAACCTAGACAAATAATACTCGTCTTAGACTCATGTCCAATGACTTTATAAAAATAACAATTATGTATACATATGATGATTATTTATATATGATGATCAAGTGGGTTTACATATTCTCATTAACTCGTTTTAGTGTTTACGTATTGGTATCTTTTTACTAGTTTACTAGTTTTACCTATTTACGCGTTTTAAGTCCAATAAACTTATTATAAGTTCTTTAACTTGTATCAATCCATGTTATACTTATATTATCAGTATCTACACTTTACAAGTTGGGCCTAGATGGGTTAAGCCCAATAATAAGTTTATAAGTGTTTTAGTCCATTTTTGTTGTATTATTAGTCCAATAACGTTAATTTAGTCCGTTAACGTCCGTATGTCCTATAGTTCGGGTCTTATCGGTTTTTACTTGTTATACATGTTTATATATCATTATATAAGTTTTATAAAGTTTACATTAGACGGTTCCAACCATCTAAGTTTTATTCAACAAAAACGTTAATTTTACGGCATTAGCCGAAAAAGTTGTGAAAATCATGTTTTATAGTTTTGTAACTTATAAATATTATTCCACTACCATTTTTATAATTTATACACTTATTTAACCTTTCACATATTCATATAAATAGAATCCATAAGTTAGTGGGTTTTAATTTATATTTTATACTATTAAATTTTGAGTGCTTATATAAGAGTATTATTCTTTAATTTCCAAAATCTGATTTTTATCTTCATTTTCACCAAAACTGCCATATCTAGAGTTCTATATGGAGATAGAAGCTCACATTTTTATCACATAAACTACATGATATGTGCTACATTTAACTCTTCTATAGATACTGTTGAATCATCTTCTAAGTATTTTCTAAAAATCGTCCAAATCAGTGAACTCAGATTTGCACCTTAAACTTGTTTTGATCATATCTCACTCATTACAATGATTCCATTGCATGGAAAACTCTCACATGTGTACAAGACATATAGCTTACTGTAAATGGATTCTACTTCATCATTTTATCAGTCCATGACCTGTTTCTTTACTGTTTTATACAGCCATCACTTTTAAGCAAGATTTTAGCCTTGTTCTTTATAGTTTTTCACCTTTTTAATCATGTTTATCAACACCAAATCCCCACATAACATTTTTATCATCATATAATCATCATATAAATAAACAATAGGAAATAAAATACATGTTTACATAATCAAAATAACAAGAAGATGAGGAGAACAATCTTTATACCACCAAAGTGATGAAATGATGAGCTTTTGGATGAACAAGACATGGTTTTGGGTAACCAATCTTATGAGATATCAACACCACTTCTAGGATCACCAAGTATTTGTAGATTCCTCCAAAAATCAGCCCTTGTTCTTCATGAAAACTCCTTGAGAAATCAGCCCCAAGACTCCATGGAAACTCCTCCTTGGATGTTATAATCACCACCAATCAATAGGGTTTCAAAAGGGCTTCAACATGTGTATGAACAACATGGGATTTCATGGTTAAATCAAGATCAAAATGGGGTGTTTTGTGAGTGACATGGGACGAAATTTGAGAGAGAGATGAGAGGGTTGTGAGATTTGCATGTGAAAAATGAAAGCAAATGGTTATGTTTAGTGGTTTTGATGTTTAGTGGAAAACTTGTAGCTTTCAAGTTAAGCTAAGTAGGACAAGTGTGAGTAACTTGTGTAAAACTTGACACAAGGTTAGTGTGGTGTCACAATATGGCCATCCCATGTGTGGGGGTGGGGCAAAACTTGTTTTTGTCTCATCCCCAATTATTTACGGGTACTCCTCGATTCTAGTTTCCTTGATTTGCGTGCCCTTGGGTCGTTTTACGAAAAACGTTTTTATAAATTATGAATCAACGGAACAAAACGAATCTAATAAAAATTGTCTCATCAAAAACGGAGTTCGAAAACGTAAATACGTAATCCTAAAGTTTCCGGTTTAGTCGTAAAGGACGTTAAATTAAAATCGTAAGACCTAATCTCTTCTCGTAAATTTGTGAGTTTATGAACCAACAGAAATTTTAAACTCCAAAATAATATTCACGAATAAATTTATTTTCTGAAATGTCGGACTGTCACCAAAGATGGTTGTTGTCCCTATTATATGTGATGATAATAACGAATTTATAGAAAGAAAGGTAGATATGAGAAGAATTCTAGAGAGAGAAACTAGAGAGAGAAAAGAGAGAGAAGTGGTTGGAACTAGGTGAATGTTAGATTGAGAAGTGAGAAATACAAATGAACCAACACCCTTCCTAACATGCTAGGAAGGGTATATATAGTCCACCCACATGCGGGCTTCTTTATGGACTATATGGTTTGGGCCGGGCTTTCCTTTTGGGCTTTGGTTACTTATTAATGAACCTTAGCTTAAAGTTAAGCCCGTAATAACACGACTAATATACTATCTATTACAACGTTCTAAAATACGATACATAATAAACATATGACCGAGCATTCTTGTTTGGCTCAATATTTTGAGGCTAACAATCTCCCCCAATGAGAGGTCATAAACCTTGGTCATTTAGGAAACTTGTAGAGATTACTAATCTCGCCATAAATGAGTCTTGAACGTGTAATAGTAGTCTTGTTCCTTCATGCTGTGATCTTTGAGCCTTTGTCGTTGTCTTTCGACTTTGTCTTTAAGCTTGTGATCTTCAAATCATCCTTGACTTGTCTTTGCCATCTTGCGATCTTGTGTCTTCATCCACATGCTCACACTATTAATTGTTGAATATGTCTTTAGGCATGAGTATGTGGTTTCTGAATCATTGACTTTGTTGAGTACACCGTGACGCCACCTTCTCGAGACAAAATATAGACACGGACAGAATGGCTTTGACATTCGTCCTAAATCGGTAGCGTTTTACCTCCGGTCGATGAAGACCGTTATACGATATTAAATATCGTACCTGTGATCAGGTAGATTCAATTAAGAATCTCCTTGACAGGGTTTCGCGGCTGTACTAGCCGTTCTCTTTACTCGACCGTCTCAAAGCAAGACTGCGAACATAAAGAGTGAATCAATTGGATAAATATCCGCTTGATTAAAGTCGTCAATTTAAATTCCTGGAACAAGTTTGATTCTTAACGAATCTTACCATTGTTGCTTTCCAGTTGACACAAGTTTGATTCATAAGAATCTCACAAGTCACCTACCGTAGCGCTGTTTGAGGCTGACGCTAGAAGGATTTCCATTCGTCACTGTGAATATTAATGAATATCACTCTGAATGTTCTGGCAAGACAATAAAGATATTGCGTAGAAACCTGAAACGAGTTTGAATCAATTCAGAATCAAACCACTGTTGCTTTTCAGTTTTACATATGTTCAATTCATAAAGAATCTTGCATATGACCTACCGCAGTGCTGTTTGATGTTAACACTGGAAGGATTTCCACTCATCATTGTGAATACTAAGTAGTATCACCCTGAGTGTTCTAGCAATATCGCAAGGATATAGCGTAGGACTCTCTTGATCTTCATCCGTGTGTCCTAACGAGATTTGATTGATCTCTTGGCTCTAGACTCTATTTGTGCACTTTTAGTGGTCGGAGGCTGGAGCAGATGCCACCTATTCAATATCAACTATCTCGGAGTGAGAAAGTCAATAGAAGTCATGTTGTTCTCCGTGACAATAAAACAAACTTCTTTCGAGAGAAGCCTGAGTAGCTAGGAAAGGGTTGTGCTTCACATCACTGGGTCCATGGTGAGTTTGTCTTCATGATGAGTTGACCCGGTTTCTACCTAAGTTGTATAGAGGGCTTCTTTCTTTAGACCCTTTATCCTTACATTTCTTTTTCATTCTTCAACCCCTTCAATGCTTACCAAGACATCATTACTAGCACCTTGTTGTGATTGTTCCAGTGCTAGCATCAGTACTTAGTCGGCATTCAGCTACGTTCACATTCTACTCCATCTTTCCTAAGGACTTCTAATAATCTATTGGATTGTCCCTGGGAAGACCCCTCCGGTTCTGGTTGGACCATAGGACTTAAACCTAACCACCCTTTTGACACCAATAACGTCGTGAATTAAATATGTTGTGGGTATTTGATCGTAACCATGAAAACCACTTTAAATTCTAACAAAGTGTTTGAAAAACATTTAACACCTTGCTAGTTTTGTCGTTTCAGAAATGCTCCCCCTTCACATGTGCATCGTTAATCGAAAGTGTTTCGCACATGTAGGTAAGAGTTAAAGTGCTTTAGTCTTATATTAGATCACATTTTAATCACATTTTCTCCCCCTATCTCTAATATATAAAATCTTTTGATATTAGAGATACCAAATTTGATTAAAATATATTTTGAAAAAATAGTCTTGAAATCTCCGGGAGAAAGATGTGTTAATCTTTTGCATGAAGTTTAAAATGCTCCCCCTCAAAAATTGATCCAATTGAATTGTCATTGTGAGGATATGATCCACATTTCGCTTTTTGAGGATGGGAGTTGTTGAACACACAATTTTTGAAAGATTTTGAATAATCATTGAGAAATTCTTGAAAAAATTATGTTCTACGCTTTTTGAAAAATCCTATTTCTTTTTGTCGAAGAGGTTTTTCTTAAGCATAAACTTGAGTTCATAGACTTTGAATGTCTTGACAAATCCACTCAAGTGTAAGAAGATTTCTCTTCTTTTGCTGAGGGTAAGAGCACGAAATCGTACACTCCCCCGTGAATATAGTTCCGGGTTGCAATCTGAAAGTGATTACAAGCCATTGTGTTGAGCTCAAAACGTTGAATGTTTTGTGACAAGCTCAACCCGTGATAGATTGCTCTACCCGTTGTTTGGAAATATTTGTCCAAAATAGACAATTTCCTTTATTAAAAGAAGAAATGACATGTTTTGAAAAATATTTACAATTTTCATTCGAGCTTTATGTACACACCCGTGTCGTTATTGAGCGACATTTCTAGGCACGTCCATATTATCGATACTGAAAGACACGTGGAGAAGAATATTTTTGGATTTTAAAAGATTTTTAATTTTGTGTTTTGCTTTTATGTGTTTTATATTTTTGTATTTTGCTTTTTCAAAGATATATACAAGTTGATGTTTGATAGATAAATCAAGCAGGCACCTTTTCCAGAATCTCCAGGTCTGCTGGAGTCAAACATCTCATACCAATTTGCCTAATGAGGTACTCAAACCTATCTTTCGACAGAGCTTTCGTAAACAAGTCGGCTAATTGGTAATCCGTTCCAACAAAGTATAATTCAACGATACCTCTTTCAACTTGTTCCTTTATGAATGGTATCTGACATCAATGTGCTTCGTGCGGGAATGCTGTACCGGATTGCAGGAGATGGCTATGGCCGACTTAGAGTCACAGTACATAGGTACTTTATCAAAGTGGAAACCATAATCCGTGAGTTGTGTTCTCATCCATAGAACTTGAGCACAACACGCAGATAGAGACACATACTCTGCTTCGGCTGATGAAAGTGACGTGCAATCCTGCTTCTTGGAAGACCATCCCACAAGCTTATCTTGATCTAGAAATTGTGCACCACCAGAAGTACTTTTTCATGTATCAAGACACCCTGCATGATCAGAATCTGAATAGGCCGTTAGAAAGAAACCGGTTTCCCTCGGATACCAGAGTCCCAAATGAATAGTATTCTTGAGGTACCGAAAGATCCGTTTAACCTCCTTGAGGTGCTTTTCAGTGGGTCGTGCTTGATATCGTGCACAATAGCATGTAGCATGATGAATATCAGGTCTGCTTGCTGTCAAGTACATAAGGGAACCAATCACAGAACGATATCTCGTTTGATCGATGGCATTTCCCTCCAAGTCAGCATCTAGCGATGTGGTTGATAATGGTGTCCCAACGGGGTCACATGAGGTCATACCATGCTTTTTGATTATCTCTTGACAATACTTAGCTTGGTTTATAAAGATACCACTTGGGGATTGGTGAACTTGAATTCCTAGAAAGAATTTTAGTTCGCCCATCATTGACATTTCAAATTTGCTGTGCATTACTTTTTCAAACCATTTTGAAAGTTTTGGGTTTGTAGACCCGAAAATAATATCATCAACATAAATTTGCACAAGCAAAATGTCATCCCCATATTTATAAGTGAACAAAGTTAGATCAATGGAACCTTTTGAGAAACCTTTGGATACCAGAAATTTCGAGAGCTCGTCGTACCACGCCCTTAGAGCTGCTTGAGTCCATATAGTTCCTTGTGGAGACGATACACCTTGTCAGGATAATGAGGATTGACGAATCCTTCCGGCTGCGTGGCATAGACTTCTTCCTTCAAAGGACCGTTAACAAATGTTGTCTTTACGCCCATTTGATAGACAGTGAATCCCTTATGTGCAGCATATGCAAGAAAAATCCTGACTGCTTCCATTCGAGCTACTGGTGCAAATGATTCTTCAAAATCAATTCCCTCTTTCTGGTCATACCCCTTAGCCACTAGCCTAGCTTTGTTCTTGATGATCGTGTTTTCTTCATCCATCTTGTTTTTCTAGATCCAACGAAGATTTAAAGGAGTCACATCGTATGGTCTGTCAACAAGTTCCCAGACTTTAAGTCTTTCAAATTGGTGAAGTTCATCCGTCATCGATTCAATCCAAGCATGATCAGCCATAGCTTCTTTGATGTTTTTCGGTTCAGCAGTACTCACGGCGAGTGCGAACATACAAACATCGCCATCTGTTGCTAGTTGTCGTCTTGTACGAACAGGCTGTGAAGGGTTTCCAATTACGTGAACCAAAGGATGATCTCGGGTCCAATGATGTGTTGAAGGATGTCGTTGATAAAACGTATGCATATTTGACGGATCAACATGGCGAGTAGAAGACTCTCCAGTTTCGTGTACCGGTGTACCGAATGGGTTGATAAATTCGTCTTCGTCAGATAATGCATCGTCTGCTTGATGTGTGTTCTCTGGAGCAATGACATTAGTTGTGGATGTTGTAGGATCGATTGTTAATGTGATATTCTGAGGAAGTAAATCTGCAACAACCCGTGTTGAAGTAGATGAAGTTGTATCCTTTTGTTGATGATGATAGGTATCATCATTCTTATCATGAGTGACAGCGGAAGACTTCGATGCAACTTGTTTCTCCCCCGTGAAATATTCATCATACATTGGTCCATATAACATTTCCAACTCTTCAAGTGTCGTGTCCACTGTCATATCTGCTCTAGGAACATGTTCAGGAACCAGCTTTAAACTTGACGGTTCATTGCTGTGGTCTTGAGTTCCGAGTTCCGTGCGGTTGTGAACGGAAGTCGTTTGTCGTTGTGGATCGGGACTTAAACTGCTTTGTTCCAGTGCCATCGGAATGCCCGTCGGAATGTCCTTTAGATCGCAATGTGCACCTGTCGGAATACTTAGATCGGAATGTGTACTTGTCGAAATCCTTCAGATCGGAATGTTCAGATCGCAATGTGTACCTATCGAAATCCCAGATCGGAATATTCAGATCGCAATGTGTACCTATCGCAATATGGGCAGAGTAACGTTTCAAGATTGCCTTAAATCCGTCGCAATCCAGATCGCAATAACGATCGGAATGTCCAGATCGGAATAAGGGGCTATCGCAATACAGATCGCAAAGTAAAACCCTAGGGTTATTGCGATCGAAACCGTACTTACCTTTTTTCGAAATTCAAGCTGTCGCAATAAGGGACCTTGTTTTTCCAACTTTTTAGGCAACGATTATAGCAACTTTTAGGCAACAAATTTAGCAACTTTTAGGCAACAAGATCGTGTTTTTAACCAAACCAAAACAACCAAATCTCTATAACAAGATTAAAGAAGTTATACGATTAAGAAACACAATCAAAAAACAAGAAAAAACTTGAATTCGAGGGAGAAGTATGGATCAAATCAAACGGATCATATGAAAACACAACAACCAATCACAAAACTACCCCATGGCGATTGATACCAATTGTTGTCCCTATTATATGTGATGATAATCACGAATTTATAGAAAGAAAGGTAGATATGAGAAGAATTCTAGAGAGAGAAACTAGAGAGAGAAAAGAGAGAGAAGTGGTTGGAACTAGGTGAATGTTAGATTGAGAAGTGAGAAATACAAATGAACCAACACCCTTCCTAACATGCTAGGAAGGGTATATATAGTCCACCCACATGCGGGCTTCTTTATGGACTATATGGTTTGGGTCGGGCTTTCCTTTTGGGCTTTGGTTACTTATTAATGAACCTTAGCTTAAAGTTAAGCCCGTAATAACACGACTAATATACTATCTATTACAACGTTCTAAAATACGATACATAATAAACATATGACCGAGCATTCTTGTTTGGCTCAATATTTTGAGGCTAACAATGGTGTATGTAAACGTAAGCACGTAACGTTGAATCCTCCGGTTTAGACGTAGTCGACGCTACTTCAAGACGTAAATCCAAATTACTTCCCAAAATAAGTGAGTTCATATTGTAACATTAAAATAATGTTTTCAAATAAATATTAAGAATAAAATATCAACCATAAATTGACGGATTGTCACATAATTGTATAAGTATGGTGGCCAACATAGTTATACAAGTACCACAACTTCAATGGGTTCCTAAGTATGATTGCATGAAAGAGGGTTAGTACATGCTTGTATATGATGAGGTGTGAATTTTGGGTATATTTATAATATATGGGTTTTGTGCCTTGTTGTGGCATGATGAGATGGTGAGAAGGTGATTACTCGTATGGAAAAAAAACGAGTGTATAAAGCGATTGATTGGCTTGACGTGTATGATAACGAGTATGTTTGGGAGATTCGATAGGTATACATATGCGGATGTATATATACTAATAGATATTATGTTATGATTTACGGTCGTTCAGTAGTTATTATAACTTGAACGTACCTAGTGCTCTCTTGTGTTTAAACAATTTATTAGTGCTCGAGTTTGGTGGAGTTTCAACGACGTTTTGAATCTTTTGAAGTGTGTCTGGTAGCGTATTCTTTGAGTTTCGTATTTCACGTGTACGTTTTAAAATGGTGTTCTCGGTTTTATGTCTATTGAAATAACTTGGGATTTCTTTTGAAATAATGAAATCTTTTGTGTTGGGTCTTACATTTCTTTTGGTCGGTATATATTGAGAAAAAGGGGGACTTGGAAATCTATTATAGGGTTAGATAGCTGGTTGTATTCGGTAAAATAAGGGTAAGGTGTTAGGGTCGTGTTTCAAACAAGATGTAACATAAGATTTCATTTTAATCAACACTTATTTATTTCAAATTCTAAAAGACTTTCTTTAAAATAAAGCGAAGTAAAATTTCTTTCTACTTACATAGTTTATATAATTGGGTTTAACCGATTCACGTCATTTATAATTATTAATACGAGGTTAAATTGAGTTTATGAAGGTTACACATACAATTATATCTTTCTTTTAAAAGGATTGCATTAATCACTAAGTTTATTCTTTAGTTTTTAAAACAACTAGAATAAAATTGTTTTGGTCATAACTTGTTCGTTTTTAGAGTTTTTTGAGTGATTCTAAGGCCAAAAAAATTAGATACTCGGAACGTACTTTTCAAATATTCAGAATGTATAGTCATGGGAGGTCAGTATCCTGGCCGGAATTATTTTGCAAGTGTCGAGTTAAAGGTTGAGCTTTGAATAGTAGTTTATTTTTATGATTTGGGATGCATGGGATACCTAGTCTTTGAGTTGAGTTGTGACTTCGTCAAGAGGGTTGTTTGTAGATTGTTTGAGTCACATAGATGTGGGGAGGTAAATATATATATATATATATATATATATATATATATATATATATATATATATATATATATATATATATATATATATATATATATATATATATATATATATATATATATATATATATATATATATATATATATATATATATATATTCTTTTGGAAAAGTCGATCTTTTGCACGGTTTAAATAATATGTCGCGGGGCGTAATATGTTTTGGTTGCCATTGGGTGTTTCTTGGATTATTTTCGTTGTCATGGGCCATTTTGAATTGATACATGTTTTGGGTTTGAGTTTTGTTTTGATTCTCATGGTTTTTGACTTGTTTTAACTAGTGCACGTGAAATGTCGTTAGTTATCCGTTGGTTTGATTTGTTGATCGTATCTAGTGGATTCAGGATGTAGTTTTGGATTAGTATTGATTGAGAGAATCGAAGTGGTAATATGAAAGACTTGGTCGCGCCTACGCGATTAAGTAGGTAGCCCTGGGAGAATGGTCAGAATGCCCTTAGTGGGGATGAAAGAGTTAAAAGTTCGTAGACGAACTAATGTGGTCATGAGGTCTCTTAGGAGTGCCAAGGGAGATGAATAGATATATGTGTAATGTATGGATATTGGCACAAGTAACGTGCCATAGAGAGTGTTGGAAGGGGATATAATACCTGAAAGGTATTTATGATTGTGCGTAAGACATGTAAGTTTTCCGAAAATTTCCTGAAATTTAGTAGGTTTGCCTATTACTGTGAGGTAGAACCATAAATAGAACAAGTAGGGGAGGTGAGAGGAGTTGTAGTTAGTGCCTTTCCAAGGCAAATCGTTGATGGAGTGATTTAAAAACAAGAGCTGTTAGAAATTGCAAGGAATGCCGGATAAAAGTTGAGTTGCTTAGTAGTAGATTGGATGTGGAAAGAGGTTGAGTGGTCCGATGAGAGGAATTACCGGTCTTTTAAGATGCTTGTAGAATTTTGCAAGTAGAACGAGGTAGGATATTAATCGTATTGCGGCTAAGAGAGGGTGCAAGGAGGACATAGTTGAATCTGCTAAGGATGTTGTATGAACGCTTTGGGTTTACGGTTATGCATTTGGTTTCGCCAAAGCATTAGCGGTTTTCATGGAGTCAATGAACCGATTGTGCATGAACGTATATAAACGAGTTGTCATCGGGAGCATCGACGACATCTTCATCTACTCAAATCTGAGAATGACAGTAAGGTGAATTATGTGTTGGTTTTGGAGTGGAGTTATACGTGAGATTTTCGAGTGTGAGTTTTAGTATTAATTTTACCATGATGAGTAGTTAGAGATGATGGAATATCATGGAACCAGCAAGGGGCGAAGTGAAGAAGGATGAGGAAGCATTTTGGAGGCTGAAGAAGTGGATAGGATAACGAGCCGATCTTGGCATTATCGGAAGGACTGGATGAACTCGCGAAGCATGACGATACGTGGAGCAAGTATTTGGACGCGTACTAGGACGACAAAGAAAGGCGATCGCTTATACGTTGCAGGAACTGAAGATTTGGAAGAACTGGACAGACTTAGTTAGTGGAGCTGGATTGTTATATCTGCCTAGAATGTTAGAGTCATTTGGTGTACGAGACGTGGAGAATGATCTATACGGATCATGAACGTCTCCAACACATATTCAATCATCTTGATTGAACATTGGCAAAGGTGATGGGTGGAGTTAATTGATGAAAGAAAATTTCAAGGTCAAGTACCGTTTGGGAAAGGCAAGCATGGTCGATGAGACATGGAATAAGAAGGATGAGGTGAAGCTGAGACGAACTTGAACTATAGGGATAACGTATTAGGGCGGTTTGGATAAAGGATATAGGTTGCACAAGTTGAGTTGTCTAAAGTAGAGAACGCGTCAACGTGTATGTTGCGTGGCTTGGACAATCGTATGGAGAAAAGGGATGTAGACTATACTTTCTATGTAGATAGGAGTAACTTAGAAAGAGCGATGTAAGGACGAAGTTGGTGAAAGGGATACATAATTGGGTGGAGGAATAAGTACGACGAGAGTTGGGTGATATTCGATAGACTGACTAATTCATCTCATAATTCAAGAGGAATGGGAAGTCACATAGTTGAGAAGTTGGAAGGATTGCGTACGGATGCGATGGAATAGGAGGTTTTGTGTAAAAGTTAACCTAATATGTATGGAATGCCTTAAGAAGGATTATGGGAAGGGAAGAAACGATGGGAAGCATCACATCGTGATGTATGGTATCAGTTGAGGAGGAAGAAGGAAGTGTGTATAGAAGCGAAGCATGAATGAAATAGGTCGAGATAGGAACCGGAGGTAAAACTTTGGTAGAGCTTAATGAGTAGAATGAAGCACAACGCAGGCTAATACGGTCGTAGTGTGGAAAAGGAAATGGCACTAACTTATACTGATTGTTTGAGGGGCTTAGTATCGATAATCGAATGGATGAGGAGTTATAGGTGTGATGTGCCATAGGGACGAAGGGCTTGGTCTAACTGATTTAACCGTCCTTTTGATGATGTGTATTGATCATAAGATGATTTGGATTGGAAGAACTAATAAATATGTGAAAGACCGTCATAGGTCACTTTGTAAGGAAATTGGAATTTTTAAGTAGTTTGGGGTACGGACTGAAGGGAGTTGATGAACATGATTAGATATGAGTGATTGATTTAGAGGGCGTTAGGAAACTCTTTAGCGATGGCTGAGTTTTCATATAATGATAGTTATCATACTAGAAGTCGATAAATGCCATTTGAGGCACTATATGAAAGGATAGGGTGAGTTGTCCCCATTGTGGACTAGAATTGGTAAAAGAGGCTACTAACGTGGTAATGATGTTTGTGGAAAGGATGAGAGCAACAAGGGATGCTATGTAGAAAAGGAGGAAACCACTAGAGTTAGTGACAAAGTTATGTAGGGAGTTTTACCCATGGTAACGGGTGGTACGTTTTGGTAAAATGGAAGAGTTGATGTAGAGTTTTCCATTTATGATCTTTGGAAAGATCGGACCAGTAACTTATGAGCATAAAATTACCTGTGGGGAAAATGAGTGGTATACATGATATATTTCATGTATTTAGATTGGTAAATGCTGTTTGAGAAAGCATATTTGCATGTACGGTTATTCAGGACTTGTGTTAATAAGAGTCTTTGTTTTATCAAAGAGTCATTTGTGAGATTTATTGACTGTGAGGTCAAGAGTTTGGCAATGGGTTTAATTATTTTTGGTTTGTATATGTGGTATTTTGAAACTTGAACTAAAGTTCACGTGGAAATGAGGGGAGTTAGTTTAGAACAAGTATCCTCATGTGATTTGTTGTTGGTGTGTTTGATCCTAAGGAGTAAATCTCGGGACGAGATTTCTATTAGGATGGAGTGATGTGACAACCCTGGTTTTGAGGTTCGTCACTTAGTTTTATTTTGTGCTAGTTACGTGTCTTTACGTGTTTATGTGCTTATTGGTGTGTATAGTATGTGGTTTGGATATCGTTTCCGGTACGGGGTACCTTGTGAGTGAAACGATGTGTGATGATTTCATGTTCATGGGTTCACATGGTAGTGACTATGAAGTGAGATGGTGTTATTTTGTGGTTTTACGTATACGTATAGGTATTATAGAAAATCGGGTTTTTACGATTTGCGGTTTAACATTTAGAGGTCTCGGATGAGGTAATTAGTCATATGGATATTTTTCGGGATGGTTTTAAGTCATTTAGGACTTATTTATAAAGTTTATTTATAAATTTGAGATTTTTTTATAAAAGTATATATATATATATATATATATATATATAAATATATATATATATATATATATATATATATATATATATATATATATATATATATATATATATATATATATATATATCGGGGCCTTAACAGTAGCTTTAAGGTTGGGGCATGTGGGAGGTGTTAGCTAACATATGTAAGGGCATAAATATTCCCTTTACAGAAACCATGGGTATGTTTAAGTGGGCGTTTGACTTATAGTTTTGAGACCTAAAAATTGGGACTGTTTTGTGTAAAATATGAACGGGGTGGTTATCAAACTTAAACAAGTTAAGGACTTGTTAGGGAAGGGTAATAGGGTGTTTAGAGCTTATAAATGGGGTATTTATAGGAGAGGAGGTTAGATGTCCATCATAGGTTGATGAGGCATTTTAGTGTTTGGTTCATGTTTTGATTATGTGTTTTTGGTTCTTAGCTTTTTGCTAGTGCGCGGATGTTTGGGAAAGCTCAATCAGGTGAGTTTCATAGTCCCATGTTTACTAATGTTTATGACTTCCAGATGGGATTGAAGAAACATTGTGTTGTTATTTATAAATTTATGCTGTGAATGTTTTGCATTGGTAATGGACTTGTGTGTGCATACTTATATGATTAACTGCTAGTTGATTCTTGATTGTTTATGTTTTGACTTGGTACCAAGGGGTTGTTGACAAGGCGGGGCCTTGGGGAGGTACGTAGATGTGTGAGCATCTATGGGACCAATGGATAATGACAAGGCGGGGCCTTGGGATTTGGTTCATAGGTGTTTGGATGCCTATGGGAGTATGGTGTTTGGTATGGCTGGGAGCCTGAGTTTTGGTTTGATTAGTTAAATCTTGAATGTTAGTTTGTTAATGCATATTAGTATCACATTGTCCATATGTTTTTAACTTTTGGTTGTTACTCACAGCTTATGGTATCATTTTGGCGTTTAAGTCTAAACCTATGACTCTCACCAACTTTATGTTGACGTGTTTTAGTGTCTCTTTCAGGTGAGAATGTGGTTAAGATTGAGGATAGAAGAGGCTAGATTTTGATGCATTAGGATTGCATTTAGAAGGAGATCCCCGTTCCTTCTTAGTTTATTTTTATATGTTGTTTTGATTAAGTTAATTGTTTGTCTTGGGTAAGTGGTAGGACTGTTACCTACTTACCTAGACTCCTGCAGTGGTTGAAATATTGCCATGACATTTGTGTCACCTTTTTATGACATTATAGTTGCATTTTAGTTTTCTCTATAGAGACACCGTTTGTTGTGATGATATCCATACGCCGTGCCCCATATTCCGCCATGGTGGGGTGTGACAGTGGGCCAATGCATGTTGAAAGTCTTAGTGGCAAAAAGTACATCCTCGTAATTGTCGATGATTACTCTCAGTTTACATGGGTGAAATTTCTTACAACAAAAAATGAGGCACCTAAATTCATCATCGGATTTCTCAAGATGATTCAAGTGCGTCTCAATACTACTGTCCGACGCATTCGTACAGATAATGGAACCGAATTTGTGAATCAAATCTTGCGTGATTATTATGAAGAAGTTGGCATTTCTCATGAAACATCAGTTGCTCGCACTCCACAACAAAACTGTGTCGTTGAAAGGCGAAATCGCACACTTATGGAAGTTGCTCGAACGATGTTAATTTATGCAAAGGCTCCATTGTTTTTATGGGCAGAAGCAGTATCTACAGCAGTATACACCTAAAACCGGTCACTAATTCGTAAACGCCATGGTAAAACACCTTATGAGCTTCTCAATGGAAAAGTACCAGATTTATCATATCTTCATGTATTTGGTTCTCTTTGCTATCCAAATAATGATGGTGATAATTTGGGAAAACTTCAACCAAAGGCTGATATTGGTATTTTCATTGGTTACGCACCCGCAAAGAAGGCATACCGAATGTACAACTATTAGTATCGTAAAAGCCTTGAAACTATGAATGTTGATTTTGATGAGCTGACAGCTATAGCTTCTGAGCAAAGCAGCTCTGAACCCGTACTTCATGAAATGGGACCCAGTAACATTAGTTCTGGTCTTGTCCCAAACAACCCCACTTCATCATCATTTATACCACCTACTAGGAATGAATAGGATACTTTGTTTCAACCGTTCTTTGATGAATTCTTTATTCCTCCAAGTATTGTTTCTCCAGAACCTGAGGTAATAGCTCCGGTAACCGAAGTTTTCGCTCCAGCAACCGAAGCACAATCTGATACGTCTGCACCTACAATTGGTCAAGATATACCATCAACTAGTAATTCTCAACCAACACGCGAATCAACTACCCATTTCATGCCTATTGATGATGAAGAGGATGATGATGATCACGATTTGGAATTCGCTCAAATGCGTGAACTTCCATTCTTTGGTGTACCTATTCCCAACCCTAATCAAGCCGGGTCGTCCACCTTAGAGGAAGCTCCTACTACAGTTTATTCCTATCCATGGATTCGTGAACATTACAGCAAGTGGACAAAGGATCATCCTATAGATTCTATTATTGGTGACCCTAATTGTCCAGTATCCACACGAAGTCAGTTGCAAGAAAATGCAGTGTTTTGTCATTTTGATGCTTTTCTCACTAAAGTTAAACCTAAGACATGGCAAGAAGCTTTTACTCAATCCTGTTGGATAGAAGCTACGCAAGAAGAACTTAATTAATATATACATCTTGAAGTATGGGAACTTGTCCCATGCCCGGATCAAGTGCAGTTACTCAATTTGAAATGGGTTTACAAGGTGAAACTCGATGAGTTAGGCGGAATTTTGAAGAACAAAGCTCGACTAGTAGCTCGTGGATACAAGCAATTTTTGGGCATCGACTTAATGGAATCCTTTGCACCTGTTGCCCATTTGGAAGTTATTTGACTATTCCACGCATATGCAGCACACATGAATATGATCGTCTATCAGATGGATGTGAAGACGGCATTTCTTAATAGTGAAATCAAGGACGAGGTCTATGTTCAACAGCCAGATGGTTTTGTGAATCCTAATTATCCTAATCATGTTTACAAGCTTAAGAAGGCTCTCTATGGGTTAAAGCAAGCTCCCCGCGCATGGTATGATCTATTGTCACAATTCCTCATTACGCAAGGCTTCACTAAAGGCAAGGTGGATCCCACGCTGTTCATTCGATAACGAGGTAAAGATATGATTATGGTACAAATATATGTTGATGATATTATATTTGCAGCCTCGACCCAAACCTTATCCGACGAGTTTGGGAAACTCATGTCTTCCAAGTTTAAGATGTCAATGATGGGAAAGGTATCATTCTTCTTAAGTCTTCAGATTTCTCAAAGTCCCAGAGGCATCTTTATCAATCAATTCAAGTATGCCCTTGAATCGCTAAAGAAGTATAAGATGGAATCTTGCGACCCTGTGGATACTCCAATGGTGGAACGAACTAAGCTTGATGCAGATCCACATGGAGTTGCCGTTAATCTGAAACTTTATCGTGGAATGATCGGTACTCTTCTGTATATCACAGCTAGTCGACCTGATCTTCAGTTTGCTATATGTATGTGTGCTCGATATCAAACTCGACCTACTGAGTTACACTTGGCCACTGTGAAACGAATCTTTCGATATCTTAAAGGAACCATTAATCGGGTTCTTTGGTATTCGAAGGACTCTTTGATTTCTCTAATAGCATATGCAGATGTGGATCACGCGGGCTGTCAAGATACAAGGAGTAACACGAGTGGAACTTTGCAACTACTAGGAGATCGACTAATCAGTTAGGCATCTAAAAGGCAGAAAAGCGCTGCAATTTCAGGTACGTAAGCATAATACATAGCTATCCCTGCTGCTATGCTCAAATTCTTTGGATGACATCGCAATTAACCGACTATGGTCTAGGTTTCAACAAAATTACGATGTATTGCGACAACAAAAGTGCAATTGCCTTATGCTGCAACAATGTTCAATTCTCCCGGTCGAAGCATATTGACATTCGCTACCATTTCATCAAGGAGCAAGTGGTAAATGGAGTGATCGAGCTTTACTTTGTCCGATCTGAGTATAAATTGGCG
Source organism: Glebionis coronaria (assembly GCA_025667525.1). Classification (NCBI taxonomy): domain Eukaryota; kingdom Viridiplantae; phylum Streptophyta; class Magnoliopsida; order Asterales; family Asteraceae; genus Glebionis; species Glebionis coronaria. Next base: position 137,237,287 of record CM046880.1, read on the forward strand.
GATAATTTCACGAAGGCCTTAGATCGCGCTCGAATTGAATTTTTAGCCGACAAGCTAGGAATGAGAACCTTCTCGCCTGAGACTCTAAAGGAATTGGCAGATGAAGCGAAAGAATAGTGGTGGTAAACTATTCTTCGTATCCTTGGTGATCATCTGTATATATTGTTTATATTTTTATCCACAAATGCAAAATACAAAAATATAAAACCATATAAAAACCATAAAAATTGAAAAATTCAGAAATATCCAAAAATATTTTTACTTTATTATTCAAAGGCATGTCTTTTGGTACGATAATATTTACGGCCTTAGAAATGTCGATTAATATTGACACGGCGCCATAAATAGAGTTCGTACAAAAGTTGTAAATATTTCATAAAAATGTCTAAATGGCTTGTAGTTATTTCAGACTGCAACCCGGTTTTCACAATAAAGTCAAGTATTTCTTATGAAAGCTTTGGCTCTCAACGGGAATTAATTTTCTCGGTCAAGGTTTACTTTAAAACCTTGTAAGGGATCAAGTTTATTTATAACTTGGTCTAATACAAATCTATGTACGCTTCAGTGCATTTATTTGTTAAAACAAGATAAGTCTTGTTTTTATGAAGCTATCATCTCTACAACCATAGATATCTACAATTGGTATCTACATACTCGACGATGCGACAACTCAACCGACGACTACAGCTCTTTCGATAGAACACGGGTCAACAATTGAGGGGGAGCAATTGTCAAGTATTCAGAATCTTTGATGCCGAAAGTGCCAAGCTCACTAAGTGGTGCCAAGACAACAAAACCAATCGTACACGTGGTGTTAAGAGATGACTTCAGACATGACAAGGAGACCAACATATGCAGACAAGAACCATTTGATATTATCATATGATGTTCTCATCAATCGGGTCCAACCTTGTCAAAATTTTCTAATATGGTGAATATGTGATCATGCTACAAATCGGTATCATATCTCATACATTTGGAATCATTAAGATAAAAAGGACTTGCATTTTTCTTCCCAAAACCTAATCAATTGATATTAAAAACATCGATTGGGTTAATATTTTTAATATGGGGGAGAAAATATTATTTAATATGGGAAATTATCACAAATGGTTTGACTTAATGTGCTGGCTCATCCCGACATATGCGAAATGTTTTCGAATATCGTGGCATATTTTAAGGTGGAGCAAAACGGATTTGCATATCAAAATGGATTTTCATGGTGACATATACTTACCCAAAACCCATTTATTTCACGACGATGAAGATTGTGGTGACATAAGGATGGTAGGATAGGTTAAGTCCAATGATTCTTCTTAAACCGGAGGAATCTTCCCAAGGACATTCCATAGCTAGAAATAGTAGTCCTTAGGAAAGATGGAGAAAGATTGTGAACGTATATGGATGCCGACCAAGTACTTAAGTTAGCACTGGAACAATCACAAGAAGGTGCTAGTTATGACGTATTGGTAAGCATTGAAGGGGTTGAAGAATGAAAATGAATTGTAAAGATAAAGGGTGTAAAGAAAGAAGCACTCCTTACAACTGTAGGCAGAAACCGGGTCAACACATATGCTATTGAGATCATTTTAATGATGCTCGATAGTGATGCAATGCAAAACCCATTCCAGCTAACTCAAATATCTCTCAAAAGGTATTTGTTTTAATCACACGGAGACAACACGTTATCTATCGATTTATTCACTCCGAATAAATTGGTATTGAAATGGTGGCACTCCTCTCCAGCCTCCGATCACTAAAATCCAAAGTGTACGATCGAGTCTAGAGCCATTTGAGATCCTCAAATATCTCATTAGGACACACTTCCATAATTCCTTGCTTCTTCACACACTGTGAAAAGTAAGATATTAAGAGTCCTACGCAAAATCTTCATGATCTTGCATGAACATCCGAGTAATACAAAAGTATTTACAATCAAGATGGAAATCCTTCTTGAGCGAATATCAAAAATCTCATGGTAGGTGACTTGTGCGATTCTTTATGAATCAAACTTGTGATAACTGGAAAGCAACAATGGTTTAATTCTTAGCTGAAGTTAAACACGTTCCAGGCCTCTACGCAGTATCTAAATGATCTTGCTAGAACGCTCAGAGTGATACCTTAGTGTTCACAGTGATGAGTGGAAATCCTTCTAGTGTTAACCTTAAACAGCACTTGGTAGGTAACTTGTAAGATTCAATATGAATCAAGCTCGTGACAACTAGAAAGCAACGATGGTGCGATTCTTTAATTAATCAAACTTGTTCCAGGAATTAGAATTGACAGCTTCAATCATGCGGATAATTTTATCCAAATGATTCACTCTTTACATTCGTAGTCAGCTTTGGACGGTCGAGTAAAGAGAACGGGTTTACCCGCGAAAACTTGTCAAGGAGATTTTTAAATTAAATCTACCTGCCACAAGTACGATATTTTATATCGTCCAACGGTCTTCACCGACCGGAGGTAAAATGCTACCGAATTAGAATGAAATGTTCAAAGCCATTTCGTTCGTGTCTACTTATGTTGCGGCATTTGAAGACGATGGCGTTGCGGAATCCGAGAAGAAGTCGTCCCCGCATTCTTATACTTTATGCACTTAATACCTCATCAAGTTCAAGAAAGCCTAAAAGTTAAGTCTTATGGTGTATTGGAATCTAAAGCTTTCAAGAGTTACAAAGGTATAAGTATGTGGGACATGGTGTCACGAGGAGGCAAAGATCACAAGTGATGGATGCACAAGATCAAGGCAAGAGATTAATGCTCAAGATTGATATCAATGATCACATCAGCATGTTCACCAGAAAAGAAAAAGAAAAGAAAGACGAAGACTACAAGCTCAAGACAAGCATAATATGCTAGGTTTATTTTAATATTGTAACTTGGGTAACGCCCTTGTTTGGGGTGACCTCCCTTAGGGGGAGATTGTTGGAAATACATTTTACATATTAGAAAGGATCGGTCACTCCTACAATAGTCCATGTAATAGCTCGTAGTTATTTACACTTATTAAACAAAGCCCAAACCGAGCCCATAACTTGTATGGGCCGGCGGCCAAATGTAAGCCCAAGCCCATGACATGGGCTTGGGTATATAAACCCTCTCTTTTGATGGAGAGGGTGGTGGTTTTCATTTTCAATACACATAGTTCTTAAACTTTCTCTCTCTAGAAGTGTGAAATCATCTATCTCTTTCTCTTTCTAAAACATAAGCAAGATTTACATATCCTACAATGGCAAATTCTCACATGTGTATAAGACCTAATACTTACTGTTTATTGATTCCACTATGCCATTTTATCAGTTTATCATTTGGTTAGTTACTGTTTTTATACAGCCAATTTATTAAGCAAGATTTTAACCTTTTTATATATGGTTTTCTATCTTTTTAACCATGTTTATCAACACTTGATCCCCACACAACATTTTTATCATCATATATTCATCATATACATATACAATGGGAAATAAAGTACATTTGATCTTTACAAAAATAACAAAGAAAATGGAAAGGATGATCTTGTTTACCAACCAAGACTATAACTTGTTTTTGGATGACAACACCTTGATGTACACCAAATTTATCTTCAAGATCAGCAACCACCAAGAATATTTATTGAGAAATCAGCCCTAAGACACAAGCAAATCACCTCTTTTGGATGTTATAATGATCACCAATCAACAACACTTCAAGGGTTCTTCATTATAAGTGTAGATAACACAAAGTTTATGGCTAAAATTGATCAAATGGGGGTGTTTGATCTTGATATGGGACGACAAGGGTGAGGGGTGAGAGGATTTTAAGAGTAGTTTGCATGTGTTGATATGTGTAAATGTTTTGGTTTAGTGGTTTTGTTGTTTGATAGCTTACTTGCTAAGCTTGAGCTAACAGGTGTATACTTGTTAGTTATAATTTTGACACATCATGAGGTGTGGTGTCATGGTTTGGCCGTCCCTTTTGAGTGGGGTGGGGCAAAACTTGTTTTGTCTCATCCCACTAATTTACGGGTATTCTTCGATTCTGGTTTCCTCGATTTGCGTGCCCTCGGGTCATTTTACGAAAAATGTTTTTATAAATTATGAATCAACGACACAAAATGAATCTAATAAAAATTGTGTCATAAAAAACGGAGTTCAAAAACGTAAATACGTAATCCTAAGGTTTCCGGTATAGTCTTAAAGAACGTTAAATTATGCACGTAAGCCCAAATTTAAATCCGTAAATTGTGAGTTCAACAACCAACTCAAAAATAAGTTTAAAAATATTATACCAGAAAATAATTTACTACCTGAAAATGTTAGATTGTCACATAATCACATTAAATAAGCTAGGTTAATCAATAAGCTGTTTTGGAAAAAGACAAAGTAGTCGTTTTCTAGTGAAAAGCTTTAAACCTCAAAACTGACTTATAAGATTAAATTAATAAGTTTTATAACAAAAAACAAGTTGTTTCACAATAGAATATGCTAAAATAGCTTATTAATAAGCTGTTTGAAAATTATAACTAGTAGTGGCTAGCAGCAGTGGGAAAGTTGGTTTCTTTGGCCAACAATGGCACCCATACAACCAGTGAGTTATAGGGAGTCAAGAACAAGCAAGAAAACTAACTTTCACCCAACCAATTAATATAATTTAATCAAACAATGCACAGACATATGAAAAAACCAGACCTGATGAATAAAAGCTATGCTTAAGCAAGTAAAAGCCAACTAACATCCACCAAAAGTATACAGCAGCTCAAATATACTTGATTACACTCAAACAAACTTGTTTCATGCACAAAAGATTAGAACTTGTTTTACTGATGAACACAAGCAACTTTTTACTGATACATTTGACAACAACATGAACTTCAAATCCCTAGATCTATTACTCAGGTTGCACAAACTTTGTTTTTCCACTTGTTAACCCTAGTTAATCATGCAATCCAGGTGTTCACAAAGTTTCAGTTCAAAATAACGTAAAACAAGCTTGATATGCCAAAGATTCAGATTTGGTGTTTGAAAGCACAAGTTATGCAGATTATGGACTCTAACCACACCAATAACTGATACAAACTCAAACAAACCCTTAACACCTACTCAGACTTACATAAAAATCACAAAACACATAATCCCAAACATTGGTTAAGAAACTATAACAAGATTTAACAAAGCAGAATGTTTATATGACCAAGTAATCCTTAAACTAGCATCATATCAACAACAGAATGAACAAATCAGCAAGATTCTAGCAACAAACATCATCATAGAACAACATGTATCCAAATCACTTAGTACCACCTTTATGACAAATTTTGGACTAGAAAATGCAAACCTAAGGAATTTACATCCACACTCCTGAATATTAAAGCTTAAGTGATGGCAAGAACAATCACTTGCTTCTAATAAACACCCCTGCTAAGATGAACAAGGTTAAGAACAAACATATTATATAAAAAAATGAAATTGGAAATAGATTTCTTCTAACTTGTACCCCACTCCTTGAATCTTCCCAAACCACAAGCTTCACCTCACCTTGATAAGTATCTTATCAGGGTGCTATGATCAACTTTGGATCCAAAAAGTTCAAGTGTTTGAACAAAAACTTGGAAAAATCAGATTTTAGGAAAACTTTTGAAACAAACTTGCAATAACTTAGAACCCAACTTTGAAACCTCAAAATCAACAGATTAGAGACAATAACTAACAACAAGTAAGTAAAGTGGTGCTTGGAATTCGTCAACAAGATTCAAACTTTTTCATTTACTTGAACAAAGGTTTACAGAATTGTGACCAAAGAAAACCAAGAACAGATGCAAAGTAAAACCTAACACCCTTTATATAGAGGGTTACAAGTGACTAGGAAGCTGATTAAACTAAAAACCCTAGTTGTTGAAGTTCCGCATTTTCCCTTGAAATTTTGAATATCTTTGATTGAATTTTGACTTTAATGAGGATTCATGTGATGCCAGTAGGTGTAGAATGATCCAAGGGGTCCAAATGAAGCTTAGGATGAAAGCAAAGCAGTGGGTCGTTGATTCCCTGGCATGTTTTTGTCTTCTTCCCTAAAGTGTAGCAGGGGAGGTATCATGTGATACCTTGGGTGATGTGGCAACAAGTTTATGGGTTGGGTTTTTTTAATTATGACCCTAATCATTATTTTGGAAAAGATTAAGGCCTAATTTCATGTAAATAGTTAGGTTTTGATCTTGTTTAGGTTTAAGATTAGTGTTTAGTGCTAGTTTAATAATAAATTAAACATTTGAATGTTTAATTAATATAAACGGGTGAGTGGGGTGTGAGGTGGCAGCAAGATGGGATATGATTGGTTGTTGGGATTGAGTGGGTGAGATGGCAGGCCAGGAGTGGTTTAGGTAACTTAGGTTGTCGTCCAGCTTTGGCCCCTCCTTTTCCATTTTTTTTCACTACGAGTTTTGGTAGGTTTAATCTCATTTCCTTTGTTAAGCAAGTTTACAAATTCATACTTTGGCCACTGATACAAGGCTTTTATATGGGTTCAAGATTAATCTCGGTATCTCCTCAAATTGATCACAGCTCAAAGTGGAATGATTTGTTCTTGGTGACAAATAGGGGGTATGGTTTTCTATTTTATTAAAAAGATAAATGAAGTAAATAAAGATTTAAACCAAAAACAGTTAATGAAGTAAAACTTGAATTAAAATTAAACAATTAAACGATAAAGCTGAAAAGTACCCTTGCTGAAAACTTGCTCTACTCGAAATAATGGTGCCATCCGGAATAAAGATGTTACTCGAAATATTTATGCTATGCGGAATAACTACACTATCCGGAATAAAGAGGCTTATGCGGAATAACTTCTACCCGGAATATTGATGCTATGCGGAATAACGAGGCTATTCGGAATACAAGTTCTATTCGGAATATAGACCCTATCCGGAATACACTGCTACTCGGAATAAAACTCTATGCAGAATAAGATACTCTATGCGGAATAAGATTGCTATCCGGAATATATAAATATTCCGAATAAAGGACAAAAATAATGGGTTATGCGGAATAATGGGTCACTCGGAATAAATATGTTGAATATTTAAGCTATGCGGAATATAAAAGCTATTCGGAAAAAAAGACTCTATCCGGAATATACAAACATTCCGAATAGAAGAAAAAGGAGGCAGACTATCCGGAATAAGTAAATATTTCGAATAGAAGACAAAACACACAGACTATTCGGAATAACTGGGAACGAGGAACAGAAAACAGCAAGAAACAGGGGAACACGAATTTGTCAAAAATCAACCAAGGTTTTAACCAAATCTTAACCAAAAAAATTAACAAATCATATACTAACCATAAACATCAAATCCCAATCATAAAAATACAAAACCCATTAACTTTTGAAGATCAAATTCAACTAAACTAGAACTTTAAAACTTTGAATAAAAAGAGAGGATGAACAAGATGATAGAAAGATTAAATGTAAACTTGTATTGATGATTAAGATTCAACAAACAAAATGGAAGGATTAAACTTATAAGATTCAAGAAGAAATCAAAGAAAATAAAAACCACTCCTTAAGGGAGATGGTTCTTCCTACGAACTAGGAGAAAATGTAACTGAAAAACTAGTGCCAAAAGTGTGAGGGGTTTTCCTTATATAGGCTAGTGGTTGGTTGGTGATTTGGGCTTTCTTCCTCTCTTCTTGTCTTCTCGTCTTTTCAGAAAAGTTGACGTTTTCGATTCTGATTCAGGATTTATCGACGATTAAATTCAACTCGTCTTTTAATTTCTTCGTTTAATAGACTTGAGTTTCTTCGACATATGTAAATCTTCCATCTTTGGTCCTTTTCTTCGATAAATCTTCAAATAGGCCCATTGACTTCCAATCTTTTGCATCTCTTGGACAATAGACTTCGTCTTGAGTCTTTTTCCTCGATAAAACCCGTGTAATCCCATGTTTTCTTCAATATTCATCCGGTTGACTCTGAAAACACAATAAACATAAAAACCACGCATAATTCCAAACAAATGATATTAAACACGCGTTTTGGTCTTGTTTTAGTAAGAAATAAGTGGTAAAAGGATGGGTGTTTTCACACCTATCAAATCCCCTACACTTAACCATTGCCATGCCCTCATGCAATGCTTAGTGATAAAGCAAATTTATATTTTTCTCATAATCAATCAACCTTGGCCTTATTAAAATACTACTAAACAAAAATTAAAGTACTAAGAAAAACTAAAACTTTAAAGTAAACAAAAGGATAGAAAACCATTTTCACTTGAAAATAGCTATATGGACATAACTTGCAAAGAGATCAAGGACTTACATTAGGGCTTCGGTGCAGCGAAGATTTATCACCCTCAAGTTTCACGTTCCCCAAACTAAGCTTAAAAACGAGATCATTGTTATTATAAGTTAGCAAATCAAACACTTACACACATGGCTTAATTATATGCTTAAACTCCCTTATTCCTAGGTGTATCTCTTATATTTTATTTTTGTCTTAGAATGATCATGAAGATGCATTTTTGGACTTATTTCGATAGTTTATTTAGGCTGAAAGCAAAGTAGGACGATTTGATCAATAGTTAGCTAAAGGACAAAATCTCTTAAAACTGCTTCTCGGGATATCAAAAAGTTCATATCTTGGCATAACTCGGTTCACGATTTGAGACCTTTCTTAGGCCGATATTTGGCATGTACTTCATACTTCATATCTTGAGAGACGTTCTTGAGATAATGGTCTTCTCTTCGTAATAGAGTTTCTTCACTTGGAGACTTTTGAGGGGTACTCCAACTTTGTTGACCACGACTTCATGATTATTTCTTCAATCTCTAATTGGGATTTTGAGATACAACGATCCGCCTCCTTTTCATATCTTGAGAGACGTTCTTGAGATAATGGTCTTCTCTTTGTAATAGAGTTTCTTCACTTGGAGACTTTTGAGGGGTACTCCAACTTTGTTGACCACGACTTCATGATTATTTCTTCAATCTCTAATTGGGATTTTGAGATACAACGATCCGCCTCCTTTTCGGACTTGGATCTATTTATCCTCATACCTTGTTAGGGTCTTTTCGGATAGACTTCTCCATGATCTTTATGGGAGTTGATTTCTTTTCGTCGTGAGTCTTGATCCTTCATATTGATTTTGGGAATAATGCTTTTCACATCACTCTGGATATTTAGCAATAAGATTGAATCCTCATGCCTTGTTAGGGCCTTTTCGGACTCGCCAATCTTCGCGCCCCGCTTCATAAGTTATGCCTTGGCTATGAACTCTTATCATTACCGAGCAACTTTTAAACGATCTTGGGCTAGAAGCTAAGTAACTTTTCAAATCGTACGACCTTACTTATTGCAGATAAATTATTAGCAAGTGATGGGAGAATAGACAAATAAGTACACCAAGTGAGCTTGTGCAAGAATACCGACTTATAATTGACTCTATCATTTCTCGTTCTCCACAATTTAAAATCTCAAGTAATGAGACTCGTGGATGCTTAGCCTAATAAACCAATTAAGGCCTACATGGTTAAGGATACTAGCTAGAATAAACTTGGATAAGTCTATTCGGGTTGAGTCAAAATAATCGCAACGGGCCTAATATGTCAAAGATTTCAAAACTAGCTACACCACTTTATTAATATTTTTGACTTTATTGCGGGATATGTACATATGAAAGTAACGATAAAAATTTTAAAAATACGACTAAATGGCCAAAGTTAATAAAAAATTTGAAAAATGTTGAAAAAGATGATTTTCCGGTTAAATGAAGGCATTTTCATGGAAAAGTCCACTTAAAACTTCGATAGAAGTCCCCCCTACACTTAAGATAAACATTGTCCTCAATGTTTAAGCATGTGGGAAAAGTCTCCCCTACACTTATGACATTGTGCACGTTGGTTAAATCAAGTTAAGGAAGAGACGACTAACGTGATCAATTTCAAATGTGAGTATGAAGAAAATTGAATCACGATAGTTGAGAGATAGAACCGGATTTCGGATAACACGGGAGCACGGTTCTTCAAAGGTTCCAAAAGTGCATTCATCCCTGTAATCACATCACCACACAAACACAAACGACCTATAGAGGTCCCCCTACACTTAGGAGGTTAAAATAGAAAAGGATAGATACTCGGGTTGCCTCCCGAGGAGCGCTTGTTTTTTATAACCGAGTCACGAGCCTGACTCGACCCAAAATTAATTCATGGGGAACGTGGTGAGGGACGGAATCATCTCATGAGAGATGTCCTCACCAAAGTACAACTTCACTCGTTGGCTATTCACCTTAAAATTAGGTCCATTAGGTTTAGCGAGCTCGAGAGTACCATATGGAAAAATTTGGGCAATGGTGAATGGGCCGGACCAACGAGATTTCAGCTTGCCCGAAAAGATTTTCAATCGAGAGTTAAAGAGTAACACTTTGTCTCCAACTTGGAACTCTCGTTTCTTAATCTTAGAGTCGTGAATGAGCTTAGTCTTCTCCTTATAGATCAAAGAATTTTCATAAGCCTCATTCCAGAGTTCATTCAGCTCATTGAGTTAGATCTTGCGTAGGTCACCGACTTTGTTGATATCGAAGTTAGCCCACTTCAAGGCCCAATAAGCCTTGTGCTCCAACTCAATGGGGAGGTGGCACGCTTTCCCGTACACGAGACGATATGGTGTACAACCAATCGGAGTCTTGTATGCGGTACGAAAAGCCCACAAAGCATCATCAAGTTTATCATCCCATGAGGCACGATGCTCTCCCACGGTTCTTTCAAGAATTCGCTTTAATCCTCGGTTGGATATTTCAGCCTGGCCATTAGTTTGTGGGTGGTATGCGGTGGAAAGACGATGATTTACACCATACTTAGACATGACTCTTGCAAATTGGTCGTTGCAAAAATGAGTCCCGCGATCACTAATAATGGCACGAGGCACACCGAATCTAGCGAATAGCGACTTCAAAAAGTTACAAACCACCCTTACGTCATTAGTAGGTAAAGCTTTGGCTTCAACCCATTTGGAGACGTAGTCAACGGCTACAAGGATGTATTTGTTTCCTTTAGATGAAATGAATGGCCCCATAAAGTCGATACCCCAAACATCAAAGATTTCACATTCTTGAATGAAATTCTGAGGCATCTCATCTTTATGTGTGATCTTGCCTTGTTTTTGGCAAGCATCACATCGTTTAACCATATCGTGAGCATCACGGTAAATGGTGGGCCAATAAAATCCCGAGTCAAACACTTTTTTGGCGGTGTAGTTGGGACCAAAGTGACCACCGGTGGGTCCTTTGTGGCAAGCTTCAAGGATTTCTAAAGCTGCCGGTCCATCAACACATCGGCGAATAATCAAGTCAGCACATTGTTTGAAAAGATACGGGTCATCCCAAAAGTAAGTCTTAATGTCTTTGAAGAACTTCTTCTTTTGTTGGGATGTTAACCCGTCAACGAGAATTCCACCCGCCAAGTAGTTTGCAATGTCCGCAAACCACGGGGTTTCATCAGAAGTCGAGTTGATAGACATTAAGGTCTCCAGGGGGAAAGAATCATTGATTTCTTTGTTCGGATGATCCCCTTGGTAAGGATCCTCAAGTCTACTGAGATGATCCGCGACTAAGTTTTCAGCTCCTTTTTTATCGCGAATTTCGATTTTAAATTCTTGGAGTAGCAAAACCCAGCGAAGAAGTCTTGGTTTGGAATCTTGCTTAGTCAACAAGTACTTCAACGCAGAATGGTCGGTATAAACGATTGTGGTGGAAAGGACAAGAAAGGGGATGAACTTTTCAAAGGCATAGACAACAGCTAAAAGCTCTTTTTCGGTTGTCGTGTAATGCAATTGAGCCCCCGTCATTGTCTTGCTAGCGTAATGGATCGGTTGGAAGTGTTTGTTCACTCGTTGGCCCAAAACCGCTCCAATAGCAAAGTCGCTAGCATCGCACATCAACTCAAAGGGAAGCTCCCAATTAGGGGTGACCAAGACGGGTGCCTTAGTTAGCTTATCCTTAAGAAGGTTGAAGGCTTCGATACACTCGTTGGAAAAGATAAAAGGAGTATCTTTCTCCAAGAGGTGGGTCATCGGGCGAGCGATTTTAGAAAAATCTTTGATGAATCGACGGTAGAAACCCGCATGACCAAGGAAACTTCTCACACCCTTCACAGTTGAAGGTGGAGGCAACTTAGAAATAGCATCGACTTTAGCACGGTCCACTTCAAGACCGGCTTTGTAGATCTTGTGTCCTAGCACGATGCCCTCTTTTGCCATGAAATGGCATTTTTCCCAATTAAGAGTGTCTTCACACCGCTTAGCATACGTTCTAAATTGGCAAGGCACGCAGAGAAAGAATCGCCATAAACCGAGAAATCATCCATGAATACTTCCATAGTGTCTTCCACCATGTCATGGAAGATAGCCATCATACACCTTTGAAACGTCCGAGGAGCATTGCATAAACCGAAAGGCATACGTTTGTAAGCAAATGTTCCATAGGGACAAGTGATTGTGGTCTTTTCTTGGTCTTTGGGATCGATGGGAATTTGAAAATACCCGGAGAAACCGTCTAAGAAGCAGTAATAGTCATTAACAGCTAGACGCTCGAGCATTTGATCCATGAAAGGAAGAGGAAAGTGATCTTTTCTCGTGGCATCATTGAGCTTGCGATAGTCAATACAAACTCTCCACCCAGTAACGAGACGAGTGGGAATCAACTCGTTGTGTTCATTGGGAACAACGGTTATTCCGCCCTTCTTGGGCACACAATAGACGGGACTTACCCAAGGCGAATCCGAAATAGGGTAAATCAAGCCGGCATCAAGAAGTTTGATAACCTCTTGTTTGATGACGTCATGAATGCGAGGATTAACCCTTCTTTGGCTCTGGATCGCGGGTTAAAGTCATCTTCCATGAGAATATTGTGAGTACAAAAGTTCGGATCAATTCCGCGGATATCGGAAATTTTCCAAGCAATTTCTTTCTTAGGATCTTTAAGCACGGCGATGAGGCGAGATTTCTCTTCTTCTATCAAGTCCTTAGCAATGATGATGGGATACTTCTTCTTATCTTCAAGGAACACGTACTCGAGATGGGGCGGCAACTCCTTAAGTTCTAATTCCGGAGGATTTTCGATGGGAGGCGTATTCATAGTCGGAGCATCGATAGCAATAACCTTGGGAGATGGTGGAGCAATTATGTCTTCTTTAAGAAGGTTCTCAATGAGGCGAAGATCTTCATCCCAATTGGTGGGGGAATCGTCATGTTCTATGTTCACATCTCCCATGGTGGCTTCCAAATCTTTCCAAAGGAAATCACTTTCTCCAAATAGAGATAGTGATGAGTCAATAGAGGAAACGGTCTCAACATTGGGAAGAGAGGTAGGAATACTTTTACAAGCATCTTTGAAGTGTTCTTCACAAGCCTCATCAAGAACGTCAATACAATTAACACTCTCGTATGAATAAGGCCGTTTAGAAAGCTTTCCCATGTTGAAGACGATTTTATCGTCACCCACTCTCATGATAAGCTCACCGGCTTCAACATCGATGAGAGTGCGACCGGTCCTCAAGAATGGACGACCTGCGATAAATGGCACACGAGGGTCCATGTCGCAGTCAACGACGACGAAATCAGCAGGAAAGGTGAATTTATCGACTCCTACAAAGACGTCTTCGGCTATCCCCACTAGATAAGCAACCGTACGGTTAACTAATTCCAAAGTCATTTTGGTGGGGACTAGCTCAGGGAGAGATAATTGCTACCAATCGCTTAAGGGCATTAAGTTAATATTGGCACCTAGATCGGCTAGGGCCACACAATTCTCTACTCCCGGGAAGTTACAAGGGATTAAGAAACGACCCGGATCACCAAGCTTGGTTGGCAATTTCCTTAAGAGCACTACAGAGCAATTCTCATTAAGTTGGGTGTTAGCAATATCAAGAAGCTTCTCCTTGTCCCTAAGAAGATCTTTGAACATTTTCGCATACTTAGGCATGTGAGCGAGAGCCTCAGCGAAGGAGATGTTGAAATTGAATTGTTTAAACATTTTGAGAAAGTTCGAAACCTGAATATCATCCTTGCTTTTGAGCTTCTCTTTCCTTAACCTTGAGGGATAAGGTATATCGGAAGAAGAGGAAGTCTTTGGGATCGAAGGATCACTCACATCCTTGGGTGGAGGAGGGGTAGAAGTAAGAGGTGGATAAATTGGGGAAGTAGAAGGATGAGGAATAGGAGCAGGTGACTCGTTTTCCTTAGTCACAATCACCGATGGAGGTATAGGAAGCTTGGGTTCCTTGGTACCTTTGCCACTGCGAGTGGTGATTGCTTTCATCTCCCCTCTTGGATTCGCAACGGTGTTACTCGGAAGTGTACCCAAAGAAGAGGATTGATTACCTTGGAAGAAACCAGCCATCATGTTCCGTAAGTCAGTCGTTTGGCTAGCCAAAGTGTTTCTCATATCAGCTCGCAGATCGTTCCCTTGTTTCACCATGTCTGCTTTCAAGTTGAGCACTTCCCGCTGGAGTTTTTCCACAATCACATCATTGGTCCACATGTAGGTTTCAACATCTTGGTGTAATGCGGTGGGTTGGTTGGGAGGAGGAGCATGGTAGGCGGGTGGTTGATAAGCAGGTTGTTGGTAAACTTGGTTGTTTCTTTGAGGTGGATATGGTTGTTTGTGAGGTGGTATGTATGGTGCACGAGGTTGTTGTTGTTGTTGAGGAGGGCGATTGAGGTTTTGTTGTTTTTTTGGGTTGTTAGGAGGAAAACCGGGTGGTGAGAGATAGTTGTTTGAGCGGTAGCTAAGCAAGTTGCGGTCACCTTGAGGACGAGCTTGATAAGCCGCCGGAGGATAGGTACCGTATGATGCATTCACATTCTTAGAAGGATAGTCTTGGGTGGCGGTACAAGTGGTGTAAGAATGAGGACCCCCGCATATCTCACATGGTTGGTTGACAGCATTGACTTGAGCGTTTTTAGCATTGATGTTGTTGGTGTTGCTAGCGGTTTGGGTAGCAAGCGATTCAAGAAGCGCAGTGATTTGGTCAAGTCGCTTGTCGCTGTCACTAGTACTAGCACTAGCGGAATTGGTCCGAACACTCTTGGTTTGCACACGAGACTTATTTTCAATAATATCCCAAGCGGCATTGGAAGTCTTAACCAAAATATTACCCCCGAGGCACTATTTAGTGAATCTTGGTCATTCATGCTTAAACCATTATAAAAAGTATTAATTTGGTGCACTTTGGTAAAACCATGTTGTGGGCACTTTCTTAAAAGATCTTTAAAACTGTCCCAAGATTCACTAAAAGACTCATTGTACTTTTGTTCAAAATTGATAATTTCATTCCGCAAAGCGGTAGTACGAGAGGGTGGGAAAAAGTAGTTGATAAACTTGGTCTCCAAATCCGTCCACGTAAGAATACTTTGTGGCGGTTCCTTTGCAAGCCAATGCCGGGCTTGTCCCTCTAGGGAGAAAGGAAAAAGTTGTAATCGGATTACCTCTTGTGGAACACCATTGAATTTGACCGTATTCGTAAGTTGCAGGAATCTCTTGATGTGGTCATGTGGATCATCAATGGTACGCCCCAAGAATGGTTGAGCAGAGACCATCTGGATAAAGCTGGATTTGAGCTCAAAGTTGTTGGGTGCAATCGCGGGTATGACAATTGGATCATTGTTGTCGTCTACATGTGCTTGCAGAAGTTCAATCATCGGGCGATTGTCTGGTAGAGGCTCATTGTTGTTGTTATTATTGTTGTTGAGAGGTGGGTTGTTATTGTTGTTGTTTTGAGGTGGATTGTTGTTGTTTTTTTGTACACCGGCCATGTCTAAGTCTTCGAGAGGCTCGGGCTCTTGATAAGACGTTGATCGTGTACGCATGCACCTGCAAAAGAACTAACAAAGCAAACAAGAAATATTTTTGGTTTTTATGGTTTTTTTTATTTTTATTTTTATTTTTTATTTTTTATATTTTTGAAAATTTTATATTTTTTAGGGTTTTTGAATTTTTTATGAAAAAGTAACGTTCACGGGGAACGGATCCCAAAATCCAAGTTCTCACAAAAAACTGTTGATCTTAACGAGCAAAGCCGGCAGCGACGCCATTTGATACAAGGCTTTTATATGGGTTCAAGATTAATCTCGGTATCTCCTCGAATTGATCACAGCTCAAAGTGGAATGATTTGTTCTTGGTGACAAATAGGGGGTTTGGTTTTCTATTCTATTAAAAAGATAAATGAAGTAAATAAAGATTTAAACCAAAAACAGTTAATGAAGTAAAACTTGAATTAAAATTAAACAATTAAACGATAAAGCTGAAAAGTACCCTTGCTGAAAACTTGCTCTACTCGGAATAATGGTGCCACCCGGAATAAAGATTCTACTCGGAATATTTATGCTATGCGGAATAACTACACTATCCGGAATAAAGAGGCTTATGCGGAATAACTTCTACCCGGAATATTGATGCTATGCGGAATAACGAGGCTATTCGGAATACAAGTTCTATTCGGAATATAGACCCTATCCGGAATACACTGCTACTCGGAATAAAACTCTATGCGGAATAAGATACTCTATGCGGAATAAGATTGCTATCCGGAATATATAAATATTCCGAATAAAGGACAAAAATAATAGGTTATGTGGAATAATGGGCCACTCGGAATAAAACACCTATGCTGAATATTTAAGCTATGCGGAATATTAAAGCTATTCGGAACAAAGGACTCTATCCAGAATATACAAACATTCCGAATAGAAGAAAAACGAGGCAGACTATCCGGAATAAGTAAATATTCCGAATAGAAGACAAAACACACAGACTATTCGGAATAACTGGGAACGAGGAACAGAAAACAGCAAGAAACATGGGAACACGAATTTGTGAAAAATCAACCAAGGTTTTAACCAAATCTTAACCAAAACTAATAACAAATCATCTACTAACCATAAACATCAAATCCCAATCATAAAAACACAAAACCCATTAACTTTTGAAGATCAAAATCAACTAAACTAGAACTTTAAAACATTGAATAAAAAGAGAGGATGAACAAGATGATAGAAAGATTGAATGTAAACTTGTATTGATGATTAAGATTCAACAAACAAAATGGAAGGATTAAACTTACAAGATTCAAGAAGAAATCAAAGAAAATAAAAACCAATCCTTAAGGGAGATGGTTCTTCCTACGAACTAGGAGAAAATGTAACTAAAAAACTAGTGCCAAAAGTGTGAGGGGTTTTCCTTATATAGGCTAGTGGTTGGTTGGTGATTTGGGCTTTTTTCCTCTCTTCTTGTCTTCTCGTCTTTTCAGAAAAGTTGACGTTTTCGATTCTGATTCAGGATTTGTCGATGATTAAATTCAACTCGTCTTTTAATTTCTTCGTTTAATAGACTTGAGTTTCTTCGACATATGTAAATCTTCCATCTTTGGTATTTTTCTTCGATAAATCTTCAAATAGGCCCATTGACTTCCAGTCTTTTGCATCTCTTGGACAATAGACTTCGTCTTGAGTCTTTTTCCTCGATAAAACCCATGCAATCCCATGTTTTCTTCAATATTCATCCGGTTGACTCTGAAAACACAATAAACACAAAAACCATGCATAATTCCAAACAAATGATATTAAACACGCGTTTTGGTCTTGTTTTAGTAAGAAATAAGTTGTAAAAGGATGGGTGTTTTCACACCTATCAGCCACAAAATGTTTTAAAAAGTGTAATCAAGGGCTTGTTTTGTAATTTGATGATATATGAAGGACCAAACTTGACATGTCTTCATACTTCAAGGTCTTCACATGTATTCTTGTCTTCATGGAGGACTAAAAGTGACAAGTCTTAAATTTATAGGGACCATTCTTGCCAATTCTTCAAAGTTAAGGGTCTTTTTTGTAAATTTGACAAACTTTAGGGACCAAACTTGTAATTATTAATAAAAAAGGGTATAAAGTGTCAATTCTTCAATAATGAAGGACCCTTCTTGTACAATCTTCAATTCTTCAAGGACTTTTCTGGGAAAATAAACTCTAGGGTCCAGTTCATTGTTTTTTTGGTAATGGGTTTCCCCGGTAAATAGATTAACCAAAAAAACAGTGAAGTACAAATGGAATGTGGCTAAAGTACCACATTAACATCAAGCTAAAAATAGCTTGATAAACACCTAAATCTAGTGCTTATGACAAGCCATAAACACTTACAAAACACCTAGTACACAACGAAACAAACCAAACTAGCTAACAGCTGCCGTGAAGGAATTTCCACCTGCATTTGTCTTAGATAATAAATTGGTTGTTTCATCATATACCATTTCAACGTCGTCATCTTCATCATCATGATGCAAAACAGAGTAAAAATTTGATGTAGATAAACTAGCACCTTACGATGACGTAACAATAGACTTCAACTTGGGCAGAGAAGGCAGAGAACCAGTCTTCGCACAAGTCACCCCCTTCTTCTGGTTACTAATTGTAGCTTTAGGCACAAATTTCACATTCGGTTGAACCAATGGACCAGTAAACATACCACCCTTAATAGAATTCGGGATATTCGTCTTTTTCTTTCTTTTGGTCACCGTTTGGAAACCATCATTATTCTCAACAACTGGAATAGCAATAGAAGTAGATGGACCAGTACTAGCAGTAGGAAGTATAGGAGAAACAACCACCTTATTAGAACATTTATCAAGAGAGTGACAAAACGTCTTACACTCACCACATCTAGGAGGTCTCCATTCATATTCAATACGGATAGTATCCTTTGTAAAACCCTCCCCCGAAAGAGAAGGGACACCAATGGCAACAACATCCACAAAATCAGCCTCATCATTCACCTCAATTAAGCATCTGGCAAAACTACTCCGACCCCATGACTCGTTACACATAGAACTAGTATAGGAATCTAGCATTACAGGTTTACCAATGAAAGAAGCAATCAAACTAATTCCATCTTCTTCAAAAACTTGAATAGGCACATCATGTAATTTTACCCAAACAGGAATACGAGTCAATTCTTCTTCGATAAACCTAGTATCCATCGACCATTTTTGAGAATGATCGGAGCTTTACGAATCAACCACGGGCCCTCTTCTAACGCAGCTTCTAACCCAGCAACTGACTTGAATTTGAAAAAGAAAAAACCCTTAGAATTCATCATGATCCGTCTCAACCAATGTTTCACCCAGTTGTTTATAAAAAAATAATTCACCACCAGGAAAGCCATTATCTTTCTAATAAATAAACCATATAGAGTATGTTCAAGACGATTACTAACCTTCTGAACCACTTTACAAGGAATAGAGACATTTACACCTTCAAAAACATCTTCTGCCACCAAGTGACGGAAACTACTAGTATCAGCGGACTACTCCTTTTCTTTTGCACTAGTATCATGACTGCAAATAGAAGCAAACGTATCCATTTTATTAGAAAAATTAGTGGTAATATCCTCAATCTACTGTATACTTGCACCATCCAGAGTCAGACCAGTAGGCACATCATCAACCTTCGACAGGACATTCTTACTCACACTGGCACCTTCTTCACTAGATATAGACGCAGACATACAACAAACTCAATTTTTTTGCTGCGAACCAATCCCATCATGCTCCCCTCGAACCACAAAGCCCTCACCAGCAAACAATGGTCCATCACGATCATGCAAACCCATATTAGGTTTTCCATCCATCTGCGACAAACCAACATCCCTATCTAGGAATTGAGAAACCATAGGAGAAGACATATTAACAAACTCATCTTGCTGCACACCGAATGACGGGTATGAAACCCTAACCGGTTGAGTGTTTGAGGAAACCCTAGACTGATCAATCCCCTCCTTTGCAAACAACGAGAATTCATAAGAGCACATCATATTATATACTTCTTGGGATCGAGCACTAGACACCAAGGACCAGAAGTCATATTCATTCATCTTCAAGCTGCGCATAAAATCATGAATGTCGCTACCAGTTGCTAGTTGCACCCCAAACACCTTCCTAATCACATCCATGTTACAGGTCTGCATACTGTTGATAGCAGCAGCCTTTCCTCTTGAATCCAAACTCGAATAATCAATAGAATCCATCCCGAAGAATGAAACCCTATGCAGCCGAACAGTAACCAAACCCTAACAAATAATTATACCCAAACCCTAATACAGCGACGGCAGGAAAACACAAAGACACAAAGGAAACAATCATGTAGGTAATCAAGGAGGACACTGATAGGTGTGTAAACACCCATCCTTTTACCACTTAATTCTGGCTAAAACGAGACCAAAACACGTATTTAATATCATTTGTTTGGAATTATGCGTGGTTTTTGTGTTTATTATGTTTTCAGATCCAACCGGATGAATATTGAAGAAAACATGGGATTGCACGGGTTTTACTAAAGAAAAAGACTCAAGATAAAGTCTATTGTCCAAGAGATGCAAAAGATTTGAAGTCACTGGGCCTATTCGAAGATTTATCGAAGAAAAGGACCAAAGACGGAAGATTTATATAAGTCGAAGAAACTCAAGTCTATTAAACGAAGAAATTAAAAGACGAGTTGAATTTAATCGACGACAAATCCCGAATCAGAATCGAAAATGGAAACTTTTCTGAAAAGACGAAAAGACAAGAAGAACGGGAGAAAACCCACTCACCAACCAAAGGACAAGCCTATATAAAGGGTCCCCTCACACACATCCAGGAGTTAGTTAGCTTTTATTTTTCTTCTTCCCCACCTTTTTCTCTTTAGTTCGTTTCATCACAATCACCATTAGGGTGATTGGTGATTTTAATCTTTGTTTTTCCAATCTTGTTGTTTTCATCTTTGTTTAATCTTGTTAAAACATTAATCATTTAATACAAGTTCTTTGTTTAATCTTTCCATTCAATCTTGATCATCTTCATCTTTATCTTCAAGTTCTTGAGTTTATTTTTCTTGATTTAATCTTCAAAAGTTGTTGGGATTTGTGTTTTTGTTGATGGGATTTGTAGTTTATGGTTAGTAGATGCTTTGTGTTTAGTTTTATTTAAGATTTGGTGAAAAACTTGGTGATTTTTGGATCAAAAGCGTTTTTCCTTGTTCTTCGGGTATTACTTCTGTTCTGGGTTTCCCAGACTTCCGAACCAAGAAGAACTTCCGAACGAAGCTAAAGTTCCGAGCCAAGCCAAAAAGTTCCGAACGAAGGTGAAACTTCCGAACCAAGCAGAACTTCCGAACCAGGCAAAAACTTCCGAACAAAGCAAAAAGTTCCGAACCGATTTCTTCCGAATCGGAACTTTGAAAAGTTCCGAACCAATTTTCAGACTTCCGAACCAACTTTTACCAAATGTTCCGAATCGGAACATATAAAACTTCCGAATCAGTAAGTTCCGGATGAGTCTAAAACTTCCGAATCAGTAAGTTCCGGATGAAACGAAAAGTTCCGAACCAAGCCTAAACTTCCGAACGAAGCACAAGTTCCGAATGAATCTTCATCTTCCGAATGAATAGTAACTTCCGAATCAAGGATAGACTTCCGAATCAGTTATCTTTTGGGCATTTTAAAGGTTTACTGTTTCTTTACTATTTCTGTACTGTTTCTTTATTTTTATTTTAATTTTATTTTAATCTTAATTCTAATCTCAATTCCAGTTTTTATTAATCATCATTAAATTAATTATCTTTGATTTAAATTTTCATTTTAGCTTATTCAAACTTTTTAGTAGATTAGAAAACCAAACCCTTTTATTTAGTAACCAAGAACAATCATTCCACTTAAGACCGAGATCAATTCGAGAGGATTCCGAGAATCGAACTTTCAACATAGTAAAATCCTTGAATCAAATGGCGCCGCTGCCGGCTCTTCTCGTTAAGATCAAAAGTTTTTTGTGAGAACTTGGATTTTGGGATCCGTTCCCCGTGAACGTTACTTTTTCAAGAAAATCTTCAAAAACAACTAAAAAATATAAAATTTTCAAAAATACAAAAAAATTAAAAAAAAAAACATAAAAACCAAAAATATTTTTGCTTTGCTTTTCTTGTTCGTTCTTTTGCAGGTGTATGCGCACTCGATCCACGTCTTATCAAGAGCCCGAGCCTCTCGATCACTTAGACATGGCCGGTGTACCACCTCCAAACAATAACAACAACAACAACCCACCTTTCAACAACATGAACAATAACAACAACAATGAGCCCCTTCCGAATAATTTCCCGATGATTTAAGTGCTGCAAGCTCATGTCGATGGCAACACGGATCCAATTGTTATACCACCAATTGCCGCCAACAATTTCGAGCTAAAATCAGGCTTTATCCAGATGGTCTCCGCTCAACCATTCTTGGGACGAACCATTGATGATCCACACGACCATATCAAGAGATTCTTGCAACTCACCAACACGGTCAAGTTCAATGGTGTTCCACAAGAGGTTATAAGGTTACAACTTTTTCCCTTTTCTTTAGAGGGATAAGCCCGGCATTGGCTTGCTAAGGAACCGCCACAGAGTATTCTCTCGTGGACGGATTTGGAAACAAAGTTTATCAACTACTTTTTTCCACCCTCTCGTACTACCGCTTTGCGGAATGAGATCATAAATTTTGAACAAAAGTACGATGAGTCATTCAGTGAATCTTGGGATCGCTTTAAAGATCATTTAAGAAAATGCCCACAACATGGTTTTACCAAAGTACATCAAATCAATACTTTTTACAATGGTTTAAGCATGAGTGACCAAGATTCACTGAACAGTGCCTCGGGGGGTAATTTATTGGCTAAGACTTCCAATGCTGCTTGGGACATCATTGAGAATAAATCTCGTGTGCAAACCAAGAGTGTTCGGACCAATGTCGCTAGTGCTAGCACTAATGACAGCGACAAGCGATTGGACAAAATCACCACGCTTCTTGAATTGCTTGTCACCCACACCGTCAGCAACAACAACAGCAACAACGCCAAAAACGCTCAAGTGAACGCTGTCAGCCAACCTTGTGAGATATGCGGTGGTCCTCACTCTTACACAACTTGTACCGCCACCCAAGACTACCCTGCTGAGAATGTGAATGCGGCATATGGCACCTATCCTCAACCTGCTTATTAAGCTAGACCTCAAGGTGACCGTAACTTGCTTAGCTATCGATCCAACAACTATCTTTCACCACCTGGTTTCCCTCCTACCAACCCAAACCAACAACAAAACCTTAATCGCCCTCCTCAACAACAACAACAACCTCGACAACAATATATCCCACCTCACAAGCAGCAACAACCACCTCAACGTAACAACCAAGTTTTCCAACAACCTGCTTACCAACCACCTGCATACAATACTCCTCCCAACCAAACCACCACTGCATTACACCAAGAGGTTGCAACCTACATGAGAACCAATGATGTGATAGTGGGAAATCTCCAAGAGGAAGTGCGCAATTTGAAAGCAGACTTGGTCAAGCAAGGAAACGATTTGAGAGCCGACATGAGAAACACGTTAGATAGCCAAACTAATGATCTGAGGAACATGATGGCTAGTTTCTTCCAAGGTAATCAACCCTCTTCTTCGGGTACTCTTCCGAGTAACACCGTTGCGAACCCAAGAGGGGAGATGAAAGCAATCACCACTCGAAGTGGCAAAGGTACCAAGGAACCCGAGCTTCCTATACCTCCACCGGTGGTTGTGACTAAGGAGAATGAGTCACCTGCTCCTATTCCTCCTCCTTCTCCTTCCCCAATTTCTCCACCTCTTCCTTCTACCCCTCCTCCACCCGTGGTTGTGAGTGATCCTATTCCCCTAAAGCCTTCCTCTTCTTCCAATATACCTTATCCTTCAAGGTTGAGGAAAGAGAAGCAAAAGAGCAAGGATGATATTCAGGTTTCGAACTTCCTAAAAATGTTCAAACAACTGAATTTCAATATCTCCTTCGCTGAGGCTCTCGCTCACATGCCCAAATACGCCAAAATGTTTAAAGATCTTCTGAGCGACAAGGAAAAGATCCTCGATATTGCCAACACCCAACTTAATGAGAATTGCTCTGCAGTACTCTTAAGGAAATTGCCAACCAAGCTTGGTGATCCGGGTCGTTTTCTTATCCCTTGCAATTTCCCGGGAGTAGAAAATTGCATGGCCCTAGCCGATCTAGGTGCCAGTATTAATCTCATGCCTCTAAGTGTTTGGAAGCAATTATCTCTCCCAGAGCTAGTCCCCACCAAAATGACTTTGGAATTAGCTAACCGTACGGTTGCTTATCCAGTGGGGATAGCCGAAGACGTCATTGTAGGAGTCGACAAATTCACCTTCCCTGTTGATTTTGTTGTCGTCGACTACGAGATGGACCCCCGTGTGCCACTCATTGTTGGTCGTCCATTCCTTAGGACCGGTCGCACTCTCATTGATGTTGAAGCCGGTGAGCTTATCATGAGAGTGGGTGACGATAAAGTAGTCTTCAACATGGGAAAGTTGTCTAAACAGCCTTATTCTTATGAGAGCGTTAATTGTATTGACGTTCTTGATGAGGCTTGTGAAGAACACTTTAATGATGCTTGCAAAAGTATTCCTACCTCTCTTCCCAATGTTGAGACCGTGTCCTCCATTGATTCATCGTTGTCTCTATTTGGAGATAGTGATTTATTTTGGAACAATCTTGAAGATACCATGGGAGATGTGAATTTAGATACTAATGATTCTCCCACCGAGGGGGATGAAGACATGAATTTCTTTGACAGTCTTCTCACTGAAGACAATCCTTCTCCTCCATCTCCCACGGTCATTGCTATCGATACTCTGACTTCGAATACGCCTCCCGTCGAAAATCCTCCGGATTTAGAACTTAAGGAGTTGCCGCCCCATCTCGAGTATGTATTCCTTGATGAAGAGAAGAAGTCGCCAGTCATCATTGCTAAGGATTTGAAGGATGAAGAGAAAGCCCGACTTGTCGCCGTTTTGAAAGATCATAAGAAGGCTATTGCTTGGAAGATTTCGGATATTCGTGGAATTGATCCTCACTTCTGCACACACAAAATTCTCATGGAGGACGACTTTAAGCCCACTATTCAAAGCCAACGAAGGGTGAATCCAAAAATACATGAAGTCATCAAAACAGAGGTTATCAAACTTCTTGATGCGGGTATGATTTACCCTATTTAGGATTCCCCATGGGTTAGTCCAATCCATTGTGTGCCCAAGAAGGGCGGAATAACCGTTGTTCCCAATGAACACAACGAGTTAATTCCCACTCGTCTCGTTACTGGGTGGAGAGTTTGTATAGACTACCGCAAACTCAATGATGCCACGAGAAAGGATCATTTCCCTCTACCTTTTATGGACCAAATGCTTGAACGTTTAGCCGGTAATGAATATTACTGCTTTCTTGATGGTTTCTCGGGTTATTTTCAAATACCCATCGATCCCCAAGATCAAGAGAAGACGACATTCACTTGTCCCTATGGCATATTCGCTTACAAAAGAATGCCTTTTGGCCTATGTAATGCGCCCGGGACTTTCCAAAGGTGCATGTTAGCTATCTTCCATGACTTGGTTGAACAAACCATGGATGTCTTCATGGATGATTTCTCGGTCTTCGGGGATTCTTTCTCTTCTTGCCTTGCCAATTTGGAACGTATGCTCAAGCGGTGCGAAGACACTCGCCTAGTTCTGAATTGGGAAAAAAATGCCATTTTATGGTAAAAGAAGGCGTCGTGCTTGGACATAAAATCTCGAAAGCCGGTCTTGAAGTAGACCGTGCTAAAGTCGATGTTATCGCAAAGTTGCCTCCACCTTCAACCGTGAAGGGTGTGAGAAGTTTCCTGGGTCATGCGGGCTTCTACCGTCGATTCATCAAAGATTTTTCTCAAATCGCTCGCCCGATGACCCACCTCTTGGAAAAAGATACTCCTTTTATCTTCTCCAAAGAGTGTCTTGAAGCCTTCAACCCGCTTAAGGATAAGCTAACTAAGGCACCCGTCTTGGTTACCCCTAATTGGGAGCTTCCCTTTGAGTTGATGTGCGATGCTAGCGATTTTGCTATTGGAGCGGTTCTTGGACAAAGAGTGAACAAACACTTCCAACCGATCCATTACGCTAGCAAGACAATGACTGGGGCACAATTGCATTATACGACAACCGAAAAAGAGATTTTAGCTGTTGTCTATGCTTTTAAAAAATTACGCCCCTATCTTGTCCTTTCTACCACCATTGTGTACACCGATCATTCCGCGCTGAAGTACTTGTTGACAAAGCAAGATTCCAAACCAAGACTTCTTCGCTGGGTTTTGTTGCTCCAAGAATTTAAAATCGAAATTCGCGATAAAAAGGAGCAGAAAACCTAGCCGCGGACCATCTTAGCAGACTTGAGGATCCTTACCAAGGGGATCATCCGACCAAAGAAATCAATGATTCTTTTCCCTTGGAGACCTTAATGTCTATAAACTCGAAGCCGAATGAAACCCCGTAGTTTGCGGACTTTGCAAACTACTTGGCGGGTGGAATTCTCAAGGAAGGGTTGACGTCCCAACAAAAGAAAAAGTTCTTCACCGACATTAAGACTTACTTTTGGGACGACCCTTACCTATTTAAACAATGTGCCGACCTGATTATCCGCCGATGTGTTGACGGACCGGCAGCGTCTGAAATCCTTGATGCTTGCCACAAAGGACCCACCGGTGGTCACTTTGGTCCCAACTTCACCGCCAAAAAAGTGTTTGATTCCGGATTTTATTGGCCCTCCATATATCGTGATGCTCGCGATATGGTCAAATGATGTGATGTTTGCCAAAAGCAAGGCAAAATCACACATAAAGACGAGATGCCTCAGAATTTCATTCAAGAGTGTGAAATCTTTGATGTTTGGGGTATCGACTTTATGGGGCCATTCCCTTCTTCTAAAGGAAACAAATACATCCTTGTAGCCGTTGACTACGTTTCAAAGTGGGTCGAAGCCAAAGCTTTACCCACTAATGACGCAAGGGTGGTTTGTAACTTCTTGAAAGCTCTTTTCGCTAGATTCGGTGTGCCTCGCGCCATTATTAGTGATCGTGGGACTCATTTCTGCAATGACCAATTTGCTAGAGTCATGGCTAAGTACGGTGTTAACCATCGTCTTTCCACAGCCTACCACCCACAAACTAATGGCCAGGCTGAAATATCCAACCGAGGACTTAAGCGAATTCTTGAAAGGACTGTGGGAGAGCATCGTGCCTCATGGGCTGATAAACTTGATGATGCTTTGTGGGCTTTCCGTACTGCTTACAAGACCCTAATCGGCTGTACGCCTTATCGTCTTGTGTACGGGAAAGCGTGCCACCTACCCATTGAGTTGGAGCACAAGGCTTACTGGGCCTTGAAGTGGGCTAATTTTGATATAAACAAAGCCGGTGACCTACGCAAGATCCAACTCAATGAGCTGAATGAACTTCAGAATGAGGCTTATGAAAATTCTTTAATCTATAAGGAAAGAACTAAGCTCATTCACGACTCCAAGATCAAAAACCGAGAGTTCCATGTTGGAGACAAAGTCTTACTTTTTAACTCTCGGTTGAAAATTGATGAGACTGCTTTTATACATGGTCTCATCGTCCAAAACGGCCTTTAAATGCATAAAATATCATAAAATATGCCAAATATATGCTCGTGTTTGTTACTTGTGTATTTTTAGGTACGGATATTGAGGAAATGGCAAAAGATCACAAGAATCATTCAAAAACAAACACGGGAAACGAAGCCGCACAATGAACCGGGCCCATGTTTGGAAATTTGCAAAATGACCCTTAAAGAATTGAAGATTGACAACTTTGGTCCCTCATCTTTGAAGAACTTGTCACAATTGACCCTCCAAATGTCAATTATACAAGTATGGTCCTTAATATTTGAAGATTGTACAAGATCAGCCCTTGAAGATTGCATTTATTACATTTGAAGCCCTTGTTTTAAAGTATGAAAATTACTTGTGCTTAAAATGACAAGTTGCCAAACTTGTTTATAAAGGGAAAAGAAGTTTTTATGCTGTTTATTACTAAGTGAACAAAGAAGGAAAGTTGGGGACTTAAAGTGACCAGACAAGAAACCTTCAACCACCACTCCTGGCACGCCACTTCACCACCCCATGCCACCTCATCTCACCAACTCAGCAAACCACTCACCCATTTATTATTATTTAACTAATTTAAATAGGTTAATTAATTAATAAATTTGGGTGGGAAACACGTCCTGTTCCTTCATCATCCCTAATCAACCCCTAATTCAAACATATAAACCCTAATCCCCAATCTCAACCAAAACAAAGGGGAATTGTTTAAGGGTCTCCAGATCATTAATTAATGATCCTTTGATACCTTTCACACACCCAGAAACAACATCACATGTCTGTGGGTCCCCATTCGTCCCTCCCTTGCCATCACTTTCACTCCCAAAACCCTAAAACCGACAAGATTGATGGTTGTGATGCTTCTACTTGTTCCCCAATCATAATAAACGTCCAAGATTAATCCTACACAACTGGCATTCACATGGGAGCTATTTGACCAAGACTTGAAGATTTTTTCCAAGGGCAAATTCGGATTTTCCTGCTATTAGGGTTTAGGTTTTAAATTTCTTGTATTATTTTATTAGGCCTTCTAGTGTATTCTATCCAGTAGTATAAAAGGAAGTCGACATGTGACTCCTTTCTTTTGTTCCAGTTTTTGGCAATCATCCTTGTAATTCCGTTTTTAAATTTAATATAAAGTTTGGTATTTTCTAAAAGAAATTGTAATTCCTTTTATGTTTATTAAAAAGTTGGGATGTTTGATTGCTGATTATGAGTTCCAATTATCATTTGTGTGAAAGATTTTCAAAAAGGTTTGTCATAAAAAGGTTTTGAAAAGTTCTTCTTATTTCCAGAAAATCCAAGATTTGTGAAGTGAAAGTGGAACAAATCCTTGGATTTTGTGTTCCTGTTCTTGTTTGAAAAGTGTTTGAGGTTTCAAGATTTTATAAAGGTTTTTAAGAAAGAAAGAGGGAAAACAGTATATACATAGATTGTGCCTGTTTTTTCTTTGATTTTCTTTAAGTAGGTTTGGAGGATTGTTGATCTTTGTTTCTGCATACACCCGGGTGTATAAGGAGGTGGATTTACATCCACTAGAACCTTGGATGTAAGGTTCTAAGGTAAATCACTTTTTCCTTTTTGAATTTTCAAAAAAAGTGAAGTTAGTGTGATTTGTTTGATTTGGTGCTATCAGTGTGTTAATCTGTTGGATTTATGTTCATTTAGCATTGATATGCATGTTTAGAAGGTTGAGAATCAGTTTGATTGCTTTTGAAAGTGATTTTGTTTGGAAAATTTGGTTTCAAAGATTTTAAAGGGTTGTTTGGATTCAGGTTTTAGCAGGGGTCTAAATCTTGAATTTTGCTTAAAAACGTGTTAGAGTTATTGAAAAGGGTTGTGTTAAGTTGTATGTTAGTCTTAGTTTAATTGGGTGAGGTTTTAAAGCAAGTTTGTGAGTTTAAAAAAGGAAAAGATAGCTTTAAAATTTGCATTGTCAATTTTCTTCCTGTTTTGATGAATTTGTGTGCCTGGATTGTGTAACCTGCTAAGAACTAGGGTGATATAGGATTGTCAGTGGTTTTTGTAGCATTTGGTAAGTTTGTGTGCAAAGATTTGGCCTGTGAAACTCACTTATTTGCTTGTAATCTGTTTAAAGTACCCCCAGGTCTAGTCATTTACATCAGCAACCTTCATTTTGCTGCTATACTTGATTTTGTGTCTGTTTATTGCTTGTGAGTGATTG
Source organism: Glebionis coronaria (assembly GCA_025667525.1). Classification (NCBI taxonomy): domain Eukaryota; kingdom Viridiplantae; phylum Streptophyta; class Magnoliopsida; order Asterales; family Asteraceae; genus Glebionis; species Glebionis coronaria. Next base: position 137,266,972 of record CM046880.1, read on the forward strand.
TTTCCTACTTGTTGTGACTCCCTACACTCAGAAAGAGTGTAGGGGTGCCTTTGTTCCAAAAATCATTCACAAGAATAGCAAATTCAAGCTCCTCTTGGATTCCATCACAAGTGAAAGAACAAAAAGAACTTGTGTTCTTAAAGAACATAAACAGGCCACGTTTTTTATTTCAATCCAGGTTTAAGTTTAATAAAAAGGAATTGGTATTGTTTTACAAGTCATACAAGGTTTCTGTTTGAGTTTTAAAAGTAAAAGAAATAAAAAGAAATAAAAAGCAAAAACAACACCCGCACTGGACTCGAACCCTCGACCTGCAGCTCAGGAGTAAAGGGTTCTACCAGTGATCTAGATGCGTTTTTACGTTAAGCTTTCATTTCTTTAATTATTTAAGTTGACTTTGGTTTGGGCTTAAATTAATAAGCCGTAGCTTATTTGATTTTTCCTAGCTTATTTATTAAGTGTTTTTAGCTTATTTGAATTTTCCTAGGACATTTATAGGCTTAGGGACTTTTCTGTTTTAAAGTTTTATTTTTCCTTTTATTTAATTAATTAATAGGATTATTTTTAGTTTTATATTTAGAAAGTCATTTAAAAATAGTGAACAATAACTAAAAAATACAAAAAAATAGTTTTTAGGTTTTAATTTGTATTTTTGAGGTTTACATATCATAAAGTTTTCAAAAACTTTAATTTTTAATTTTATTTGATTTTAGGTTTTTTATTAAACTTTAAAAATTAATATAAAATTAATTAAAAGGTTTTAGGAACTTTAATTTACATTTTCTTCTTAGTTAGATTATTTAGAATTTTTGAGAATTTTTTAGAATTTATTTGAGAACTTTTCATTTTTTTGAATATTTTAATATTATTTTATTCAATAAAATTCAAAGTTTTATTTTTAACTTTTTTCATTTTTCCTAGATTCTAGACATTAAAATAGGACCTTTTTCACTTTCCAATTAATTTTTAGGTTTTTCAATTAATTTTTAGAATTAATTTAAGATTTAATAGATTTTAATAGTTTTTAGGAGTTTAAAAATAGCTTAAATTGGTTTTAAAATTTTTAAAAATAGTTTTTAGTTTAATTAGGTCATTTTTGAGGTTTACAAATTATAAAATCTTGTTTAGGGCTTTTTAATATTTAAAAGTGATTTTTAGGGCTTTAATTAGCATTAAAAAGTCATTATTAAATTAATTAAAAGGTTTTGGCAAGTTTTGATTTTTTGTAAACTCTTAGAATTTTATTGTGGATTTTTAGTAATTTTTAGGAATTTTTAGATTAAAATTTTAAATTTTGCACTTTTTACGTTTCTACGTCGTAACTTTCTAGTAGTGTTTTTGCCTTATTTTTCTGTATTTTCGTCTTCGTCATTTTCTCTTCTTTTTCTTCTTGTTAATAATCAAAAACATAAATCATCTTTCATTACACAACACACGTGCCTCCTCGAGAGAACGAACTCACTTTTAGGGTCATTCACACACGGTTTTCCTAAATCGTCGTGCTCGCTTGCCCTATTTTATTGCTCTTTTCCTAAAGGGTAGTAAAAACACTAAATCGTCGTGTTGTGTTTTGATTGAACATTGTTGTTTTCTATATTAGCCATAATAGTATTTGTATTAATAGCACTCTATTAATACGTATTATCGTTTTTCGGTTTTGTGTGAATATTATTATTATATTGTATACGTAGAACAATAAATACACAAGTACTCCAAATACGTGAGCAATCACAACCTTGATTCGGGATTTCATCACTCGATCATTGTATTCGAATCTCAAACCAAAGAAAAAGGCAAAAATAGATAAATACTTTCGTGAAGCTTAATCTTGATAATACAAACTATAAGGTGGGTATAAGGCGGTTGTATTTCACAACCTAAAGGAAAAAGGCTCTTAAGTGCTTCGCGCCGCCTCGTTTCCTCCGCTTGCTTGTGCGTATTTGATTTTGAGAGTGAATCGAGGGTTTTGCCGCCCAAAGTATTATTACATATCATATATATTTTCTTGGTTTTCATTTGATTAAACCCTCTTGAACGATTTGGTGTTCCACCATCGTTCTAAAGTCATCGAAGGCGTTCACTCCACGTGATCGTTTTCATTCCTTGAGGCCTTTTTAATCAAGAGATTTGATTAGTGAGGAGATTTGTGGACTTTTTGTCTACTTAATATATTCACCAATTTCCAAAAAGGTTAATACAATCAAAAACTACAAAAAAATTGAAAAACACAAAATACAAAAAAGAATCTTCTTTGCTCGTCTCCACGTTGTACGTGACGTTTATGCTCACTCGTAATCAAGCAAAATGTGCACGTAGACGCAAGAACAAAACTCCTACTAAGACTCATTCTAGTGAGGAGTCTCCAAGTGAGGAACCTATTGTAGAACAAGAAGCTATCATGGCTAACCGTACTATGATGGAGTTGCTTCAAGCACCCACCGAGGGTTTTGGAGAGGCCATTGTGATTCCCGCCATCCTTGCGGAGAACTTTGAGATCAAGACGGGTTTAATGTCTATGCTTCAAGCAAACAAGTTTCGCGGTCACGAAAAAGACAACCCACATTATCACATTAGGCAATTTAACCGTCTCACCGCCACTAGCAAATTTAAGGATGTTCCACATGACGCCATTAAGATGATGTTATTTCCATATTCGTTGGATGGACCCGCAAAAATTTGGCTCGAGAAAGAACCGCCAAATTCGATTTTGACATGGGCCGATCTCGTTTCTAAGTTTGTGAACAAGTTTTTTCCACCATCTAAAACAACACACTTAAAAAATGAGATTTCACGATTTGTGCAAAGAAATAATGAAAGTTTTTCAATGGCATGGGAACGATTTAAAGAGATGTTACATGAATGTCCACACCATGATTTTACAGAATTGCATCAAATTGACACTTTTTATAATGGGCTTAATGAACATGAACGAGATTATTTAAATGCCGCCGCGGGTGGTAATTTTTTGTGCAAAACGACCGATGAGGCTTTGAAAATCATAGAAAATAGGTCTAAGGTCTATAGCCCTCGTAACACACCGAGTGTTGCCAATTTGGGCTCGTCATCATCTCGTTCCATTAATGCCTTGCAAGATGAAGCAAATGAGGAGAATCGGTTTTTCGATAGGTTTTCGACTCTTATGTCTCATTGGAAAGCTCAAGAAGCTTCAAATTCCGCTTCGGTTAAAGCGGTTGCTAAGAGTTGTATTTCGTGTGGTGGAGCTCATGATTTTTCCGAGTGCATTACCGCGGATGGTAACACTTCGAATGCTTATGTAGCCACGGGAACTTATAACCAAATCGGTCAAGGTTCCCGCCAAAATCAAGCTCCACAAAATCAAAATGCTAATAACTATCGAAACAACAATCAAGGTGGAAATTACCAAGGAAATCAAAGGAATTATAACAAGGGTAATTATCAAAGTGGTAATGGGCAAATTTCAAACCAAAACCAAAACCGTGATTTTCAAACTCCTACTCAAGGTTTTCAAAATGCTCACACTAAAAATTTGCAAGGAGAATTTTTAGATTATGCTAAGGCTAATGATGCTAAGTTTGATAACATGCAACGTGAGATGATTAGCTTAAGATCCGAGTTGAAAAACGAGCTTAAAAACGAACTTGCTAATGAACTTAAAACTCATGCTAATAAAATGGAAGGAAATGTCACACGACTCCAACAAAATCAACAAAAAATGGAGCAAGGTCAACATGAGATTAAGCAAGAATTGTTAAAAGCGGATGCTAGGCAATCTAAGTTTGAAGACCGTATGGCTAAAATGTTTGAAGCTATCATGTGTAAGCCCTCTTCTTCGGGTGGTCTTCCTAGTGATACCATCGTGAACCCGAAAGGAGAATTGAAGGTTATTACTACTCGTAGTGGTAAAACTTTCAAAGAACCCATTTCTCGTCCAAGTACTTCTATGGAGAAGGAAAAAGAGAAAGAACCCGAGGTTGTGGTTGAAAAGGAGCACATTACAAGCCCACGAAGTACCGCTCAAACCACACCTACGGTTGAACCTACACCAATCATGGAACCCGAGATTCCAAGGCCGATGCCTATGCCTAATTTTCCCCACCCCACACCACCTTTACCCTACCCATCAAGACGAGATAAGGAAAAGGCACAAGAACGAAATAATTACCAATTTGAACTCTTTATGAAAATGTTTCGTGACTTGCATTTCAATATAAGTTTTGCCGACGCCTTAGTCATGATGCCTCGATTTGCCGCGAACTTCAAAAGTATGTTGAATAACAAAGAGAAATTGCAGAAATCGTCTAGTTGTTCTTCGGTTTTTCTAAGCCGCATACCTCAAAAAGTCGGTGATCCTGGAAAGTTTTTAATCCCATGTGCTATCCAAGACATGGAAGAATGCTACGCCTTGGCCGATCTTGGTGCTAGTATTAATTTGATGCCTCTTGAGATTTTTAAATCGCTCAATCTTCCAAATCTCACTCCTTCAAGAATGTCAATCGAAATGGCCGATCATTCTACGATTCTAGCTTGTGGAGTTGCCGAGGACGTCTTTGTGAAAGTTGGAAAGTTCTACTACCCTGTAGACTTCATTGTTGTTGATATTCCCATCGATCCTAAAGTTCCGTTAATTTTAGGTCGATCTTTTTTGGATACCTCGAGAGCACTTATCGATGTGCATGCAAGAAAAATCACTCTTCGTTTCAATGAGGAAGAACTCGTCATTAATGCAACCCAAAACTCCACTCTTTCTCATGTTTATTCGATCACATCTTTGTACAATGTCAATCCCATCAAAAACATTTGTCAAAAGATTTCCAATAGAGTTTTAGGAGTTGTTGAGAAAAATGAAGTTCCGTCCCCTCCGCCGATGGAGGTTAAGAGTGTTAAGCCTATGATTCCAATCTCGAGTGATTCTTCGGATGATGAATACGTTGATCCCGATGGGGAGGTTTTCTTTGTTGACAAAAGATTTGAAAACTTGCCACCACCTAAACCAAAACGCTTTCAAAATGTGAGAATTTTTAGTGTGACTAACATTGTTTTAGATACACCAAATATTTTTGACATAATCAAATCGGATTTTCACAAGGAGAGTTTAAAAGATGAAAAAGGAAAAGATTTTGAATTTAATTTAAAAGATTTTTCTACAATTCTAACTCCGTCATCACCGCGTTTATTGAGTACTACAAGCTCGTCTTTTCCTTTTGACGATGCTTTGTGTGGACTTAGTATGGGGGAAGCCCCTTATGTTCCCTCCCCTTTCTCCACCGAGGACGAGATATTTGATCCTGGAATTGCTTATATAGGGAAATCTCGGTCTTCCACCGATGCAATAAATGGAAAATCTTTTCATTTGATTGGTGCGAGTCTACCTCGAGTAGCTCAATGTTTTGACTTACCCATTGTCCCACCCTTCTATTTCTTCTCTCCTATTTTCTTCTATCCCATTGGGATTTGTGTTGGAGTAGTGTTGTCTCGTCTTTCATCCGAAAACGAAGACGCTATCTTTGACCCCGGTATACGTTTATCGGATTTTTAAAAGTACTCCACGTGCTTTTGGGCCTTGTTTATCATGTAAGCCCCACCAAAAATTGACCATACCATGATTATCCCTAAATGATCACATTTATGGGGATTCGAGTCGAGCTTATGACTCGGTTATCAAAAACAAGGTGCCTCGTGGGGGAGACCCATGCTTATCCATGTACATATTATTGCTTTCTAATTAGTTTAATATGAGGGGATTTGTGCCCTTCCAACCTTTGTTCCGTGGTTGTTTGTGCATTGTGTCTTTTAGATCATCATCTTCACGATTGGAGCCTCTCGTGTTCGTTTTATGGGAGCACTCGATCGTTTGCTTTGGAGACCTTTCCCAATATCCACATCATGATATATCCTTTTATGTTCTAACCTTAGGTTTATAGCACACTTCATAAACGGCTATTACTTATTGGTTACACCCTTTCCATGCTAGATTAGGCATTCGGCTACGTCTCTAGTATGGGGGTGTTTGCACCCCTAGACTCGAAACATTGAGGACAATGTTTAACTTTAGTATGGGGGGGTGAATAGATACTTGCCTTGCCAAACCTTCACGCTTTCCAAAGTTTATCGTTTTGTTTATTGTTTTCTTGCAAAATAAGGCTAAAAATGGCCAAATTTTAAATTTTTCTCATGTTTTATAAGTGTTTGAAGACACGAATGTAGATTTTCCGATGGCGAGAATAAGAGTAATTTTTGACTCGACCGTGCGTGTTGAGCACTTAGCTTTGATTCCTTAACTACACATTAGGCTAAGTCTCTTAAATGAGGACGAGAAATGATAGAGTTAATTATAAGTTACTATGCTAAACGTAGAATACTCGTATTCTTTCAAAAACTCATGTGTTCTCGTTGTTTGCTTATTCTCCCTTCGCATGTAAATATTTTTTGCTTAATAAATATTGATTTAGCGGTTTAGTTAGGATTGTTGGGTTTCTAGTCTTTTCTAGTAGCTTCCGTGTAATTAAATTGGGAAGACATTAAGGTATCGCCAGCGTCACGGTTTTGAAGTATTGGCACCCCAATAATCGAAAGCTTCACCCAATAATAAGATTTAAAGTGCTCACCTAAATCAAGCAAACAATTTGAAGCTCCACAGGGCCTAAAATTTATGCAAAATTGAAAGTGAATCAAGCCTTAATCTTCGAAGCTTTAAAGATCCAAAATTCGCTTTAGCGTGAGGATATACGTCTTTGGCTAATAAAACCACCGATGATGGCGGATAATAAAAGGCAAGGCAAGACCGATGTCATAATAAAAGCTTCATGGCGAAGTTGAATAAAAGATGGAGGTAAACCAATGATAATAAGGCCCTTCCGTTAGGGGGCGTATAAAAGTCTTGGTAATAAGTCTCATGTTCAAAACCGTTATAAAACCGTGTTTATCGATTCTTCTTGTCAACTTAATTTTTTAACATCGTTGTCTATTAGGAGGGGTTATTGATTTAATGGTCTTAGTTACACCGTTAGGACTCTATTTTTAGACCTAAATCTCTATTATCGCATAAGTCAACAATGTATCCTCGTGATCATTAAGACAAAATAAAATATAAGAGATACAACTTAGGAATAATGGGAGGATAAGTACGTGATTAGGGCATATGAGTAGTGTTAGCATTACTAACTTATAATGATAATGATCTCGTTGCACGCTTGGCATGGAATTAGGGTGAAAATCGAGGACGATGAAATTATTTCTAACGAAGCATTCACGTGTTCTTGTTCTATGAACCTAAACGTCCCATTTTGCGATGAAAATCATACATTATGTCTAAAACGCAAGTAGTAGTAATTGTGTTATGTAGCTAGTTTATCATTTCAATAAAAGTGAATAAAATTAAATTTTGGAGATGCTTTGATACTTTATTCAAGCATTGCGTGAGGGCACGGCAATGGTTTAGTATGGGGGAGTGATGAGACTGCTTTTATACATGGTCTCATCGTCCAAAACGGCCTTTAAATGCATAAAATATCATAAAATATGCCAAATATATGCTCGTGTTTGTTACTTGTGTATTTTTAGGTACGGATATTGAGGAAATGGCAAAAGATCACAAGAATCATTCAAAAACGAACACGGGAAACGAAGCCGCACAATGAACCTGGCCCAAGTTTGGAAATTTGAAAAATGACCCTTGAAGAATTGAAGATTGACAACTTTGGTCCCTCATCTTTGAAGAACTTGTCACAATTGACCCTCCAAATGTCAATTATACAAGTATGGTCCTTAATATTTGAAGATTGTACAAGATCAGCCCTTGAAGATTGCATTTATTACATTTGAAGCCCTTGTTTTAAAGTATGAAAATTACTTGTGCTTAAAATGACAAGTTGCCAAACTTGTTTATAAAGGGAAAAGAAGTTTTTATGCTGTTTATTACTAAGTGAACAAAGAAGGAAAGTTGGGGACTTAAAGTGACCAGACAAGAAACCTTCAACCACCACTCCTGGCACGCCACTTCACCACCCCATGCCACCTCATCTCACCAACTCAGCAAACCACTCACCCATTTATTATTATTTAACTAATTTAAATAGGTTAATTAATTAATAAATTTGGGTGGGAAACACGTCCTGTTCCTTCATCATCCCTAATCAACCCCTAATTCAAACATATAAACCCTAATCCCCAATCTCAACCAAAACAAAGGGGAATTGTTTAAGGGTCTCCAGATCATTAATTAATGATCCTTTGATACCTTTCACACACCCAGAAACAACATCACATGTCTGTGGGTCCCCATTCGTCCCTCCCCTGCCATCACTTTCACTCCCAAAACCCTAAAACCAACAAGATTGATGGTTGTGATGCTTCTACTTGTTCCCCAATCATAATAAACGTCCAAGATTAATCCTACACAACTGGCATTCACATGGGAGCTATTTGACCAAGACTTGAAGATTTTTTCCAAGGGCAAATTCGGTTTTTCCTGCTATTAGGGTTTAGGTTTTAAATTTCTTGTATTATTTTATTAGGCCTTCTAGTGTATTCTATCCAGTAGTATAAAAGGAAGTCGACATGTGACTCCTTTCTTTTGTTCCAGTTTTTGGCAATCATCCTTGTAATTCCGTTTTTAAATTTAATATAAAGTCTGGTATTTTCTAAAAGAAATTGTAATTCCTTTTATGTTTGTTAAAAAGTTGGGATGTTTGATTGCTGATTCTGAGTTCCAATTATCATTTGTGTGAAAGATTTTCAAAAAGGTTTGTCATAAAAAGGTTTTGAAAAGTTCTTCTTATTTCCAGAAAATCCAAGATTTGTGAAGTGAAAGTGGAACAAATCCTTGGATTTTGTGTTCCTGTTCTTGTTAGAAAAGTGTTTGAGGTTTCAAGATTTTATAAAGGTTTTTAAGAAAGAAAGAGGGAAAACAGTATATACATAGATTGTGCCTGTTTTTTCTTTGATTTTCTTTAAGCAGGTTTGGAGGATTGTTGATCTTTGTTTCTGCATACACCCGGGTGTATAAGGAGGTGGATTTACATCCACTAGAACCTTGGATGTAAGGTTCTAAGGTAAATCACTTTTTCCTTTTTGAATTTTCAGAAAAAAGTGAAGTTAGTGTGATTTGTTTGATTTGGTGCTATCAGTGTGTTAATCTGTTGGATTTGTGTTCATTTAGCATTGATATGCATGTTTAGAAGGTTGAGAATCAGTTTGATTGCTTTTGAAAGTGATTTTGTTTGGAAAATTTGGTTTCAAAGATTTTAAAGGGTTGTTTGGATTCAGGTTTTAGCAGGGGTCTAAATCTTGAATTTTGCTTAAAAACGTGTTAGAGTTATTGAAAAGGGTTGTGTTAAGTTGTATGTTAGTCTTAGTTTAATTGGGTGAGGTTTTAAAGCAAGTTTGTGAGTTTAAAAAAGGAAAAGATAGCTTTAAAATCTGCATTGTCAATTTTCTTCCTGTTTTGATGAATTTGTGTGCCTGGATTGTGTAACCTGCTAAGAACTAGGGTGATATAGGATTGTCAGTGGTTTTTGTAGCATTTGGTAAGTTTGTGTGCAAAGATTTGGCCTGTGACACTCACTTGTTTGCTTGTAATCTGTTTAATGTACCCCCAGGTCTAGTCATTTACATCAGCAACCTTCATTTTGCTGCTATACTTGATTTTGTGTCTGTTTATTGCTTGTGAGTGATTGTTTCCTACTTGTTGTGACTCCCTACACTCAGAAAGAGTGTAGGGGTGCCTTTGTTCCAAAAATCATTCACAAGAATAGCAAATTCAAGCTCCTCTTGGATTCCATCACAAGTGAAAGAACAAAAAGAACTTGTGTTCTTAAAGAACATAAACATGCCACGTTTTTGATTTCAATCCAGGTTTAAGTTTAATAAAAAGGAATTGGTATTGTTTTACAAGTCATACAAGGTTTCTGTTTGAGTTTTAAAAGTAAAAGAAAAAAAAAGAAATAAAAAGCAAAAACAACACCCGCACTGGACTCGAACCCTCGACCTGCAGCTCAGGAGTAAAGGGTTCTACCAGTGATCTAGATGCGTTTTTACGTTAAGCTTTCATTTCATTAATTATTTAAGTTGACTTTGGTTTGGGCTTAAATTAATAAGCCGTAGCTTATTTGATTTTTCCTAGCTTATTTATTAAGTGTTTTTAGCTTATTTGAATTTTCCTAGGACATTTATAGGCTTAGGGACTTTTTTGTTTTAAAGTTTTATTTTTCCTTTTATTTAATTAATTAATAGGATTATTTTTAGTTTTATATTTAGAAAGTCATTTAAAAATAGTGAACAGTAATTAAAAAAAAAAATAGTTTTTAGGTTTTAATTTGTATTTTTGAGGTTTACATATCATAAAGTTTTAAAAAACTTTAATTTTTAATTTTATTTGATTTTAGGTTTTTTATTAAACTTTAAAAATTAATATAAAATTAATTAAAAGGTTTTAGGAACTTTAATTTACATTTTCTTCTTAGTTAGATTATTTAGAATTTTTGAAAATTTTTTAGAATTTATTTGAGAACTTTTCATTTTTTTGAATATTTTAATATTATTTTATTCAATAAAATTCAAAGTTTTATTTTTAACTTTTTTTCATTTTTCCTAGATTCTAGACATTAAAATAGGACCTTTTTCACTTTCCAATTAATTTTTAGGTTTTTCAATTAATTTTTAGAATTAATTTAAGATTTAATAGATTTTAATAGTTTTTAGGAGTTTAAAAATAGTTTAAATTGGTTTTAAAATTTTTAAAAATAGTTTTTAGTTTAATTAGGTCATTTTTGAGGTTTACAATTTATAAAATCTTGTTTAGGGCTTTTTAATATTTAAAAGTGATTTTTAGGGCTTTAATTAGCATTAAAAAGTCATTATTAAATTAATTAAAAGGTTTTGGCAAGTTTTGATTTTTTGTAAACTCTTAGAATTTTATTGTGGATTTTTAGTAATTTTTAGGAATTTTTAGATTAAAATTTTAAATTTTGCACTTTTTACGTTTCTACGTCGTAACTTTCTAGTAGTGTTTTTGCCTTATTTTTCTATATTTTCGTCTTCGTCATTTTCTCTTCTTTTTCTTCTTGTTAATAATCAAAAACATAAATCATCTTTCATTACACAACACACGTGCCTCCTTGAGAGAACGAACTCACTTTTAGGGTCATTCACACACGGTTTTCCTAAATCGTCGTGCTCGCTTGCCCTATTTTATTGCTCTTTTCCTAAAGGGTAGTAAAAACACTACATCAAAAATCTTTTCGGGCAAGCTAAAATCTCGTTGGTCCGGCCCATTCACCATTGCCCAAATTTTTCCATATGGTACTCTCGAGCTCGCTCAACCTAATGGACCTAATTTTAAGGTGAATGGCCAACGAGTGAAGTTGTACTTTGGTGAGGACACCTCTCAGGAGGTGATTCCATCCCTCACCACGTTCCCCATGAACTAATTTTGGTTCGAGTCAGGCTCGTGACTCGGTTATCAAAAACAAGCGCTCCTCGGGAGGCAGCCCGAGTATCTATCCTTTTATGTTTTAATCCCCTAAGTGTAGGGGGGACTTCTATACGTGTTTGTCTTTGTGTGGTGTGATTACAGGGATAAGTGCACTCTTGGAATTTTTGAAGAACCGTGCTCCCGTGTTATCCGAAATCCGGTTCTATCTCTCATCTATCGTGATTCAATTCTCTTCATACTCACATTTGAAATTGATCACTTTAGTCGTCTCTTCCTTAACTTGAGTTAACCAACGTGCACAATGTCATAAGTGTAGGGGAAACTTTTCCCACATGCTTAAACATTGAGGACAATGTTTATCTTAAGTGTAGGGGGGACTTCTATCGAAGTTTTAAGTGGACTTTTCCATGAAAATGCCTTCAATTAACCGGAAAATCATATTTTTCAACATTTTTCAAATTTTTTATTAACTTTGGCCATTTAGTTGTAATTTTTAAATTTTTTATCGTTTCTTTCATATGTATATATCCCGCAATAAAGTGGTGTAGCTAGTTTAGAAGTCTTTGACATATTAGGCCCGTTGCGTTTATTTTGACTCAACCCGAATAGACTTATCCAAGTTTATTCTAGCTAGTATCCTTAACCATGTAGACCTTAATTGGTTTATTAGGCTAAGTGTCCACGAGTCTCATTACTTGAGATTTTAAATTGTGGAGGACGAGAAATGATAGAGTCAATTATAAGTCGGTATTCTTGCACAAGCTCACTTGGTGTAATTATTTGCCTATTCTCCCATCACTTGCTAATAATTTATCTGCAATAAGTAAGATCGTACGATTTGAAAAGTTACTTAGCTTCTAGCCCAAGATCGTTTAATAGTTGCTCGGTAATGATAAGAGTTCATAGCCAAGGCATAACTTATGAAGCGGGGCGCGAAGATTGGCGAGTCCGAAAAGGCCCTAACAAGGCATGAGGATTCAATTTTATTGCTGAAGATCCAAAGTGATGTGAAAAGCATTATTCCTAAAGTCAATATGAAGGATCAAGACTCACGACGAAAAGCAATCAACTCCCATAAAGATCATGGAGAAGTCTATCCGAAAAGACCCTAACAAGGTATGAGGATAAATAGATCCAAGTCCGAAAAGGAGGTGGATCGTTGTATCTCAAAATCCCAATTAGAGATTGAAGAAATAATCATGAAGTCGTGGTCAACAAAGTTGGAGTACCCCTCAAAAGTCTCCAAGTGAAGAAACTCTATTATGATGAGAAGACCATTATCTCAAGAACGTCTCTCGAAGATATGAAGTATGAAGTACATGCCAAATATCGGCCCGAGAAAGGTCTCAAATCGTGAACCAAGTTATACCAAGATATGAACTTTTTGATATCCCGAGAAGCAGTTTTAAGAGATTTTGTCCTTTAGCTAACTATTGATCAAATCGTCCTACTTTGCTTTCATCCTAAATAAACTATCGAAATAAGTCCAAAAATGCATCTTCATGATCATTCTAAGACAAAAATTAAATATAAGAGATACACCTAGGAATAAGGGAGTTTAAGCATTTAATTAAGCCATGTGTGTAAGTGTTTGAATTGCTAACTTATAATAACAATGATCTCGTTTTTAAGCTTAGTTTGGGGAACGTGAAACTTGAGGGTGATAAATCTTCGCAGCACAAAAGACCTAATGTAAGTCATTGATCTCTTTGCAAGTTATTTCCATGTAGCTATTTTCAAGTGAAGATGGTTTTCTATCCTTTTAAGTTTTAATTTCTTTTAGTACTTCAATTTTTGTTTAGTAGTATTTTAATAAGGCCAAGGTTGATTAATTAGGAGAAAAGTGTAAACTTGCTTTATCACTAAGCATTGCATGAGGGCATGGCAATGGTTAAGTGTAGGGGATTTGATAGGTGTGTAAACACCCATCCTTTTACAACTTAATTCTGGCTAAAACGAGACCAAAACACGTATTTAATATCATTTGTTTGGAATTATGCGTGGTTTTTGTGTTTATTGTGTTTTCAGAGCCAACCGGATGAATATTGAAGAAAACATGGGATTGCACGGGTTTTACTGAAGAAAAAGACTCAAGATAAAGTCTATTGTCCAAGAGATGCAAAAGATTTGAAGTCACTGGGCCTATTCGAAGATTTATCGAAGAAAAGGACCAAAGATGGAAGATTTATATAAGTCGAAGAAACTCAAGTCTATTAAACGAAGAAATTAAAAGACGAGTTGAATTTAATCGACGACAAATCCCGAATCAGAATCGAAAACGGAAACTTTTCTGAAAAGACGAAAAGACAAGAAGAACGGGAGAAAACCCACTCACCAACCAAAGGACAAGCCTATATAAAGGGTCCCCTCACACACATCCAGGAGTTAGTTAGCTTTTATTTTTCTTCTTCCCCACCTTTTTCTCTTTAGTTCGTTTCATCACAATCACCATTAGGGTGATTGGTGATTTTAATCTTTGTTTTTCCAATCTTGTTGTTTTCATCTTTGTTTAATCTTGTTAAAACATTAATCATTTAATACAAGTTCTTTGTTTAATCTTTCCATTCAATCTTGATCATCTTCATCTTTATCTTCAAGTTCTTGAGTTTATTTTTCTTGATTTAATCTTCAAAAGTTGTTGGGATTTGTGTTTTTGTTGATGGGATTTGTAGTTTATGGTTAGTAGATGCTTTGTGTTTAGTTTTATTTAAGATTTGGTGAAAAACTTGGTGATTTTTGGATCAAAAGCGTTTTTCCTTGTTCTTCGGGTATTACTTCTGTTCTGGGTTTCCCAGACTTCCGAACCAAGAAGAACTTCCGAACGAAGCTAAAGTTCCGAGCCAAGCCAAAAAGTTCTGAACGAAGGTGAAACTTCCGAACCAAGCAGAACTTCCGAACCAGGCAAAAACTTCCGAACAAAGCAAAAAGTTCCGAACCGATTTCTTCCGAATCGGAACTTTGAAAAGTTCCGAACCAATTTTCAGACTTCCGAACCAACTTTTACCAAATGTTCCGAATCGGAACATATAAAACTTCCGAATCAGTAAGTTCCGGATGAGTCTAAAACTTCTGAATCAGTAAGTTCCGGATGAAACGAAAAGTTCCGAACCAAGCCTAAACTTCCGAACGAAGCACAAGTTCCGAATGAATCTTCATCTTCCGAATGAATAGTAACTTCCGAATCAGTTATCTTTTGGGCATTTTAAAGGTTTACTGTTTCTTTACTATTTCTGTACTGTTTCTTTATTTTAATTTTAATTTTATTTTAATCTTAATTCTAATCTCAATTCCAGTTTTTATTAATCATCATTAAATTAATTATCTTTGATTTAAATTTTCATTTTAGCTTATTCAAACTTTTTAGTAGATTAGAAAACCAAACCCTTTTATTTAGTAACCAAGAACAATCATTCCACTTAAGACCGAGATCAATTCGAGAGGATTCCGAGAATCGAACTTTCAACATAGTAAAATCCTTGTAGCAGACACACAACTCAAAACAAAACACGAACCAACCTAGATTAACAAGAACAATCGCAACAAAAAACGCAAGCAGAATAATAAAAAACGATTAAGAAACCCTAGAAAAACTTTCAATCAAATAACAACTATTAACTCAAGATTAATTAAAGATTAATCGAGAAACCAGCATTGTTATAAGATATAGAGATTAACAGGATCGAAAAATCGAATCATGAAGAAGAAAAAAGAATTTTGCCGCCATTTTTGGTTTTTAGGGTTTTTAACAACAATTATCTTTTAAAAGCGCAAATTAGGGCCCGGTTCATTGTGCGACTTTGTTTCCCGTGTTCGTTTTTGCTTGTTTCTTGTGATCTTTTGTTATTTTCTCAATATCCGTACCTAAAATACACATTCAACAAACATAAGCATATATTTGGCACTTTTTATGATATTTTAACCATTTTAAGCCCATTTTGGACGATGAGACTATGTATAAAAGCAGTCTCATCAGGTACATGTATAAGTATTTTGTTTACTGAGTACGTAACTGATTATATCATGTCATAGCTTGCTTTATATGTTCATGTCTTGTTTTATTGATTTACGATTATACTATGTTTATCATGTATCCTACGTATTCTAATTAAGTATTACTTGTATTTCTTGTATTATTATACTTGTTGTGTAATAATAAGTAACTTTCTAAAAATAGCAGGTTTCCTAAAATAGAAATTTTCCAAAAATAGAAAGTTTAATAAGCTAATCATATAAGGTTAAGTTTACTGGTTAATAATATAAGTGATGTGATTATTTGTATATTTTATTAATAATATTATTTTAATTAAATAAACTATAGGTTATATGATTTAATTAAATATAAGCATGATTTAATTAAATTAAGGTGCATAAAATACTTAGGTTAAAACATGTATTAATATTATATTAATTATAACCTAAGTCATGTTTATTAATTAATTATATTCCATGTCGTAATAATTAATTAATACTATAGTCTAAATTAAATAAATAAATAATTAGGTTAACACATGTATTATTTGTAAATAATAATTAACCTTAGTCCATGATTAATTAAGTTAATTATAAGTCATGTTTATTAATTAATTTAATTATCTTGTTAATAATAACTTGTAAAAATAAAATACTTGTACAGTTTTAGTCATGAACCGACCTATGACTTAATTTAGACATGTCGTGAATCGGACCAAATAAACCCTTGAACTAGACCAAACAAACACCCTTTTAACAGTGGCAAACCGGCTCGGTCGGTTGCCACTGCTCGAGTAAAAACACCACCGGCTTCTGCCGGTGGTTTGTCTCGGCTAGTCGCTGCCCACAACGAAGTTCCCATAGGTTGTGTGTCGGTGGTTACCCCTGCTGCAGCCGCGGTTCCCCTAATTGACCCAAACTGCCACCGTTTGTGTGCCGGTGGTGGTGGTTGCCTGCTGCCGAGACCCCAACCGAACAACAAGGACACCCCGACTTGTGTCGAGGTCCCTTATCCCTGCTGTCAATCGAGATCAACACCACCGAGATCCGAGATCTCAGTTGGTGGTGCGAACCAAGACACGCCGAGAGCCTTCGGGCTCTCGGTTGAGTGTCGGTCGAGCAAACCAACCCGAATACAACCCTTAATTTTACCCCCATGATTACGTGACATGTTTTTAATTACTTGTTTATTTAATCCCATGTTCATGTGTTCATAACTAAAAAAGAATTAAAATAAAAGGGTTTACGGATTACCGAATGCATATAATGATTAGAGAACAATAACACGAACACAGTGCTTGAGTTTAATTAACCAAGATCAACAAACACCCCTTGTTGGTGGTGTTATAGCTGGCGGCCAAAGGGAACAAGGAGGCTAGGGTTTTCAACTTTTCTGTAAAAATTAAGTTATGGAAACTCTATATTTTTAGTTTTCATTAGTTAACCAAAAAAATGGGCTTGGGCCCTTGTCCTCTTTGGTGCCGCAGCATGTAGGGCCCACAAGGGAAAAACCCGAAGTTTTTCCCGTGTTATATTTTACGTGTTTGTATGTTCGTATTTTCGTGTTATAATTGTTCGTGTTATAATTAAATACTTGTACGTAAAGATATTAATCGTATTATATTAGTTAAGTACGTAATTACATGTTCATGATTATAATTATTATTGTTAATAATTATCGTGTACAATCACGTACTTAATACTTATCGTGTAATAATACGTACATAACCTCTGTAATTTCTAATTGTGACACGTGTTCATGCTATAAAAGGAACGTTTTAATCTGTACGTACGTTTCCTAAGAGTACTGTTCATGGTAAAAGCATGCGGGTTTTACAACTCTTCTCCCCTAAAAAGAATAATTCGTCCCCGAATTATAGATAAAGTAAACTGAAAGAGGAACATACCCGAATTCAAAATACGAAATGAGGGTATGAAGCCCAGATAGACTCCTTTGTTTCCCATGTGGCTTCCCGCTCGGTATGATCCCTGCAAAGGATTTTGACGAATGGAATCGTCTTCTTCCTCATGGCTCGTTCTTGTCTGTCAAACTCGTTCGGGTTCCTCTATGAAGGTAAAATCTTCACGAATCTGTTCCAGTGGATATTGAACCCTGTGAAGGGGTTGATAATTGTACCCTCTAAGTAAGGACACATGGAAAACGTCATGAACGTGAGAAAGCTGCGGAGGTAACGCTAAGGGATAAGATACTTCACCGACTTGCTCGATGATATCAAAAGGTCTGAAGAGTCGAGGACTGAGTTTCCATTTGATTCCCAAAAGTCTAACACCACGTGCTGGTGATACCTTAAGAAAGACATGATCTCCTACGTTGAAATGTATGTCCCTACGATGCTTGTCAGCATAACTCTTCTGACATGTACGAGCTTCCTGTAATTTCTGCTTAGTTACAACGACCTTCTCGTTGGTCAACTCAATCATCTCCGGTTCTTCAAGTGTTCGCTCACCAACCTGATCCCAGCAGATTGGGGCGCGACACTTCGTGCCATACAACATCTCGAAGGGTGCACACTTAATGCTGGTGTGCCAACTGTTGTTGTATGCAAACTCTACTAAATTGATATAATCATCCCAGTCTCCTATCCACTCCAACGCACACGCTCGGAGCATGTCTTCCAATGTCTGAATTGTCCGCTCCAATTTTCCGTCTGTTTGAAGATGAAAAGCCGTGCTAAGCTTAAGTTTTGTATCCCAAGCTTTCTGCCGACTCTTCCAAAATCACAAAGTGAACCGACGATCTCTGTCCGAGACGATATTGGATGGAACACCATGAAGTCTCTTGATCTCCTTCTTGTATGTATCGGCGAGTTTTCTGACCGGATCGTCCTTGCGGATCGGTAAGAAATGAGCTGACTTAGTAAGCCGATCAATGATAACCCCAATCGCATCATGCCTCCTCTTTGTCTGTGGAAGACGGGTAACAAAATCCATGGTGATCTTGTTCCACTTCCACTCTTAATTGTCTAACGGTTGTAGTAGACCACTAGACCGCTGATGCTCGATCTTAACCTCCTGGCAGGTAACACATTTGGAGACATAAGTAGCAACATCCTGTTTCATACCACTCCACCAAAAGTACTACTTGATGTCGTGGTACATCTTGGTCGAACAAGGATGAATGGAGAATGGGAGCTATGAGCTTCAGCTAATAACGCTTCCCTAAGAGAAAGATCATCAGGAACACAAAGTCTGATGCCCTGCCATAAGATACCATCGTCATCCAACCGAAAATCCGTTTGCTGATCCAAGTTCTGAATGATCGCCCAAATTTCACCATCATCCTTTTGAGCTTCCTTGATCCGTTTAACACCCCCAAATTTACACGCAACATAATATATCTTTGGGTGCTAAACAATGGTACAATAACACATAATTTATAAAGAATGACTCAGAAAGACACGTTTTAAATTTATCGTTCCTAAAACATTTATCAGAGTAGCGTAGTCCCAAGACATCGTAACCAACGTACATCTAAAACAAAAGATTTAATTTGTTTTAAGCAAAGGAACGATTAACATTCAAAGAGTTTTAACAACAACATCAGTGCACAACTTCATTCCCGTGACTCCCAAGCTTCACACTCCTTGATTACCTGAAATACATGTGAGTAAAATCATCAACAAAAATGCTGAGTGAAATCTATAGGTTTATGTAATCATTTTGAACACAAGCAAAAGTTATAATTTAATGGCATACTTGAAGGCAACAAGCATCAAATAATTTGCATCAACAAATATAGTTGTATATAGCAATAATTGCATTAAGCTCATGGAACCGAACCCTTAGACACTCCCTTTAGGTCTAATAAGACAGGAGATTTATTAATTGTCATTACCTCCAGACTATAGGCACATTTCCGTGTACCAGACTTCTTAATACAATATGTTCAAACAGAGTGGATGTCAGGCATAAGCTTCTATGAACAAGTCCACAAAAACTAAACCGGGGCGGCTTCCCCCATAGATCTATTAATTGTACTGGCGGATAGCCCATCATGAGCCAGTTAACGGTCCACAACTGAGGCTTTAACAATGGCAATATACTTAATGCAATTCAAGACAACCACGGGTCCATTCATATAGGGACAAGCATACCATAAAAATATTGTGTTCAAAGTTTATAAAAACATGTATTCCCCCTCGCGGGTTTTAAAACAATTAAAGTGTACAAGCGAGGCTATAGACTCACCTTAGCGATAGTGATGTCAAACGAGGATAACGATCAAGATATAATGACAGGAGTGAAACAATGAAATAAGATAAGACGAGAAACCATGAGCTTCTAACAACGACCTAAAATAAAATGCCGCGTCTTAGAAGCATAAACGACAACGATCACCTAAGCAAGTCTCAAAGATGGATCTCGCTAGACGTGATCTGCTTTGATCTATTATACCACATCAAACCATCATTTTCTCTTTGCTCATAACACGGAAATTAATATTGAAGCAAAACGTGTCTTTGTGCTCAATTTATCATGTATCATGTAGTATCTTTATTATAAAAATATATTTCTAAGAAGTATGCTTCGTTAGTAAGTAAAGAAGCACAATCGAACACGTTTAGTCAATGAAAACAACGTATCCTTATATAGACACGTATAACATACCATCAATTTCATTTACTATGTCAAGTACAATATTAAAAAAATATGTTTCAAGTTGCAAATAGAGATGATAAGTATGTTGCATATGACGTGTTGAAAGAAAAAAACATGTGGTGACATTATTAGTTAACTTTATAATGACATATGTAAAAGCGGGTATTATGGATACCCGATATTTTAAAAGTTACGCAATTAAAAAGTTACACGTAAAACACGAAAAATAAACGCTCAATATGAAATAGAAACATCGATGTTCGGACAACATTTATATTTTGATAATTAAATGACTTAAAATACGTTAATACGTCGAATGAACGAATGACACATAAAGGTTTGACGTAAATCACGAAAAATACATTTAAAATAAAATAAAACAAAAATTAAACGACAACAATAGAAAATATTAAATATCGAAACTATCGATAATAAAATATAAAATTTTGGGCATTCTTCGGTATCACGATCACTAATATTCATTGTTACTCGTCAAACATTAAAATAAAATGTTCAATATCGTTTTCAACTTAAACCGTTAAACATAATGGTATTTAATGCCATTAAATGTTTCAAAAGTATTTTAAAGATAGAATTAAGTAATGAAATGATTTTTGCGGGTTTTAAATCCTCACCACCTTAGGAGGGCACCATCCCGGGGCTTACTTCTCCTTAGATCCATCTAAGAATAAATGTGGATACTTGCTCTTGAAGTAGTCCTCTCGCTCCCAAGTGTATTAGGGTCTACGTCGGGAGTTTCTATCATCATAGATCAACAAGGAATGATCTTAAAGATACATAAAGTACGATGACACAAAATAATGTACACTAGTCACGCGGGGATCCACATGGCTTAGTTGACTGTGACTTGCTTGCAGCAGTGTAATCTGCTTCTTCCTCCTTGAAGACGTAATAGGGCGGTGGTAAATTTGAAAAATAAATATAAGGTCATAATAAAATGAAATGGAATAATTTTCAAAAATTTAAATAAATATAGAAAATCCTTCAAAATAAGTACAGGAAATTTCATAAATTTAGTTAAATAAATCATTAGTAAATGATAAACTTTTATCGAAAAGTTTAACGATATTAATATATATATCGATCAGGATTATAGTATTTATTTATAAATACTTGACAATAAGGGATACATAATAATTCATATTAAATTTATAATCGCAGGAGTAGCTTGAACCTGAAGTCACGCGAAGTTATGTGCACCGACTCTTTGAAAAATAAAAACTTACAGTTATAGTTTAGGTTTTCACAAAATGACCTAGTTCTCTATAACTCATGGCTCTGATACCAATCTTTAACACCCCCAAATTTACACACAGCGGAATATATCTTTGGGTGCTAAACAATGGTACAATAACACATAATTTATAAAGAACGACTCGGAAAGAGACGTTTTAAATTTATCGTTCCCAAAACATTTATCAGAGTAGCATAGTCCCAAGACATCGTAACCAAAGTACATCTAAAACAAAAGATTTAATTTGTTTTAAGCAAAGGAACGATAAACATTCAAAGAGTTTTAACAACAACATAAGTGCACAACTTCATTCCCGTGAATCCCAAGCTTCACACTCCTTGAATACCTGAAATACATGTGAGTAAAATTATCAACAAAAATGCTGAGTGAAATCGATAAGTTTATGTAATCATTTTGAACACAAGCAAAAGTTATAATTTTAATGGCATACTTGAAGGCAACAAACATCGAATAATTTGCATCAACAAATATAATTGTATATAGCAATAATTGCATTAAGCTCATGGAATCGAACCCTTAGACACTCCCTTTAGGTCTAATAAGACAGGAGATTTATTAATTGTCATTACCTCCAGACTATAGGCACATTGTCGTGTACCAGACTTCTCAATACCATATGTTCAAATAGAGTGGATGTCAGGCATAAGCTTCTATGAAAAAGTCCACAAACACTAAACCGGGGCGGCTTCCCCCATATATCTATTATTTGTACTAGCGGCTAGCCCCTCATAAGCTAGTTAACGGTCCACAATTGAGGCATTAACAATTGCAATGTACTTAATGCAATTTAAGACAACCACGGTTCCATTCATATAGGGACAACCATACCATAAAAATCTTGTGTTCTAAGTTTATAAAAACATGTATTCCCCTCGCGGGTTTTAAAACAATTAAAGTTTACAAGCGAGGTTATAGACTCACCTTAGCGATAGTGATGTCAAACGAGGATAACGATCAAGATATAATGACAGGAGCGAACCAATGACATAAGATAAGCCGAGAAACCACGAGCTTCTAACGACGACCTAAAATAAAATGCTGCGTCTTAGAAGCATAAATGACAACGATCACCAAAGCAAGTCTCAAAGATGGATCTCTCTAGACGTGATCTGCTTTGATCTATTGTACCACATCGAACCATCATTTTCTCTTTGCCCATAACACGGAAATTAATATTGAAGCAAAACGTGTCTTTGTGCTCAGTTTATCATGTATCATGTAGTATTTTTATTATAAAAATATATTGCTAAGAAGTATTCTTCGTTAGTAAGGAAAAAAGCACAATCAAACACGTTTCGTCTATGAAAACAACGTATCCTTATATAGACACATATAGTAATAACAGATTTTTTGTTAGTTAGTAAAACAGTGGTTGCAAGATCTTTCTTCGTGTTGCTCGTACCCAATTATGTTTGTCGTTGTTTCGTTCTCGGTATCTTCTCGAATTGATCACGGTTCAAAGTGGAATTGTTGTTTTTGGTGACTAAAATAGGGGGAGCTTTTTATCTATATCTAATTAAAAGGTAAATGCGTAAAGTAATAAAAATAAACTAAAAGCAATTAATAATAACCAAGCAAAATAATAAAGCGTGAATTTATATTAAACAGTAAAATACCTTAACTTAGAAAAACAGCTGATTCGAAATATTTCTGTTGATTCGGAATAATCACTTCATTCGTAATGAGTCTTTGGTTCGGAATATCTGCTCATGCGGAATAATTCATGCGGAATGTTACCTTCATTCGGAATAAATCTTGATCCGGAATATTTGGCTTGTTCGGAATAAATTGAATCATTCGGAAAAACTTTGTTCGGAATAAAGAAGCTTCATTCGGAATAAATCCTTGATCCGGAATAATTAACACAAAAAGTTGGTTCGGAATGTATGGCTCATCCGGAATGTTGATTCATCCGGAATAATCTAAACAAAACCCTTCATTCGGAAAACTTAGTCCATTCGGAATAATTTTAACAAAACGTTGGTTCGGAAAATTTGACAAAAAGGTTGGTTCGGAATAAATTTTGACTCGGAATAAATAAGTTGAAAACCTTGATTCGGAAAGTTTGCTTCATTCGGAATAATTAAACAAAACGTTTGGTTCGGAATCTGGGGAACTTTATGAAGACGAAGAACAGGGGAAACAGTAAGGCTACGGATTTAACCAAAAACAACCAACTTTAATCTAAAGAATCAACCAAACTTAACCACTAATCATCTATTGATGATAAACATAAAACCAAATCAATAAAAACATAAAACCACTTGTTTTTAGGAATCAAAATCAACAAAACAAAAACTTAGAACTTAGAATCAATAAAAAAAAGAACAAGATTAAATGAAAGATTGTATTGAAAGATTAAGGTTTAAACAATCAAAAGGAAAGATTAAACTTACAAGATCAAAGGAAGATAAAAATCACCAAACACCTTAAGGGTGTTGGTATCCTACGAAATAAAAGGAAACAGAAAATGAAGACTAGTTTTCAAGTTGTGAAGGGAAGGGTCTATTTATAGGCCTTGGGCTTGGTTGGTGAGTGGACTTTTCTCCTCTCTTTTTGTCTTCTCGTCTTTTCAGTAAAGTTGACGTTTTCGATTCTGATTCGGGATTCGTCGATGAATAAATTCAACTCGTCTTTTAGTTTCTTTGTTTAATAGACTTGAGTTCTTCGACATATGTAAATCTTCCATCTTTGGTCCTTTTCTTCGATAAATCTTCAAGTAGGCCCATTGACTTCAAATCTTTTGCATCTCTTGGACTATAGACTTCGTCTTTTCGTCATTTTCTTCGATAAAACCAGTGCAGTCCCATGTTTTCTTCAATATTTATCCGGTTGGCTCTGAAAACACAACAAACACACAAACCACGCATAATTCCAAACAAATGACATTAAATACGCGTTTTGGTCTCATTTTAGCAAACAATAAGTGGTGAAAGGATAGGTGTTTTCACACCTATCAAATCTCCTACACTTAACCATTACCATGCCCTCATGCAATGCTTAGTTTCAAAGCACAGATTACATTTCTCATCATAAATAACCTACCTTGGCCTATATTAAATACTAAACTCTAAGGAGACAAAAAGAACAAAACAAGTAAAGAATTCAAAGACTTACATTGGGGTTTTAGTTGTCATGAATGTTCATCACCCTCAAGTTTCACGTTCCCCATACCAAGCTTAAAAATAAGATCATTGTTATTATAAGTTAGCAAACTAACACGAACTCATGTGGCCCAATTATTCACTTAGACTCCCTTATTACTAGGTGTATCTCTTATATTTTATTGTTGTCTTGAATGATCACGAGGATGCATTGTTTGACTTATTTCGATAGTTATTTAAGCTGAAAACAAAGTGGGATGATTTAATCAATAGCTAGCTAAAGGAGAAAATCTTTTAAAACTGCTTCTCGGGACCTCATAAAGTTCATATCTTGGCATAACTCGCTTCACGATTTGAGACCTTTCTCGGACTGATATTTGGCAGCGACTTTATACTTCAAATCTTTGAGAGACGTTCTTGAAATTATGGTCTTCTCTTCATAATAGGAATTTCTTCACTTGAAGTTTTGAGAGATTCTTCATATTTGGACCACGACTTCTTCATTTTTCTCCAATCTTTATTTTGTACTTTGATATACAACGATCCGCCTCCTTTTAGGACTTGGATCTATTTATCCTCATACCTTGCTAGGTTCTTTTCGGATAGACTTCTCCATGATCTTTAGGGGAGTATTTGCTTTTAGACATGTGTCTCGATCCTTCATATTGATCTTTGATAAATGATTCTTCACATCACTTTTGGATCTTTAGCAACAAAATGTAGCCCTCATGCCTTGTTAGGGCCATTTCAAACTCGCCAATCTTCGCATCCCGCTTCAATAAGTTATGCCTTGGCTATGAACTCTAATTAATACCGAGCAACTTTTAAACGATCTTGTGCTAGAAGCTAAGTAATTTTTCAAATCGTACAACCTTATTTATTGCAGATAAACTTATTAGCAAGCGAAGGGAGAATAGGCTTATAATCAACTCACATAAATTCACGAAAGAATACCAACTTATAATTGACTCTATCATCTCTCGTTCTCAACAATTTAAAATCTCAAGGAATGAGACTCGTGGATGCTTAGCCAATTAAATAAAAGTTTTGGGTTTTCGAGTCATCTATAGGATCTTGCAAATTCTTAGACTTTTTCAAGTTTAGAATTCGCATTTTAAAGTTCCCTTGATAAACGACTCTCTAGGATCAATTATAGGAACTTGCGAAAAGTTCTTGTTCTTAACCCGTGAGAGTTAAGACTTTCGTGTTTTAAAGTTCCCGATATAAAAGCCTAGCAAAACTTGACTTAAACACATAAAGGACACTAGCTAGAGTAAACTCGGGTTGAGTCAAAATATTCACGACTTTGAAAAATTTAAAACCACTTTATTGAACTTTATTTTAGCAAGGAAAGAAAATAACCATAACAAAGAAAAATACAACTATACAACTAGGCCAAAATAGATCATAAATTTTGAAAAATGTCGAAAAATCAATTTTTTCGGTTAAAATGAGGACATTTTAATGGAAAAGTCCACTTAAAACTTCGATAGAAGTCTCCCCTACACTTAATATAAACATTATCCTCAATGTTTAAGCATGTGGGAAAAGTCTCCCCTACACTTATGACATTGTGCGCGTTGGTTAAATCAAGTTAAGGAGGAGACAAATAAAGTGATCAATTTCAAATGTGAGTATGAAGAAAATTGAATCACGATAGTTGAGATATAGAATCGGATTTGCGGATAACATGGGAGCACGGTTCTTCAAAGATTCCAAAAGTGCACTTATCCCTGTAATCACATCACCATACAAACACAAGCAACCTATATAGCTCCCCCTACACTTAGGATAAAACAAAACGGAAAAAGGGGGATAGATACTCGGGTTGCCTCCCGAGGAGCGCTTGTTTTTGTTCACCGAGTCACGAGCCTGACTCGGTCCCGAACTATTTCAAGGGAAAGGTGGAGAGGGATGAAATCTCATTAGAGATGTCCTCTCCAAAGTACAACTTCACTCGTTGACCATTCAACTTGAAATTTGGGCCATTGGTTTGAGCAAGCTCAATAGTACCATATGGAAAAATTTGAGCAATGGTGAATGGGCCGGACCAACGAGATTTGAGTTTGCCCGAAAAGATTTTTAACCGAGAGTTGAAGAGTAAAACTTTATCACCAATGTGGAAATCTCGGCTTTTGAGCTTAGCATCATGAAAGACCTTGGTCTTCTCTTTATAGATCAATGAGCTATCATAAGCTTCATTCCTAAGTTCGTTTAACACATTAAGTTGGATTTTTCTGAAGTCACCGGCGTTGTTGATATCAAAATTAGCCCATTTCAAAGCCCAATAGGCCTTGTGCTCCAACTGATTTGGGAGGTGGCATGCTTTGCCGTACACAAGACGATAAGGTGTACAACCAATCGGTGTCTTATATGCGGTACAGAAAGCCCATAGAGCATCATCATGTTTATCGGCCCGCGAGGCACGATGCTCTCCCACAGTACGTTCCAAAATTTGCTTTAATCCTCGGTTGGAGATCTCAGCTTGGCCATTAGTTTGTGGGTGATACGCGATGGACAGACGGTGATGGACACCATACTTAGCCATGACTCGAGCAAATTGATCATTGCAAAAATGAGTCCCGCGATCACTAATAATGGCACGAGGCACACCGAATCTAGCGAATAGCTGTTTCAGAAAGTTACAAACTACCCTTGCATCGTTAGTGGGTAAAGGTTTTGCTTCAACCCATTTTGAAACGTAGTCAACGGCGACAAGGATGTCTTTGTTTCCTTTTGAAGAAGGGAATGGCCCCATAAAGTCGATGCCCCGTACATCAAAGATTTCACATTCTTGCATGAAATTTTGAGGCATCTCATCTTTATGTGTGATCTTGCCTTGTCTTTGGCAAGCATCACAATGTTTAACCATCTCGTGAGCATCACGATAAATGGTGGGCCAATAAAATCCCGAGTCAAACACTTTCTTCGCGGTGAAGTTGGGACCAAAGTGACCATCGGTGGGTCCTTTGTGGCAAGCCTCGAGAATGTCTAAAGCTGCTGGTCCGTCAACACTTTGGCGAATAATAAAATCAGCACATTGTTTGAAGAGAAAAGGGTCATCCCAAAAGTAAGTCTTAACATCGTTTAAGAACTTTTTATTTTGTTGGGATGTTAACCCTTTGATGAGAACACCACCCGCTAAGTAGTTTGTAATGTTGGCAAACCACGGGGTGTCGTCAAGAGTGGAATTTATAGACATTAAAGTCTTAAGGGGAAAAGAGTCATTGATCTCTTGATTCAGATGATCCCCTTGATAAGGATCCTCAAGTCTACTTAGATGATCCGCGGCTAGGTTTTCAGCTCCCTTCTTGTCACGAATTTCAATGTTATATTCTTGAAGGAGTAAAACCCAGTGAAGAAGTCTTGGCTTAGAGTCGTGCTTAGTCATCAAGTACTTCAACGCGGAATGGTCCGTGTATACAATGGTGGTGGATAAAACAAGATAGGGACGATATTTTTCAAAAGCATAGACAACAGCTAAAAGCTCTTTTTTTGGTTGTCGTATAATGCAATTGAGCCCCCGTCATTGTCTTGCTAGCATAATAGATTGGTTGGAAGTGTTTATTCACTCTTTGGCCCAAAACCGCTCCAATAGCAAAGTCGCTAGCATCACACATTAACTCGAAAGGTAGCTCCCAATTAGGGGTGACCAAGACCGGTGCCTTAGTGAGCTTATCCTTAAGAAGGTTGAATGATTCAATACACTCTTTGGAAAAGATAAAAGGAGTATCTTTTTCCAAGAGGTGGGTCATCGGGCGAGCGATTTTAGAAAAGTCTTGAATAAATCGAATATACAAGCCCGCATGACCAAGAAAACTTCTCACAACCTTCACGGTTGAAGGTGGACGTAATTTGGCTATGACATCCACTTTAGTAGGGTCCACTTCAAGACCAGCTTTTGATATTTTGTGTCCTAGCACAATGCCTTCTTTTACCATAAAATGGCTTTTTCCCAATTTAGAACAAGGCGAGTGTCTTCGCACCGCTTAAGCATACGTTCTAAATTGGCAAGGCAAGAAGAGAATGAATCCCCAAAGACCGAGAAATCATCCATGAATACTTCCATGGTTTGCTCAACCATGTCATGGAAGATAGCCAACATGCACCTTTGGAAAGTCTCGGGGCATTGCATAAGCCAAAAGGCATTCTTTTGTAAGCAAATGTGCCATAGGGACAAGTGAATGTTGTCTTCTCTTGATATTGGGGATCGATGGGTATTTGGAAATAACCCTAGAAACCATCTAGAAAGCAGTAATATTCATTACCCGATAAACGTTCAAGCATTTGGTCCATAAAAGGAAGAGGAAAATGGTCCTTTCTCGTGGCATCATTGAGTTTGTGATAGTCTATACAAACTCTCCACCCAGTAACGAGACGTGTAGGAATCAACTCGTTGTTTTGATTGGAGATTTTCCAAGCGATAGCTCTTTTATGTTTCTTGAGAACTTCAATGAGACTAGTTTTCTCATCGGCTTTTAAGTCTTTAGCAATGATAACGGGGAGTTGATCAGTGCCCTCTAAGAAAACATACTCGAGATGAGGAGGTAAGTCCTTAAGCTCAAGAGTAGGAGGATCCTCTATAGATGGTGTAACTAACGATGGATCATCATTAGTCACCTCTTTAGGAGAAGGAGGAGAGAAAGGGTCTTCATTGAGAAGTTTCTCAATTGTACGAATGTCTTCTTCCCAATCGGTGGGGGAATCATCATATTTAAGATCAAGTGGACCCAAGCTAGCTTCAAAATCATCCAAAAGAAAACCACTTTCTCCAAAATGAGTTAATACGGAGCAATTGAGGCAACGGTCTCAACATTGGGTAGAGAAGAAAGATTACTTTTGCAAGCATCATTAAAGTGTTCTTCACAAGCCTCATCGAGAACATCAATAGCATTAACACTCTCATATGAATAAGGTTGTTTAGAAATCTTACCCATGTTGAAGACAATTTTGTCGTCACCAACTCTCATAATTATTTCCCCGCGGCTACATCAATGAGAGTGCGAGCGGTCCTCAAGAAGGGACGTCCAACGCTTAATGGAACACGAGGATCCATCTCGTAGTCAACGACAACGAAATCCGCCGGGAAGGTGAATTTGTCAACGCCAACGAAGACTTCTTTGGCTATTCCCACCGGATAAGCAACCGTACGGTTAGCAAATTCCAAGGTCATTTTTGTGGGGACTAGCTCGGGGAGAGATAATTGCTTCCATACACTTAAAGGCATTAAGTTGATACTAGCACCTAGATCGGCTAGGGCCATGCAATTCTCTACTCCCGGGAAGTTGCAAGGAATCAAGAAGCGACCCGGATCACCAAGTTTGGTGGGCAATTTCCTTAAGAGAACCGCAGAGCAATTCTCGTTAAGTTGGGTATTAGCAATATCAAGAAGATTTTCCTTGTCACTAAGAAGATCTTTAAATATCTTCGCATATTTAGGCATGTGAGCGAGAGCCTCGGCAAAGGAGATGTTAAAATTCAATTGTTTAAACATTTTGAGAAAGTTTGAGACTTGAATATCATCCTTGATCTTTTACTTCTCTTTCCTCAACCTTGAAGGATAAGGTATATCGGATAAAGAAGAAGGCTTTAGGGGAGTAGGATCACTCGCAACCGCGGGTGGTGGGGGAATGGGGTAAGAAGGTAAAGGAGGTGAAGAAAGTTGTTCTTTTTCCTTGTTAACAATAACGGGTGGAGGTGTAGGAAGCTTGGGTTCCATATAACCTTTTCCACTACGAGTGGTGATTGCTTTCATCTCCCCTCGTGGATTAGTAATGGTGTTACTCGGAAGAGAAACCGAAGAAGAGGGTTGATTACCTTGGAAAAGCGAACCTATCATATAACGTATATTATCCGCTTGAGTGCTGAAAGAGTCTCTCATGTCTGCGTGAATATCATTGCTTTGTTTCGCCATGTCTCCCTTCAAGTTGATGAATTGACTCTGAAGATTCGTGACCATCTCTCTATTAGCACTCATGAACGTCTCGATGTCTTGATTCAATGCCATCGGTTGATTGAGAGGTGGAGCTTGGTAAGCTTGAGAATTTCCTTGAGGTGGATATGGGTTTCTTTGGGATTGATATTGATTGTTAGCACGAGGTTGGGTTTGGTTATTTCGGTTATAGCTTTTTTGTTGGTTTTGGTTTTGAGGAGTAAAACCGGGTGGTGAAAGATAGTTGTTTGAACGATAACTTAGCAAGTTAAGGTCTCCTTGAGGACGAGCTTGAGAGCCTCCCGTAGGATAGGTACCGTATGCCGCGTTAAAGTTTTCACAAAAATTGCCTTGAGTAGAAGGACAATCAATGTAAGAATGAGGACCACCACATGTTTCACAAGAAATAGCAACGGCTTTAGCTTGTTGAGTATGGATGGTAGCCAAAATTTGTATATTTTTGCTCATTTCGATAATGGCTCGTTCCATGGTGGACATGTCGGTGGTGGACGAAGTAGATGAAACATTGACTCTCGGATTAGATCTTGAGGATGCGGATGAATCCCAATTCTTGTGGTGAGTAGTCATGTTTTCAATCAACTCTCTACACTCCTCCGGTCTCCTTTTCATAAAAGTACCACCGGTGGCGGCGTTGATCGTGTCACGATCACGAAAAGTGAGACCATTGTAGAAAGTATCAATGAGAGTGACGGGGAGCATGTTATGATTTGGACAACGGTCGATCAAATCATTATAGCGTTCCAAGCATCAAAGATCGATTCATCATTGTCTTGCATGAATCCACTAATTTGCTTATGAAGGCTCGTGACCATGGATGGTGGAAAGTAGCGTGACCAAAATCGTTGAGTCATGTCGTCCCAAGTATGAATAGAATTCGTTGGGAGACGGTCAAACCATTTTTCGGCATGGTGAGAAAGCGTGCGGGGAAATAGTTGAAGGCGAAGTACATCCATAGAAACACCGGGCATCTTCATGCTTTGAGTAATGGTAATGAATTTGTCGAGGTGCTTGTTGGCGTCATCATCCGGCAATTCGCGAAAAGGATTAGTTTGCACTTGTTGGATCATGTGATGTTTAAACGAAAACTCTTGAGCCGTGATTTTCATCAGCGCAATCGGGCCGCCGTCCATTCATCGTAGGTTGGCATAGCTCCTCCATAGTGCGTAGGACGGGTAGGGGTACATTATTGGGGTGTGGTAGATTATTATTGTTGTTGTGTACACCGGCCATGTCTAAATCTTGAAGAGTGTCGGGCTCGGGATAAGATGTTGATCGAGTACGCCTACACTAAAAAGAAAATGCAAGAGAAAATATTTTTGGTTTTATAGGTTTTTTAATTTTTTTGTGTTTTTGAAAATTTTATATTTTTGGGTTTTTGAAAATTTTTGTACTTTAAAATAACGTTCCCGAAAGAAAGGATCCCAAAATCCAATTTTTCTCACAAAAAACCGTTGATCCTTACGAAAAGAGCCGGCAGCGGCGCTATTTTAATGACAGATTTTTGGTTAGTTAGTAAAACAGTGGTTACAAGATCTTTCTTCGTGTTCCTCGTACCCAATTATATTTGTCGTTGTTTCGTTCTCGGTATCTTCTCGAATTGATCACGGTTCAAAGTGGAATTTTTGTTCTTGGTGACTAAAAAAGGGGGAGCTTTTTATCTATATCTAATTAAAAGGTAAATGCGTAAAGTAATAAAAATAAACTAAAAGCAATTAATAATAACCAAGCAAAATAATAAAGCGTGAATTTATATTAAACAGTAAAATACCTTAACTTAGAAAAACAGCTGATTCGGAATATTTCTGTTGATTCGGAATAATCACTTCATTCGGAATGAGTCTTTGTTTCGGAATATCTGCTCATGCGGAATAATTCATGCGGAATGTTACCTTCATTCGGAATAAATCTTGATCTGAAATAATTGGCTTGTTCGGAATAAATTGACTCATTCGGAAAAACTTTGTTCGGAATAAAGAAGCTTCATTCGGAATAAATCCTTGATCCGCAATAATTAACACAAAAAGCTGGTTCGGAATGTATGGATCATCCGGAGTGTTGATTCATCCGGAATAATCTAAACAAAACCCTTCATTCGGAAAACTTAGTCCATTCGGAATAATTTTAACAAAACGTTGGTTCGGAATAAATTTGACAAAAAGGTTGGTTCGGAATAAATTTTGACTTGGAATAAATAAGTTGAAAACCTTGATTCGGAAAGTTTGCTTCGTTCGGAATAATTAAACAAAACGTTTGGTTCAGAATCTAGGGAACTTTATGAAGACGAAGAACAGGGGAAACAATAAGGCTACAAATTTACACAAAAACAACCAAGTTTAATCTAAAGAATCAACCAGACTTAACCACTAATCATCTATTGATGATAAACATCAAACCAAATCAATAAAAACACAAAACCTCTTGTTTTTAGGAATCAAAATCAATAAAACAAAAACATAGAACTTAGAATCAATAAGAAAATAAAGAACAAGATTAAATGAAATATTGTATTGAAAGATTAAGGTTTAAACAATCAAAAGGAAAGATTAAACTTACAAGTTCAAAGGAAGATAAAAATCACCAAACACCTTAAGGGTGTTGGTATCCTACGAAATAAAAGGAAATAGAAAATGAAGACTAGTTTTCATGTTGTGAAGGGAAGCGTCTATTTATAGTCCTTGGGCTTGGTTGGTGAGTGGGCTTTTCTCCTCTCTTTTTGTCTTCTCGTCTTTTCAGTAAAGTTGACGTTTTCGATTCTGATTCGGGATTCTTCGATGAATAAATTCAACTCGTCTTTTAATTTCTTTGTTTAATAGACTTGAGTTCTTCGACATATGTAAATCTTCCATCTTTGGTCCTTTTCTTCGATAAATCTTCAAATAGGCCCATTGACTTCAAATCTTTTGCATCTCTTAGACTATAGACTTCGTCTTTTCGTCTTTTTCTTCGATAAAACCCGTGCAATCCCATGTTTTCTTCAATATTTATCCGGTTGGCTCTGAAAACACAACAAACACAAAAACCACGCATAATTCCAAACAAATGACATTAAATACGCGTTTTTGTCTCGTTTTAGCAAACAATAAGTGGTGAAAGGATGGGTGTTTTCACACCTATCATATAGCATACCATCAATTTCATTTACTATGTAAAGTACAATATTAAAAAATATGTTTCAAGTTGCAAATAGAGATGATAAGTATGTTGCATATGACGTGTTGAAAGAAAAAAATGTGGTCCCATTATTAGTTAACTTTATAATGACATATGTAAAAGCGGGTATTATCGATACCCGATATTCTAAAAGTTACGTGATTAACAAGTTACACGTAAAACATGAAAAATAAACGCTAAATATGAAATAAACACATCGAAATTCGGACAACATTTATATTTTGATAATTAAATGACTTAAAATACGTTAATACGTCGAATGAACGAATGACACATAAAGATTTAACGTAAATTACGAAAAATACATTTAAAATAAAATAAAATAAAAATTAAACGACAACAATAGAAAATATTAAATATCAAAACTATCGATAATAAATATAAAATTTTGGGCATTCGTCGGTATCGCGATCACTAATATTCCTCTTTACTCATCAAAAACATAAAAATAAGATATTCAATATCGGTTTCAACTTAAATCGTTAAACATAATGGTATTTAATGCCATTGAATGTTTCAAAAATATTTGAAAGATAGAATTAAGTAATGACATTATTTTTGTGGGTTTTACAATCCGAGAGTGTAATTCAGGTTGCACTCTAAGATTAGCCCAGTAACTATGATATCCACGTACCATGATCTCAATGTCTAGTCGCTCCAAGTCTCTTATAATCTCTTCCTCAATCTTAATGACGTTGATCATACCAGACTTTATACTAAGTGCATCTACCACTACATTTCCCTTGTCGGGATGATACTGCAGATTAATGTTGTACGAACTTTACACACGAACCAAACAAGTAAAGTCTTGAAATTTATGTAACGAAAAGTGTAGATAACGAACTTGATGATAGAACGAGTATGGTGATGATGAAGAACTAATAAAGATGATAAAATAGATGAAGATTAAACAAAGATTAAACTAAAAAAGAAAGATTAGATTAAGGAAAGAAGAAGAAAAACAAAGGTGGTGTTTTTCCTAGTGAGAGAACAAACACCCATTCTCTCTCTAAGATGATACAAATGGAAAACACACTTAGAAAAATGTAAAGGCACACATA
Source organism: Glebionis coronaria (assembly GCA_025667525.1). NCBI lineage: Eukaryota > Viridiplantae > Streptophyta > Magnoliopsida > Asterales > Asteraceae > Glebionis > Glebionis coronaria. Next base: position 137,301,539 of record CM046880.1, read on the forward strand.
CAAATGAGGAGGCTTAGGCCTTTTATAGTACAAGGTCTTGTGTAGGAAGGCCTTCCTCATTTGTGTGTTCGGGATTAATTCCCATTACATACATAACAATAACATAGAACTTTCGACATTGTTGAATAACATTTTCCATGAGCTTCGAAACAGTATATTATATGACCATCACTTTAAATACTTCAAACAATCCCCACCCCCTAAGGGGTGGTTATATAATATGTGACTTCACTTCTTTGACCATCACTTTAAATAATTTTAACAATCTCCCCCTAAGTGGTGGTCATGTCATATGTGACTTCACTTCTTTGTTTTGCAGACTTTGAAGCTCGTTTTCTTGAGAGTTCTTTCATAGTTTCTTTTATGACTTGTGATCTTGGATCTTTGATCTTTGCCTTGACTTGATCTTGAAACTTTCCCAACTTGTGTTCTTGTGTCTTTCCCACTTACTCATATTTTGCGTTGTCTTGAAAGCTTATTAACAATCTCCCTTGATCATCAGAGTACAAGAAGTCTTTGTCTTTAGATGTTCTTGAGCTTTATTCATTTACTTGAGTATGTGGTCTTGAATCACGACTCTTGAGATTATGCCACCGTTTGCATTCCTCTGGTTTCCCGTTATACAGTACAAATATTGTACTTGTGATTAGGTAAGTTCAAGGAACTTCCTTGACAGAGTTTCCAGTTGTGGTAGGCTTCTTAATACTTGAATATATCGAAAGATAATTCATAGTAAGGAGTGAATCATACAGTTCAATTCTGTTGATTAAGTCGTCAATATTTCCTGGAACAAGTTTGAATCAATTAAGAGTCAAACCATTGTTGCTTTCCAGTTGACATAAGTTTGATTCATATAGAATCTCACAAGTTACCTACCGCAGTGTTGTTTGATGATGACACTGGAAGGATTTCCATTCGTCACTGTAAATACTAATAAGTATTACTCTTAATGTTCTAGCAAGATCATAAAGACATTGCATAGATACCTGGAACGAGTTTGAATCAAAATAGAATCAAGCCACTGTTTCTTTCCAATTATCGTACGTTTAATTCAAGTGAATCTTACATATGACCTACCGCATTGCTGTTTGATGTTAACACTGGAAGGATTTCTATTCATCACTATGAATACTAGAGAGTATCACTCTGAATGTTCTTCCAATACCACAAGGATAGAGCGTAGGACTCTGTGAATTATCGCTTGTGTTCTAATGATGAACAACAATTGATATATTGAATAAGTGTCCTAATGAGATTTTTTGATGAATCTCGTTGGCTCTAGACTCTATAAGTGCACGTTTATTTGGTGATCGGAGGCTGGAGCAGATTGCCACCTTTTCAATATCTACTATCTCGAAGTGAGAGAGTTGATAGAAATGAGTTGAACACCGTGACAATAAACAAACTTCTTTTGAGAGAAGCTTGAGTAGGCTGGGAAGGGTCGTGCTTTGCATCACTGGGTACATGATGCTTTGTCTTCAATACCAGAAATCATCAACGTGATTATAATAGTAGATGTATTGACCCAGTTTCTACCTAAGTTGTATGAAGGGCTATTTTCTTTTCACCCTTTATCCGTACATTACTTTTTCATTCTTCAACCCCCTTAATGCTTACCAAGACGTCATAACTAGCACTTTGTTGTGATTGTTCCAGTGCTAGCTTAAATCATTAGTCGGCATTATTCCCGTACACTCAACTACTCCATCTTTCCTAAGGACTTCTAAATTCTAATAGATTGTCCCTGGGAAGATCCTTCCGGTTCTGGTGGGATCATAGGAAGAATACCTAACAACCTTTTGACACCAATATCGTCGTGAATAAATGTGTTGAAGGTATAGATATCGTAAACAGAAAAATTATTTAAAAGGCATTCAAGGTGTTGATGAGATCAATGTTTACACCTTGAAAGTTTTCTATATCACCACAACGCTCCCCCTACATATGTGCATCATAAAAGGAAAGGTTTTTGCACATATTAGGAAGATAAAGCACTTATATTAAAGATCTTATCAAAGATGAAACATTTTGAAAACATTTTATCACTATTCTCCCCCTCAAAAATTGCATGTGAATGAAATTTTTGTGAAACTAGTGATTAAACATGGAGAGAATAATGTTAATGAAATCTTTATCCTCCCCCTCGAAAAGAGATTGTAATTAAAATAGGGGAGTATATGAGCACACAATTTCGAAATACCTTGAAGAATTGTGCTCAAAATCGAGAAAACTTAATTTCCCGTTGTTGAGGAAAAATGTACATAAATGAACATTTTCCTTGAGTTCATGAGGTTAAAACTTTGAATGTTTTGTGACAATCTGAACCCGAGATAGATATACTCTCCTTTATTTAAAGTTCGAGTTACAGTCTGGCATTTAATTGTAAGTTGTATTCAGGAGCTTATAAACATGGAATGTTTTCATGGAAAGCTCAGGACCGAGAAAATTTGATTTTTTCTTGGATAAGGATAAGTTATCATCTAGGATCAACTTTCCTTTCTTTGAGGAATGAGTCACAATCTGAGGTAATTGCAAAACATTTGAGGAAAGATATAAATGATATGTTTTGAAAACATTTGAACTTTCATTATAGCTTTATGTACACACCCGTGTCGTTCTTGAGCGACATTTCTAGGTACGTCCATATTATCGAGACTGAAAGACATGTCGAGAAGAATTTTTTTTTCAGAATTTTCAATGATTTTTTAATTTTGTATTTTGTTTCTCTAGGTTTTATATTTTTATATTTTGATTTTTTAAATTTTTTCAAAAAATAATCCAAAAATGACCTTTGTAAAGCAGAAGAGGTGAAGTCGAATGTACAGAATTTGAACCCTTTGATGAAGAAGTGGGTTCAGAATCCGTTCTTGTACCTGCAATGACAGAAGAAGAGTTTGCACAAATACTAGTGTTAGGAGTAACGAATGCATTTTATACATTCAGAACACTCGCATTAGTGCTAGAGCAAGTGTCATCACTCTTCTTGATGGGAATCCACTTAAGACCAACTTCCTTGAAGATCCTACCCATTGGTTTCTAGTGACGACTAGATCTAGGAGTAGTGTTCTCTTGCACAACGGAAGACTTCTTTGGAGATAAACTATGTCCTACATTGATCTTCCTTGAAGATTTCTTGTCATTGCCTTTCTTTGTGACAGGTGTGAATATCCATGTTGTCTTATGGGATTCTGCATTCTTTCTCTGTGAGAAGGCACGAGACTTTACCTCATAGAGGTATTGCAGAATGCAATGAGCATGGTTTCCATAGTGAATGCCCTTTTGCACGTGGGGCATACAGAGAGTTTGGGATTCTCAAAAGTCCTTGTGACCTAGGATTTGCTGACTGTTCTGGCACCTTGTTCGATACACCACTACTCATTGGTGGTTGCCAATTCCTAGGTTGCTGGAAAGGGATCCTAGGTTTTGGTTGACTACCATTAGGAGTTTGTTAAACTCTAGAAGTTTTTTGTTTACTAGGTGGTGAATACATAGGGTTTACTTTCTGAATATTCCCTTTTGGCATACCCTTCCCTTGATTGTTGGTTGACAACGTCATTTGAACCTTTGGATTCCTTTGTGGGCGTAAGAGTCACACACTTAGGATTACTCTTAGGAGTAGTGCAAGGAGCATTCACAGTGTTGTGTTTAACAAAAGTGGGTTTTTGGAATGGAGGAACATAGGGTGATATGGCTGGTTTTGGAACAGTTTGTTGCACATTGGTATTAGGAGATAACCTACATACATTAGAAGTCAGTTTTCCTAAGATAGGTGGCTTTTGCCACTTTGTACGCATTGGGTTGTCTAACAACTGATTTTACAACCTTATGTTCCATCGTTTTTCCTCCCATCTTTCAAACAAGTTTCTTCAACTCATCTATCGCGATGTCTTTGTCTTGCAACTGAGCTTTCAAATCAGAAATTTCCACTCTCTTTTCGTTCAATTCGCGAAATGATTCAGAGAGTTTTACTTGTAAATTACTGTCATCTAGAAATTTTCCAACTTTGTTTTGCAAAGCAAGTTCAAGAGAATGACAATGTTTCTAAAGAAAATCATATCGGTGTTGAAGAATCGTGAACTCTTTTTTATTAACATTTGTTGAAGGCCCACTGTCACGACATTCACCTCCTAACTAATCTTGCAATAGTTCGATTGTTTGTTTCATTTCACTGTACGCTTTATCAGACGAAAGTTTGTCCTCCTTACATTCATCGCATTTTTTGACATATTTATTCCAAAGATCGGTGAATTCGTTGTCCTTTCTGATGACATAAGACTCTAGTTTCTCTTTCGTACGATCAACCTCATTTTGGAGGGTTTCATTATCCGACACATAGATGTTTACCGCAACGGGATTACTCTCATCACAATCACCACTATCACTTGCTTTCGAGAGACGTGCTAGATCGCTTTCCAGAGCTTTAATTCTTTCAAGAGATTCACCAGCCTCTTTACCAAAGATTTAAACTCTTCAACAAATTTAGCTAATTCTTTTAGAAAAGCATTTTCAAGATTGCTCATCCTAGCATCAACTTGATTAATAAGCGGATTAATCTCGTTGTGAAGAATTTTTCGAACTTCAGTGTGAACAGGCGAAGTAAAGTTTCCTCCAGTAATTTTGGCGTTAACAACCCGTTTGAGAATGACAAAATTATCTTTGAGCTCGTTTAGAAATCGGTGTGTGATACTCGGTTTAGGAGGGTCATCAGACAACTCCTCACTTGGTAGCAAAAGCATTTCAGTACTCGTTTTAGACCAAACAAAAACAGTTGGAGGATGGACTTTCAGATAATAAACGGGTGTCAATTCTTTATTTAGTTTTTGCATTTTGAAACGAGTCTCTAAAACAAGTTCAGTAGTGTCCTTAGAATCATGCACACTATGAGGATCATGCTCATCAGACAAGAGCACACTACCATTATATAGAGTTTGATTTGTGGCCTGAACTTGCTTAAGATATTCGGGATTAGGAGGAAGAGGACAACCTAAAGCCATTTTGTAACGGGTGTAATTTATCTCATTCACTTTAGGTGCGAGCATATTTATCTTCTGCATAGTTTGGCCACGTTTAACCAAAAGGTTGTCTAATTCCCTAATCCTATCCTGATCTTTGCAAAAATCCTCAAGAAGCCCATCTTCTCGAATTTTGAAATCATGTTTAAGCTTTTTCCTTTCTTCTTTTAAATTAGAAACAATAGATTTTTCAGTTGAAAGCTGTTTATTAAGAGAGGTGATTTCATCATTCAATTCGCTTATCTTTTTAGCACTACTTAAGTGTAAGGCATTTAATTTCTTAGTGGTGCATTTTCTTGATAAACTGATGTAGCATGAGCTTGTTCAAGTTCTTTAATTTTTGCATGATGAATTTCAAAGCTTTTCTCCCTTTCCTTATAACCCGCAAGCTCAATGGTCAATTTGGCATCAGTTTCTCTAAACTTATTATTAACCACATTCACAAGAGCAACATACTTGGCAAGATTATCAAATAATGATTTATAATATGCATGCGGCTCGTCAGGAAGGGTTGTAGGTTGGGCTACTTGATATCCACTAACGTCTACACTGGGTGCATTAGAAATAATATTGCTATTATTCGTTTGATCCCCGTGTGTCTCAGTGGAAGGCTCAAGTGAGTCAGTATACTCTTCCTCCTAATTAGACATATAATATAACTCATTATCATTTAGACGTGGGTGTACCGCAGATGAACCGTCTGAATCATACACAGGAGCTCTGTCATCCTGAATTACCGATGTTGATGCTTGCTGTGAATTAGCCATCAAGATGGAGTTGGTAGTCACCTCTTCTTCTTCATCATATGCTGTAGATGCCATGAAATCAAACTCTTCAGCTAGAAGTGGAATTCCTACTTCTTCCTTTTGAGGTATACAAAGTTGAGTCTAGAGATAGGCAGCATCCCTCTTCTTTTTGGCAGTACAATCACGATTCTCAATACCCACAGCATGAATATCTTGTTGATACGTCATCGTAGAATTCGTGTGAAAATCAGGATCTCAATTCGTAGACTGGGAGTTTCGGATTCTCAAAAAAATCAAATTTTGCCGAAATTTTTGAGTCCGACAAAAAATACCTCAGTCCGATATATAATAAACCGGAAATTTTTGCGAATTGCCATATTTTGAAATCGAGTTACAAATAGGCAAAAACTAGTAGGGAAAATTTGAAAATTGAAAAATTTTGACAAAAATTAAAACCGAAAAAAAATTCGAATTTTGGCCTAAAAATTTGAATTTTGGGTCGAAAAAATTTTTGTTTCGCCAAAATTTGAAATCGAAGCTTAAATGGCCTAAAAATGGTCTAGGAAAATTAATTAACCTTTTTTATTTTTTGGAAACGATGCAACGAACCTAGGCTAGATAGTGCCTACGTCTACAAATACGTGATTTCGCAATGATGCAACTGATATGATTCCGCAATATGAAACGTTTGAATTCAGCAAACATATGATTCCTCAATTATGTCATAATTACGCAATACTTGTCACAATTCCTTAGTAAGTGTCACAATTCCGCAAAAATGCTACTGTTATAATTCCGCAATAAGTGGAGTAACACAATTCCGCAATATGTGGTTTGATACAATTCCACAATATGTGTCACAATTCCGCAATCGTGTCACAATTCCGAAAAGATGCCACAATTCCGCAACACTGTTATAATTCCAAGATAATGGCCTAATTTCGCAATAATGTCACAGTACTCAATTCCACAATATCCCAATAGGTATAATTCCACAATAATCGCAAAATCAATGATTCCGCAATAATGGAAAGTCAATGATTCTGCAATGTCTCATATGGTTCAATTCCGCAATACACAAAGAGGACACAATTACGCAATATTCAAAATATTGCGGAATTAAGGCAGATTACCTAGAAAGGTGGATCTCGGAAAAAAACGAATTTTGGCACTTTTGTTCGCAACTTTTAAGGCTTTTAAGCCAACAAAAACCACCAAAATGCTAACTACGAATCCCTTGGCGAATGATACCACTTGTAGGACCTTTACACACGAAAAACCAAACACAAAAATGATAGATCTTTATGTGACGTGAGTTTTATATGACGAGATGATGACCACAAAAAAGTAAAGAACAAAGATGAAGAAAGAGATGAAGATTAAACAAAGATTTAACTAAAAAAGAAAGATTAGATTAAGGAAAGAAGAAGAAAAACAAAGATGGTGTTTTTCATAGTGAGAGAAACAAACACCCATTCTCTCTCTAAAATGATACAAATGGAAAACACACTTAGAAAAATGTAAATGCACACACACAAATGAGGAGGCTTAGGCCTTTTATAGTACAAGGTCTTTTGTAGGAAGGCCTTCCTCATTTGTGTGTTCGGAATTAATTCCCATTACATACATAACAATAACATAGAACTCTCGACACTGTTGAATAGCATTTTCCATGAGCTTCACAACAATAGATTATATGACCATCACTTTAAACACTTCTAACAAATTTCATAATCCTTCAACGGCTCTAACCATCTTCTTTGTCTCATGTTCAGTTCACGTTGAGTGAAGATGTATTTCAGGCTCTTGTGACCTATGAAGATATCGCATGATTCTCCATACAAGTAGTGCCTCCATATCTTCAATGCAAACACGACTGCTGAAAGTTCCAAGTCATGCGTAGGGTAGTTATCCTCATAAGGCTTAAGCTGCCGCGAAGCCTACGTAATCACTTTCCCATGTTGCATGATAACACAACCAAGTCCCTTCCATGAAGCATCATTGTTCATTTGAAATCCACCTATACCATATGGGAGAGTAGGAATCGGTGCACATACTAACTTCTGCTTTAGGTCTTCAAAGATCTTCTCTCTTTCTTTAGTCCAAACGAATTTCTCCCCTTTCCGCATCAGTTTGATCAATGGCAGTACTAAATGCGAAAAGTTATCTACGAACCTACGGTACTTACCAGCCAAGCCTAGGAAACTGCGAACTTCAGGCGCTGATATAGGTCTTGGCCACTTGGTCATAGCCTCAACCTTTGTTGGATCTATGGTGAATCCATTTCTATAGATAAAATGTGGCCTAGGAACACCACCTTGTCTAACCAAAACTCACACTTGGAGACTTTATCATACAGCTGCTTCTGGCGAAGTATCTATAGTACAGTACGAAGATGGTCTTCGTGTTCCTCCTTTGACTTAGAGAAGATCAGAATGGCGTCAATGAAGACAATGACGAACTTGTCCAGGAACTCATGGAAGATACGGTTCATCAAGTCCATGAAAACAGGTGGAGCATTGGTAAAGCCAAAAGGCATGACTACAAATTCGTAGTTCACATAGCGTGTACGGAAAGCAGTCTTGACGATGTCCTGCTCTTTAACCCGTAGCTAATGATAGCCCGACCACAGATCAATTTTGGAGAAGTGTTTGGCCCCTTTGAGTTGGCCAAATAAGTCATCAATGCGTGGTAACGGATATCTATTCCTGATAGTGATCTTGTTGAGCTCACGATAATCTATGCACAGACGCATGAGGTCGCCCTTCTTCTTTACGAACATAACAGGTGCGCCCCATGGAGAAGCACTCGGTCGAATGAAACAGCGTTCCAATAATTCCTACAGTTGTTTCTTTAACTCCTTCAGCTCTATAGGAGCCATGCGGTAAGGAGCTTTGGAAATTGGATCAGCTCCTAAGACGAGCTCAATATTAAACTCAATTAATGCAATGCAGTGTCTAAAAACATTGTGAGTATTAATTAATCTTTCTTAGTTTTGGTCACGACAAATTACAAAGACAATTATTGTCAAACACAATCATAAAACGAATTATCTAACAAACACTATCATCAAGGTAATAATCATTACACTAACATATCTTAATCATGCTTAGTGATCATAAAAGTGATTAGCCTTAAAACTCACTTTTGTCAAACATTACAAAAGATTTTTTAATAAACTTTATTTTTAAGAAAATGTTTTATTAAAATGAAAATGCAAATTTGAATATGGCATATTCCAAATGCCATAAGAATATCCTTTGAAGGTTTAAACAGCCTCAGATATTTCAAATTCACTAAAAGAAAAAAAGAAGAAGAGTCTATGCCGGCGGTAACCTAGCACCTATGGCGGTTCCTTATCGATACGGAACCGCGAGCTCCAATAAGGAACCGCGGCCAGATATAGCCGTTGGATGTTTTGTCCTATAAATAGTGGATCAATCTTCATTCTCATTAACCCTTTTTGTACATCTTTTTCAGCCTTCTTTCTCCTTTCAAATCCTAGTCATTTGTAAATGATCACTTAATGTGTTAAGTATGTTTACTCATGATTATCCTTTTGATCTCCTTATTTACCCTGTCCAAAGATAAGATCACTCACTCACACACTTGGATTAGAGTTGTGTACATCCATTGCACATGTGTGTGCTTGGATTTTTGTTGTGTAGATCCAGGTTACATGTTTGTACTTGGATATGATTAGTTGAGTTGTAATTAGTTGTGTTAGTTCTCACTAAACTATAAACTGATGTGGTTGTGTCTTGTGAGTTCTCACTAAACAATAAAGTGATATGTTTGTGTCTTGTAAGTTCTCACTAAAATATAAAGTGATATGTAGTTGTGTTGTGTGAAGTTCTCACTTAGCTTCAAAGTGAAGAGTCGTGAAAATTGGTTCTAACTTTGGATTAGAACTCGAAATCTAGCCTTGTGTTGGAAAATGGTGAAGTAGGCAACGTTGCAAAGATTGGTTCTACCTTTAGATTAGAAATCGACATCTATCCTTGTGTCGTAAAAGAGTGAAGTGGGCGACGTTGTGTAGATTGGTCCTAACTAAGATTAGGTCTCGACATTTAGCTTAGTGTCGGAAAATAATGTAAGCGACGTTGTAAGGTTTTCTCCACCAAGAAGGGAGCTTGTGGATATAGTGTAAATCTCAAGTAAGGTGTACTCGAGGAGTGGAGTAGGAACGAGGATAGAGCCTCGTTGCCGAACCACTATAAATCTTGGTGTCTTTCTTCTAGGTTGTTTCTTTCCTTACTCTTTACTTACATTCATTATCACTACACTTACTATACATTGTTAATGCATTAGAATTGAACCTAATCATTATGGAACAAGCTTTTAAGTAAAAGATAGTTTTTTGCACTCACCTAATTGAAAGGAAATTTAATTAGGAGATAAACCAATGAGAAACTATTTAACCCCCCTTCTAGTTTCTACAATTGGTATTAGAGCGATGGTGACACAAGATATTTGAAGTATATTGTACTTTAAAACTTGGATCGATCCGTTTTCTCCTCAAATTAGAAGGTTAAGTTGTACTAAATTTTTTCTTTGGTCAAAACTATTTTTTTGTTGAAAATAAGCCTTTTAAAATGTTAATATTGCATATTACTTAAATTAGTAGTATTAATGCATTTTAGAATTACTCTTGAAATGTATCTACTAGTTTTCATCTTGTTATGTGTAGGTACTCATGAAGATAAATCATTCTATTGATTGTGGATTGAGTTACTTACACTTGTAGAAGACTCATCTTCTTTGATTTCTAACATCATTCAATGATGATATCAAGATGGGTAGAAGTGATACTAGTCTTTGAAGACTTAGTTGTCACTATTAGTCATAGTTGGGATTTTCATCGATTCCTTGTAAGCTTGGAATGCAATTTGTGGCCAAGGTACGCTTTCTTTCTTCCACACGCCCTATTGATCATTCTTTTGATCATTAATTTACTATATGCTGGTTCTTGGCATCCTTGCCTTGACATTTATTTGTGGTTTGTGATTCTTTTCTTTTTCCCTCTCAAACCTTCATTGCTTGAATACTTGACTCACTATGGAGATGTAGGGTGAGTTAGTAGAAGCTTAAAGTATCAAGCATGATTTCCATGGTTTGCACCCTTATGGTTAGTAGGCCCTATGTCACGTGTAACTTGTGCAATTAAGCTCATCTCTAGGATGATTAGTGAATCCCTTGAGATACCAAACTACTTCATTAAGTTGTAGGTGGATTTTACACATTTGGAATTGAAATATTCCAAGGATATTGTTATTGTTAATTCTAGTAATAATTATCCGATCATGTGGGAGAGAAAGTGAATCTATAATTTGCTCATATTTTGAAATAGAATAAGACTACTCTTAAAAATGATCTTATTCTATGCATCAGAATTGCTTGGTTTAATTCATTACCAAAGCCGTTTAGACTATCGCTAGAAAGGCACGTCTTAAACCACTATATATGACACAAGCTCTTCACATCATCAATTTTAGGAATGTCATTTGTCCTTTGAGCAATGTTCTTGGTCTTGATTCACTTCTCTTGACTCCTTTCCCTTTTCTTTTTCGTTACGAGTAGTCGTTCGTTCGTTTTAGTCTTTTCCTGTCTCGATTCAACTCGTAATCCTTCAACAAGACATTATTACCTAGTGTTGTGGTGGTCCAATGATATCCTAAAAAGTTTAAGATATATTTTTAAGTATTTTAAAAATTTTGGTTTTCAAAAATTCATCGTTTTTCTTTGATAAAAACCTGCCTTTGTAGGCGGTTCTTTAGCTCGGCGGCTCGATAGCGCGGTTCCTTATCGATAAGGAACCGCGGGCAGTAGCTTTGTTAGAGCGCCAGTTTTATTAAAATATAATTTTCAAACAAGTCCTTCTCTCTCCTTCACACACAGCAGACGGTTTTCTTTTTTTTTCCACCATTGTTGAAGCTTCAAATACCTTCAATCACTTAAATGAATTGATTCAAATTCGCGGGTTTCACTCATCCATCATCCAAGATCAATTAATTGTAAGTTATTCTTTCAATTTCATCTATTTGTTCTAGGGTTCATACATTCATAATTGGGGATTTTTAAAATTGACATTGAATTAGAACCTTACTAGGAATAAGAGTTGACATAGTATTGTTACTATGATTCCTTAGGTTCATATTCATAGAGATTTCACTAAAACCCATTAGTAGAACAAATCCGAATTTTGACTAAATATTTTGGTTGATTGATGGAATTAATATAAACCCATGAACAAGTTGGTAATGGCATTGTTAAATGCTTACCTTAAAACCTTGTTTTTGAAAAACCAATGTTCTAGTTCATTGTTGATCTTACATAGTTCAATGTTTTGATCAATGGTGAAATGGTTACATTGTGAACATGAGAATGACAAGGATTCATCCTTTGTTTGTCAAGTTATTCATGAAACACATTCTCATCTTTGGAAATTTTTATTTTTAATTTTAATATGAGTGAATGGAAAAATATCTTTGTTTGTTGTATTTAGGTACTAATCATGCCTTCGGAATATCAAAGAGATCATCAAAACACTAGACGATATATGCCAAACCTTTCTCAAATTATTGCTTCTATCCAACTTCAAAACTCCTATTCGTCTCTTTCAAAACGTTGTTTCCATGAAGGTAGAACTGTTGATGAAGAAATTACGGGTTATGACTATATCAAATCTATGTTTGAGCCTACGGGGTTTGATTGTTTGCTTTACATAGATGAAGTGATATATCTCGTATTTCTTTTGGAGTTCTTTAGCACCTATTCTATCTTTGAATGCAATGGTAGAATATTTGTTAGGTTCTTATTAAATGATCAAATCATTCAATACTCTCTTGAAACCTTTGGTCAAATTCTTGGTGTGCCATTTGAGGTTACTTGTCGTTTCACGGACAAATGGAGACTTGATTCTCTCTATGAATGCAACGTAAACCTCCAAATGACAACTATGAAGTTGATCTCGATTTTATCCTTGAAATCATTTCCAAAGAGCGTGATGGAAATGCTTTGAGAAGCCTTCATTCTAATAAACGACTTGTAAATCGTTATGAGGTTCTCTCAAGCGACCTTAAGAATTTTATGGTTCGTTGGGCCGAGATCCTTAGGGAGAATGTATTTTGTCTTGGTGCGAACCGGGATCACATTCCGGCATGTATGAGGCATATGCTATTTTTCGTCTTTACCGAAACCAAGTACAATTTGGCATACTATATCGCTCGACGAATTAATTATGCTCTTTCCAAACCCAAAACAAATCTACCCTATGCTATGCTTCTTACTCGCCTCTTTAAGAGGGTTGTTCATGATTTCCCCTTCCTTGACTTCTCTCGCTTTCAACTAGTTCACTGGGTGATGTTACCTATTCAAGAGGTATATGAAAGAAAGCCTAGAAGTGATAATGGTTCGAGAAAACATAATCAAGAAGTGTCCGATGAAGAGGACTTTAATATGTCACCAAGTGATGGTGGTGACATAGGTACTAGTGCTCATGTCGGCTCTTCAAGTAACTCCCGTCAATCCACAAACCCATTCGTGGATGGACTTGAAGATTTAGCTCCTCCCCCTCACCATTCCACTAGTGAAGTACCGGAAGACCTCAACATGGAGTGTCTCTACCGTGAAAATCTTAGGACTTGAGGTGAGTTGTTCGAACATCGAGTGGACTCAAGAAAAGGATTCAAAAACTTGGGGAATTTAATCAAGGGATTTGGCAAGAAAGAAGATAAAGACTTTGATTTAATTCAAGGAGAACATGTTGTTGAACATGCTATGTGTTGAACATTTGCTTTCTTTTCTTTTATGTGTGTGTATTAACTATTACTACTTGTTTGGATTGCTAACTATTTTAATCCTTAATTAACTGTGTAATCGTTCGTTCGATTTACATAGCTTTTTGCTCATTATGTGTTTGTTAGCCTCCTAAATTTTTACTTATAGTTAACTTTGGCTTGAAATTTACATGTGAAATATGGGCTGACCAAAGTTTAAGGGAGTGCACTTTTCTGTCACCACTGGACGCGGTTCCATATCAAACCCGCGGTTCTTTAGCGATAAGGAACCGCGCACCTACATAAGGAACCGCCTGTTCCTGTTTTGACATAATCTTTTCTTTACACTCTTTTCCTTAATCTGTGTACCACTTTGATAATTTTTTTTTTTGAAAAACCTGCACGTTCCTAAACTAGGGTACCTAATTTCATTATTCACCTAAAATGATTTTAACCCATTACTAGTTTGGATCATTCCCTTCTCTTCTTAAACCATCTAATATTGATTGTGTTCTTCATCCCTTCAATTCTTCTATAAACCTTAACACACAACCATGGTGTCCACTAGAACATCCACTTCTTCCAAAACTTCTTCCTCAAAAAGAAGCCTCAAAATTAAGATCAAGATACCTAACAGTGGTTCTTCATCTTTTCACACTCTCACAAATGTGATCTCTCCCGTTCTCATTTCATCTTCACCTTCACCACCCCTTTCTCCATGCAAGACAAACTCAACCCATGGTACTTGATGGTTGAGTTTTTACCACTCTTTAGGAAAATAGGGCAAATTAGGGTAAGTACGACGATTTAGGAAAATCGTGCACAAATGACCCAAAGTGGGGATCGTTCTCAAGGAGGCTTGGTGTGTGTGTTAAGAATTGATTAATTATGTGATTATATGATTATGAGAAAGAAAATAGAAAGGGGATAAGAAGAGAATGACGGTTACGATGACGGATTATACTAAGACGAAAAGGTCGTACACGTAAAACCGTAAAAAGCACCAAAACTAAAAATTTACTCTAAAAATTCCTAAAAAGTTCCAATAAATCCTAAATAATGTAATTAGAGTTTAGAAAAAATCAAAATCACCCAAACCTTTTATTTAATTAAATAATGATTTTTTAATGCTAATTAAAGCCCTAAAAATCAATTTAATTAACAAAAAGCCCAAAATGAGTTTTATCACTTTGTAAACCTCTAAAATACCCTAACTTAATTTAAAATTATTTTTGAAAATTTTAAAATTAATTAAAACTATTTAAAAACGATTAAAAACTATTAAAACTTAAAATAATTATAAAAATTAATCTAAGAACAATAAAAATAGTCTAAAAGTTGTAAAATTCCAAACTTTATGTATTTAACCTAAGAAAAATATAAAAACTTGAAAAATCTAAATTTTAATTTTTAATAATAAAATAATATTAAAAATCCAAAATTTATAAAAAATTCTAAAAACTTGCAAACTATCTAATTTTAACCTAAATAACACATAAATGAAGTTGAAATTATCTAAATACCCTTGTTGGGCCTAGAAAATGGGCTAAAGTCCAAACAGTCCCTTAATGGGCTTAGAATTGGCCCAATAAGAAAAAGTGGCCCAAATTAGCCCCAAAACCACTACTTGACTCAAAATTTGATTCTGAACAACTTTTTACAAAGGCCCAAAAGCTGAAAATGTGAAATAAGCAAGCTTATACCGAACAGCTTATTCTTAATGGGCTTTTTGGCCATTAAGCCATAAGCTAATGCCATAATCTCAAATTAGACACACAAGCTTCTTTTGAGCTAACTAAGACTTCTGTAAAAAGAAATATGAAATAACCCAAAGGAATAAGCCAGAAAATGCAAAAAGCAATCTATAGAAAACGACAAAATAGTCGTTTTTGAGTTCTAGGCTATCCCAAGAGCTGATTCAAATTCAAAAAGCTTTTAAATGACTTAACTAAGCTTAATCAACAAAAAGTTTTCGAATAAGTTGACTCAATAAGCTGGAAAAGGGAAATAAGCACTTATGAAAAAGTCAAATAAGTTGGTTTTCTAGGAAATAGTCAAAGTCAAAGTCCAATAAGCTCCAGTTCAATCAAATGGGTTAAATAATGAAGATCTATCACAAAAAATAAATTGTTGCAGGTCTGGATAAGCCAAAATGGCTTACTGATAAGCAAACTGAAAAATTGCACTAGCAGGGGCTAGTTTTGAGTGTTGAGCAGTGGAAACTTTTTCCACTGCTTGACTTGTTGACTTTTTTTGTCTTTAGTGACTTTTTTGGAGATTCAGGTTACACAAAGGCACCCAATTGATCAGTGGATCAAGAGGAGTCAAGAACAATCAAAAAATCACAATCAGCAACAACCAAATGATACAGTTAATTCAATCGATCTCCAGATCACTCACAGACATGAACACATAAGCAGTTGAGGTTCAATAAGCACTTATAGCACAATTCAGTCAGCCAAACTTAACCAAATGCATACACAAGCAGTATTAAACTTAAATAAGCAAGTCTATACAGGTTTCATGCACTTATTCAAAGTATTAAGCAAGATTCAAGCACTTAAAGTTACCGATGAACACAAGAACATGCAGTTTTATACTTTGCTGATGCAATTGACCAACAAGCCAAATTCAAACCTCCAAATCTATCACATATGTTATATAAATGATGTTTAAGCGACTTTTAACCCTAAGCATGCATAAATTCTAGATTATACCAAAATCTTAGGTCAAAAACAGTTAGAATTAAGTAGCTATAGCACAATGTATGATTTGGTATTTTAAAGCTGAAAACTTGCAGCAAAATGCACTCAAACAAGCATATATCAGTTACCAAGCAATAACACAAACTCTTGACAACACAATACCAAGTTATGATTCAAGACAGGTAATCCCAAACACCCTTTTAACTTTTCAAATCAAGATTTTCAAAGCAAAAATGCATTCCAAGGTTACCCAAGCCCAAATCAACCCAATAACAGATGAGATAAACAGATTCAAGCAAGATTAAGCCACAAAATTCACAATAATACAAGCAACACTCAAATATCACAAATATCCAATATTTTATCAGATTTTGAGATTAAGGGTGTGTACCTCATGGATGTACATCCACACCCACGAATTTTTGAGCTTAGGTACTAGCAAGAACAAGTACAAGCTTCCACAACAAAGCCTGCTAAGATTCAACAAGGTTAGAAGCAAAATATCAAAAACAGTAAGGTTCAAAAGCCTTGATTAATGCAACTCTTGTACTCCACACTTGATTATCCCCAAGTTATAAGCTTCACCACACCTTGATAACTCAATATCAGGATGCTATGATCAGCCCTATAGCCCAAGAATTCCAAGATAGACCAAGAACTTAGCAAAATATCAAGCTTGAAGGAAAATGTGCAAACTTTTGCACACTCCTTGAAAACAGGTTTTGAGATTCAAGATTATCAAACTAAGAACAATGAGAAGCAGTAAACAACAATGGCACTTGAGATTTCTTCACAATTTCAAACATATTTCATTAAGATTGAATATATGATTTACAGAAAAGTGAACCAAGGAAAATTCAAGAGCAAGCTAAAATGTAATGAACTAAGGCCTTTATATAGGCTAAAAGTTATCTAGGAAAGCTGAAAAAAATGTAACCCTAATGTTATAGAATCCCTGAAATGCCCTTGAGAGCTTGGGCATCTTTGTAGATCATGTGACTGAATTTAGCTTGTAGCATGAGTTGGCAATGTGAAAACTTGATCAAAGGGTGAAAAATAAGCTTAGGATGTAAGCTGGAACCTTGGACGTTGGATGACTATCCTCTTCTTGTCTTCTTGCTCAAAGGTGTAGCAGGGGAGGTCCCATGTGGACACGTGAATGATGTGGTGGCCAGTATTAAGGTTGGGATGTGATTAAGAGGTCATCAATCACTAATCTGGAAGGTTTTGTGGGTTAATTGTTACACAATCAAGAAAACCCAATTTTGTATGAACATGAAGAACACCAGGTTTGATCTTTGTCTTGGGTTTAAAACATGTTTAGCGCGTGTTTTTATTAATTAATTAACATTTGAAAAGTTAATTAATAGTATCCGGGTGAGTGGAGGGTGATGTGGAGCATTGGTGGGTTTTGATTGGTTGTGGAGTGGTAGTGGGACACGTGTAAGGGAGGGGTTGGTCTAGGTAACTATCCATGTCTGCCAAAAATAACCCCTCACCTTTAATACTCCTTTCACTTTGTAAATAATAGCCTAAACCCGGATTCCCTTTGTATTTCAAGTTTCACTTTTCACACTTTTGCCCCAAATACTTTTCCAAAGTATTTTCAGGGGTATTTCTTGCCATTTCTTGATTATTGGAGGAATGTTTTGGCATTTTCTTGATTGATAATGGTCTTGACTTGTATGATTGACCTTTTGCAGGACTGAAATTGCCAAGTCATGATTAATAAGGGAGCATTTTTGCCATTTCTTCAAAGTCAGGGGTCCTTTTGGTAATTTTGATATTTTCAAAGGACCAAACTTGTAATTTTTGTAACTTGGAGTCCTTCTTGGTATGTTTTACTTTGAGGAGGATAAAGATTGACATTTTAGTTTTGTTGAGGGACTAAAATTGCCAATTAATCAAAGTGGAGGGCCCTTTTTGCAATATTGACAAACTTTAGGGACCAATCTTGTAATTGTGAAGATACAAGGGTATAAAGTGTCAATTCTTCGATATTGGAGGACCCTTCTTCATAAATCTTCAAATATTCAAGGGTTTTCTTGGAAAATTCTTCATTAGGGCATGGTTCATTGTGCGGCTTCGTTTCCCGTGTTCGTTTTTGCATGATTCTTGTGATCTTTTGGCATTTTCTCAATATCCGTACCTAAAATACACAAGAAACAAACACAAGCATATATATGGGTATTTTGATGATATTTAATGCATTTTAAGCCCTTTTTGGACGATGAGACTATGTATAAAAGCAGTCTCATCACTCCCCCATACTAAACTATTGTCGTGCCCTCACGCAATGCTAGAATAAAGTATCGTAGCATCTCCAAAATTCATTTTTATTCACTTTATTGAAGGAAAAACTAGCTACACTACTACTACTTCTACTACTTGCGTTTTAGACATAATGTATGATTTTCATCGCAAAATGGGACGTTTAGGTTCATAGAATAAGAACACGTGAATGCTTCGTTAGACATAATTTCATCGTTCTCGATTTTCACCCCAATTCCATGCCAAGCGTGCAACGATATCATTGTCATTATAAGTTAGTATTGCTAACACTACTCATATGCCCTAATCACGTACTTATCCTCCCAATTTCCTAAGTTGTATCTCTTATATTTTATTTTGTCTTGAATGTTTCACGAGGATACATTGTTTGACTTATGCGATAATAGAGATTTAGGTCTAAAAATAGAGTCCTAACGCTGTAACCAAGACCATCAAATCAATAACCCCTCCTAATTGGCAACAATGTCAAAAAATTAAGTCAACAAGAAGGATCGATAAACACGGTTTTATAACGGTTTTGAACATGAGACTTATTACTAAGACTTTTATACGCCCCCTAACAGAAGGGCCTTATTATCTTTGGTTTACCTCCATCTTTTATTCAACTTCGCCATGAAGCTTTTATTATGACTTCGGTCTTTGCCTTGCCTTTTATTATCCACCTCATCGGTAGTTTTATTAGCCAAAGACGTATATCCTCACGCAAAGGCGAATTTTGGATCTTTAAAGCTTCAAATATTAAGGCTTGATTCATTTTCAGTTTCGCATATATTTTTCGGCCTTGTGGGGCTTCAAATTGTTTGCTTGATTTAGGTGAGCACTTGAAATCTTATTATTGGGTGAAGCTTTTGATTATTTGGGTGCCAATACTTCAAAACCGTGACGCTGGCGATACCTTAATGTCTTCCCAAATTAATTACAGGAAAGCTACTAGAAAAGACTCGAAACCCAACAATCCCAACTAAACCGCTAAGTCAATATTTATTAAGCAAAAAATATTTACAAGTGAAGGGAGAATAAGCAAAAAACGAGAACGCATGAGTTTTTGAAAGAATACGAGTACTCTACGTTTAGCATAGTAACTTATAATTAACCCTATCATTTCTCGTCCTCATTTAAGAGACTTAGCCTAATGTGAAGTTAAGGAATCAAAGCTAAGTGCTCAAGATGCACGGTCGAGTCAAAAATTACTCTTATTCTCGCCATCAGAAAATCTAAATTCGTGTCTTCAAACACTTATAAAACATGAGAAAATTTTTAAAATTTGGCCATTTTTAGCCTTATTTTGCAACAAAACTATAAACAAAAAGATAAACTTTGGAAAGCGTGAAGGTTTGGCAAGGCAAGTATCTATTCACCCCCATACTAAAGTTAAACATTGTCCTCAATGTTTCGAGTTTAGGGGTGTAAACACCCCCATAATAGAGACGTAGTCGAATGCCTAATCTAGCATGGAAAGGGTGTAACCGTTGAATTTAAAGCCGTTTATGAAGTGTGCTAAAAACCTAAAGTTAGAACATCAAAAGGATATATCATGGATATTGAGAAAGTCTTCAAAACAAACGATCGAGTTCTCCCATAAAACGAACACGAGAGGCTCCAATCGTGAAGATAATGATCATCTAAAATTCACAATTCACAAACAACCACGGTGTAGAAATTAGAAGGGGGGGGGGGGGGGGGGGGTTGAATAGTTTCTTATAATTTACTTTTTAAAAGGTGGTTTTCAAAAATCCTTTTTCAAAAACATAGACTTAAGGAAATGTGTGAAATCTTCTTATGCACAATATGAACAATGATAGTGTAACTAAGCTAATACTAACAAATATATATGCACAAAGAATAAAGAATGTAAAGAGTTAAGGGTAAAGAAAGATCAAACCGAACACCAAGGATTTATAGTGGTTCGGCAACGAAGCTCACTCCTCGTTCCTACTCCACTCCTCGAGTACTCCTTACTCGAGAGTTCACTACACAACAAGCTCCTTATGGTGGAGAAAACCGTACACGTCGCTTAACCAATTTCCGACTCTAAGCTAAAAGTCGAGCCCTAATGGTAGCTAGGACCAATCTACACAACTATACTTAGTACATACACAACTTCCAAATAGACACAACTACTTGGATCTTCTCAACTAAGACACAACAACAAATGTATAAAAGTAGATCTTCAATGGATCTTTGGTGGTGGACTTAACACTTCACAAGGATAGTGTTCTTCTCTTTGCACTTGGAGAGGAAGGGATGGAAGAACAAGATTCACTTCTTAAACAAGTAGTAATCAAACAAATGATCAAAGATTTGAGTGATTAAAGAAGAGAGTTTGAATCTGGAAATAGATGTGCAAAATAGGTGAATTAAAAAGCTTAGAATGGTCCACTATTTATAGGACAAAGGGCCAACGGCTATATCTGCCCGCGGTACCTTATCTTAGCCGCGGTACCTTATCGATAAGGAACCGCCTAGGAGCTAAGGTACCGCTGGACTAGACTCCGCTCCCTTTTTGTCCTTTAGTGTTGGAGGTCATATCTGGTTTAAAAAATATCCTGATGGAATATTCCTAACCAAATAAGAATATGCCATTTTCAAATTTTCAAATAATTAATTTAATAAAACATTTTCTTAAAAAGAAAGTTTAATAAAAACTTGTCACACTTAATAAAAAAGGAGTTTTAAGAAAAGATTAAATCACTTGATCACTTGATTAAGGTTAGTACTTGTTTATCCATACCTTAAGTGAAAATGGGTAAAATGAAAAATACTTGAACTCAAGAATTCGTTTTTCGTTGTTTTCGTAAATGCTTGTTTTTACATATTGTCGTAATCAAAACTAAGCAAGACCGAAAAATGCAAGTAACGTTTTTAGACATTATTGCATTAACAATCTCCCCCTTTTTGATTCCGACAATACATAAATTCAATCACACAAAAAACAAGATTTTCGAAGACGAGTTTATTCATTTCTCCCCCTTTGTCGAAGCAAAAAGGTTGCACAAGTCGGTCTTGAAGAAACGGACTTTGCAAAGACTCCCCCTTGGTGCTTACTCCCCCTAGCTTGGGGCACCGAGGAATCGAGATATGGTGACAAGCTACATAGTAGGGTTAGTTGAACAAAAGAAACAACCAACAATATATAGCAATAGGTCACGAAAAATAAAAGAGAAGAAAACAAAAAGACAAAGATCCAAGATTGGTTACTAAAAAAACATCATACAAAGATGTATGGAAAAAGAAAAGAAACAAGCCAAAAGCATAAATCTAATCCTAGTTATTCTAGAATTATAAGATTTGCTTGAATTTGGTGACTTGTGGATAAGCAACCAATGCTTATATGAAAGACAAGGTAATGGCGGAGGGTGGTGGTGGTGGCTTGTTGGAGCTCATAATCAAAGTGAAGAGGAGGCTTGATTAAGAGACTCTTGATGTAGCTCAACTCCTCATAGATGTGTGCCATAGCAAGATGTTGATATTGACAACAATGACAATATGTTCCATGGTGCATGACATTATCATGAGAAGGAGGAAGAAAACTAAAGGGTGGTGGTGGAAGAATAGATATTCCACAATCAACATTCTTGGAAGGAGAGATGTGATTAAGAGTGTTCTTGGGTGGGTTTGGATTGTAATGGTTTTTGGGTGAGTTGGGATTGAAAGAAATTGGAGAAAATGTAGGAGATTCAAGGCTTTCATGTGGAGAATAAGACATTTTGGGATGTGAAGTAATTCAAAATACTTATGGTTTAAATAGGGAAGGCTTAGGGTATTTTTGGGGTGGTCAAAGGGTTTGAAACAAAGATTCTCAAAAAATGTTGGAGCAAAGATGGAGTTTCATAGAAAAACCCGAAAAAGGAAGGCATTGTACGCGGTTCCTTATCATGCCCGGCGATTCCTTATCACTAACGAACTGTGGTTCACTTATGGAACCGCCTACAGGGGCTGTGTTTGGTGTTTGGTGGAAGATTTGTCAATTCAGAAAATCTTATTTTTCTAGTCTAACTTATCAGAGGGATATGCTTAAAAAGCAAAGATAGACAAAGAAAACATATACAAACTTACCAAATAGAGATTTGACCAAAGTACATGGATTAAAAGATCGATGTAGGATGTGTGTAAGACAAGACCTTAAGTTATGACACAATGATCCTCCATGATTCTATCTTGTTCTTGCTATGTTTGAGAGAATCATACATATGAATTATGTAAGCTTTAGATTAATAGCGAGAATCTATGAAAAACCGTTTTTAGATTGAATTAAAAATGTCAAAAGCATTTCTCAACCATTTTCGAAAGAGAGGGTTTATTAAAAAGAGTTTGGAAGACTCAATAACTCAAAGTGGTAAAATGAGACACACAAAGAGAAGAAGGTAAATAAGGAAGATGTTCCATTAATCCTAGACCTAGACGCAAGTAATTAAAAGGTTCCCTCTTAAGTAGCTTAGTGAAGATGTCGGCTAAGTTTTCCTCGGAGGGTACCTTCTCAATTGAAATGTTCCCCTTTTGAACATTATCCCTAAGGAAATGGTGTCGAATTTCTATGTGTTTGGTTCGCGAATGTCGCACGGGATTCTTGCTAAGGTCTATAGCGCCTTTATTATCGCACATGATGGGAACATCATCAAGAGAAATCCCGTAATCAACAAGCGCTTGCTTCATCCATAGAGCTTGTTGGCATGCTTTTCCGGCAATCACATACTCGGCTTCCGTGGTGGATGTTGCAAGATCGGTTTGTTTCTTGGAGAACCAAGAAGTTAAACAACAACCCATGAAGGTTCAAACTCCAATAGTGCTTTTCCGGTCCACATAGTCTCCCGCATGATCTGAGTCCGCGTAGACAATGGTTTCTACGCCGGTCCCTTTAGGATACCATAATCCTAAATGTATAGTGCCTTTAATGTATCAGAAGATACACTTAACCTCTTCAAGGTGAGAGGTTTTGGGAGCCTCTTGGAAGCGAGCACAAAGGCAAACACTAAACATGATATTCGGTCGAATTTTCGTTAGGTACAACAAACTACAAATCATACCTCTATATTTGGTGTTGTCTACCGACTCACAATCATCATCTACGGTGAGTTTAGTATCCGAGGCCATTGGGGTCTTCATTGGTCTAGATTCTTCTAATCCAAATTTCTTTAGCATTTCATTAGCATACTTAGATTGACTAAAGAAAATACCATCATCCATTTGTTTAATTTGGAGTCCTAAAAAGAAGTTAAGTTCTCCCATCATACTCATTTCAAACTCATCATGCATGATTTTGGCAAAGTCATCACACAATTCTTGACAAGTTGATCCAAATATAATGTCATCAACATATATTTGTACGATTATGAGGTGAGAACCTTTCTTCTTCGTAAAGAGCGTGTTGTCTACCATCCACATGGTATACTCATGTTTAACAAGAAACGCTTTAAGTCTATCATACCAAGCTTTGGGTGCTTGTTTGAGTCCATAAAGTGCTTTCTTAAGCTTGTAAACATGATCCGGTATCTCAAAATCAATGAAGTCGGGAGGTTGAGCCACATATACATCCTCAATGATCAAACCGTTAAGAAATGCACTCTTTACATCCATTTGTTAAAGCTTAAAATCTAAGGCACGAGTGTAGGCTAAGAGGATTATAATGGATTCTAATCTAGCTACCGGTGCATATGTCTCGTCATAATCAATCCCTTCTTGTTGATTATAGCCTTGAGCTACAAGTCTAGCCTTGTTACGAGACACAACGCCATTCTCATCTAACATATTCCTAAATACCCATTTGGTTCCTATAATGGTAGAACTTCTAGGTGGAGGAACAAGTTCCCAAACATCATTGGCAATGAATTGATTCAATTCTTCTTGCATCGCAATGACCCAACTCTAATCCGTCAAAGCTTCTTTAACATTCTTTGGTTCAATCAAGGAGACAAAACAAAAGAAGTTGCTTTGGTTTTGGACTTGAGATCTTAGGGTCCTTTGATTTAAGTCACCAATTACATTATTGAGAGTATGATCCCTAGATTCCTTAATGTTTACTTCCTTTTCAACACTAAGGTCTTCAACTCCTATTTTTCTAACCTCTTTGGCTTTAACTACTTCTAATTCATCCAAGTCATCATCAACCAATGGTGGTGTCTTGGGTGAAGGAGGGGTTTCATCAAACGTTACGTTGAGTGATTCTTCAATAACCCCTGAGGTTCTATTTAGGACTATGTAGGCTTTGCTAGTTTGGGAATAACCTAAAAGGATACCTTCGTATGACTTTGGGTCAAACTTGGTAAGGTAGTCATTGGTGTTGAGGATAAAGCACTTGCTTCCAAACACCCTAAAGTATTCCAATGAGGGTTTCTTACCTTTAAGAATCTCATAGGGGGTCTTTCCTAGGAAAGGTCGAATAAGAATTTGGTTGAGAATATAAGTCGATGTGTCCACAGCATTGCACCAAAACTTTTGAGGCAAAGATTGCTCGTTTAACATCGTCCTACTCATCTCTTGGAGAGTCATATTCTTCTTTTCAACTACCCCATTTGATTGTGGAGTGCGAGGAGTCGAGAAGTTATGGGTAATACCATGAGCTTCACAAAAGGCACCAAATTGCACTTCATTATCAAATTCCCTACCATGATCCGTCCTAATAGAGACAATTGAACATCCTAGTTGATTTTGAATTCTTCGACTAAAGATTTCGAAGTGATCGAAATCTTCATTCTTAGATGCCAAAAATCTAGTCCAAGTGAATTGATAGGTGTGTAAACACCCATCCTTTTTACCACTTAATTACAATAATAACCGAGCCAAAAC
The DNA here is from genome assembly GCA_025667525.1 of Glebionis coronaria. NCBI lineage: Eukaryota > Viridiplantae > Streptophyta > Magnoliopsida > Asterales > Asteraceae > Glebionis > Glebionis coronaria. The sequence goes on from CM046880.1 coordinate 137,326,855, forward strand.
GTGTATTTTATGTCTTTTATGTCGGAATTATGCGTGGTTTGTGTTTTTGTTGTGATTTAGGACGAAATTGTGAAAAGGGGAGAAAACACGGCACTTACGGACTTCTATTGAAGAAAAAGATGAAAGACGAAGTCGAGAAGTCAAGAGTGCAAAAAGAACGGAAGTCCAAGACCAATTCTGAAGATTTATCGAAGAAAAAGTCAAAAGACGGAAGTTTACCAAAAGCCGAAGAACTCGAGTCTTAGTTATTGAAGAATTAAAAGACGAGTTTAAAGAAATCCCGAGCCATAAGTCATTAAAGTCCAAGATTAACAAAAGATTAAGAAGGGAAGGACTTAATGGTGCAATTAAGAAGAAATGAAGGAGGGGAGGAAGCTTCCTAATCCTCCCCTATATATAGTCATTAGTATTTCATTTTTTACTCTTGTTGGCTAAGGTGACAATTAGTCTTCCACATTTTAATTTCTTGTCATTTACTTTTCATGTCAAATTTAAATACATGTTTTGCACCTTAATTACCCTTTAATTCCAAGTAAGTGTTTTTAATTTTGTTGCTCTAATCTTTATTTACATTTGATCAAGTTTCTTTTCATCATTCTCCTTCTACTTTTCTTCTTTTTGTTTCGGCTCTATTTTAGATTAAGCTAGCTTTTGCTTAATCCATTTGCTTATTTGATTAAAGGTTTTGTCTTTTTTTTCCTTTTAAGTGTTCATACGAAATTAGCCATAAGTTTGACAATCTTATGTGTTTATTTGGTATTTGGCTTAATCAGTTTTCATGTTTTCTTAAAAGTTTTACTTTTTAAATTGTATTTCATTAAGTTTCATTTTATAAATTTTGAAAGGTTTTTACTTTTTAGCTTATTGTTTCGTTTGTCTTCATTTCATTTAAGACATTGTTACTGCTTATAGTTCTAGCTTATTTGGTTCTTGTGCTTATTACGAATTGTGCTCCATCAGAAAGTAAGGGATTTGGCATTGCGATAGCTCGACTTCTCCATATTTCGATTGTGACAGAATTAGATCTAGGGATTCCACATTGCGACGGGGTGCATTCTCCACTTTCCGATAGTGATAGTATTGGGACTAAGGTTTGGATTCCGATCCGGGATTGCGATAGAGTGAAATATCCCCTTATTCCGATCAAGATTCCGATCGCACATTGCGATCAGGATTGCGACGGCTCTTAAGGCTTCACTAAAACGAAGTGCTGCCCAATTCTCCTAAGCAACATTCCGATCTGGGGATTGCGATCTAAAGCTTTCCGATCTGAAGCTTTCCGATCTGAACAATATTCCAATCAAAGGTAAATTATTCCGATCAGGGTTGGTTCTACACATTCCGATCTGGGGTTGTTTGGTTATTCCGATCTGAAAAGGTGACATATTCCGATCTGGTGTTTTCAATCAACATTCCGATAGGGGGGTTTGTGTTCATTCCGATGGAGAGTCTGATCGGAATATATTCCAATTAGGGTGGTTTACATATTTTGTCTTGTTTAATTTTTAAGTTATCATTTTAATTATTTGTCTAATTTTAATTCTCGTCACGCTTTAATTTTAACTCGTTTAATCAATTCACTTTCCGTCAAGTTTTAAATATTGCACCCTTACTTTTAATTAGACTTAGATTTATTATAACGCCATTTTAATTTTAACGCCATTTTACTTTTACGACATTTACTTTAATTGTTTTGCACTTTTTATTTTAATATAATACAACGACACAAACTTTTTGTTTCACCAAAGACAGCAGAGTCGCACATTAAACTCCTTTTTCAATTCGAAGAGACGTACTTAAACGGATCTTTGTACCTGGCCAAAAGCCTTGTATTAAATGGCGCCGCTGCCGGATCTTTTCGTAAAGATTAACGGTTTTCTGTGAGAGACGCGTTGCTTTTTGGGATCCGTTCACTCGTGAGCGTCATTTTTCTTGCATAAAAAATTCAAAAAATCATAAAAATTAAAAATTGATAAAAATCCATAAAAATTAAAAATTTCAAAAATCCAAAAAGATTTTATCTTTATTGTGTATATATATTGTCTTTGTGTTTGGTTTCTTTTTCTTTTGCATTTTCAGGTGTATGCGTACTAGATCTTCTAATTATCAAGAGCCCGAGACTCGAGAAGATTTAAGTATGTCAGGTGTTAACAACAACAATAATCCACCGCACCTCAACAATAACAACAATGTTCTTCCACAGCCCGATCTTCGGACAATGGAGGAGCTTTGTCAACCTACCATGTTTGGACGAGGAGGACCGATTGTGCCGATGCAAATCAACGCTCTAGAGTTTTTGTTGAAGCACCACATGATCAGCAAGTGCAAACTAATCCATTCACCGGAATTCCTGATGATGATGCCAACAAACACCTCGACAAGTTCATTACAATCACCCAAAGCATGAAGCTGCCTGGTGCCACAATGGATATTCTTCGCCTACAACTCTTCCCACATACTTTATCGCATCATGCCGAGAAATGGTTTGATCGTCTCCCGAAGAATTCTATTAACACTTGGGATGACATGACTCAACGCTTTTTGTCGCGCTACTTTCCACCATCCATGGTCACAAGCCTTGGCAATCAAATCAGCGGTTTCATGCAAGATCCCGATGAATCTCTTTTTGATGCTTGGGAAAGATATAATGTCTTGATTGATCGTTGTCCAAACCACAACATGCTCCCTATGACCTTAATTGATACTTTCTACAACAGTTTGACTTTTCGAGATCGTGATACGATTAATGCAGCCACTGGTGGCACATTCATGAAAAGGAGACCCGAGGAGTGTAGATAGCTTATTGAGAACATGACTACTCACCACAAAAACTGGGATTCCTCTGCTTCTTCAAGGAACAACCCGAGAGTCAATGTCTCTTCTACTTCAGCAAACCCTGATATGACCGAACTCACCCGCATGATGACTGAAATGAGCAAAAGTATCACGCTTCTCGCTTTAAACCAACAACAACAACAAGTTAAAGCGGTTGCCAATCCTTTTGAAACATGTGGCGGTCCTCACTCATACACCGATTGTCCTTCTTCAAGAAAATCCGGAAAATGTGTATGCAGCTTATGGTAATTATTAACCGGAAAATTACCAAGCTAGACCTCAAGGGGATAGAAATTTGCTGAGTTACTGATCCAACAATTACCTTTCACCCGTTTTTCTCCTCAAAACAAAAACCCCGCCAACAACTACACTAGAAGCAACCAAATCCCACCAAGAGCTTCTAATCCTTATCACCCACCCGCTCAACAAACCCCACCCGATGTTGAAGCCATCATGAAAACTCAAGGTGAGCAAATCAAGAATCTGCAGAGCCAACTTATCAATCTTAAAGGAGATATTACCAAGCAAGGAAATGAGATAAGATCCGAGCTTCGAGATAATATCCAATCTTTCTTCAGCAATCAAACAATTGATTTGAAAAATATGCTTGCTAGTTTCTTGCCCGCCGCTCAACCTTCTACTTCAAGTTCTTTACCTTCAAACACCGTCACCAATCCGCGGGCAAATGTGAGTGCTATTACTACCCGTAGTGGAGTCACCATCGTAGGACCACCAATCCCACTCCCATCATCTACACCTCCTCCACCACCATTTATCCCTACTCCTCCTACACCTAGTATTAGTGCATCATTACCGTCTTCGCCTCGTCATGACGATGTTCCTAGGAAGGACCCTTCAACATCTCAACTTTTACCTGCTACGCCGTCACCTTCACCACCCAAACCCAATATCCCTTATCCCTCTCGTTTAGGCAAGACCAAAATGCTAACCAAGGATGACTCTGAAGTGTCGCGCTATGTGAAGATGATCTCTCAAATGAACTTCAACATTAGCTTTCTCGAAGCACTTGTCCACATGCCAAAATTTGTCAAAGCATTCAAGGAATTGCTTAATAAGAAGGAGAAGCTGATTGAGCTCGCCAACACACGCTTAAATGAAAACTGCTCTGCAGTTATTCTTAAAGAACTTCCGGAAAAGCTTGGAGATCCCGGTCGTTTTGTGTTGCCTTGCGTTTTCAACAAAACTGAAGAATTTACTGCCCTTGCTGATCTCGGGGCCAGTATTAATCTTATGCCATTGAGTGTTTGGAAAACACTATCATTGCCCGACCTTACTCCAACAAAGATGACTCTTGAACTTGCAAATCGCACTCTCGCTTACCCTGTTGGTATAGCCGAAGACGTGTTCATCAAAGTTGGCACATTTACTTTCCCGGTCGACTTTGTCGTTGTTGATTATGAAATGGACCCTCGTATTCCTTTAATACTTGGTCGGCCATTCTTGAGAACCGGACGAGCTCTAGTTGATGTTGCCGAAGGTGAGTTAATCTTAAGAGTCGGGAATGATTCACAAGTTTTTAAAAAGGGGAAGCTTACAAGTAAATCCTTTGGAGGCCGAGAATCAGTGAATATGATTAATGTGCTTGATGACTTTGTTGTCTACAACAATCCTCTATTCGAGTCTTGCAATGATAATCCACTTTTACAAGATGATGTGGATGATTCTCTCTCCAATTTGGACGCTTCTCCTATTTATGATTCTCCACCGATCTTCGATGCTTATGATGATAATTCTAGCTCAGATTTGGATGATTATGACGACCTTACTTCTTAGTATCCCGACCTGCCCACGTATGATGATTTCGATGAGGCTGATACTCTTTCGAGCGATTCTTCACATAATGAAGATCCTCCGCCATCACTCGATCCTACTTTGGACGATTACTCATTTGAGGCAGATTTCTCTACATTTCTCAACACTTACTTCCCTCATGAGAGTGATGCTCCTCCTTTGGACTTTGAAGATTATCGTCTTGATCCTACTTTGGATTTGAAGAACATTCTTTCAAAGGAGAAGAAACCGGTCGACACCAATATCCGCAGCACATATGATTTAACACCTCTTTGTCCCCCTTCTGAGGACGAGGTTGTGCTTCTTCGCGGATCTTCTTCCCATTCTGCTGAGCCTGAGTGCTATTTTCCCCTAAAGGAAAAGGTGTTTGACCCTAATATTCAAATCTTTAAGCCATCTTAGTATCCACTTGATGAAATAAAAGGAAAACTCATTGGAAATTTTGAAGACATGCTTGCACCTCACCATACTTGCTTCCACCGGGCTCCATCGCTGCTTAAGGGAACCTTGCCTACTCTTCTTTGGCTTGCCTTGTTCGCCTTAAGCTTGTGCATTTGATGGGCGAAAACTATGTCTTTGATCCTGGTGGATATGTTTCATGCTTCTTCCTATGATGATCAAGGTCGAGTCAGGCTCACGACTCGGTAAACAAAAATCAAGCGCTTCTTGGGAGGCAACCCATGCATCTATCATTTCGCTTTCTTTATCATAAGTATAGGGAGAGACCCATTGGTTTGCTATTTTCTCCCCTCTTCTCTTAATCAGGGATTCGAGCTCAATGATCCACTCTTGATGATTCTTCACGAACCTTGATTCCATGTCCACTTCTTCCTGGTTCTATCCTAAACTCTTTTCGATTCACTATTTTATATTTTCTCAATATTAAAATAGGAATCTCTTTAGTTGTCCTTTCCTTATCGAGATTTAAACAACGTGCACAATGTCCTAAGTGTAGGGGAGTTTACTCCCACATGCTTAAACATTGAGGAAAATGTTTATGTTAAGTGTAGGGGGGACTTCTATCGAAGTTAAGTGGCCTTTTCCTTGTATTTGTCCTCATTTTAACCGGAAAATCAATTTTTCGACATTTTTCAAAAATTTTGATCTATTTTGGCCTATTAGTTTTACCCTTTTGTATAGTTATTTTCTTTCCTTAGTAGAATAAATTTTTAATAAAGTGGTTTTAATTTTCAAACGTTGTGAATCTTTTGACTCAACCCGAGTTTTCTTATCTAAGTTTACTCTAGCTAGTATCCTTAACGTGTTTAAGTCAAGTTTTGCTAGGCTTTTATATAGGGAGCTATAAAACGCGAAAGTCTTAACTCTCACGGGTTAAGAACAAAAACTTTTCGCAAGTTCCTATAATTGATCCTGGAGAGTCGTTTATCAAGGGAACTTTAAAACGCGATTTCTAAACTTGAAAATGTCTAAGAATTTGCAAGATCCTATAGGCAACTCGAAAACCCAAAACTTTGATTTAATAGGCTAAGCATCCACGAGTCTCATTCCTTGAGATTTTAAACTGTGGAGAACGAGAGATGATAGAGCCAATTATAAGTTCGGTATTCTTTCGGGAATTTATGTGAGTTAATTATAAGCCTATTCTCCCATCGCCTGTTAATAAATTTATCTGCAATAAATAAGGTTGTACGATTTGAAAAGTTACTTAGCTTCTAGCCCAAGATCGTTTAAAAGTTGCTCGGTAAGGATTAGAGTTCATAGCCAAGGCATAACTTATTGAAGTGAGATGCGAAGATTGGCGAGTCCAAAAAGGTCCTAACAAGTCATGAGGGCTACATTTTGTTGCTAAAGATCCAAAGTGATGTGAAGAATCATTTATCGAAAATCAATATGAAGTATCGAGACACACGACGAAAAGCAAAAACTCCCCAAAAGTCATGGAGAAGTGTAACCCTAGCAAGGTATGAGGATAAATAGATCCAAGTCGTAAAAGGAGGCGGATCGTTGTATATCAAAGTCCAAAATAAAGATTGGATAAAAATGAAGAAGTCGTGGTCCATATATGAAAAATCTTTCAAAATTTCAAGTGAAGAAATTCCTATTATGAAGAGAAGGCCATAATTTCATGAACGACTCTCAAGGTTTGAAGTATGAAGTCGCTGCCAAATGTCCGAGAAAGGTCTCAAATCGCGAAGCGAGTTATGCCCAGATATGAACTTTATGAGGTCCCGAGAAGCAGTTTTAAAAGATTTTGTCCTTGAGCTAACTATTGATTAAATCGTTCACTTTATTTTTGGCCTAAATAACTATCGAAATAAGTCAAAAAATGCATCTTCGTGATCATTCAAGACAACAATAAAATATAAGAGATACCCCGAGGAATAAGGGAGTCTAAGTGAGTAATTGGCCCACATGAGTTCGTGGTAGTTTACTAACTTATAATAACAATGATCTCGTTTTTAAGCTTGGTTTGGAGAAAGTGAAAACTTGAGAATGGTGATTATTCATGACATTTCCAAAACCCAAGGTATGCTTTTGATTTCTTTACTTTTAATGTTTATAGTTTTCTATCTCTTTAATAAAGGCCAATATGGATTGATTATGATGAAAAATGTAAACGTGCTTTGAACTAATGCATTGCATGAGGGCATTACAATGGTCAAGTGTAGGGGATTTGATAGGTGTGTAAACACCCATCCTTTTTACCACTTAATTACAATAATAACGAGCCAAAACGTGTATTTTATGTCGGAATTATGCGTGGTTTGTGTTTTTGTTGTGATTTAGGACGAAATTGTGAAAAGTGCAGAAAACACGGCATTTACGGGCTTCTATTGAAGAAAAAGATGAAAGACGAAGTCGAGAAGTCAAGAGTGCAAAAAGAACGGAAGTCCAAGACCAATTCTGAAGATTTATCGAAGAAAAAGTTAAAAGACGGAAGTTTACCAAAAGCCGAAGAACTCGAGTCTTAGTTATTGAAGAATTAAAAGACGAGTTTAAAGAAATCCCGAGCCATAAGTCATTAAAGTCCAAGATTAACAAAAGATTAAGAATGGAAGGACTTAATGGTGCAATTAAGAAGAAATGAAGGAGGGGAGGAAGCTTCCTAATCCTCCCTTATATATAGTCATTAGCATTTCATTTTTTACTCTTGTTGGCTAAGGTGACAATTAGTCTTCCACATTTTAATTTCTTGTCATTTACTTTTCATGTCAAATTTAAATACATGTTTTGCACCTTAATTACCCTTTAATTCCAAGTAAGTGTTTTTAATTTTGTTGCTCTAATCTTTATTTACATTTGATCAAGTTTCTTTTCATCATTCTCCTTCTACTTTTCTTCTTTTTGGTTCGGCTCAATTTCGGATTAAGCTAGCTTTTGCTTAATCCATTTGCTTATTTCATTAAAGGTTTTGTCTTTTCTTTTCCTTTTAAGTGTTCATACGAAATTAGCCATAAGTTTGACAATCTTATGTGTTTATTTGGTATTTGGCTTAATCAATTTTAAAGTTTTCTTAAAAGTTTTACTTTTTAAATTGTATTTCATTAAGTTTCATTTTATAAATTTTGAAAGGTTTTTACTTTTAGCTTATTGTTTCGTTTGTCTTCATTTCATTTAAGACTTTGTTACTGCTTATAGTTCTAGCTTATTTGGTTCTTGTGCTTATTACGAATTGTGCTCCATCGGAAAGTAAGGGATTTGGCATTGCGATAGCTCGACTTCTCCATATTTCGATTGTGACAGAATTGGATCTAGGGATTCCACATTGCGACGGGGTGCATTCTCCACTTTCCGATAGTGACAGTATTGGGACTAAGGTTTGCATTCCGATCCGGGATTGCGATAGAGTGAAATATCCCCTTATTCCGATCAAGATTCCGATCGCACATTGCGATCGGGATTGCGACGGCTCTTAAGGCTTCACTAAAACGAAGTGCTGCCCAATTTTCCTAAGAAACATTCCGATCTTGGGATTGCGATCTGAAGCTTTCTGATCTGAACAATATTCCGATCAAAGGTAAATTATTCCGATCAGGGTAGGTTCTACACATTCCGATCTGGGGTTGTTTGGTTATTCCGATCTGAAAAGGTGACATATTCCGATCTGGTGTTTTCAATCAACATTCCGATAGGGGGGTTTGTGTTCATTCCGATGGAGAGTCTGATCGGAATATATTTCGATTAGGGTGGTTTACATATTTTGTCTTGTTTAATTTTTAAGTTATCATTTTAGTTATTTGTCTAATTTTAATTCTCTACGCTTTAATTTTAACTCGTTTAATCAATTCACTTTCCGTCAAGTTTTAAATATTGCACCCTTACTTTTAATTAGACTTAGATTTATTATAACGCCTTTTTAATTTTTAACGCCATTTTACTTTTATGACATTTACTTCAATTGTTTTGCACTTTTTATTTTAATATACTACAACGACACAAACTTTTTGTTTCACCAAAGACAGCAGAGTCGCACATTAAACTCCTTTTTCAATTCGAAGAGACATACTTAAACGAATCTTTGTACCTGGCTAAAAGCCTTGTATTATGAATCTAGAATAGTCATTAACTATAACTAGGGTATAAAGGTTACCTCCATAACTCCGTATGGCGGAAGGTCCAAAAAGATCCATATGTAGGAACTCTAAGCACCGAGAGGTCGAAACCAAATTTTTGGCTTTGTGACTTGAGTGAACTTGCTTTCCAACTTTGCAAGCATCACAAAAGTGACTATCAAACTTAATCTTGGGGAGGTGTCTTACCAACTCCTTAGAGACTAAAGATTGAATTAATCGCATAATAGCGTGACCTAATCTCCTATGCCAAAGAGTAGAACTATCATCTATAGTCGCAAGACATATGTTGTCTTTTGACTTCTTATTGACCATCATAACATAAAGCCCATGTTTTCTAATACCTTTTCCAATGACCTTTCCATCTTTTACGATTTCACTGTCATGTTCCGAAAAGATGACCTTACACTTATTATCACAAATTTGACCTATACTTAAAAGGTTAAACCCTAATTTATCTACGTGCTCAACAATTTCAATGGTCATGGAGTCAAGAGAAACCATACCTTTGCCAATGATATTACCACGTAGACTACTAGCGAATGTGACGTTACCTCCATCATATGCTTTGTAATGCGAGAACAAACTTCGATTACCCGTCATGTGTTTAGAACATCCACTATCCTTAATCCACTCATCGGGCTCCAAATCAATTCCCAAGCGTATCTAGGTAACAACACACAAGATCAAACATTTGGTCCCCAATATCTCATGGGTCCAAAATTGTTAGTTCCAAACATCCCTTGCATTTGGTTGGGATGCATGAATGAAGGAGGGGTTCCCCATGGAGAACAAAATGGAGGAGGGTAGTAATTCATGTAACCATTTTGTTTTTTATTATTTCTCCTAGGTGTATTTGATCTAGGTTTAGAGTTATGATTATTCCTTCTAGGTGTTGGAGTTTTACTTCTAGATCGCGAATTGTTTTGATTAACCTTTCTAGGAGTTGTTGTTCTACTCATAGGCTTAGACACATTTCGTACTCTAGGTGGAGTAGAAGATGTTCTTGATAAACTTTTATTTCTCATGAGAGGTTTACTTAATGGCTTGTAGAACTTATCAACGGTATCGTTGTCAAGTATGGGTAATTTTACTTTATTAACAATAAGATGCTTTGGTTTTTCATCTAACTTAGACTTTTCAGAAAGTTCAGGATTTTCACCAAAATCACCCTCTGGCCGCGGTACCTTATCTATGGCGGCGTTTCCATAGTGATAAGGAACCGCCCCATAGAACTTGGGACCGCGTACAGTAGACGTTTTTTGTGAAAACCTGACTTGTTTTGGTTCACTAGTTGAGGCTTCATTTGAGTTAAAACCTATACCAAGTCTTTCCTTTGAATGAACTTGTTTGTTTAACATGTCATCAAGAGCACTAGTACCTTTCATGAATTTTTCCAATTTAATGGAGGTGTTCTTGAGGTCTTCATTTTCTAATCTTAGTTTCATACAACTTAAGCAACTTAAATCAACCTCTTTATTTTTCTCAAGTTTAGCTAATTTCTCCCTAAGTTCATTGATCTCATTTTCGAGCTTAGTTTTGGTTGATTTTAAGGTTTTGTTCTTTTGTATGAATTTGAGACTAAGTTTGTGTAAACTATCATATTTGCCTTCAAATTCAATATCATTAAAGGTGGAGCTATCATAACTATAATATTCGGTTTCGAAATGTACCTCTTTAGAAGTGTGAGCCATAAGATATTTCTCCTCTTTGGGGTTGTCATCATCATCTTCACCGCTATCGCTCCAAGCGCCACTAACGAACGCCGTGTGGTTCTTATCGCGAGCGGGCTTTGGACAATCACCAATGAAGTGATTTGGATCACCACATCTAAATCAATTCCTATCACCTTTTTCGTTCTTGGCAAACCGATTCTTTGGGAATGGTTTCTTGTCATTGTTGGGTTGCCTAACGTGTTGACCTCGTCTCTTGAAGAACTTCTTGAAATCTCTCACCGCCAATGCATACTCCTCGTCATCGCTTTCCGAGGAACTATCGTGGTCACTTTGTGCCTTCTTGGCTTTAAGTGCAAGAGATTTCCTTTCACTCTTGGTTTTCACTAATTCCGAGTCCTTCAAAATTATCATCTCATGAACCTTCAAGTTGCCTATGAGTTCATTGAGTGATAAAGTTGAGAGATCTTTTGATTCTTCAATCGCCGTGACTTTTGCTCTCCACTTTGGATGTAAAGCCCTTAGAAACTTCCTAACATTGTTCTTGCTAGAAAAACCTTCATCAAGTGCTTTTAGACTAGTAATAATGGTGTTAAACCTAGCAAATGCACTATCTATATTTCATCTTCTAAGATGAAAAATTGTTCATATTGTTGGACAAGAAGATCGATTTTGTACTCTTTGACTTGGCTATTACCTTGGTGGGTTACTAAAAGAGTTTTCCAAATATCTTTAGCGGTTTCACACATAAAAATTCTTTCATACTCTTTCTTAGGTAAAGCATTATAAATCACCATTTTAGCCTCATTATTTTTTGAAAGTTTCTTTTTAGTATCGTCATTAGCTTTGTCAAAAGTGACCAATTCTTTTATTTTAGAAACTTCATTAAATTGATAAGGTAAAAAATCACCATTGGTAATAACATGCCAAAGATCTAAATCTTCTGATTTCACATAAGTTTCAAATCTATTTTTCCAATAGATAAAACTATCGGTTTCAAAAAGTGGTGGTCTTTGCATAGATTGCCCTTCTAGGTATTTGTTGGAATCCATAGATCGATTCAAGTTTTAAAATACAATATACTTTAAAATTTTTTGAGCAACCACGCTCTGATACCAATTGTAGAAACTAGAAGGGGGGGTTGAATAGTTTCTTATAATTTACTTGTTAAAAGGTGGTTTTCAAAAATCCTTTTTCAAAAACTTAGACTTGAGGAAATGTGTGAAATCTTCTTATGCACAATATGAACAATGATAGTGTAATTAAGCTAATACTAACAAATATATATGCACAAAGAATAAAGAATGTAAAGAGTTAAGGGTAAAGAAAGATCAATCCGAACACCAAGGATTTATAGTGGTTCGGCAACGAAGCTCAATCCTCGTTCCTACTCCACTCCTCGAGTACTCCTTACTCGAGAGTTCACTACACAACAAGCTCCTTATGGTGGAGAAAACCGTACACGTCGCTTAACCAATTTCCGACTCTAAGCTAAAAGTCAAGCCCTAATGGTAGCTAGGACCAATCTACACAACTATACTTAGTACATACACAATTTCCAAATAGACACAACTACTTGGATCTTCTCAACTAAGACACAACAACAAATGTATAAAAGTAGATCTTCAATGGATCTTTGGTGGTGGACTCAACACTTCACAAGGATAGTGTTCTTCTCTTTGCACTTGGAGAGGAAGGGATGGAAGAACAAGATTCACTTCTTAAACAAGTAGTAATCAAATAAATGATCAAAGATTTGAGTGATTAAAGAAGAGAGTTTGAATTTGGAAATAGATGTGCAAAAGAGGTGAATTGAAAAGCTGAGAATGGTCCAGTATTTATAGGACAAAGGGCCAACGGCTATATTTGGCCGCGGTACCTTATCTTAGCCCGCGGTACCTTATCGATAAGGAACCGCCTAGGAGCTAAGGTACCGCTGGACTAGACTCCGCTCCCTTTTTGTCCTTTAGTGGTGGAGGTCATATTTTGTTTAAAAAATATCCTGATAGAATACTCCTAACCAAAAAAGAATATGCCATATTCAAATTTTCAAATAATTAATTTAATAAAACATTTTCTTAAAAAGAAAGTTTAATAAAAACTTGTCACACTTAATAAAAAGTGAGTTTTAAGAAAAGATTAAATCACTTGATCACTTGATTAAGGTTAGTACTTGTTTATCCATACCTTAAGTGAAAATGGGTAAAAAGAAAAATACTTGAACTCAAGAATTCGTTTTTCGTTGTTTTCGTAAATGCTTGTTTTTACATATTGTCGTAATCAAAACTAAGAAAGACCGAAAAATGCAAGTAACGTTTTTAGACATTATTGCATTAACACACGGAACAAAGGTCGGAAGGTCACAAATCCCCACACGTAAGCTACATTAGAAAGCGATGATATGTACATAGGATAAGCATGGGACTCCCCCACGAGGAACCTCGTTTTTGATTACCGAGTCATGAGCTCGACTCGATCCCCTCAATACTAATTATCATTGGGGAAGGTGATTTGGTCGAGGTAGTTCAAGGATGGAACTTCCCCGCCAAAGTAGTGCTTCAACCTATGTCCATTCACCTTGAAATTGGGGCCATCATTTTGAGCTAGCTCGATGGTCCCATAAGGAAATACTTGAGTCACGGTGAATGGACTAGACCAACGGGATTTCAACTTAACGGAAAGATTTTCAAACGAGAATTAAAAAGCAAAACTTGATCCCCAATGTTAAAAACCCGGTTTTTAATTTTAGAATCATGCAACTTTTTAGTTTTTTATTTATAAATAAATGAATTTTCATAAGCAATATCCCTTAATTCATCCAATTCATTTAATTGCATTTTCCGGTGTTTTCCCGCGGTCTCCATGTCATCATTACAATGCTTTAGGGCCCAATAAGCCTTGTGTTCCAATTCAATTTGCAAATGACAATTTTTCCCATACACAAGCTTTTAGGAAGTGCACCCAATGGGCGTCTTATGAGCGGTCCTAAAGGCCTATAAAGCATCGTCCAACTTATCCGACCAAGACTATCGGTTTTCCCCAACGGATCTCTCCAAGATCCTCTTCAACACTCGGTTTGAAACCTCGACTTACCCACTCATTTGTGGGTGATAAGCCGTATAAAGCCGATGTGTAACCCCATATTTCCTTAGGACCCTTTCGAATTGGTCGTTACAAAAATAGGTTCCACGATCGCTTATGATCGAACGAGGGGTTCCAAACTGAGAAAATAAGCTTTTCAAAAACTTGACTACCACATGAGCATCATTAGTGGGCAAAGCCTTAGCTTCCACCCACTTAGATAGGTAGTCAACCGCGACAAGGATGTACTTATTACCACGAGATGATGGGAACGGCCCCATAAAGTCTATGCCCCAAACGTCAAAGATCTCAAACACTTGGATGATATTTTGTGGCATTTCATCTTTTTGTGAGGCTTTTCCTTGTCGTTGGCATGAGTCACATGACTTCACAAGATCATGCGCATCTCGGTAAATAGTAGGCCAAAAGAAGCCGGCATCAAACACCTTCTTAGCCGTGAGATTAGCATCATGGTGACCACCCGTGGGTGCCTCGTGACAAGCTCTAAGGATGTTAGAAGCTTCGGTGCCAAATACACAACGTCGGATGATTTGATCCGCACAAGTTCTGTGACAATCCGTCAATTTATGATTGATATTTTATTCTCAATACTTATTTGAAAATATTATTTTATGAACTCACTTATTTTTGGGAAGAAATTTGGATTAACGTCTTGAAGTAGCATCGACTACGTCTAAACCGGAGGATTCTACGTTACGTGCTTACGTTTACATACACCGTCTTTGGTGACAGTCCGACATTTCAGGAAATAAATTTATCCGTGAATATTATTTTTGAATTTTAAATTTGTGTTGGTTCATAATCTCACAAATTTACGAGAAGAGATTAGGACTTACGATTTTAATTTAACGTCCTTTATGACTAAACCGGAAACCTTAGGATTACGAATTTACGTTTTCGAACTCCGTTTTTGATGAGACAATTTTTATTAGATTCGTTTTGTGCCGTTGATTCATAATTTATAATAACGTTTTTCGTAAAACGACCCGAGAGCACGTAAATCGAGGAAACTAGAATCGAGGAATACCCGTAAATTAGCGGGATGGGACAAAACTAGTTTATCCCACCCCACTAACTAGGGACACCACATCAAAGATGTGGCATCCTTACACTAAACTAAGTTACACTTGTAACTTAGCTTCATTTTGAAGCTTCTCTTCCTACTAAACTAACAAAACCACTAGACATTACCATTTCCTTCCATTTTCACATGCAAACCACCATAAACACTCTCCTCTCTCTCTAAATTCGTCCCATATTCATCAAGAACAACCCTCATTTGATCAAATTTAACCATGAAATCATATGTTATTTACATATATGATGATGCCCTTTTGAAAGCCCTATAGATTGGTGCAAGTTTTAACAACCAAGGAGGAGTTTCCATGGAGTAGTAGGGCTGATTTTCCACAAGGAGTTCATGAAGAATGGTGGTCTTGAAGATGGTCTTGGTTATCTATAAGTTTCCCCATCAAAAACCATGTCCAAATCATAACCTACATCAACTTGGTGGTATAAAGATTGTCCTCCTCATCCTCTTGTTATTTTTGATTATGTAATCTTGTATTTCTTTTACTTATGTATATGTATATGATGATGAATGATGATTAAAAGTATTGTGTGGGGATTTGGTGTTGATAAACATGATTAAAAAGGTGAAAAACTATAAGAAACAAGGCTAAAATCTTGCTTAAAAATGATGGCTGTATAAAACAGTAAAGAAACATGTCATGAACTGATAAAATGATGAAGTAGACTTAATATACAGTAAGCTATGGGTCTTTTACACATGTGAGAGTTGGCCATGCAATGGAATCATTGTAATGAGAGATATGATCAAAACAAGTTTAAGATACAAATCTGAGTTCACTGATTTGGACGATTTTTAGAAAATACTTAGAGGATGATTCAACAGTAGCTATAGAAGAGTTAAATGGAGCACATATCATGTAGTTTTTGTGATAAAAATTTGAGCTTCTATCTCCATATAGAACTCTAGATATGGCAGTTTTGGTGAACTTGAAAATAAAAATCAGATTTTGAGAATTAATGTTTATTATTATTATATAAGCACTCAAAAGTATATTGTATAAAATGTAAAATAAAAACCCACTAACTTATGGATTTTATTTATATAAATATGTAAAAGGTTAAATAAGTGTATAAATTGTAAAAATGGTAGTGGAATAATACTTATAAGTAATAAAAACTATAAACTTGATTTTTACGACTTTTTCGGCTATTACCGTAAAATTAACGTTTTTCGCCAAATAAAACTTAGACGATCAAACCCGTGTAATGTAAAGTTTATAAAAGTCATATACTGATATATAAGTAACTAATACAAGTAAAAACCGATAAAACCCGAAATATAGTGTCGACGTACAGTCGGTATTCGGCCCGGCCCCCAACAGGCCCGTGGCCCACACAAACCTAACTTATCCTTCAAGAAACCCTAGCACTATATAAACAAGGCTAGGGGGCTCATTCTACATCAGGTTATCTCTTCTACTTACACATCTCTACAATATTCATCACAATACTAACTTGACCATCGGAGGTGGACCCCGGGGCTCCGGCCTCGGGTCCACGTCTAACCGGTTTTCTATTGTTTGTAGCATTACTCAAGACCGGGGAAGACGATTGACGGCCCAGGAGAGTCGTCGAACCGGCCTAGCCAAACTATGCTTCAACAAGTTGGCGCCATCCGTGGGACACTGACTAAATCGTGTTCCATGCTCTCGTATCACGGCAAAGCAAATATCAGTTTCGAAAATCGGTAACTCTTAACTTTGGTATTTTCACTTTTTGCTCACGCTGTTATGTATTCTATCATATGCGAAAATTTAATTTGCTAAATTACTACACACCATGTAATTTTTTTATAAAATACACGGTGGGTGATTTGCGTATTTACATGGTGTGTATCAAAAGATACTTTTTGATATTGCTAAAGCAATTTCCTACATGATATGCACAAATACGTTTCTTGATTTGCACTGTCTGTGAATATTGTTAAGGATGCTTTTACGATGCCAGCTTACATGATTTGCTTAATCTTATCATATTCGGGAATATATTTAAGTGATGTATATTTACATACATCTTTTAAATTCAAAAATATTACTTATATCTTTTTAAAAAGGTAACAAGATATTTACATACATCTTTTAAATTCAAAAATATTATCGATATTTTTGTGTTAATAAAAGATATTGTCCATATCTTTTAAGTTGGCAAATAGATATTACATGTATCTTTTAATTTGGTTACTATATTTTTCCGTATAAATTGCGATCCGACCTACTAATACCAGGTCGCGACTCGCCCTTTCCGTCCGCGGTCATGGTCTATCCATCCGCACTCGTTTGCACATTCATCTATTATTACATATTATAATATATTTTATTTTTGATCTGCGGTTATGGTACGTCCATCCGCGCTAGTTCATATATTCGAACATCTTTAGCCTACGGGCATACATGTACACATCGTTCCCAGGTGGAATAAGAGGATTGAGTGAACCTAATAATTCAACTTGTCGTGTAAGAGGGATGCAACCCCAACGACCATGGATCATGTATCCTTGTTAGACACCTTACTATCAAGACGTTGTAGTAAGTTACGCAAACCACATGACTCATGATGGACTTGCAAGAGACACACTGTGCACGTCTAACAAAATTTTGTCAAAACTTTGACTGTCCTTATGGTAATAGCGGTACGCCGCACGTAATGGCATAGCCCATCCCATAAGTTAGTTAAGATACGTCTTATACTATATGACAATTCGCGGTTATGACACGACCCATCCGCGTGGGTTCGCACGTTCGAACCTAATTTCTATCTTTCGTACGCAGCTATGGTACGTCCATTCGCGTTGGTCTACGCGACCGCAATTTTTTTGAATACTTGCTTAAGTTTAATATTACTAATCGAGTTTAGCACCATTAAACTTGGGGGGCTACCAGGGTATAATAATACCACTATTTCCGTGCATGACACGCAAATATCTTTGGATATGTTTCTTTGCCGCAGAAGTCCGCCTTCTGTCGGGTTATTCCTTTGCCATGGAAGTATCTCTTCCATTGGCTTATTCCTTCGCCGCGGAAGTACTCCTTCCACGCGCTTCTTCCTTTTCCATGGAAGTATCTCTTCCATTGGCTTATTCCTTCGCCGCGGAAGTACTCCTTCCACGCGCTTCTTCCTTTTCCATGGAAGTATCTCTTCCATTGGCTTATTCCTTCGCCGCGGAAGTATTCCTTCCGCGCGATTGTTTCTTCGCCATGGAAGTATCTCTTCCATTGGCTTATGCCTTTGCCACGGAAATATCTCTTCCGTTGGCTTATTCATCCGCCGTGGGAGTATCTCTTCCACGTGCTTATTCATTCGCCGTGGAAATATTTCTTCCATGTGCTTCTTATCTTTGCCGTGGAAGTATCCCTTCCACGTGCTCAGTCTCTTCGCCGTGGAAGTATTCTTCCATGTGCTTCTTATCTCTTGCCGTGGAAGTATCCCTTCCACGTGCTCAGTCTCTTCGCCGTGGAAGTATTCTTCCACGTACTTCTTATCTTTGCCGTGGAAGTACCCTTCCACGTGCTCATTCTTTTCACCGTGGAAGTATCTCTTCCACTTGCTTCGTATCTTCCCCGTGGGAGTATCTCTTCCACGTGCTTATTCATTCGTCGTGGAAGTATCTCTTCCACGTGCTTATTATCTTCGCCGTGGAAGTATCTCTTCCACGTGCTCATTATTTTCGCCGTGGAAGTATTTCTTCCCCGCGCGTGTTATTTTCGCCGTGGAAGTATCTCTTCCACGTGCTCATTATTTTCGCCATGGAAGTACGTCTTCCACGTGCTTCTTATCTTCGCCGTGGAAGTATCCCTTCCACGTGCTCATTCTTTTCGTCGTGGAAGTATCTCTTCCACGTGCTTCTTATCTTCGCCGTGGAAGTATCTTTTCCACGCGCTTGTTATCCTCGTCGTGGAAGTATTCTTCCACGTGCTTATTATCTTCGCCGTGGAAGTATCTCTTCCACGTGCTCATTATTTTCGCCGTGGAAATACGTCTTCCACGTGCTTCTTATCTTCGCCGTGGAAGTATCCCTTCCACGTGCTCATTCTTTTCGCCGTGGAAGTATCTCTTCCACGTGCTTCTTATCTTCGCCGTGGAAGTATCTTTTCCACGTGCTTGTTATCCTCGCCGTGGAAGTATTCTTCCACGTTCTTATTATCTTCGCCGTGGAAGTATCTCTTCCACGTGCTCATTATTTTCGCCGTGGAAGTACTCTTCCACGTGCTTCTTATCTTCGCCGTGTAAGTATCTCTTCCACGTGCTTGTTATCTTCGCCGTGGAAGTATTCTTCCACATGCTCATTATCTTTCGCCGTGGAAGTATTCTTCCACGTGCTCGTTATCTTTCGCCGTGGAAGTATTCTTCCACGTGCTCGTTATCTTTCGCCGTGGAAGTATTCTTCCACGTACTTCTTATCTTTGCCGTGGAAGTATCCCTTCCACGTGCTCATTCTTTTCGTCGTGGAAGTATCTCTTCCACGTGCTTCTTATCTTCGCCGTGGAAGTATCTTTTCCACGCGCTTGTTATCCTTGCCGTGGAAGTATTCTTCCACGTGCTTATTATCTTCGCCGTGGAAGTATCTCTTCCACGTGCTCATTATTTTCGCCGTGGAAGTACGTCTTCCACGTGCTTCTTATCTTCGCCGTGGAAGTATCCCTTCCACGTGCTCATTCTTTTCGCCGTGGAAGTATCTCTTCCACGTGCTTCTTATCTTCGCCGTGGAAGTATCTTTTCCACGTGCTTGTTATCCTCGCCGTGGAAGTATTCTTCCACGTGCTTATTATCTTCGCCGTGGAAGTATCTCTTCCACGTGCTCATTATTTTCGCCGTGGAAGTACTCTTCCACGTGCTTCTTATCTTCGCCGTGGAAGTATCCCTTCCACGTGCTCATTATTTTAGCCGTGGAAGTATTCTTCCACGGCGCATCGTTATTTTAGCCGTGGAAGTATTTTTCCACGGCGCATCGTTATTTTAGCCGTGGAAGTATTCTTCCACGGCGCATCGTTATCTTTTGCCGTGGAAGTACGCCTTCCACTGGCTCATTCTGCCACAGAAGTACGTCTTCTGTTGGTACATATCTTTGTTACGGAAGTACGTCTTCCGTGATGAATTACTTGGCCCGGCTAAGAGTGAATTTCCAAAATTTACATCGTTTATACTTAATTAGATGGAGCCTGATCAACTATGTTTAATCCAGGAAAAACTGTGACAAATTTTGGAAGTGGTTATCAAATGCCGTGGCCATAAGACGGATGTAATATCCGCATCATTTGTCACAGAAGTTGAATTCTGTTGGCCTTAAGACGAATGCAATATTCGCACTATGCTGCATCATTAGTGGGTATAAGAAGTACGCCTTCAAATGTTCACGATGCAGCATACGGGTTCCACCTCCACCTTCACAAAAACCTTCTTATCATCCTCACGTTAGGGATAAATAAGAATGATACCTTGCCAATGCCAGTGTTACCCCGGCTATAGAACACGCTTTCTTCTTACGGGGTCCTTACCGTCTAATCACGGGAAACCAAGCATTCGAGCACAACCGGCCGTCTTACGTATACATGTTTTCCCATTTCTTTCGACGTGGATATGCTTACAGGTAGCGGATATGGTGTAAAGTCTAGTAACCTCGGTGATAACCTCGCATACTAGACTGGGGGGACATGATGACGTATAGTGGCTACACTCACTATTCGCAATCCCAGCCCATCATATTTTTGCTAAAGGAAGCCCATTACGAGTGGATCCATATGTTACGGACGACCCACGAGGATGTCCTAGCAGCAAGCCGCACGCGGTTGTTTAGTAAGCATGATACACGAATGAGTCTAGCATAATATGATCATGGACCATATCATACTAGACTGGAGGACATGTCGACGTACAGTCGATATTCGGCCCGGCCCCCAACAGGCCCGCGGCCCACACAAACCTAACTTATCCTTCAAGAAACCCTAGCACTATATAAACAAGGCTAGGGGGCTCATTCTACATCAGGTTATCTCTTCTATTTACACATCTCTACAATATTCATCACAATACTAACTTGACTGTCGGAGGTGGAACCCAGGGCTCTGGCCTCGGGTCCACGTCTAACCGGTTTTCTATTGTTTGTAGCATTACTCAAGACCGGGGAAGACGATTGACGGCCCAGGAGAGTCGTCGAACCGGCCTAGCCAAACTATGCTTCAACATATAGGACATACAGACATTAACGAGCTAACTAAGCATATTGGACTAATAATTGGACTAAACAAGATAAACACTTATAAAAAGAACTTATTGGACTTAACCCATTTAGGCCCAACTAGTAAAGTATAGATACTGATAATATAAGGATAACATGGATTTATACAAGTTAAAGAATTTATAATAAGTTTATTGGACTTAAAACACGTAAATAGGTAAAACTAGTAAACTAGTATAAACGTTACCGACACATAACACTAAAATGAGCAAACGAGAATATGTAAACCCACTTGATCATCATATATATAAAATCATCATATGTATACATAATTGTTATTTTTATAAAGTCATTGGACATGAGTCTAAGACGAAGTATTATTTGTCTAGGTTTCCGTGATTGAAGCACGCACCGTACGTCCGAATTGCCAACAACCCGCCTTCCCACATCAACGTGGGTTCATAGCCTCGCACTCTTTTAAATGTTTTTAGGAAATGTTTTATAAACCCGCGAGGGAGATAACATGTTAGTTTTTATAAAATAGGACACCCTTTGTCCCGAATTGTTTGTTTATTGATTTGGACCCGAATGATTGTATGACCCGATAAATGATTAAAGGACCCGATAGATGAAATTAAATGGATTATTAAAGTTAGGTTATGTCACTAAAATCCCCATTAGCATGAATTGTGAACTACCGGGATTTGGTAGACGCTTGTTCATATAATAGTACTATTTGGGGACGATCACCCCAGTTCGCGCCTTGACGGTTGATCCCCGTCGTGCCACATTGATTAGTAAGCGAATTTATGTATGAGAAGATTTCCATAGCGTGGCCTTTGTGACGACACGCTACTTTAGATGGGCAAATTGAGTATCGGGTTAGCTACCCGTTGTTGGTTTAGTAAGGTAACAATGTCATGCGGCTTATAATAATCCAAAATTAACGAAATACTAATAGACGCACCAAATTACGATGTATTGCCTGACTAGCAATACAGGGTCATACTATTGATATTATGTTCGTGTTTTGTTTTTCATAACCATATTCATATAACGGTTTTTACTTTCATACAATGTCCTAAGACGTATTGTATGATGTTTTTACGACATTGGCTCGTATAATGACTTTTAAGGCAAATGCCTATCTTATGATTTTCGATAAGGATTTGTATAAAAATGACTTTGGTTATTTTATGGCCTATTACAAAGATTTGTACAAAATGATTTTCAGTAATATTTTATACTGATATTATGTTGATGGATTTTACTAAACTCTATGAATTCACTCGGCGTTATCGCTGACCTTTTCTTTCAACATGTTTTATCTCAGGTACTTTGTAAAACTTTGTATGAAATATTTTCCATTCAAATTTTCCATTCAAATACTTTGTAAAACTTTGTATGAAATATAATGACTTGGGACCGATGTAACTTTGATATTTATGAATGGAAATGATTTATTATTAAACGACGTGATTTTTATGCGTTGTCTATGATGTGAGTAATGTGCTATCCCGTAACACCAACGAGTCTTCCGCTGTATTGATTTTTATAAATTTGGGGGTGTTACAAGTTCGAAACAAGTAAGGGTCGTTCCAAAAATAGAACTTAACGTCACGAAAGAATTTTCGTTTTTCTTGAGTCGTCATACCCTTGATGATGAAGTTGCCCGCATGGTAATTTGCGATGTCCGCAAAACATGGGGTGGAAGAATCAAGATTAGAATTCACTACACCAAGTGTCTCGAGCAGAAATGTTTCGGTGATTTCCTTGGGCTCGTAAACACTTTGGTGAGGATCTTCCAAACGAGAAAGATGATCGGCCGCTAGATTCTCGGCTCCTTTTTTGTCAACGATTTTGTGATCAAATTATTGAAGGAGGAGAATCCAACGAAGTAATCTCGGCTTTGAATCTTGTTTAGCCATAAGATACTTGATAGCCGAATGATCCGTATACACTATGCATTTCGTCAAGACGAGATAAGGTTGAAATTTCTCAAATGCATACACCACGGCAAGGAACTCCTTCTCCGTTGTAGTATATTTAAGTTGAGCCTCGGTCATCGTCTTGCTAGCATAGTGAATAGGCAAGAAGTGCTTTTCATGACGTTGCCCCAATACGGCCCCAATAGCGTAGTCACTAACATCACACATGAGCTCAAAGGGGAGGTTCCAATTGGGAGCAACAAGAATGGGAGCTTCGGTAAGTTTCCTCTTAAGGATTTCAAAGGCTCGTACACAATCTTCGTCAAAGACAAAACGTGCCTCTTTTTCAAGAAGATGTGTAATGGGTCAAGAGATCTTTGAAAAATCCTTGATGAATCGACGATAAAAGCCCGCGTGGCCTAGGAAACTCCTAACTCCCTTAACGGTTTTGGGATGAGGTAATTTGGCGATGACGTCTTCCTTATCTTGATCTACCTCAATCCCCTCTTTCGAGACCTTGTGCCCTAAGATGATTCCCAATTGAGCACAAGGTTGGTTTCCTCACAACGCTTCAACATTCTCTAAAGATTCTACAAACACGAAGTGAACGAATTACCAAACACGGAAAAGTCATCCATGAAGACTTCCATCGTTTTCTCGATCATGCCATGAAAAATAGCCATCATGCATCTTTGAAAGGTTCCCGGTGCATTACAAAGTCCGAATGGCATTCTACGATAGGCAAACGTTCCATATGGACACGTAAACGTAGTTTTTTCTTGATCACGAGGATCGATGGGGATTTGGAAGTAACCGGAAAAACCATCTAAAAACAATAGAAATCGTTTCCCGCAAGTCGCTCCAACATTTGGTCCATGAAGGGCAACGGTAAATGGTCTTTTCGAGTGGCTTCATTCAACTTTTGATAGTCAATGCACACTCTCCATCCGGTCACGAGTCTAGTGGGAATTAACTCGATGGCATCGTTTGGCACAACAGTCATTCCTCCCTTCTTAGGGACACAATGAATAGGACTCACCCAAGGGCTAACGGAAATAGGGTAAATCATTCCCGCGTCAAGGAGTTTAAGGACTTCCTTTTTAATGACGTCGTGAAGTTTGGGATTCACCCTCCTTTGACATTGATTGCGGGTTTGTAATCCTCCTTCATTAAGATTTTGTGGGTACAAAATTTGGGATCGATCCCCTTAATGTCGGATAACTTCCACGCAGTTTCCCCTTTGTGATCCTTTAGAACATCGACAAGTGCGGTTTTTTCATCATCCGAAAGTTCCTTCGCAATAATAATCGGCAACTTGTTGCCCTCCTCCAAATAGACATATTCGAGATGAGGAGGTAAATCTTTCAACTCGAGGATAGGTGGTTCCTCAATTGAAGATTTGGGCTCGATACTCATAACCTCCTCGGGTGGAGGAAAAGGGAAATCGTTGAGAAAATCCTTGATAATCAAGAAGTCCTCATCGTTGTCGAGGTCTTCGTTACAAGTACGTGGAACATCGAATTATCCAACGTAAAACCACCACCTTCAAATGGAGTGAAGGTTGGGGTCGAGTTATCAAGGATAGGATCTAACATAGTGGGATTGCCACTATTTTCATCATCACCAAAACCTAGAACTTCTTGTGAAAATTCCTCGCAAACCATGTCAATCATATCAACGAGATTTATGGTTGCAACGGAATAAACATGAGAAATTTGAGAGTTTTGAGTTGCGTTTATAACAAGTTCCTCGTCGTTGAAACGTAAGGTGATCTTTCTAGCATGAACATCGATCAAAGCCATAGACGTATCTAAAAACGAACGACCTAAAATGAGAGGAACTTGAGGAACTGTGGGAATATCGACAACGATAAAGTCTACCGGATAATAGAACTTTCCCACTTTCACAAAAACGTCTTCCGCTAATCCACATGAGGGAATCGTGGAATGGTCGCCAACTCGATAGACATTAGTGAAGGAGTAAGATTAGGAAGATTGAGCGACTTGAAGATTGCAAGTGGCATCAAGTTAATGCTAGCACCAAGATCGGCCAAGGCAAAGCATTCCTCCATATCTTGGATTGCACAAGGGATCAAGAATTTACCGTGATCACCGACTTTTTGAGGTATGCAATTAAGATAAACCAATGAACAACTAGATAATTGATGCAATTTCTCCTTGTTGTTCGACATACTCTTAATGTGAGCGGCAAATCGAGGCATCATGACCAAAGCATCGGCGAAACTCACATTAAAGTGCAAATCACGAAACATTTTCATAAAAAGCTCAAATTGATAATTGTCGCGCTCTTGACGTTTCTCCTTTCTAAGTCTCGATGGATAAGGCAAAGGTGGTGTGG
Organism: Glebionis coronaria; assembly: GCA_025667525.1. Taxonomy (NCBI): domain Eukaryota; kingdom Viridiplantae; phylum Streptophyta; class Magnoliopsida; order Asterales; family Asteraceae; genus Glebionis; species Glebionis coronaria. The sequence continues at coordinate 137,352,359 of CM046880.1, forward strand.
GTTGAGGCATAGGCATAGCCTTTGGAATCTCGGGTTCCGATGTTGGTAATGGGTCAACCGTAGGTGTGGCATGAGCGGTACTTCGTGGGATTGGGACATGCTCCTTTTGGACCACCACCTCGGGTTCTTCCTCAATTGCTTCCTCCGTGAAGCAATTGGTTGAGGAGTCGGTTCCTTAAGTGTCTTACCACTACGTGAGGTAATCACTTTCATCTCACCCTTAGGGTTTGATACGGTGTTGCTAGGAAGACTACTCGAAGACGGTTTACACATAATTGCCTCAAACATAGATGAAATTTTATCTTCAAAAATTGATTGCCTCTTCTCGGCTTTAATGATCTCTTGCTTAATTTCATGTTGCCCTTGTTCCATTTTTTGTTAGTTTTGTTGTAACCTTGTTACATTTCCTTCCATCTTGTTTGTATGGATTTTAAGCTCATTTGCTAACTCATTTTTCAACTCTTTCTTCAAGTCGTTCTTAAACTCGGATCTTAGGCTAATGATTTCTCTTTGAATATTGTCAAACCTAGCATCGTTCCCATTAGCGTATTCAACAAATTCATTTGGAAGATCTTTCAAAGTTTGCAAACCATTGTTGTTTTGAAAATCATTTTGATTTTTGTTTGAAACTTGATTATTAGCCCCTTGATTACCATAGTTTCCTTTGTTGTAATTGTTTTTGAAACCAACTTGATTGTTGCGATAGTTGTTGTTAGCATTTTGATTTGAAACAAAACACGGTGGAGTCAAGTGATTAGAGCGGGTAACTTGACCGTTTTGGTTGTAAGTTCCCGTGGCCGCGTAGGCACTCGAAGTGTTACCACCGTTGGTAATGCACTCGGAGAAATCATGACCTCCACCACAATACATGCATGAAACCTCAACCGCTTTAGCCGTATAGGGAGCACTTGGTTCTCCAACTTTGAACTCAATCAAAAGCCCCTTAAGCTTATCAAAGATTTTGTTTTCAAAGTTCGCCTCAATTTGGCAAGCATCGATGGTAGTAGACAAAGAATGTGAAGCCGAAGAAGAATCCTTACGAACACTAGACGTGCTACGAGGACTATACACACCTTAGATCTATTCTCAATGATTAACGATGCTTCCTCGACCGTTTTACACAAAAAGTTACCACCCGCGGCAGCATTAAGATAATCCCTTTCATGATCATTAAGTCCATTGTAAAACGTGTCAATTTGATGCAAATCAGAAACACCGTGATGAGGACACTCATGTAACATTTCCTTAAACCTAACCCAATCCGTTGAAAAACTTTCATTAAATTCTTGTGAAAATTTTGAAATCTCGTTTTTCAAATGCGTAGTCTTAGAGGGCGGAAAAAAATGGTTCACAAATTTAGACACGAGATCCTTCCACGTCAATATAGAATTTGGTGACTCTTTCTCTAACCAATATTTAGCGGGCCCCGCTAAGGAATACGGAAAAAGCATCATCTTAATCGAGTCATTAGCAACATCCTTAAACTTGCAAGTGGCGGTAAGACGATTGAATTGGCGGATATGGTTGTGTGGGTTTTCCTTCTCATCACCACGAAATTTGTTGTTTTGGATCATCGACAACAAACCCGTTTTAACTTCAAAATTCTCCGCAAGGATAGCGGGAATCACAATAGCCTCTCCATAACCCTTGGTGGGTGCTTGAAGTAACTCTATCATAGTACGATTCGCCATGGTTGGTTCCTTCTCTACAATGGGTTCAACAATGGGAGATTCTTCACTAGAAGATGTTTGGTTTCTTTACTTTTGACGACGTTTACGTGCACGTCTTGCTTTGGAGCGAGTTTACATAAACGTCACGTACAATGAGGGGATGAGCAAAGAAGATTCTTTTTGGTGTTTTGTATATTTCAAATTTTTTGTGGTTTTTGATTGTTTTTACTTTTTTTGGCTTTTTGTGATTGTATTAAGTAAACAAAAATCTACAAATCTCCTCCTTAATCAAATCTCTTGATTAAAGAAGCCTCAAGGAATGAAAACTATCACGTGAAGTGAACGCTTTCGATGACTTTAGAACGTTGGTGGAACATCAAAACGTTCAAGAGGGTTTAATCAAATGAAACCAAGAAAGTATATATGATACTTAGTAATACTTTGGGCGGCAAAACCCTCGATTAGCTCTCAAAATCAAATACTCACAAGCAAGCGGGGAAACGAGGCGGCGAGAAGCACTTAAGAGCCTTTTTCCTTAGGATATATTTTATAATATCCGCCTTATACCCACCTTATAGTTTGTATTTTTCAAAATCGAGCTTCACGAAAGTATTTATCTATTTTTGCCTTTTTCTTTGGTTTGAGATTCGAATACAATGATTGGGTAATGACCTCCCAAGTCAAGGTTGTGATTTCTCACTTTTTGAGTACTTGTGAATTTATTGTTCTACGTATACAATATATTAATAGTATTCACACAAAAAACGAAAAACCGATAATACGTATTAGTAGAGTGCTACTAATTATGGCTATATAAAAAAAACAATTGCCAAATCAAAACACAACACGCCTCCCCGGCATCAGCGCCAAAATGAAGGTTGAGTTTTTACCACTCTTTAGGAAAACAGGGCAAATTAGGGTAAGTACGACGATTTAGGAAAATCGTGCACAAATGACCCAAAGTGGGGATCGTTCTCAAGGAGGCTTGGTGTGTGTGTTAAGAAATGATTAATTATATGATTATATGATTATGAGAAAGAAAATAGAAAGGGGATAAGAAGAGAATGACAGTTACGATGACGAATTACACTAAGACGAAAAGGTCGAACACGTAAAACCGTAAAAAGCACCAAAATTAAAAATTTACTCTAAAAATTCATAAAAAAGTTGCAATAAATCATAAATAATGTAATTAGAGTTTACAAAAAATCAAAAATCACCCAAACCTTTTATTTAATTAAATAATGATTTTTTAATGCTAATTAAAGCCCTAAAAATCAATTTAATTAACAAAAAGCCCAAAATGAGTTTTATCACTTTGTAAACCTCTAAAATACCCTAAATTAATTTAAAACTATTTTTCAAAATTTTAAAATTAATTAAAACTATTTAAAAACTATTAAAAACATAAAATAATTATAAAAATTAATCTAAGAACAATAAAAATATTCTAAAAAGTTGTAAAATTCCTAACTTTATGTATTTAACCTAAGAAAAATATAAAAACTTGAAAAATCTAAATTTTAATTTTTAATAATAAAATAATAATAAAATAATATTAAAAATCCAAAATTTATAAAAAATTCTAAAAACTTGCAAACTACCTAATTTTAACCTATAACACATAAATGAAGTTTAAATTACCTAAATACCCTTATTGGGCCTAGAAAATGGGCTTCAGTCCAAACAGTCCCTTAATGGGCTTAGAATTGGCCCAATAAGAAAAAGTGGCCCAAATTAGCCCAAAAAACCACTACTTGACTCAAAATTTGATTCTGAACAACTTTTTACAAAGGCCCAAAAGCTGAAAATGTGAAATAAGCAAGCTTATACCAAACAACTTATTCTTAATGGCCTTTTTGGCCCATTAAGCCATAAGCTAATGCCATAAGCTCAAATTAGACACACAAGCTTCTTTTGTCCTAAATAAGACTTTTGTAAAAAGAAATTTGAAATAAGCCCAAGGAATAAGCCTGAAAATGCAATAAGCAATCTACAGAAAACGACAAAATAGTCGTTTTTGAGTTCTAGGTTATCCCAAGAGCTTATTCAAATTGCAAAAGCTTTTAAATGACTTAACTAAGCTTAAACAACAAAATGTTTTCAAATAAGTTGACTCAATAAGCTGGAAAAAGCAAATAAGCACTTATGAAAAAGTCAAATAAGTTGGTTTTCTATCAAAAAGTCAAAGTCAAAGTCCAATAAGCTCCAGTTCAATCAAATGGGTCAAATAATGAAGATCTATCCCAAAAAATAAGTTGTTGCAGGTCTGGATAAGCCAAATGGCTTATTGAAAAGCAAACAGAAAAATTGCACTAGCAGGGGCTAGTTTTGAGTGTTGAGCAGTGGAAACGTTTTCCACTGCTTGACTTGTTCACTTTTTTTGTCTTTAGTGACTTTTTTGGATATTCAGGTTACACAAAGGCACCCAAATGATCAGTTGATCAAGAGGAGTCAAGAACAATAAAAAATCACAATCAACAACAATCAAATGATATAGTTAATTCAATCAATCACCAGATCACTCACAGACATGAACACATAAGCAGTTGAGGTTCAATATGCACTTATCGCACAATGTAGCCAGCCAAACTTAACCAAATGCACACACAAGCAGTATTAAACTTAAATAAGCAAGTCTAAACAGGTTTCATGCACTGATTTTAAGTATTAAGCAAGATTCAAGCACTTAAAGTTACTAATGAACACAAGAACATGCAGTTTTATACTTTGCTGATGCAATTGACCAACAAGCCAAATTCAAACCTCCAAATCTATCACATATGTTATATAAATGATGTTTAATAAACTTTTAACCCTAAGCATGCATAAATTCTAGATTATACCAAAATCTTAGGTCAAAAATAGTTAAATCAAGTAGTTATAGCACAATGTATGATTTGGTGTTTCAAAGCTGAAACCTTGTAGCAAAATGCACTCAAACAAGCATATATCAGTTACCAAGCAATAACACAAATTCCTAACAACACAATACCAAGTTATGATTCAAGACAGCTAATCCCAAACACCCTTTTAACTTTTCAAATCAAGATTTTCAAAGCAAAAATGTATTCCAACGTTACCCAAGCCCAAATCAACACAATAACAGATGAGATAAACATATTCAAGCAAGATTAAGCCACAAAATTCACAAGAATACAAGCAACACTCAAATGTCACAAATATCCAATATTTTATCAGATTTTGAGATTAAGGGTGTGTACCTCATGGATGTACATCCACACCCACGCATTTTGAGCTTATGTACTAGCAAGAACAAGTACAAGCTTCCACAACAAAGCCTGCTAAGATTCAACAAGGTTAGAAGCAAAATATCAAAAACAGTAAGGTTTAAAAGCCTTGATTAATGCAACTCTTGTGAACAAGTACAAGCTTCCACAACAAAGCCTGCTAAGATTAAGGGTGTGTACCTCAAAGGTGTAGCTGGGGAGGTCCCATGTGGACACGCGAATGATGTGGTGGCCAGTATTAAGGTTGGGATGTGATTAAGAGGTCATCAATCACTAATCTGGAAGGTTTTGTGGGTTAATTGTTACACAATCAAGAAAACCCAATTTTGTATGAACATGAAGAACACCAGGTTTGATCTTTGTTTTGGGTTTAAAACATGTTTAGCGCGTGCTTTTATTAATTAATTAACATTTGAAAAGTTAATTAATAATATCCGGGTGAGTGGAGGGTGATGTGGAGCATTGGTGGGTTTTGATTGGTTGTGGAGTGGTAGTGGGACACGTGTAAGGGAGGGGTTGGTCTAGGTAACTATCCATGTCTGCCAAAAATAACCCCTCACCTTTAATACTCCTTTTACTTTGTAAATAATAGCCTAAATCTGGATTCCCTTTGTATTTCAAGTTTCACTTTTCACACTTTTGCCCCAAATACTTTTCCAAAGTATTTTCAGGGGTATTTCTTGCCATTTCTTGATTCTTGGAGGACTGTTTTGGCATTTTCTTGATTGATAATTTTCTTGACATGTATGATTGCCCTTTTGGAGGACTGAAATTTCCAAGTAATGATTAATGAGGGACCATTTTTGCCATTTCTTCAAAGTCAAGGGTCCTTTTGGTAATTTTGATATTTTCAAAGGACCAAACTTGTAATTCTTGTAACTTGGAGTCCTTCTTGGTATGTTTGACTTTGAGGAGGATAAATATTGACATTTTTGTTTTGTTGAGGGACTAAAATTGCCAATTCTTCAAAGTGGAGGGCCCTTTTTGCAATATTGACAAACTTTAGGGACCAATCTTGTAATTATGAAGATATAAGGGTATAAAGTGTCAATTCTTCCATATTGGAGGACCCTTCTTCATAAATTTTCAAATCTTCAAGGGTTTTCTTGGAAAATTCTTCATTAGGGCATGGTTTATTGTGCGGCTTCGTTTCCCGTGTTCGTTTTTGCATGATTCTTGTGATCTTTTGTCATTTTCTCAATATCCGTACCTAAAATACACAAGCAACAAACACAAGCATATATATGGGTATTTTGATGATATTTAATGCATTTTAAGCCCTTTTTGGACGATGAGACTATGTATAAAAGCAGTCTCATCAGTACTAACCATTCTCATGGTTCTACCTCCTCTTCATTCCAATCAAGAACGAATGAGCTCTCTTCAACTTTTACCCCTAGTCCTCCTTTGGATGGGATTTCTCAACCTCAACCTCTACAAAATATCCCCTTTGTACCTGAGTCTTTGGTCACCTCTCCTTTTACTCCACCAAACTCTCCCATCTCACCCTTGGACACTATTCATCCACCACCTCCTCCACCCTCTAACACTAATGCTCCTATTTTGGGCATTCCTATCCCTCACTTCAAGGGTGATCCTTACTTCTTTGGGTTCTTAGAAGCTCATGGTGCAAATTGCCCATGTTGTCTCTATAATAACTACATCATTCAAAACCTAAGGATGGAGATGCTTGGCCTTCATAGAAGGTTGCATGACTTCTTGCTTGTCTTGTTCTCCATGCCTCCTCCTAGGAGATGAATGATGGATTTTAAATTAACATGCTTTTTTAAATGAAAGTCAAGCCAAAGAGAACTATGAACTCAAGACCTAGTTGTTAGCTATCTTTGTAGTAGTTAATTGTCTTTTTAATTCTTGTATTTCCTTTCCTTTCCCTCATGATTTTCTCAAGTGGATGATTTATGGATTTTGTTTTTATGTGCTTTAATCTATGTGATCACATTAAACAACTTCAAATTATTTAAAATTGAACCTAAATCTATTACAACCTCTAAAAACATGACTTAAAAATGGACCAAAATGTTATTTAAATATTTTGTCACCCTTTGTCAAGACATTCTTTGTGAATGTGTTGCTTTTATGCAACCCTAACATACTCTAGTGCTAAAAGAGGTAAAAATCCAAGATTTGCAAATTTTTGAAAAAGTCTTATCTTTCTCCAAAACTTTTGAAAATCTGGTTTTGCGGTCCACTGGACGCGGTTATCAAGCCTCCAGGCGGTTCAATATCGATATGGAACCGCTGGCTTCTTTAAAGAACCGCGCCTAGTAAAGCCGATTTTGGCTTATTTTTTGTCTTTCTTCTTTGACCACTGTTTTGGTTAAGATTCCTTGTTTACCCAATTTGGCTAAACATTCTCTAAAACCTTTCTTTTTCATTTCAAATCTTTGCCATGCCTATTCTCTTTAAATTCTTCTCTTTTGGGAGTTCTTTCCTTCATCCATCACAATGCCTAATTCTTCATTTTCTAACCTTGACATTTCTTTGTCACAATCTTCTCAACCTAAAGCTTCTTCTTCTAATCTTTCAAAGAAACCGAAAATCTCGGTTAAACCCATTTGGATCAAAAATAATAAGAATCCTCATGATTCTTCTTCTCCAAAATCCTCCAATAATTCCTCTTTATCTCCGATTCAATATTGGAATGAGACTTACTCTATAAATCCAATTACCGGAGAAAAAGATATTCTTCCAACACCACCTAAACCTTTCAACTCTCCTCAACTCAATGACCTATCTTCTTTCCCTAACCTCACTAGGCATTGTGAAAACATCTCTTATCCATTATCTCCTTCCCCACCAGCCTCTATTCTTGATGGACCTCCGCCATCTAACGACATTGTTTTGCATCATGGTTCCTCGTGTGCTTGTTGTCATTTTCAACAAATTGAACTTGCTCATATCTATTACAAGCTAAATTTTCTTGAATTCCTCCTCACTCGACCTCCTATCAAAGTTTTCGTTCCCGTGAACAAAACTTGGAATGATGCTTCGTCGTCTTTCTTTTCCAACTAAGACACTTTTTGTACTTTAGTTGGAAGATTATCACTATTAGAGTAGCTTATGCTTTGTGGTCTATTTTCCATATTTTTTTAAATATTCATATTATGTATATGAATATTTATCTTGTTGTTATTTCATATTTTTGTAATATGAATGTTATGTGTGTTATCTTTCCCTCTAATTATATTTCACACATTTGTTAAGGAGTTGATCATGATTAAAACTTAAAATTAATTATGGGTGATTCATTAAATTCTTAATTTTAACCCATTGACATTTTAAATCATCTTCGACTGGTTTGGATGTTTCTTCTCTTCCTTTATTCCACCAATTGAACTATAATGTTGTCAATACATACTCTTTGGACATACTTCGCAAATGCTTGCTTCTAATTTGAGATTTATTTTCCTTCTCCCTCTCAAGTTAGTTAGTAAGTAGTGCACATATATACATTGTTGTTTCTTTTCTTTCTTCTAACATTTGTGTAGCATGTCACCTTAGCTCATTGACTTGGTTCCCCAAGCAAAGGGGAGTAAGCACCAAGGGGGAGCTACTAGCAAAAGTTCGGTTCTTTTCTTCTTCAAAGACTTGTGCTAACCTTTTTTCTTCGACAAATGGGTAGAAATGATAGTGATAAACACGTTAATAATTCGAATAAACTTGTATTTTACGTAAATGAGTTTATAGTTTGTCGTAATAAAAAAGGGGGAGATAGTTAATGCAAATCAATGTCTAAAAACATTGTTAGTATTAACTAATCTTTCTTAGTTTTGATCACGACAAATTACAAAGACATTTATTGTCAAACACAATTATAAAACGAATTATCTAACAAACACTATCATCAAGGTAATAATCATTACACTAACATATCTTAATCATGCTTAGTGATCATAAAAGTGATTAGTCTTAAAACTCACTTTTGTCAAACATTACAAAAGATTTTTAATAAACTTTATTTTTAAGAAAACGTTTTATTAAAATGAAAATGCAAATTTGAATATGGCATATTCCAAAAGCCATAAGAATATCCTTTGAAGGTTTAAACAGCCTCAGATATTTCAAATTCACTAAAAGATAAAAAGGAGCAGAGTCTACGCCGGCGGTTCCTTATCGATAAGGAACCGCGGGCTCCAATAAAGAAATCGCGACCAGATATAGCCGTTGGATGTTTTGTCCTATAAATAGTGGATCAAATCTGCATACTCACTAACCCTTTTTGGAAATGATCACTTAATGTGTTAAGTATGTTTACTAATGATTATCCTCTTGATCTCCTTCTTTACCTTGTCCAAAGAGAAGATCACTCACACACTTGTGATGTGATTAAAGATGTAGCATTGATGAAGATCACCTTCTCCTAAAGATCTAGTCATGTTCATCATTTTTTTATTTATGTCTTGTGTAAATCCAATGTATTTGTGAATACTTGGACTAGTTGTGTTCATCCAAGTTATTTGTGAATACTTGGATTAGAGTTGTGTACATCCATTGCACATGTGTGTGCTTGGAACTATGTTGTGTAGATCCAAGCTACATGTGTGTACTTGGATATGATTAGTTGATTTTTAATGAGTTGTGTTAGTTCTCACAAAACTATAAAGTGATGTGGTTGTGTCTTGGGAGTTCTAAATAAACTATAAAGTGATGTGGTTGTGTCTTATGAGTTCTCACTAAACTATAAAGTAATATGTAGTTTTGTTGTGTGAAGTTCTCACTTAGCTTCAAAGTGAAGAGTCGTAAAGATTGGTTCTAGCTTTGGATTAGAACTCGACATCTATCCTTGTGACGGAAAATGGTGAAGTAGGCAACATTGTGAAGATTGGTTCTACCTTTAGATTAGAACACGACATTTAGCCTTGTGTCGTAAAAGAGTGAAGTGGGCGACGTTGTGTAGATTGGTCCTCGCTAAGATTAGGTCTCGACCTTTAGCTTAGTGTCGGAAAATAATGTAAGTGACGTTGTAAGGTTTTCTCCGCCAAGAAGGGAGCTTGTGGATATAGTGGAAATCTCGAGTAAGGTGTACTCGAGGAGTGGAGTAGGAACGAGGATAGAGACTCGTTACCGAACCACTATAAATCTTGGTGTCTTCCTACTAGGTTGTTTCTTTCCTTACTCTTTACTTACATGCATTATCACTACACTTACTATACATTGTGAATGCATGAGAATTGAACCTAATCATTATGCAACTAGCTTTTAAGTAAAAGATAGTTTTGTGCACTCACCTAATTGAAAGGAATTTTAATTAGGAGATAAACCGATGAGAAACTATTCAACCCCCCCCCCCCCCCCCTCTAGTTACTACAAACTCCACTTCACGAGCAGGTGGTATGCCCAGAAGTTCTTCTGGAAACACGTCTAGGAATTCTGACACGAACGGCTGATTCTAGATAGATGGAGATTCAGCCTCCAAATCATGACAGTAGCAAGATAGCCCTCACAACCATGTGACAGTAGTGCACGTGCTTGTAAGGTTGAAATTATTTGTACAGACCTTCCGGGTATGAACCCGTTGTGAATGTACTCTGGTGCATTTACATCACCGAAGATGACCCGATATGTATGGCAGTCAATGGTGGCGTGAAGTTTGGATAGCCAGTCCATGCCCAATATCATGTCAAAATCGAACATATCCAATGGAAGTGCGTCAACAGGACGAATCTTGTCGTCAAACTCTAGGGGAAGGCTCTTGTACCCATGGGTTATGCGTACAGAGTCTCTTAAATGCGTGGAAATGTTTAATACATTCTCTAATGGCATAGGGATATCCTAACATTCTTGGCATAAGTAGTAGAAACGACCGAGTGAATAGCACCCGTGTCAAATAAAACACATGTGGCTTGACCATACATATACAAGATTCTAGTGATGGTACCTGTAGACTTGTTGGCCTGATCGCGAGAAGTCGTGTACACCCGCCCACTAGTAGGAGGTGGCTTGAATCGGCATGTACATATATGCCCTCCATCTCGCCCTTGCGGCAATCCTTCATGTGATGACCAGTAAGGCCACACTTGAAGTAAGCATCTCTGTCGTGGCAACATGGCATTGGGTGCCTACGATTGCAGGTAGTGTAGAGAGGGTGAGTGTACCCTCCAGTGGGTGCCCTTGCTGGCTGGAATCATGTTCGGAAAAGTACATATGAGACATGGTTTATAGGTACAAAAGTACAATGCGGAAAATCATAAGACGTAATACCAGTGATAGCTGTACAGTTAGGCTGTGAACCTCTTCGGTCCTACTCCCTTCCGTTACCATGATTCCTGATAAAGTGTCAGAATCATGAATCATAAACATGTAACATATGAATGAGTAAGTTTAGGGACCTACTGTTGTTGGAGTTTCCAGCGTTGTTACGGTAATTATCATTACCGCTACACCTATCCGTAGCAGAACGGTCTTGAGTCTGACTGTTACCCTGGGGCTGAGTAGGCTGTTGTTGAGTAGCCGGTTGAGACTGGTCCCCAGTCTTCTGCCTGAAAGATGCAGTTTAAAGAGAAAGATAAATATTGGATAGTACTGAATGAGTTTGAAATGGTCACCGCTGAATGAAAAATAAATACCTCTTCTCGAGTCTCCTTGCTTCCCCGAATTCTTCTCTCTCATGCAGCATCTCCAGCTTACGTGTTGCATCAGCAACTTGTGCCACCATGTTGAAGGTAGCACACACCAAGTTGTTGGCGACCGATGTACGAAGAGCCCAACGAAAGTGATATGCTTGCTCTTCGGCAGTACCTGCTGCTGCGCGAAGAAAACCAGCCAAACGAAGAAAGCGCTGCATGAACTCGTTGCTGTTCTCCCCAACTCTCTGCTTGGTCCCGTGGTACTCCCTCTTCAACTTGTCTTGCTCTGCCTTGGGGAAGAACTGTCCCATCATTAACTCCCTGAACTGAGCCCAAGTCAAGCCAGCCACCCAATTGTCATCTCCCACAGACTGCTTCACTGCCTTCCACCATCCCAGTACGTCACCTTCGAACTTGTAACAGGCCAACCTCGACTTGAAGACGGAGTCGCAGCCCATAGGGCAAGAAGGCTACGGTTAAAAACAAATATCTTCTCGACATGAGCTAACCAGATTTTAGCCTCACTAGGGTTGTCAGATCTCTCGAAGGATCGAGGACGTTGCTTGTTGAATCTCTCCAGCCATGTGACCAGTGTTGCTGGAGGAGGAGGAGGAGGATTAGGATGCTGGTACTGGCGCTGATTGTTGGCATCTTGCACCTCGGCCCTGATGTCGTTCCTCAAATGAGGAAGAAAAGCCTGCATCGCAGCTTGGACTGCTGAATTGAGTTGTTCCTGCTCGCGTGTGAGAACCATCAAACAATATAAAATAAAATGCATTATTAAACTGATTAAAACATAATATATATACATGAAAAAAAATTTATGCCAATAAATCATGAGAAAATATTTATGCATGAAAATAGTGCATGAATGCATGATGTAGATTATGAAAACTTTTATATGTGCGAGGGTAAACGCATATGGTCAGTTCACCCAAAACAAAAGACACGGCGAGGGGACGCCTATGGGTCGGTCCCAAAGTTAAAAGTTTCGATAAAAGCACATGCGACTAAATAGGGTCAGTCCTGTACCAAACATTACTTAGTCATAAACCTGCGACAATGACATATGACATGAATGCATGAAAACCGACTGTCAGTTCTAGGAAGACCATAGTGACTACCCACTAATCACAGGTTATGTTTGAGAGCCTACAGGTCGAAACCTTGTCTCTGATACCATAATTGTAACACCTCATTTTGGTAAATGGAATGTCGCGCGTGATTATGGCGTGTCATCAAAGCATACAAGGTAAATTTCTTAACAACATTAAATGACCATGAAAGGAAATACCAAAAACAAGCATCGGTACCCCAAGTATAAGCTCATCACACACAAACGTAAGTACTGTAAAGGAAAAGGACTAAACAATTTCCACATAAATAAGTAGCAAAATATATGATGAAATGCATAAAGTAGAGAAGGCCAGATAGCTTCCAATCCATATGCACGTACGCTTAAAGTCTACGAGCACCCTTGAGTACCTGCCATTTGGGAACATGAAAGGAAAACGTCCGATCATAACGCTCAGTGAACGGATATACAAGTATGACATGGAATAGCATAAGCATATAATACTAATAATAGCAGAATAATATAAGTTCTAAGCAATCTCGAATCATGTTCATAAAACTAGTCTTATAGTTTTAAAAGACTTATGTTTGTATGAATGTCTGTATTAATTAGCCAAATAGCCCATATAGGTCATGAGGTTCCATTGTGTATGAAAACTTGGAGGGGAGACCTCGTCATGCAATTAGAGGGGTTGCCTCTAATTAAGTAGTCTAGGTAGGAGGGATCAACTCCTAGTGAAGGATGCAAGGCACACAAACGTATTCACTCTGATATTACTAGTAAACATGTAACTAGTATGCACCCATACGCCACACATGATAATATAATATAATGGCCAAAGCTGAAAAAGGATGCCTCGAGCAATCACTTTGTCGTGGGGAAGTCATAACACTAGTACCTCCAGTGTTATGGTTATGGTACATCTATAACTAGGTGACACTGGTCATGCATGTATATGGCTTAGGCTCTTAAACAAACATAAGTATCAAACATATAAAACAATACTGGGAAAACAGTTGGCTGCAAACGGGGAATCCTAATAAGGAAAGAATGTCCATACTAAAAGGACAGAAAATCCGTACCTTATATCCAGTGAACGAAGAAGACGAAAGAATGGAAGTCCTACTTCGATCTCACTAATGCTACATAAATAGGGTACATGTATAAGTATTCTGTTTACTGAGCATGTAACTGATTATATCATGTCTTAGCTTGTTTTATATGTTCATGTCTTGTTTTACTGAATTACGGTTATACTGTGTTTATCATGTATTCTACGTATTCTGATTAAGTATTACTTGTATTTCTTGTATTATTATACCTATTGTGTAATAATAAGTAACTTTCTAAAATAGCAAGTTTCTAAAATAGAAAGTTTCCAAAACAATAGATTAACTTCTTAAAATAGATCAGTTTCTAAAAATAGAAAGTTTCCAAAAATAGTAAGTTTCCTGAATTAGAAAGTTTCCATATTTAGAATAAGCTGGATTAGTAAGCTAATAATATAAGCTTAAGTTTACTTATTAAATAATATAAGTCATGTGATTATTTGTATAGTTTATTAATAATATCATGTTAATTAAATAATCTATAGGTTATATGATTTAATTAAAAATAAGCAAGATTTAATTAAATTAAGGTGCATAAAATACTTAGGTTAAAACATGTATTAATATAATATTAATTATAACCTAAGTCATGTTTATTAATTAATTATATTCCATGTCTTAATAATTAATTAATACTATAGTCTAAATTAAATAAATAAATACTTAGGTTAAAACATGTATTATTTGTAAATAATAATTAACCTAAGTCTATGATTAATTAAATTAATTATAAGTCATGTTTATTAATTAATTTAATTATCTTGTTAAAAATAATAACTTGTAAAAATAAAATACTTGTACAATTTTAGTCATGAACCGACCCATGACTTAATTTAGACATGTCATGAACCGGACCGAATAAACCCTTGAACCGGACCAAACAAACACCCTTTTAACAGTGGCAAACCGACTCGGCCGGTTGCCACTACTCGAGTCCAAACACTACCGGTTGCTGCCGGTGGTTTGTCTCGGCTAGCCACTGCCCACAACGACGTTCCCACCGGCTGTGTGCCGGTAGTTACCCCTGCTGCAGCCGCGGTTCCCCCTGCTTGACCCAAACTGGCACCGGCTGTGTGTCGGTGGTGGTGGCTGCCTGCTGTAGAGACCCCAACCGAACCACAAGGACACCCCGACTTGCGTCGGGTCCCTTGTCCCTGCTGCCGACCGAGATCAACACCACCAAGATCCGAGATCTCGGTTGGTGGTGCGAACCAAGACACGCCGAGAGCCTTGGGGCTCTCGGTTGAGTGTCGGCCGAGCAAACCAACCCGAACACAACTCTTAATTTTATCCCCATGATTACGTGACATGTTTTTAATTACTTGTTTATTTAATCCCATGTTCATGTGTTCATAATTAAAAAAAGAATTAAAATAAAAGGGTTTATGGATTACCGAATGCGTGTAATGATTTGAGAACAATAACACGAACACAATTCTTGATTATAATTAACCAAGATCAATAAACACCCCTTTTTGGTGGTGTTATAGTCGGCGGCCAAAGGGAACAAGGAGGCTAGAGTTTTCAACTTTTGTATAAAAATTAAGTTATGATAACTCTGTGTTTTTAGTTTCCATTAGTTAACCAAAAAATGGGCTTGGGCCCTTGTCCTCTTTGGTGTCGCGGCATGTAGGGCCCACAAGGGAAAAACACGAATTTTTTCCCGTGTTCTATTTTACGTGTTCGTATGTTCGTATTTTCGTGTTATAATTGTTCGTGTTATAATTAAATACTTGTACGTAACGATATTAATCGTATTATATTAATTAAGTATGTAATTACATGTTCTTGATTTTAACGTTCATGATATTATGTTCGTGATTATAATTATTGTTGTTAATAATTATCGTGTACTATCACGTACTTAATACATATCGTGTAATAATACGTCCATAACGTCTGTAATTTCTAATCGTGACACGTGTTCATGCTATAAAAGGAAAGTTTTAATATGTACGTACGTTTACTAAGTGTATTGTTCATGGTAAAAGCATGCGGGTTTTACACAAGATGACGATGATAACATCAATATAAGACAAGACGGACAACAGGGTCTCTATTCAAGTATCCCATCTCAAGTTCCTAATCACATGCTGAATGATGCTATCAAGGAAAGTGATGTATACAAGGAATTGTTGGAAGAAATGGAAAACCAAAAGAACAGAGTTGAGGCTAGAGATTTTCCTTTACCAAAACCCAAAGGAAGACGCAAACAAAGTGAACCCTCAGAAGAAACAGTTTCACCTAAGCCCAAAAGAAAGAAAAGTTTTGCCAAACAAGATAACACAAAGCCTAGTGGGAAGCGGATGATGCTTGAGGATGAAGATGAAGATATAAATGAAGAAGAACAACTTCGCAAAACTGAAAGACGCAATATAAAGAAAGATGTCATGCAAAGTAAGAAAGACACGGGTGGTAGTGGTTTTGGTGTGATGGCAAAAGAAACTATACTACCCACCGATATTGATGAATTGGGTAAGCCTGATGAATATATACCAATTCTTGAGAGATCTACCCAAGACGATGAGGATGTTGATTATCATGTCGAACAACTTAATGACGGATTAAAGAGCATGAAACTTGTCGGGTCTGCTGAGATGACAGCATTTGTAAACACTGAACATCTCGTTACAAATGTTTATCCTAACAAAGCCACAAGTACCTTCGTGATGGGTCCAGTCACTACAGTGACCCCACCTGTCTCAACTCAACCTCCCTTAACTCTATCAACTCAACCTCTTTCAGCTTTAGTGTCAAGTACTGCAATGACCACTGTTCCTACACAACAAACACCGATAGCACCAGTATCTTTGATTCCATCATTACCGGCATTGTTCATGCTACAAGTGGAACAACATATAAAAGCTCAAAAAGAAGATATGGTTCGAGTCAAAGAGGAGTTAGCTCGACGACAACAAAGTGAAGAATCAACAAGAAAAGCTCAAGAAGACACGATTGTAAATTCAAAGAAGAGTTAGAAATATCACGAAAAGCACATGAAGAAGAACTTGCTCGAGTCAAAGAAGCTGAAGCAACCAAAAAGCAAGAAACGATCGACCGTCTTTGAAAATTGAAAAGGAAGTACAGAGACGAGAAAGAAATTCTCGCTAAAGCCAACGAAACACTTATTAAATCCATCAATGAAAAGGTTCAAGGATCAATTGAAAAGGCCCTTCCTGCTCTGCAAGACAAGATGAAAAAAGTTGATGCAAGCAATTTAATGATCAAGTCTTCCGACACTCAGAAGTCAAACTATCTAATTGCTCAAAGGCTCACTGTTTACAAGTTGTAGAAGCTCTTACATGCTCGTATGATTCAAATCGAGTCATTTAACAAAACGAAAGCTCAAAAGATCCTTCACAAGGCTCTTAAGATGGCTATGGATGAAGATACTGAGATATTCAAGAAACATGGAACTGTGGTTCCTTACAATATCTTAAATGAAGAGAAGGAAGAAGACGAATCAGACAACAATGATGATGATGATGACAATGGTGATGGTGATGACGAAGGAGGTAGTGATGACGAAGGAGGTAGTGATGACGAAGGCGGTAGTGATGAAAACAGTGATGGTAATGATAATGGTGATGGTGAAGGCGGTGATGGTGATGACGAAGAAGAAAGGGACGTTGATAAAGTGAAAAAGGATGTAGATGAGGAAGACAAATCTGATAAAGACAAGTCTGATGATGATGATGCTATGGAGGATGATGCTTCCAAAGGTGACAAATTTCACAAGGATGATGTTACCAAAGATAGATCAACTCCAGCAGCCAAGAGACCTCCACCTCGACAGGGAAGACGCACCAATAAGTTTCATGATGTAGATGCTACTACAACTTCATCATCTACTTCAGCCACAATCGCTCCTGCAACCACATCTGTCCCTGTCATATCTGCCCCAGTTACCACTGCTTTAATTACTACACCTTTAGTGCAACAACCACTGCCAGAACCTGATCGACTTGTACCAGATGTTCCAGTATCTGACCAAGTACCAGACGTACTAGAAACTGAACCAGTACATTTTGTTGAAGTACCTACTGTTGATGTTCCAGTATCTACTCAAGTTCTTGATGTTCCAAAGTCAAGTGAACCGACATGGGTTGATACACTCGAGGTATATGAAAATGCACCCGAACAACCTTGGGTTACAAACGCTGTTGCACTTCGTCCATTGACAGCGGCTGATGAAGCTGACTTCTCCCAATTCCTTAGCAATCCCATACATTTTTCGAGATACTTGGCTTATAATTATGTGCCTAACATTACCCAAGCAATGGTTTTACGAGGACTCAAAGATCCCACCGTCCTTGCTAGATCTAAGATTAGTAGAATGGAATACGAGTACAACACTAATGAGCTTCTGAAAGCAATGAGAACTACTCAAAGGGAAGGTCTTTACGCACCTAGAAAACCTCCTCTCCCGACAGCCGAAGAGGATGATCCCGAACTCGAATTCTTTGTCAACGATTATCTAGAATACTTGGTCAAGGGAGCAAACAAGTACGCGACCTCATTAACATTGCTAAAAGATACAAACTGGGAGTTGATACCTTGGATAGAAGAAAAAGTCAATCGTCTATGGGTACCGAAAGTATATTCTGAATATGATCTCTATGCTGAATTGGAAGCTTCACATTGGGACGAGCGTGTGCGACGAGTTTACAATTATGCATTTCGGCACAACTCAGGTTCTCAAGTCTTTTCTCTTCTCCGAATCATTTCCTTGTATTCAGCTTTTAGAATGTACACACGTCAAATTGTCATCAAGAAACGAGTTGAAGATCTGCAACCTGGCGTAGAAAGCTTTCAAATGAAGCTGAATCTTTCTCGTCCACGCACTCAAGTGTTTCCTAGGCATGCGAACAAATCTCCATACACCAGCATAACTGACCCGATTAACGGCATTTTCTACTTGAATGGCCGTGGACTGATGAAGTTCATGAGAATTCCAGAGATTCACAAATTCAGTGTCAGGAGTTTCAAACATGTCCGAGAAAAACTGGTGCACCTCAATGATAACAAGAATCTTCCAAAGGTTACTATAGACTGGCACCTGGGATTTCGGTAGAGTGGCAACTACCTGATCAAGAAAATTGATGAAAATCTAAGGGAAAGACGTTTAATGAGAAGTCTAGAACGACTTGTTGGTGTTAGACCATATGGAGCGCACCAGAAGCTAATGGAATGATCCTTTTAAAATGGGTCTTACTATCTCAGGTCATGTAACACCCCATTTTGATAATGGAATGTCACGCGTAATTATGGCGTGTCATCAAAGCATACAAGGATAAATGTCTAAACATTACATGACCATAAAAGGAAAATACTGGAATCAAACACCGGTAGTCCAAAAGTAAAGCTCATCACACACCAAAATAAGTACTGTAAATGAAAGGACTAAACAAAGTCCATAGCAAGAGTATCTCAGTAAAGATAATGCATAAAGTAAAGAAAGGCTAGAAAGCTTCCAGTCCATATGCACGTACGCTTAAAGTCTATGAGCGTCCCTGAGTACCTGCCGTTTTGGGAACATAGAAAAGGAAAACGGCTGAGCAATACGCTCAGTGCACGGATGTACAATAAAGCATGAATAGGATAAGCATATAAACATATAACAGTGGATGAAACTAAGTCCCGAATAACCTGGTTAAGTCTTGGTAAAACTAAATTTATAGTTTGAAAACCCTTATGTTTATGTTATAAAAACTGTTTAACATATTCTACCATTAGCCAATATAGGTCATGAAAATCCACCATGCATGAATACTTGGAGGGGTGACCTCATCATGCAAATTAGAGGGGCTGCCTCTAATTTAATATACTGGTTTTGGGTAGGAGGGATCAGCTCCTTGTGAAGGATGCAAGGCACACACCACATTCACACTGAGTAATCTGCTGAAAACATGTAACTAAGATGCACCCATACTCCCCACATGATAAAAATAATATGGCCAAAAGCTGAAGGGACGCCACGAGTAATCACTCTGCCGTGGGGAAGTAATAACATCAGTGCCTCTAATGTTATGGTTATGATACCTCCATAACTAGGTGAAACTGGTCATGCATGTATATGGCTATTGGTATTCTAAATTTAAACATAAGCAAATCAAACATATAAACTTATACTACAGGAAAACATTTGGCTGCATACGGGGAATCCTAATAAGGAAAGAATGTCCATACTGAAAGGACGGGAATCCGTACCTTATGTCCAGTGAACGAAGAAGATGAATTGAGGAGAGTCCTACTTCGGTATCACTAATGCTACATAAATACATACGTGTATAAGTATCTGCTTACTAAATACGTAACTGGTTTTATGTCATGTCTTAGCTTATTTTATACGTTCATGTCATGTTTTATTGTTTTAAGCTTTAAACTGTGTTTATCTTATATTCTGTCTACTCTGATTAAGTATTTCTAGTATTTCATGTATTATTATACTTACTGTGTAATAATAAGTAACTTTCTAAAAATAGCAAGTTTCCTAAAATAGAAAGTTTCCAAAAATAGAAAGTTACCAAAAATAGAAAGTTTCCAAAAATAGAACATTTCCAAAAATAGAAAGTTTCCAAGAATAGAATTACTGCTTAAAATAGATAAGTTTCTAAAAATAGAAAGTTTCCATAAATAGATTAGCTGCCTTAATTAAATAAGTTTCTAAAAATAGAAAGTTTCCATAATTAGATATAAGCTAGTTAAATAAGCTAAGTATATAAGCTTAAGTGTTTTTGATTATTTTTCTAAGTCATAATGATATAAGGTATAGTTATAATTATTACATGTAATTTAAATAAACTATAGGTTAAAAGTATTTAATTAAATATATCATGTTTTTATTTAAATAAATTTGAATACTTAGGTTAAACATGTATTATCAATTATTAATAATATAGCCTAAGTCATGTTAATTAATTAATTATAGCCATGGTTTTTAATAATTAATTAATTATAAAGTCTAGAAAAATATAAATTCTTAGGTTAAAATTCCATAAAAAAATATTTGTAGCAATCGTTTTTAAAATATTTCTATACTTTTAATATGTTTTATCTTATATTATTAAGTGTTTGTTTCAAATAATTATTAAAACAAGTTATAACAAAATAGATAGAAGTTTTGTTATTTTCTATTTAAATATGCATCTAAAGAAATAAATATTTGTAACGATAACAATTTAAAATTTAATTTCTTCATATGCATATTTAAATAGAAAATAACAAACTTTTATATATTTTGTTATAACTTGTTCTAATAATTATTTGAAACAAACACTTAATAATAGATATAAAATGTATTAAAATTAGTGCGATAGAAATATTTTAAAAACCACAAATATTTTTTATTATAGATAATAGATTATAATAATATATTAATTTTTAATAATAAAAAATAATTAAATATTATAATAATATATATTTACTTAGCTCACGTTTTATTATAAATTAATTATTATAAAATATTTTACTAAAATGTTTGTAAAAAAAAATTAATTATTGAGTTAACTAGTATAGGGTAGTAGAAATTCCATTTTGTCATGTTCAGGGTACCACTCTGCACTCTTAAAAGTCCAGGGTACTAGATGATCCACTTTGCCAAGTTCAAGGTACTAATATGTGTTTTGGCCATTAAATTATAACCTAAGTCATGTTTTATTAAAATAATATGTCATGTTTTATTAATTTAATCTTAACATATAATAATAAAATCAGAAACCTTAACATAAACCATGAAACTGATCATGACTAGAAACCATGAACCGGACCCGTAATCAACTCCATTCCCCGAACCACTTCGGGGTTCTCCCCTTTTTGCTGCTGCCGTGGGACCCACACCACCAAACCGAGACCTTGAGGTCTCGGTGGTGGTCCATGTGCCAAGCCGAGACCCCCTTGGGGTTCGTTTTAGGCGCCGGCCACAACGAACACCCCTAAATCCTCCGTTTGGATTTACCCCATAACCATTTACATGTTTGATTTATGTTTTTAATTAGCTTTTTAAAAACATCATGTTCTTATTTAATTTATTAATTAAAAAAAGGATTAAAAAGGTATACCGAATGCGTGGATCAAACGAGGTCGAACACACACGAACACTTGCACAAAATTCAAGATCAAAATCAAACGAACACCCCATTTCTTGTTGTTATATGCGGGGCCAAGAGGAGAGCAAGAAGGAAAAAGGAGAAAATCTTTTTAGGTTTTTGATGTTTTTACTGTAATGTGAAAAAGTGACCAAAGATTTTACCTTTACCCCATGTTAGTAAAATTTTGATGGGCTTGGCCCATGGCCTTTGTGTAGCCGCGGGTAGGGGGCCCCACATGGGGTCCCCGTACCTTTTCTCGAATCTAATTATTTAAGTGTTCGTTCGTGTTTAGTCGTTGATAGGTGTGAAAACACCCATCCTTTTTACCACTTAATTAGAATAATAACCGAGCCAAAACGTGTATTTTATGTCATTTATGTCGGAATTATGCGTGGTTTGTATTTTTGTTGTGATTTAGGACGAAAAGGTTAAAAGTGGAGAAAACACGGCATTCACGGGCTTTTATTGAAGAAAAAGACGAAAGATGAAGTCGAAAGATCAAGAGTGGAAAAAGAACGGAATTCCAAGACCAATTCTGAAGATTTATCGAAGAAAAAGTCAAAGGACGGATGTTTACTAAAAAAAAAACCGAAGAACTCGAGTCTTGTTTATAAAGAAAAATCAAGACGAGTTGAAGAAATCCCAAGACAAAGTCCAAGTATTAAAAGATTAACAAAACATTAAAAAGATCAAGGACTTAAGTGTGCAATTAAGAGAAAGAAGAAAGAGGGAGGAAGCTTCCTAAGTTCCTCCCTAATCTCCCTATAAATAGAATAGGCTAGATTCATTTGTAGTTGTTGGAGGCCTGACAAGCCTCTCTTCCCCATTTTCATTTTTCTTGTTCCTTAACTTTATGCACTTTAATTCTCATGTAACGCACCTTTAATTTTCTTTTAATTCCAAGTAAGTTTACCTTTAATTGTTGTTAATCTTTATCTTATTGCTAATCTCCTTCTACCTTTCTTGTTTGATTTGTTCTTTATCTTCATTGTTCATGTTCTTGAGTTTTTATGATTTTGATCAAGTGGGTTTTGATTAATTTGGTTATGTTTGTTGATTTAGATTGTTTGTTTATGATTATTGAATGATTTTTTATTAATTTGGTTAAATCTTTTGTTTAGATTTTGATTAATCTGTTTTAGATTTGATGATTACTGTGATCCCTTGTTCTTTGCGAGTGTTTGTTTCTGTTTCTGTGTTCCCAGATAAGTTCCGAGCCAAAGAGGAGGAAGTGGTTCATTCGGAACTTTAAAAGTTCCGAATCAAGCTTCATTCGGAAGAAGTTCCGGATCAAGAAGTTCCGGATCAAGGGCAACTTCCGGATCAAACTTGTTCATTCGGAATTTTAAAAGTTCCGAATCAAGCTTCATTCGGAAGAAGTTTCGGATCAAGATGTTCCGGATCAAGGGCAACTTCCGGATCAAACTTGTTCATTCAGAACATTAAGGGTTCCGAGTCAAGGAAGCTTCATTCGGAAGAAGTTCCGGATCAAGAAGTTCCGGATCAAGGGCAACTTCCGGATCAAGATTGTTTCATTCGGAACTTTGAAAGTTCCGAATCAAGCCAGTTCATTTAGAAGTTTTAAACTTCCGAATCAAGGTTTCTGTCAGGTTCTTTTTGGTTTTTCTTTTTAAGTTCTGTCTTTTATTTTCAAGCATTATTTTTCCCGCCTTTTATTTAGTTGCACTTTAAATTTGCCTTAGCTTTATTTTAGACTTGCCTTAGTTTAAGTTTTAGTTGCGTTTTAAGATTGCCTTAGATAGATTTAAGTTTACATTATTTACGTTTAGTGCCCTTTAGTTTCAGTCACGTTTTAAATACTTTCCCGTTATTTTAATTATCCTTAGATTTACTTTAATTGCACTTTTACTTTAAAGTTTCACACTTTTATTTTAAAACAACCAAAATATTCTTTTTCACCGAAAACAACAGAGTCATACTATAAGCCGGAAATCAATTCGAAGAGATACCGAGAACAACAATTGAACCTAGCAAAATCCTGTTATTAAATTGGCGCCGCTGCCGGCTCTTTTCGTGAAGATTAACGGTTTTTTGTGAAAGACGCGTTGGCTTTTGGGATCCGTTCACTCGTGAACGTTATTTTTCGTATTAAAAAATTTTCAAAAATCCAAAAACATTTTAAAAATCATAAAAAGCATTTCTTTTTCAAAGTTTTGCACCAAAAATTTTCTTCTTGCTTATCTATCTTTCTTTATGGATTTTTATGTCCATTGCGTCCGGTGTGGGAAACAATTATCTGGGAACAACTCTTGTCAATGGTGTACATGTGAGCGGTGTGGAAACGATCTCGACAATACACAATTCCTATTCGGATTTTGTCCTTTGTGCAACTCGACTAATTCGCCCTTTTTGAACCCACCTCCTCCTGTTCCCCCGTGCATCTATTGTGGAAGCGATTCTCATTGGCATGTTTCGTGCCCGGTTCGATACCCGTATGGTCACGGGCAAGAACCGGGGAACAATTATGACAATGATAATAGCTATCCACAAAGATTTTTCTCCACGCCCGGTTTGCAATAACTGTGGGGGTCCTCACGATACCTATTATTGTCAACCAATGAATTATTAAGAGCAAACTCTGGGTCCTCAGTTTTCTTCACCTATGGATTATTATTAACCAAACCCGGTTTCTAATTATTCTCAACCGATGAACAACTATGAGCCACAACCTTGCTATAATTCAGGTTTTCAACACTTTGAGCCCCCACATCACACCCTCAATCATCAATCCTCTCAGCAAATTAATCTTGACCCACAACTCACTACCTTGAATGAAGAAACACACTCCATTGTTTTGCAACTTCAAGAAGCCGTTGTTTTGCTTAAAGAACTTAGGGACGAGGAAACGCGACTGCAACAAGAGCAAGTATCTAATCTTAGTGATTATACCCCTCCGCTTTGATTTAATAGGCTAACCATCCACGAGTCTCATTCCTTGAGATTTTAAACTGTGGAGGACGAGAGATGATAGAGTCAATTATAAGTCCGGTATTCTTTCGTGAATTTATGTGAGTTAATTATAAGCCTACTCTCCCATCGCTTGCTAATAATTTATCTGCTAATAAATAAGGTTGTACGATTTGAAAAGTTACTTAGCTTCTAGCCCAAGATCGTTTAAAAGTTGCTCGGTATGGATTAGAGTTCATAGCCAAGGCATAACTTATTGAAGCGGGATGCGAAGATTGGCGAGTCCGAAAAGGCCCTAACAAGTCATGAGGGCTACATTTTGTTGCTAAAGATCCAAAAGTGATGTGAAGAATCATTTATCGAAAATTAATATGAAGGATCGAGACACACGACGAAAAGCAAAAACTCCCCAAAAGATCATGGAGAAGTCTATCCAAAAAGGCCCTAACAAGGTATGAGGATAAATAGATCCAGGTCCAAAAAGGAGGCGGATCGTTGTATATCAAAGTCCAAAATAATGATTGGAGAAAAATGAAGAAGTCGTGGTCCAAGTATGAAGAATCTCTAAAAACTTCAAGTAAAGAAATTCCTATTATGAAGAGAAGACCATTATTTCATGAACGTCTCTTAAGATTTGAAGTATGAAGTCGCCGCCAAATATCGGTCCGAGAAAGGTCTCAAATCGCGAAGCGAGTTATGCCAAGATATGAACTTTATGAGGTCCCGAGAAGCAGTTTTAAAAGATTTTGTCCTTTAGCTAACTATTGATTAAATCGTTCACTTTATTTTCA
The DNA here is from genome assembly GCA_025667525.1 of Glebionis coronaria. Taxonomy (NCBI): domain Eukaryota; kingdom Viridiplantae; phylum Streptophyta; class Magnoliopsida; order Asterales; family Asteraceae; genus Glebionis; species Glebionis coronaria. Next base: position 137,377,860 of record CM046880.1, read on the forward strand.
GACTTAATAACTATCAAAATAAGTCAAAAATGCATCCTCGTGATCATTCAAGACAATAATAAAATATAAAGATACACCTAGGAATAAGGGAGTCTAAGTGAATAATTGGCCCACATGAGTTCGTGTTAGTTTACTAACTTATAATAACAATGATCTCGTTTTTAAGCTTGGTTTGGAGAAAGTGAAAACTTGAGGATGATGATCATTCATAACATTTTCAAAACCCAAGGTATGTTTTTGATTTCTTTACTTTGTATGTTTATAATTTTCTATCTCTTTAATAAAGGCCAACATGGATTGATTATGATGGAAAATGTAATCTTGCTTTGTAACTAATGCATTGCATGAGGACATTGCAATGGTTAAGTGTAGGGGATTTGATAGGTGTGAAAACACCCATCCTTTTTACCACTTAATTACAATAATAACCGAGCCAAAACGTGTATTTTATCTCATTTATGTCGGAATTATGCGTGGTTTGTATTTTTGTTGTGATTTAGGACGAAAAGGTGAAAAGTGGAGAAACACGGCATTCACGGGCTTTTATCGAAGAAAAAGACGAAAGATGAAGTCGAAAGATCAAGAGTGGAAAAAGAAAGGAAGTCCAAGACCAATTCTGAAGATTTATCGAAGAAAAAGTCAAAGGACGAAAGTTTACTAAAAAAAAAACCCGAAGAACTCGAGTCTTGTTTATAAAGAAAAATCAAGACGAGTTGAAGAAATCCCAAGACAAAGTCCAAGTATTAAGAGATTAACAAAAGATTAAAAAGATCAAGGACTTAAGTGTGCAATTAAGAGAAAGAAGAAAGAGGGAGGAAGCTTCCTAAGTTCCTCCCTAATCTCCTTATAAATAGAATAGGCTAGATTCATTTGTAGTTGTTGGAGGCCTGACAAGCCTCTCTTCCCCATTTTCATTTTTCTTATTCCTTAACTTTATGCACTTTAATTCTCATGTAACGCACCTTTAATTTTCTTTTAATTCCAAGTAAGTTTACCTTTAATTGTTGTTAATCTTTATCTTATTGCTAATCTCCTTCTACCTTTCTTGTTTGATTTGTTCTTTATCTTCATTGTTCATGTTCTTGAGTTTTTATGATTTTGATCAAGTGGGTTTTGATTACTTTGGTTATGTTTGTTGATTTAGATTGTTTGTTTATGATTATTGAATGATTTGTTATTAATTTGGTTAAATCTTTTGTTTAGATTTTGATTAATCTGTTTTAGATTTGATGATTATTGTGATCCCTTGTTCTTCGGGAGTGTTTGTTTCTGTTTCTGTGTTCCCAGATAAGTTCCGAGCCAAAGAGGAGGAAGTGGTTCATTCGGAACTTTAAAAATTCCGAATCAAGCTTCATTCGGAAGAAGTTCCGGATCAAGAAGTTCTGGATCAAGGGCAACTTCCGGATCAAACTTGTTCATTCGGAACTTTAAAAGTTCTGAATCAAACTTCATTCGGAAGAAGTTCCGGATCAAGAAGTTCCGGATCAAGGGAAACTTCCGGATCAAACTTGTTCATTCGGAACATTAAGGGTTCCGAGTCAAGGAAGCTTCATTCGGAAGAAGTTCCGGATCAAGAAGTTCCGGATCAAGGGCAACTTCCGGATCAAGATTGTTTCATTCGGAACTTTGAAAGTTCCGAATCAAGCCAGTTCATTCGGAAGTTTTAAACTTCCGAATCAAGGTTTCTATCAGGTTCTTTTTGGTTTTTCTTTTTAAGTTTTGTCTTTTATTTTCAAGCTTTATTTTTCCCGCCTTTTATTTAGTTGCACTTTAAATTTGTCTTAGCTTTATTTTAGACTTGCCTTAGTTTAAGTTTTAGTTTCTTTTTAAGATTGCCTTAGATAGATTTAAGTTTATATTATTTACGTTTAGTTCCCTTTAATTTCAGTCACGTTTTAAATACTTTCCCGTTATTTTAATTAGACTTAGATTTACTTTAATTGCACTTTTACTTTAAAGTTTCACACTTTTATTTTAAAACAACCAAAATATTCTTTTTCACCAAAAGCAACAGAGTCATACTTTAAGCCGGAAATCAATTCGAAGAGATACCGAGAACAACAATTGAACCTAGCAAAATCCTGTTATTAGTCGTGTTCGTGTTTTATGTGTTCTCGTTAAATATAACCGTGACTTAATATATTTATTCGTGTTCGTAATAAATATATATACGTAATTAATATTAGCTCGTGATTAAAATTTCGTTCATGATTTCATGATCGCATGTTCGTTATTAACTATTGTTTAAATAATTACTGTGTGTTCGTACGTGATAAATACTTATCGTGTTCTAACACGTACGTAATACGTAAAATTCTAACACGTGAACGTAATAATACTTTAAAAGGAAATTTTTAATCTAGTACGTACGATCTTAAGGGTAATATTCATGGTAAAAGCATGCGGGTTTTACAACTCTTCCCCCCTAAAAAGAATAATTCGTCCCTGAATTATAGATAAAGTAAACTGAAAAAAAGAACATACCCGAATTCAAAATATGAAATGAGGGTATGAAGCCCGGATAGACTCCTCTGTTTCCCAAGTGGCTTCCCGCTCGGTATGATCCCTCCAAAGGATTTTGATGAATGGGAGCGTCTTCCTTCTCATGACTCGTTCTTGTCTATCAAGAACTCGTTCGGGTTCTTCTATAAAAGTGAGATCTTCACGTATCTGTTCCAGTAGATACTGAACCATGTGAAGGGGATGATATTGGTACCCTCTGAGTAAGGACACATGGAACACATTGTGTACATGCGAAAGCTGCGGAGGTAACGCTAACCGGTAAGATACTCCACCGACTGGTTCAATGATATCAAACGGTCCGATGAAACGAGGAATGAGCTTCCCTTTAATCCCGAAGCGTCTAACACCACGTGCCGGTGAAACCTTAAGGAATACGTGATCTCCTACGTTAAAATGTATGTCCCTACGATGCTTATCGGTGTAACTCTTCTGACGTGACCGTGCTTCCTGAAGTTTCTGCTTAGCTACTGTGATCCTTTCGTTGGTCATCTCTATGATTTCTGGTCCTTCAAGTGTTCGCTCTCCAACCTGATCCCAGCAGATTGGGGCGCGACACTTTCTACCATACAACATCTCGAAAGGATCACACTTGATACTTGCGTGCCAACTGTTGTTGTATGCAAACTCCGCCAAACAGATATAATCATCCCAACCACCAGTCCATTCCAACGCACATGACCTCAACATATCTTCCAATGTCTGAATCGTTCGCTCCGACTGTCCGTCCGTTTGAGGATGAAAAGCCGTGCTAAGCTTAAGTTGTGTACCCTAAGGTTTCTGCAGACTCTTCCAAAATCACGAAGTGAAACGAGGATCTCTGTCTGAGACGATGCTGGATGGAGCACCGTGGAGTCTCATGATCTCCCTTCTATACGTATCGGCGAGTTTACTTACCGAATCATCCTTGCTGATCGGTAAGAAATGAGCTGATTTGGTAAGTCGATCTACGATAACCCAAATTGCATCGTGCTTCCTCTTGGTAGGCGGAAGACTAGTAACAAAATCCATGGTGATTTTGTCCCACTTCCAATCTAGAATATCTAACGGTTGAAGGAGACCGTCAGATCGCTGATGCTCGATCTTAACCTGCTGGCAGGTAAGACATTTGGAGACGTAAGTGCCCACATCCTGTTTCATACCACTCTACCAAAAGTATTGCTTGATGTCATGGTACATCTTAGTCGAACCAGGATGTATAGAGGATGGGAGGTATGAGCTTCAGCTTACAAGGCTTCTCGGAGTGCTTGGTCATCAGGAACACAAAGTCTCGTGCCCTGCCATACGATACCATCTGCATCTACTCTGAATTCCGTCTGTTTCTCCAGATTCTGTACTATCGCCCAGATTTCTCCATCAACTTTCTAAGCTTCCTTGATCTTAGAGAGTAACTCAGGTTCTACTCTAAGATTAGCCCAGTAACCGTGCTGTCCATGTACCATGATCTCGATGTCTAGTCGCTCCAAGTCTCTTATGATTTCCTCCTCAATTTTAATGTCGTTGATCATTCCAAACTTCCTGCTAAGAGCATCTGCTACTACATTTGCCTTTCGGGATGATACTGTAGATTAACGTCATAATCCTTCAACAGCTCTAACCATCTCCTCTGCCTCATGTTCAATTCACGTTGAGTGAAGATATACTTCAATCTCTTGTGGTCCGTAAAAATGTAACATGATTCTCCATATAAGTAGTGCCTCCATATCATCAATGCAAACACGACTGCAGCAAGTTCGAAGTCATGCGTAGGGTAATTTTCTTCATAAGGCTTAAGCTGCCGTGAAGCGAACGCGATCACTTTCCCATGTTGCATGAGAACACAGCCAAGTCCCTTCCCTGATGCATCACTGTAGATTTGAAATCTACCCGTACCAGATGGGAGAGTAAGATTAGGTGCAGATACTAGCTTCTGCTTTAGGTCTTCAAATCTCTTCTCTCGTTCTTCAGTCCAGAAGAATTTCTCCCCTTTCTGCATCAGTTTGGTCAATGGTAGTGCTAAGCGGGAAAACTTCTCCATGAACCTACGGTAATAGCCAGCTAAGCCTAAGAAACTGCGGACTTCCGTCGTTGATGTCGGTGTAAAACCCGCATACTTTTACCATGAATAATACCATTAAGATCGTATGTACTAGATTAAATCTTTCCTTTTATAGTATGCTTACGTTCACGTGTTAGAATTTTACGTATTACGTACGTGTTAGAACACGATAAGTATTTATTACGTACGAACACACAATAATTATTTAACAATCATTAATCACGAACATGCGATCATGAAATCATGAACGTAATTTAATCACGAGCTAATATTAATTACGTATATATATTTATTACGAACACGAATAAATATATTAAGTCACGATCGATAACTAATTAGAACACGTAAAACACAAACACGATAACACACTAATATTTTAGACACGGAAAACATTCGGGTTACCCCTTGTGGGCCCTATTACCCACGAAATTAGGAAGGAAGAATGGGCCAAGCCCATTTTAATTTTTACTAAAACATAGAATTAGGAAAGATTTTGGTCATTTTCACATTACATGAAAAATAACAAAAAACCCTAAAAGTTTTCTTCCTTCTTCCTTTTGTCCTCTATGGCCGCCACCTACAATCACCATGGAGGGGTGATTCGATTTGATTTTAACCTTGTAATTATTACAAGAATTCGTGTGTGTTCATCCTTGATCGATCCACTTATTCGGTATATTCTTTTTATCCTTTTTCTTTTGATTTGATCTAATAAAATAATTAAGAACATGATGTTTTTAAAACCTAATTAAAAACATAGATCAAGCATGTAAATTGTTTTTGGGTAAATCAAAAAGGATGTTTTTTGGGGTGTTTGTTTGGCCGGCACCTAAACCGAACCCCAAGGGGGTCTCGGTTTGGCTAATAAACCACCACCGAGACCATATGGTCCCGGTTTGGTGGTGTGGGTCCCACGGCAGCTGCAAACCAAAGGGAACCCCAAAGTGGTTCGGGGTAAGGTGTCATTTCTTGTCCGGTTCATGGTTTCTAGTCAAGATCCGGTTCACCGTTTATGTTAAGATTTTTTTTTTATAATCATATGTTAAAGTTAAATTAATAAATATGGCATGATTAATTTAACAAACATGACTTAGGTTATATTTAAATTATTAGATCATGAAATTATTAACCTAAGTATTTTATATTTTCTAGACTTATAATTAATTAATTATTTAAAAACCATGGTTATAATTAATTAATTAACATGACTTAGGTTACATTATTAATAAATAATAATACATATTTTGACCTAAGTATTTGACTTTATTTAATTAAAACATGATATATTTTAATTAAATACTTTTAACCTATAGTTTATTTAATTACATGAAATAAGTAATAAACTATACATTATATCATTATGACTTAGAAAATAATCAGAAAAAAACACTTAGGCTTATATACTTAGCTTATTTAAGCAGCTTATATCTAATTATGAAAACTTTCTATTTTTAGAAACTTATTTAATTCAGGCAGTTAATCTATTTATGGAAACTTATTTAATTAAGGCAGCTGATATATTTATGGAAACTTTATATTTTTAGAAACTTATCTATTTTAAGCATTAATTCTATTTTTGGAAACTTTCTATTTTTGGAAACTTTCTATTTTTGGAAACTTTCTATTTTTGGAAACATTCTATTTTTGGTAACTTTCTATTTTTGGAAACATTCTATTTTTGGAAACTTTCTATTTTAGGAAACCTGTTATTTTTGGAAGTTACTTATTATTACACAGTAAGTATAATAATACATGAAATACCAGAAATACTTAATCAAAATAGACATAATATAAGATAAACATAGTTTAAGGCTTAAAACAGTAAAACATGATATGAACATATAAAATCAGTTAAGACATGACATAAAACCAGTTACGTATTTAGTAAGCAGATACTTATTCATGTATGTATTTATGTAGTATTAGTCATACCGAAGTAGGATTCTCTTCAGTTCATCTTCTTCGTTCACTTGACATAAGGTACGGATTCCCGTCCTTTCAGTATGGACTTTCTTTCCTTATTAGGATTCCCCGTATGCAGCCAAATCTTTTCCAGTAGTATAAGTTTTTATGTTTGACTTGCTTATGTTTAATTTAGAATACCTATAACCATATACATGCATGACCAGTTTCACCTAGTTATGGAGGTACCATAACCATAACACTAGAGGCACTGGTGTTATGACTTCACCACGGCTGAGTGATTGCTCGTGGCGTCCCTTCAGCTTTTGGCCATATTATTATATTTATCATGTGGGGCGTATGGGTGCATCCTAGTTACATGTTTCAGTCAGGATTTCATGGTGAATGTGGTGTGTGCCTTGCATCCTTCACAAGGAGCTGATCCCTCCTACCCAAACAAGTATATTAAATTAGAGGCAGCCCCTCTAATTTGCATGATGAGGTCACCCCTCCAAGTAACATGCACGGTGGATTTTCATGACCTATATTGGATAATGGTAAAATATGTTAAACAGTTTTCATAAGATAAACATAAGGCTTCTCAAACTATAAAACCAGTTTTATAAACATGTTCCAGGTTTTCCAGGACTTATACATTTCTGCTGCTATTAAGTCTTTATTATGTTTTAGTCATTCATACTATGTCTATATCCGTGCACTGAGCGTTTTGCTCAGCCGTGACTTTCCTTTCCATGTCCCAAAACGGCAGGTACCCTAGGAAAACTCGAGCATTTGGAGGACGTGCATAGGATGGAAGCTGCTAGAGACTTCTTTTCCTTTTTGCCTTCATATACTTATGCTTGCTTAGTCTTTCATTCATTTCTTTTACTTTATTATGTTTTGGGCTTATGTTTGGGAACCGATGTTTGATTCTGGTTATCCCTTTGGTCATGTAATGTTTCAGACATTTATCCTTGTATGCTTTGATGACACGCCATAATTACGCGTGACATTCCATTATCAAAATAGGGTGTTACAATTATGGTATCAGAGCCAAGGCTTCGACCTGTAGGCTCTAAAACCTCGACATGTGACTAGTGGGTAGTTACCAGGAGCTTCCTAAGCCAATGTTTGTTATTCCACGTATTGATGTTTTCAGCGCATTGTTGTTTTAACCATGATGTTTTCAGCACCTTGAGGTTTTAACCTTGATGTTTTTCATTGATATTGTTTTACTAATATGAATCGACAGCCGTCATTGATATTTAGTTATGTGTCGTGGTTTCATGCATGACGTTCCTCGTGGACTGTGATTATGTGGACTGAACCTCAGTAGTTCATAATTAGTCACATAAATTTTTTTTTATCAGTTTTTACAGATAAGTTATTTATGTTTCATGTATCATTGTTGCAGGGATTATGACTAAGTAATGGTTTGTACAGGACTGGCCCTATTTAGTCGCATGTGCTTTTATCGAAACTTTTAACTTTGGGACCGACCCATAGGCGTCCCCTCGCCATGTCTTTTGTTTTGGGACCGACCCATAGGCGTCCCCTCGCACATATAAAGTTTTTTATAAATTACATTACATTCACTGTTTTTCATGCATAAAATTTTTCTCATGATTTTTTGGCATAAAATTTCTTTCATGTCCCCTCATAAGTTAATATGTTTTTATGTCAAGTATGTTTTCATATTGTCATGGTAAACTCCAGTTTCGTGCTGATTATGTTATACACTCCTTCATGATAGATGGTTTCATGTTTCTTCATGATAATTCCGTCTTCATGTTGATTAAGTCTTACGCCTCTTTTTTTATTTATGCCTTCATGCAAGACATTGTTGAATTTCATTGAATTCTGCTTTCATGATAGTCATGGTTGGTTTTCATTGATCATGCTGTCAGGCAAATCATCGTTGAATTTTGTGTAACCACACTTTAACATCTTTCGATACAATCAGAATGATGTCTATGCTAATACTGCCAGGTTATCATGACGGTTTTCATAACCGTTTAACCGATATACTTTCCTTAAATCATGACAAATGATCGACCCCAATACCGATCATTTCATGTGCATTCCATGTGTACTCCATGTACCGTATTTCATGTGTATTACACGTACCTAAATCCATGTGTATTATACTTGCAATACTTCACGAGTATTTGCTAGTCGATTCTAAATCATCTCACGTGTATGTTCACTTGCTGATATTCTACAAGATTGGCGATGCCGCTCATAGCTTGGAGATGTTACTAAAGGTTGATGCTGCTGCTGTTGGGAGACGCTACGAGATGCTGATGCTGTTCACAACCTGGAGATCCTACAAGAAAAAGACAAAGGCGCCAGAGCAAAGCAATTGGACTAGAAGATGCTTCACCATCAGACGATTTCCATCAATTATTGTCCCAAATTCTTAGTTACATGTCACACGTCATTCGGCTGTCATTTCAGCCATATGAGTGCAAACCGGTACCAGCCGACCACTCAGCTGAATAGTTACATGAATTACGGTCATGAGAATGACCGTCATGGAACTGACAGACAGGACGATAGTAACCACTACTATGACAGAAACTATCCTAGAAATCGCAACCGAGGCTCCAGCCGCGGACGTGATCAGACATACAAAGGATCAGTAGTCCAACCGATTCGCCAAGTCTGGCTTAATAACTTAATATTGTAGTTCTATTGTTTTACATCTCGAGACACATGTAAAGACATCATTTAAGACACATGTCTCACATATAATTTCTGAAGACACATGTCAAGACACCAGTCAAGACATATGTCACGCTTACATTTCTCAAGACACGAGTCAAGACACATGACTCACGGCTAACTATGGAAAATTTATAAGAAATTTAGGGTACCCTCCAAGGGTATATCCATATTGTTGTGCCATGTATTAATCAGGCCACAAGAATTTCAATACCATTACCGGCGCAGCAGTGAGAACTGTCACGTTGTCGATGACACTTTCGTTCTTGCACCATATTTCATATATTCATGACCATGAAGGACGCATTTCGTATTCCCACATATACGAAGGTTTTCCTTCAGTCTACTGATAAGATCCAAGCTGTTAACGCATTTCCTCGGACAGATGCGAGTTGGATTTAATCCTAATTATGGACTACTAACCACACACCATGCTATGATTCATGATTTTGTACAGTAATATTCAGGCTCCTGAATACACTAAGCATGGTTTTCCATCAGGAAAATCTGTAAAAATTATCTATGCTTACAAGCATGTGCGTTGTTAGCCATGGTCGCTAAAATTTTCTAGCCGTCAGTAAGACACGACCACTTAGTCTTTTACGCATAGCCAGTTAATTATTCAAAAATCACCATTCGTAACCGTTATTCTCCTCCACGTATTGACAACAGGCCCAATCGACCTTATTGTGCTAATCACATTTCCAAGATCGAACTCATGATCATGCTGCCAACAGTGATGAGTGAAAGAGCAGGACATGTCCATGACTGCTCGGTCATGCTAGATTTATGATTTTGAATTAGTCTCATCAATGCTCCAACGGCATTATAAGAATGAGTTTCCATGAACTCATAGCAAATTCATCAGTGTTTTCATTGAGGATAACCTGATTTCCTTTAAGCCTAGAGAAGAACAGGAAGACCATATCTGCACTATGTTGCAAATTCTATAACAAGAGAAATTTTACCCTAAAAATTTTTCCAATATCAATTCTGTTTGCTTAGGGTGACACGCTAAATCACATGGGTTTCTACGGTTAATCATACCATGACTCAGCTTATGCGTAAAGGAGAGAACCCTACACTACATTAGGTGTTATAGAAAATCCTACGCTAGGAGAAGTCTAGATTCAGAGACTCATAGTTTCGCAAACTCCTATGTATCAAGTTCTACGAAGCAAGATACAGTTACGTTCATATCTAAGTACCTGACATACCAACAGGTTAAGATAGGACACCAACAGACTGGGATGTTTTCATCATCTGAAATGGTAAATTGAAATGGGACAAGATCTCCACGGATTTTAGTTACCAGATTACAGCAAACTCAGAAGACGCATGATGCTATCTGGGTTATTGTCAACAGTTTGATCAAGTCTGCAGAATCCTTACATCCGTACGGATTTCAGAACCAACAGATTTATCGGACACATTCCACGCCAAGGCTCATCCGACCACTTGGTAATCCCTCAGCTATCGGGTCAAACAAAGATTCGCAATTGTACTCCTTAATTACTTCACGTCTTCATTCTGATTCCACGACTTGCTTTCGCGCTCGCGTTCATGACACTATTCACGTTCATGATCGTATCTAGGCTTACGATTTTATGTTCATTTTTCTCATTCTGGGAGGTTTTACAAGAACTTGAGAGAGCAGACCCAAGTTAAGTATAACTCCCTATCCTCATATAGACGTTTCTCGTCATATTCTATGTCTCACCTTGTAGTGTTTGGCGTCACCGCCATTATATTCTATGTTCACGATATGTTTCACATGTCATGATCACTCCACATTCTACATATCATGATCAAGATATGTTACACGTATCATGGCCACGATATGTTTACTCATACTACACTCATCATATCTCGACGTATCACATTCAAAACTTTTCACGTCTTACGTTCAAAAAATTTCACGTACTACGTTTCCTTACGTCTCACGCATCATTGTTAATTGTCGGTTAAGTTAGAAGTGTTTTGCACGATAACGTTTTAGTTGCCCTTACACGTTAATTCTTATTCCCTCGATCAAATTTAGGGGATCTACCATAAGTTGATAACCAAGAACTTCTTCGTATTTCTAGTCAAGGTCAGGAGGACCAAGATTCATCATTTGTGTCAAGATCTGTGAAGGAACCGTTCCAAGAGGGAAGCCACTTGGAAACAGACAAGTTCATCCGGAATTTTATCCATTTTCCTCTTATCAATTAGATATGTCCCTTCCGTCACGTCATGTTCCATATCCTTTCAAGACATGTCACGTTCCGCGTCCCTTCTGCCAGGAAACCTGCACGTTCATTTATCTTACATACCCTCTCAGTTTGATTCGGGTATGTTTCTCTTTCAGTTTACGTTATCTATAATTGGGGGACGAATTATTATTTTTAGGGGGGAAGAGTTGTAAAACCCGCATACTGTTACCATGAATAGTACCATTAAGATCGTACGTGCTAGATTAAAACTTTCCTTTTATAGTATGAGTACGTTCACGTGTAATAATTTTACGTATTACGTACGTGTTAGAACACGATAAGTATTTATTACGTACGAACACACAATAATTATTTAACAATCATTAATCACGAACATGCGATCATGAAATCATGAACGTAATTTAATCACGAGCTAATATTAGTTACATATATATATTTATTACGAACACGAATAAATATATTAAGTCACGATCGATAACTAATTAGAACACGTAAAACACGAACACGAGAACACACGAGAACACACTAATATTTTAGACACAGAAAACATTCGGGTTACCCCTTGTGGGCCCCATTACCCACGAAATTAGGAAGGAAGAATGGGCCTAGCCCATTTTAATTTTTACTAAAACATAGAATTAGGAAAGATTTTGGTCATTTTCACATTACAAGAAAAATAACAAAAAAACCCTAAAAGTTTTCTTCCTTCTTCCTTTTGTCCTCTATGGCCGCCACCTACACTCACCATGGAGGGGTGATTCGATTTGATTTTAACCTTGGAATTATTACAAGCATTCGTGTGTGTTCATCCTTGATCGATCCACGTATTCGGTATATTCTTTTTATCCTTTTTCTTTTGATTTGATCTAATAAAATAATTAAGAACATGATGTTTTTAAAACCTAATTAAAAAATAGATTAAACATGTAAATGGTTTTTGGGTAAATAAAAAAGGATGTTTTTAGGGGTGTTTGTTTGGCCGGCGCCTAAACCAAACCTCAAGAGGGTCTCGGTTTGGCTAATAAACCACCACCGAGACCATATGGTCCCGGTTTGGTGGTGTGGGTCCCACGGCAGCAGCAAACCAAAGGGAACCCCGAAGTGGTTCGGGGTATGGTGTCGATTTCATGTCTGGTTCATGGTTTCTAGTCAAGATCTGGTTCACGGTTTATGTTAAGATTTTTTTTTTTATAATCATATGTTAAAGTTAAATTAATAAATATGACATGATTAATTTAACAAACATGACTTAGGTTTTATTTAAATTATTAGATCATGAAATTATTAACCTAAGTATTTTATATTTTCTAGACTTATAATTAATTAACTATTTAAAAACCATGGTTATAATTAATTAATTAACATGCCTTAGGTTACATTATTAATAAATAATAATACATGTTTTGACCTTAGTATTTGACTTTATTTAATTAAAACATGATATATTTTAATTAAATACTTTTAACCTATAGTTTATTTAACTACATGAAATAATTAATAAACTATACATTATATCATTATGACTTAGAAATTAATCAAAAAAAACACTTAGGCTTATGTACTTAGCTTATTTAACCAGCTTATATCTAATTATGGAAACTTTCTATTTTTAGAAACTTATTTAATTCAGGCAGTTAATCTATTTATGGAAACTTATTTAATTAAGGCAGCTGATCTATTTATGGAAACTTTCTATTTTTAGAAACTTATCTATTTTAAGCAATAATTCTATTTTTGGAAACATTCTATTTTTGGAAACTTTCTATTTTTGGAAACATTCTATTTTTGGTAACTTTCTATTTTTGGAAACTTTCTGTTTTTTGGAAAGTTTCTATTTCAGGAAACCTGCTATTTTTGGAGGTTACTTATTATTACACAGTAAGTATAATAATACATGAAATACCAGAAATACTTAATCAGAATAGATAGAATATAAGATAAACGCAGTTTAAGGCTTAATACAGTAAAACATGATATGAACATATAAAATCAGTTAAGACATGACATAAAACCAGTTACGTATTTAGTAAGTAGATACTTATTCATGTATGTATTTATGTAGCATTAGTGATACCGAAGTAGGATTCTCTCTAGTTCATCTTCTTCGTTCACTGGACATAAGGTACGGATTCCCGCCCTTTCAGTATGGACATTCTTTCCTTATTAGGATTCCCCGTATGCAGCCAAATGTTTTCCCGTAGTATAAGTTTATATGTTTGACTTGCTTATGTTTAATTTACAATACCTATTGCCATATACATGCATGACCAGTTTCACCTAGTTATGGAGGTACCATAACCATAACACTAGAGGCACTGGTGTTATGACTTCACCACGGCGGAGTGATTGCTCGTGGCGTCCCTTCAGCTTTTGGCCATATTATTATATTTATCATGTGGGGCGTATGGGTGCATCCTAGTTACATGTTTCAGTCAGGATTTCATGGTGAATGTGGTGTGTGCCTTGCATCCTTCACAAGGAGCTGATCCCTCCTACCCAAACAAGTATATTAAATTAAAGGCAGCCCCTCTAATTTGCATGATGAGGTCACCCCTCCAAGTATTCATGCACGATGGATTTTCATGACCTATATTGGCTAATGGTAAAATATGTTAAACAGTTTTCATAAGAAAAACATAAGGCTTCTCAAACTATAAAACTAGTTTTATGAACATGTTCCAGGTTTTCCAGGACTTATACATTTCTGCTACTATTAAGTCTTTATTATGTTTTAGTCATTCATACTATGTCTATATCCGTGCACTGAGCGTTTTGCTCAGCCGTTACTTTCCTTTCCATGTCCCAAAACGGCAGGTACCCTAGGAAAGACTCGAGCATTTGGAGGACGTGCATAGGATGGAAGCTGCTAGAGACTTCTTTTCCTTTTTGCCTTCATATACTTATGCTTGCTTAGTCTTTCATTCATTTCTTTTACTTTATTATGTTTTGGGCTTATGTTTGGGAACTGATGTTCGATTCCGGTTATCCCTATGGGCATGTAATGTTTCAGACATTTATCCTTGTATGCTTTGATGACACGCCATAATTACGCGTGACATTCCATTATCAAAATGGGGTGTTACAGTCGGCCTCGGCCACTTAGTAATGGCCTCAACCTTCGCTGGATCCATAGGGATTCCTTCTGCTGATACAATGTGACATAAGAAGGCCACCTTGTCTAACCAGAACTCACACTTGGGTAATTTAGCATACAGCTGCTTCTGGCGAAGAATATGTAGTACTGTACGAAGATGGTCTTCGTGTTCCTCCTTGGACATTGAGAAAATCAGGATGTCATCGATAAAGACAATGACGAACTTGTCCAGAAAATCATGGAAGATTCTGTTCATCAAGTCCATGAACACTGCTGGAGCATTGGTCAGGCCGAATGGCATAACTACAAACTCGTAGTGGCCATAGCGGGTACGAAAAGCAGTCTTGGCGATGTCCTGTTCCTTAACCCGTAGCTGATGGTAGCATGACCTAAGATCAATCTAGGATAAGTGTTTGGCCCCTTGGAGTTGGTCAAACAGATCGTCTATACGCGGCAGTGGATACCTTTTCCAGATAGTAATCTTGTTGAGCTCACGATAGTCTATGCAAAGACGCATACTGTCGTCCTTCTTCTTAACGAATAAGACCGGTGCGCCCCATGGAGATGCGATCGGTCGAATGAAACCTCGTTCCAGAAGTTCTTGCAGCTGATCCTTCAGCTCCTTCAGCTCTATGGGAGCCATGCGATAAGGAGCCTTGGAGATTGGTTCAGCTACTGGAATAAGCTCGATATTGAATTCAACTTCTCGTGTAGGTGGTATGCCCGGAAGTTCATCTGGAAATACATCTTGGAATTCCAACACTATTGGTTGATCCTGAATTGATGGAGATTCAGCATCCATGTCGTGAACCGTAGCTAGATAACCCTCGCAGCCTTGTGACAGTAGTGCACGCGCTTGCAGGGTAGATATGATTTGTACAGACCGTCCGGGTACGAACCCGTTATGAATGTACTCTGGTGCATTAACATCACCGAAGATAACTCGATATGAATGGCAGTCTATGGTAGCATGATGCTTGGATAGCCAATCCATGCCCAAAATCATGTCGAAGTCATTCATGTCCAGCGGAAGTGCGTCAACAGGACGAACCTTATCATCAAATTCTAGGGTGTGGAAATAGTAAGTCTATTCTCTAGTGGCATGGGGAGCATCCTAATATTCTTAGCATAAGCAGTAGAAATGACCGAGTGAGTAGCACCCGTATCGAAAAGAACACACACAGCTTGACCATACATATACAAGATTCCAGTGATGGTACCTGTAGACTTGTTGGCCTGGTCTCGAGATGTCGTGTAGACATGCCCAGTGGTAGGAGGCGGCTTGGTATCAGCATGTCCCAATGTGCCCTCCATCTCGCCCTTACGGCAATCCTTCATGATATGGCCAGGAAGACCACACTTGAAGCATGCGTCAGTGTTACGACGACATGGCCCTGGGTGCCTATGGTGGCAAGTAGAGCAAAGAGGACGAGTATATCCTCCAGCCGGTGCTCTGGCTGACTGAGGTCCTGATAAAACATTTTACATAAGACATGATAATAGGGTATAAAGGACAATGCGGATAATCGTAAGATTGAATACTAGTGATAGCTGGACGGCTAGGCTGTGAACCTCTCTGGTTCTGGTCCCTACGTTTCCATGGTTCCTGCTGCCGTTGGAGTGTCCAGCGTTGTTACGGCAATTATCATTACCGCCACGCCTATCTGTAGCAGAACGGTCGTTAGTCTGACCGTTTCCCTTGGGCTGATGAGGCTGCTGCTGAGTAGCCGGCTGAGATCGGTCCCCAATTTTCTGCTTGGAAGATACAATTTAAAGATATGAATAATTGACATATATGGAAAGAATACGGATTGATCGCCGCTTGAATACGAATGTTTACCTCTTATCGGGTCTCTCTGCTTCCCCGAACTCATCTCTCTCTTGCAGCATCTCCAGCTTATGTGCCGCATCGGCCACTTGTGCTACAGTGGTGAACGTAGCACACACCAGATTGTTTGCGACCGATGTGCGAAGAGCCCACCTAAAGTGGTGTGCCTGCTCTTCAGGAGTACCTGCTGCTGCACCAAGGAAACCAGCTAAGCGAAGAAAGCGCTGCATAAACTCATTGCTATTCTCCCCAGCTCTCTGTCGGATCCCATGGTACTCCCTCTTTAGCTTGTCTTACGCAGCCTTGGGAAAGAACTGCTCCATCACCCTATCCTTGAACTGAGCACATGTCAAACCAGCAACCCAATCGTCACCTCCCTCACACTGCATCAACGCTAACCACCAATTTAACACATCACCTTCGAACCGATAGCATGCCAACCTTGCCTTGAACGCGGGGTCACAACCCATAGCATTGAAAATCTTCTCGATGTGAGCCAACCAGCTTTCAGCATCACTGGGGCTATCTGTTTTCTCAAAAGCTCGTGGATGGAGCTTGTTGAAATTCTCTAGCCATACTGCCAATGTCACTGGAGGAGGAGGAGGAGGTGCTTGGTTATGCTGCTGATTGTTGGCAGCTTGATCCTCAGCCCTGATGTCGTTCCTTAGTTGAGGAAGCAAAGCTTGCATTGCAGATTGGATTGCAGCATTGAGTTGTTCCTGTTCGCATGTGAGAACCATCTGACAGTATAACATAAAACATACGATTAACAGGTCAAAACATAAAATATATATACATGAAAAAAATTTATACCAATAAATCCAGAGAAAAATTTTATGCAATAAAATTTGTGTATGAATGCATGATGCAGTTTTAGGAAAACTTTTGTATGCTCGAGAGTGAACGCCTAAGGTCAGTTCACCCAAACTTTTATGCGAGGGGACGCCTATGAGTCGGTCCCAAATTTAAAAGTTTCGATAAAACACATGCGAATAAATAGGGTCAGTCCTGTACCAACCATTACTTAGTCATAAACCTGCGACAATGACATATATATGTATGCATAAAAAATGATGAATGCATGAAAATGACTGTCAGTTCTAGGAAGACCATAGTGTACCCACTAATCACAGGTCATATTTTGAGAGCCTACAGGTCGAAGCCTTGGCTCTGATACCATAATTGATAATGGAATGTCACGCATAATTATGGCGTGTCATCAAAGCATACAAGGATAAATGTCTAAACATTACATGACCATAAAAGGAAAATACCGGAATCAGACATCGGTAGTCCAAAAGTAAAGCTCATCACACACAAACATAAGTATTGTAAATGAAAGGACTAAACAAAGTCCATAGCAAGAGTATCTCAGTAAAGATTATGCATAAAGTAAAGAAAGGGTAGAAAGCTTCTAGTCCATATGCACGTACGTTTAAAGTCTACGAGCGTCCCTGAGTACCTGCCGTTTTGGGAACATAGAAAAGGAAAACGGCTGAGGAATACGCTCAGTGCACGGATGTACAATAAAGCATGAATAGGATAATCATATAAACATATAACAACAGAAGAAACTAAGTCCCGAATAACCTGGTTAAGTATTGATAAAACTGGTTTTATAGTTTGAAAAGCCTTATGTTTATCTTATAAAAACTTTTTAACATATTCTACCATTAGCCAATATAGGTCATGAAAATCCACCGTGCATGAATACTTGGAGGGGTGACCTCATCATGCAAATTAGAGGGGCTGCCTCTAATTTAATATACTTGTTTTGGGTAGGAGGGATCAGCTCCTTGTGAAGGATGCAAGGCACACACCACATTTACACTGAGTAATCTGCTGAAAACATGTAACTAGGATGCACCCATACGCCCCACATGATAAAAATAATATGGCCAAAAGTTGAAGGGACACCACGAGCAATCACTCCGCCGTGGGGAAGTCATAACATCAGTGCCTCTAATGTTATGGTTATGGTACCTCCATAACTAGGTGAAACTGGTCATGCATGTATATGGCTATAGGTATTCTAAATTAAACATAAGCAAATCAAACATATAAACTTATACTACGGGAAAACAGTTGGCTGCATACGGGGAATCCTAATAAGGAAAGAATGTCCATACTGTAAGGACGGGAATCCGTACCTTATGTCCAGTGAACGAAGAAGACGAACTGAGGAGAGTCCTACTTCGGTATCACTAATGCTACATAAATACATACGTGTTGAAATTGAGTATAATGCAGTTCGTTTTTTTCTCAGTTCTTGCTAATAGAATGTCCAACCAATATCGGGTTTTCAATTGTTCTTGTTTGTTAAGCTTGCTTGGTTAATCTATTGCTAATTCAACAAGTGCTTGCCAAACGGAAAAATATTACCTACGTATATGTAAAACAAATTGCAAATACCACGTTTTTATTCAAGTAAAAATTTAAAATGCAAAATTTGAAACTAAAGGGACTGAAATTGTAAATTCTATGAACAATAAATGCTTGAAATGTAAACTCTAACAATTATAGGGACTAAAAGTGTAAAACTGTTAACTAAAAGGATCAAAAATACAAATTCTATAACAAACTAACCAAAAGTGTAACAAATTAACAAAATACTAACTGAATTTTAACAACTTCCAAACTCCAGGGACTAAAACAATGCAAACCCTAAAAACATGAAGATTAGCCAAAAATTAACACTGACAGAACTAAAAGGACCAAAGTGCAATAAAGAAAACTATTTAAGCAAAAACGGGACAAAAGAGAAAATAAGCTCGTTTGAGCTTATTACTCAACCAAACTTGATGAGACCAATTGCAAAACGTTTCAAATTCAAATTAAGCTACGTGTGTCAAAGGAATTTAGCTAAGGATTCAAAATAAGCAAATGAGTGCTTATTAATAAGCTCAAAATAAGCTACAGCTAAATCTAATCAACCACAACTTGATTTTTCTATTGAAACTGATTAAGCAACTGATTTAAAGTATGGGAAATCAAACCAGAACGATTTTCATCCAGAAATAAGCTCTAAATCTGAATTATGCTAAAAAGAGCTTATGTTGACCAAGCGTTGACCAGCTTTTTTTCAAAAAGCTAATTTTCTCAAAAATCAAGTAACTCAACTACCTAAATGGATTTGTGAAGAAAAAGTGCTAAGTTTATGAAGAGGAAAACGAGATACAGATTTTCAATTGTCAAGTTACAGAAACTTGAGTTTAGTCTACTTATCTGATTTTGGCTTATAACTAAGTGCTTATTGAATACTGTATTAAATCCTTCTAGACTCTGATTCTTTATGATATAAGCTACAAATAGAAACAAATTTGATCCAAATTCATCCAGTTTTGAGTGAGTTCTAGCAAATTGAAAATGGTAAGTTCCTGAATGACTCAAATGCATAAGGCTGACCCAAACTTTTTAGATGCCATTTGCCTGTTTGACCTCGTTATTGACTTGTAAAAGACTTAAAACAACTTGTTATCACTTAATGATTGTAAATGAACTCTAAAAATCCAAATCTCAATGCTTGAAAACTATTTTTAAGCTATTCCCAAACACTCCTTTACTGATTTTTACAAACTTTTTCAAATGCTTTTTAAGAACTAGCTTAAACTGAATCAAATGCTATAGCAAACTAGACTCAATGATCAAAATGAAAGATTTGAAAGAAGTGAACAAGTACTTATCACTACTAGAACTACAATCAAGGTAAAAGGCCAAAAATTACTGAATTAATGCAGTAAACTAGAACTTAACCCAAATCAAAACACAAGTAAGCAGAATTAAGCTCCTAACACTCTAAGATCTAGCAAACATCAACAACAAGCAACTTTATCAAGCAGCCATCAAGTTTATTCTAAGAAAGAAAGAATGCAATTAACTGTTGAGTGGAACAAAAATCAAGAAGCTTAAAACCTATTGTAGAATTCCTTTGAGAAGAAGAGGAGCGCTGAGCTCTCTTGCCCTAGTGATAACCACCACCTTATCACTAGGAATCAATCAATCTACAATAACTGCTATCTAATCAACAAGAAACCATCATTCTGCTTGAAAACTCCATTGGAACTATGCAATGACTGAATTGTGATCAAACAGCTAGCAAACTTCACCAATGCCAGTTATGATCAATGATTGATCATAACAAACACTCAACAGAAAACAATAATATCCAATAGCAGCAAGAAATGAACTGGAATGATAAGAACAGTTTTGGCGGGAAAGAGTAAATTTGAATTTTATTAATGGAAAACGGTTACAAAGTTGTTACAAGGGTAGTAACTAACTAACTAACTCAAGAGTTTGTCAGACTCTTGAGTAGCTAGGGGAAAATTTAGGGAAAAAGGAAAGGAAAAGTAGAACTAGGTGTTTTTACAAAATTAAGCTACACAATGAAAATGAAGTCTAATCCAGCTATTTATAGACATGAAGGAAGTGTTTTTTGGGGTTGGTGACGTGTCAGAACCAATCCCAGCTTGCCACGTGGAGAATTCTGCAGATTGCACTTTGAAGGTATGAACAAGGATTTGGGTTTTCTTGATTGGATGGATGAAATGTTAATTGAGTTGCACCATTATGTTCGTCTCTTCAAATTGATCAACTTTGGTGTTTAAATCTTTCCATGAAATGGCTTCTATCTCAAACGCGATTCTGGGAAAATTTTTCCTTCTTGAAGATGCCACGTGTCCAATTCTGATTGGTTGAAAATCAGTCACACGGATTGCACTGTTTGGATTTGGTAATAAATGTGAGGCGGCTGAGTGGATATTAAGTATTTGATCCGTGTGCTTCCTTTTCCTTTCTCTCATTGGCTGAATTAGTTATCACATGGATCAATCTTGGATAACTTTCAAAAGTTGGCAGAACAAGTCCTTGTACTTGACAGATTATTGTTTTAAGCTACAATCTTCATTCTTTTGACATATTTGGTCCTTCAACTTCCATCCTTGAACAAAATGGTCCTTTGACTGAGTTGACTTGAGAGTTGACCAAATTTGACTTGAATCTTGACTTTACATTATTTGCACTTTTAGTCCTTCAACTTTCATAACTTGTCAAGATAGGTCCTTATACTTCAAAGTCTTGTCACTTTTGATCCTCTTTTGTCTTTTTCATCCATTTGAGCTTGATTTTTCCTTGTTTGCTTGAAAATGTATCTTTTTACCTACACAAGTGCACACAAACACAAACATACCACATAACACTGTTTTTGCCAAATAAATTGGTATTTTGCTTCATGTTTTAGGGTTATTTGTTATTAAAAGGATATGAGTTTAAGCTCATATCAAATTCCCCTACACTTGAACATTGTCATGTCCTCATGCAATATTATATTTTAAGGCTCAAAATTTTACATTTCCCTCATAATTAATCCACCTTGGCCATATGAGATGATGCATGATTTTGACTTTTAATAATGCAATGAATCAAAATACAATTCTATCTATATCTTTTTGATTTTTCTTGAAATGGTTTTGATGGAAATAACTCATAAAGAATTCAATGACTTAGATTAGGGCTTGGGTACCATGGACATTTATCACCCTCAAGTTTCACTTTCCCCATACCAAGCTTAAAAATGGGATCATTGCATTCACAAGTAAAAAGTGCATCAACTTATTCATGACAATTAAATGTGGAACCGGTTATTATTTGAGCAAATTGCTTGAAGGCAAATTTGTCATTATTCAAGTGTGAAATATAAGAAGTGTAAAATCCAAAAATAAGGAAGCACGGTTTTAATCCTAAGTAATCCTCTCATCCATTACTTGAAAAACCGCTCACAATTAATATAAGTCCGTATTAAGAGTAATAAGTCATTCGCCTTATGTGTAAAATCCTCATGTCATGCTTTCATAAGTAGCTACACACTCGCTAAGGAAAGAAAAATAAAACTCACGCAATAATTTACATCCGCCATCTTTTTGAGACTTTGGATCTTCAACCCCGCAACCCGTCAAGGTAATATTGGATTGGAGCAATCTATTGAATCCCCGCAACCCGTCAAGGTAATATTGGAACTCAATAGTCACTATAATTAACACCACACTGCCCCTCTTGGGAGTCTTGCATTATTTTTTTTTTTCTTTTTTTTTTTCTAGCCACTCATTTTTTTTCATAAGCCGCTCTTATTTTTCTTTATTCCTCACAAAGAAATTTGAAAAGAAGAAAAGGAAAAACACCCGCTAAATATGGAGCATGACATAAATCTAGTACACATAAAACGTGCTAACTTAGAATCTTAAGACGTACTCATATCAACCATAAATGATTAGCCAAAAATGCATAAGAGATTACAAATCAATTAAAACCGTACTTGATTATTTATTAACAATTATATACATGCGAAGAAAATAGAGGTCAAGAAGAGAAGGGTTTAGCCACAAGTAATTATCATGAAGTCTTTCTAGCCCTTTTACACTTGCTTCAACTCTATCATTTCCCATTCTCCACAAATTTAAAATCTCAAATAATGAGATTGGTGGATGCTTAGCCTAATAGACCAATGAAGGACTACATGGTTAAGGATACTAGCTAGAGAATGCTAAGATAAGCAAACTCGGGTTGAGTCAAAATATCCATGGCGGGCCTAATATGTCAAAGAAGTCTAAACTTGTTAAAACCATGTTTTATAATATTTTTTTTCTTTTTATATATTTTTGATGAAAAAAAAAGAAGAAATATATACAATGCAAGTGTGTTATGCAAATGAAAAAAAATGATTGATGCAAAAATTATGAATGCATATTTTTGTTGGCCAAAGTAGATCAAAAATTTGAAAAATGTTGAAAATTCAATTTTTCCATGTTATCATGCAAGACAATGACAAGTTCTAGGTAAGGTCACTTCGATAGAAGACCCCCCTACACTTAAGCTAAACATTGTCCTCAATGTTTAAGAGCATGGAAGTATAACAACTTCCCCTACACTTATTACAATGAATAGACTTTGCTTAACCCAAGTTAAGGAAAGGACAACTATTAGTGAAATCATGTTTAAGCACAAGGTGTCAATGAAAATTCACTAAAGTAACGAAGTGAACCGGATACAAGGGCCTCCTCCATAAGCTCCAAAGCATGAGATGAGTGAGCAACCCTACAAACAAGCATGAAGACAAAAGAAGGTCTCCCCTACACTTATCTCCCAGTCTATGCCTTTATTTCTAACCTACAACACTCTAAACCTAGTTATACGATGCTTGAGTTAATGAGTCTCTAGCTCGACTCGTCCCTCAATGAATTAATTCATGGGGAAAATGGGGACCTCTTGGACCATTTCAACGGAAATGTCCTCCCCAAAATAGTGTTTAACACGGTGACCATTCACTTTAAAATTTGGACCATCGGGTTGGGATAACTCAAGGGTTCCATATGGAAACACTTGAGCAATAGTGAATGGACCGGACCATCTCGACTTAAGCTTGCCCGCAAAAAGCTTCAATCTTGAGTTAAAGAGGAGAACCGGCTCTCCAACATTGAACTCACGATTCTTGATCTTAGCATCATGCAATTTCTTAGTCTTTTCCTTGTAAAGCAAAGAATTCTCATAGGCATTGGCTCTCAACTCATCCATCTCATTGATTTGATCTTTCCTATGTGAACTGGCTTGGTTTAAATCAAAGTTAGCCCACTTGAGAGACCAAGATGCCTTATGTTCTAACTCAAATGGGAGGTGGCACGCTTTTCCATAGACAAGCCTATAAGGAGTACAACCAATTGGTGTTTTAAAAGCCGTCCTAAACGCCCACAAAGCATCATCAAGCTTATCCGACCAAGAAGCTCGATGTTCTCCCACCGTTCTCTCTAAAATTCTCTTTAAACCACGATTTGTGACCTCGGTTTGACCATTTGTTTGAGGGTGATACGCGGTAGAAAGTCTATGATTCACTCCATATTTCTTCGTAACTCTCGTGAATTGATCATTACAAAAGTGCGTACCACGATCACTTATGATGGCCCGAGGTACACCAAATCTAGCAAACAATTGTTTCAAGAACTTTACAACCACTCTAGCATCATTAGTAGGTAAGGCTTTAGCCTCCACCCACTTGGACACATAATCCACCGCCACAAGTATATACTTGTTTCCCTTAGATGATGGAAAAGGTCCCATGAAATCTATTCCCCATACGTCAAATATCTCACACTCTTGGATAAAATTTTGTGGCATCTCATCACGTTGTGTAATTTTTCCTTGTCTTTGACAAACATCACAAAATTTCACCATCTCTTGGGCATCCTTGTAAATGGAAGGCCAATAGTAACATGAATCAAAGACTTTCTTGGCGGTCTAGTTAGGCCCAAAATGTCCACCCGTAGGTCCTTTATGACATGCCTCTAAGATTTTAAATGCCTCGGGCCCATCTACACACCGTCTAATGATTTGGTCCGCACATTGCCTAAAAAGATATGGATCATCCCAAAAGTAATACTTAACTTCCTTAAGAAACTTTTTCTTTTGTTGATAAGTAAGACCCTCAATAAGCACATTGCCCACAAGATAGTTTGCTATATCCGCAAACCAAGGTGTGGCATCCTCTTGGGAAGAGATAGACATGAGCTCCTCTAGTGGAAAGGATTCATTGATTTCTTGATGTGGGAAATCTCCTTGAAAAGGATGTTCAAGTCTACTCAAATGATCCGCCGCCAAATTCTCGGCCCCTTTCTTATCACGAATCTCTATCTTAAACTCTTGAAGCAACAAAATCCATCTCAAAAGCCTAGGCTTAGCATCTTGTTTTGTCATAAGATACTTGAGAGCGGAATGATCCGTATACACTATGGTCTTGGAAAGCACAAGATATGGTCTAAACTTCTCAAAAGCATATACTATAGCAAGCAACTCTTTTTCCATGGTAGTGTAATGAAGTTGTGCACCGGTCATGGTTTTACTCGCATAGTGTATAGGTTGAAAATGCTTATTAACTCTTTGTCCTAAGACGGCCCCCACCGCATAATCACTAGCGTCACACATAAGCTCAAAAGGTAATTCCCAATTTGGAGAAACCAAAACAGGAGCCTTTGTTAATTTTTCCTTAAGGGTCTGAAAAGAGTCTAAACAAGCTTGGTCAAAAATGAAAGGAGCCTCTTTCTCCAAGAGATGAGTCATCGGTCAAGCTATCTTAGAAAAATCTTGTATAAAGCGCCTATAAAATCCCGCATGACCTAAGAAACTCCTCACACCTTTAACCGAGGTGGGTGGGGGAAGCTTAGCAATCACATCAATTTTAGCTCGATCAACTTCTAATCCCTTATTGGATATCTTGTGTCCTAAAACAATCCCCTCTTTCACCATAAAGTGACATTTCTCCCAATTAAGCACCAAACGTGTTTCCTCACAACGCTTAAGCATTCTCTCAAGATTGGTGAGACATGAGCTAAAGGAGTTTCCAAATACGGAAAAGTCATCCATAAAAACCTCCATGGTTTGCTCTATCATGTCATGGAAAATCACCATCATGCACCTTTGAAACGTCCCCGGTGCATTACATAGGCCAAAAGGCATCCTCTTGTAAGCAAATGTACCGTAGGGACAAGTGAATGTGGTCTTTTCTTGATCCTTAGGGTCAATGGATATTTGAAAATATCCCGAAAAGCCATCAAGAAAACAATAGTACTCATTTCCCGCTAAGCGTTCAAGCATTTGATCCATAAAGGGAAGCGGGAAATGGTCTTTCCTAGTTGCTTCATTGAGTTTTCTATAATCAATGCAAACTCTCCAACCGGTCACAAGTCTCGTGGGAATAAGCTCATTGTTCTCATTAGGCACCACGGTAATTCCACCCTTCTTTGGAACACAATGAACCGGGCTAACCCATGGAGAGTCGGAAATGGGGTAAATCATACCCGCATCTAAGAGTTTAATCACTTCCTTCTTAATAACCTCATGGATTTTTGGGTTAACTCTCCTTTGGTTTTGAATGGCGGGTTTATAGTCATCCTCCATAAGGATTTTGTGAGTACAAAAATGTGGATCAATTCCCCTTATGTCGGATATTTTCCATGCTAAATCTTTCTTATGATTCTTAAGAACTTCAATAAGTTGCTCCTTCTCATCCTCTTTCAACTCTTTAGCAATAATCACCGGTAATTGGTCTTTTCCTTCTAAGAAAGCATATTCTAAATGGGATGGAAGTTCCTTAAGTTCAATGGGAGGTGGACTCTCGATGGAAGGTTTAACTATGGAAGGTTCCTCAATGGTAATCTCTTGTGGAATAGGAGAAGGAATAGGGTCCTCATTGAGCAACTTTTGGATTGTAAGAATATCTTCTTCCCAATTAATGGGAGAATCATCATCACCAAGAAAGTTAGACTCAAATTCCTCCAATAGGAAATCACTCTCTCCAAAAGGTGTTAAAGAGGGATCAATTGAGGCCACGGTTTCAACATGGGGTATCTCATCACTAGCACTCTTACAAGCATCATGAAAGTGTTCATTACACACTTCATCTAGCACATCCACAATGTTAATAGTCTCACAAGGTCTAGACTCCTTAACCTCTTTTCTATCACAAATTTTGCCTAACTTAAACACCACTCTCTCATCTTCTACTCTCATAATTAATTCTCCTTCCGCCACATCTATCAAGGTACGACCCGTTCTCAAAAACGGTCTACCAACAATCAAAGGCACTCTAGGATCCATGTCATAATCGACCACTACAAAATCGGCCGGAAAGGTAAACTTATCCACACCTACAAACACATCTTCCGCTATACCTACGGGGTGAGCTATGGTTCGGTTGGCTAGTTCAAGAGTCATCCTAGTGGGAGTGAGCTCGGGAAGAGATAGTTGTTTCCAAACCGATAAAGGCATGAGATTTATGCTCGCCCCTAAATCCGCCAAAGCCATGCAATTTTCAACACCGGGAAAATTACAAGGTATCAAGAAGCGCCCCGGATCTCCAAGTTTTGTTGGTAAGGTTTTAAGTAACACCGCGGAACAATTTTCATTAAGTGATGTGTTGGGCAAATCAACCAATTTTTCTTTGTTTGAGAGCAAATCCTTGAACATCTTAGCAAACTTTGGCATATAAGCAAGAGCTTCCGCAAAGAATATGTTGATATTGAGTTGCTTGAACATCCTTAAGAAATTGGAGACTTGGATGTCATCTTTGTTCTTTAACTTGTCCTTTTTCAACCTTGAAGGGTATGGAAGAGTAGGTTTTGGTGTAGGTGGAATAGGTGTTGTGGTGGAAGATTTGTCTTTGTTAGCTTCTTCATTGGGAAGTGTGGAAGGTAAAGGAGAACTATGAGGTGGTTGAGAAGGTGTGTTTGAGTGAATAGGAGCATTTTGAGGAGGTGGAGTAGAAGTAGAAGGCTTGTCACAAGTAGGAGCACAAGTGGGTTGAACAAGAGTAGGTTTAGGAGGTGAAGGATCCTTTGTTGTTGTTCCACTCCTTGTTGTAATAGCATTGACATTGGCCCTAGGGTTTGTTTGTGTGTTAGAAGGTAAAGCCCCTTGTGGTCTTTGAGTTACCGCCACTAAAACCCTATTGATTTGTTCCTCCAATGTACGTTTCATTTGGTCATTCATTCTCTTCTCAATTTCACGCATTTTCTTGTCAACATACTCTTGAGTCTCTTGCATCCCATATCCTTGAGTTGGATTTTGAGGGTAAGCTTGATTTGGTATTGGAGCATATGCTTGAGTGGGAATAAATGGAAGTGGTTGATTAAATCCTTGTTGTGGTGGATAAAAGGTATTTGCTTGAGGTTGAAATTGATTGGGTGCCTTGTAGTTATTTCCTTGGTATGGTGGTCTTTGCCCTTGATTCCTTGCTAAAATTTGAGGAGGATTTTGTGGAATTTGGGTGGGTGGTTGGGGTGGGAAGCCGGGTGGAGTAAGGTAATTTTGGGATTTGTAAGAAAGGTTATTTGGATTGATATTAGGTTTGAAGTGTTCACGGTGTTCCTCTTGGTAAGCATAGCATTCCCCTTGATACCCTTGCACCTTATCACATTGTTCATAAGAATGGGGACCTCCACAAGTAACACTAGAAATGGCAATGGCATTCACATTATTTGAAGAATTGTTCAATGAAACGGTCTTAAAAGCTTGAACTATCTCATTAGTCATTTCTTGTTGTCCTTGTTTGACTTGTTGAAGGATCTCTTTAAGAAGTTGGGTGTCACAAGGAGTTTGAGAAGTGTTTTGGATAACATGAACCCTTTCTTCAAATTGATTGTTTGTTTGAACCATTGCCTTAGTCTCAATAATGTCCAAAGCCTCTTGATAAGTCTTAAGAAGAATACTCCCTCCCGCGGAAGCATTGAGTGAATCTTGGTGGTGAGCTTTAAGGCCATCATAAAAGAGACTTATTTGGTAAACTTGGTCCAATCCATGATTAGGGCATCGCCTCAACAACTCACTATACTCTTCCCAAGCATCACTAAAGGATTGACTAGGTTTTTGTTGAAAGCCCATAATTAAAGTCCTCAAAGCCATAGTCTTTTGTGGAGGAAAGAACTTGTTCAAAAACTTAGTGGTAAAACCATCCCATGTGGTGATACTCTCGGGTGGTTGGGTGTCTAACCAATGCTTAGCACTCCCCTCTAAGGAAAATGACACTAACATCAACCTAATGACCTCATGTGGAACCCCATTATGCTTAATGGTATTGCAAAGTGAAAGGAATCTCTTAAGGTGAGCATGAGGATCCTCATTGTGTTTACCAAGGAAAGGTGATAATGCAACCATATTGATCATAGATGTATGTAGCTCAAATGTGTTAGCGGGAAAGTCGGGAATCTTAATGGCACTAGAATATCCATGAATGTTGGATTGCATACGTTCATACAAAGTGCGATTATCAATAGCCATGGCTTCTTGTGGTGGTGACAAAGCACGATTCTCGTGATCGGCTTGGTGGACGGTGGTGGTCTTACTCTTTCTCTTTTTCTTCCTTTTCGGAGGAAGAGGTTGTACACCAATCGGTATTTGTGCACGCCCGCGAGTGATCATGCAACTCAATACGAGGAATGAGAGAGAAGCTCTCGTGTGACTTTGAAGAGAAATGGATTATCCTCTTCGAGTTTCAATATTAAATATCCACAAGAAAATAACAATATATGTATTTACTACTTTGGGTGCAAGACCCTCAATGAAGCCTTCCTTCTTAGAATACTCCCAAGTGAACGGGGGGTTAGGTGGCGCGAAGCACTTAAGTACCTATTGACCCTTAGATGGCATTTTATAGCACATCGCCATTCTATTCACTTAAATGTTCGTATTCTTCGAATTGTTGCTTATTGAGAGTATTTATCTATTCTTGCTTTATTTTGTTTGATCGATACACGTGTCAAGGACCGGAACGCCCCTCAACACGGTGTATTACCTCGGCAATACTTATGGAAGATATGTAGATTGATTGTTCTTATACGTATACGTATTTACTTATAATAATATATGGAAAATATTTTTGTATTTATGAGTTTTTTAAGGGAAAATACTATATGTACATAAAAACCGAGAGAATCCAATAATATATATTTTTGGTTGCAATCTCTTAGAAAAAAAATTGCTTTTTGGATTTTTTTATTTTTTTGGTCAATTCTTTAGGAAAAGAATTGTTTTGTTAATTTTTAGTTTTTATATATTTTTATATTTTTGATTTTTGATTTGTTTTTGATTTATGATACGTAAAAATAACGTTCACAAAGTGAACGGGTCCCAAAAGCCAATGAAAACCGTCAATCGATAGTCTCTCGTGTAGTCAAAGAACCGGCAGCGGCGCCATTTGAAATTGAGTATAATGCAGTTGGTTTTTTTCTCAGTTCTTGCTAATAGAAAGTCCAACCAATATCGGGTTTTTAATTGTTCTTGTTTGTTAAGCTTGCTTGGTTAATCTATTGCTAATTCAACAAGTGCTTGCCAAACGGAAAAATATTACCTACGTATATGTAAAACAAATTGCAAATACCACGTTTTTATTCAAGTAAAAATTTAAAATGCAAAATTTGAAACTAAAGGGACTGAAATTGTAAATTCTATGAACAATAAATGCTTGAAATGTAAACTCTAACAATTATAGGGACTAAAAGTGTAAAACTGTTAACTAAAAGGATCAAAAATACAAATTCTATAACAAACTAACCAAAAGTGTAACAAATTAACAAAATACTAACTGAATTTTAACAACTTCCAAACTCCAGGGACTAAAACAATGCAAACCCTAAAAACATGAAGATTAGCCAAAAATTAACACTGACAGAACTAAAAGGACCAAAGTGCAATAAAGAAAACTATTTAAGCAAAAACGGGACAAAAGAGAAAATAAGCTCGTTTGAGCTTATTACTCAACCAAACTTGATGAGACCAATTGCAAAACGTTTCAAAATCAAATTAAGCTACGTGTGTCAAAGGAATTTAGCTAAGGATTCAAAATAAGCAAATGAGTGCTTATTAATAAGCTCAAAATAAGCTACAACTAAATCTAATCAACCACAACTTGATTTTTCTATTGAAACTGATTAAGCAACTGATTTAAAGTATGGGAAATCAAACCAGAACGATTTTCATCCAGAAATAAGCTCTAAATCTGAATTAAGCTAAAAAGAGCTTATGTTGACCAAGCGTTGACCAGCTTTTTTTCAAAAAGCTAATTTTCTCAAAAATCAAGTAACTCAACTACCTAAATGGATTTGTGAAGAAAAAGTGCTAAGTTTATGAAGAGGAAAATGAGATACAGATTTTCAATTATCAAGTTACAGAAACTTGAGTTTAGTCTACTTATCTGATTTTGGCTTATAACTAAGTGCTTATTGAATACTGTATTAAATCCTTC
Source organism: Glebionis coronaria (assembly GCA_025667525.1). Classification (NCBI taxonomy): domain Eukaryota; kingdom Viridiplantae; phylum Streptophyta; class Magnoliopsida; order Asterales; family Asteraceae; genus Glebionis; species Glebionis coronaria. Next base: position 137,408,961 of record CM046880.1, read on the forward strand.
TAGACTCTGATTCTTTATGATATAAGCTACAAATAGAAACAAATTTGATCCAAATTCATCCAGTTTTGTGTGAGTTCTAGCAAATTGAAAATGGTAAGTTCCTGAATGACTCAAATGCATAAGGCTGACCCAAACTTTTTAGATGCCATTTGCCTGTTTGACCTCGTTATTGACTTGTAAAAAACTTAAAACAACTTGTTATCACTTCATGATTGTAAATGAACTCTAAAAATCCAAATCTCAATGCTTGAAAACTATTTTTAAGCTATTCCCAAACACTCCTTTAATGATTTTTACAAACTTTTTCAAATGCTTTTTAAGAACTAGCTTAAACTGAATCAAATGCTATAGCAAACTAGACTCAATGATCAAAATGAAAGATTTGAAAGAAGTGAACAAGTACTTATCACTACTAGAACTACAATCAAGGTAAAAGGCCAAAAATTACTGAATTAATGCAGTAAACTAGAACTTAACCCAAATCAAAACACAAGTAAGCAGAATAAAGCTCCTAACACTCTAAGATCTAGCAAACATCAACAACAAGCATCTTTATCAAGCATCCATCAAGTTTATTCTAAGAAAGAAAGAATGCAATTAACTGTTGAGTGGAACAAAAATCAAGAAGCTTAAAACATATTGTAGAATTCCTTTGAGAAGAAGAGGAGCGCTGAGCTCTCTTGCCCTAGTGATAACCACCACCTTATCACTAGGAATCAATCAATCTACAATAACTGCTATCTAATCAACAAGAAACCATCATTCTGCTTGAAAACTCCATTGGAACTATGCAATGACTGAATTGTGATCAAACAGCTAGCAAACTTCACCAATGCCAGTTATGATCAATGATTGATCATAACAAACACTCAACAGCAACAATAATATCCAATAGCAGCAAGAAATGAACTGGAATGATAAGAACAGTTTTGGCGGGAAAGAGTAAATTTGAATTTTATTAATGGAAAACGGTTACAAAGTTGTTACAAGGGTAGTAACTAACTAACTAACTCAAGAGTTTGTCAGACTCTTGAGTAGCTAGGGGAAAATTTAGGGAAAAAGGAAAGGAAAAGTAGAACTAGGTGTTTTTACAAAATTAAGCTACACAATGAAAATGAAGTCTAATCCAGCTATTTATAGACATGAAGGAAGAGTTTGTTGGGGTTGGTGACGTGTCAGAACCAATCCCAGCTTGCCACGTGGAGAATTCTGCATATTGCACTTTGAAGGTATGAACAAGGATTTGGGTTTTCTTGATTGGATGGATGAAATGTTAATTGAGTTGCACCATTATGTTCGTCTCTTCAAATTGATCAACTTTGGTGTTTAAATCTTTCCATGAAATGGCTTCTATCTCAAACGCGATTCTGGGAAAATTTTTCCTTCTTGAAGATGCCACGTGTCCAATTCTGATTGGTTGAAAATCAGTCACACGGATTGCACTGTTTGGATTTGGTAATAAATGTGAGGCGGCTGAGTGGATATTAAGTATTTGATCCGTGTGCTTCCTTTTCCTTTCTCTCATTGGCTGAATTAGTTATCACATGGATCAATCTTGGATAACTTTCAAAAGTTGGTAGAACAAGTCCTTGTACTTGACAGATTATTGTTTTAAGCTACAATCTTCATTCTTTTAACATATTTGGTCCTTCAACTTCCATCCTTGAACAAAATGGTCCTTTGACTGAGTTGACTTGAGAGTTGACCAAATTTGACTTGAATCTTGACTTTACATTATTTGCACTTTTAGTCCTTCAACTTTCATAACTTGTCAAGATAGGTCCTTATACTTCAAAGTCTTGTCACTTTTGATCCTCTTTTGTCTTTTTCATCCATTTGAGCTTGATTTTTCCTTGTTTGCTTGAAAATGTATCTTTTTACCTACACAAGTGCACACAAACACAAACATACCACATAACACTGTTTTTGCCAAATAAATTGGTATTTTGCTTCATGTTTTAGGGTTATTTGTTATTAAAAGGATATGAGTTTAAGCTCATATCACGTGTACAAGTATCTGCTTACTAAATACGTAACTGGTTTTATGTCATGTCTTAGCTTATTTTATACGTTCATGTCATGTTTTACTGTTTTAAGCTCTAAACTGTGTTTATCTTATATTCTGTCTACTCTGATTAAGTATTACTTGTATTTCATGTATTATTATACTACTGTGTAATAATAAGTAACTTTCTAAAAATAGCAGGTTTCCTAAAATAGAATGTTTCCAAAAATAGAAAGTTACCAAAAATAGAAAGTTTCCAAAAATAGAAAGTTTCCAAAAATAGAAAGTTTCCAAAAACAGAAAGTTTCCAAAAATATAATTACTGCTTAAAATAGATAAGTTTCTAAAAATAGAAAGTTTCCATAAATAGATGAGCTGCCTTAATTAAATAAGTTTCTAAAAATAGAAAATTTCCATAATTAGATATAAGCTGGTTAAATAAGCTTAGTATATAAGCTTAAGTGTTTTTGATTATTTTCTAAGTCATAATGATATAAGGTATAGTTTATTAATTATTACATGTAATATAAATAAACTATAGGTTAAAAGTATTTAATTAAATATATCATGTTTTTAATTAAATAAAGTTAAATACTTAGGTTAAACATGTATTATCAATTATTAATAATATAGCCTAAGTCATGTTAATTAATTAATTATAGCCATGGTTTTTAATAATTAAGTAATTATAAAGTCTAGAAAAATATAAATTCTTAAGGTTAAAAATTCCATGATCTACTAATTAAATTATAACGTCATGTTTTATTAAATTAATATGTCATGTTTTATTAATTTAATCTTAACATATAATAATAAAATCATAAACCTTAACATAAACCATGAACCAGATCGTGACTATAAACCATGAACCGGACCCGTAATCAACTCCATACCCCGAACCACTTCGGGGTTCTCCCCTTTTTGCTGCTGTCGTGGGACCCACACCACCAAACCGAGACCTTCAGGTCTCGGTGGTGGTCCATGTGCCAAGCCGAGACCCCCTTGGGGTTCGGTCTAGGCGCCGGCCACAACAAACACCCCTAAATCCTCCATTTTGATTTACCCCATAACCGTTTACATGTTTGATTTATGTTTTTAATTATCTTTTTAAAAACATCATGTTCTTATTTAATTTATTAAATAAAAACAAAAAGAAAAAGGATTAAAAAGGTATACCGAATGCGTGGATCAAACGAGGATGAACACACACGAACACTTGCACAAAATTCAAGATCAAAATCAAACGAACACCCCCTTTCTTGTTGTTATATGCGACGGCCAAGAGGAGAGCAAGAAGGAAAAAGGAGAAAATCTTTTTAGGTTTTTGATGTTTTACTGTAATGTGAAAAAGTGACCAAAGATTTTACCTTTACCCCATGTTAGTAAACTTTTGATGGGCTTAGCCCATGGCTTGGTGTAGCCGCGGGTAGGGGGCCCCACATAGGGTACCCGTACCTTTTCTCGAGTCTAATTATTTAAGTGTTCGTTCGTGTTTAGTCGTGTTCGTGTTTTATGTGTTCTCGTTAAATATTAACCGTGACTTAATATATTTATTCGTGTTCGTAATAAATATATATATATGTAATTAATATTAGCTCATGATTAAAATTTCGTTCATGATTTCATGATCGCATGTTCGTGATTAATTATTGTTTAAATAATTACTGTGTGTTCGTACGTGATAAATACTTATCGTGTTCTAACACGTACGTAATACGTAAAATTCTAACACGTGAACGTAATCATACTATAAAAGGAAAGTTTTAATCTAGTACGTACGATCTTAAGGGTACTATTCATGGTAAAAGCATGCGGGTTTTACAGGTCAACTCCATATCTTACTTGTGAATATGTAAATACTATGAATATTGTGCTTTTGTGGCTTGCTGTAGTGTGAAAGTATGATAATTTTCAAGAATTTCTTACGAGATTCTAAATCTTTCAAAATATATCATACTCAATAACTACAACTAACCCTCATTAACTTGAGGGGGAGCATTAATATGTTCTATGGCCAACAACTGATTTCATTTTGTTACCCAAAGACCAGTTAATCCATTAATATCTAAAATATTGATGGTTAACATTTTGGATAAGGGGAGAAAATTGGCTTAAGGAGACTTGTAAACATACGCGGCTAAAAATGAAAAGGACCGAATAGAAAATCCAGCTTGATATGTGTTATGCATATGTTAAGGGGGAGAATTTTGTTGGCAAAAACGCTGAAGGTACAAAAACTTTTGATATTTATATCACAAGTACCTTAGTGATTTTAAGGAATTTTAATGGAGATAAATACTTATCCAAAACAACTTAACTCACGACGGTTGTGGTGACAAAAGGGTGGTAGGATTAGGTACTAGTCCAATGATTCTTCTAGAACCAGAGGAATCTTCCCAAGGACAATTCCATAATTAGAAAGTAGGAGTCCTTAGGAAAGATGGGGAATGGATTGTGAACGAAGCTAAATGCCGACCAAGTACTGATGCTAGCACTAGAACAATCACAACAGGGTGCTAGTGATGAGGTATTTGTAAGTATTGAAGGGGTTGAAGAATGAAAAAGAAATATAAAGATAAAGGGTGTAAAGAAAGAAGCCCTCTTTAAAACTTAGGCAAAAACCAGGCCAACTCATCTTGAAGACGAAAGTATCATGGACCCAGTGATGCGATGCACAACCCCTCCCAGCCAACTCAAATATCTCTCAAAAGATATTTGTTTTAATGTCACGGAGTTCAACACGTAATCTATCGGTTTATTCACTCCGAATAAATTGATATTGAAAAGGTGGCAATCCTTTCCAGCCTCCGCTCACCAAAACAAAATGCACCATTGAGTCTAGGGTTACGAGATCATCAAAAGTCTCATTAGGACGCAATTTTAAAAACAAGAAATATTATTATGAGTCCTACGCAATATTCTTGTAATATTGCCAGAACATCTGAGTGATACGAAAGTATTACAATGAAGATGGAAATCCTGCTTGAGCCAACATCAAACAAGCTCATGGTAGGTGACACGTGCGGTTCTTTAAGAACTAATCTTGTGATAACTGGAAAGAAACGATGGTTTGACACTTAATTTAGATTAAAATTGTTCCAGGGCCTCTACGCAAAATCTTAGTGTTCACAGTTAAGAGTGGAAATCCTTCCAGTGTCAACATCAAACAACACTATGGTAGGTGACAAGCAAGATTCTATTAGAATCAAGCTCGTGACAACTGGAAAAGAAACGATGGTGAAAATCTTAATTTAAATTCACTTGTTCAAAGTTAATGAATTGACGGCTTCAATCATAAGGATATCTATTATCCAAGTGATTCACTCTTTATGTTCGCATTCAGCTTTGGACGGTCGAATAAAGAGAACGGGTTTACCCACGAAATCTTGTCAAGGAGATCTTTAATTAGAGCTACCTATCACAAGTACGATATTTATTATCGTCTAACGGTCTTCATCGACCAGAGGTAAAATGCTACCGAATCAGAATAAAATGTCAAAGGCATTTTATTCGTGTCTTATTAGGTTTGCTGCATTTTAAGACGGTGGCGTTGCGGGATACCAGATGAAGTCGTCCTCACATACTTACTCCTTCTTCATCAAATATTTTAGCAAAATTCAAGAAAGTTTGACCTAAAAGTCTTCCGCTATATCAACTCTGAGACTTTCAAGAATTAAACAAAGGATAGGTATGTGGGACATGAAGTCACAAAGAGGCGAACATCACAAGAAGGCAAAGACTGTACGTGAAGATGATCTCAAATTACAAGACAAGTCAAAGCCAAAAGAACACGTTGCAAGCCAAAGCTCAAAGATTATTACAACATATTCACAAGCCAAAAAAGAAAAAGAAGAAAAGAAAAACAACTACGAGCTCAAGAACGAAGACTTAGTATAGTATGCTAGGTTTAGAACTTTCTAATGTGGAGTGACCTCCCTTAGGGGGAGATTGTTGGGAATACGTTTTAATGTATATTAGAAGTATCGGTCACTCCAACAAGATTATTAAAAGTGTTTAGCTCGTAGTTAGTTATTGCAACAACTAAAGTTAACGAACTTGAATAAAGGGTTTCCATGAATAACACCAATTCTGCTAAAATTCTTAATGTAAAGAAACAAGAGGTTGAAACGTTAAAGCAAGATTTTAAAATTTGACATGACAAAGATACTGAAAAAGTAACAGAACTAGAAGAACAAGTCGAATTTTTTAAGAAATTTTATTATAAAACGCGTGACTCTATTCAATCCATAAGAAAGATAGCAACTCGGTCGTTATTTAAGGGTAAAGATAGTTTTGAATGTCCCAAGTACCTCGACAAAGCTCAAGCTGAGAACCCCCGTCTTTATCTGGATGAGTATGAATGGACCGATCCTGATTGTCCTCTTGTTAGGCCTGATAATGAAGAGACAACCCTTTGGGAAGAGGAGAGTAGCTCCCGGTCAATAAAGATTTTGCGAAACCTCATAATTATGCTTATGAAAACAATCGTTTATGGTCTTTTCACTCCACAAAAACAGAAGTCTCGTGAGCAATTGCTTTTTGAAAGCAAACAACAAAGAATTCAATGGAAGAAATTTTTTGCCAAAAAGAAATCTAACGTTTTCAAATACATTAACTATTTGCCACTCGATGCTTCTAAAAGCAAGAGTACGCAAACACTTGGCATTCTTAAACATCACATTGATAATGTTCAATCAATCATTGAAAGAGACTAGAAAAAACGTGAAAATGATCTGTGGAAAAAAGAGATTTGATGTTCGTTTCGCAAGTCTTCAATTTATATTACAAGGTTTAGACAAAACAAGGGACTAGAATACAAACACGGGCAAGTATACCCATTCGTTCGTAATATAGCTTGTAGTGGTAAGCCAGGATCGTTTGCTGAGACTTAGTTTCGTTTTGGTAATCAATATAATAATTAAAGAAAGAAATGACTGTTATGAATAACAATAGTAACAAATATGACTAATATGGGATAGTTCGTATGAGTTCGTGATGATGATAATAATGACCGAGATATGTTATGTAGGTAAAGAGTGATAATCCTTTTTCGTCAAAATGGCGTTTGCACAATTTACATAGGGTGATTCAAGACTTATGTTTACTCGAGTGACTAAACTCAAAACAAGTTTCCAACGAGTTTAATATTTTATCACGTTTCTAAGCGGATCTCTCCAACCAAAGATTCAAAACCATAGACAAGACTTTAAAAAATTATTACAAGGATTTGCGTTTCTCAACGCCAAGCCATCGTAACAAATCAACTCTAGATAAAATATGGTTTATAGAACTAGGTAGTAAAATGGTTCTACAACATTAGCTTGAAATCAATTTATGAAGGATCATATCATAGCATCATCCCTAATCATAGTCACATACCCATATAGTCAATAAAAAGCTTAGCCTAACATAGTAATCAAAGTAACAAATGGAAAAGAGGTAGAGAACATCATACTTAGATTTGATCGAATGAACGAGTACACAAGTGTCACGATTGTATCGTTCCTCCAAGAATCGAAGTGTAACACCCCCAAATTTATACAATTCAATACTCGTTGGTGTTACGGGATAGCACATTACTCACATCATAGACAACGCTTAAATATCAAATTTACATAGGTCCCAAGTCATTGTATTTCATACAATTTTTACAAAGCATTTGAATGGAAATTATTGTTTAAGTACGGTCCATGAATTCTTGTTGTCTTCCCGAGAATTACCTTCAAGTACCTGAGATAAAACATGTTAAAAGAAAAGGTCAGCAATAACGCCGAGTGAATTCATAGATTTTAATGAAATCCATCAATATAATATCGGTATAAAATTATTACCGAAAATCATTTTGTACAAATCTTTGTAATAGGCCATACAATAGCCAAAGTCATTTTATACAAATCTTTATCAAAAATCATAATATAGGCTTTTGCCTTCGAAATCATTATACGAACCAAAGTCGTAAAAACATCAGACAATACGTTTTATAACGTTGTATAAAGTAAAATAAAAACCGTTATATGAATATGGTTATGTAAAACCAAAACACGAACATAAAATCAATAATAAGACGCCGTATTGCTAGTCAGGCAATATATCGTAATTCAATGCGTATAGCAGTATTTTCGTTATTTGGATTATTATAAGTCGCATGACATTGTTACCTTACTACAACAAACAACGGGTAGCTAACCCGAAACTCATTTTCCCATCTAAATTAGCGTGTCTTCACAATAATCACGCTTGTGTAAATCTTCTCATACATAAATTCGCTTACCAATCAATGTGGCACGACGGGGATCAACCGTCAAGGCGCGAACTGGGGTGATCACCCCCAAATATTACTATTATATGCATAAGCGTCTACCAAATCCCGGTAGTTCATAATTCATGCTAATGCGACTTTTAGTGACATAGCCTAACTTTAATAATCCATTTCATTTCACACATCCGGTCATATAATCATTCATCGGGTCATACAATCATTCGGGTCCAAATCAATAAACAAAAAATCGGGACAACTAGTGTCCTATTTCATAAAAACTAACATGTTATCTCCCTCGCGGGTTTATAAAACATTTCATAAAAACATTTAAAAGAGTGCGAGGCTATGAACTCACGTTGACGTGGGAAGGCGGGTTATCGGCAATTCGGATGTACGATACGTGCTTCAATCACGGAAACCTAGAAAAATAATACTCTTCTTAGAGTTTTGTCCAATGACTTTCTAAAAATAACAATTATGTATATATATGATGACTTTATACATATGATGATGATCAAGTGGGTTTATATATTCTCATTCACTCATTTTTGTGATATGTGTTGACAACTTTTATTTTAGTTTACTAGTTTTACCTATTTACATGTTTTAGGTCCAATAAGCCTTTTATAAGTCCATTAACTTGTATTAATCCATTTTATACTTTTTTTATCAGTGTTATACTTTACATGTTGGGCCCAAGTGGGTTATGCCCAACAAGTAAATTTATAAGTGTTTTACTAACTAGTCGGGTTTATAGTCCAATAAGGCTACTTTGGCCCGTTAATGTCTATATGTTGTAAAGTTTGGGTTTTATCGGTTTTTACATGTTATATAAGTTCATATATCATTATGTGAGTTTATAAAAGTTTATATTAGACGGGTCCGACCGTCTAAGTTTTATTTGACAAAAATGTTAATCTTTTGGTTTTAGCCGAAAAGACGTAAAACTTAGTACATAGTTTTTATAACTTATAAAACTTACCAAACTACCATTTTTATATAATGTCCATTTATTTATCCTTATGCATATTTATATAAATTAAATATATAAGTTAGTGGGTTTTAATTCACATTTTATACTATATTTATTTGAGTGCTTATATAATAATATTAAACTTTAATTTCACAAAATCAGTCCTAAATTTTAAGTTCACTAAAATGTCCATATCTAGAGTTATATAATAAGATATGACCTCAAATTTTTATCACAGAAACTAAATGATATGTCCTTCATTTTATTCCATTATAGCTACTGATGAATCAACCTCTAAATATTTTAATAAATTCGTCCAAAACAGTGTAGGCAGATTTGCACTCTAAACTTGATTTGATCATATCTCACTCATTTTTATGATTCCATTGTATGGCCAACTCTCACATGTGTATAACACCTAATACTTACTGTATATTGATTCCACTTTACCATTTTATCAGTTTAACATTTGGTTAATTACTGTTTTTATACAGCCATCATATTTAGCAAGATTTTAACCTTGTTACTTATGGTTTTCCCATATTTTTACCCATGTTTATCATATCTATCAACACAAAATCCCCACATAATATTTTTAATCATCATTCATCATCATATACATATACATAAATAAAGAGATTACAAGATTACATAATCAAAATAACAAAAGGATAGGAAGAACAATCTTTATACCACCAAGATTAAGTAGTTTATGATCAAGGCTTGGATTTTGATGGAAGAAATTGTGATAGACCAACACCAACTTTGAAGACCATCAATATTTGTAAACTTCTTGTAGAAATCAGCCCTTGAACATCACCAAATCTTCTCCTTGGATGTTAAAATCACCACCAATCAATATAGCTTGAAAAGGGCTTCATCATATGTGTGAAAAACATATGATTTCATGGTTAAATTTGATCAAATGAGGGTGTTTTAGGGTGATGGTGGAAGAATTTTTGAGAGAGAGGGAGGAGAGTATGAGTGGTTTGCATGTATGTGTTTGTGTGTAAATGGTTTAGATGAAAAGTGGTTTTGTGTTGGTGTAGCTTACTTTCTGAGCTTGAATGGACAAGTGTAACTTTTTAGTTACAAGTTTGCCACATCATGGATGTGGTATCCTTGTTTTGGCCTTCCCTTTTGAGTGGGGTGGGGCAAGATTTATCTTGTCTCATCCCACTAATTTACGGGTACTCCTCGATTCTAGTTTCCTCGATTTGCGTGTCCTCAGGTCGTTTTACGAGAAACGTTTTTATAAATTATGAATCAACGACACAAAACGAATCTAATAAAAATTGTATCATCAAAAACGGAGTTCAAAAACGTAAATACGTAATCCTAAGTTTTCCGGTTTAGTCGTAAAGGACGTTAAATTATAATCGTAAGTCCTAATCTCTTCTCGTAAATTTGTGAGTTTATGAACCAACACAAATTTAAAATCTCAATATAATATTCACGGATAAATTTATTTTCTGAAATGTCGGACTGTCACCAAAAACGGTGTATGTAAACGTAAGCACGTAACGTAGAATCCTCCGGTCTAGACGTAGTCGATGCTACTTCAAGACGTAAATCCAAATTTCTTCCCAAAATTAAGTGAGTTCATAATATAACATTAAAATAATGTTTTTAATTAATATTTGAGAATAAAATATCAACCATAAATTGACGGATTGTCACAGCATTTACCCCTAAACAGGATCTTTGTGCTCAAAGATCATCTTATCTTACTACTCGCTTCTTATAGAGTTAAAGCCATGTGGGTATTTCCTCCACATTCGGTCTTTTCTAACAAGTGTAGTTCATTACAATACACGAGTTTCATCAAACATAACTACGGGAATAAGATTAAGCTTAATGTTGACTTACTTTCTCTATCCATGATGTTCACGGGTTTTTGATCAATGCAACTTTTCGCCGATCTAAACTTTATCAAGAAGTGATCAGATTCTCACTTGATAGACATTTTATCAAGTTCGGTATACGAAACATAATTCACGCAGCTCTTGAAGTCCTAAGGTAGATCCAGCTTATATGCCTTTCAAACTAATCTTTTACATCATCTCAATGGTCCCATACAACGGGGACTTACTTCCCATGATCTTTTAGATCATTAATTCATTTTTCCAAGGTTAAAATTTTTGGCATAACTTCGCTACCCATTCTGCACTTCAGGATCTACATTTCATATTCACATAACCTCCTGCCTACTATCGGCAGTCAATAATCAGATCCTAATTTACACAATCATTTCAAGTCTCGCGGGTTGGGTATTTTGCAAGGTTAGGTTTGTCATCATAGGAAACCTTAAACCTAAAAGACATGTCCAACTCACAAAGGGTGTATGTCGGGTGTCTTCATCCCAACTCCTGCTTACAGATGCTCTAATATATATCCTCACAAGATTCGATCTTGATCCTAATACGATAATTATCAATGATAATCTCTCCAAATGAAAACGATTTTACAGTTATTACCAAAGGTCAATCATTCAAACATAAAACAGCACTTATAGTATTTTGTATCGTTACTTTACCTCGTCCCTTCGATTGGGGTGGTACACAGTACTCTCATCAAGATTCGTTCTCAATGACTTCTGAGCAAATCTCTAGAAATTCGACGCAAAGCGAGGATCTTGATAGAGATTATCAATACAGGCACACCATGTTTACACAACTCCTTTAAAACAAAAGAGTCAATTTCTTCATCAAGAATCTATCATTAACATGAATGATATTAGCAGATTTGGGCAGTCTGTCGACGATGACCCAAATCGAATCAAATTCAGATGATGACCTTTGCAATAGCTAGATGTTTACTAATGTATGAGGCGGTGTCTGCCTTCATAATTTGCCATCAGTACAACTTCTTCTGATAATGATACACTAAATCAGGAATGACAGGAATAAAATACTTATACTTACGGGATTCCAACATGACTACATCTCGAAATCCTCCATATTTAGGCAACCACAAGTGGCCTTTAAAACATTTAACACCATCCGCTTCTCAATTCTAATGGTTCACATTAGCCGCGAACCCCTTTTATTATCTGTATTATCCTTCTTACAAGCATCAGCTATTTCTAAAATGTTCGGCAATTTATTTTGCACAATCATTATTAAGGAACACATCCTAATTAATTCTTTATCCTTTCTATATTATGTGTCAGTATCTACATTCACTTTTCTTGATGAAATAATTATCATGACCACAATTCATTCAGAATCTCTTTCTTCATATTTTCTAAGTTTTAGTCTCGTCTCAACTATTATTTTTATCAGTTTTGCTCAATCCGACGTTTTAAAGCGTCGATAAATATTTCAAGTAATCAAATAATAATTATTAAATTTTTATGAAACGTAAACGTAATTTTTTTAAATATCTTAGTTCGACCAATTATATAAAAATGTTCAAAATAAATTTGAATTTAGTTAACACGATTTTTGGTTGATTTATTGAAAATACTTAATAAGATCCGTAAATGTTCGAAAAATCTTTTGGTTATACTTTGGTCAAAATTTTCTTAGTTGAAAAGCAAAAATTGTCGTTTCAAATTCCAAGTCATGGTTTAAATGGTTTCCTTAATCCCTCTCAGGTTGTCTTGAGGTATATACAAACATTTACCCCTAAGCAGGAGTTTAGTTAAATGTTTTAGTTATAAGGAATGATTCATTAAAAATCCTTTGTTAAAACATTTGTCAAAACATATTTGCACTTTGTTTTTAGTATAACTCAAAGTCTTAAATGGCTCAAATTTTTGAAGAGTCAATATATTCCATTTTCTATTAATTACACGGTCAATTAATATAAATGATTAAGTCTTAAATCACATGTTAAATACTCAAGGTATAGGTTTTCACTACTCGGCCAATTCAGGGCAATCTATAAATAATTATTAACTCATTCTTATTCTTAAAAACAAACATATGGTCCTTAATGATCACGAGCATGAATTTATCAAATTACAGCCTACACACGTGATTCACCAAATTTATGGATGCTACATGTGCATTGGTCAATCCAAACAACATAACATGAAACTCATAATGTTTATTACAAGTTCTGGATGTAGTGATTTGAATAGATAATCTTTTTCGCGGATGCGAAGTTGATGATAACCATGCCGAGGATCATATCTTTAGAACATATGGTAGAACCTTGTAAATGATCGAACAAATCTATCATCTTGGGTAGTGGATATAGATTTTTAATCGTCAATTTACCTAGTTCACGGTAATCAATAAACATAAGGAATGATAACACCATAGCTCTTTATAATGACGAGCTTGGTAGAATAAAAGCTTTCTCCGACAACTCTCTCAGTTGTACGGTAATTCTTTTAATTCAGATGGTGCTGACGTACAGTGCACATGTCACAGGTGCAGCACCGGGAATATAATCAATACCAAATTCAACTTGCCTTAATGGCGAAAGTCTAGGTAATTCACCAGCAAATACCTCTTAAAGTTTAAGATAACGGAACCAACTTTTAATACATTTACTTTAAGTTCTTTCTAGATTATAATATCTATGACTAATTCACAACCATTTACGGTATAATTTCAAGTCTAAATGCAGGATATAATCATCCATCAAGAATTATTTAGATCACTTTTGATAATCAACATCTTATCTTTTAGGGGAATTCTACTCGATTTCCCATCAATTAAGACAATGTCGTCATGTCATAATCAATCAATTCATTCTACTGGCACTATCAACTTTCCAGTTTCATCACCGTTGATAAGATGTGAACTTCTCAAAAGACTAATAATAATTCATAATCCTTCACAAATTCAAGGATATCTGGAGACATAACTAACCTTTAAAGAGTAAGGTCAACGTATAATCTACACGAGAGAATTTCAAATTAGATACAGACAAAACATTTAACGAATATGAATATATCCCATGTTTTCATAATTTGAGTACGCATTCGAAAGCTCCTCGGATCGTTACCCAGGTCATTCAAATGAAATCTAATCAAAAGAAATTATAGGAACGTCGATACATCCAATCGGGTATCAACACTTGGTAATCAGATATTTTTCCAAAGAATCTCGCCACGAGAGAATTGGACAAGAAGGGAATATCAATTTTCAAATAAGACAAGTTCCACAGATGAGTAAATTCGACTCAAAAGAATAAATAGTATGGGCACAAATGTAGGTGTCCCTATCAATATGTCCCTATTTTCACTTCTTGCAGATCTCATAAAATTTAATCTTTCACAATCTTCAAAGAAAATTTAGTGTTTATTAATAATTTCATGGTGACTACTAATCAGCCTTGCATGGTCACTTCCAAATTGTATGTAGGCGCGCAACTATATACAATTTCAAGATTAACGATTCAATACTCAGTTCGTCAAAATTTTATCATCATGTTTATAATAAAAACATTTTCATGCTTAATTCTTAAATAAGAATAAAAAATAAATTTACAAAGATTTTCTTTGTTATGAAAACAATTAAGTTTTCCAAGGTATTTCATAATCAACTTTATTTCAATAATGATTATTTATAAGTCTCACTTTAAATAATCCATATAGTGATGAAAATTCAATTTTCTCAAAGGATACTGTTTTATCTTATAAAACCAATGAGTGATCTGCAAAAGAGTGATGAAAAGTTGTTTACCAAGAACTAACCACAATATAATAGGAAATGAGCTTAGCCAATTAATCATGAGGTGCATGACCTCGATGGCACTCAAAAAGAATAATCCACAACGTCACTCAATTCCAGATGAGTACTTGTTCAATGGTTGCATCACTAATGCGAGCATTAGGAAGAAGCAAGAAAAGATAAATATCATCGATACATGTAAAATTTAGCAATCAAAGGTAGTCTTTTCATTAATCACAAACAAGTCAAAATTGTTCCGTAACACATTACGTGTCACTATGTCATACTAATCTACAAGAGTCATTAGGTGTCCCACCTGTCCTGGAAGATCCATCGGTCCCAGTTCAAAAGAAGATTTCTTCAATTTATTTGTTGGACACTGGGCATCCTCGTCATTGGACAATGGCCTAGGAACAACCCTTAACACGAACCAACAATCATTTAAAACCTTATAATTTAATCACAAAACTCAACAACTTCCTCTTAACAATTTCTTATTCCATACAGGTTAAATATTTTTTATTTTTTTACTTTATTCAAGTTTTAATCAACTTACACTCAATGCAACATCCTACCTCATTCTCCAATACTTTCAATTTTATTCTTAGACCTTGAAAGGGCAATAAAAGCTCAATATAATCAACACTTAATTTCCAATCCTATAGCTCTTACAACAATAGTTATCAAATGAGTCACTAGTATAAAAAGACTCACACATTCAATTAGACTTCTCGGAAAGGTACTAGTGGCATGAGGCTTTTGGGTAATGGTTCCAATGACAGCCTCAAGTGCAGCATTCACCCTTTCGATTTCAAATTTAAGAATTGGGTGACAACGAATCAGATGACATCTTTCTAGGTGGTAATGGTTTTTTCCAACTCCACTCTATAAGTAAAGATCGCCATGACATCGATATCAAATTTAATCTCGCCAATTCTTCTTTAATATCACAATCAACTAATATCAAAATTCCTACGAATATCAACCATTTTGTTGGGATCATAAATATCCACAACTTGGTTTAGATCTAGAATAGCTAGAATTCCTACGGGAATAGCTTCGATTGATTTACTAGGGGAGTTAGGGTTTCTTGTGACAATCTACGTCGTATAAATACCTCGTATAAATATAGAAATAATCATCAAACAATCATGTAATCAAATTACATCATATATATATAATCCAAGTTATATATATATATATATATATATATATATATATATATATATATATATATATATATATATATATATATATATATATATATATATATATATATATATATATATATATATATATATATATATTAAAATAACACTTCTCAGTCTGGCCTTGTCGGTAACTCAGGAATTCTTCGGCACCGTTATAGTCAAAACATTTTTAGACATTTTTAGAAAAATGTTTATAGTTAAAAGATTTTGAAATGTTTTATTCAAAACCTTGGTTTTAAAAATCTTTCGTTCTCTATAACGAGAGCTCTGGTACCAAACTGTAACACCCCCAAATTTATACAATTCAATACAGCGGAAGACTCGTTGGTGTTACGGGATAGCACATTACTCACATCATAGACAACGCTTAAAAATCACGTCGTTTAATAATAAAGCATTTCCATTCATAAATATCAAATTTACATAGGTCCCAAGTCATTGTATTTCATAAAAGTTTTACAAAGCATTTGAATGGAAATTATTGCTTAAGTGCGGGCCATGAATTCTTGTTGTCTTCCCGAGAATTACCTTCAAGTACCTCAGATAAAACATGTTAAAAGAAAAGGTCAGCGATAACGCCGAGTGAATTCATAAATTTTAATGAAATCCATCAATATAATATCGGTATAAAATTATTACCGAAAATCATTTTGTACAAATCTTTGTAATAGGCCATACAATAGCCAAAGTCATTTTATACAAATCTTCATCAAAAATCATAATATAGGCTTTTGCCTTCAAAATCATTATACGAACCAAAGTCGTAAAAACATCATATGATACGTTTTATAACGTTGTATAAAGTTAAATAAAAACCGTTATATGAATATGGTTATGTAAAACCAAAACACGAACATAAAATCAATAATAAGACACCGTATTGCTAGTCAGGCAATATATCGAAATTTAATGCGTATAGCAGTATTTTCGTTATTTGGATTATTATAAGCCGCATGACATTGTTACCTTACTACAACAAACAACGGGTAGCTAACCCGAAACTCATTTGCCCATCTAAATTAGCGTGTCGTCACAATAATCACGCTTGTGTAAATCTTCTCATACATAAATTCGCTTACCAATCAATGTGGCACGACGGGGATCAACCGTCAAGGCGCGAACTGGGGTGATCGTCCCCAAATAGTACTATTATATGCATAAGCGTCTACCAAATCCCGGTAGTTCATAATTCATGCTAATGGGACTTTTAGTGACATAACCTAACTTTAATAATCCATTTCATTTCACACATCGGGTCATATAATCATTCATCGGGTCATACAATCATTCAGGTCCAAATCAATAAACAAACAATCGGGACAACTAGTGTCCTATTTCATAAAAACTAACATGTTATCTCCCTCGTGGGTTTATAAAACATTTCATAAAAACATTTAAAAGAGTGCGAGGCTATGAAGTCACATTGATGTGGGAAGGCGGGTTATCGGCAATTCGGATGTACGGTACGCGCTGCAATCACGGAAACCTAGACAAATAATACTCGTCTTAGACTTTTGTCCAATGACTTTATCAAAATAACAATTATGTACATATATGATGACTTTATACATATGATGATGATCAAGTGGGTTTATATATTTTCATTCACTCATTTTTGTGTTATGTGTTGACAACTTTTATTTTAGTTTACTAGTTTTACCTATTTACATGTTTTAGGTCCAATAAGCCTTTTATAAGTCCATTAACTTGTATAAATCCATTTTATACTTTTGTTATCAGTATTATACTTTACATGTTGGGCCCAAGTGGGTTAAGCCCAATAAGTAAATTTATAAGTGTTTTACTAACTAGTCGGGTTTATAGTCCAATAAGGCTACTTTGGCCCGTTAATGTCTATATGTTGTAAAGTTCGGGTTTTATCGGTTTTTACTTGTTATATAAGTTCATATATCAGTATGTGAGTTTATAAAAGTTTATATTAGACGGGTCCGACCGTCTAAGTTTTATTTGACAAAAACGTTAATCTTTCGGTTTTAGCCGAAAAGACGTAAAACTTAGTACATAGTTTTTATAACTTATAAAACTTACCAAACTACCATTTTTATATAATGTCCATTTATTTATCCTTATGCTTATTTATATAAATGAAATATATAAGTTAGTGGGTTTTAATTCACATTTTATATATTTATTTGAGTGCTTATATAATAATATTAAACTTTAATTTCACAAAATCAGTCCTATATTTTAAGTTCACTAAAATGTCCATATCTAGAGTTATATAATGAGAGAGGACCTCAAATTTTTATCACAGAAACTACATGATATGTGCTTCATTTTATTCCATTATAGCTACTGATGAATCAACCTCTAAATATTTTAATAAATTCGTCCAAAACAGTGTAGGCAGATTTGCACTCTAAACTTGTTTTGATCATATCTCACTCATTTTTATAATTCCATTGTATGGCCAACTCTCACATGTGTATAACACCTAATACTTACTGTATATTTATTCCACTTTACCATTTTATCAGTTTAACATTTGGTTACTTACTGTTTTTATACAGCCATCATATTTAGCAAGATTTTAACCTAGTTACTTATGGTTTTCCCATATTTTTACCCATGTTTATCATATCTATCAACACAAAATCCCCACATAATATTTTTAATCATCATTAATCATCATATACATATACATAAATAAAGAGATTACAATATTACATAATCAAAATAACAAAAGGATAGGAAGAACAATCTTTATACCACCAAGATTAAGTAGTTTATGATCAAGGCTTGGATTTTGATGGAAGAACTTGTGATAGACCAACACCAACTTTGAAGACCATCAATATTTGTAAACTACTTGTAGAAATCAGCCCTTTAACATCACCAAATCTTCTCCTTGGATGTTAAAATCACCACCAATCAATAGAGCTTGAAAAGGGCTTCATCATATGTGTGAATAACATATGATTTCATGGTTAAATTTGATCAAATGAGGGTGTTTTAGGGTGATGGTGGACGAATTTTTGAGAGAGAGTGAGGAGAGTATGAGTGGTTTGCATGTAAGTGTTTGTGTGTAAATGGTTTGGATGAAAAGTGGTTTTGTGTTGGTGTAGCTTACTTTGTAAGCTTGAATGGACAAGTGTAACTTGTTAGTTACAAGTTTGCCACATCATGGATGTGGTATCCTTGTTTTGGCCTTCCCTTTTGAGTGGGGTGGGGCAAGATTTATCTTGTCTCATCCCACTAATTTACGGGTACTCCTCGATTCTAGTTTCCTCGATTTGCGTGTCCTCGGGTCGTTTTACGAAAAACGTTTAAAAATTATGAATCAACGACACAAAACGAATCTAATAAAAATTGTCTCATCAAAAACGGAGTTCAAAAACGTAAATACGTAATCCTAAGGTTTCTGGTTTAGTCGTAAAGGACGTTAAATTATAATCGTAAGTCCTAATCTCTTCTCGTAAATTTGTGAGTTTATGAACCAAAACAAATTTAAAATCTCAAAATAATATTCACGGATAAATTTATTTTCTGAAATGTCGGACTGTCACCAAAAACGGAGTATGTAAACGTAAGCACGTAACGTAGAATCCTCCGGTTTAGACGTAGTCGATGCTACTTCAAGACGTAAATCCAAATTTCTTCCCAAAAATAAGTGAGTTTATAATATCACATTAAAATAATGTTTTTAATTAATATTTGAGAATAAAATATCAACCATAAATTGACGGATTGTCACACGAAGAGTGGAATACTCTCGTTACAAGTATTTCTCAAAAGTGGATAATACTGAAAATACTACTAAGAATCTAAGAATACTCGGATTAGAGTAGCAGTTTAAAGATGAGATGTAACACCCTACTTGGATAAGTGGACCGTTACGTGTATTTATGGCGTGTCATCAAAGCATAAGGTAAATGTCCTAAAACATTAACTGACCCTATAGGAAATACCGGAATCAAACATCGGTAATCCAAACATAAGCTCAAAACATGAAAAGTAAAATACTGAACGAAAGGACTAAACAATGTCCAAATAAGAAGAATAATGTAAGAAGTGCATAAAGTAAGAAGTTTGGATAGCTTCCATCCAAATGCACATGCTCTCAGAATCCTAAGAGTGTCCTGGTGTACCTGCCGTTAGAAACATTAAAGGAACTACGGCTAAGCATAACGCTCAGTGAACGGATATAAAGCATGATAAGGAATTACTGAAATGAAACAGATGATCAAATACTGGATCTGTAAGACTGATAAGTAAAGTTGCAGCGGAAATCTGTGTATAATCTATAAAGTCTGATTTATAAATAATAAAGCTGAACTGTTATCTGTTAAGTCTGAAAACATGCATTTACTGTATTTTAATTGTCAGAGCTTATATAGGTCATGTACTGTAACAACTGTGCATGAATTACTGGAGGGGTGACCTCGTCATGCTGTAGAGGGGTGACCTCTAAATACTGTGCTGGGTGGAGGGATCAGCTCCAATGTGAAGGATGTAGAGCACACACCACATTCACCCTGATAACTTGTAAACTGATAAGCCTATGATGCATCCATACGCCCCACTAAACATACATATAAAAATGTCCAAACTGAACATAAGTGGGACGATGCAGGATATCACTCTCCTGCATGTGAGTCACGACACCGGTGCCTCTAGTGCCGTGGTTACGGTACCTCCGTAACTAGTACATAAACTGGTCGTGCTTGTATATAATGCTCAGGCAATTTATTTAGTTATTAACATGATTACTGATAAGCTTAAACATATACTGGGGAAAAACATTTGGCTGAAGACGGGGAATCCTAATTATGCACAAAAGGAAGTCCTTACTGAAAGGACGGGAAATCCGTACGATCAACCGAATAAACGATAGAGACAAAATAATATTAGAGAGATAGGAATATCCGTACCTTTGTCAAACTCAATGTCTAAAAAAAATCCAAACTTATTTTTTTTTTCATCCGCGCGATCTACAATAATTAATCCGTAGTAATATTAATATAACGATGGGGTTAATTATGTTTTAGAGTTAAATTTTTAGCAAGTGTAATTTACTACATTACGTAGTAATTCTTATCATTCTATGAATACTACTACATTGACCAACTGCTTTCATACATAATTAGTTATAATAATAGAAGTCTTATTATACAATTATTAATAAAACTTCCTTTGTCTTCTTTATCAATCACTTCTTTTTCATTCATATAAGCAGTTCACTTGTTACTTGGTTTCACATGTTTACTTTATTTCCGTCAAGTGATTTCAAAGACGCATGGCACATCATAACATACGAAAGTCATATCTTTTCTGATAGGAGAAAATTATATACGCAGCTTTCCAGATGTATATCCCAGATGAACAAAGTGACATTTCTGAACCACCCTATTTCAACAGAATGAAGTTTCAGACAATCCTGTGAGGGTGAAGGCCATCACCTCATGCTAACGACCGACGCCTGTGAACGAAGTACAAAATTTTCTAGAACTCAATGGAATGCTACCGTAGAAATTACTGTCAGTCCCCACTAAAAAAATTCTTCCATGACTATTCAACCAGATTTCCACCAGAATGTCCTATAATCCCAGGAACAATTTTGATAGAAATCGTATCACACACTGATGCAGCTATGTTCATATCTAGATGCCTGACATACCGCGGGTTCAAGATAGAACGCCGTCATGTTAGTGAGTTACTACAATCCTTAGAAATTCTGAGCAGAAATGAGACGAAATTCCATGAAATTGTTATCAGTTACCACAAACTCAGAAAAAGTATAATACTATCTAAGTCATCGTTAACCATGTAATCAGCCTACGCGTTTTCTCTCATCTGAAAGGATTACGCAGTAGCGGATCTGCAAAAAATTTAGTAGTAAATTGTACGAATTTAAGGTATTCCATCGACAATCATATCAGACAGAATTCATGTTCATGGCCACGTGTATGTTTACGTTCACTTTACGTTCACCTTCACGGTTACGTCTCACGTTCACAATTATGATGTTGCTTCAGTCCATATTTTATGCTATCTCATGATATCAGTTCAAGTTTGTGTTTCTAATACTGTTCACGTTCAGGTTCGTGTCCATCTCGCGATACACGTTCCACAGCTTGTTACCGAATATAGTTACAGAATGCTTAAGAAACCAGACTCAAGTTTAGTACAGCTTTTTGACATACTCAGGCAGACGTTGCTCGTCTCAGGCCATATCGTTTGGCATTCATTCCTCAATCAACATACGTTCAGGATATGTCCTAGTACTACGTTCACGGCATTTTTCACGTATCACATTCACGATATACTTCATGCACAGCGTTGCCTCATATAATCGAGAACCACGTTCACAATTACTCACGTAGCACGTTCACAATTGTTCATGTAGTTCGTCCCTATATATATTTTTCAGTAGCCTGTTCAGAGATATAAATGTTATCTCTTTAGGATGATTGTGCGTATCGTTCCATGTATTCTAAATGTTATAGCGTACTCATTCGATCAGATTCAGAGAGTCCAACTTAAGTATGGAATCAGAAACTTTTCAGCATCGTGAGGACAGGGGCATCAGGATCAAGGTTTTTATTATGTTTAGACCTTTGAAAGAATCGTTTCAAGTGGAGGCCACTCGAAACAAAGGAGTCCATCCGGACCCCTCATCATTTTCCTTTAATAAATTAGTTAAGTTCTTGTAGTCATGTTATGTTCCACGTTCTCTTCAGTCAGGTCATGCTATACTTTTTAGCAGCATCGTGTACTAAATTAAAGATGAATGATCTTTCAGCTTTTATGTCTTTTCAGCCTTCATGCTCTTTCAGCATATATGTCCTTTCAGATTTTATAACTTCACCAGCTTATTACCCTTAATTCGAGGACGAATTTCTCCTTTTTAGAGGGGAAGAATTGTAAACCACGGCATAATCGCATCCTTAATTCGAGGACGAATTATTTTTTTTTTTAGATGGGAAGAATTGTAAAACCCGCTTAAAATACCGTTAAAGTAAAATTTTACTATTTAATTATTACACGACAAGTAAATACAATTATTAACTACTAAATGACAAGATATAACAAGATATTAAAATCTATGAATTTACGAACACACGAGGACACAATTATGTCATGAAATAATAAAACAAGCTTAGTAGTTAGGCATAAGCCTTAGAAGACTAATAAAGGCCCAAAGCCCGACCCATTTAGAAATTAACTAAAACATTAAGGTATTTAAAATGCTTAATTGATACCCTACGTAAATGTGATTAAAAGCAAAAATATTAATTAAATGCTCTTTTTCTTAAGCTAAGAATTTCAAATAAATGATATACACAATCATTCTATCAAGTCAAAGGATATACTTGGTTAGTAATATCTTCTTTCAAATCACGTATGTTTCTAAAAGAAAAATTCTTCACACCTCATAAAGAAGTTTGACAATATTAATAATCCTTAAATGATATCCGCGTTTCTTGCGAAAAGTTGGTTACCACATTCATATATTATATCAACGCTTACTCGACAACATATTAAAAGTGACACAAAATCGTCGCTTCACATAAGAGTTAGAGATTCAAATGTTTATCGACATCGGAGTGCGCATGTGGTTCACGTGGGTGTTTCGAATTTAGAATATTCACGGGTTGATACAATCTGTTAGTGTTCACGTTAGTTTCGGGTTCGTTCCCTGAAGTTACGCGTTCGTGGTTCGGCTATATTCCTTTTGATCGTAGTCTTTGCGGTGTCCATCTTCGTCCTTGTGTACGCTCGTGCTTTCGGTTTTGTCTAGCCTAGAGGTATATTTTGACTTGCTATCTTTACATGTATCATTAGTCACACATCATTTATATGTTAAGATACGCAGTATGAATAAATCAAACTAAAAAGGATTGAATTTTGTATAGGCAAGCCTAAATGAACAAGATGACATACTTGAGCAATATGATACTATTTCAAATGGTTTCACTTTAATATCTACTATAACACTTAACTTAGAAATCATGTTTTCTCATTCTTTTAGTACTTGTCATTTTTGGTTTAAAAATAATGGCTAGTTGAATTGTCATTAGATAACATTATGACTTTAGACAATGAACCTATATAGTTAATCAAGTCATTTTCAAAACAAATATGTTTGTTTAAAAGCTTATTATTTAAAAGAATCACCATCAATAATAATATCGATAAATCTTTCGGTTTTGGATTATGTCGTATATGGAAGCGAAGGAGTTTTGGATTATGTCGTATATGGAAGCGAAGCAACGGAAACTCAAAGATAGATTAACATGTATAACTTATGATATATAACTTACATGTCGAAAATAATGTAATCAAAATACAATAAAACTAATCAATTGATATCTAAGTTGACGTAGATATGTCATGCACGTTCATGTGAAAATAAAGGGAACGTATAAGATCTATATTAATTGACTTATAACTCTTGTAGATTATTTGCGGGTAATAGAAGTTCAGATGTGGAATAATAGTTTCAATCATCAAGGTATGGATTTTCCGTCCTTTCAGTAAGGACTTCCTTTCCTATGCATGATTAGGATTCCCCGTCTGCAGCCAAATGATTTCCCCAGTAAGCACTTAAGCTTATCAGTAATCATGTTAATAACTAAATAAATTGCCTGAGCATTATATACAAGCATGACCAGTTTATATACTAGTTACAGAGGTACCGTAACCATGATACTAGAGGCACCGGTGTCGTGACTCACATGCAAGAGAGTGATATCCTGCATCGTCTCACTCATGTTCAGTTTGGCCATTTTTTCAGTATGTTTAGTGAGGCGTATGGATGCATCCTAGGCTTATCAGTTTACAAGTTATCAGGGTGAATGTGGTGTGTGCTCTACATCCTTCACATTGGAGCTGATCCCTCCACCCAACGCAGTATTTAGAGGTCACCCCTATACAGTTATTTAGAGGTCACCCCTCTACAGCATGACGAGGTCACCCCTCCAGTTATTCATGCACCGTTGTCACATCACATGACCTATATAAGCTCTAGCAATTAAAATACAGTAAATGCATGTTTTCAGATTTAACAGATAACAGTTCAGCTTTATTATATATAAATCAGACTTTACAGATTAACACAGATTTCCGCTGCAACTTTACTTATCAGTCTTACAGCTCCAGTATTTTATCATCTGTTTCATTTCAGTAATTACTTATCATGCTTATTATCCGTTCACTGAGCGTTATGCTCAGCCGTAGTTCTTTCATGTTCTAACGACAGGTACACCCGGACGCTCTTAGGATTCTGATAGCATGTGCATTGAAGGAAGCTATCCGGACTTCTTACTTTATGCATTATTCTGCTTATTTGGACATTGTTTAGTCCTTTCCTTCAGTATTTTACTTTTCATGTTTGAGCTTATGTTTGGATTATAGATGTTTGATTCCGGTATTTCTTTTATGGTCAGTTAATGTTTTAGGACATTTACCTTATGCTTTGATGACACGCCATAAATACACGTAACGGTCCACTTATCCAAGTGGGGTGTTACAATTATGGAACCATAAAGTACTTGACGAAAATAAAACGCGGTTTATTAATGCTTTGTCAAAACAGTTACGTTTACGTCCTGACTTATCGCCCGCTGACCCTAATTGATTATTCACTATATAACGTTACTACTCAAAGCCTCACCAAGAATTTCAAAAACAAGAGAGAAGAACTAATGCAAGTTTTGAAGGGAGTTCTCGATTTCTCATTCGTGATCATGTGAGAGCGACGGCGTCATCTATTACGTGATCGTGTCAAGTTTGGGTGATGCTCAAGTTAAGGTTGATCGTGTCATGTTTGGGAAGACGACTCACATTCATTCGCTAGTAACTATAATCCGCGAGTGGCTGTATTTTGGGTTCATCTCGATAAACTATTTTGTTCGTGTTCGACTTGGCGTTGCACACATGTGTTCGTCTGGATATCTATATGTCCGTGACTTGACTCGAAGGTATCTCTCTCGAACAATAATTTTTGTTTAACATTTAGATTATATGACGCTAAGATCAAAACCAAAAGTCACCATTTATAATATAATTTGCTAAGTTTTCGAGTCGTAATGTCTTGGGTTTTGACACCCTATATTAAAGTTCAAGTTCGTTATAGTTCCGAATCTTTTCGAATTGAAAACCGGTTTTAAGTGTGACTCAATTGTCTTTTGGTGAATCAAGAGAATGGTTTGGTTTGTTTGTTTTAAACTACTAGCAAATAATTAAAGTGTCGTTGAGTAAATTAAAGCTTTGACAAAATTAATCTTGAAGTTAATTTATGAAAATTCTTAATACTTAAAGCTTTGAAAACTTAAAAACTTGTAAGAAAACGATTCATGTTCATCGGAATACACCCAATAGCAACCATCGGAATATAACAGATCAATACTATCGCAATGACCATCTATCGGAAAGCCATCATCGCAATGATCCAGATCGGAATGATGTAAAAGGCTACTGTCGCAATGTCTATCTATCGGAATGATGTTATCGAAAAATGGGCAGCACTTCGTCTTAACCAAGTCCTTAAGACCCGTCGGAATACGCGATCGCAATGTGCGATCGCAACCCAGATCGGAATAAGGAGGTTAACCAACTGATCGCAAAGTAAAACCCTAATGGGTTATTGCGATCGAAAACCAAAACCTATCGGAATGTTGAGCAAGCTGTCGGAATATGTGTCAAAACCCTAGGATTGCGATGGAAGGGAGCTGATTCTGAAATTTGTGGCAAGAGTAAATCTCAATAAGCAAATGCAATAAGCAAATCCAAACGGATCTTAAGCAATAAAAAAAAACTTAAATTTAACACTTCTAAAACACAAAATTAAGAACTTTATGAAATGAACTTTAAACTTATTAAATCCTTTAGCAAAATCCGAGAATCAATAAGCTAAGATTCGAATAAGCCAATAAGCATTATGAGCTTATGACCTAAACGTGTAAAAGCTTGTGTGTAACCCAAAAGATCAAACCTTTAAACACGAAATCATAAAATCATACGAATGAAGTATGATATTCGGATCAAAAGTAAAATAAATCAAGAAATGAAGAATGAGAATAAGGATCAAAAGCTTAAGATAGAACTTTGATTAATGAAATAAGCAATACAAAAGTGTTTAATCTTGAAAGATTAAAAGAAAAAGATGAACTAGTGAGAGAAAGTTTAAGACTTTCTCTCTCTAAAAACTAGAAAGAAACTAAAGAAATAAAAACTAGCTAACCCCCTCCTAATGTGATTAGGAGGGTATTTATAGGGAAGTGGGAGGCATGTGTGGTGCTTTCTTCTTTCTTTTTCTTCTCGACTCGATTTTAATTCTTCGTCTTTGTAGTCTCGGGATTTGAACTTGTCTTTTAATTTTCTTCTTCTATTAGACTTAAGTTCTTCGACTTCATTAAACTTCCGTCTTTAGACTTGCTCTTCGATAAATCTCCAGAATAGGTCTTGGACATCCGTTCTTTAAGCACTCTTGATCTTTTGACTTCGCCTTTTCCCGTTTTCTTCGATAAAAGCCCGTGAAAGCCCGTGTTTTCTTCCTTTTTCTTCTTTTGGTCCTAAAACACAATAAAAACACAAACCACGCATAATTCCGACTTTTATGACATAAATCAAACGTTTTGGTCTTGTTATTATTGGAAATAAGTGGTAAAAGGATAAGTGTTTTCACACTTATTAAATCCCCTACACTTGACCATTGCAATGCCCTCATGCAATGCATTAATTTTAAGCACGGTTTACATTTCCCATCATAAATAACCCATCTTGGCCTTTATTAGATACTAAACATAAAAGATAGAAATAAATAAAGAAATTAAAAACTTACATTGGGTTTTGGCGGCCATGAACGTTTATCATCCTCAAGTTTCACGTTCCCCATACCAAGCTTAGAAACGAGATCATTGTTATTATAAGTTAGCAAACTATCACGAACTCATGTGGGCCAATTACTCACTTAGACTCCCTTATTCCTAGGTGTATCTCTTATATTTTATTTTTGTCTTGAATGATCACAAGGATGCATTGTTTGACTTATTTCGATAGTTATTTAGTCCGAAAATAAGGTGAACGATTTAATCAATAGTTAGCTAAAGGACCAAATCTTTTAAAACTGCTTCTCGGGATATCAGAAAGTTCATATCTTGGCATAACTTGGTTCGCGATTTGAGACCTTTCTCGGGCCGATATTTGGCAGCGACTTCATACTTCGAATCTTCGAGAGACGTTCTTGAAATTATGGTCTTCTCTTCATAATAGGAATTTCTTCACTTGAAGTTTTTGAGAGATTCTTCATCTTTGGACCACGACTTCTTCATTTTTCTCCAATCTTTATTTTGGACTTTGATATACAACGATCCGCCTCCTTTTAGGACTTGGATCTATTTATCCTCATACCTTGTTAGGGTCTTTTCGGATAGACTTCTCCATGACTTTTGGGGAGTTCTTGCTTTTCGTCGTGTGTCTCGATCCTTCATATTGATTTTCGATAAATGATTCTTCACATCACTTTTGGATCTTTAGCAACAAAATGTAGCCCTCATGCCTTGTTAGGGCCTTTTCGGACTCGCCAATCTTCGCGCCCCGCTTCATAAGTTATGCCTTGGCTATGAACTCTCGTCATTACCGAGCAACTTTTAAACGATCTGGGGCTAGAAGCTAAGTAACTTTTCAAATCGTACAACCTTACTTATTAGCAGATTAATTTATTAACAAGCGGAGGGAGAATAGGCTCATAATTAACTCACATAAATTCATGAAAGAATACCGAACTTATAATTGACTCTATCATCTCTCGTTCTCCACAGTTTAAAATCTCAAGTAATGAGACTCGTGGATGCTTAGCCTATTAAATCAAAGTTTCGGGTTTTCGAGTCGCCTATAGGATCTTGCAAATTCTTAGACTTTTTCAAGTTTAGAAATCGCATTTTAAAGTTCCCTTGATAAACGACTCTCTAGGATCAATTATAGGAACTTGCGAAAAGTTCTTGTTCTTAACCCGCGAGAGTTGAGACTTTCGCGTTTTATAGCTCCCTATATAAAAGCCTAGCAAAACTTGACTTAAACATGTTAAGGATACTAGCTAGAGTAAACTTAGGCAAGTAAACTCGGGTTGAGTCAAAAGGTTCGCGACTAAAAAATCTAAAACCACTTATTTGAAAATTTATTCTAGTAAAGGAAACATAACAAAGGCAAATACAACTATACAACTAGGCCAAAATAGATTAAAAATTTTGAAAAGTGTCGAAAAATCAAATTTTCCGGTTAAAATGAGGGCAAATTCATGGAAAAGACCACTAACTTCGATAGAAGTCCCCCCTACACTTGAGATAAACATTGTCCTCAATGTTTAAGCATGTGGGAGTAAACTTCCCGACACTTAGGACATTGTGCACTTTGTTTAAATCTTGCTAAGGAAAAGACGACTAAAGTGAATTCAATGTGAACATATAGAATATGAAATATTGAATCACAAGAGTTTAGGATAGAACCGGGAAGATGGAAAACATGGTATCACGGTTTGTCAAAAGTCATCAAGATGCTCTCTGAAGCTTTAATCCCTGCACATCACAAGAAACAAGACAACAAACATATGCGGGGCTCCCCCTACACTTATTGTAAAAGCAGTAAAAGATAGAACACGGGTTGCCTCCCGAGAAGCGCTTGTTTTTGATCACCGAGTCATGAGCCTGACTCGACCCAATTTTAGTTCATGGGGAACGTGGTGAGGGATGGAATCATCTCCTGAGAGATGTCCTCACCAAAGTACAGCTTCAAACGCTGGCCATTCACCTTGAAATTGGGCCCATTTGGCTGAGAAAGCTCAATGGTCCCATACGGAAAGACTTTGGCGACGGTGAATGGACCAGACCAGCGGCTCTTCAACTTGCCAGAGAAGATCTTCAACCGAGAATTAAAGAGTAGAACGTGATCTCCAACGTGGAACTCTCGGTTCTTGATTTTAGCATCGTGGATCATCTTCGTCTTCTCCTTGTAGATCAGCGAGTTCTCATAAGCTTCATTCCTCAATTCATTTAGCTCGTTGAGTTGAACCTTGCGATGATCACCGGCTTTAATGATGTCGAAGTTCGCCCACTTCAAGGCCCAGTGCGCCTTATGTTCCAGCTCGATGGGTAGGTGGCAAGCTTTCCCGTACACAAGACGATAGGGTGTACAACCGATCGGGGTCTTGTAAGCAGTACGAAAAGCCCACAGAGCATCATCTAACTTATCGGCCCACGCGGCACGATGCTCTCCCACAGTACGCTCCAAAATTCTCTTCAAGCCACGATTGGAAATTTCGGCTTGCCCATTGGTTTGGGGATGATAGGCGGTGGAAAGACGGTGATTGACACCATACTTTGCCATGACTCTTGCAAATTGATCGTTGCAGAAATGAGTCCCGCGGTCACTGATGATAGCACGAGGAACGCCAAATCGAGCGAAAAGCTGCTTCAAAAAGTTCACAACCACCCTCGCGTCATTTGTAGGAAGAGCCTTAGCTTCAACCCATTTAGAGACGTAGTCGACGGCGACGAGGATGTACTTGTTCCCTTTGGATGATGGAAATGGCCCCATAAAGTCGATGCCCCATACATCAAAGATTTCACATTCCTGTATGAAATTTTGAGGCATCTCATCCTTATGTGTGATCTTGCCCTGACGTTGGCAAGCATCACAATGCTTAACCATTTCGTGAGCGTCACGATAAATGGTGGGCCAGTAGAATCCAGAATCAAACACTTTCTTAGCGGTGTAGTTGGGACCAAAGTGACCACCGGTGGGTCCTTTGTGGCAAGCTTGAAGAATGTCAAAAGCTGCCGGTCCGTCAACACATCGACGAATAATCAGATCAGCACACTGTTTGAATAGATAAGGGTCATCCCAAAAGTAAGTCTTAACATCGTTCAAGAACTTCTTCCTTTGTTGGGATGTTAACCCTTGGATGAGAATACCACCCGCTAAGTAGTTTGCAATGTCTGCAAACCACGGGGTGCCATCAAGATTGAGATTTATAGACATTAGAGTCTCTAGGGGGAAAGAGTCATTGATCTCGTTGTTCGGATGATCCCCCTGATATGGATCCTCAAGTCGACTCAAATGATCCGCGGCTAGGTTTTCGGCTCCCTTCTTGTCACGAATTTCAATGTTGAATTCTTGAAGGAGCAAAACCCAGCGAAGAAGTCTTGGCTTAGAATCGTTCTTTGTCATCAAGTACTTCAACGCGGAATGGTCCGTGTATACGATGGTGGTGGATAAAACAAGATAGGGGCGAAATTTCTCAAAAGCATAGACAACAGCTAAAAGCTCTTTTTCGGTTGTCGTATAATGCAATTGAGCCCCCGTCATTGTTTTGCTAGCGTAGTGGATTGGTTGGAAGTGTTTATTCACTCGTTGGCCCAAAACCGCACCAATAGCAAAGTCGCTAGCATCGCACATCAATTCAAAAGGCAGCTCCCAATTTGGGGTGACCAAGACCGGTGCCTTAGTTAGCTTATCCTTGAGAAGATTGAAGGCTTCGAGACACTCTTTAGAAAAGATAAAAGGAGTATCTTTTTCTAAGAGGTGGGTCATCGGGCGAGCGATTTTAGAGAAATCCTGAATGAATCTACGATAGAAGCCCGCATGACCCAGAAAACTTCTCACACCCTTCACGGTTGAAGGTGGAGGTAATTTGGCTATGACATCAACTTTAGCACGGTCAACTTCAAGACCGGCTTTAGAGATTTTGTGTCCTAGCACAATGCCTTCTTTTACCATAAAATGGCACTTTTCCCAATTTAGAACAAGGCGAGTGTCTTCGCACCGCTTAAGCATACGTTCCAAATTGGCAAGGCAAGCAGAGAAGGAATCCCCGAAGACCGAGAAATCATCCATGAAGACTTCCATGGTTTGCTCAACCATGTCATGGAAGATAGCCAACATGCACCTTTGGAAAGTCCCGGGGGCATTGCATAAGCCAAAAGGCATTCGTTTGTAAGCAAAGGTGCCATAGGGACAAGTGAATGTTGTCTTCTCTTGATCTTGGGGATCGATGGGTATTTGAAAATAACCCGAGAAACCATCCAGAAAGCAGTAATATTTATTACCAGCTAGACGTTCAAGCATTTGGTCCATAAAAGGTAGAGGGAAATGATCCTTTCTCGTGGCATCATTGAGTTTGCGGTAGTCTATACAAACTCTCCACCCAGTAACGAGACGGGTAGGAATTAACTCGTTGTTTGCATTGGGCACAACGGTGATTCCGCCTTTCTTAGGCACACAATGGACTGGACTAACCCACGGTGAATCCGAAATAGGGTAAATCATACCCGCATCAAGAAGTTTGATAACCTCTTTTTTGATGACTTCATGGATTTTAGGATTCACCCTTCTTTGACTTTGAATTGTGGGCTTAAAGTCGTCCTCCATGAGAATTTTATGTGTGCAGAAAAGAGGATCAATTCCACGGATGTCGGAGATTTTCCAAGCGATAGCGCGTTTATGCTTCTTCAACACAGCGACAAGGCGTTCTTTTTCGTCCTCTTGCAGATCCTTAGCGATGATGACCGGTAGCTTCTCGTTGTCTTCCAGAAAAACGTACTCAAGATGAGGAGGTAGGTCCTTAAGCGCAAGAGTAGGAGGAGTCTCGATAGATGGTGAAACTAACGATGGATCATCATTAGTCACCTCTTTAGGAGCAGGAGGAGAGAACGGGTCCTCATTAAGAAGTCTCTCAATAGTACTAATGTCTTCATCCCAATTGGTGGACAAATTATCATACTTAATATCGAGAGGACCCAAGCTAGCTTCGAAGTCATCCAAGTCACTTTTTCCGAAGGGAGTCAATGCTGGAGCAATTGAGGCAACGGTCTCAACATTGGGTAGAGAAGAAGGAATACTTTTGCAAGCATCATTAAAATGTTCTTCACAAGCCTCATCGAGAACATCAATAGCATTAACACTCTCATATGAATAAGGTTGCTTAGAAATCTTACCCATGTTGAAGACAATTTGATCGTCACCAACTCTCATAATTATTTCGCCTGCGGCTACATCAATAAGAGTGCGACCGGTCCTCAGAAAGGGACGTCCAACGATTAGTGGAACACGGGGATCCATCTCGTAGTCAACGACAACAAAATCCGCCGGGAAGGTGAATTTATCAACGCCAACAAAGACATCTTCGGCTATCCCCACTGGATACGCAACCGTCCGGTTAGCTAATTCCAAAGTCATTTTGGTGGGGACTAGCTCGGGGAGAGATAATTGCTTCCAAACACTTAAAGGCATTAAGTTTATACTGGCACCTAGATCGGCTAGGGCCATGCAATTCTCTACTCCCGGGAAGTTGCAAGGAATCAAGAAGCGACCCGGATCACCAAGTTTGGTGGGCAATTGCCTTAAGAGCACTGCGGAGCAATTCTCATTAAGGTGGGTCTGAGCAATGTCAAGAAGCTTTTCTTTATCACTTAAAAGATCTTTAAACATCTTAGCGTATTTGGGCATATGAGCGAGAGCTTCGGCAAAGGAGATGTTAAAATTCAATTGTTTGAACATTTTAAGGAAGTTCGAAACCTGAATATCATCCTTGCTCTTTTGCTTCTCTTTCCTCAACCTTGAAGGATAAGGTATATTGGATGAAGAAGAAGGCTTTAAGGGAGTAGGATCACTCACAACCACGGGTGGTGGGGAAATGGGGATAGAAGGTGAAGGAGGTGGGGAAAGTTGCTCTTTTTCCTTGTTCACAATCACCGGTGGAGGTGTAGGAAGCTCAGGTTCCATATAACCTTTTCCACTACGAGTGGTGATTGCTTTCATCTCCCCTCTTGGATTCGCAACGGTATTACTCGGAAGAGTACCCGAAGAAGAGGATTGATTACTTTGGATGAGCGAACCAATCATATCACGAAGGTGAAGAGCTTGATTGTTGAAAGAGTTTTGCATGTTGGCATTAATATCATTGCTGTGTTTGGCCATGTCATTCCTTAGCTCGGCTCGAATATCGCTCCCTTGTTTCACCATGTCATTCTTCAAGTTGACAAATTGACTCTGAAGATTCGTCACCATCTCACGATTAGTCTTCATAAACGTCTCGACGTCTTGACTTACGGCCATCGGTTGATTGAGAGGTGGAGCTTGGTAAGCTTGAGAATTTCCTTGAGTTGGGTATGGGTTTCTTTGGGATTGATACTGATTGTTTGCACGAGGTTGGGATTGATTGTTTCGGTTAAAGCTTTGTTGTTGGGTTTGGTTTGCAGGAGGGAAACCGGGAGGAGCAAGATAATTGTTGGAACGATAACTTAGCAAGTTACGGTCTCCTTGAGGGCGAGCTTGATAGCCTCCCGTGGAATAAGTACCATACGCTGCGTTAACGTCTTCAGAATAATTGTCGTGAGTAGAAGGACACTCATTGTAGGAATGAGGACCACCACATGTGTCACAAGAAAGAGCAACGGCTTTAGCTTGTTGAGTTTGGTTAGAGGTCAAAATTTGGAGACTTTTGTTGATATCAAGAAGAGCACGTTCCAAAACAGACGAGTTGGTGGTGGAAGAAGTAGATGAAACATTGACTCTCTGATTAGATCTTGAGGATGCGGAAGAATCCCAATTCTTGTGGTGAGTAGTCATGTTTTCAATCAACTCTCGACACTCCTCTGGTCTCCTTTTCATAAAAGTACCACCGGCGGCAGCATTGATCGTGTCGCGATCACGAAAGGTGAGACCATTGTAGAAGGTGTCAATGAGAGTGACGGGGAGCATATTGTGATTAGGACAGCGGTCGATCAAATCATTGTAACGTTCCCAAGCATCGAAAAGCGATTCATCATTCTCTTGCATAAATCCACTGATTTGGTTACGAAGGCTAGTGACCATGGATGGGGGAAAGTAGCGCGACAAAAAACGTTGAGTCATGTCGTTCCACGTATGAATAGAATTCTTAGGAAGACGGTCAAACCATTTTTCGGCATGGTGAGAAAGCGAGTGTGGAAAAAGTTGAAGGCGAAGGTCATCCATAGAAACACCGGGGCATTTCATGCTTTGGGTAATAGTAATGAATTTGTCGAGGTGTTTGTTGGCATCATCATCCGGAATTCCACGAAACGGGGTCGTTTGCACTTGTTGTATCATGTGATGCTTCAACGAAAACTCCTGAGCCGTGACGTGCATTGGCGCAATCGGGCCTCCGCGTCCGTTCATGGTGGGTTGGCACAATTCCTCCATGGTTCGTAAATCAGGTAGAAGGACATTGTTGTTGTTGTTATTGTTGTGGTTGTTATTCAAATTATTTTGAGGTGGGTGATTATTGTTGTTGTTAACACCAGCCATATCTAAATCTTCACGATTCTCGGGCTCAGAATAGTTTGTAGATCTAGTACGCATGCACCTGCAGAAGAAAAATATACACAAAGAGAATATCTATATAATATTTTTGATTTTTATAGGTTTTTTAATGTTTTTGTATTTTTGAAAAATTTTATAATTTTTATGGATTTTTGAAAATTTTTGAAGCGAGGAAAATAACGTTCAAAGAACGGATCCCAAAATTCAATGCGTCTCTCACTAGAAACCGTTTATCTTAACGAAAAGAGCCGGCAGCGGCGCCATTTAATGTCTTGGGTTTTGACACCCTATATTAAAGTTCAAGTTCGTTATAGTTCCGAATCTTTTCGAATTGAAAACCGGTTTTAAGTGTGACTCAATTGTCTTTTGGTGAATCAAGAGAATGGTTTGGTTTGTTTGTTTTAAACTACTAGCAAATAATTAAAGTGTCGTTGAGTAAATTAAAGCTTTGACAAAATTAATCTTGAAGTTAATTTATGAAAATTCTTAATACTTAAAGCTTTGAAAACTTAAAAACTTGTAAGAAAACGATTCATGTTCATCGGAATACACCCAATAGCAACCATCGGAATATAACAGATCAATACTATCGCAATGACCATCTATCGGAAAGCCATCATCGCAATGATCCAGATCGGAATGATGTAAAAGGCTACTGTGGCAATGTCTATCTATCGGAATGATGTTATCGAAAAATGGGCAGCACTTCGTCTTAACCAAGTCCTTAAGACCCGTCGGAATACG
The DNA here is from genome assembly GCA_025667525.1 of Glebionis coronaria. Lineage (NCBI taxonomy): Eukaryota > Viridiplantae > Streptophyta > Magnoliopsida > Asterales > Asteraceae > Glebionis > Glebionis coronaria. The sequence continues at coordinate 137,445,085 of CM046880.1, forward strand.
CGATCGCAATGTGCGATCGTAACCCAGATCAGAATAAGGAGGTTAACCAACTGATCGCAAAGTAAAACCCTAATGGGTTATTGCGATCGAAAACCAAAACCTATCGGAATGTTGAGCAAGCTGTCGGAATATGTGTCAAAACCCTAGGATTGCGATGGAAGGGAGCTGATTCCGAAATTTGTGGCAAGAGTAAATCTCAATAAGCAAACGCAATAAGCAAATCCAAACGGATCTTAAGCAATAAAAAAAACTTAAATTTAACACTTCTAAAACACAAAATTAAGAACTTTATGAAATGAACTTTAAACTTATTAAATCCTTTAGCAAAATCCGAGAATCAATAAGCTAAGATTCGAATAAGCCAATAAGCATTAGGAGCTTATGACCTAAACGTGTAAAAGCTTGTGTGTAACCCAAAAGATCAAACCTTTAAACACGAAATCATAAAATCATACGAATGAAGTATGATATTCGGATCAAAAGTAAAATAAATCAAGAAATGAAGAATGAGAATAAGGATCAAAAGCTTAAGATAGAACTTTGATTAATGAAATAAGCAATACAAAAGTGTTTAATCTTGAAAGATTAAAAGAAAAAGATGAACTAGTGAGAGAAAGTTTAAGACTTTCTCTCTCTAAAAACTAGAAAGAAACTAAAGAAATAAAAACTAGCTAACCCCCTCCTAATGTGATTAGGAGGGTATTTATAGGGAAGTGGGAGGCATGTGTGGTGCTTTCTTCTTTCTTTTTCTTCTCGACTCGATTTTAATTCTTCGTCTTTGTAGTCTTGGGATTTGAACTTGTCTTTTAATTTTCTTCTTCTATTAGACTTAAGTTCTTCGACTTCATTAAACTTCCGTCTTTAGACTTGCTCTTCGATAAATCTCCAGAATAGGTCTTGGACATCCGTTCTTTAAGCACTCTTGATCTTTTGACTTCGCCTTTTCCCGTTTTCTTCGATAAAAGCCCGTGAAAGCCCGTGTTTTCTTCCTTTTTCTTCTTTTGGTCCTAAAACACAATAAAAACACAAACCACGCATAATTCCGACTTTTATGACATAAATCACACGTTTTGGTCTTGTTATTATTGGAAATAAGTGGTAAAAGGATAAGTGTTTTCACACTTATTAAGTCGCTAAAGTTATCGTTTTATTTGACACCTACATGCCCACAAAAGGTATGAATTTCGTATGTTATGATGTGCCATGCGTCTTTGAAATCACTTGACGGAAATAAAGTAAACATATGAAACCAAGTAACAAGTGAACTGCTTATATGAATGAAAAGAAGTGATTGATAAAGAAGACAAAGGAAGTTTTATTAATAATTGTATAATAAGACTTCTAGTATTATAACTAATTATGTATGAAAGTAGTTGGTCAGTGTAGTAGTATTCATAGAATGATAAGAATTACTACGTAATGTAGTAAATTACACTTGCTAAAAATTTGACACTAAAACATAATTAGTCCCATCGTTATATTAATATTACTATGGATTAATTAATGTAGATCGCGCGGATGAAAAAAAATACGTTTGGATTTTGTTTAGACATTGAGTTTGACAAAGGTAAGGATATTCCTATCTCTCTAATATTATTTTGTCTCTATGTTTTAGTGTCAAATTTTTAGCAAGTGCAATTTACTACATTACATAGTAATTCTTATCATTCTATGAATACTACTAGACTGACCAACTGCTTTCATACATAATTAGTTATAATACTAGAAGTCTTATTATACAATTATTAATAAAACTTCCTTTGTCTTCTTTATCAATCACTTCTTTTTCATTCATATCAGCAGTTCACGTGTTACTTGGTTTCACATGTTTACTTTATTTCCGTCAAGTGATTTCAAAGACGCATGGCACATCATAACATACGAAAGTCATATCTTTTGTAGGCATGTAGGTGTCAAATAAAACGATAACTTTAGCGACTCGAAAACTTAGTAAATTATATTATAAATGGTGACTTTTGGTTTGATATTAGCGTCATATAATCTAAATGTTAAACTAAAATTATTGTTCGAGAGAGATACCTTCGAGTTAAGTCACGGACATATAGATATAAAGACGAACACATGTGTGCAACGCCAAGTCGAACACGAACACAAGAGTTTATCGAGATGAACCCAAAATACAGCCACTCGTGGATTATATTTACTAGCGAATGAATGTGAGTCATCTTCCCAAACATGACACGATCAACCTTAACTTGAGCATCACCCAAACTTGACATTGTCACGTAATAGATGACGTCGTCGCTCTCACATGATCACGAATGAGAAATCGAGAACTCCCATCAAAACTTGCCTTAGTTCTTCTCTCTTGTTTTGAAATTCTTGGTGAGGCTTTGAGTAGTAACGTTATATAGTGAATAATCAATTAGGGTCAGCGGGTGATAAGTCAGGACGTAAACGTAACTGTTTTGACAAAGCATTAATAAACCGCGTTTTATTTTCGTCAAGTACTTTATGGTTGCATGTTTATGGGAACTTTCATATACGTATAGTAAGGGTGGAATCTGAAGATCAATATTTTTATTGTTTAATGAGGTCAAAGCTTATCAAGAAGAAATAACTAATCATAACTAAAACGTCGGTACACATTTCAACGAAACATTCGAAATAAACACGTCTTGGAGATAGTCTTTGATTGATAGTGATCGAACTCCAAATAAACAATAAATAATAATTTACGTAATGTTTTAGCTGAATCTGATTGTGTGTAATTAATGTTCATGGATTTAAAGCGGGTTTTATAACTCTTCCCCTCTAAAAAAAATAATTCGTCCTCGAATTACAGACACGATAATGCTTCGGTTATACAATTCTTCCCCTCTAAAAAAGGAGAATTCGTCCTCGAATTAAAGGTAATAAGCTGATGAAGTTTTAAGAACTGAAAGGACACGTAAGCTGAAAGACATATAAGCTGAAAAGATAATTCGTCCTCGAATTAGAACGTAATCCTGCTGAAAGAGTATAAACGTGACATGACTAAAGTGAACATGAAACGTGACATGACTGAAAGAACTTAACTGAATTTATTGAAGAAAAAGGATGAGAGGTCTGGATGGACTCCTCTGTTCCGAGTGGCCTGCCGCTCGAAACGGCTCCTTCAAAGGTCTAAACACAATGAAAATTTTGGTCATAATGACCATGTCCTGACGATGCTAAATAGTTTCTGGTTCTATACTTGAGATGGATTTTTTTGAATCTGATTGAATGAATAAAATATAACACGTAATATACATGAAACAATGAGTACAAATAACATGAAACGATGACTTTTATATCTCTGAGCAAAGCTGCTAAAAATATATTGAGACGAACTACGTGAACAATTGTAAACATGGTTCGCGATCATCTGATGAATGTTGGGCATGGAATATATCGTGAACGTGATACTAGGACATATCATGAATGTATGCTGACAGAGGAAAGAATGCCAAATGATACGGCCTGAGACGTGAAACGTCTGCCTGGTTATCGAAAATTTGTGCTAAGCTTCAGTCTGGTTTCTTAAGCTTTATGTAACCATATTCGGTAACAAGCTGTGAAACGTGTATCGCGAGATGGAACACGAACCTGAACGTGAACAATGTTATGAACGAGAACGTGAGATTAAATCATGAGATAGCATAAAACATGAACTGAAACAGCATCATACTGCGAATGAGACATAAACGTGAAAGTGAATATAAACATGAACGTAAAGTGGACGTAAACATACACTTGATCCTGAACATGAATTCTGTCTGATATGATGGTAGATGGAATGCCTTGAAATCGTACGATTTACTGGTGAATTTTCTGCAGGTCCGCTACCGCGTAATCCTTCCGGATGAAAGGAAACACATAGGTTGATTACATGGTCGACAATGACTTAGATAGTATTATACTTTTTTCTGAGTCTATGGTAAACTGATAACAATCTCCATGGAGTCTTGTCTACTTTCGGTCCAGAATTTCTACTGGTAGTAATAACTCGAAAGCATGATGGCATTCTATCTTAATCCTGCGGCATGTCAGGCACCTAGATATGAACATGCTGCATTAATGTGTTATACTATTTCTATCCAAATCCTACTTGGGATTATGGTACATTCTTGTGGGGTCTGGATGAATAATCATGAATGGATTATGAGTCTCGGTACATTAGATCTCTCTTCGCGTGGGATCTTATGAAATGCAAAAACTTTTAGGGTAGGTTCTCTCCTTTATGCGCAAGCTTAGCAAGGGAAGGCTAATCGTGGGAGCTGTTAGCAATTTCTGCGGTATCAGTCGATTGAGTTCTAAAAAAATAAAAAATAAATAAAAAAAATGTACATTAATCACAGACGTCGGTCTTGACCATTTGGTGATGGCCTTCACCTTCGCAGGATTGTCTGAATTTTTTCCTACTGAAATAGGGTGGCTCAGAAATGCCACTTTGTTCATCTGGAATACACCTTGAAAGTTGTTCATAAAATTTTCTCCTATCTGAAAATCTGCACGGTCGTGAGAAGATGATCTCACGTTCTTCTTTAGGGTTTAGTAGATCAGAGTACGATCAATGAATATACTGACAATTTTGTCTGAGAATTCATGGAAAAAAAATTTATTCATAAATTTCATACTATAGCTGGAGCATTTGGGAGCTCAGAAATATAAATCAACGTTTTAAAGAGACTATAACATGTGCAGCAGGAATCTGGAAAACATAATGTTCCTTTTCTCACCACTGGTGGTGGCATGATCGTGAGTTGTTCTGGAAAATATATAAGACGTCGTAGCATATCAGATAATCCTGCTATTCGTGGAATGAACATTGATTAAGAATGGTGATCTTGTAAAAAATTTCGATGGTCGATGCATGATCTCATGATACCGGCCTTCTTCCTACTAAACAGAAACGGTACACCTCCTGGCGGTGCGCTAGGGCGAATAAAGCCTCGTTCCGGTAACTCTAGCAGCTAAGGCTGCAATTCTTTTAAATCAGCTGAAGTCCTACGATAAAGAGTTCTGAAAATAGGTTCTGTCCTTAAGAAAAGACCTATGTTAAAATCTGTCTCGTGGTTAGGAAGGAATTTCTTGAAAACTTTTTGGAATGACCTTTGGAAACTTTAGGATAATCTGTTGGTCCTGAATTTAAGGAATTTTAGAAGTTGATTCATAACTAGTAGCTATAAGTCTCCGTAGCTTTGGACTGATAAGTTACATGCTTGTAAGGAAGAAACAATTTGTATTGATTTTTCTGGCTGAAAATATAATGGATATATTTGGGATTTAGTAAGAAGGATCTCGTCGCTAACTGAAAGGATAACTTTAATAAACATGGGTTGTACTGTGGAGACTTTTCTGGCTGGGGGTAGATAATGCCTGATTTACATAAAGCTGACATAGGAATACGTCGAGTAACGTGGCGACTTCCACTGAGTGTGTTAGTCTGTAATCTCACAGAATGAATACTGTGTGTTTAACCTGAATAATACTCTAGTGGTGGTGACTGAATTTTAAAGATCTGATTCATGCGTGTCATAATAGAACGGGTATACCCCTTTCTGAAAGGTACCCTGAATTTCTGAGGTCCTGGTTTAGAAACATACTGGAGTTATGAGTTCTGACTCGTATTTTGAGAAAAGATTCGTATGACGTGTACCATGACTGGTGTCCTGATATGTATCTTCCGAAAAGATGGTTGAGGCCTGATGAGACTGCTTTTATACATAGTCTCATCGTCCAAAAAGGGCTTAAAATGCATTAAATATCATCAAAATACCCATATATATGCTTATGTTTGTTGCTTGTGTATTTTAGGTACGTATATTGAGAAAATGACAAAAGATCACAAGAATCATGCAAAAACGAACACGGGAAACGAAGCCGCACAATGAACCAAGCCCTAATGAAGACTTTCCCAAGAAAAACCCTTGAAGATTTGAAGAATTATAAAGAAGGGTCCTCTAATATGGAAGATTTGACACTTTATACCCTTGTATCTTCATAATTACAAGTTTGGTCTGTAAAGTTTGTCAAAATTACAAAAAGGGCCCTCCACTTTGAAGAATTGACAAGTTTAGCCCCTCAACAAAGCTAAATTGTCAACCATTATCCTCCACAAAGTCAAATATACCATGAAGTACTTCAAAGTACAATAAATTACAAGTTTAGTCCTTTGAAAATCCCAAATTTACAAAAAGGACCCTTAACTTTGAATATTTGGCAAAAATGGTCCCTCAATCATCATGACTTGGCAATTTCAGTCCTCCAAAATATCAAATATACAAGTCAAGACCATTACCATGGAAGAAATTACCAAATCAGTCCCTCAAGAATCACAAAATGGCAAGAATGACCCCTGATTTAACTTTGCAAAATGTTTTGGGGCAAAAGTGTAAAGAATGAAAAGTTGTTATAGCTTAATTGGGTGTTGACAAGGTTTGGAAGTGAAAAGACAAGTTCAATAAAGATGGGGGTTTGTTTCTGGCCGACACAATTCTTACCTAGACCAACCAAATGGTGACACTTGTCCCACTTACTCCTCTCCGCCAATCACCTTTCACCCTTCCTCCACATCAGCTATCCACTCACCCCATTTATTAACTAATCCTAACATATTAGTTTAAACTTGGCGCTTAACATATTTTTAAAACACAGATCTGGATCAAACGTCACACTATTCACTCAAGAACAAGGATTAGGGCTTTTTGATTAAGCATGAATTAAGCCCCAATATTATCCAGATTTATGATTAAGGATATCATAATCACATCCCAAACCTTAAACATGACACCCCACCAACCCACATGCTGCATGGGGCCTCCCCTGCTACGTCTAAGAGGAAGAAGACAAACAAGCCAAAGAGATCCAACGTCCCACAAACTTGCTTGCTTTCTAAGCTTCACAAGAGCCATTGGATGCAATTCCAACAGCTATACCCTCCACAAACGTCCAAGATAAAGTCACATGAGCTCAAGATTTCAAATTTCCACAAGGGTATTTCTGGAAGTCTAATGCTTAGGGTTTTCACATTTTCAGCTTTCTAGTACCATGTACACCCTTATATAAAGGGTCTAGCTCATTACATTTATTCCTGCTTTTGGTTTTTCCTTGTTCAAACACTTGTAAATCCTCTTTTCAGTTTAATGAAATTGTGTTAAGTGTGTTGAAGAAAGACCAAGTGCCATCTTATTTTATGTTTGTTTATGTTATTTGTTCATTGAATTTAAGCTTGATATTTTGCTAAGTTCTTGTTTCAACCTTGGAATTCTTGGGTTATAGTGCTGATCATAGCATCCTAATTGTGATATTAAGGTGTGGTGAGGCTTATAACTTGGGGATAACCAAGTGTGGGGTAACAAGGTTGCATTAATCAAGGCTTTTTAAGTTTCTGATTTTGATATTGTGCTACTTACCTTGTTGAATCTTAGCAGGGTTGTTATTCGAAGCTTGTGCTTGTTCTTGCTAGCACATAAGCTCATAAATTCGTGGGTGTGGATGTACATCCATGAGGTTTGTCTTGAAACCTTGAAAATCTGATAAAAATTGGATTTTTTGTGGATTTGTGCTATACTGTTGTTCTTGTTGATTTCTTGGCTTAAATATGCTTAGTCTTGCATGATAATGTTGTTTATATGCTAGATTGATCATTTGGTAAACTGAATCTTGCTTTTGATTTGAAAAACTTGGTTTTGAAAAGTGAAAAGGGTGTTTGGGTCTACCTTTTTAAGCTTGAATCTTGTTATTGTGTTGTGGAAAGTTTGTGTTTGTGTTCTATATCTGATATATGCTTAGTTGAGAGTGTTTTGCTGCAAGTTTTTGGGTTTGTAACCTTGAATCAAACAATCTGCTATAAAATCTTTGTTATTGCCTGTTTTGACCTAGGATTTTGGGAACACTTATGGTGTATGCATGCTTAGGGCTAAAAGTGGTTTAAACAAAGTCATTGTAACCTGTTTGAGAGATTTGAGGTGTTGAATCTGGCTTGTGTGTCAAATACATCAGCAAAGTAAAAAACTGCATGTGTTAGTGTTCATCAGTAACATTCATCAGCTTAGATCTTGCTTAATTCTTTGAATCATTGCATGAAACTTGTTTAGACTTGTTCATTTGAGTTTAATATAGCTTGTGTATGCATTTGGTGGAATTCGGCTGGCTGAATTGTGCTCTAAGTGCTTTTTGAACCTAAATTGCTTATTGTTTCATGTCTGTGCTAGATATGGTACTTTATTGATTAAACTGTATCAATTGGGTGATTGTGTTTGTGATCTTTTGATTGTTATTGACTCCTTTTGATCCAAAGATCATTTGGGTGCCTTTGTGTAATCTGAATCTCAAAAAAGTACACTAAAGACAAAAAGTCAAACAAGTCAAGCAGTGGAAAAAGTTTCCACTGCTCAACACCCAAAACTAGCCCCTGCTAGTGTTAATTTGAACTCAGCTTATCAATAAGCTATTTTAGCTTATCCAGACCTGCAACAACTTATTTTTGTGATAGATCTTCATTATTTGACCCATTTGATTAGACTGGAGCTTATTGGACTTTGACTTTGACTTTTTACTAGAAAACCAACTTATTTGACTTTTACATAAGTCCTTATTTGCTTTTTACAGCTTATTGAGTCAACTTATTTGAAAAATCTTTGTTGATTTTGCTTAATTAAGTCATTTAAAAGCTTTAGAAACTTGAATCAGCTTTTGGGGTGGCCTAGAACTCAAAAACGACTATTTTGTCGTTTTCTGTAGATTGCTTATTGCATTTTCAGGCTTATTCCTTGGGCTTATTTCAAATTTCTTTTTACAGAAGTCTTATTTAGGACAAAAGAAGCTTGTGTGTCTAATTTGAGCTTATGGCATTGGCTAGCTCAAAATGATGGCCCCAATTTCAAGGTGAATGGACATAGGTTGAAGCACTACTTTGGCGGGGAAGTTCCATCCTTGAACTACCTCGACCAAGTCACCTTCCCCAATGATAATTAGTATTGAGGGGATCGAGTCGAGCTCATGACTAGGTAATCAAAAACGAGGTGGCTCGTGGGGGAGTCCCATGCTTATCCTATGTATATATTATCGCTTTCTAATGTAGCTTACGTGAGGGGATTTGTGCCCTTCCAACGTTTGTTCCGTGGTTGTTTGTGAATTGTGGACTTTAGATGATCATGATCTTCACGATTGGAGCCTCTCGTGTTCGTTTTATGGGAGCACTCGATCGTTTGCTTTGAAGACTTTCTCAATATCCTAATGATATATCCTTTGATGTTCTAACCTTTGGTTTTTAGCACACTTCATAAACGACTTTAAATTTAACGGTTACACCCTTTCCATGCTAGATTAGGCATTCGACTACGTCTCTAGTATGGGGGTATTTGCACCCCTAGACTCGAAACATTGAGGACAATGTTTAACTTTAGTATGGGGGGGTGAATAGATACTTGCCTTGCCAAACCTTCACGCTTTCCAAAGTTTATCTTTTTGTTTATCGTTTTGTTGCAAAATAAGGCTAAAAATGGCCAAATTTTAAATTTTTTCTCATGTGTTATAAGTGTTTGAAGACACGAATGTAGGTTTTCCGATGGCGAGAATAAGAGTAATTTTTGACTCGACCGTGCGTGTTGAGCACTTAGCTTTGATTCCTTAACTTCACATTAGGATAAGTCTCTTAAATCAGGACGAGAAATGATAGGGTTAATTATAAGTTACTATGCTAAACGTAGAGTACTCGTGTTCTTTCAAAAACTCATGTTTTCTTGTTGTTTGCTTATTCTCCCTTCGCATGTAAAAAGTTTTTGCTTAATAAATATTGACTTAGCGGTTTCGTTGGGATTGTTAGGTTTCTAGTCTTTTCTAGTAGCTTCCGTGTAATTAAATTGGGAAGACATTAAGGTATCGCCAGCGTCACGGTTTTGAAGTATTGGCACCAAAATAATCGAAAGCTTCACCCAATAATAAGATTTCAAGTGCTCACCTAAATCAAGCAAACAATTTGAAGCCCCACAAGGCCGAAAAATCTATGCAAAATTGAAAGTGAATCAAGCCTTAATCTTTGAAGCTTTAAAGATCCAAAATTTGCCTTAGCGTGAGGATATACGTCTTTGGCTAATAAAACTACCGATGAGGTGGATAATAAAAGGCAAGGCAAGACCGAAGTCATAATAAAAGCTTCATGGCGAAGTTGAATAAAAGATGGAGGTAAACCAAAGATAATAAGGCCCTTCCGTTAGGGGAGTATAAAAGTCTTGGTAATAAGACTCATGTTCAAAACCGTTATAAAACCGTGTTGATCGATTCTTCTTGTTGACTTAATTTTTTGACATCGTTGTCTATTGGGAGGGGTTGTTGATTTGATGGTCTTGGTTACACCGTTAGGACTCTATTTTTAGACCTAAATCTCTATTATCGCATAAGTCAAACAATGTATCCTCGTGAAACATTCAAGACAATATAAAATATAAGAGATACAACTTAGGAATAATGGGAGGATAAGTACGTGATTAGGGCATATGAGTAGTGTTAGCATTAGTAACTTATAACGACAATGATCTCGTTGCACGCTTGGCATGGAATTGGGGTGAAAATCGAGGACGATGAAATTATTTCTAACGAAGCATTCACGTGTTCTTATTCTATGAACCTAAACGTCCCATTTTGCGATGAAAATCATACATTATGTCTAAAACATAAGTAGTAGTAGCAATAGTAGTAGTGTAGCTAGTTTATCGTTCAATAAAGTAAATAAAAATGAATTTTGGAGGTGCTGCGATACTTTATTCTAGCATTGCGTGAGGGCACGGCAATGGTTTAGTGATAGGTGTGAAAACACCCATCCTTTTACCACTTAATTCTGGCTAAAACAAGACCAAAACACGTATTTAATATCATTTGTTTGGAATTATACGTGGTTTTTGTGTTTATTGTGTTTTCAGAGGCAACCGGATGAATATTGAATAAAAACATGGGATTGCACGGGTTTTATCAAGGAAAAAGACTCAAGACGAAGTCTATTGTCCAAGAAATGCAAAAGAATTGAAGTCATTGTGCCTATTTGAAGATTTAGTATGGGGGAGTGATGAGACTGCTTTTATACATAGTCTCATCGTCCAAAAAGGGATTAAAATGCATTAAATATCATCAAATACCCATATATATGCTTGTGTTTGTTGCTTGTGTATTTTAGGCACGGATATTGAGAAAATGACAAAAGATCACAAGAATCATGCAAAAACGAAAACGGGAAACGAAGCCGCACAATGAACCAAGCCCTAATGAAGACTTTCCCAAGAAAAACCCTTGAAGATTTGAAGAATTATAAAGAAGGTTCCTCCAATATGGAAGAATTGACACTTTATACCCTTGTATCTTCATAATTACAAGTTTGGTCCCTAAAGTTTGTCAAAATTACAAAAAGGGCCCTCCACTTTGAAGAATTGACAAGTTTAGCCCCTCAACAAAGCTAAATTGTCAACCATTATCCTCCACAAAGTCAAATATATCATGAAGTCCTTCAAAGTACAAGAAATTACAAGTTTAGTTCTTTGAAAATCCCTAAATTACAAAAAGGACCCTTAACTTTGAAGATTTGTCAAAAATGGTCCCTCAATCATCATGACTTGGCAATTTCAGTCCTCCAAAATATCAAATATACAAGTGAAGACCATTACCATTCAAGAAATTACCAAATCAGTCCCTCAAGAATCACAAAATGGCAAGAATTACCCCTGAATTCACTTTGCAAAATGTTTTGGGGCAAAAGTGTAAAGAATGTAAAGTTGTTATAGCTTAATTGGGCGTTGACAAGGTTTGGAAGTGAATAGACAAGTTCAATAAAGACGGGGGTTTGTTTATGGCCGACACACTTCTTACCTAGACCAACCAAATGGTGACACCTGTCCCACTTACTCCTCTCCACCAATCACCTTTCACCCTTCCTCGACATCAGCTATCCACTCACCCCATTTATTAACTAATCCTAACAGATTAGTTTAAACTTGGCGCTTAACATATTTTTAAAACACAAATCTGGATCAAACGTCACACTATTCACTCAAGAACAAGGATTAGGGCTTTTTTATTAAGCAAGAATTAATCCCCAATATTATCCAGATTTATGATTAAGGATATCATAATCACATCCCAAACCTTAAACATGACACCCCACCAACCTACATGCTGCATGGGGCCTCCCCTGCTATGTCTAAGAGGAAGAAGACAAACTAGCCAAAGAGATCCAACGTCCCACAAACTTGCTTGCTTTCTAAGCTTCACAAGAGCCATTGGATGCAATTCCAACAGCTATACACTCCACAAACGTCTAAGATAAAGTCACATGAGCTCAAGATTTCAAAATTCCACAAGGCTATTTCTGGAAGTCCAACGCTTAGGGTTTTCACATTTTCAGCTTTCTAGGACCATGTACACCCTCTATATAAAGGGTCTAGCTCATTACATGTATTCCTGCTTTTGGTTTTTCCTTGTTCAAACACTTGTAAATCCTCTTTTCAGTTTAATGAAATTGGGTTAAGTGTGTTGAAGAAAGACCAAGTGCCATCTTATTTTATGCTTGTTTATGTTATTTGTTCACTGAATTTGAATCTCAAAACCTGTTTTTAAGGAGAGTGAAAAAGTTTGCATTTTTCCTTTAAACTTGATATTTTGCTAAGTTCTTGTTTCAACCTTGGAATTCTTGGGTTATAGGGCTGATCATAGCATCCTAATTGTGATATTAAGGTGTGGTGAGGCTTATAACTTGGGGATAATCAAGTGTGGGGTAACAAGCTTGCATTAATCAAGGATTTTTATGTTTCTGATTTTGATATTGTGCTACTTACCTTGTTGAATCTTAGCAGGGTTGTTATTGGAAGCTTGTGCTTGTTCTTGCTAGCACATAAGCTCATAAATTCGTGGGTGTGGATGTACATCCATGATGTTTGTCTTGAAACCTTGAAAATCTGATAAAATTGGATTTTTTGTGGATTTGTGCTATACTGTTGTTCTTGTTGATTTCTTGGCTTAAATCTGCTTAGTCTTGCATGATAATGTTGTTTATATGATATATTGATCATTTGGTAAACTGAATCTTGCTTTTGATATGAAAAATTTGGTTTTGAAAAGTTAAAAGGGTGTTTGGGTCTACCTGTTTAAGCTTGAATCTTGTTATTGTGTTGTGGAAAGTTTTGTTTGTGTTCTATATCTGATATATGCTTGGTTGAGAGTGTTTTGTTGCAAGTTTTTGGGTTTGTAACCTTGAATCAAACAATCTGCTATAAAATCTTTGTTATTACCTGTTTTGACCTTGGATTTTGGGAACACTTAGGGTGTATGCATGCTTAGGGCTAAAAGTGGTTTAAACAAAGTCATTGTAACCTGTTTGAGAGATTTGAGGTGTTGAATATGGCTTGTGTGTCAAATACATCAGCAAAGTAAAAAACTGCATGTGTTAGTGTTCATCAGTAACATTCATCAGCTTAGATCTTGCTTAATTCTTTGAATCATTTCATGAAACTTGTTTAGACTTTTTCATTTGAGTTTAATATGGCTGGCTGAATTGTGCTCTAAGTGCTTTTTGAACCTAAACTGCTTATTGTTTCATGTTTGTGCTAGATCTGGTACTTCATTGATTAAACTGTATCAATTGGGTGATTGTGTTTGTGATCTTTTGATTGTTATTGACTCCTTTTGATCCAAATATCATTTGGGTGCCTTTGTGTAATCTGAATCTCAAAAAAGTTCACTAAAGACAAAAAGTCAAACAAGTCAAGCAGTGGAAAAAGTTTCCACTGCTCAACACCCAAAACTAGCCCCTGCTAGTGTTAATTTGAACTCAGCTTATCAATAAGCTATTTTAGCTTATCCAGACCGGCAACAACTTATTTTTTGTGATAGATCTTAATTATTTGACCCATTTGATTAGACTGGAACTTATTGGACTTTGACTTTGACTTTTTACTAGAAAACCAACTTATTTGACTTTTACATAAGTGCTTATTTGCTTTTTCCAGCTTATTAAGTCAACTTATTTGAAAACTCTTTGTTGATTTTGCTTAATTAAGTCATTTAAAAGATTTAGAAACTTGAATCAGCTTTTGGGTGGCCTAGAACAAAAAAACGACTATTTTGTCGTTTTCTGTAGATTGCTTATTGCATTTTCAGGCTTATTCCTTGGGCTTATTTCAAATTTCTTTTTACAAAAGTCTTATTTAGGACAAAAGAAGCTTGTGTGTCTAATTTGAGCTTATGGCATTGGCTTATAGCTTAATGGACCAAAAAGCCCATTAAGAATAAGCTGTTTGGTATAAGCTAGCTTATTTCACACTTTCAGCTTTTGGGCCTTTGAAAAAAGTTGTTTAAAATAAAATTTTGAGTCAAGTAGTGCTTTTTGGGCTTCTTTTGGATACTTTTTTATATTGGGCCCAAATATGGCCCAATAGTGATCTGTTTTGGGTTTAGCCCACTTTTTAGGCCCATTAAGGGTATTTAGGTAATTTCACTTTCATTTCTGTGTTAATTAGGTTAAATTAAGCTAGTTTTCAACTTTTTAGAATTCTTTATGATTTTTGGATTTTTAATAATATTTTAATATTATTTTATTGTTAAAAATTAAATGTCATATTTTCTAAATTTTTATATTTTTCCTAGATTGTAGACACTTAATTAGGAATTTTGCAACTTTCCAAATATTTTTAGAGTCTTTTAATTATTTTCTAGAATTAATTGAAGTTTTAATTGATTTTAATAGTTTTTAATTGTTTAAAAATAGTTTTTAGTTGTTTTAATATTTTGAAAAATACTTTTTAGCTTAATTAGGGTATTTTTAAGGTTTACAAACTTTAAGATCTTTTTTGGGACTTTTTAATAGTTAATATTGATTTTTAGGGCTTTAATTAGCATTAAAAAGTCATTATTTATTTAATTACAAGGTTTTTGGAAGTTCGGATTTTTTGTAAACTCTTAGAATATTTTTGTGGATTTTTAGGGATTTTTAGGGTAAAATTTTAATTTTGGTGCTTTTTACGGTTTTACGTGTACACTTTTTTCGTCTTAGTTTAATTCGACATCGTAACCATCATTCTCTTCTTATCCCCTTTCTATTTTTCTTTCTCACAAATATAATCGCAAAGATAATCATTTCATTACACACACATTAAGCCTCTTTGAGAACGATCCCCATCTTGGGTCATTTGTACACGGTTTTCCTAAATCGTCGTACTTAACGCTTGCCACTTTTGCTCTCTTTTCCTAAAGAGTAGTAAAACCACTACATCAAGGCCTATGTCTTGACTGATGTATTGACACGTGTTTTAGTAGATGAATCTGAATAAGGCTGAAAATTTTGGTAACTGCTAGGATTGGCGGACCGGTTAGACTACTGACCTTTGTATTTCTGGTCATGTCTGTTCCAGAGTTCCGATGGTTACTGACTGATTAGTTATAAGCATGGTGGTTGTCACTACTGCTTTGTTTGTCAATTTATGACGGTCATTATAATGACCGTGATTCATGTAACTATTCTACTGAGTGGCCGACTGGGTTCTCGTTTCCACTCCGCTGAATGAAAGGTTAGCTGAGTGAAGTGTGACATCTAGCTGAGAAGGTAAAAGCATGGAATGGAATGGTAGTGTCTGATGGTTGAAATTTATTCTTCTCAGAAATTGCAAATTTATAGTTTTCGACCTTTTTCTGTATAGTCTTCATAGTATAAATAACATCAGCATCTTGAGTAATCTCCAAAGTATCAGCAGCATCAGCATTCACGAGGTCTTCAAAGTGTTAGCAGCATCAGTATCTGGTAAAATCTTCAACTCACGGAAGCATCAACATCTGGTAGAATATCGACAAGTGGAAACGCCTGAGATGATTGAGGATCAATTAGTAATATCCATGGAGTAGGGTACCTGCAATACACCTGGACTACTATACATGAAGTACAAAATGAATATTGCACATGGAGCATATCTGAGACACTGTATGTGGAGTACTCATGAAATACTGTACATGGATTATAACTGAGATAACCGATACTGGTGTCACTTGTCTGACATGATTAAAGAAATGAATTGACTTAAACGGTAGTAAACTGAACTGAAATTAGTAACATGATAGCCTGGTAATTCCTGCGTAGGCTTAATGCTGGTTGTATAGATGCTGAAGAGTATGATTAAAACATAATCCTCGTAAGGGGACATGAAACTTATTCAGCATGATACTGATGTTGCTAACACTTTGAAGACCTCATTATTTTCTAAGAACTGTCATGTATAGAATTTACAATCTATGACTAAATATGAATGGTTGTAGTCCAATCCATACTTGTCAAAACTTTATAAAATGTCTTGATATGAGCAAAAGTGAACATCTATGGTCCAGTTCACAAAACAATATTCGACTAAAAGTATGAATTTGTCATTAGTAAGGATGAACGCCTATGGGTCAGTTCACCAATACAAAATTCTGAACGGGCAAGGGTGAACGCCTATGGGTCGGTTCACCAGAATAAAATTCGCAGAAAAGCACATGCGACTAAATATGGTCAGTCCTGTACCAACCTTTTTACTTAGTCAAAAACTTAAGAAAACCGACTGATAACTGAAGAAAACTTACTGATAAATGAAAACAACTGACTCATAATTTCTTGAGGAACATGAAAGATAACAGCGCCAAAATCAAGGAAGTTGTTGGTGACTACCCACTAGTCACAGGTCGCGTTTTAGAGCCTACAGGTCGAACCTATAGCTCTGATACCATAATTGTAACACCCCACTTGGATAAGTGGACCGTTATGTGTATTTATGGCGTGTCATCAAAGCATAAGGTAAATGTCCTAAAACATTAACTGACCCTATAGGAAATAACGGAATCGAACATCGGTAATCCAAACATAAGCTCAAAACTTGAAAAGTAAAATACTGAACGAAAGGACTAAACAATGTCCATATAAGAAGAATAATGTAAGAAGTGCATAAAGTAAGAAGTCTGGATAGCTTCCATCCAAATGCACATGCTCTCAGAATCCTAAGAGTGTCCTGGTGTACCTGCCGTTAGAACATGAAAGGAACTACGGCTGAGCATAACGCTCAGTGAACGGATATAAAGCATGATAAGGAATTACTGAAATGAAACAGATGATAAAATACTGGATCTATAAGACTGATAAGTAAAGTTGCAGCGGAAATCTGTGTATAATCTGTAAAGTCAGATTTATAAATAATAAAGCTGAACTGTTATCTGTTAAGTCTAAAAACATGCATTTACTGTATTTTAATTTCCAGAGCTTATATAGGTCATGTACTGTAACAACTGTGCATGAATAACTGGAGGGGTGACCTCGTCATGCTGTAGAGTGGTGACCTCTAAATACTGTGATGGGTGGAGGGATCAGCTCCAATGTGAAGGATGTAGAGCACACACCACATTCACCCTGATAACTTGTAAACTGATAAGCCTAGGATGCATCCATACGCCCCACTAAACATACATATAAAAAGGGCCAAACTGAACATGAGTGGGACGATGCAGGATATCACTCTCCTGCATGTGAGTCACGACACCGGTGCCTCTAGTGCTGTGGTTACGGTACCTCTGTAACTAGTACATAAACTGGTCGTGCTTGTATATAATGCTCAGGCAATTTATTTAGTTATTAACATGATTACTGATAAGCTTAAACATATACTGGGGAAAAACATTTGGCTGAAGACGGGGAATCCTAATCATGCACAAAAAGAAGTCCTTACTGAAAGGACGGGAAATCCGTATGATCAACCGAATAAACGATAGAGACAAAATAATATTAGAGAGATAGGAATATCCGTACCTTTGTCAAACTCAATGTCTAAACAAAATCCAAACTTATTTTTTTTCATCCGCGCGATCTACAATAATTAATCCGTAGTAATATTAATATAACAATGGGACTAATTATGTTTTAGTGTCAAATTTTAGCAAGTGTAATTTACTACATTACGTAGTAATTCTTATCATTCTATGAATACTACTACACTGACCAACTGCTTTCATACATAATTAGTTATAATACTAGAAGTCTTATTATACAATTATTAATAAAACTTCCTTTGTCTTCTTTATCAATCACTTCTTTTTTTATTCATATAAGCAGTTCACCTGTTACTTGGTTTCACATGTTTACTTTATTTTCGTCAAGTGATTTCAAAGACGCATGGCACATCATAACATACGAAAGTCATATCTTTTGTAGGCATGTAGGTGTCAAATAAACGATAACTTTAGCGACTCGAAAACTTAGCAAATTATATTATAAATGGTGACTTTTGGTTTTGAGCTTAGCGTCATATAATCTAAATGTTAAACTAAAATTATTGTTCGGGAGAGATACCTTCGAATCAAGTCACGGACATATAGATATCAAGACGAACACATGTGTGCAACGCCAAGTCGAACACGAACACAAGAGTTTATCGAGATGAACCCAAAATACAGCCACTCGCGGATTATAGTTACTAGCGAATGAATGTGAGTCGTCTTCCCAAACATGACACGATCAACCTTAACTTGAGCATCACCCAAACTTGACACGATCACGTAATAGATGACGCCGTCGCTCTCACATGATCACGAATGAGAAATCGAGAACTCACTTTTCAAACTTGCCTTAGTTCTTCTCTCTTGTTTTGAAATTCTTGGTGAGGCTTTGAGTAGTAACGTTATATAGTGAATAATCAATTAGGGTCAGCGGGCGATAAGTCAGGACGTAAACGTAACTGTTTTGACAAAGCATTAATAAAACGCGTTTTATTTTCGTCAAGTACTTTATGGTTGCATGTTTATAGGAACTTTCATATACGTATAGTAAGGGTGGAATTTGAAGATCAATATTTTAATTGTTTAATGAGGTCAAAGCTTATCAAGAAGAAATAACTAATCATAACTAAAACGTCGGTGTACATGTCAACGAAACATTTGAAATAAACACGTCTTGGAGATAGTCTTTGATTGATAGTGATCGAACTCCAAATAAACAATAAATAATAATTTACGTAATGTTTGAGTTGAATCTGATTGTGTGTAATTAAAGTTCATGGATTTAAAGCGGGTTTTACATGAGATATTTCAAATGAGTAAAAGTGGCTCCTATTTATAGTGTTGGCTGAGAGAAAATGTGCTCCGCACTTATCCGAAAGTGTGTCGCACTTTGGATGTGGGAATGTGCGCCGCACTACAGACAATGTGCGCCGCACTTTTGTGCGTTCCAGAATCTTCTTTCAATAGTTTGGCGAATTGCACAATAAGGACCCTTCTTTGTATTTTCTTCAATTTGCTTCTCCATACTTCATACCTGCATATAAAACGTAATATATTAAGTATCAAAAGCTCTTATTTATAATACAAAGTGGCATTATAATTACTGGTTGAATATGTATATTTTGCTCGTTATCAAATTCCTCCACACTTACCTATTGCTTGCCCTCAAGCAATAAATCCAAGAAAACAGATTAGATTTTAAAAATGCTTTTAAGTGTTATGAAGTATGATAGAAAAATGATTAAATTTTTATAAGTAGAAAAAGCAAATGACAAATAACTTTAGCACCTCACATAGATAGTGTTTAGATTTTAATTTCACACAAATGTCACTCACGAGGGATAAATGTCAGATAACACTCAAATAGCATGGTCATAAAATAGATAGCTACCATAGGTTTATACATGACACATAAATATAACCGTTGCGGCGTGAGCACCAGATAAATTTTCAAAGAGACAAAAATTGATAATGATGAGGGTGTAAGAACAAAATATTCCTTGTCAAAGTCGTAGAACAACTATACTATAACATTTATTTTCTCCTCTTTTTTTAAAAGAACATCATATATACTTTTTCGACTTGACAAATAGATAGGCATCAACATAAGGATAATAGCGCAAGGGATAATATAGTACATAGGTACGAGTGCAACATATTTTAGCAAGCCAATGTAACTTAACTAAAATGATAAAATGGTGATTTATTTTGCCTCTTCTCGAAAATATCTATAAATTAACCTTACTGCAGTCTAGTAAATGATGATCAAGCACAAATTTTGAAGCATAATAGATTATCGGCTTTCACACAAAATAGAGAAATATAAAGCTAGGTCTCCTCACATATTTGGTGTATGGTTTTTGTGCTTAGTTATAGTGTCAATCAGTGAGATTTTTGATTTGCTAAAAACTTTATTTATTTTAAAATATATCAATTTTTTTTATTTTCAAAAAGATTTTTATGTGGAGAAAATTTTATTATTATTATTTTTCCTATTTGTCCCTCCTCCACACTTAAGGTGAACGTCGTCCTCGAGGTGATAACTAATAAAAACTAAAAATAGGAAAAATGCAAATGGAAACGAGAACTTCCCGGGGCTAAGTAGAAAATTACGGGACATCATAAATGAATCCAACTTAGAGCTCCAAATTTGCTATTTTCCTGCATGCTATTATAAAACAAAACAAAACACATGCAATATATACAAGGACGGTTTTATTTATTTTCAGGTCCTCCTCCACACTTAATGTAAAAAGTGGGGGATAAAATATGGATTGCCTTCCGAATAGTGCTAATTTTAGAGTCTTCAGCCAGACCCGGCTACTCGGTTTTATTTCAAAAAGAAGGAGATTTCTTCTACGTCAAATTTATTACAGCTTTCTTCTTCAGAGTAGAGCTTGAGCCTATGTCCATTGACAATAAAAGTGGTATTGTCTCTACCGTAGAGTTGAACATATCCAGATGGATATTGGTGTTTAACTGTGTAAGGTCCAGTCCATCTTGATGTAAGCTTAGGTTTCTTGAATTTATATTTCGAGATAAAGAGAAGTAATTTCTCTCCATGTTTGAAATCTTTTCTTTGTCGCAGTTTGCTATCATGCCACACTTTGGTTCGTTCTTTGTATAAACATGAACTTTCATAAGCTTGATGTCGAAATTCATCTAACTCATGAAGTTGAAATATACATTTTTCCCTAGCTGCAACAAGATCAGCGTTGCATTTTTTGAGTGCCCAATATGCACGGTGTTCAATTTTTATTGGTAAGTGGCATGTTTTTCCATAAAAGAGCTTGTATTGTGTGGTTCCAGTTGGTGTTTTGAAAGTGGTACGAAAGTCCCATAGAGCATCTTCTAATTTCTTAGACCAACAAGCAGGGTTGTTTTGGACGGTCTTTTCAAGGATTCGCTTAAGAGCTCTGTTAGTATTTTCAACTTGGCCACTCGTTTGAGGGTGGTAAGATGTAGAAAATCGGTGGTTTACTCCATATCTTTTCATGATTTTTTCCATGAGTTTGTTATAGAAATGAGTTCCTCTATCGCTTATTAATGCTTTTGGAATTCCAAAACGACAGAATAATTTCTTTAAGAATGCTATAACAACTCTTGCATCGTTAGTTTGCAAGGCTTGAGCTTTGGCACATTTTGATACATAGTCGACGGAGACTAAAATATATTCACATTTATAAGATTTAAGAAATGGTCCCCTGAAGTCGATACCCCACACTTCAAAGATTTCGCAGACTTGGATATTATTCAGAGGCATTTCATCTCTTTTTGTAAGATTTCTTGTACTTTGACATGCTTCGCATAATCGTACTAAGGTATAAGCTTCACTGAATAATCGTTGGCCAGTAAAAGCCAGCGTCAAACACTTTTTAGCGATGGTGTTCGCTGCATAATGTCCCCCGGTCGGTTCATAGTGAGATTCATAGAGAATTTTTCGAGATTTGGATCCGGAAATACAACGTCGGATCATTCCATCGGAACATATTCTAACCAGGTGAAGATCGTCCCAAAATGATTTTCTAAGTTCAGAAAAGAATCTTTTCTTTTGTTGATAGGTCATTCCCTTTCATAAAATACCTACAACCAAATAGTTTGCAAAATCTGCGAACCATGGTGTAATGTTAGTATTTATTTACATTATGTGTTCATCGGGAAAATCATCGATTTCATCATCGCTAGAATCAACATTAACTATGCGAGATAAATGATCGGCAACAACATTCTCAGCACCTTTTTTATCTTTATTTTCTAAATCAAATTCTTCTAAAAGCAATATCCATCGTATGAGACGAGGTTTGGCATCTTTCTTTTTAAACAAGTACTCTAAGTCTGAGTGATCGGTGTAAACTATTGTTTTTGATAATACGAGGTATGATCGAAATTTGTCAAACGCATAATGTACAACCATGAGTTCTTTTTCCGTGATGGTGTAATTTTGTTGGGCTGCGTTTAGAGTTCTACTAGAAAAGTAGATGGGTGAAATTGTTTTTCATCTTTTTGTCACAGGATGGCTCCAAGGACATGTTCACTTGCATCACACATAAGCACAAATGGAAGGTTCCAATTGGGGCTTGCAATAATTAGTGTGCATGTAAGCTTTGCTTTTTGAGTTTCAAATGCTAAAAGGCATTCATCATTAAAATCGAATGTTCTTTCTTTTTCTAGAAGTTAAGTAAAATCCGGCATGACCTGAAAAACTTCTAATAACTTTCACATTAGTAGGTGCTGGGAGTTTCAAAATTACATTTATTTTTTATTTCTCAACTTCTAAGCCTACGCCAGACACTTTGTGTCCAAGCACAATTCCTTGTTTAACCATAAAGTGATATTTTTCCCAGTTTAGCACAAGATTTTCTTCTTCACATCGTGCTAACATTTTATCAACATTGCTAAGACATGTGTCGAAAGAATTTCCAAAGACGGAAAAATCGACCATGAAGACTTCGACTTATTCTTCAATCATATCGTGAAAGATTGCAATCATACACCTTTGAAACGTAGCAGGTGCATTGCATAGGATAAAAGGCATGCGCTTATACGTTGTACGTTCCAAATGGGCAAGTAAATGTGGTTTTATCTTGATCCATAGGGTTGATTGGGATTTGAAAATATCCCGGAAAACCATCGAGGAAACAAAAGTATTCATTTCCTGCGAGTCTTTCTAACATTTGATCCCTAAAGGAAAAAGGAAAATGATCTTTCGTAGTTGCATCATTTAATTTTCGATAGTCAATACAAACTCCGTCTGGTGATGGTTCAAATTGGTACTAATTCATTGTTTTCCTTAGTCACCACAGTGATACCTCCCTTTTTGGGTACACAATGAATAGGACTAACCCAAGGGCTATCAGCGATTGGGTAGATTATTCCAGAATCGAAGAGTTTAAGGATCTCTTTTTTAACAACGTCCTTCATGTTAGGATTTAGTCTTCCTTGTTTTTCAACAATCGGTTTCTTGTTATCCAAAAGTTGGATTTTGTGTTTACGAAATGATGGACATATGCCAGGAATATTAGAAGTTTTCCAAGCAAAAGCTTGTTTATGCTTCTTTAGAACTTCAATTAGATCATTTTTGTGTTCTTCCGAAAGTTGGGATGAAATAGTTACAGGTAGTAATTTATCATCGTGAAGAAACGCATATTCTAGATGTTCCGTAAGAGGTTTAAGTTCTAAATCTGCAGGGGGCTCATCCACATATTTCTTAACTTTTAAATAGGTTACAAAAGGTATGGTTTCAAATGGTGATTCTTTTTCTTCTTCAGGTTTTTCTATAGGTTCGTCGGTATTAACGACTATGAAGGCGTCAAATTCATAAAAAAGTTCTTCTTTGAGGATGGTTCCTTTGATAGAATATAAAATATTGCTTCCTTCATCAAGAAGAGCGTTGAAATCAGCTTCAACGACTTCGTCAATGACATCAATACTAAAGCAAGTATCGTCATTAGAATAAGAGTGTTTCATTGCTTCATCGATAGAAAAGAAAATTCTATCTTCTCCAACTCCAAGGTTGAGTTGTTTTTGTTTCACACCAATCATAGCGTCAGCTGTATGGAAGAAAGGTCTACCAAGGATAAGTGGTACCTTGCTATCATCTTCCATCTCTAGGATTACAAAGTCGAAAGGAAAAATGAATTTTCCAACTCCAACGAACATGTTTTTGGCTATTCCCATTGGGTATTGAAAAGAACGGTCCGCGAGGCGAACGCTCATTTTCGTGTGGTTTAGAACATCTTTTGATAGTTTAGCATACAAGGAGTATGACATGAGGTTGATACTAGCGCCAAGATCGGCCAAGGCGTTACAAGAGTATGAGTGATGGAAAGTACATGGAATTAGAAAACTTTTAGGATCTCTAAGTTTTGGTGGTACTTTGTTTTGGATAATGGCAAAACATTCATCATTTAGAAAAGTTGAAGATACATCTTCAAACTTATGTTTGCTTTTAATAAGTTCTTTGAGAAATTTGCCATAGTTTAGCATTCCAGCCAGACCATCGACTAATGGCATGTTAATTCGAACTTCTTGGATTATGTCGAGGAATTTACCATACTTAGCTTGCATCTTTTGCTTGCGTAAGCTTTAGGGGTATGGTACTTTTTGTTTATATGGTTTTGGTGTTGGGTTTGAGTTTTTAGTGGGTTTTGTTTTAGTTGTTGGGTTTCATCCTCATCGTCACTATCGAGTAAGTTCTCGATAGGTGTGTCTTAGGTAGGTTTGGTAGGTGATTCATAAGATAAACCGCTCCGTGTGAATAATACATTCACATGTTCATTACGAGCTTTCGGTGGTTGATATTTGTTGTTGTTTTTGGGGTTTGGGTTGGTCTTGCTAGGTAAAGAACCAGAAGCACGTTTGATGGTTTATCGGCAAAACGATAAAACTTAGCTTCAATATTTTGAATGGAAGCTTGGTGGTTTTTGTTTGAAGTCTCGAACTTTGTTTTAAGGTTAGTGAATGTATCTCACACGAAAAGGTTTGTTTTTCTTTGAGATTCAATAAAATTGTCGAGCTTGGTTTCGAGGTTGGGTTTGTTTTCGGTTTGGTTATGTTTCTTTTCGTCTCGATCGTAACTTGGTTTATCGTTAGAACTCCAATTATCACGGTCACGATTACGATAGTCGATATAAAATCGAGTTCGACGAAAGGTGTTCATGAAATTGGCTTCTTCTTCCTTTGTCATAGGGGTGTCATCGTCATCAAATTTACTAGAAGGACAGTTTACTCTGTAACACCCCCAAATTAGGCCCAGCGGAAGCACACAAGTTTTGGGGCCTGTTACGTCATGATCATTTGAGTCTTGATCCGAGAGAACGACTTCTATGCCAAATATCACAAAGTAGACTCCAAATAACCATACATTCAAGTACCTGAGAATACATGCTTAAAACGGTCAACATAAAGTTGGTGAGTTCATATGTTTTTATTAAAAAGTTTATAGAGTCCACTACCTAAAGTAGTATCGTAAAAACGTTTAGAAATCCAGAGTTTTGCAACAAAAGCTTCACCACAAAGTTCAGTCATATAATAACATTTAGCCAAAAGCATTACAGTGAACGCAAAATAATTCTGTTCATAATCAAGATTCATAACAACATCACATGCAAGATTCATATCAAGATCACATATAAGAAGCATATCAAGATCAT
The DNA here is from genome assembly GCA_025667525.1 of Glebionis coronaria. Taxonomy (NCBI): domain Eukaryota; kingdom Viridiplantae; phylum Streptophyta; class Magnoliopsida; order Asterales; family Asteraceae; genus Glebionis; species Glebionis coronaria. The sequence continues at coordinate 137,470,491 of CM046880.1, forward strand.
ACAAGATCATAGCAAGATTCAAAATTTCAAGATCAATACGTGATCATAGCAAGATTCAATTCTAGATCAATACAAGATCGTAGCAAGATTCACAGTCAAGATCAAATACAAGATCATAGCAAGATGGATCACAATAGCAATTCAAGTTCAGAATCATAGCAAGCAATGGACCGCAAAAACATAGATAAGATATGCAAGACCATCATGGGAGATATGACGTCAAGCATATTGGGTACAACACCACCTAGCACAACATCAACATCGCGCGCATGAAATACAAGTTGCCCCAGTAGGTGTCTAACCCAAGACCACCTAGCACAACATCAAATGGTATACGTCCGTTTGGCAGTGACGATTTATAATCCCCGGACGGAGGTTGCCAAAACCTCAATAGATCTATCCATAACATCAGGTTCACTTTACCGGTCATCCAGAAGTGATTAACGGTTCATGAAGGGGACTAAGAAGAACGTGGGTTAAAGCTACTTAGGCATATCCATAAACCAACTTTAGCAAAGTATACAACAAGAGCACATTTTGAGTCCAAGCAAGTAACAAAGCATTATCTCATCCATAAACAATACTTCAGCAAAGTATTTAATAAAAGCACGGTTTGCATCCACAAGCAAATAACAAAGCAATATCTCTCCCTAAATAAATTCAACATATAAGGCAGATTTAAAGAATCAAAGTCTCACTCGCATATTCACAATATGTAGCATAACAATACTTCATAAGTATAAACACATATGCATCGCAAACAATACATGGGAAGTATAACCACGTATGTATCACAAACAATCATCAAACGTATAAACACGTATTTGACATCGACAAGCATGCATCTCCCCCAAAAGAGACTAAAACATTTATAAAGCGATTCCAAAAAATAGAAAGAGGGGGTATGAACTCACCTTGGTATGCAAAGATTCCACAGCAAGAATATGAAAATCACAGATGCAACAAACCCAAGTCGCAACCTAGATATATAATGCTAAGTTAGGTCGCAATAAAAAATGCAATAATGCATTCGTCGCACGCACATATCACCCTTTACCACGTTTTAAGTTATAAATAAAATCAACTCAAAATATTTATCAATATAATATTTGACCAAACTCCAAAGTGAAGAACATGTCGTCTTGCCTCGATAAAATTTGACTGCCTTTCGGCGCCACATATATTTATACCATTTTAACTTTAGTTAAAATATCTTATAATTTTCTAAAAAAAAATCTGGAAACTTTTCGACGTTATTTTTAATTTAGCCATTTTAAATGACACTTATCTGACGTTAAATAAAACTCGACTTATCGCTCTCAAACCCAACACCCGCTCGGTGTTTATAATAACTCGACACAAACCTTCCCAAATTAATAATTGAACACAACAATTTACAAATTTAAATCTTTTGACAAATAAATCAGTAATCCCAATCAACTTGACAAATAAAATAGTAGGAACCTACGTGATGTTCTTTGAAAAAAATTGGGGACTTTCGGTCTAAAAGGTACCAAGTGTTGCAGTTTTAAAGTAGTACTGTAGCAAGGAAAGGAAACAATAGGGCATTTATGAGTCTCTTACACTCTCTCTCTCGCTAACTGCATATATATGTGTGATTTAACGTAGCACTCATTTCGGGTTTTATCATTTCCTCCTTCTCTCTCTCGTTAACAAAACAGTAAGCTTCACCATTTTAAAATGTTTTTCTTGACTCCAAAACTCACATCGATTCACCATTGAAAACAGTGTACTCGTCTCCCCCACTCTCTCGATACACCAACAGCAGAAAACAACTTGCTTTTGCTCCTCTCCCTCTCTCGCGTATACAACCAGTAAACAAAAACCTAATTTGTAAGAAACAAGTTTTTCCATCCACATTTTTGTAAAGCAAAGTTTCTGACTTAAGTTTGAGTATACAAATGTTTTGACTCGACAACTACACTACTCTCGACATCGATCTCGCTACAACAAAACTCTCATTGAAGCTTCGCCTCCCTCGCAAAGCTCACAACAGTACTCGTAACTCACTCTCGTCTTGCAATCATGCTCACCACGACAGTAAGCTCTCAGTCCATCTCCTAGTTCGTCCCTCTCTCGTCTCACCAACAACCTCATCGGAAAACTCTTCACTCGACTCACATCAAGCTCACAACAACGGTTCACAAACTCTCGCAAAATTTCTCGCAACGCTCATCAAAACTCTCACATAACTCTCGCAAACTCGCATTCAAACTCGTAACAAAACCCATGGCAACACTCATAACCCTCGTCTCACATTTTCTATAATTTAGACACAACACAAATCTCGGTTTGACGCTAACCCATTAAGTCCAACGCACACCAAAGACACTGACATGAGTTTTAAACAAAGCACGATACCCTCAAAACTTTAGTGTAAAAGTGTAAAAAAAATTTCAAACGCATGCATTAAATCGTTTCATGAAGTTGTGACGTTAAGGTTTTAAAAGCTTTATAAACCATATTTTTCTGAAACGTATTATGTGGTGATAGTGCATGACAAGAACGCAGCAAGGAGAAAATGAAAGTTGAATGGTAGCTCTAAGTAACCTTGTCGAGCTCATGATGAGTATGTAAGGATACTAGAAAATGAACGAGGCGTCGACCCACACAAACCGCGACAAACCGAACTCGATCTACACCTTCTAGTTAGTAAACGCACATCACAAAAGGAACCCACGAACTAAGTACCAGTAAACCCACGAACAGTGATAACCCACGATGTGACAAACAGTCAATTTATGGTTGATATTTTATTCTTGAATATTATTTAAAAACATTATTTTAATGTTACAATATGAACTCACATATTTTTGGGAAGAAATTTGGGTTTACGTCTTGAAGTAGCATCGACTACGTCTAAACCGGAGGATTCAACGTTACGTGCTTACGTTTACGTACACCGTTTTTGGTGACAGTCCGACATTTCAGAAAAATAAATTTATCCGTGAATATTATTTTGAGATTTAAATTTGTGTTGGTTCATAAACTCACAAATTTACGAGAAGAGATGAGGACTTATGATTTTATTTAACGTCCTTTACGATTAAACCGGAAACCTTAGGATTACGTATTTACGTTTTCGAACTCCGTTTTTGATGAAACAATTTTTATTGGATTCGTTTTGTGACGGTGATTCATAATTTATAAAAACGTCTTTCGTAAAACGACCCGAGGGCACGCAAATCGAGGAAACTAGAATCGAGGAGTACCCGTAAATAAATGGGGATGAGACAAGTGGGACACTTGTCCCACCCCCATCAAAACCGGCCATATAAGCTAGTTAAACCATGAGGTGTCACAACCTCATAAACAAGTTAACACATGTTAACTTGTAGCTTACAAAATAAGCCAATACTCCTCAAAACCATTAGCAACACTCACACACATCATTTCACACATGCAAAACCACTTCAAACACTCTCTTCCTCCTCCATTGTGCTGTCCCTTTTCTCCCTAAAAACACCCAATTTGATCTTGATTCCACCACAAAATCATGTGTTATTTACACATATGTTGAAGCCACTTTGAAACCCTATTGATTGGTGGTGCTTATAACATCCAAGGAGGAGTTTTCATGGAGTAGTAGGGCTGACTTTCCATAAGGTATTCATGAAGAATGGTGTTCTTGAAGATGGTGTTGGCTATGCACAAGTTTCTCCATCAAAATCCATGTTTTGATCAACCTACATCATCATGGTGGTATAAAGATTGTCCTCCTCATCTTCTTGTTATTTTGATTATGTAAATATGTATTTTATTTCCTATTGTATATGTATATGATGATTATATGATGATAAAAAATGTTATGTTGGGATTTGTTGTTGATAAACATGATTAAAAAGGTAAAAAACTATAAGAAACAAGGTTAAAATCTTGGTTAAATTTGTTGGCTGTATAAAATAGTAAAGAAACATGTTATGAACTGATAAAATGATGAAGTAGAATGTATTTACAGTAAGCTATGGGTCTTGTACACATGTGAGAGTTGGCCATGCAATGGAATCATTGTAATGAGTGAGATATGATCAAAACAAATTTAAGGTACAAATCTGAGTTCACTGTTTTTTAGAAAATACTTAGAAGATGATTCAACAGTAGCTATAAAAGAGTTAAATGTAGCACATATCATATAGTTTATGTGATAAAAATTTGAGCTTCTATCTCCATATAGAACTCAAGATATGGCAGTTTTGGTGAAAGTGAAGATAAAAATCAGATTTTTTAAAAATAAAGTATAATACTATTATATAAGCACTCAAAATTTTATTGTATAAAATGTAAAGTTAAAACCCACTAACTCGTGAATTTTATTTATATAAATATGTTAAAGGTTAAATAAGTGGACATTTTATAAAAATGGTAACTTGTTATGTCTTATAAGATATAAAATTATAAACATTGTTTTTACGACTTTTTCGGCTAATCGTAAAAATTAACGTTTTTGTTAAATAAAACTTAGATGGTTGGACCCGTCTAATGAAAACTTTATAAAACTTATATACTGATATATAGACATGTATAACAAGTAAAAACCGATAAAACCCGAACTATAAGAAATACGGACATTTACGAGCTAATTAAGCATATTGGACTAATAATTAGACTAAATAAGATAAAAACTTGTAAAAAGAACTTATTGGGCTTAACCCATTTGGGCCCAACATGGAAAGTATACATACTGATAAAATAAGTATAACAAGGATTAAAACAAACTAAAGAACTTATAATAAGCTTATAGGACTTAAAACTTGTAAACTAGTAAACTAGTATAAAAGTTATCGACATATAACACAAAAATGAGTAAACGAGAATATGTAAACCCACTTGATCATCATATATATATAATCATCATATGTATACATAATTGTTATTTTTATAAAGTCATTGAACATGAGTCTAAGACGAGTATTATTTGTCTAGGTTTCCGTGATTGAAGCACGTACCGAACGTCCGAATTACCGACAACCCGTCTTCCCACATCAACGTGAGTTCATAGCCTTGCACTCATTTAAATGATTTTATAAATGTTTTATAAACCCGCGAGGGAGATAACATGTTAGATTTTATAAAATAGGACACCATTTGTCCCGATTGTTTGTTTATTGATTTCGGACCCGAATGATTGAATGACCCGATTGTATGATCTGATAAATGATTAAAGGACCCGATAAATGAAATTAAATGGATTATTAAAGTTAGGTTATGTCACTAAAAGTCCCATTAGAATGAATTGTGAACTACCGGGATTTGGTAGACGCTTATGCATTTAATAGTACTATTTGGGGACGATCACCCCAGTTCGCGCCTTGACGGTTGATCCCCGTCGTGCCACATTGATTGGTAAGCGAATTTATGTATGAGAAGATTTCCATAGCGTGACCTTTGTGACGACACGCTACTTTATATGGGCAAAATTGGTATCGGGTTAGCTACCCGTTGTTGGTTTAGTAAGGTAACAATGTCATGCGGCTTGTAATAATCCAAAACTAACGAAATACTAACAGACGCTCCGAATTACGATGTATTGCCTGACTAGCAATACAGGGTCATACTATTGATATTATGTTTGTGTTTTGGTTTTCATAACCATATTCATATAACGGTTTTTATTTGATTTTATACAACGTCATAAGACGTATTGTATGATTGTTTTTACGACATTGGCTCGTATAATGATTTTTAAGGCAAATGCCTATATTATGATTTTGATAAGGATTTGTATAAAATGATTTTGGCTATTTTACGGCCTATTACAATGATTTGTACGAATTGATTTTTGGTACTAATTTTATACCAAAGTTATATTGATGGAATTTATTAAACTCTATGAATTCACTCGGTGTTATCGCTGACCTTTTCTTTTAACATGCTTTATCTCAGGTACTTGAAGGTAATTCTCGGGAAGACAACAAGAATTCATGGCCCGCACTTAAACAATATTTTCCATTCAAATACTTGTAAAACTTTGTATGAAATAATATGACTTGGGACCGATGTAACTTTAATATTTATGAATGGTAATGATTTATTATTAAACGACGCGATTTTTATGCGTTGTCTATGATGTGAGTAATGTGCTATCCCGTAACACCAACTAGTCTTCCGCTGTACTGAGTTGTATAAATTTGGGGGTGTTACAGTTTGGTACCAGAGCTCTCGTTATAGAGAACGAAAGATTTTTAAAACCAAGGTTTTGAATAAAACTTTTCAAAATCTTTTAACTATAAACATTTTTCTAAAAATGTCTAAAAATCTTTTGACTATAACGGTGCCGAAGAATTCCCGAGTTACCGACAAGGCAAAGACTGAGAAGTGTTATTTTAATATATATATATAACTTGGATTATATATATATGATGTAATTTTATTACATGATTGTTTGATGATTATTTTGATCTTTATACGAGGTATTTATACGACGTAGATTGTCACAAGAAACCCTAAATCCCCTAGTAAATTAATCGAAGCTATTCTCGTAGGAATTCTAGCTATCTTAGAGCTAAACCAAGTTGTGGATCTTTATGATCCCAACAAATGGTTGATATTCGTAGAAATGTAGATATTAGTTGATTGTGATATTGAAAAAGAATTGGCAAGATTAAAACTGATATCGATGTCATGACGATCTTTTCTTATAGAGTGGAGTTTGACAAAATATTACCACCTAGAAAGATGTCATATGATTCGTTGTCATCCAATTCTTAAATTGAAATCGAAAGGGTGAATGTTGCACTTGAGACTGTCATTGGAACCATTACCCAAAAGCCTCATGCCACTAATACCTTTCCGAGAAGTCTAGTTGAATGATCCAGTCATTTCATATTAATGACTCATTTGATAATTGTTGTTGTAAGATCTAATAGGATTGGAGATTAAGGGTTGATTCATATTGATATTGTATTGCCTTTACAAGGCCGAAGAATAAGGTTGTAAGTATTGGAAAACAAGGTAGGATGTCGAATTGAGTATAAAATTGGTTGAAACTTAAATAAAATAAAATTTAACCCGTATGAAATATGAGATTGTTAAGAGGAAGTTGTTAAGTTCTGTGATTGAATTATAAGGTTTTAATTGATTGTTGATTCGTGTTAAGGGTTGTTCCTAGGCCATTGTCCACTAATGAGGATGCCTAGTGTCCAAGAAATAAATTAAAGAAATCTTCTTCTGAATTGAGACCGATGGATCATCTGGGACATGTGGAACACCCAATGACTCTTGTAGATTAGTATTCATAGTGGTATCTTTTAAAAATCCCTAACTTAACTAAGATATCAGTTGGTAGGATGAGTTCTGAGAATTGTATGACATAGTGACGTGTAATGTGTTACGGTAAAATTTTGACTTGTTTGTGATTAATGAAAAGACTACCTTTGATTGCTAAATTCTACATGTATCGATGTTATCTATCTTTACTTGCTTCATCCTAATGTTCGCATTAGTGATTCAACCATTGAACAAGTACTCATATTGAATTAAGTTACGTTGTCGATTATTCTCCTTGTATTCCTGAATGCCATCGATGTCATGAACCTCATGATTAATTGGCTAAGCCCATTTCCTATCATATTGTAGTCAAGTTCTTGGTGAACAACTTTTCATCACTCTTTTGCAGATCACACATTGTTTTTATAAAGTTAAAACGGTATCCTTTGAGAAAAATTTAATTTTCGTCACAATAAGGATTATTCAAAGTGAGATTTATAAGTGATTGATATCAAAAAGAAGTTGTTTATGAGACGCTTTGGAAAACTTAATTGTTTTCATGATAAAGAAAATCTTTGTAAATTTATTCTTGATTCTTATTAAGCATGAAAATGTTTTTATTATAAACCTGATGATAAAGTTTTGACGAACTGAGTATTGCATCGTTAATCTTGAAATTGTATATAGTTGCGCGCCTACATACAATTTTGAATGGGCCATGCAAGGCTGATTAGTAGTCACCATAAAACTGATTAATAAACACTAAATTTTCTTTGAAGATTGTGAAAGATTAAAATTTATGAGATCTGCAAGAAGTGAAAAATGAGGACATAATGTTAGGGACACCTACATATGTGCCTGTAGAATCTATTCTTCTGAGTCGAATTTACTCATCTGTGGAAATTGTCTTATTTGACAATTGACAATTCTTTCTTGTCCAGTTCTACCGTAGTGAGATTCTTAGGAAAAGTATCTGATTACCAAGTGTTGATACCCGACTGGATGTATTGACGTTCATATCATTTCTTTTGATTTAATTTCATTTGAATGACCTGGGTAACGATCCGAGGAGCTTTCAAATGCGTACTCCAATTATGAAAACATGGGATATATTCATATTCATTAAATGTTTTCGTTTGTATCTGATTTGAAATTCTCTTGTGTAAATTATGAGTTGACCTTACTGTTTTAAGGTTAGTTGTATCTCCATATATCCTTGAACTTGTGAAGGATTATGAATTATTATTAGTCTTTTGAGAAGTTCACATCTTATCGACGGCAACAAAACTGGAAAGTTGATAGTGCCAGTAGAATGGATTGATTGATTATGACATGACGACATTGTCTCAATTGATGGGATCTCGAGTAGAATTCCCTAACAGATAAGATGTTGATTATCAAAAGTGATATAAATAATTCTTGGTGGATGAAGATATCCTGTATTTAGACTTAAAAATTATAACGTGAATGGTTGTGAACTAGTTATAGATATTGTAATCTAGAAGAACCTAATATGAATGTATTAAAAGATAATTCTATTATTTGAAACTTTAGTAAGTATTTGTTAATGAATTACCTAGACTTTCGCCATTAAGGCAAGTTGAAATTGGTATTGATTATATTTCCGGTGCTGCACTTGTGGCTTGTGCACTGTACGTCAGCACCATCTGAATTTAAGGAATTACCGTAAAACTGAGAGAGTTGTCGGAGAAAGATTTTATTATACCAAGCCTGTCATCCTGAAGAGCTAGGGTGTTATCATTCCTTATATTTATAGATTACTGTGGACTGAGTAAATAGACAATCAAAAACGATATCCGTAACTCGAAATGGAAGATTTGTTTGATCATTTACAAGGTTCTAGCAATTTTATCCATGGCATGGTTATCATCAACTTCGCATCTGCGGAAAAGATTATGTATTCCAATCACTACATCCGGTACTTGTAATGAACATTATGAGTTTCACGTGGTGACGTTTGGATTGACTAATACACATGTAGCATTCATAAATTTGGTGAATCACGTGTGTAGGCTGTAATTTGATAAATTCATGCTCGTGATCATTAAGGACCATTTATTTGTTTATATGAATAAGAATGAGTTAATAATTATTTATAGATTGCCCTAAATTGGCCGAACAATAAAAACTTGTACCTTAAATATTTAACATGTGATTAAAGACTTAATTCTTTATATGATTTAACCATGTGATTAATAGATAATGGAAGCTATATTGACTTTTCAAAGATTAGAACCATTAACGCTTAGGGATTAAAAACTTAATCCTTTACATAAAATGACTGTTGGATTAATAATGGTAAGATGTATGCATATTGACTCTTCAAAAATTTAGAGCCCTTTTAAGACTTTGGATTTTACCAAAAAGAAAGTGCAAGTGTGTTTTGACAAATGTTTTAACAAAGAACTTTTGAGGGATTATTCCCTTATAACCAAAATATTTAACTAAACTTCTGTTTAGGGGTAAATGTTTTTGCATACCTTAAGACAACTTAAGAAGGATTGAGGAGAACCATTTAAACCATAACTTGAAATTTGAAACAACAATTTTTGCTTTTCAACTAAGAAAACTTTGACCAAAGTATAAACAAAGGTTTTTCGAACATTTACGGATCTTACTAATTATTTTAATTATTTTTGATAAATCAACAAAAATCTTGTTAATTAAATTCAAATTTATTTTGAACATTTTTATATAAATGGTCGAACAAAGAAATTTAAACTTTTAACGTTTACGTTTCATAAAAATTAAATATTTATTGTTAACTTACATGTAATAATTATCGACGCTTTAGACGTCGGATTGAGTAAAACAGATAAAGATAATAGTAAAGACGAAACTAAAACATAGAAGATATGAAGAAAATTTTTTGAATAAATACGGTTGTGATATTTATTTCATCAGGAAGGTGAACGTAATTACTGACGCATAATATAGAAAGAATAACTATGTGAATTATGGACATAATAATTACATCATCATGAGAATAATATAGATACTGACATATTATATAAAAAGGATAAAGAAACAATTAGGACATGTTCCTTAATAATGAAGGTGCAAAATAAAGTGCCGAACAATATAAAATAAACGATGCTTGTAAGAAGGATAATATAGATGATAAAAAGGTTTCACGGCTAGTGTGAACCATTAGAGTTGAGAAGCCTATAGCGTTAAATGTCTTAAAGACCACATGTGATTGTCTAAATATGGAGGGTTGTAAGATATAGTTATGTTGGAATTTGTAAGTATAAGTATTCTATTTATGTCATTTTTGACTAAAAGTATCTTTGTTTGAAGAAGTTATACTAATGGCAAATTATGAAGGCAGACATCGCCTCATGCATTAGTAAACGTTTAGCTATTGCAAAGGTCATCATATGAATTTGATTCGATTTGGGTCATCGTCGACAGACTGACCAAATCTGCTAATATCATTCCCGTTAATGATAAATGCAAAAGAGTTATGTAAACATAGTGTGCCTGTATCGAACATCTATATCAAGATCCTCGCTTCACATCGAATTTCTAGAGATTTGCTCAGAAATCATTGAGAACGAACCTTGATGAGAGTACTATGTACCACCCCAAATCGAAGGGACGAGGTAAAGTAACGATACAAGGTAATATAAGTGTTGTTTTATGTTTGAATGATTGATCTTTGGCAATAAACCGTATAATCGCTTTCATTTGGAAAGATTATCATTGATAATTATTGTGTTAGTATCGAGATTGAATCTTGTTAGGATCTATATTAGAGCATCTGTAAGCAGGAGTTGAGATAAAGACACCCGACATACACCCACTGTGAGTTGGACATGTCTTTTAGGTTTAAGGTTTCCTATGATGGCGAACCTAACATTGCAAAATACCCGACCCGCGAGATTTGAAATGATTGTTGAAATTAGGATCTGATTATTGACAGCCGGTAGTGGGCGAGAGGTTATGTGAATGTGAAATGTAGATCTTGAAGTGCCAAATGGGTAGCGAAGTTATGCCATAATTTTTAACCTTGGAAAAATGAATTCATGATCTAACAAATCATGGGATATAAGTCCCCGTTGTATGGGACCATAGAGATGATGTAAAAAGATTGGTTTGAAAGGCATATAAGCTGGATCTACCCTAGGACTTCAAAGACTGCGTGAATTATGTTTCGTATATCGAACTTGATGGAATATCTATCAAGTGAGAATCTGATTATTCTTAGTAGATCTTAGATCGGCGAAAAGTTGCAATCATCAGAAACCCGTGAACATCATGGATAGAGAAAGTAAGTCAACATTAAGCCTGATCTTATTCCCGTAGTTATGTTTGATGAACTCGCGTAATGTAATGAATTTCACTTGTGAGAAAAGACCGAGTGTGGAGGAAATACCCACATGGCTTTAACTCAATAAGAAGCGAGTAGTAAGATGATCTTTGAGGACAAAGATCCTGTTTAGGGGTAAATGCTGTGACAATCCGTCAATTTATGGTTGATATTTTATTCTTGAATATTATTTAAAAACATTATTTTAATGTTACAATATGAACTCACATATTTTTGGGAAGAAATTTGGGTTTACGTCTTGAAGTAGCATCGACTACGTCTAAACCGGAGGATTCAACGTTACGTGCTTACGTTTACGTACACCGTTTTTGGTGACAGTCCGACATTTCAGAAAAATAAATTTATCCGTGAATATTATTTTGAGATTTAAATTTGTGTTGGTTCATATACTCACAAATTTACGAGAAGAGATTAGGACTTACGATTTTATTTAACGTCCTTTACGATTAAACCGGAAACCTTAGGATTACGTATTTACGTTTTCGAACTCCGTTTTTGATGAAACAATTTTTATTGGATTCGTTTTGTGACGGTGATTCATAATTTATAAAAACGTCTTTCGTAAAACGACCCGAGGGCACGCAAATCAAGGAAACTAGAATCGAGGAGTACCCGTAAATAAATGGGGATGAGACAAGTGGGACACTTGTCCCACCCCCATCAAAACCGGCCATATAAGCTAGTTAAACCATGAGGTGTCACAACCTCATAAACAAGTTAACACATGTTAACTTGTAGCTTACAAAATAAGCCAATACTCCTCAAAACCATTAGCAACACTCACACACATCATTTCACACATGCAAAACCACTTCAAACACTCTCTTCCTCCTCCATTGTGCCATCCCATTTCTCCCCAAAAACACCCAATTTGATCTTGATTCCACCACAAAATCATGTGTTATTTACACATATGTTGAAGCCACTTTGAAACCCTATTGATTGGTGGTGCTTATAACATCCAAGGAGGAGTTTTCATGGAGTAGTAGGGCTGATTTTCCATAAGGTATTCATGAAGAATGGTGTTCTTGAAGATGGTGTTGGCTATGCACAAGTTTCTCCATCAAAATCCATGTTTTGATCAACCTACATCATCATGGTGGTATAAAGATTGTCCTCCTCATCTTCTTGTTATTTTGATTATGTAAACATGTATTTTATTTCCTATTGTATATGAATATGATGATTATATGATGATAAAAAATGTTATGTGGGGATTTGTTGTTGATAAACATGATTAAAAAGGTGAAAAACTATAAGAAACAAGGTTAAAATCTTGGTTAAATTTGTTGGCTGTATAAAACAGTAAAGAAACATGTTATGAACTGATAAAATGATGAAGTAAAATGTATTTACAGTAAGCTATGGGTCTTGTACACATGTGAGAGTTGGCCATGCAATGGAATCATTGTAATGAGTGAGATATGATCAAAACAAGTTTAAGGTACAAATCTGAGTTCACTGTTTTGGACGATTTTTAGAAAATATTTGAAGATGATTCAACAGTAGCTATAGAAGAGTTAAATGTAGCACATATCATGTAGTTTATGTGATAAAAATTTGAGCTTCTATCTCAATATAGAACTCAAGATATGGCAGTTTTGGTGAAAGTGAAGATAAAAATCAGATTTTTGAAAAATAAAGTATAATACTATTATATAAGCACTCAAAATTTTATTGTATAAAATGTAAAGTTAAAACCCACTAACTCATGAATTTTATTTATTTAAATATGTTAAAGGTTAAATAAGTGGACATTTTATAAAAATGGTAACTTGTTATGTCTTATAAGATATAAAATTATAAACATTGTTTTTACGACTTTTTCGGCTAATACCGTAAAAATTAACGTTTTTGTTAAATAAAACTTAGATGGTTGGACCTGTCTAATGAAAACTTTATAAAACTTATATACTGATATATAGACATGTATAACAAGTAAAAACCGATAAAACCCGAACTATAAGAAATACGGACATTTACGAGCTAATTAAGCATATTGGACTAATAATTGGACTAAATAAGATAAAAACTTGTAAAAAGAACTTATTGGGCTTAACCCATTTGGGCCCAACATGGAAAGTATACATACTGATGAAATAAGTATAACAAGGATTAAAACAAACTAAAGAACTTATAATAATCTTATAGGACTTAAAACGTGTAAACTAGTATAAAAGTTATCGACATATAACACAAAAATGAGTAAACGAGAATATGTAAACCCACTTGATCATCATATATATATAATCATCATATGTATACATAATTGTTATTTTTATAAAGTCATTGAACATGAGTCTAAGACGAGTATTATTTGTCTAGGTTTCCGTGATTCAAGCACGTACCGTACGTCCGAATTGCCGACAACCCGCCTTCCCACATCAACGTGAGTTCATAGCCTCGCACTCATTTAAATGCTTTTATAAATGTTTTATAAACCCGTGAGGGAGATAACATGTTAGATTTTATAAAATAGGACACCATTTGTCCCGATTGTTTGTTTATTGATTTCGGACCCGAATGATTGAATGACCCGATTGTATGATCCGATAAATGATTAAAGGACCCGATAAATGAAATTAAATGGATTATTAAAGTTAGGTTATGTCACTAAAAGTCCCATTAGCATGAATTGTGAACTACCGGGATTTGGTAGACGCTTATGCATTTAATAGTACTATTTGGGGATGATCACCCCAGTTCGCGCCTTGAGGGTTGATCCCCGTCGTGCCACATTGATTGGTAAGCGAATTTTTGTATGAGAAGATTTCCATAGCGTGACCTTTGTGACGACACGCTACTTTAGATGGGCAAAATTGGTATCGGGTTAGCTACCCGTTGTTGGTTTAGTAAGGTAACAATGTCATGCGGCTTGTAATAATCCAAAACTAACGAAATACTAATAGACGCTCCGAATTACGATGTATTGCCTGACTAGCAATACAGGGTCATACTATTGATATTATGTTTGTGTTTTGGTTTTCATAACCATATTCATATAACGGTTTTTATTTGATTTTATACAACGTCATGAGACGTATTGTATGATTGTTTTTACGACATTGGCTCGTATAATGATTTTTAAGGCAAATGCCTATATTATGATTTTGATAAGGATTTGTATAAAATGATTTTGGCTATTTTACGGCCTATTACAATGATTTGTACGAACTGATTTTTGGTACTAATTTTATACCAAAGTTATATTGATGGAATTTATTAAACTCTATGAATTCACTCGGTGTTATCGCTGACCTTTTCTTTTAACATGCTTTATCTCAGGTACTTGAAGGTAATTCTCGGGAAGACAACAAGAATTCATGGCCCGCACTTAAACAATATTTTCCATTCAAATACTTTGTAAAACTTTGTATGAAATAATATGACTTGGGACCGATGTAACTTTAATATTTATGAATGGTAATGATTTATTATTAAACGACGCGATTTTTATGCGTTGTCTATGATGTGAGTAATGTGCTATCCCGTAACACCAACTAGTCTTCCGCTGTACTGAGTTGTATAAATTTGGGGGTGTTACACACGAGTAAACCAACGAACCGCTTTACTCCCGAAATCAAAAATCCACGTCTGCTCGCACCCTCGTCGACCACAGCAGCTAGGAACTCTTCGAACAAGAAAGCTTGTCGTCTTGTGACTCGTAACTTGAGCCTTCGAATGGTGGTGTTGGTGGCATGAAAGTGCTTCGTTAGTTGTTGTATAAGTTCTTAGAAGGAACGGTGGACATATTTGTGTGAAAGTGAAGTTTGTAAGATGCAAATATGGAGGTTGATGGTGAGTTGGAATGAAGGTGAAAGTTGTATGTGTTTATTGTGTGTGTGTTCTACTATACGAGTGTGAGAGAAAGACTACAGCTAAACAAATAGGTGCGTTTTGCGTGAGTGAGGGGGACCAAAATGATTGTCAAATAGGAATTGAGGGTAGTACGTACTTGTTAGCAGGGGTAGCAGGACGCATGTGGGTCGATTAAAAATTTGAATGTAGCTCCTAGGCTTGGCGGGTAAAAAGAAAAGAAGAAAGTAAAAAGTTTGGGATCCAAAAGTTGGTTGGTTAAAATTGTAAGTTTTGTTATAACTTTTGTCAATTAGTGATTCGAGGGTCGTTTATGATAGCTAACTAATGATTCAATACACGAAATTTCCACCATTGCGTTTAAAACACTTTTTCCACTAAAGTAGGTTATTTATTTGACAAGAATTTTATAAATCGCTTGTAATTTCATTTAAATGTTAATTATCTTCAGGATTTCTCAAACAAGCTTAGTTTTAAAAAAAGACTTCACTTAAATGTTCTCGTTTTTAATAAACGTTGATGAAATAAAATATTAACTAATCTAATAAATCCTTTTATTAAATATCTCGTAAAAAGATTAATTATTAACTGTGTCGGTATGCAGACTGTGCGATTTTTCAGATTTTGCAAAATATTACCTTTTTTCAAACCCAATAAGTTTGGTATCGCTAAAAAAATGATTTTGAAATAAAATTTATTATTATTTAAAGTACGAAAAATTCTCTGGTGTTACATTATCCACGTGCCATTTTGAGTTTTGTCCTCGAAACTCGATCGTTGTTACTAGGTAGAGAAGTGTTAAGAATGTCGGAAAGGAATAGGTAAGGTTGGAATGTATCCGAAAGGTTTGACAGTCAATCTGACAAAGCGGTAACAATTCATAGAACAATTAAATGACAATTAGAAGCGGATAATCTAGCAAGTCGTCAACTCTAAAAAGTTGATATGGGGTTAACTACATTAAGTTGGTTAAGCACACGTCGATCGATGTTCATCTGAAAAATTTGTGCCACAATTCACGAGTCATTTGAAGTTTGATAAATTATACGCCAAAACGCAATAATGGTAATGGTAAAAGGACAAAAGAACGATTAAATCATATGGACCAACCGTAAGTCAAAATGAACACGCTCCATAACTGGTTTAATAAAATAATATATATAATGAGTCACGTTGAATGCACTTAAGCCCACTTGTTTATAAATCGTTATTTACATCGAGAAGCGTCCTAATCCATGTAAATAAAAATTTATAACCTCGTGGTTCGGTGACCTATGATTTCTTTATTCAAAGGAAAAGGCGTCCTAATACGTTAGAATAAAGATTTCATAGCTCATCCTACTTAAATATTCCCGAAAAGGCTTATCATCAAAATAGATAAAATATATAAGAAAATAGATATTACTAAGAGAGTTTACAACCAGTTTATTTATAAATTCCGTATTCAAACGTCCCATTCCATCTCAATACGGAACCATAAATAAGCTTCTGGTCCGGTGGCTTATGATTACCCATATAGACGTCTCATGCCATCTAAATATGAAATCATAATTAACTTGATTGGAGTCCCACCGGCACCATTCAGACAAACTATCCAAATGATATCACATGAAATTTCCAAAAACAAAGCGTATGAGTCGTTAATAAGTCGTGTCCCGTAAGTTGACGTTCAAATTCAGAAGTGGAAGAAAATAAATATCGACTCGCGATAACGTGCGCAAAAATATGTATCAAACAAGTAACTCATGTATAATATAGTTATATTATAATAGCTATCGATTAGCTATAAGGAACTATCAGCACATACAGCAATCATAAACAGATAAAGCAAGCACTCATGCAGCAGCGGATAAAGAAATTACAAACATGCAAAACGAACATTCATATAGCAGCGGAAAAAGCAATCGTAATATACAAAGCACGTATTCATATAGCAGCGGAAAGAGCATGATAACATGATAAAACACACTAGAGCATCGGTTATAGTCTAGGTTAAAACAATAAAACCTAATTCTCTATAACCAAGGCTCTGATACCAATCTATAACACCCCCAAATTAGGCCCAGCGGAAGCACACAAGTTTTAGGGCCTGTTACGTCATGATCATTTGAGTCTTGATCCGAGAGAACGACTTCTATGCCAAATATCACAAAGTAGACTCCAAATAACCATACAGTCAAGTACCTGAGAATACATGCTTAAAACGGTCAACATAAAGTTGGTGAGTTCATATGTTTTTATTAAAAAGTTTATAGAGTCCACTACCTAAAGTAGTATCGTAAAAACGTTTAGAAATCCAGAGTTTCGCAACAAAAGCTTCACCACAAAGTTCAGTCATATAATAACATTTAGCCAAAAGCATTACAGTCAACGCAAAATAATTATGTTCATAATCAAGATTCATAACAACATCACATGCAAGATTCATATCAAGATCACATATAAGAAGCATATCAAGATCATACAAGATCATAGCAAGATTCAAAATTTCAAGATCAATACGTGATCATAGCAAGATTCAATTCTAGATCAATACAAGATTGTAGCAAGATTCACAGTCAAGATCAAATACAAGATCATAGCAAGATGGATCACAATAGCAATTCAAGTTCAGAATCATAGCAAGCAATGGACCGCAAAAACATAGATAAGATATACAAGACCATCATGGGAGATATGACATCAAGCATATTGGGTACAACACAATGTTTATGATAGCACTAAGCTCATGAAACCGAACTATGGCAAGTACGCCGAAACATCGCGCGCATGAAATACAAGTTGCCCTAGTAGGTGTCTAACCCAAGACCACCTAGCACAACATCAAATGGTATACGTTCGTTTGGCAGTGGCGATTTATAAATCCCCGGACGGAGGTTGCCAAAACCTCAATAGATCTATCCATAACATCAGGTTCACTTTACCGGTCATCCAGAAGTGATTAAAGGTTCATGAAGGGGACTAAGAAGAACGTGGGTTAAAGCTACTTAGGCATATCCATAAACCAACTTTAGCAAAGTATACAACAAGAGCACATTTTGTGTCCAAGCAAGTAACAATGCATTATCTCATCCATAAACAATACTTCAGCAAAATATTTAATAAAAGCACGGTTTGCATCCACAAGCAAATAACAAAGCAATATCTCTCCCTAAATAAATTCAACATATAAGGCAGATTTAAAGAATCAAAGGCTCACTCGCATATTCACAATATGTAGCATAACAATACTTCATAAGTATAAACACATATGCATCGCAAACAATACTTGGGAAGTATAACCACGTATGTATCACAAACAATCATCAAACGTATAAACACGTATTTGACATCGACAAGCATGCATCTCCCCCAAAAGAGACTAAAACATTTATAAAGCGATTCCAAAAAATAGAAAGAGGGGGTATGAACTCACCTTGGTATGCAAAGATTCCACAGCAAGAATATGAAAATCACAGATGCAACAAACACAAGTCGCAACCTAGATATATAATGCTAAGTTAGGCCGTAATAAAAAAATGCAATAATGCATTCGTCGCACGCACATATCACCCTTTACCACGATTTAAGTTATAAATAAAATCAACTCAAAATATTTATCGATATAATATTTGACCAAACTCCCAAGTGAAGAAGATGTCATCTTGCCTCGATAAAATTTGACTGCCTTTCGGCGTCACATATATTTATACCATTTTAACTTTAGTTAAAATATCTTATAATTTTCTAAAAAAAATCTGGAAACTTTTCGACGTTATTTTTAATTTAGCCATTTTAAATGACACTTATCTTACGTTAAATAAAACTCGACTTATCGCTCTCAAACCCAACACCTGCTCGGTGTTTATAATAACTCGACACAAACCTTCCCAAATTAATAATTGAACACAACAATTTATAAATTTAAAACTTTTGACAAATAAATCAATAATCCCAATCAACTTGACAAATAAAATAGTAGGAACCTACGTGATGTTCTTTGAAAAAAATTGGGGACTTTCGGTCTTAAAGGTACCAAGTTTTGCAGTTTTAAAGTAGTACTGTAGCAAGGAAAGAAAACAATAGGGCATTTCTGAGTCTCTGACACTCTCTATCTCGCTAACTGCATATATATGTGTGATTTAACGTAGCACTCATTTCGGGTTATATCATTTCCTCCTTCTCTCTCTCGTTAACAAAACAGTAAGCTTCACCATTTTAAAATGTTTTTCTTGACTCCAAAACTCACATTGATTCACCATAGAAAACAGTGTACTCGTCTCCCTCACTCTCTCGATACACCAACAGCAGAAAACAACTTGCTTTTGCTCCTCTTCCTCTCTCGCGTATACAACCAGTAAACAAAAACCTAATTTGTAAGAAACAAGTTTTTCCATCCACATTTTTGTAAAGCAAAGTCTCTGACTTAAGTTTGAGTATACAAAGGTTTTGACTCGACAACTACACTACTCTCGCCTTCGATCTCGCTACAACAAAACTCTCAATGAAGCTTCGCCTCCCTCGCAAAGCTCACAACAATACTCGTGACTCACTCTCGTCTTGCAATCATGCTCACCACGACAGTAAGCTCTCAGTCCATCTCCTAGTTCGTCTCTCTCTCGTCTCACCAACAACCTCATCGGCAAACTCTTCACTCGACTCACATCAAGCTCACAACAACGGTTCACCAACTCTCGCAAAATTTCTCGCAACGCTCATCAAAACTCTCACATAACTCTCGCAAACTCGCATTCAAACTCGTAACAAAACCCATGGCAACACTCATAACCCTCGTCTCACATTTTCTATAATTTAGACACAACATAAATCTCGGTTTGACGCTAACCCATTAAGTCCGACGCATACCAAAGACACTGACATGAGTTTTAAACAAAGCACGATACCCTCAAAACTTTAGTGTAAAAGTGTAAAACCTATTTCAAACGCATGCATTAAATCGTTTCATGAAGCTGTGACGTTAAGGTTTTAAAAGCTTTATAAACCATATTTTTCTGAAACGTATTATGTGGTGACAGTGCATGACAAGAACGCAGCAAGGAGAAAATGAAAGTTGAATGGTAGCTCGAAGTAACCTTGTCGAGCTCATGATGAGTATGTAAGGATACTAGAAAATGAACGAGGCGTCGACCCACACAAACCGCGACAAACCGAACTCGATCTACACCTTCTAGTTAGTAAACGCACGTCACAAAAGGAACCCACGAACAAAGTACCAGTAAACCCACGAACAGTGATAACCCACGAGTAAACCAACGAACCGCTTTACTCCCGAAATCAAAAATCCACGTCTGCTCGCACCCTCGTCGACCACAGCAGCTAGGAACTCTTCGAACAAGAAAGCTCGTCGTCTTGTGACTCGTAACTTGAGCCTTCGAATGGTGGGGTTGGTGGCATGAAAGTGCTTCGTTAGTTGTTGTATAAGTTCTTAGAAGGAACGGTGGACATATTTGTGTGAAAGTGAAGTTTGTAAGATGCAAATATGGAGGTTGATGGTGAGTTGGAATGAAGGTGAAAGTTGTATGTGTTTATTGTGTGTGTGTTCTACTATACGAGTGTGAGAGAAAGACTACAGCTAAACAAATAGGTGCGTTTTGCGTGAGTGAGGGGGACCAAAATGATCGTCAAATAGGAATTGAGGGTAGTACGTACTTGTTAGCAGGGGTAGCAGGAAGCATGTGGGTCGATTAAAAATTTGAATGTAGCTCCTAGGCTTGGCGGGTAAAAAGAAAAGAAGAAAGTAAAAAGTTTGGGATCCAAAAGTTGGTTGGTTAAAATTGTAAGTTTTGTTATAACTTTCGTCAATTAGTGATTCGACGGTCGTTTATGATAGCTAACTAATGATTCAATACACGAAATTTCCACCATTGCATTTAAAACACTTTTTCCACTAAATTAGGTTATTTATTTGACAAGAAGTTTATAAATCGCTTGTAATTTCATTTAAATGTTAATTATCTTCCGGATTTCTCAAACAAGCTTAGTTTTAAAAAAAGACTTCACTTAAATGTTCTCGTTATTAATAAACGTTGATGAAATAAAATATTAACTAATCTAATAAATCCTTTTATTAAATATCTCGTAAAAAATTAATTATTAACTGTGTCGGTATGCAGACTGTGCAATTTTTCAGATTTTGCAAAATATTACCTGTTTTCAAACCCAATAAGTTTTGTATCGCTAAAAAAATGATTTTGAAATAAAATTTATTATTATTTAAAGTACGAAAAATTCTCTGGTGTTACATACTCCACAGTGTTTGCAGGTTTCACGACTTTTGTTTTCCATCTCTTTATATTGAGTGTCGATTTTGAGAGACATTGCGTCCATACGAGCCATAATTTTTTTTTCAGTGTCGGTTGGATTGTTGCTTTCTTCGGCAAAAGATACGGTCTTTCGTGGGTTTTTGTTTTTGTGATTTTTGGATCAATCAAGCTTGAGTAACACTTTGTCATCTAACAATTGGTAAGCTTGGTTAGTGGTTTTGTAAAGGAAAATACCGCCCACTACGGCTTTCAATGAATCTTGGGTAGCATCGTGAAGACCATGATAGAAAATCTTGATTATTCCTTCCTTTTCTAGTCCATGACCATGGCAGTTTGTGAGTAATTCTTTCATTCTTAACCTTGCGCCAGTGAGATTTTTTCGATCTTGTTGAGAAAATCTTCAGATTTCTCCGAGGAGTTTTTCAAATAGGGCAAGAGGAAAGAATCGGCTAATGAAAGCGGTTCTAAGGCCTTCCCATGTTCGAATGGTTCCTTCGTTAAGTTCGTCGAGCCATGACTTGGCTTCTTCAGTGAGGGATGATGGAAACATCATGAGTTGAACGACTTTGGCTTGTCCTTCTCCACAGTTAAATATTTTTCATATTCCGTTAAATTCATGGATGTGTTTATGAGGATCTGTTTGGATTCGACCATCAAATTGGTGGTTTTTTGACAAGTGTCATGTGGTTTCCTTTGAATGCAAAATCGTTCGCAATTTCTGGTAAAACGATTACGGAGCCAGGAATTGGTGCTATAACTCTATCGGCTGACCACATTGGTTCATCATCGGTGTCCGACATTAGATCGTAACGGTTGATGAGTTATGTGAGAAATAGGCTTTGAGAAAGGTTGTCGAAAGGTTGGTTGATTTCGCGAGGTTGATGTTGTTCGTGTCTCCTATCAAAAGGTACACGAAGGTGAAGTCTACGTAACCTTCGGTTAAGGGTACGTTCAGGTTCTGATAATGGTGATAATGTTGTAGTTTCGGATGAGCGGGTGTGCATCCAACAAAGGTTTTGGGTTTACAGAAAAATGTGCATCGCACTTTTTCGATTTTGCGACGTACTTCTGTTCGCTACAGAATGTGAGGCGCACTTTTTGTATTGTGCGGCGTACTTTTTGTACTGCAGAAAAAATTTTGGTTTTGTTTGACTGGGAAATGGTTCAATTCTTCAAAGATTACGAAAGTCTTGGTTACAAAACAGGATTATAAGTCCACAACAGCGGCCCCAAAAACTTGATGGTCGTTTCGCAAGTCTTAAATTATATTACGAGGTTTAGACAAAACAAGGGACTAGAATACAAACATGGGCAAGTATACCCTTTCGTTCGTAATATAGCTTGTAGTGGTAAGCCAGGATCGTTCGCTGAGACTTAGTTTCGTTTTGGTAATCAGTATAATAATTGAAGAAAGAAATGATTGATATGAATAACAATAGTAAAAAATATGACTAAGAAGGGATAGTTCGTATGAGTTCGTGATGATGATTACAATTACCGACATATGTTATTAGGTACAGAGTGATAGTCCTTTTTCGTCAAAATTGCGTTTGCACAATTTATATAGGGTCATTCAAGACTTATGTTTATTCGAGCGACTAATCTCAAAACAAGTTGCCAACAAGTTCAATATTTTATCACGGTTTCTAAGCGGATCTCTCCAACCAAAGATTCAAAACCATAGACAAGTCTTTAAAAACTTATTACAACGATTTGCGTTTCTCAACGCCAATCTATCGTTACAAATCAACTCTAGATAAAATATGGTTTATAGAACTAGGTGGTAAAATGGTTCTACAGCATTAGCTTGAAATCAATTTATAAAGGATCATATCATAGCATCATCACTAATCTGTTGGGAATAAAATGAGCCAAGTCACTGAGACGGTGACAAGAGTAATTTGGACGCTGACAAGAGTAAACGAGGCACTGCCAGATGAGCACTAACAGTAGTTATGCAAGCGCTGACAAGAAGAAGTCCAGCCACTGATAGGAATACTTAGTCAACACGTTTTATATTTGAAGTAAATATATGATCAATATTGTATTTTCTATAATTATCTTTACCTAGAATAGTTGATAGGTAACCTTTGTACACGACTCCTTGTGTTATAAAAGGAGGTCGTAGGGTTCATAGTTTATATACATTATTCACTTTTACAACTTTCATTGTAAGCAAGTTTGTTTATCAATCTAAAGTGAAAGTTTGGTTTACTTTGTTTATTTTTTCTTTATTCTATGTGTTAATTACGCGTAACACTTAGATTGTTAAATACAACAATGTTTCTCTAAGTATTAATCTTTGTGGGTTTACCATTTTAGTAGATCCGGTGATCTAGGGTGGTGGTGGAAGATGAACTCCATGGTTAGAGAGAGATAGAGAGGTTTGTAGGTGTTTCTAGAGAGATAAGGCAATTTGATAAATGAAGATAGAAAAACACAAACAACAACCCCTCCTTGGAAGCCTTAGAGGGGTATTTATCGTCACTCACGCATACATATTATACATCGTTTCCTAGTCTAGTCCTTGCATGAGTGACAATGATAACTAATGGGATTCTTAAATGTCGTCACATATAGTGAATTTCTAACAATCTTCCCCCATGGGACGTTTAACTCCCCCAAATTACATTGCACAGCGGAAATACACATTTGGGTGCTAAACACAAACATCGTTACACAAGACACTTTGAACAATCTCAAAATAATACATTTGAAATATAAAAGAATATAATTTAACCATTGTCTAAAACTTTCGATCCCAAGTAAAACAATTTTAAAAATATCACAGTAACATTTAGGTCCCCAAAAGATTTCATCCAATTAGCAAACAGTTTACCAAAGTACATGACCGTACATTATTATTTTTATGACCAAAAGGGAAAGAAATCCGTTTTAGACCAATCACCACAAAATAAACCCGCAATCCTTCTCTAGCAAGCTCCGCAATTCATCAATTTCAATCACCTGAAATACATGCTTAAAATCATCAACACAACGGTTGAGCGAGTCTATAGGTTTTCCAAATCATCATTTGAACACAAGAGAAAAATCAATCAAGATCATTTAATAGAATTGTTGATCATATAATCTATTATTCAGGCAATCTGGCATATAGCAATAGCTATAGAATTGTATAAGCTCATGACACCGACCACTTAACTTAGTCACCCACGCCTAAAGTCGGCATGACTAGATGAATTCCACTACCCCTACTAGGGTATCAATTACAAGTATACCACATTTGCATTCTCGTAAAATTATCCTTCCCAGAGGTTACTCAGCGTAAAGCCCTGGTCTCAAATAGGTTCGTCAGCCCAATAGTACTATCATTTGAATAAGCGGCTATTCCCAACTCACAACATCAAGTCAGAAGATAGTTAACGGCTCATGAATTTAGGGACTTTGCAATTTAGGTACTTATACAATTCAAGGCAACATAAGGCAACATTCGGGTCCAAACAATCAATCATGACTTGTGTTCATTTTACTTTCAAATAGAATGTATCCCCCTCGCGGGTTTTAAAATCATTCAAAACAAATATAAAATCGAGGCTATAGACTCACCTTGAGTAATAGCAGTAGCAAGACGATCTTCGACGATAGTTGATGCCCGATAACACAAAAACCGCAACCTATCAAATAAGGCGCGTTCATTAATAATAAACTCGAATAAAATGCATACTTAATAACATCAAACTCAAAATCATGAAATCACGACAAACCCAAAAGAAAACAATACAAGTGATACTATTACTTCCTTCTATATGTTTATTCTATTAATTAATTCTTTCGATAAAAATCTGTCGATACATACCAAATGTACGAGCTCATTTATCCCACTTAAACACGTCAAATAATTTTGATACTACTCAGAGATATCAATTACTATATATAGAAAGACCTGATAAAATTCCATCAACAGATTTTACTTATGAAAATTCCCTGCCCGACACATCTTTGAACTACAAAAACTGGACAATTTTACGTCACCGACTCATACAACCATTTTGACCATTCTAAACAATCCCGTTTACAAATCCGACACTTGAGTTTGAAAATAGACTCACAACCCTTAGTTTAGAACCAAACATCAGACCATGACCCTTTTTAAAACTCATTCTATAGTTCCCGAGATTCGATCCAAATATCGACAACAACTTCGGATTGTGTCGATACTCGTCTCCTGGTACACGAATAATCAAATCATCATAACTTCTCGCTCGTTTGGAGCTAGACGCTCTACTTTATATCAAATCGAAGCTAACGAAATTCTCTACAACCCTATGCAATTAGTTTTACCATTTTCAAACAGTAAGGTACCAAAAATTGGCATTGAACCTACTGATCTAAAATACCTTCAAAAATCTCCAACCAAATCATATTTTTGATCAATTCCAACCATTTTTCTCATCATCCTACATCCCTAATATCATCCTAAACAAGTTATCTAACCCATAACACCCTTGAATAATCATCCAAAAATTTACCCACTCAAAAATTCAAACATGCAAGACTTAAAATATATATATATATATATATATATATATATATATATATATATATATATATATATATATATATATATATATATATATATATATATATATATATATATATATATATATATATATATATATATATATATATATATATATATATATATATATATATATATATATATATATATATATATATATATATATATATATATATATATATATATATATATATATATATATATATATATATATAACATCACTAACAACAATTATATAACAAGAAAATATATCAAACCACCTTGGATCATCATTAAAATTTGAAAGTTCTTATATTTTGTAAATTTTTACATCAAAATGATCACCATGAGATTTGCAACATGGGATATCATTAGTTTTCTTTGATTCAAAGTTGATTTTGAAAAATCAAAGGGTTTAGGTGAGTGAGGGTGGACGGTTTTAACATGAGAGAGAGAAGGGAGATGGAATTTTTGTTAAAATGAATTTTATATTAAAGTTTGATAGTGTAAAATCCTTATATAGTTGGGACGTAGGGGTAGTTTTTGCCAATTTGTGATAGTTTTGGTCCAAAATGCCATTAAATAGTTATAAGGGTAGAAAATATAAATTGTCAATTTTGAAAATATTTACGAGGCTCGGGTTTCGTAAAAATACTTTTCAAAAGTTAAAATACACTCAAAATATGATAATAATATGATCCCGGTACGACTTAATACGCAATTAAAAAAAACGTAAAAAATATAAACGTCGACACAACAAATAATAAAACATAAAATCTCGGGCATCCGTCGATATCGTGATCACTAATAATCCTCTGTATTAGTAAAAAGATAAAAATAAGAGCTCCAACGTCGATTTTAAGTAAAACCATCAACCGTTATATCATTCAACTCATCAAAATTTTCAAAATTATTCATAAAATAATATTAAATAATATTAAATAATATTAAATAATATTAAATAATATTAAATAATATTGAATAATATTAAATAATATTAAATAATATTAAATAATATTAAATAATGACCTCGGGTTCGGATTGTCACATCCTACCCTCCTAAAAGAGAGTGACGTCCTCGATGCTCGGCCCCTCTTATACTCACGTTCCATACTTCTAGAACAAATGAGAACTCTTTTTCTAAAAGAAATCCTCATGCTTCCTTCACGAATTCAAATCCATTCCCAGAATTCTTGTATCCTCACAATATGATCCTTACTATGCTTCAATCTCTTAAGAACTCTTCACAGTTCTCGTCTATGAAATGCAACTTATCTTCAAGTTAAATTCTTTCCTTGTTGTTCTCAAAACAAATTTCACCCTTCATAACGAGACCTTATGCATAATCACGTTTCCAAATTTCAAACTTCATCGATTTCCTTCGTTTGCCAACATAACTCTTCTGGTGAATCCTTGTTACTAATAAACGATCCTTAACCTACACAATCTCATCAATAGTTACCAACATCAGTTCTAGTTCAGTCATTTCATTTCCACCTACATCTCTGCAATACATAGAAAACCTAACTTACGTCCATAACTCACGATCTTTAACCTTCATAAATTGAAGTTCTTTGTGGATCTTTAAACATTACAGCCTTATTGTGACAATCCGTCAATTTATGGTCAATATTTTACTCTCAAGTATTATTTAAAATCATTATTTTAATGTTATATTATGAACTCACTCATTTTTGGGAAGAAATTTGGGTTTACATCTTAAAGTAGCATCGACTACGTCTAAACTGAAGAACTCTATGTTACATGCTTACGTTTACATACACCATTTTTGGTGACAGTCCGACATTCAGAAAATAAATTTATTCTCGAATTTATTTTGGGATTTTAATTTGTGTTGGTTCATAAACTCACAAATTTACGAGAAGAGATTAGGACTTACGTGCAAAATTTAACGTCCTTTACGACTAAACCGGAAACCCTAGGTTTACGTATTTACGTTTTTTAACTCCGTTTTTTATGAGACAATTTTTATTAGATTCGTTTTGTGTCGTTGATTCATAATTTATAAAAACGTTTTTAGTAAATCGACCCGAGGGCACGTAAATCGAGGAAACTAGAATCGAGGAGTACCCGTAAAATAATAGAGGTGAGACAAGTTTACACTTGCCCCACCTCTATACAAGTGGCGGCCAAAACAAGCTACCAACACCTTATGTGTTAAGCTTAAACAAGGATTTAGGACACTTGTCCATGAAGTTTCCACCAAAACCATTCATGACCTTAAAACAACTAACTACAAACCACTTTCTCATTTCTTACATGCAAAACAACACAAACTCTCTCCACCCTCCTCCTTTGGCCGTCCCATATACCACCACCACCCTTCATAAAAAGTTCTAGCCATGAACTTCAACTATACTTCACATATGTTGAAGCCTAGTTAAAGTTATGAAGATTGGAGGTGATCTTAACAACTAAAAAGGAGATTTCATGAAGATCAAGGGCTGAATTTTGAAGGAGTTTAGTTGCTTGGATATTTCCAAAAGAATTGTCTTGCTAAAGTTGAAGATTCGGTAACAAGGACCAAGCCTTGTTCATCAAAATCTCATCTTTTCATCATCTTGATTGGTATAGGGATCAATCTCTTCCTATCATCTTGTTATTTTGTAAATGTAATTATGTATTTTCTTTCTAAATGTATATGTATATGATAATATATGATGATCAAAGTATTATGTGGGGATCGTGTGTTGATAAATTTGATTAAAATGATTAAAATCTACATGTAAAAATGTTAAAATCATGATTAAAATTATAGGCTATATAAAACAGTAAAGACCCATATGATAACCTGATAAAATGACTTGGATTATTGAATATACAGTAAGGTATATTATTTTTTACATATGTGGAGAGTTGGCCACTCAATGGAATCCATAAATTGAGCAAGATATGATCAAAACATTATTAAGGTTCAAATCTGTATAGTATGTTTTGGACGAATTATTAGGGATACTTAGAGGATGATTTAGCAGTAGCTAAAATGGTGCTAATTGTAGCACATATTATGTAGTTTGTGCTGCCCAAAATTGAGCTTCTATCTCCTTGTAGAACTCAAGATATGACAAAAATGGTTAAAGTGAGTTTCATAATCAGATTTGGAAAATAAAAGTATATATTTTAAAATAAGCACAGTGGTACTATTATAAAATACATATATAAAACCCACTAACTTATGATAATACTTATAAAAATAAGTTATATACTTTGATAAATAAGTGTGAGATTTTATAAAATTACCAAATTGATATGTTTTCTAAGTTATAAAACTATATATATGAGTTTTACGTCTTTTCGGCTAAAACCGAAAGATTAACGTTTTCGTCAAATAAAACTTAGACGGTCGGACCCGTCTAATGTAAACTTTTTATATCTCATCTACTGATATGTAAGTACATTTTATAAGTAAAAACCGATAAAACTCGAGCTTTATAACATATGGACATTAACGGGCCAAAGTAGCCTTATTGAACTATTAGCCCAACTAGTTTGACTTAACACTAATGGACTTACTCATGGGCTTAACCCACTTGGGCCCAACATATGAGTATAGGCCTGGTATAAAAAGTATAAGTGGACTAATATAATTTATTAGGCTTTTAATGGGCTTATTGGGCCTCAATATAGAAATAAGTTGAAACTAGTATAACTAGTCAAAAATTTGATTAACACATAACACTATAATGTGTATTAAGATATAAAATCCCACTTGATTATCATCATACTTATAATATCATCATATATATACATAGCCACTATTTTTATAAAGTCATTGGACAAGAGTCTAAGACAAGTATTATTTGTCTAGGTTTCCTTGATTAAAGCACATACCGTACATCCGAATCGCCGATAACCCGCCTTCCCACACCAATGTGAGTTCATAGCCTCGCACTCTTTTAAATGTTTTATGAAATGTTTTATAAACCCGCGAGGGAGATACATGCTAGTTTTAATAAAATTAGGACACCAGTTGTCCCGATTGTATGCTTATTGATATGGACCCGAATGATTATATGACCCAATGAATGAAATGATATGGATTATTATTAGTTAGGTTATGTCACTAAAAGTCCCATTAGCATGAACTGTGAACTACCGGGATTTAGTATACGCTTATGCATATAATAGTACTATTTAGGGGAGATCACCCCAGTTCGCGCCTTAATGGTTGATCCCCGTCGTGCCACATTGATTGGTAAGTGAATTTAAGTATGAGATGATTTATATAAGCGTTATTATTGTGACGACACAATGTTTTAGATGGGAAAAGGAATTACGGGTTAGCTACCCGATATATGTTATAGAAAGGTAACTATGTCATGCGTCTTATAATAATCCAATAATGAAAATACTGATATACGAGTTGAATTATAATATATTGCTTGACTAGCAATAGAGGGTCTTATTACTGATATTATGTTCGTGTTTTTGTTTTACATAACCATTTTCATATAACGATTTTTATTAAACTCTATACAACATTATAAAACGTATTGTATGATGTTTTTACGACAATGGTTCGTATAATTATTTTTAAGGCAAAAGATTCGTACAAAATTTCTTTCGCCTATTTTATAGCCTACGACAAAGACTTGTACAAAAGGATTTTCAGTAATAAATATATACCGGTGATATATTAATGGTTTTTATTAAACTCAATGAATTCACTCGGCGTTTCGTTGACTTTTTAACATGTTTTATCTTAGGTACTTGAAGGTAATTCTCGGGAAGACGACAAGAATTTATGGCCCGCATTCAAATAAAATTTCCATTCAAATGTTTTGTAAATTTGTATGACATATTATGACCTGAGGACTTATGTAATTTGATATTTATGAATGGAAAATGCTTTATTACTAAACGACAAGATTTTTAAGCGTTGTCTATGATTTGAGTAATGTGCTATCCCGTAACACCAACGACTCTTCCGCTGATCTAAAGTATGAATATTTTGGGGTGTTACAGTTTGGTACCAGAGCTCCCGTTATAGAGAACAAAAGATTTTTAAAACCAAGGTTTTGAATAAAACATTTCAAAATTTTTAACCATAAATATTTTTAAATAAAATATTTTGAATAAAATATTTAAAAATCTTTTGACTATAACTGTGCCAAAGAATTCCCGACTTACCGACAAGGCCAGACTGAGAAGTGTTATTTTCTTATATATATATATATATATATATATATATATATATATATATATATATATATATATATATATATATATATATATATATATATATATATATATATATATATATATATATATATATATATATATATATATATATATATATATATATATATATATATATATATATATATATATATATATATATATATATATATATATATATATATATATATATATATATATATATAACTTGGATTATATATATATATATGTTGTAATTTGATTACATGATTGTTTTATGATTATTTTAATACGTATACGAGGTATTTATACAATGTAGATTGTCACAAGGAACCCTAACTCCCCTATCAAATTAATCGAAGCTATTTCCGTAGGAATTCTAGCTCCCAGATCTAAACCAAGTTGTGGATATTTATGATCCCAACAAAATGGTTGATATTCGTAGAAATGTTGGTATTAGTTGATTATGATAATAAAGAAGAATTGGCGAGATTAAATCTGATATCGATGTCATGACGATCTTTCCTTATAGAGTGGAGTTTGACAAAACCTTACCACCTAGAAAGGTGTCATCTGATTCGGTGTCTCCCAATTCTTAATTTGAAATCGAGAAGGTAATTGTTGCACTTAAGGCTGTCATTGGAACCATTACCCAAAAGCCTCATGCCACTAGTATCTTTCCGAGAAGTTTAGTTAAACGTGTGAATCATTTCATACTAGTGACTTGATAACTATTGTTATAGGAGCAAGAGGATTGGAAATTTATTGTTTTTCATATCGAGCTTTTATTTCCCTTTCAAGGTCTAAGAATAACGTTGAAAGTATTGGAGAATGAGGTAGGATATCGAATTGAGTATAAGTTGGTTGAAACTTGAATAAAGTAAAAATTTAACTCGTATGGAATATGAGATTGATATGAGGAAGTCATTAAGTCATGTGATTGAATTATAAAGTTTTAAATGATTGTTGGTTTGTGTTATAAGGGTTGTTCCTAGGCCATTGTCCAATGAAGAGGATGCCCAGTGTCCTAGAAATAAAATGAAGAAATCTTCTTCTGAATTGGGACCGATGGATCTTCCGGGACAGGTGGAACACCTAATGACTCTTGTAGATTTGTATTCATTGTGGTATCTTTTGAAATCCCTAACTTAACTGAGACATCAATTGGTAGGATGAGTTCTTGGAATTGTATGACATGGCGACACGAAATGTGTTACGATACAATTT
Organism: Glebionis coronaria; assembly: GCA_025667525.1. Taxonomy (NCBI): domain Eukaryota; kingdom Viridiplantae; phylum Streptophyta; class Magnoliopsida; order Asterales; family Asteraceae; genus Glebionis; species Glebionis coronaria. The sequence continues at coordinate 137,503,075 of CM046880.1, forward strand.
TTGACTTGTTTGTGATTAATGAAAAGACTACCTTTGATTGCAAGATTGTACATGTATCGACGTTATCTATCTTTTCTTGCTTCTTCCTAATGTTCGCATTAGTGATGCAACCATTAAACAAGTACTCATCTCGATTTGAGTTACGTTGTGAATTATTCTTTTTGTATTCTTGAGTGCCAACGAGGTCGTGAACCTCATAACTATTTGGCTAAGTTTATTGTAGTTAGTTCTGGGTGAACAACTTTTCATCACTCCTTTTGCAGATCACTCATTGTTCTTATAAGTAATACGATACCATCTGGTGGAAAATATGAAATTCTCATTTTATAGGTAGTTACTATCGAAATAAAGATTTTATTAAACATCTTCTAAATGGGAATGCTTTCATAATGATGAACATTTCGGTAAAAATCATTTTTATTTTTATTTCATAATTAAATATGAATATATATTTTAAACATGATGACAAAATTTTGAAGAACTGACTATTGCATCGTTAATCCTAAAAATTGTATATAGTTGCGCGCCTACATACAACTTGGAAGGGACCATGCAAGGCTGATTAATAGTCACCATGAAATTATTAATAAACATTACATTTTCTTTGAAGATTGCGAAAGATTAAATTTTATGAGATCTGCAAGAAGTGTAAAAATAGGGACATAGTGTTAGGGACACCTACATATGTGCCCTTACTTTTTATTCTTCTGAATCGAATTTAATCATCTGTGGAAATTTTCTTATTTGACAATTGACCTCCCCTTCTTGTCCAAGTCTCTCATGATGAGATTCTTTGGAAAAGTATCTAATTACCGAGTGTTGATACCCGACTGGGCGCATCGACGTTCCTATCATTTCTTTTGATTAGATTTCATTTGGATAACCTGGGTAATGATCCGAGGAGCTTTCGAATGTGTACTCAAATCATGAAAACATGGGATATATTCATATTCGTTAGTGTTTTCGTCTTATCTGATTTGAAATTCTCTCGCGTAAATTACGCGTTGACCTTACTCTTTTAATGTTAGCTATGTCTCCATATATCCTTGAATTTGTGAAGGATTATGAGTTATTATTAATCTTTTGAGAAGTTCTCATCTTATCAATGACAATAAAACTGAAAAGTTGATAGTGCCATTAGAATGGATTGGTTGATTATGACATGATGTCATTGTTTTAATTGATGGGAACCCGTGTAGAAATCCCCTAAAAGATAAGATGTTGATTATCAAAGGTGATCTAAATAATTCTCGATGGATGACCATATCCTACATTTAGACTTGAAATTATACCATGAATGGTTGTGAACTAGTCATAGATCTTGTAATCTAAAAAGAACCTAAGATGGATTTATTAAAAGATGTTCATGTTATCTGAAACTTTCTGAGGTATTTGCGGATGAATTACCTAGAATTTCGCCATTAAGGCAAGTCGAATTTGGTATTGATTATATTCCCTTGTGGCGTGTACACCCTATTTCAACACCATCTGAATTAAAAAGAATTACCGTGCAACTGAGAGAGTTGACGCAAAAAGCTTTTATTCTACCGAGTTCGTCATCATGAAGAGCTATGGTGTTATCATTCCTTGTATTTATGGATTACCGTGAACTGAATAAATTGACGATCAAAATTTATATCCATTTCTCAAGATGGAAGATTTGTTCGATCATTTACAAGGTTCTAGCGTATATTCAAAAATTTGATCCACGACATGGTTATCATCAAATTCGCGTCCGCGAGAAAGATTATATATTCCAATCACTACATCCAGAACTCGTAATGAACATTATGAGTTTCATGTTATGTCGTTTGGTTTGACCAATGCACATGTAGCATTCATAAATTTGGTGAATCACGTGTGTAGGTCATGTGATCGTGATAGTGTAGTGATAATTAAGATACGTTATAGGGTAAATTAGAAAATTACCTTTAGGAAAAAGTAATAGACTAAAATTACCAATGACGGATTCAATTAAACAGGTGATGAACCAAGTTCGTTGTACACGAAGATCTTATGAATATGAGACATTTTTGTTTTGATTTGGACAATTGATTTGAATTGGTTTTCGGTTTTTAAACTAGAAATTAATTCTACCAATTTTAAACTATTTAAAATTATCCTAAAGTGCATGAATCGTAAACCCCGAATTAATTAAATCTAAGACAATTAATTAAAAATTAAAACTATTTAAAAATTAAACTAATTTTAAAAATCTATAAAAATAATTCTATTTAATTAAAAATGACTTTTAAACTATTTTTAGAAATCTAATTAACTTTTTAAACTAATTAACTCTATTAAAATTTACTTATACTAAATCTATTTTTTTAAAACTAATTTTATTTAAAATCTAAAATTATAAAAATCTAATTATCAAAATAAACTAATTAAACTTTTTAAATTAATAAAAACATTTTTTATTTTTTTATTATTTTTATTTTAAATTTATTTAATTCAATTTCGAAACTATTTTTTTCTACTGAAATTAACTTTAAATAAAATATTAATGAAAATTGACTTAATCTACAATTTAAATGAAACTGCCAGTACAATATCACTATATTAATAACACAGAAAGAAAATAAACCAAAGAAGCCATTTAGCTCAGTTGGCTGACACGCAAGGCCTGTGACCAGGAGGTCACAGGTTCAAGTCCTAGGAAGGACAAAATATTGCTAATAATTTTTTGTTGCTGCGAAAATTAACCCCAAGTCATAGGAATGACTTTTGTTCTTTGATAGTTATATTTTGACTGGTAATAAATCAATAGATTTAAACATCAGTTCCCAAACAGTTCATTTGGGGAAACCTGATTGTATCATAATACAAATTGCTACTTCTATATTGCGAAAACAAATACAAATACAGCAACTACAGATCTAAACAACACGATCTCAAATCATTCAAATCTTAACATTCATAAACAAAATTAACCAGCACAGCAGCTCAGCAGAAAACAAGTCCATAAAGAAGCTTAAGCACTATTATTCAAATAAGCATTGGTAAATCTTATTAGCTATAACTCAAGTGAATATAGACTTACCAAAAGATGTAAAAGACTAAATAAGAGCAATTAAATCAAATATAATGAACAATAATCTCTAAAATTCAGCAACTACAAATTTAGTAATCGAAGTCAATACAGTAAATCAAACTCAACAGTCCAAAAGATTAAACCAATCTCAGCAACTAAATCTAAACAGCAGCTAAGACTATGACAGCAATCTTAACCCTCTAACATACAGCTAGCTCAGATCATTAACAATCAGCATAATATTTCTATCATACAAATCTTTCTAGCAACATCAGATAAGAATATCATCAACAGTATTTAATACCATAATAATAAACTAATTAAACAAATTCAATTAGTATAAACCGCAATATCAGATTTATAATAAACAAGATCCAAATGAAAAATAAGACAAGCTAACACAAGCAAAGCAGATTCATGGCATACAAGAAAACAAATACACAATCTCAACAGCTGTAACTAAAACATATTAATATAACAACAAGTAAAGTAAAAGAACTGAGAACCTTTTGAAGGTACCGTTGAGTAGTAGGTTTTGCTGAACAACCTCGTGACCCCGATTCTGCACCAACATCAATTACCACGTTCCACCATTATACATCATTCGAACCAGATTCAACTTAACTCGAACCATAAACCACCAATCCCATAAAATTCGAACCAATTTTTGTTATATTTTATAATTATTCAGTGGAATAATTAATAATCCCTTTCTCTAACAATATCATCCAGTTAAGCTATTATTCAAGCTTAATGAACAAATTTTATCAATTATTATATTCAATTTATATAAAGAAAATCGTAAATTACTTTAACTGTTGTAAAATTAAAACGTGACAGGAAGATAATAAAACTGAAAAGAACTTTTTCATTAATCAAACAATCATTACAAGATTTAATAAAAGAAAATTACAAAGTTCTAACTAAATTTAAACATAATAACAGTGCTAGAAAAAGGAATGAATAAATTACAGGAAGAAAGAGGGTTTTTATAGCCATCCCAAGGCTGTTGAGGGGAGAATATCTGAATCTTCTTCATCATATTCCTCTTTCAATCTTAGCCCTTAGATCATCGATTCTTCTTTCTTTCTCATGTTGGTTTTGATCCTAAGGCTGATAATACACAACTAGCACACGGATTGCAAACGTGGCATCCGTTTGTGCTAGTTGTGCTTCTTGGATGATGAGGTGTCCCTTTATGATTGGCTGATTGAGTAGGGTGAGGTGTTTTGGCCCATGATATGCTGCCACATACCCCTAGCCTTCCATCTCTTCTCTTCCTTAAACAAAGGGAATTTATTACCCATTCGTGTGACAAACCCGTGTGTAGCAAAAGCCCTTTATTAATTTGATGAATTATTGATGAGAATAATTAGGGTTTTTGGTGTACAGTGATGGATATGTCTGGTTTTCTTTGAGGTTGAAGGAGAAAGAAAGGTTTCACATAGAAAGTATCGATAGGTTATTTTATTATATGAGAGAAAGTGGCAAAACGTGTTAGTGGGATTTATTTAAAGCGTGAGTGAGTGAATATGTGTGGAATATTTGACTGAAGGTAAAGTTAATAAACAAACGCAAATACGTTTGTAAACCCTAATGGGTTCAATTTGGGCTTCATTCGTTTATTTACTAAAATCGTTTTGGGCTTGTAATAAATTTGGACCCAACAAATGACTTTATTCTTCCGTTTATTTAACTTGCAACTTGGGCCAAATGTAGGGCTTGTAATCCGAAACAGACAAGTTTATTTCCTCAAATGGGGTTTTGGGCCCATTTACCCAATTGTGGGACCCACAAAGCCCAATATCTTCATAAAGGATTAAATCCGCTAAAGTTGAGCTCGAAATTGGCTTGTTGATCTTTTCTTCAGACTTCGTGTCGGTTTTGCCGATTTTCGCGAACTTGGTACCTATACACATGAAAACAAGAAAAATGCAAATACAAGGCAATAATGATACATTTTATGCACTTATTCATTGTTTTAAGATACAATTGATATGAGTAAAATAGCTCATATCAAACTCCCCCTTGCTAAGCAATTGCCGTGTCCTCACGCAATGATAAAATAAAACACTAACTACACCTTTACTCAACTTTTAACAATTTATTTTGCAAAGACATAATGTATTGCTTTTATTATTCGAAAAATAACTTTTAGGATCATAAAACTCAAATAGATTCATCGTCCACGACTTTTCACTTTTCCATGCCAAGTGCAAAAACAAGATCATTGTCAATCATAAGCCCCAAAATTAAACTAACTCATACAAGTAATTTGTGTTAAACTCAATCTCCTATTATTCCTAGTTGTATCTCTAGATTTTATTTGTCATTCACCCAAAGGCTCATTTGACTTTATTTGATATTTATTAGTCCAAAAATGAAGGCAAGAACGGTGTAAACTCAACACTCAAAACCTAACCTCGACTTCAAAAACCGTTGTCACTAAAGAAAGCTGACATCAAGGATAACTTAACACAATTTGAGGGATAAATCCCGGACCCGAAATTTGGCTAATATGGATACTTAAAGCAACAATAAAAACCTCCAAAGTCAATTATGACCTTATTAATGGAGTTAGCAACAACTACATCATAACACCATAATACAAAGTTTTTAAGCTCGTATGAAAGTTCGTTGAACTGATCTCTTCGAATTGACTATTGGTAGAAAGTGTGACTCAATTGTTCTTGGTGGAATAATAAATGGTTTGGTTGATTATCTATTTTAAACTAATGGCAAATATGTAAATGTCGTTGAGTAAAATAAGAGCTTTTAAAGATTAAACTAAAAGGACGAGTTAAAAATAAATGCTTGAAAATTTAAAGACAAGATTAGAAAAATACTTGAACACTTAATAAATCTAAAACTTGAAAACTTTGTAAAAACAAGAAACTCATCCAATCGGAATGTGCCAAAAGGGGATGATCGGAATATGCAAAAAGGGAGAGCAATCGGAATGTGAAAACAAGGCTAATCGGAATAACAAACAACTCCCTCGTCGGAATGCATAAGGAGATAGCAATCGGAATCCACGATAGAAATCCAAATCGGAATACAAGAAAAAGAGAGCAATCGGAATAATTAACAATCGGAATGTTTGGAAAACATGTCAAATCGAAATAAAGCAAAATTACTCTAGTCGGAATACCAAATAATCCCACAGTCAGAATATGAAACCATAATCCGATCAAGGTGATCAGAATACATATGATCAAATCAAAATGTTTGAAACCCCTTTCCAATCTAGTGATCGGAATAAAGAGGGCCAATCGGAAAGCCTAATCGGAAAAGGGTTTACCCTTTTTCGATTAATTTGGGATTCGAAAATAAGCAAAGTGATAAGCTATTTTGATAAGCTAACACCAAAACTTGAACGAATCTATAATGAAAAGGACTAAATAAGCACAAATAACAATTTTCCAACTTAAAATAAGCAATCTTTTAAATCAAACCATAAAAGAAGAAACTTTTTAAGGAAGCTTTTAAAAGTAAATAAGCTAAAAATGCGAATAAGCCAATAAGCACAAGAATTTTAGAGCTTAACCGTATGAAAGCTTAGGTATGAATAAAAAGATTAACTTTTTAAGCACGAAAACATCAAGATCAACACGGATCAAATATATTTCGCACCAAAATTAACTAAAATAAAGAAAGGTAGAAAGAGATTAAAGATTAAAAGCTTAAACTTAAACTTGATTAATGAAATCAAAAATACACAAAGGTTAATCTTGAAAGATTAAAAGAAAGAGAAGATGAAAACTTAGTGAGAGAAAGTTGAGAACTTTCTCTCTCTAAAACTAGAAAGAAAAATGAAAAATGAAACTAACTACTAAAAACTAACCAACCCTCCTAATGTGTATTAGGAGGGTGTTTATAGGGAAAATGGGAAGGTCTGCATGTGTTGCCTCTTCTTTCTTTCTTCTCAACTCGATTTAAATCCTTTGTCTTTCTCGACGTCGTCTCGGGATTTGTCGATGTATATTGAACTTGTCTTGTAATTTTCTTCTTCAATTAGACTTATGTTCTTAGACTTCATTAAACTTCAGTCTTTAGACTTTTTCTTCGATAAATCTTCAGAATATGCCTTGGACTTCCGTTCTTTTTTCACTCTTGATCTTTTGACTTCGTCTTTTCTCGTTTTCTTTGATAAAAGCCCGTGAAAGCCCGTGTTTTCTTCCTTTTTCATCATTTGGTCCTAAAACACAATAAAAACACAAACCACGCATAATTCCGTCTTTTACGACATAAAATACACGTTTTGGTCTTGTTCTTATTGGAAATAAGTGGTAAAAGGATAAGTGTTTTCACACTTATTAAATCCCCTACACTTGACCATTGCAATGCCCTCATGCAATACATTAATTTTAAAGCACGGTTTACATTCTTCATCATAAATAACCCACCTTGGCCTTTATTAAATACTAAACATTTAAGGAAAATAAGAAGATAGAAAACAAATAAAGAATTCAAAGACTTACATTGGTTTTAGGCGGCCATGAACGTTTTTCATCCTCAAGTTTTACGTTCCCCATACCAAGCTTAAAAACGAGATCATTGTTATTATAAGTTAGCAAACTAACACGAATTCATGTGGGCCAGTTTACTTAGACTCCCTTATTCCTAGGTGTATCTCTTATATTTTATTTTTGTCTTGAATGATCACGAGGATGCATTGTTCGACTTATTTCGATAGTTATTTAGGCCGAAAATAAAGTGAACGATTTAATCAATAGTTAGCTAAAGGACAAAATCTTTTAAAACTGCTTCTCGGGACCTCATAAAGTTCATATCTTGGCATAACTCGCTTCACGATTTGAGACCTTTCTCGGACCGATATTTGGCAGCGACTTCATACTTCGAATCTTTGAGAGACGTTCTTGAAATTATGGTCTTCTCTTCATAATAGGAATTTCTTCACTTGAAGTTTTAAGAGATTCTTCATCTTTGGACCACGACTTCTTCATTTTTCTCCAATCTTTATTTTGGACTTTGATATACAACGATCCACCTCCTTTTAGGACTTGGATCTATTTATCCTCATACCTTGTTAGGGCCTTTTTGGATAGACTTCTCCATGATCTTTTGGGGAGTATTTGCTTTTCGTCGTGTGTCTCGATCCTTCATATTGATTTTCGATAAATGATTCTTCACATCACTTTTGGATCTTTAGCAACAAACTGTAGCCCTCATGCCTTGTTAGGGCCTTTTCGGACTCGCCAATTTTTGCATCCCGCTTCAATAAGTTATGCCTTGGCTATGAACTCTAATTAATACCAAGAAACTTTTAAACGATCTTGGGCTAGAAGCTAAGTAACTTTTCAAATCGTACAACCTTATTTATTGCAGATAAATTTATTAACAAGCGATAGGAGAATAGGCTCATAATTAACTCACATAAATTCACGAAAGAATACCAAACTTATAATTGACTCTATCATCTCTCGTTCTCCACAGTTTAAAATCTCAAGGAATGAGACTCGTGGATGCTTGATAGGTGTGTAAACACCCACCCTTTTTACCACTTAATTCTGGCTAAAACGAGACCAAAACACGTATTTAATATCATTTGTTTGGAATTATGCGTGGTTTTTGTGTTTATTGTGTTTTCAGGGCCAACCGGATGGATAATGGAGAAAACATGGGATTGCACGGGATTTATCGAAGAAAAAGACTCAAGATAAAGTCTATTGTCCAAGAGATGCAAAAGATTTGAAGTCACTGGGCCTATTCGAAGATTTATCGAAGAAAAGGACCAAAGATGGAAGATTTACATAAGTCAAAGAAACTCAAGTCTATTAAACGAAGAAATTAAAAGACGAGTTGAATTTAATCGACGACAAATCCCGAATCAGAATGGAAAACGTCAACTTTTCTGAAAAGACAAGAAGACAAGAAGAACGGGAGAAAGCCCACTCACCAACCAAAGGGAACTCCTATATAAAGGGTTCCCCTCACACACTTTGCATAGAGTTTTTTTAGTTTTTTTAGTTTTTCTTCTCCCCACCTTTTTCTCCCTTCTTGTTCGTAGCATCACCAACACCACTAGGGTGTTTGGTGATTTTGATCTTTGTTTTTCAAATCTTGTAATTTTTATCTTTGTTTTATCTTGTTCAACATTAATCATCAATACAAGTTCTTGTTTAATCTTTCCATTTCATCTTGTTCATCATCCTCTTTTTATTCAAGTTCTTAAGTTCTTATTTGATTGATTTAATCTTTAAAAAGTTGTTGAATATGTGTTTTTACTGATGGGATTTGTTGCTTATGGTTATTAGATGATTTTTGGTTAATTTGGTAAAACCTTTTTGATTATTTAGTTTGATTTTGGATCAAAACGTTTCTCCCTGTTTTTCTGCTTAAGTTACTGTTCTTGAGTGTTTCCCAGACTTCCGGATGAACAAAAGTTCCGGATGAACACCAAAGTTCCGGATGAACAAGAAAGTTCCGAATGAATATGTTTTTGAAAAGTTCCGAATGAGTTTCCTTTCAAAAAGTTCCGAGTCTGTTAGAAAGTTCTGAATGAGCTAAAAGTTCCGGATGAACAAATCTTCCGAATGAACTGAAAGTTCCGCATGAATGTTTGTTTTTGAAGTTCCGAATCAATTTAAGTTTAAAAGTTCCGAATGAGTTTTATTCCCAAATCTTCCGAATAAACTTCCGGACCAAAAGTTCCGGACGAACTTCCGGATCAACAACTTCCGAACGAAGTTCCGGATCAACTTCCGAACCAATCTTCCGAGTAAAATTCCGACTCAAAGTTCCGGGTGAAGGTTCCGAACGAAGTTCCGGATCAATAGTTCCGAATCAAGGTCAAAGTTCCGAATCAATTTTCTTTCAATCTTACTTACTGTTTCTTTTTGTATCTGTCTTAATATTTCTCATTGTTTCTTCATTTTATATTCTAAGTTTAAGTTTAATTTTAATTCCAGTATTTTAATTCAAGTTTTTATTAATTGTCATTAATTTAGTTTAATTGTTATTGATTTAAGTTTTCATTTTAATACATTTAAACTTTTTAGTAGATTAGAAAACTAAACCCCCCTTTTTTAGTAACCAAGAACAATCATTCCACTTAGAACCAAGATCAATTCGAGAGGACTGAGAGACATAAATTGAACCCATAGAAAATCAATGCATTAAAATTGCGCCGCTGCCGGCTCTTCTCGTTAAGATCAAAAGTTTTTGTGAGAACTTGGATTTTGGGATCCGTTCCCCGTGAACGTTACTTTTTCATAAAAATTTTCAAAAAATCCTAAAAAATATAAAATTTTCAAAAATACAAAAAAATTAAAAAATATAAAAAACCAAAAATATTATTGCTTTGTTTTTCTCTTGTTAGTTCTTTTGCAGGTGTATGCGCACTCGATCCACGTCTTATCAAGAGCCCGAGCTTCTCGATAACTTAGACATGGCCGGTGTACAAAACAACAACAACATACCACCTCCAAACAATAATAATAACAAAAACAACCCGCCTTTCAACAACATGAATAATGACAACAACAATGAGCCTCTACCGGATAATCGCCCGATGATTGAACTGCTGCAAGCTCATGTAGATGGCAACACTAATCCAATTGTTATACCAGCAATTGCAGCCAACAACTTTGAGCTAAAATCAGGCTTTATCCAGATGGTCTCTGCTCAACCGTTCTTGGGGCGTACCATTGATGATCCACACGACCACATCAAAAGATTCTTGCAATTCACTAACACGTTCAAGTTCAATGGTATTCCACAAGAGGTTATCAGGTTACAACTTTTTTCCTTTTCTTTAGAGGGACAAGCCCGGCATTGACTTGCTAAGGAACCGCCACAGAGTATTCTCTCGTGGACGGATTTGGAGACCAAATTTATCAATTACTTTTTCCCACCCTCTCGTACTACCGCTTTGCGGAATGAAATCATAAATTTTGAACAAAAGTACGATGAGTCGTTCAGTGAATCTTGGGATCGTTTCAAAGATCTTTTAAGAAAATGCCCACAACATGGTTTTACCAAAGTACATCAAATTAATACTTTTTATAATGGTTTAAGCATGAGTGACCAAGATTCACTAAACATTGCCTCGGGGGGTAATCTTTTGGCTAAGACTTCCAATGCTGCTTGGGATATCATTAAGAATAAGTCTCGTGTGCAAACCAAGAGTGTTCGGACCAATGTCGCTAGTGCTAGCACTAGTGACAGCAACAAGCGACTGGACAAAATCACTGTGCTTCTTGAATCGCTTGTTACCCACACCGTTAACAACACCAACAGCAGCAACGCTAAAAACGCTCAAGTCAATGCTGTTAGCCAACCATGCGAGATATGCGGGGGTCCTCACTCTTACACCTCTTGTACCGCCACCCAAGACTACCCTGCTAAGAATGTGAATGCGGCATATGGCACCTATCCTCAACCTGCTTATCAAGCTAGACCTCAAGGTGACCGTAATTTGCTTAGCTACCGCTCCAACAACTACCTCTCACCACCCGGTTTTCCCCCAAACAACCCAAACCAACAACAAAACCTCAACCGCCCTCCTCAACAACAACAACAACCTCGTACACCATACATCCCTCCTCACAAGCAGCAACAACTACCTCAACGAAACAACCAAGTCTACCAGCAACCTGCTTATCAACCACCCGCATACAATGCTCCTCCCAACCAACCCACCGCTCTTCACCAAGAAGTGGAAACCTATATGAGGACTAACGATGTGATAGTGGGAAATCTTCAGAGAGAAGTGCTCAACCTGAAAGCAGACCTGGTCAAGCAAGGAAACGATTTGAGAGCTGATATGAGAAACACGTTGGATAGCCAAACAAATGACTTGAAGAACATGATGGCTAGTTTCTTCCAAGGTAATCAACCCTCTTCTTCGGGTACTCTTCCGAGTAACACCGTTGCGAATCCAAGAGGGGAGATGAAAGCAATCACCACTCACAGTGGCAAAGGTACCAAGGAACCCGAGCTTCCTATACCTTCACCGGTGGTTGTGACTAAGGAGAACGAGTCACCTGCTCCTATTCCTCATCCTTCTCCATCCCCAATTTCTCCACCTCTTCCTTCTACCCCTCCTCCACCCAAGGATGTGAGTGATCCTATTCTCCCAAAGCATGCCTCTTCTTCCAATATACCTTTTCCATCTAGGTTGAGGAAAGAGAAGCTCAAAAGCAAGGATGATATTCAGGTTTCGAACTTTCTTAAAATGTTTAAACAATTGAATTTCAATATCTCCTTCGCTGAGGCTCTCGCTCACATGCCTAAATATGCGAAAATGTTTAAAGATCTTCTGAGCGACAAGGAAAAGCTTCTCGATATTGCCAACACCCAACTTAATGAGAATTGCTCTGCAGTGCTCTTAAGGAAATTGCCAACCAAGCTTGGTTATCCGGGTCATTTCTTAATCCCTTACAATTTCCCGGGAGTAGAGAATTGCATGGCCCTAGCCGATCTAGGTGCCAGTATTAATCTTATGCCTCTAAGCGTTTGGAAGCAATTATCTCTCCCAGAGCTAGTCCCCACCAAAATGACTTTGGAAATAGCTAACCGTACGGTTGCTTATCCAGTGGGGATAGCCGAAGACGTCTTTGTAGGAGTCGACAAATTCACTTTTCCTGCTGATTTCGTCGTCGTCGACTACGAGATGGACCCTCGTGTTCCCTTGATCGTGGGTCGTCCATTCCTGAGGACCGGTCGCACTCTCATCGATGTTGAAGCCGGTGAGCTTATCATGAGAGTGGGAGACGATAAAATCGTCTTCAACATGGGAAAGTTGTCTAAACAACCTTATTCCAACGAGAGTGTTAATTGTATTGACGTTCTTGATGAGGCTTGTGAAGAACACTTCAAAGATGCTTGTAAAAGTATTCCTCCCTCTCTTCCTAATGTTGAAACCGTTTCTTCTATTGATTCATCATTGTCTCTATGTGGAGAAAGTGATTTGTTTTGGAACAATCTTGAAGACACCATGGGAGATGTGAATGTAGCTACTGATGATTCTCCCACAGATGGGGATGAAGACATGCATTTCTTTGACAACCTTCTCAACAAAGGCAATCCTTCTCCTCCATCTCCCACGGTCATTGCTATCGATACTCCGACTTCGAATACGCCTCTCGTCGAAAATCTTCCGGATTTAGAACTTAAGGAGTTGCCGCCTCATCTCGAGTACGTGTTCCTTGAAGAAGAGAAGAAGTCGCCAGTCATTATCGCGAAGGACTTGAAGGAAGAAGAAAAATCTCGCCTCATCGCTGTGCTTAAAGATCACAAAAAGGCTATTGCTTGGAAGATTTCTGATATTCGTGGAATTGATCCTCACTTCTGCACACATAAAATTCTCATGGAGGACGACTTTAAGCCCACAATTCAAAGCCAACGAAGGGTGAATCCAAAAATAAATGAAGTCATCAAAACAGAGGTTATCAAACTTCTTGATGCGGGTATGATTTACCCTATTTCGGATTCACCATGGGTTAGTCCAATCCATTGTGTGCCCAAGAAGGGCGGAATAACCGTTGTTCCCAATGAACACAACGAGTTGATTTCCACTCGTCTCGTTACTGGGTGGAGAGTTTGTATAGACTACCGCAAACTCAATGATGCCACGAGAAAGGATCATTTCCCTCTACCTTTTATGGACCAAATGCTTGAACGTTTAGCGGGTAATGAATATTACTGCTTTCTTGATGGTTTCTCGGGTTATTTCCAAATACCCATCGATCCCCAAGATCAAGAGAAGACAACATTCACTTGTCCCTATGGCACATTTGCTTACAAAATGATGCCTTTTTGCTTATGCAATGCCCCCGGGACTTTCCAAAGGTGCATGTTAGCTATCTTCCATGACATGGTTGAACAAACCATGGAAGTCTTCATGGATGATTTCTCGGTCTTCGGGGATTCCTTCTCTTCTTGCCTTGCTAATTTGGAACGTATGCTTAAGCGGTGCGAAGACACTCGCCTTGTTCTGAATTGGGAAAAATGCCATTTTATGGTAAAAGAAGGCATCGTGCTAGGACACAAGATTTCCAAAGCCGGTCTTGAAGTAGACCGTGCTAAAGTCGATGTTATCGCCAAGTTGCCTCCACCTTCAACCGTGAAGGGTGTGAGAAGTTTCCTGGGTCATGCGGGCTTCTACCGTCGATTCATCAAAGATTTTTCTCAAATCGCTCGCCCGATGACCCACCTCTTGGAAAAAGATACTCCTTTTATCTTTTCCAAAGAGTGTCTTGAAGCCTTCAACTCGCTTAAGGATAAGCTAACTAAGGCACCCGTCTTGGTTACCCCTACTTGGGAGCTTCCCTTCGAGTTGATGTGCGATGCTAGTGATTTTGCTATTGGTGCGGTCCTGGGACAAAGAGTGAACAAACACTTCTAACCGATCCATTACGCTAGCAAGACAATGACAGGGGCTCAATTGTATTACACGACAACCGAAAAAGAGCTTTTAGTTGTTGTCTATGCCTTTGAAAAATTTCGCCCCTATCTTGTCCTTTCCACCACAATCGTTTACACCGATCATTCCGCGTTGAAGTACTTGTTGACAAAGCAAGATTCCAAACCAAGACTTCTTCGCTGGGTTTTGCTTCTCCAAGAATTTAAAATCGAAATTCGCGATAAAAAAGGAGCTGAAAACCTAGCCGCGGATCATCTCAGCAGACTTGAGGATCCTTACCAAGGGGATCATCCGAACAAAGAAATCAATGACTCTTTTCCCTTGGAGACCTTAATGTCTATAAATTCGAATTCTGATGCAACCCCGTGGTTTGCGGACTTTGCAAACTACTTGGCGGGTGGAATTCTCAAGGAAGGGTTGACGTCCCAACAAAATAAAAAGTTCTTCACCGACATTAAGACTTACTTTTGGGACGACCCTTACCTATTCAAACAATGTGCCGACCTGATTATCCGCCGATGTGTTGATGGACCAGCAGCTTTAAAAATCCTTGACGCTTGCCACAAAGGACCCACCGGTGGTCACTTTGGTCTCAACTACACCGCCAAAAAAGTGTTTGATTTGGGATTTTATTGGCCCTCCATATATCGTGACGCTCACAATATGGTTAAACGTTGTGAGGCTTGCCAAAAACAAGGCACGATCACACATAAAGACGAGATGCCTCAGAATTTCATTCAAGAGTGTGAAATCTTTGATGTTTGGGGTATCGACTTTATGGGGCCATTCCCTTCTTCTAAAGGAAACAAATACAACTTTGTAGTCTTTGACTACGTTTCTAAGTGGGTTGAAGCCAAAGCTTTACCTACTAATGACGCAAGGGTGGTTTGTAACTTTTTGAAAGCTCTATTCGCTAGATTCGGTGTGCCTCGTGCCATTATTAGTGATCGTGGGACTCATTTTTGCAATGACAAATTCGCAAGAGTCATGGCTAAGTATGGTGTAAATCATAGTCTTTCCACATCCTACCACCCACAAACTAATGGCCAGGCTGAAATATCCAACCGAGGACTAAAGTGAATTCTGGAAAGAACCGTGGGAGAGCATCGTGCCTCATGGGCTGATAAACTTGATGATGCTTTGTGGGCTTTCCGTACCGCATACAAGACTCCGATTGGTTGTACACCATATCGTCTCGTGTATGGGAAAGCGTGCCACCTCCCCATTGAATTGGAGCACAAGGCTTACTGGGCCTTGAAGTGGGCTAATTTTGATATCAACAAAGCCGGTGACCTATGCAAGATCCAACTCAATGAGCTGAATGAACTCCGTAATGAGGCTTATGAAAATTCTTTGATCTATAAGGAAAGGACTTAGCTCATTCATGATTCTAAGATTAAGAACCGAGAGTTCCATGTTGGAGACAAAGTCTTACTTTTTAACTCTTGGTTGAAAATCTTTTCGGGCAAGCTGAAATCTCGTTGGTCCGGCCCATTCACCATTGCCCAAATTTTTCCATATGGTACTCTCGAGCTCGCTCAACCTAATGGACCTAATTTTAAGGTGAATGGCCAACAAGTGAAATTGTACTTTGGTGAGGACACCTCTCAGGAGATGATTCCATCCCTCACCACGTTCCCCATGAACTAATTTTGGGTCGAGTCAGGCTCGTGACTCGGTTATCAAAAACAAGCGCTCCATGGGAGGCAACCCGAGTATCTATCCTTTTATGTTTTAACCTCCTAAGTGTAGGGGGGACCTCTATATGTTCTTTGTATTTGTGTGGTGATGTGATTACAGGGATGAATGCACTCTTGGAACCTTTGAAGAACCGAGCTCCCGTGTTATTCGAAATCCGGTTCTATCTCTTAACTATCGTGATTCAATTTTCTTCATTCTCACATTTTAAATTGATCTCTTTAGTCGTCTCTTCCTTAACTTGATTTAACCAACGTGCACAATGTCATAAGTGTAGGGGAGACTTCTCCCACATGCTTAAACATTGAGGACAATGTTTATCTTAAGTGTAGGGGGACTTCTATCGAAGTTTTAAGTGGACTTTTCCATGAAAATGCCTTCGTTTAACCGGAAAATCATATTTTTCAACATTTTTCAAATTTTTTATTAACTTTGGCCATTTAGTTGTAATTTTTAAATTTTTATCGTTGCTTTCATATGTATATATCCCGCAATAAAGTCAAAAATATTAATAAAGTGGTGTAGCTAGTTTAGAAATCTTTGACATATTAGGCCCGTTGCGTTTATTTTGACTCAACCCGAATAAACTTACCCAAGTTTTTATAGCTAGTATCCTTAACCATATAGACCTTAATTGGTTTATTAGGCTAAGTATCCACGAGTCTCATTACTTGAGATTTTAAATTGTGGAGGACGAGAAATGATAGAGTCAATTATAAGTCGGTATTCTTGCACAAGCTCACTTGGTGTAATTATTTGCCTATTCTCCCATCACTTGCTAATAACTTATCTGCAATAAGTAAGGTCGTACGATTTGAAAAGTTACTTAGCTTCTAGCCCAAGATCGTTTAAAAGTTGCTCGGTAATGATAAGAGTTCATAGCCAAGGCATAACTTATGAAGCATGGCGCGAAGATTGGCGAGTCCGAAAAGGCCCTAACAAGGCATGAGGATTCCATTTTATTGCTAAAGATCCAAAGTGATGTGAAAAGCATTATTCCCAAAGTCAATATGAAGGATCAAGACTCACGACGAAAAGCAATCAACTCCCATAAAGATCATGGAGAAGTCTATCCGAAAAGACCCTAACAAGGTATGAGGATAAATAGATCCAAGTCCGAAAAGGAGGCGGATCGTTGTATCTCAAAATCCCAATTAGAGATTGAAGAATAATCATGAAGTCGTGGTCAACAAAGTTGGAGTACCCCTCAAAAGTCTCCAAGTGAAGAAAACTCTATGAACGATGAGAAGACCATTATCTCAAGCACGTCTCTCAAGATATGAAGTATGAAGTACATGCCAAATATCGGCCCGAGAAAGGTCTCAAATCGTGAACCAAGTTATGCCAAGATATGAAATTTTTTATATCCCGAGAAGCAGTTTTAAGAGATTTTGTCCTTTAGCTAACTATTGATCAAATCGTCCTACTTTGTTTTCAGCCTTAATAAATTATCGAAATAAGTCCAAAAATGCATCTTCATGATCATTCTAAGACAAAAATAAAATATAAGAGATACACCTAGGAATAAGGGAGTTTAAGCATTTAATTAAGCCATGTGTATAAGTGTTTGATTTACTAACTTATAATAACAATGATCTCGTTTTTAAGCTTAGTTTGGGGAACGTGAAACTTGAGGGTGATAAATCTTCGCAGCACCAAAGCCCTAATGTAAGTCCTTGATTTCTTTGCAAGTTATTTCCATCCTTTTGTTTACTTTAAAGTTTTAATTTCTCTTAGTATTTTAATTTTTGTTTAAGTTGTATTTTAATAAGGCCAAGGTTGATTAATTATGAGAAAAGTGTAAAATTGCTTTATCACTAAGCATTGCATGAGGGCATGACAATGGTTAAGTGTAGGGGATTTGATAGGTGTGTAAACACCCACCCCTTTTACCACTTAATTCTGGCTAAA
This sequence comes from Glebionis coronaria, assembly GCA_025667525.1. Lineage (NCBI taxonomy): Eukaryota > Viridiplantae > Streptophyta > Magnoliopsida > Asterales > Asteraceae > Glebionis > Glebionis coronaria. The sequence goes on from CM046880.1 coordinate 137,521,110, forward strand.
ACGAGACCAAAACACGTATTTAATATCATTTGTTTGGAATTATGCGTGGTTTTTGTGTTTATTGTGTTTTCAGGGCCAACCGGATGGATAATGGAGAAAACATGGGATTGCACGGGATTTATCGAACAAAAAGACTCAAGATAAAGTCTATTGTCCAAGAGATGCAAAAGATTTGAAGTCACTGGGCCTATTCGAAGATTTATCGATGAAAAGGACCAAAGATGGAAGATTTACATAAGTCGAAGAAACTCAAGTCTATTAAACGAAGAAATTAAAAGACGAGTTGAATTTAATCGACGACAAATCCCGAATCAAAATCGAAAACGTCAACTTTTCTGAAAAGACGAGAAGACAAGAAGAACGGGAGAAAGCCCACTCACCAACCAAAGGGAAGACCTATATAAAGGGTTCCCCTCACACACTTTGCATAGAGTTTTTTTAGTTTTTTAGTTTTTCTTCTCCCCACCTTTTTTCTCCCTTCTTGTTCGTAGCATCACCAACACCACTAGGGTGTTTGGTGATTTTGATCTTTGTTTTTCAAATCTTGTAATTTTAATCTTTGTTTTATCTTGTTCAACATTAATCATCAATACAAGTTCTTATTTAATCTTTCCATTTCATCTTGTTCATCATCCTCTTTTTATTCAAGTTCTTAAGTTCTTATTTGATTTATTTAATCTTTAAAAAGTTGTTGAATTTGTGTTTTTACTGATGGGATTTATTGCTTATGGTTATTAGATGATTTGTGGTTAATTTGGTAAAACCTTTTTGATTATTTAGTTTGATTTTGGATCAAAACGTTTCTCCCTGTTTTTCTGCTTAAGTTACTGTTCTTGAGTGTTTCCCAGACTTCCAGATGAACTAAAGTTCCGGATGAACACCAAAGTTCCGGATGAACAAGAAAGTTCCGAATGAATATGTTTTTGAAAAGTTCCGAATGAGTTTTGATGTTGAGTAAAACTACACCTTTAGGAAAAGGATGCAATTAAAAGTAGGGCAAGTGAGCACGACGATTTAGGAAAACCGTGTGTGAATGACCCAAATTAAGTTCGTTCTCAAGGAGGCTAGTGTGTTATGTGTGTAATGATTTGGATTAATTTGTGATTATATTTGAGAAAAGAAAAATAGAAAAGGGATTAGAGGAGGATGACGGTTATGAAGACGGATTAAACTAAGTCTAAAAAGGCCCTAAACAAGATTTTCAAGTTTGTAAACCTCAAAAATACTCTAATTAAGCTAAAAACTATTTTTCAAAAATTTTAAAACCAATTAAAACTATTTTTAAATAATTAAAACTCCTAAAATCAATTAAACCTTAAATTAATTATAACAAATAATTAAAAGACCTAAAAAATATTTGGAAAGTTGCAAAAATCCTAATTAAGTGTTTAGAACCTAGGAAAAATATAAAAACCTAGAAAATCAGACTTTTAATTTTTAATAATAAAATAATATTAAAATAATATTAAAAATCCAAAAATTATAAAAAATTCTAAAAACTTGCAAACTAGCTTAATTTAACCTAAATAACTCAGAAATGAAAGTAAAATTACCTAAATACCCCTATTGGACCTAGAAAATGGGCCAAACCCAAAACAGTCCCTTATTGGGCTTAATTAAGGCCCAATAAGAAAAAGTGCTCAAAATAAGCTCAAAAAGCACAGTTTAACTCAAAATTTGATTTTAAACAACTTTTTCCAAAGGCCCAAAAGCTGAAAATGTGAAATAAGCTAACTTATAATAAGCAGCTTATTCTTAATGGGCTTTTTGGCCCATTAAGCTATAAGCTGTTGCCATAAGCTAAAATTTAACACACAACCTTCTTTTGACCTAACAAAGACTTCTGTGAAAAGAAATTTCAAATAAGACCACTCAATAAGCCAGAAACAAGTCAACAACTTATTCATAAAACGACAAAATAGTCGTTTTTATGATCTAGACCACCTCAGAAGCTGATTCAAGTTGCAAAATGTTTCTTTTGACAAAACTAAGCTTAAAAACCAAAGAACTTTCAAATAAGCACACTCAATAAGCTGGAAAATCAAATAAGCACTTATCTTAAAAGTCAAACAAGTTGGTTTTCTAGTGAAAAGTCAAAGTCAAAGTCTGATAAGCTCCAGTTCACTTAAATGGGTCAAACAATGAAGATCTATTACAAAAAATAAGTTGTTGCAAGTCAGAATAAGCTAGAATAGCTTATTGATAAGCTGATGATAAAATTGCACTAGCAGGGGCTAGTTTTGGATGTTGAGCAGTGGGAACTTTTCCCACTGCTTGACTATTTTGACTTGTTGTCTTTAGTGACTTTTTCTTGGATTCAGTTTTCACAAAGGCACCCAATTGATCTTTGGATCAAGAGGAGTCAATAACAAGCAAAAAAACACAATCACAAACAGCCAATTGATACAGTTTAATCAATTTATCACCAGATATAGCACAGACATGAACAATGAGCAGTTTAGCATTCAAGAGCAGTTTTAGCACAAATCAGCCAACTAAATTCAACCAAATGCACACACAAGCTATAATAAACTCCAATAAGCAAGTCTAAACAGGTTTCATGCACTGGTTCAAAGAATTAAGCAAGATCCAAGCTATCAAAGTTACTGATGAACACTACACATGCAGATTTCTACTTTTTGCTGATGTATTTGACACACAAGCCAATTTCAACACCTTAAATCTTTCAAACAGGTTATGTTAACTTTGTTTAAACCACTTTTATCCCTAAGCATGCATACACACTAAGTGTTCCCAAAATCCTAGGTCAAAACAAGCAGAAACAAGGTCTTAATAGCAGATTGATCAATTCAAGTGTTCAAACCCAATAACTTGCAGCAAAACACTCTCAAACAAAGTTATATCAGATACAAAGCATAAACAACACTTTCCCTTAACACAAAATCAGATTACAAGCATAAATCAGTAGACCCAAACACCCCTTTAACTTTTTCAAATCAAGATTTTCAAAAGCAAAACAAGTTTTCAGGCCAACCAAGCATCAATTAACACTATAACAAGTCTAAATAACAAATTCAAGCAAGAACAAGCCACAAAATTCACAAGAACAACAGTTTCATACAAATATCACCAAAAATCACTTTTTAAGCAGATTTGGAGATTAAGTAAGCAAACCTCATGGATGTACATCCACACCCACGAATTTTGAGCTTATGTGCTAGCAAGAACAAGCACAAGCTTCCACAAAAGCCTGCTAAGATTCAACAAGGGTTAAGCACAATAACATGAAAAATCAGAAACTTGGAAAAATCTTAATTGAAGCAAACTTGTTACCCCACACTTGATTATCCCCAAGTTATAAGCCTCACCACACCTTAACCAACTCAGTTAGGATGCTATGATCAGCCCTATAGCCCAAGAATTCCAAGATTGGGACAAGACTTAGCAAAATATCAAGAAAATGAGGAAAATATGCAAACTTGTGCACACTCCTCTTTTGAAAACAGGTTTTAAACTTCAAAAGCAGTAAAATAAGAACATAAACAACAGAATAAAGATGGCACTTGGTCTTTCTTCAAATCACTTAACTCAAATTCATTAAACTGAAAAAGGATTTACAAGTGTTTGAACAAAGGAAAAACCAAAAGCAGGAACAAATGAAATGAACTAGACCCTTTATATAGAGGGTGTACAAGGTCCTAGCAAGCTGCAAAACGTGTAAACCCTAATGCTAAAGTCCCAAAAATGCCCTTGAGGTCTTTGTCTTCTTTGGAGAATCATGTGACTTTTCTTGTTGTGTAGTGGTAGCTGGCATGTGTGAGAGCATCCAAGGGTGTATATGCAGCTTAGAAAGTAAGCATGTATCTCAAACGTTGGATTGCTGCCACCTTTTTGGCAGTATGCATGGGTGTGGAGCAGGGCAGACACAAGGAGACAAAAGGGGTGGTGAGGTGTCAAGTTTTAAGGTTGGGTTGTGATTATAGGACCCTTAATCACAAATCTGCACATTATGGGAGTTTAATTGTTGGTAATTAGCAAATGCCCAATTTGTGCCAAGAACACCAAGAACATGTTTTTAATCCGTTTGGTTTTTAAATTGGGTGTTTAGCGCCAGTTTAAACTAATCTGTTAGGATTAGTTTAATAAATAAATGTGAGTGGATGGTGAGGTGGAAGCAGGGAACAATGTGATTGGTGGAGAGGAGATAGTGGGGCACGTGTCACCAGCTGGTTGGTCTAGGTAAGTTTCCTGTCTGGCCCCTTTTGGTCCCTTATTTCCTTTCTTCTTGTCATTTGCAATCAAAACTCTGTCAGCGCCCATTTAAGCCTTATCAACTTTGGACTTTTTGCATTTTTGGCCCATAAACTTTTGTAAAGTGAATTCAAGGGTATTTCTTGCCATAATTGAATTCTTCAAGGGCTGGTTTGGTATTTTCTTCAATAATAATGGTCTAGGCTTGTATAATTGTCATTTTGGAGGACTGAATTTGCCAAGTCTTGATAAATGAGGGACCATTTTTGCCAATTGTTGAAAGTTGAAGGTCCTTTTTGTAATTTTGGATTTTTCAAAGGACCAAACTTGTCATTTCTTGTACTTTGAAGGACTTCATGATATATTTGACTTTGTGGATGATATTGGTTGACAATTTAGCTTTGTTGAGGGGCTAAACTTGCCAATTCTTCAAAGTTAAGGGCCCTTTTGGTAATTTTGACAAACTTTAGGGACCAAACTTGTAATTATGGGGATACAAGGGTATAAAGTGTCAATTCTTCATAATTGGAGGACCCTTCTTCATAATTCTTCAAATCTTCAAGGGTTGATCTTGGGAAAGTCTTCACTAGGGCTTGGTTCATTGTGCGGCTTCGTTTCCCGTGTTCGTTTTTGCATGATTCTTGTGATCTTTTGTCATTATCTCAATATCCGTACCTAAAATACACAAGCAACAAACACAAGCATATATTTGGGTATTTTGATGATATTTAATGCATTTTAAGCCCTATTTGGAAGATGAGACTATGTATAAAAGCAGTCTCATCACTCCCCCATACTAAACCATTGCCGTGCCCTCACGCAATGCTAGAATAAAGTATCAAAGCATCTCCAAAATTTAATTTTATGACTTTATTTGAATGATAAACTAGCTACACTACTACTATTACTACTACTACTACATGTGTTATAGACATAATGTATGATTTTCATCGCAAAATGGGACGTTTAGGTTCATAGAACAAGAACACGTGAATGCTTCGTTAGAAATAATTTCATCGTCCTCGATTTTCACTCCAATTCCATGCTAAGCGTGCAACGAGATCATTGTCATTATAAGTTAGTAATGCTAACACTACTCATATGCCCTAATCACGTACTTATTCTCCCATTATTCCTAAGTTGTATCTCTTATATTTTATGATGTCTTGAATGTTTCACGAGGATACATTGTTTGACTTATGCGATAATAGAGATTTAGGTCTAAAAATAGAGTCCTAACGGTGTAACTAAGACCATCAAATCAATAACCCCTCCTAATAGACGACGATGTTAAAAAATTAAGTTGACAAGAAGAATCGATAAACACGGTTTTATAACGGTTTTGAACATGAGACTTATTACCAAGACTTTTATACGCCCCCTAACGGAAGGACCTTATTATCTTTGGTTTACCTCCATCTTTTATTCAACTTCGCCATGAAGCTTTTATTATGACTTTGGTCTTGCCTTGCCTTTTATTATCCGCCTCATCGGTGGTTTTATTAGCCAAAGACGTATATCCTCACGCTAAGGCGAATTTTGGATCTTTAAAGCATCGAAGATTAAGGCTTGATTCACTTTCAATTTTGCATAGATTTTTCGGCCTTGTGAGGCTTCAAATTGTTTGCTTGATTTAGGTGAGCACTTGAAATCTTATTATTAGGTGAAGCTTTCGATTATTAGGGTGCCAATACTTCAAAACCGTGACGCTGGCGATACCTTAATGTCTTCCCAATTTAATTACACGGAAGCTACTAGAAAAGACTAGAAACCCAACAATCCTAACTAAACCGCTAAGTCAATATTTATTAAGCAAAAATATTTACATGCGAAGGGAGAATAAGCAAACAACGAGAACACATGAGTTTTTGAAAGAATACGAGTACTCTACGTTTAGCATAGTAACTTATAATTAACTCTATCATTTCTCGTCCTCATTTAAGAGACTTAGCCTAATGTGTAGTTAAGGAACCAAAGCTAAGTGCTCAACACGCACGGTCGAGTCAAAAATTACTCTTATTATCGCCATCGGAAAATCTACATTCGTGTCTTCAAACACTTATAAAACATAAGAAAAATTTTAAATTTGGCCATTTTTAGCCTTATTTTGCAAGAAAATGATAAACAAAACGATAAACTTTGGAAAGCGTGAAGGTTTGGCAAGGCAAGTATCTATTCACCCTATCATTTCTCGTCCTCATTTAAGAGACTTAGCCTAATGTGTAGTTAAGGAACCAAAGCTAAGTGCTCAACACGCACGGTCGAGTCAAAAATTACTCTTATTCTCGCCATCGGAAAATCTACATTCGTGTCTTCAAACACTTATAAAACATAAGAAAAATTTTAAATTTGGCCATTTTTAGCCTTATTTTGCAAGAAAATGATAAACAAAACGATAAACTTTGGAAAGCGTGAAGGTTTGGCAAGGCAAGTATCTATTCACCCCCCCATACTAAAGTTAAACATTGTCCTCAATGTTTCGAGTCTAGGGGTGCAAACACCCCCATACTAGAGACGTAGTCGAATGGCTAATCTAGCATGGAAAGGGTGTAACCATTAAGTAATAGCCGTTTATGAAGTGTGCTAAAAAACCTAAGGTTAGAACATCAAAAGGATATATCATGGATATTGAGAAATGTCTCCAAAGCAAATGATCGAGTGCTCCCATAAACGAACACGAGAGGCTCCAATCGTGAAGATCATGATCTAAAAACCACATATCACAAACAACCACGGAACAAAGGTTGGAAGGGCACGAATCCCCACACGTAAGCTACATTAGACTAAGAAAGCGATAATATGTACATAGGATAAGCATGGGACTCCCCCACGAGGCTCCTCGTTTTTGATTACCGAGTCATGAGCTCGACTCGATCCCCTCAATACTAATTATCATTGGGGAAGGTGACTTGGTCGAGGTAGTTCAAGGATGGAACTTCCCCACCAAAGTAGTGCTTCAACCTATGTCCATTCACCTTGAAGTTAGGACCATCATCTTGAGCTAGCTCGATGGTCCCATACGGAAACACTTGAGTCACGGTGAATGGACCGGACCAACGGGATTTCAATTTACCGGAAAATATTTTCAATCTTGAATTAAAAAGTAAAACTTGATCCCCAATGTTAAAAACCCGGTTTTTAATTTTAGAATCATGCAACTTTTTAGTTTTCTCTTTGTAAATTAATGAATTTTCATAAGCAATGTCTCTCAATTCATCCAATTCATTTAATTGCATTTTCCGGTGTTTTCCTGCGGTCTCCATATCATCATTACAATGCTTTAGGGCCCAATAAGCCTTGTGTTCTAACTCGATAGGCAAATGACAATTCTTTCCATACACAAGCTTATAGGGAGTGCACCCAATGGGCGTCTTATAAGCGGTCCTAAAGGCCCATAAATCATCGTCTAACTTATCCGACCAAGATTGTCGGTTTTCCCCCACGGATCTCTCCAAGATCCTCTTCAATGCTCGGTTTGAAACCTCGACGTGCCCACTCGTTTGTGGGTGATAAGCCGTAGAAAGACGATGTGTAACCCCATATTTCCTTAAGACTCTTTCGAATTGGTCATTACAAAAATGGGTTCCACGATCGCTTATGATCGCACGAGGGGTTCCAAACCTAGCAAACAAACTTTTCAAGAACTTGACTACCACACGAGCATCATTGGTGGGCAAGGCCTTTGCCTCCACCCACTTAGATAGGTAGTCAACCGCAACAAGGATGTACTTATTACCACGAGATGATGGGAACGGCCCCATAAAGTCTATACCCCAAACGTCAAAGATCTCACATACTTGAATGATATTTTGTGGCATTTCATCTTTTTGTGAGGCTTTTCCTTGTCGTTGGCATGAATCACAAGACTTCACAAGGATTTGTGCATCTCGGTAAATAGTAGGCCAAAAGAAGCCGGCATCAAACACCTTCTTAGCCGTGAGATTAGCACTGTGGTGACCACCCGTGGGTCCCTCATGGCAAGCTCTAAGGATGTTAGAAGCTTCGGTGCCAAATACACAACGTCGGATGATTTGATCCGCACAAGTTCGAAACAAGTAAGGGTCGTTCCAAAAGTAGAACTTGACGTCACGAAAGAATTTTCGTTTTTCTTGAGTCGTCATACCCTTAACGATGAAGTTACCCGCATGGTAATTTGCAAAATCCGCAAACCATGGGGTAGAAGAATCAAGCTTGGAATTCACTAAACCAAGTGTCTCGAGCGGAAATGTTTCGGTGATTTCCTTGGGCTCGTAAACACTTTGGTGAGGATCTTCCAAACGAGAGAGATGATCGGCCGCTAGATTCTCGGCTCCTTTTTTGTCAACAATGGTGTGATCAAATTCTTGAAGGAGGAGAATCCAACGAAGTAATCTCGGCTTTGCATCTTGTTTAGCCATGAGATACTTGATAGCCGAATGGTCCGTATACACTATGCATTTTGTCAAGACGAGATAAGGTCGGAATTTCTCAAATGCATACACCACGGCAAGGAACTCCTTTTCCGTTGTAGTGTATTTAAGTTGAGCCTCGGTCATCGTCTTGCTAGCATAGTGGATAGGCAAGAAGTGCTTTTCATGACGTTGCCCCAAAACGGCCCCAATAGCGTAATCACTTGCATCACACATAAGTTCAAAGGGGAGGTTCCAATTTGGAGCAACAAGAATGGGAGCTTCGGTAAGTTTCCTCTTAAGGATCTCAAAGGCTCGTACACAATCTTCGTCAAAGACAAAACGTGCCTCTTTTTCAAGAAGATGTGTAATGGGTCGAGAAATCTTTGAGAAATCCTTGATGAATCGTCGATAAAAGCCCGCGTGGCCTAGGAAACTCCTAACTCCCTTGACGGTTTTGGGATGAGGTAATTTGGCGATGACGTCTACCTTAGCTTGATCTACCTCAATCCCCGCTTTCGAGACCTTGTGCCCTAAGACGATTCCACTCTTAACCATAAAATGACACTTTTCCCAATTGAGCACAAGGTTGGTTTCCTCACAACGTTTTAACATTCTCTCAAGGTTCGACAAACACGAAGTAAAGGAATCACCAAACACGGAAAAGTCATCCATGAAGACTTCTATCGTCTTCTCGATCATATCATGAAAAATAGCCATCATGCATCGTTGAAAAGTTCCCGGTACATTGCAAAGTCCGAATGGCATTCTACGATAGGCAAACGTTCCATATGGACACGTGAACGTAGTTTTTTCTTGATCACGAGGATCGATGGGAATTTGGAAGTAACCGGAAAAACCATCTAAAAAGCAATAGAAATCGTTTCCCGCAAGACGCTCCAACATTTGGTCCATGAAGGGCAAGGGAAAATGGTCTTTTCGAGTGGCTTCATTCAACTTTCGATAGTCAATGCACACTCTCCATCCGGTCACGAGTCTAGTGGGAATCAACTCGTTGGCATCGTTTGGCACAACGGTCATCCCTCCCTTTTTAGGGACACAATGAATAGGACTCACCCAAGGGCTATCGGAAATAGGGTAAATCATTCCCGCGTCAAGAAGTTTAAGGACCTCCTTTTTGATGACGTCGTGAATTTTGGGGTTCACCCTCCTTTGACTTTGGATTGTTGGCTTGAAATCCTCCTCCATTAATATTTTGTGTGTACAAAATTTGGGATCGATTCCCTTAATGTCGGATAACTTCCACGCAATCGCCCCTTTGTGATACTTAAGAACATCGACAAGTGCGGTTTTTTCATCATTCGAAAGTTCCTTCGCAATAATAACCGGCAACTTGTCGTCCTCCTCCAAATAGACATACTCGAGGTGAGGAGGTAAATCTTTCAACTCGAGAATAGGTGGTTCCTCAAGTGAAGATTTAGGTTCGATACTCATAACCTCCTCGGGTGGAGGAAATGGGAAATCGTTAAGAAAATCCTTGATAATCGAGAAGTCCTCATCGTTGTCGAGGTCTTCGTCACAAGTACGTGGAACATCGCATTCTTCCAACGTAAAACCACCACCTTCAAAAGGAGTGAAGGTTGGTGTCGAGTTATCAAGAATTGGATCCAACATAGTGGGATTGCCACTAGTTTCTTCATCACCAAAACCTAGAACTTCTTGTGAAAATTCCTCGCAAACCACGTCAATCATATCAACGAGGTTTATGGTTGCAACGGAATAAACATGAGAAATTTGAGAGTTTTGAGTTGCGTTTATAACAAGTTCCTCGTCGTTGAAACGTAAGGTGATCTTTCTAGCATGCACATCGATCAAAGCCATAGACGTATCTAAAAACGAACGACCTAAAATGAGAGGAACTTGAGGATCCGTGGGGATGTCAACAACAATGAAGTCTACGGGATAGTAGAACTTCCCCACTTTCACAAAAACGTCTTCCGCCAAACCACATGCAAGAATCGTGGAATGATCGGCCAACTCGATAGACATTCGTGAAGGAGTAAGATTAGGAAGATTGAGCGACTTGTAGATTGCAAGTGGCATCAAGTTAATGCTAGCACCAAGATCGGCCAAGGCGAAGCATTCTTCCATGTCTTGGATTGCACAAGGGATCAAAAATTTACCGGGATCACCGACTTTTTGAGGTATGCGATTAAGATAAACCGACGAACAACTAGACTTTTGTTGTAATTTCTCCTTGTTGTTCAACATACTCTTAAAGTTAGCGGCAAATCGAGGCATCATGACTAAGGCATCGGCGAAACTCACATTAAAGTGCAAATCACGAAACATTTTCATAAAAAGCTCAAATTGATAGTTGTCGCGCTCTTGACGTTTCTCCTTCCTAAGTCTCGATGGATAGGGCAAAGGTGGTGTGGGTTGAGGCATAGCAGGCATAGCCTTTGGAATCTCGGGTTCCAATGATGGTAATGGGTCAACCGTAGGTGTGGTATGAGCGGTACTTCGTGGGATTGGGACATGCTCCTTTTGGACCACCACCTCGGGTTCTTCCTCAATTGCTTCCTCCGTAGGAGCAATTGGTTGAGGAATCGGCTCCTTAAGTGTCTTACCACTACGTGTGGTAATCACTTTCATCTCACCCTTAGGGTTGGATATTGTGTTACTAGGAAGACCACTTGACGACGGTTTACACATTATTGCCTCAAACATAGACAAGATTTTATCTTCAAAATTAGATTGCCTCAATACGGCTTCGGTTTGCCTTTTCTCGGCCTTAAGCATCTCTTGTTTAATCTCATTTTGCCCTTGTTCCATTTTTTGTTGGTTTTGTTGCAACCTAGTGACATTTCCTTCCATCTTGTTGGTGTGGATTTTAATTTCATTAGCTAACTCATTTTTCAACTCTTTCTTCAAGTCGTTTTTGAACTCGGATCTTAGGCTAATTATTTCTCTTTGAATGTTGTCAAACCTAGCATCATTACCACTAGCATATTCAACAAACTCACTTGGAAGATCTTTCAATGTTTGAAAACTCTTGTTGTTATTTTGAAAATCATTTTTGTTTGAAACTTGATTATTAGCCCCTTGATTCCCATAATTTCCCTTGTTATAATTGTTCTTAAAACCAACTTGATTGTTGCGATAGTTGTTAGCATTTTGATTTGATCCAAAACCCGGTGGAGTCATTTGATTAGAGCGGGAAACTTGACCGTTTTGGTTGTAATTTCCCGTGGCCGCAAAGGCACTCGAAGTGTTACCACCGTTGGTAATGCACTCGGAGAAATCATGACCTCCACCACAATACATGCAAGAAACCTCAACCGCTTTAACCGTAGCGGGAGCACTTGGTTCACCAACTTTAAACTCAATCCAAAGTCCTTTCAACTTATCAAATATCTTGTTTTCCAAATTCGCCTCAATTTGGCAAGCATCGATGGTATTAGACAAAGAAGGTGAAGCCGAAGACGAAGCCTTACGAACACTAGACGTGCTACGAGGACTATACACCTTAGATCTATTTTCAATAATCACCAAAGCTTCCTCAACCGTTTTACACAAAAACTTACCACCCGCGGCGGCATTCAAATAATCCCTTTCATGATCATTAAGTCCATTGTAAAACGTGTCAATTTGATGCAAATCGGAAAAACCGTGATGAGGACATTCATGTAACATTTCCTTAAACCTATTCCAAGCCGTTGAAAAACTTTCATTAAATTCTTGTGAAAACTTTGAAATCTCGTTTTTCAAGTGCGTAGTCTTAGAGGGCGGAAAAAATTGGTTCACAAACTTAGACACGAGATCCTTCCACGTCAATATAGAATTGGGTGGCTCTTTCTCTAACCAAATTTTTGCGGGCCCCGCTAAGGAATACGGAAAAAGCATCATCTTAATCGAGTCGTTAGACACATCCTTAAACTTGCAAGTAGCGGTAAGACGATTGAATTGGCGGATATGGTTGTGAGGATTGTCCTTCTCATCACCACAGAATTTGTTGTTTTGAATCATGGACAACAAACCCGTCTTAACCTCAAAATTCTCCGCAAGGATAGCGGGAATCACAATAGCCTCTCCATAACCCTCGGTGGGTGCTTGAAGTAACTCCATCATAGTTCGATTCGCCATGGTTGGTGCTTCTCTTACAATGGGTTCGTCAATAGGAGACTCCTCACTAGAATTGTTTGGAGTGATAGATTTGTTTTTTCGTTTACGAGCACGTCTTGCTTGATTTCGAGTTAGCATAAACGTCACGTACAATGGGGGGATGAGCAAAGAAGATTCTTTTTGGTGTTTTGTATTTTTTTCAGTTTTTTTTTTTTTTTTTTTTGTGGTTTTTGATTGTATTAACTTTTTTGGAACTTGGTGAAATGTATTAAGTAGACAAAAAGTCCACAAATCTCCTCACTTAATCAAATCTCTTGATTAAAAAGGCCTCAAGGAATGAAAACGAACACGTGGAGTGAACGCCTTTGATGACTTTAGAACGATGGTGGAACACCAAATCGTTCAAGAGGGTTTAATCAAATTGAAACCAAGAAAATATATATGATACTTAGTAATACTTTGGGCGGCAAAACCCTCGATTCACTCTCACAATCAAATACTCACAAGCAAGCGGGGAAACGAGGCGGCGCGAAGCACTTAAGAGCCTTTTTCCTTAGGATATATTTTATAATATCCGCCTTATACCCACCTTATAGTTTGTATTTTCAAGATTAAGCTTCACGAAAGTATTTATCTATTTTTGCCTTTTTCTTTGGTTTGAGATTCGAATACAATGATTGGGTAATGACCTCCCAAGTCAAGGTTGTGATTGCTCACGTATTTGGAGTACTTGTGTATTTATTGTTCTACGTATACAATATAGTAATAATATTCACACAAAAACCGAAAAACGATAATACGTATTAGTAGAGTGCTGCTAATACAAATACTAATTATGGTTAGTATAAAAACAACAATGCCAAATCAAAACACAACACGCCTCCCCGGCAGCGGCGCCAAAATGATGTTGAGTAAAACTACACCTTTAGGAAAAGGATGCAATTAAAAGTAGCGCAAGTGAGCACGACGATTTAGGAAAACCGTGTGTGAATGACCCAAATTAAGTTCGTTCTCAAGGAGGCTAGTGTTTTATGTGTGTAATGATTTGGATTAATTTGTGATTATATTTGAGAAAAGAAAAATAGAAAAGGGATTAGAGGAGGATGACGGTTATGAAGACGGATTAAACTAAGTCTAAAAAGGCGTACACGTAAAGTCGTAAAAACCACCAAAATTAAAATTAATTCCTAAAAATTTCTAAAAATTACCAAAAATCCCTAATAATATTCTAAGAGTTTACAAAAAATCAAAACTTGCAAAAACCTTTTAATTAATTAGATAATGACTTTTTAATGCTAATTAAAGCCCTAAAAATCAAAATTAATTATTAAAAAGCCCTAAACAAGATTTTCAAGTTTGTAAACCTCAAAAATACTCTAATTAAGCTAAAAACTATTTTTCAAAAATTTTAAAACCAATTAAAACTATTTTTAAATAATTAAAAACTCCTAAAATCAATTAAACCTTAAATTAATTATGACAAATAATTAAAAGACCTAAAAAATATTTGGAAAGTTGCAAAAATCCTAATTAAGTGTTTAGAACCTAGGAAAAATATAAAAACCTAGAAAATCAGACTTTTAATTTTTAATAATAAAATAATATTAAAATAATATTAAAAATCCAAAAATTATAAAAAATTCTAAAAACTTGCAAACTAGCTTAATTTAACCTAAATAACTCAGAAATGAAAGTAAAATTACCTAAATACCCCTATTGGGCCTAGAAAATGGGCCAAACCCAAAACAGTCCCTTATTGGGCTTAATTAAGGCCCAATAAGAAAAAGTGCTCAAAATAAGCTCAAAAAGCACAGTTTGACTCAAAATTTGATTTTAAACAACTTTTTCCAAAGGCCCAAAAGCTGAAAATGTGAAATAAGCTAACTTATAATAAGCAGCTTATTCTTAATGGGCTTTTTGGCCCATTAAGCTATAAGCTGTTGCCATAAGCTAAAATTTAACACACAGCCTTCTTTTGACCTAACAAAGACTTCTGTAAAAAGAAATTTCAAATAAGACCACTCAATAAGCCAGAAACAAGTCAACAACTTATTCACAAAACGACAAAATAGTCGTTTTTATGATCTAGACCACCTCAGAAGCTGATTCAAGTTGCAAAATGTTTCTTTTGACAAAACTAAGCTTAAAAACCAAAGAACTTTCAAATAAGCACACTCAATAAGCTGGAAAATCAAATAAGCACTTATCTTAAAAGTCAAACAAGTTGGTTTTCTAGTGAAAAGTCAAAGTCAAAGTCTGATAAGCTCTAGTTCACTTAAATGGGTCAAACAATGAAGATCTATTAAAAAAAATAAGTTGTTGCAAGTCAGAATAAGCTAGAATAGCTTATTGATAAGCTGATGATAAAATTGCACTAGCAGGGGCTAGTTTTGGATGTTGAGCAGTGGGAACTTTTCCCACTGCTTGACTATTTTGACTTGTTGTCTTTAGTGACTTTTTCTTGGATTCAGTTTTCACAAAGGCACCCAATTGATCTTTGGATCAAGAGGAGTCAATAACAAGCAAAATAACACAATCACAAATAGCCAATTGATACAGTTTAATCAATTTATCACCAGATATAGCACAGACATGAACAATGAGCAGTTTAGCATTCAAGAGCAGTTTTAGCACAAATCAGCCAACTAAATTCAACCAAATGCACACACAAGCTATAATAAACTCCAATAAGCAAGTCTAAACAGGTTTCATGCACTGGTTCAAAGAATTAAGCAAGATCCAAGCTATCAAAGTTACTGATGAACACTACAGATGCAGATTTCTACTTTTTGCTGATGTATTTGACACACAAGCCAATTTCAACACCTTAAATCTTTCAAACAGGTTATGTTAACTTTGTTTAAACCACTTTTATCCCTAAGCATGCATACACACTAAGTGTTCCCAAAATCCTAGGTCAAAACAAGCAGAAACAAGGTCTTAATAGCAGATTGATCAATTCAAGTGTTCAAACCCAATAACTTGCAGCAAAACACTCTCAAACAAAGTTATATCAGATACAAAGCATAAACAACACTTTCCCTTAACACAAAATCAGATTACAAGCATAAATCAGTAGACCCAAACACCCCTTTAACTTTTTCAAATCAAGATTTTCAAAAGCAAAACAAGTTTTCAGGCCAACCAAGCATCAATTAACACTATAACAAGTCTAAATAACAGATTCAAGCAAGAACAAGCCACAAAATTCACAAGAACAACAGTTTCATACAAATATCACCAAAAATCACTTTTTAAGCAGATTTGGAGATTAAGTAAGCAAACCTCATGGATGTACATCCACACCCACGAATTTTGAGCTTATGTGCTAGCAAGAACAAGCACAAGCTTCCACAAAAGCCTGCTAAGATTCAACAAGGGTTAAGCACAATAACATGAAAAATCAGAAACTTGGAAAAATCTTGATTGATGCAAACTTGTTACCCCACACTTGATTATCCCCAAGTTATAAGCCTCACCACACCTTAACCAACTCAGTTAGGATGCTATGATCAGCCCTATAGCCCAAGAATTCCAAGATTGGGACAAGACTTAGCAAAATATCAAGAAAATGAGGAAAATATGCAAACTTGTGCACACTCCTCTTTTGAAAACAGGTTTTAAACTTCAAAAGCAGTAAACTAAGAACATAAACAACAGAATAAAGATGGCACTTGGTCTTTCTTCAAATCACTTAACTCAAATTCATTAAACTGAAAAAGGATTTACAAGTGTTTGAACAAAGGAAAAACCAAAAGCAGGAACAAATGAAATGAACTAGACCCTTTATATAGAGGGTGTACAAGGTCCTAGCAAGCTGCAAAACGTGTAAACCCTAATGCTAAAGTCCCAAAAATGCCCTTGAGGTCTTTGTCTTCTTTGGAGAATCATGTGACTTTTCTTGTTGTGTAGTGGTAGCTGGCATGTGTGAGAGCATCCAAGGGTGTATATGCAGCTTAGAAAGTAAGCATGTATCTCAAACGTTGGATTGCTGACACCTTTTTGGCAGTATGCATGGGTGTGGAGCAGGGCAGACACAAGGAGACAAAAGGGGTGGTGAGGTGTCAAGTTTTAAGGTTGGGTTGTGATTATAGGTCCCTTAATCACAAATCTGCACATTATGGGAGTTTAATTGTTGGTAATTAGCAAATGCCCAATTTGTGCCAAGAACACCAAGAACATGTTTTTAATCCGTTTGGTTTTTAAATTGGGTGTTTTGCGCCAGTTTAAACTAATCTGTTAGGATTAGTTTAATAAATAAATGTGAGTGGATGGTGAGGTGGAAGCAGGGAGCAATGTGATTGGTGGAGAGGAGATAGTGGGGCACGTGTCACCAGCTGGTTGGTCTAGGTAAGTTTCCTGTCTGGCCCCTTTTGGTCCCTTATTTCCTTTCTTCTTGTCATTTGCAATCAAAACTCTGTCAGCGCCCATTTAAGCCTTATCAACTTTGGACTTTTTGCATTTTTGGCCCATAAACTTTTGTAAAGTGAATTCAGGGGTATTTCTTGCCATAATTGAATTCTTCAAGGGCTGGTTTGGTATTTTCTTCAATAATAATGGTCTAGGCTTGTATAATTGTCATTTTGGAGGACTGAATTTGCCAAGTCTTAATAAATGAGGGACCATTTTTGCCAATTGTTGAAAGTTGAAGGTCCTTTTTGTAATTTTGGATTTTTCAAAGGACCAAACTTGTCATTTCTTGTACTTTGAAGGACTTAATGATATATTTGACTTTGTGGATGATATTGGTTGACAATTTAGCTTTGTTGAGGGGCTAAACTTGCCAATTCTTCAAAGTTAAGGGCCCTTTTGGTAATTTTGACAAACTTTAGGGACCAAACTTGTAATTATGAGGATAAAAGGGTATAAAGTGTCAATTCTTCATAATTGGAGGACCCTTCTTCATAATTCTTCAAATCTTCAAGGGTTGATCTTGGGAAAGTCTTCACTAGGGCTTGGTTCATTGTGCGACTTCGTTTCCCGTGTTCGTTTTTGCATGATTCTTGTGATCTTTTGTCATTATCTCAATATCCGTACCTAAAATACACAAGCAACAAACACAAGCATATATTTGGGTATTTTGATGATATTTAATGCATTTTAAGCCCTATTTGGAAGATGAGACTATGTATAAAAGCAGTCTCATCAAGTTTCCTTTCAAAAAGTTCCGAGTCAGTTAGAAAGTTCCGAATGAGCTAAAAGTTCCGGATGAACAAATCTTCCGAATGAACTAAAAGTTCCGCATGAATGTTTGTTTTTGAAGTTCCGAATCAATTTAAGTTTAAAAGTTCCGAATGAGTTTTATTCCCAAATCTTCCGAATAAACTTCCGGACGAACTTCTGGATCAACAACTTCCGAACGAAGTTCCGGATCAACTTCCGAACCAATCTTCCGAGTAAAGTTCCGACTCAAAGTTCCGGGTGAAGGTTCCGAACGAAGTTCCGGATCAATAGTTCCGAATCAAGGTCAAAGTTCCGAATCAATTTTCTTTCAATCTTACTTACTGTTTCTTTTTGTATATGTCTTAATATTTCTCATTGTTTCTTTATTTTATATTCTAAGTTTAAGTTTAATTTTAATTCCAGTATTTTAATTCAAGTTTTTATTAATTGTCATTAATTTAGTTTAATTGTTTTTTATTTAAGTTTTCATTTTAATACATTTAAACTTTTTAGTAGATTAGGAAACTAAACCCCCCTTTTTTAGTAACCAAGAACAATCATTCCACTTAGAACCAAGATAAATTCGAGAGGACTCAGAGACATAAATTGAACCCATAGAAAATCAATGCATTAATACTTAGCCTATTAAATCAAAGTTTTGGGTTTTCGAGTCATCTATAGGATCTTGCAAATTCTTAGACTTTTTCAAGTTTAGAAATCGAATATTAAAGTTCCCTTGATAAACGACTCTCTAGGATCAATTATAGGAACTTGCGAAAAGTTCTTGTTCTTAACCCGTGAGAGTTAAGACTTTCGCGTTTTAAAACTCCCTATATAAAAGCCTAGCAAAACTTGACTTAAACACGTTAAGGATACTAGCTAGAGTAAACTTAGATAAGTAAACTCGGGTTGAGTCAAAATGTTCACGACTAAGAAAAATTTAAAACCACTTTATTGAAAATTTATTCTAGCAAGGAAAGAAAATAACCATAACAAAGGAAAATACAACTATACAACTATGCCAAAATAGATTAAAAATTTGAAAAATGTCGAAAAATCAAATTTTCCGGTTAAAATGAGGGCAAATTCATGGAAAAGACCACTTACTTCGATAGAAGTCCCCCCTACACTTGATATAAACATTGTCCTCAATGTTTAAGCATGTGGGAGTAAACTCCCCTACACTTATGACATTGTGCACTTTGTTTAAATCTTGCTAAGGAAAGGACAACTATAGTGATTTCAATGTGAACATATAAGATATGAAATATTGAATCACAAGAGTTTAGAATAGAACCGGGAAGATGGGAACACGGGATCACGGTTCGTAAAATGTCATCAAGGGGTTCTTTGAAGTTTGAATCCCTGTAGAGAATAAGAAACAAGACAACAAACACATATGGGGCTCCCCCCTACACTTATTATGAAAGCAGTAAAGGAGAGATCACGGGTTGCCTCCCGAGAAGCGCATGTTTTTGTTCACCGAGTCACGAGCCTGACTCGACCCAAAATTAGTTCATGGAAAACGTGGTGAGGGATGGAATCATCTCATGAGAGATGTCCTCACCAAAGTACAGCTTCAAACGCTGGCCATTCACCTTGAAATTTGGCCCATTTGGCTGAGAAAGCTCAATGGTGCCATATGGGAAGACTTTAGCGACGGTGAATGGACCAGACCAGCGGCTCTTCAACTTGCCCGAGAAGATCTTCAACCGAGAGTTAAAAAGTAAGACTTGATCACCAACGTGGAACTCTCGGTTCTTAATTCTTGCATCATGGATGATCTTGGTCTTCTCTTTGTAGATCAGTGAGTTCTCGTAAGCTTCATTCCTCAGTTCATTAAGCTCGTTGAGTTGAATCTTGCGGAGATTACCGGCTTTGTTGATGTCGAAGTTAGCCCACTTCAAGGCCCAGTATGCCTTATGTTCCAGCTCGATGGGGAGGTGGCATGCTTTCCCGTACACAAGACGATAAGGTGTACAACCAATCGAGGTCTTATAAGCAGTACGGAAAGCCCACAAAGCATCATCTAACTTATCGGCCCACGCGGCGCGATGCTCTCCCACAGTACGCTCCAGAATTCTCTTCAATCCACGGTTGGAAATCTTGTCTTGACCATTGGTTTGAGGATGATAAGCGGTGGAAAGACGATGATTAACACCATACTTAGCCATGACTCTTGCAAATTGATCATTGCAAAAATGAGTCCCGCGGTCACTGATTATAGCACGAGGAACACCGAATCGAGCAAAAAGTTGCTTCAAAAAGTTCACAACCACCCTCGCATCGTTAGTAGGGAGAGCCTTAGCATCAACCCATTTAGAAACGTAGTCAACGGCGACGAGGATGTACTTGTTCCCTTTGGATGATGGAAATTGCCCCATAAAGTCGATGCCCCATACATCAAAGATTTCACATTCTTGTATGAAATTTTTAGGCATCTCGTCTTTATGTGTGATCTTGCCTTGTCTTTGGCAAGCATCACAATGTTTAACCATATCGTGAGCGTCACGATAGATGGTGGGCCAATAGAATCCAGAGTCGAATACTTTCTTCGCGGTGTAATTGGGACCAAATTGACCACCGGTGGGTCCTTTATGGCAAGCATCAAGGATTTTTACCGCTGCCGGCCCATCAACACATCGACGAATAATCAGATTCGCACATTGTTTGAAGAGGAAAGGGTCGTCCCAGAAATAATGTTCAATATCTTTAAAGAACTTTCTCTTTTGTTAGGACGTGAGCCCTTCCTTGAGAATCCCACCCGCTAAGTAGTTTGCAATGTCCGCAAACCACAGGGTGTCATCGAGATTAGGATTGATAGACATTAAGGCCTCAAGGGGAAAAGAGTCATTGATCTCTTTGTTCGGATGATCCCCTTGATAAGGATCCTCAAGTCTACTGAGATGATCCGCAGCTAGGTTTTCAGCTCCCTTTTTGTCACGAATTTCAATGTTGAAATCTTGAAGGAGCAAAACCCAACGAAGAATTCTTGGCTTAGAATCTTGCTTGGTCATCAAGTACTTCAACGCGGAATGATCGGTATACACGATGGTGGTAGAAAGGACAAGATAGGGGCGGAACTTTTCAAAAGCATACACTACAGCTAAAAGCTCTTTTTCGGTAGTGGTAGAATGTAATTGAGCCCCCGTCATTGTCTTGCTAGCATAATGGATTGGTTGGAAGTGTTTGTTCACTCTTTGGCCCAAAACCGCTCCAATAGCAAAGTCGCTAGCATCACACATCAACTCAAAAGGTAGCTCCCAATTAGGGGTAACCAAGACCGGTGCCTTAGTTAGCTTATCCTTAAGAAGATTGAAGGATTCAAGACACTCTTTGGAAAAGATGAAAGGGGAATCTTTTTCCAAGAGGTGGGTCATCGGGCGAGCGATTTTAGAAAAATATTGGATGAATCGACGATAGAAGCCCGCATGACCAAGGAAACTTCTCACACCCTTCACGGTTGAAGGTGGAGGAAATTTTGCAATAACATCAACCTTAGCACGGTCCACTTCAAGACCGGCTTTGGAGATTTTGTGTCCTAGCACGATGCCTTCTTTTACCATGAAATGGCATTTTTCCCAATTTAGAACAAGGCGAGTGTCTTCACACCGCTTAAGCATGCGTTCCAAATTGGCAAGGCAAGAAGAGAAGGAATCACCATCAACCGAGAAATCATCCATGAAGAGTTCCATAGTTTCTTCAACCATGTCATGGAAGATAGCCATCATACACCTTTGGAATGTCCCGGAAGCATTGCATAAGCCGAAAGGCATTCTTTTGTAGGAAAATGTTCCATAAGGACAAGTGAATGTGGTTTTCTCTTGGTCTTTGGGATCGATAGGAATTTGAAAATACCCGGAGAAACCGTCCAAAAAGCAGTAATAGTCACTACCCGCTAGACGTTCAAGCATTTGGTCCATGAAAGGAAGGGGAAAATGATCCTTTCTTGTAGCATCATTGAGTTTGCGATAGTCTATACAAACTCTCCACCCTGTAACGAGTCGAGTAGGAATCAACTCGTTGTTTTCATTGGGAACAACGGTGATTATGCCCTTCTTAGGCACACAATGGACGGGACTAACCCATGGTGAATCCGAGATTGGATAGATCATTCTCGCATCAAGAAGTTTGATAACCTCTTTTTTGATTACGTCATGGATCTTAGGATTCACCCTTCTTTGGCTTTGAATAGCGGGTTTAAAGTCGTCCTCCATGAGAATTTTATGTGTGCAAAAGTGAGGATCAATTCCACAAATATCAGAGATTTTCCATGCAATAGCTTTCTTGTGATTCTTCAGCACGGTGATAAGTCGGGATTTTTCTTCTTCTTTCAGGTCTTTAGCGATGATGACCGGTAACTTCTTGTTGTCTTCAAGGAAAACGTACTCGAGATGAGACGGTAGGTCCTTAAGCTCTAGATCTGGAGAATTTTCGATGGACGGCGTAGTCAACTTCGAATCATCGGTAGAGATAGCCTTGGGAGACTGTGGAGAAATATGGTCCTCATTGAGAAGTTTCTCAATGGTGCGAATGTCTTCATCCCAATCGGTGGGAGAATCATCATACTTAAGATCGAGAGGACCCAACCTAGCTTCAAAATCATCCAAGTCACTTTCTCCAAAAGGAGTCAATGACGGAGCAATTGAGGCATAGGTCTCAACAATGGGTAGAGAAGAAGACCACTTTTACAAGAGTGTTTGAAATTTTCTTCACAAGCCTCGTCAAGAACATCAATGAAATTAAGACTCTCGTTTTCCGAAGGCTGCTTAGAAAGTTTACCCATGTTGAAGACGATTTTATCGTCACCAACTCTCATGATTAATTCGCCAGCAGCTACATCAATGAGAGTGCGACCGGTCCTCTGGAATGGACGTCCAACGATTAATGGAACACGGGGGTCCATCTCGTAGTCAACGACAACAAAATCCGCCGGAAAGGTGAATTTATCGACACCAACAAAGACGTCTTCGGCTATCCCCACTGGATAAGCAACCGTACGGTAGGATAATTCCAAAGTCATTCGTGTGGGGACTAGCTCGGGGAGAGATAATTGCTTCCAAACACTTAATGGCATTAAGTTAATACTGGCACCTAGATCGGCTAGGGCCATGCAATTCTCTACTCCCGGGAAGTTGCAAGAAATCAAGAAACGACCCGGATCACCAAGTTTGGTTGATAATTTCCTTAAGAGCACTGCGGAGCAGTTCTCATTAAGTTGGGTCTGAGCAATGTCAAGAAGCTTCTCCTTATCACTGAGAAGATCCTTAAACATTTTAGCATATTTGGGCATGTGAGCGAGAGCCTCAGCAAAGGAGATATTGAAATTCAGTTGTTTGAACATTTTAAGAAAGTCTGAAACCTGAATATCATCCTTGTTCTTCAATTTCTCTTTCCTCAACCTCGAAGGATAAGGTATACTGGGTTGAGATGAAGGCTGTGGGATAGAATTCGCA
This sequence comes from Glebionis coronaria, assembly GCA_025667525.1. Classification (NCBI taxonomy): domain Eukaryota; kingdom Viridiplantae; phylum Streptophyta; class Magnoliopsida; order Asterales; family Asteraceae; genus Glebionis; species Glebionis coronaria. Next base: position 137,544,415 of record CM046880.1, read on the forward strand.
CTCAAATCCTTGGGTGGTGGAGGGGTAGAAGTAGAAGGTGGTGGAATTGGAGAAGTAGAAGTTGGAGGAATAGAAGATGGAGGATTTGGATAAGGAGACTCGTTTTCCTTTGTCACAATCACCGGTGTAGGTGTAGGAAGCTCGGGTTCCTTTAAACCTTTTCCACTGCGAGTGGTGATTGCTTTCATCTCCCCTCTTGGATTAGCAACGATGTTACTCGGAAGAGAACCCGATCCAGAGGCTTGATTACTTGGGAAGAAACTAGCCATCATGTTCCTCAAGTCGTTCGTTTGACTTGTATCAACTCGAAGATCATTCCCTTGCTTCACCATATCTGCTTTCATGTTGGCCATTTCCCGCTGAAGATTTTGCACGATCACATCATTAGTCCTCATGTAGGTTTCAACATCTTGGTGTAAGGCTGTGGGTTGGTTGAGAGGAGGAGCATGGTAGGCGGGTGGTTGATAAGCAGGTTGTTGGTAAACTTGGTTGTTTCTTTGAGGTGGATATGGGTTTCTTTGGTTTGGATATTGAGTTGGAGCACGTGGTTGGTTTTGATTGTTGCGACTGAGGTTGTTTGGGTTTTGTGGGGGAAAACCGGGTGGTGAAAGAAAGTTGTTTGAGCGATAGCTGAGCAAGTTGCGGTCACCTTGAGGACGTGCTTGATAGCTTCCTGTAGCATAGGTACCGTTGGCGGCATACACATTTTCCGGATTGTCGTGAGTCGAAGGACAATCGGTGTATGAGTGAGATCCCCCGCATATATCACAAGATTGAGTCATAGCATTGGCTTGGGCAGTGATAGCTTTAGTATTATTAGCGGCTTGGAGAGTAAGTGATTCGACAAGCGAAGTAAGCTTATCAAGTCTCTTGTCGCTTTCATTAGTGCTAGCACTAGCCACATTGGTCCGAACACTCTTGGTTTGAACTCTAGATTTGTTCTCAATAATATCCCAAGCGGCATTAGAAGACTTAACCAAAAGATTACCCCCCGAGGCACTATTTAGTGAATCTTGGTCATTCATGCTTAAACCATTGTAAAAAGTGTTAATTTGATGCACTTTGGTAAAACCATGTTTTGGACACTTTCTTAAAAGTTCCTTAAACGGACCTAAGATTCACTAAAAGTCTCATCGTACTTTTGTTCAAAAGTAATAATTTCATTCCGCAAAGCGGTAGTACGAGAGGGTGGGAAAAAGTAGTTTATGAATTTGGTCTCTAAGTCCGTCCATGTAAGAATACTTTGTGGCGGTTCCTTATCAAGCCAATGTCGGGCTTGTCCCTCTAAGGAGAAAGGAAAAAGTTGCAAGCGGATTACCTCTTGTGAAACCCCATTGAATTTGACCGTATTTGTGAGTTGAAGGAACCTTTTGATGTGGTCATGAGGATCATCAATGGTACGTCCCAAGAATGGTTGAGCAGAGACCATTTGAATAAAGCCGGATTTGAGCTCAAAGTTGTTGCCTCCAATTGCAGGTATGACAATAACATCGTGGTTGCCCTCTAATGTGCTTGCAAAAGTTTGATCTTAGGGCGATTGTCCGGTAGAGGTTCATTGTTGTTATTATTCATGTTGTTTTGAGGTGGATTATTATTGTTGTTGTGTACACCGGCCATGTCTAAGTTATCGAGAGTCTCAGGCTCTTGATAAGACGTTGATCGAGTGCGCATACACCTGCAAAAGAACTAACAAAGCAAGAAATATTTTTGGTTTTTTTATGTTTTTTAATTTATTTTTTTTGTATTTTTGAAATTTTTTTATTTTTTAGGATTTTTGAAAATTTGAAAGAAAGGAAAATAACGTTCAAAGATGAACGGATCCCAAAATACAATGCGTCTCTCACTTAAAACCTTTAATCTTAACGAAAAGAGCCGGCAGTGGCGCCATTTAATACAAGGTTTTTAAGCTCGTATGAAAGTTCATTGAACCGATCTCTTCGAATTAACTATTGGTAGAAAGTGTGACTCAATTGTTCTTGGTGGAATAATTAATGGTTTGGTTGATTATCTGTTTTAAACTAATGGCAAATATGTAAATGTCGTTGAGAAAAATAAGAGCTTTTAAAGATTAAACTAAAAGGACGAGTTAAAAATAAATGCTTGAAAATTTAAAGACAAGATTAGAAAAATACTTGAACACTTAATAAATCTAAAACTTGAAAACTTTGTAAAAACAAGAAACTCATCCAATCGGAATGTGCCAAAAGGGGATGATCGGAATATGCAAAAAGGGAGAGCAATCAGAATGTGAAAGCAAGGCTAATCGGAATAACAAACAACTCCCTCGTCGGAAGGCATAAGGAGATAGCAATCGGAATCCACGATAGGAATCCAAATCGGAATCCAAGAAAAAGAGAGCAATCGGAATAATTAACAATCGGAATGTTTGGAAAACATGCCAAATCGGAATTAAGCAAAATTACCCTGGTCGGAATACCAAATAATCCCACAGTCGGAATATGAAACCCTAATCCGATCAAGGTGATCGGAATACAGATGATCAAATCGGAATGTTTGAAACCCCTTTCCAATCTAGTGATCGGAATAAAGATGGCCAATCGGAAAGCCTAATCGGAAAAGGGTTTACCCTTTTCCGATTAATTTAGGATTCGAAAATAAGCAAAGTGATAAGCTATTTTGATAAGCTAACACCAAAACTTGAACGAATCTATAATGAAAAGGACTAAATAAGCACAAATAACAACTTTACCAACTTAAAATAAGCAATCTTTTAAATCAAACCATAAAAGAAGAAACTTTTTAAGAAAGCTTTTAAAAGTAAATAAGCTAAAAATGCGAATAAGCCAATAAGCACAAGAATCTAAAAGCTTAACCGTATGAAAGCTTAAGTATGAATAAAAAGATTAACTTTTTAAGCAAGAAAACATCAAGATCAACACGGATCAAATATATTTCGCACCAAAATTAACTAAAATAAAGAAAGGTAGAAAGAGATTAAAGATTAGAAGCTTAAACTTAAACTTGATTAATGAAATTAAAAATACACAAAGGTTAATCTTGAAAGATTAAAAGAAAGAGAAGATGAAAACTTAGTGAGAGAAAGTTGAGAACTTTCTCTCTCTAAAACTAGAAAGAAAAATGAAAAATGAAACCAACTACTAAAAACTAACCAACCCTCCTAATGTGTATTAGGAGGGTATTTATAGGGAAAATGGGAAGGTGTGCATGTGTTGCCTCTTCTTTCTTTCTTCTCGACTCGATTTAAATCCTTTGTCTTTCTCGACGTCGTCTCGGGATTTGTCGATGTATATTGAACTTGGATTGTAATTTTCTTCTTCAATTAGACTTAAGATCTTCGACTTCATTAAACTTCCGTCTTTAGACTTTTTCTTCGATAAATCTTCAGAATAGGCCTTGGACATCCGTTCTTTTTGCCCTCTTGATCTTTTGACTTCGTCTTTTCTCGTTTTCTTCGATAAAAGCCCGTGAAAGCCCGTGTTTTCTTCCTTTTTCATCATTTGGTCCTAAACCATAATAAAAACACAAACCACGCATAATTCCGACTTTTACGACATAAAATACACGTTTTGGTCTTGTTATTATTGGAAATAAGTGGTAAAAGGATAAGTGTTTTCACACTTATTACACCTTGTGGCTCTTTAAGATGCAATTGTGCTCCTTATTTAAAATCCACACCCTAAGGCTCCTTGCACAAAAATAAAGGAATTGACTTCACCATCCCACCTTACGGATCATGATGATGAAGCAATTTTTATTCAACATGCCCCTTGACATACACCCTAAGGCTCTAATGACAAGGTTAGTGCTACATGACTCCCACCCGAAGGCTCCTAGAGAACATGTTTTTATTTATTCTTCTTATTATTATGATATGTATAGTAAGCCAAATTTTCGCAATCCCATGATCAAAAGTCCATGACGCTGACACCCTTAATGTGTTCTCACTTTAATTACAAGGGAAGAAAAAGAAGGAGTTACGAGTTAAGATATCAAGCCTAAACCGCTAAAAACTTCATTTATTAAGCAATTATTATTCAAGCGTGGAAAGTAAATACGAGGAAATTAAATCAAACAAAAAAATACTTGCACAAAGAAAAATTTAACCTTAGAAACTTATGATTGAACTCTATCATCTCTTGTTCTCCATATTGTAAATTTCCAAAAATGTGAAATCAATGGATACTTAGCCTATTAAATCAAAGTTTTGGGTTTTCACGTCATCTATAGGATCTTGCATCTTCTTATACTTTTTCAAGTTTTAGAATTTGCGTTTTAAAGTTCCCTTAATAAACGACTTTCTAGGATCAATTATAAGAACTTGCGAAAAGTTCTTGTTCTTAACTCGTATGAATTAAGACTTTCGCGTTTTAAAGCTCCCTATATAAAAGCCTAGCAAAACTCAATTCAAATACGTTAAGGAAAAGCTAAGGTTAAAAACTGAGTCGAGTCAAAAACTATTTTTATTTTCACCAACGGAAAGACTACATTCATGTCAAAAGCACTTATTTTCTTTATTAAAACTTAAAAATAACACTAAAAATTTAAAATTTTATGAAAAATGAGAAAAACAACGTTTGAACACAACAAAAGTCATTGCAAGCGATTATATCGATAGACTCCCCCATGCTAAAACCAAACATTGTCCATAGTGTTTCTTAGCTCAAGAGTAACACCCCCTTGCTAAAACACGAAGAGTCTAACGCAAAATCCTAGCATGGAAAGAGCACGCAAATCTATAAGCCGTTTATAAATTATGCCTCAAGATAAAATGTTAGTCGATAAAAATCAAGGGATAGAGAGTGTGCCCCTTTTTGGCATTCAAAGAATGGAAGATCAAGTGGACCGGCAAAAACCAAACACGAGAGTCCTTAAATATTAGGGTCATATCTAAGATTCACAACACAACAAAACACGAGAACGAGCTTGAAAGATCAAGCCTTATTAGTGTTAGAAAATAGAAAGAAGATAGAATGTATGGGACTCCCCCACAAGGCACCTCGTTTTTGTTCACTGAGTAATGAGCTCGACTCGATCCCCGCATTCATTGGTCCTTAGGGAAAGTTTGAAGATCCGGGACAACCTCTGTAGGTATGTCCCCTCCAAAGTAATGTTTCACACGATGATCATTCACCATAAAGTTAGGCCCGTCTTTTTGAGCTAGCTCAACGGTGCCATAAGGGAAAACTTGTGCAATGGTGAATCGTCCGGACTAACGAGATTTAAGCTTGCCCGAGAAAATCTTAAGTCTAGAGTTGAATAAGAGGACTTGATCACCAATATTAAAAATGCGGTTTTTGATCTTAAAGTCATGAATCCTCTTAGTATTCTCTTTATAGATCAAAGAATTTTCATAAGCTTGATCCCTTAATTCACTTATTTCATTCAATTGAACCTTGCGATGATCACCCGCGGTCCTCAAATCAAAGTTACAATGCTTAAGAGCCCAATACGCCTTATGTTCGAGTTCAATTGGCAAGTGGCATGCTTTTCCGTAAACCAACCTGAATGGTGTACAACCAATTGGTGTCTTGTAAGCCGTACGGAAAGCCCACAATGCATCGTCCAATTTATCCGACCATGAAGTGCGATTTTCTCCAATAGAACGCTCCAAAATCCTTTTAAGAGCACGGTTTGAAACCTCCACTTGACCACTCGTTTGAGGGTGATAAGCCGTAGAAAGTCGATGAGTGGCACCATATTTCTTTAGAACTTTTTCAAATTGTTCATTACAAAAATGGGTCCCACGATCACTTATAATAGCACGCGGAGTTCCAAACCTAGCAAAGAGTTGTTTCAAAAGTTCACCACATCTCGAGCATCATTCGTGGGCAAAGCCTTAGCTTCAACCCATTTAGACAAATAGTCCACGGCTACGAGAATGTATTTATTTCCTTTCGAAGATGGAAACGGTCCCATAAAATCGATCCCCCACATGTCAAAGATTTCATAAACTTGGATAATGTTTTGAGGCATTTCTTCCCTTTGTGAGTTATTTCCTTGACGTTGACAAGCATCACAAGTCTTGATCAAGTCTTGGGCATCATGATATATGGAAGGCAAAAAGAAGCCGGCATCAAAGACTTTCTTCGCGGTGGCGTTAGCACCATGATGTCCCACGGTGGGTCCCTCATGACAAGATTTAAGGATATCTTGAGCTTCTTTGCCAAACACGCACCTACGAATCACTTGATCCCTGCACAAACGAAACAAATAGCGGTCGTCCCAAAAGTAATAGGAGATATCCTTGAAAAACTTTCGTTTTTGTTGGGACGACATACCCTTGATCACAAACTTCCCCGCATGGTATTTTGATATGTCCGCAAACCATGGGGTACTATCATCACCACGAAAAGCAATCATACCAAGCGTCTCGAGAGAAAATGTTTCATTGATTTCCTTGTTCTCTCGATCGCTTTGGTGAGGATTCTCAAGTCGAGATAAATGATCGGCCGCGAGATTCTCGGCTCCTTTTTTGTCTAGAATTTTGACATTAAATTCTTGAAGGAGGAGAATCCATCGGAGCAACCTCGGCTTAGCATCTTGTTTATTAAGAAGATATTTGATAGCCGAGTGGTCCGTATACACTATGGTTTGAGACAAGACGAGATATGGTCTAAACTTTTCAAAAGCATACACAACGGCAAGTAACTCCTTTTCTGTTGTAGTGTACTTTGTTTGAGCATCCGTCATAGTCTTACTAGCATAGTGTATAGGCAAGAAATGTTTTGATTTATGTTGCCCCAAAACCACACCTACCGCATAATCACTAGCATCACATAATTTCAAAAGGTAGGTCCCAATCCGGGGCAACCAAGATTAGAGATTCGGTTAATTTTCTTTTAAGCATCTCAAAGGCTCAAATACACTCATCCGAAAAGATGAAAGGAGTCTCTTTTTCCAAAAGATGGGTCATAGGCCGAGCTATCTTAGAGAAGTCTTGTATAAAACATCGATAGAAGCCGGCATGGCCGAGAAAACTCCTTACTCCCTTAACGGTGGTGGGTGGAGGTAATTTGGCAATCACGTCGATTTTAGCCCTATCAACCTCAATACCGGCCTTAGAGATCTTATGTCCTAACACAATTCCCTCTTTGCACATGAAGTGACATTTTTCATAATTAAGCACAAGATTCATTTCCTCACAACGTTGCAACATTCTTTCAAGGTTAGAGAGACATGAAGTGAAAGATTCCCCAAAAACCGAAAAGTCATCCATGAAGACTTCCGTGGTTTTCTCGATCATATCATGGAAAATGGCCATCATACACCTTTGGAACGCTCCGGAGCATTGCATAGTCCAAAAGGCATGCGATGATAAGCAAATGTTCCATAAGGACAAGTGAATGTGGTATTTTCTTGATCACGAGGGTCAATGGGGATTTGGAAATAGCCGAAAAATCCATCCAAAAAGCAATAGAATTTATTCCCCGCTAGTCTCTCTAACATTTGATCCATAAAAGGTAATGGAAAATGATCCTTCCTAGTGGCATCATTAAGTTTCCTATAGCCAATACAAACACGCCAACCGGTCATAAGTCTAGTAGGAATCAATTCATTATCCTCATTAGTAACAACCGTCATTCCTCATTTCTTTGGAACACAATGCACGGGGCTAACCCACGGACTATCCGAGATAGGGTAGATCATTCCGGCGTCTAGAAGTTTAGTAACATCCTTTTTGATCACCTCATGAATCTTTGGATTGACCCTTCTTTGATTTTGGATAGCGGGTTTATAATCATCCTCCATTAGAATTTTATGAGTACAAATATTTGGATCTATACCCTTAATGTCAGAGATTTTCTATGCAATGGCCCGTTTATGCTTCTTAAGCACTTTGATAAGTTCATCCTTTTCGTTTTCCTTTAATCCCTTAGCAATAATCATCGGTAACTTATCCGTTCCTTCAAGAAAAGCATACTACAAATGAGTGGGTAGTTCCTTAAGTTCTACTTCGGGTGCTTCCTCAATAGATGTTTTCACTTTAGTCTCATTTTCATTCACAACTTTTAAATTCATAGGTGGCGATTCAAAAGGATCCATATTCAACAATTTTTCAATCAAAGCAATATCTCCCTCGGGATCAAAATTCTCACTATCAAACTCACTAGGATCAAATGGTGTGCTAAGGTAATCATCAATTTCCTTTTTGATTTTTGAATAACCATTATTCTCAAGCTCTTCAAGAACGAAGTCACCTCCCTCAAATAGAGTGAGTGGAGGTTTAGCCGAAGAGATAATAGGATTCGAAGAAGTGGGATTGCCACTTTTAGAAGAAGCCGAGAATCCAAGCACTTCTTGAGAATATTCTTCACAAGTTACATCAATCACATCGATTTGATTAATTGATTCCTCGTAATACTTGGAAGAAAATTTAGAGATATGACCAATATCAAACGTGATATTTTCATCATCAACTCTTAAAGTCAATTTCCCCGCCTTCATGTCAACTAAAGCACTAGCCGTCATATAAAACGGTCTTCCCAAAATTAGTGGTACACGAGAATCTTCTGGATAATCGCAAACTACAAAGTCCGTTGGAAAGACGAGTTTTCCTACTTTGACAAACACGTCCTTGGCTATACCTTTTGGTAAGGCGATCGATCGATCCGCTAGCTCGAGAGTCATCTTAGTAGGTGTAAGCTCGGGAAGTGATAACCTTTTCCACGCGGAAAGAGGCATCAAATTAATGCTAGCACCAAGATAGGCTAAAGCTAAGCATTCTTCCATATTAGGGAAATCACATGGTATCACAATCTTGCCCGGGTCTCCAAGCTTTTTGGGAAGCTTTTGTGTAAGAACCACGGAACAATTAGCATCTAAAGATGTAGACACTTCAACTAATTTCCCTTTATCATTCATCAATCTCTTAATAGTCGAAGCAAACTTAGGCATGTAAAGCAATACATCCACGAAACTAGCATTAATATAAAGTTCTTAAACATCTCTAAAAAAGTAGTCATTTGAGCATTGGACTTTTCGCGGAGCTTCTCTTGGTTAAGTCTCGAAGGGTAGGGTAGTGTGGGTTTAGTCTTCGGAAGCTCGGGTTCCGGAATAGGCAATTGGTCTACCTTTGGTGGAATAGGAATTTCCTTTTCTTTAACCACCTCGGGTTCTTGCTCCACTTCCCTCACCGGAGAGGTACTCACATATGGAAGCAAAGGTCCGTCTAAAGCTTTCCCACTACGTGTGGTTATAGCTTTCATCTCACCCTTCGGGTTTGGAATGGTATTGCTAGGTAAGCCACCCGAAGACGAGGAAGGTTGACTCATAAAAGATTCAAACATCGAAAGCATCTTGTTATGACTTTGTTCCATACTTTGTTGCATACGATTTTGGTTTTGCTCTAGCCTTTGTTGATTAAGCTCAATCTTATTGTTTTGCCCTTTAATCGTATTTTGAAAATCGAGTTTCAAAGTATTAATTTGCCCTTGAATGTTGTTTTGAAAAGCTTTCATATTTGCCTCATTTGACTTGGTATAGCTTGACAACTCATTTTGATTATTGTGAAAAACCTTGATTGTTTTGATTAGCATTAAACCCATTTCCTTGATTGAAATTCCCTTGGTTACCACGGTTAAAATTATTCCCACTGTTTCCATTGTTGTACCTATTTTGAACCGGTGGAAAACCCGGTGGAGCAACATGATTTTGACGAGGAACTTGACCGTTGGAGCCATAAGTTCCCGTCGCGGCAAAAGCACTGGCTTGATCAAACCTCGTGGTCGAACAAGCATAATTAGGACGTGCTCCACCACATGATACACAAACATTCTCAACCATATTAATCGATCCATGAGGATTCTTCCTAATCAAATTCAACAAAGTCGTGAATCCACTATCAATCTTAGAGTCCAATCTAGCAATCTCGGGATTTAATGAATTCACATTGGAAACACTCGGTGTGTTTCGTGAATATTGTGCTCTAGACTTATCCTCAATTATTTTCCACGTGTCTCTCAGAGTTTTTCTTAAAAGATTACCACCCGCGGCGGCATTTAAAGAATCTAGTTTAATCATATTAAGCCCATTATAAAAAGTGTTTATTTGATGCAATTCCGAGAAACCGTGGTGTGGACATTGTCTTAACAAACCTTTAAATCTTTCCGAAGCAACCCCAAACGATTCATGCACTTTTTGTTCAAATTTAGTGATCTCGTTCTTAAAGTGTGTTCTCTTAGATGGTGGAAAGAAGTAATCCATAAACATAGACACTAAATCATCCCATGTTAAGATCGAACCCGGTGGTTCTTTCTCAGACCAAAGCTTAGCATTACCCTCGAGCGAGTACGGAAAAAGCATGAGCTTAATCGCGTCATTCGGCACATCTATAAACTTGAGAGTCGAGGTAATTCGAAGAAAATTCCGAATGTGAGAATTCGGGCTATCGGTCTCATTGCCACGAAATTGGTCGGCACGAATGAGCGATAAAAGACCCGTCTTAATCTCATAATGATCCGCCAAAATAGCCTGCACAACGATTGCTTCCGCATACCCTTCGGTGGGTGCACGGAGCAATTCCTCCATTGTTCGGTTATCGGCCATCTCTACAACTATAGGTGGAAGCTCGGGTTCCACTATTCGTGGTTGACGATATCTATTTCTACGAAGAATATTTTCAAGCCTATTAAAATCAATCACAAGACGAGAAGAACGTAATTGCATACACTACAAAGACGAGAATTTAGAGGATTGAAGAAAAGAAATTAGACAAGAAGAAGATTATTTTTGGTATTTTATTTGGTATTGGTCAATCAATAATGATCGATAAAAAACAAGGAATAAGGATAACTACTATGGAAGTAAATTACCCTCGGTCGACTTTGAAACGATAGGTGAAAACCTAAACGTCTCGAGGTTCAATAAGTAAACTACAAAAAATAAGATTTATTACTACTTGAGTCGGCAAACCAATAATAGGTTGTCCCTCTCAATATACGCACAAGCAAGCGGGGAAACGAGGTGGCACAAAGCACTTAAAAACCTTTTTCCTTAGACGGCCTTTTATAGCACGTCGCCTTGTACCCACCTTATAGTTTGTATAAATCGAGTTCAAACTTCTTATTAGTGTTTATCTATTTTGCTTTTTATTTTTGTTTTGGATTCGAATACAATAGCTAGGTGATGAAATCCCAACTAAGGCCTTATTTGAAAATTATGTAAATTTATTGTTCTACGTAATACAATATATTATTCAAAAAAAACGAGAAAAACGATACATACTATAATAGAAAAATAACAAAATTTTCCGAGGACGGAAAGGGTCTTCAAATCAACGATCAACAAATCTCCACAAAGACGAATCGTACACAAGATCCCCGGCAGCGGCGCCAAAATTTTTGATGTATGGTGGAATGTATATGTGATAATCAAGATACGTTATAGGGTAAATTAGAAAATTACCTTTAGGAAAAAGTAATAGACAAAAATTACCAATGACGGATTCAATTAAACACGTGATGAACCAAGTTCGTTGTACACGAAGATCTTATGAATTTGACGTTTTTGTTTTGATTTGGACAATTGATTTGAATTGGTTTTCGGTTTTTAAACTAGAAATTAATTCTACCAATTTTAAAATATTTAAAATTGTCCTAAAGCGCATGAATCGTAAACCCCGAATTAATTAAATATAAAACAATTAATTACTTAAAAATTAAAACTATTTAAAAATTAAACTAATTTTAAAAATCTATAAAAATAATTCTATTTAATTAAAAATGACTTTTAAACTATTTTTAGAAATCTAATTAACTTTTTAAACTAATTAACTTTATTAAAATTTACTTATACTAAATCTATGTTTTTAAAACTAATTTTATTTAAAATCTAAAATTATAAAAATTTAATTATTAAAATAAACTAATTAAACTTTTTAAATTAATAAAAACATTTTTTATTTTTTTATTATTTTTATTTTAAATTTATTTAATTCAATTTCGAAACTATTTTTTTTTCTACTGAAATTGAGTTTAAATAAAATATTAATGAAAATTTACTTAATCTACAATTTAAATGAAACTGCCAGTACAATATCACTATATTAATAACACAGAAAGAAAATAAACCAAAGAAGCCATTTAGCTCAGTTGGTTGACACGCAAGGCCTGTGACCAGGAGGTCACAGGTTCAAGTCCTAGGAAGGACAAAATATTGCTAATAATTTTTTGTTGCTGCGAAAATTAACCCCAAGTCATAGGAATGACTTTTGTTCTTTGATAGTTATATTTTGACTGGTAATAAATCAATAGATTTAAACATCAGTTCACAAACAGTTCATTTGGGGAAACCTGATTGTATCAGAATACACATTGCTACCTCTATATTGTGAAAACAAATACAAATACAGCAACTACAGATCTAAACAACATGATCTCAAATCATTCAAATCTTAACATTCATAAACAAAATTAACCAGCACAGCAGCTCAGCAGAAAACAAGTCCACAAAGCAGCTTAAGCACTATTATTCAAATAAGCATTGGTAAATCTTATTAGCTATAACTCAAGTGAATACAGACTTACCAAAAGATGTAAAAGACTAAATAAGAGCAATTAAATCAAATATAATGAACAATAATCTCTAAAATTCAGCAACTACAAATTCAGTAATCGAAGTCAATACAGTAAATCAAACTAAACAGTCCAAAAGATTAAACTAATCTCAGCAACTAAATCTAAACAGCAGCTAAGACTATGACAACAATCTTAACCCTCTAACATACAGCTAGCTCAGATCATTAACAATCAGCATAATATTTCTATCATACAAATCTTTCTAGCAACATCAGATAAGAATATCATCAACAGTATTTAATACCATAATAATAAACTAATTAAACAAATTCAATTAGTATAAACCGTAATATCAGATTTATAATAAACAAGATCCAAATGAAAAATAAGACAAGCTAACACAAGCAAAGCAGATTCATGGCATACAAGAAAACAAATACACAATCTCAACAGCTGTAACTAAAACATATTAATATAACAACAAGTAAAGTAAAAGAACTGAGAACCTTTTGAAGGTACCGTTGAGTAGTAGGTTGTGCTGAACAACCTCGTGACCCCGATTCTACACCACCATCAATTACCACGTTCGACCATTATACAACATTCGAACCAGATTCAACTTAACTCGAACCATAAACCACCAATCCCATAAAATTCGAACCAGTTTTTGTTATATTTTATAATTATTCAGTGGAATAATTAATAATCCCTTTCTCTAACGATATCATCCAGTTAAGCTATTATTCAAGCTTAATGAAATTTTTTTATCAATATTTATATTCAATTTATATAAAGAAAATCGTAAATTACTTTAACTGTTGTAAAATTAAAACGTGACAGGAAGATAATAAAACTGAAAAGAACTTTTTCATTAATCAAACTATCATTACAAGATTTAATAAAATAAAATTACAAAGTTCTAACTAAATTTAAACATAATAACAGTGCTAGAAAAAGGAATGAATAAATTACAGGAAGAAAGAGGGTTTTTATCGCCATCCTAAGGCTGTTGAGGGGAGAATATCCGAATCTTCTTCAGCATATTCCTCTTTCAATCTTTGCCCTTAGATCATCAGTTCTTCTTTCTCTCTCATGTTGGTTTTGATCCTAAGGCTGATAATACACAACTAGCACACGGATTGCCAATGTGGCATCCGTTTGTGCTAGTTGTGCTTGTTGGATGATGAGGTGTCCCTTTATGATTGGCTGATTGAGGAGGGTGAGGTGTTTTGGCCCATTATATGCCGCCACGTACCCCTAGCCTTCCATCTCTTCTCTTCCTTAAACAAAGGGAATTATTTACCCATTCGTGTGACAAACCCGTGTGTAGCAAAAGCCCTTTATTAATTTGATGAATTATTGATGAGAATAATTAGGGTTTTTGGTGTACATTGATGGATATGTATGGTTTTCTTTGAGGTTGAAGGAGAAAGAAAGGTTTCACATAGAAAGTATCGATAGGTTATTTTATTATATGAGAGAAAGTGGAAAAACGTGTGAGTGGGATTTATTTAAAGCGTGAGTGACTGAATATGTGTGGAATATTTGACTGAAGATAAGTTAATAAACAAACGCAAATACGTTTGTAAACCTTAATGGGTTCAATTTGGGCTTTATTCGTTTATTTACTAAAATCCTTTTGGGCTTGTAATAAATTTGGACCCAACAAATGACTTTATTCTTCCGTTTATTTAACTTGAAAATTGGGCCAAATGTAGGGCTTGTAATCCAAAATAGACAAGTTTATTTCCTCAAATGGGCTTTTGGGCCCATTTACCCAATTGTGGGACCCACAAAGCCCAATATCTTCATAAAGGATTAAATCCACTAAAGTTGAGCTCGAAATTGGCTTGTTGATCTTTTCTTCAAACTTCATGTCGGTTTTTCCGATTTTCACGAACTTGGTACCTACATACATGAAAACAAGAAAAATGCAAATACAAGGCAATAATGATACATTTTATGCACTTATTCATTGTTTTAAGATAAAATTGATATGAGTAAAATAGCTAATATCAGTAGGCTATAATTTGATGAATTCATGCTTGTGATCATTAAGAACCATCTGTTTGTTTCTAAGAATAAGAAGGTGTTAATAATCATTTATAGACTGCCCTGAGTTGGCCGAGCAATGAAAACCTGTATCTTGAGTATTTAACATGTGATTTAAGGCTTAATACTTTACATTATTTGACCGTGTCATTAATAGTAATGGAATCTATATTGACACTTCAAAGATTAGAGCCATTAAGGCTGTGGGTTATACCAAAAAGAAAGTGCAAAAATGTTTTGACAAATATTTTATCAAAGGATTATTACGGAATTATTCCCTTATACCCAAATCATTTAACTAAACTCACTTAGAAATAGATGTTTATGTATACCTCAAGACAACCTAAGAAGGATTGAGGAAACCATTTAAACCATGACTTAAAATTTGGAACGACAATTTTTGCTCTTCAACTAAGAAAATTTTTACCAAAGTATAAACCAAGATTTTTCGACCATTTACAGATCTTGTTAATTATTTTCGATAAATAAAAAAAAATCGTGTTAACTAAATTCAAATTTATTTTTGAACATTTTTTATTTTTTCTATAATTGGAAGAACTGAGAAAATTTAAAACTTTTTACGTATACGTTTCATAAAATTAAATATTTATTATTTAATTACTTGCAATATTTATCGACGTTTTAAACGTCGGACTGGGCAAAACAAATAAAGATAATAGTTGAGATGAAACTAAAACATAGAAAATATGAAGAAAGAATTTTTGAGTGAATTGTGGTCATGATAATTATTTCATCAGGGAAGGTGAATGTAGATACTAACACATTATGTAGAAAGAATAAAGAACCAATTAGGATGTGCTCCTTAGTAATGACTGTGCTGAATACTTTGCCTGAGCAATTTAAAAATAGCTGATGCTTGTAAGAAGGATAATATAGATAATAAAGAGTTTCGCGACAAATGAAAACCATTAGAAATGAGAACCGATGGCGTTAAATGTTTAAAAGGCCGCTTGTGGTCGCCTAAATATGGAGGATTTCGAGATTTAGTCATGTTGGAATCTCATAAGTTTAAGTATTGTATTCATGCCATTTCTTATTAAATGTATCGTAACTGAAGAAGCTGTATTGATGGCCAAATATGAAAGCAGACATCGCAACATACGTTGGCAAATGTCTAACTTTTGCGAAGGTCGAGGCTGAACGCCAAAATCCATCAGGATTGCTTTTACAGTTTATTATTCCTGTTTGGAAGTAGGATAGAATCACCATGGATTCTTATCACAAATCTTCCAAGGTCATCACCTGAATTTGATTCGATTTGGGTCATCGTCAACAGACTGACCAAATCTGCTAATATCATTCCCTTTAATGATAGATTCTCGATGAAGAAGTTGACTCTTTCGTATTTAAAGGAGTTGTGTAAGCATGGTGTGCATGTATCGATCATCTCTATCAAGAACCTCGCTTCGCATAGAATTTCTAGAGATTTCCTCAGAAGTCATTGGGAAAGAATCTTGATGAGAGTACTGTTTACCACCCCAATCAAAGGGACGAGGTAAAGTAACGATACAAACACTAAAAGTCTTGTTTTATGTTTGAATAATTGACCTTTGGTAATGAACCGGATAATTTCTTTCCTTTGGAGAGATTATCATTGATAATTATTGTATTAGGATAGAGATCGAATCTTTTAAGGATATAAATAAGAGAGCATAGGTAGGTGGGAATTGGGATGAAGATACCCGACATACACCCATTGTGAGTTGGACGTGTCATTTAGGTTTAAGTTGCCAATGCTGACAAACCTAACCTTACAAGATACCCAACCTATGAAACCTGAAATGATTGTTGAAATTAAGATCTGATTATTGACTGCTAGTAGTGGGCAGGAGGTTATGTGAATATGAAATTTAGATCTTGAAGTGCAGGATGGGTAGCAAAGTTATGCAAAAAAAATTCACCATGAAAAAATGAATTGATGATCTGAAAGATCATGGGAAATAAGTCCCCGTTGTATGGGACCATTGAGGTAATGTATAAAGTTGGTTTGAAAGTCATGTAAGCCGGATCTACCTAATAGGTGTGTAAACACCCATCCTTTTTACCACTTAATTACAATAATAACCTAGCCAAAACGTGTATTTTGTGTCATTTATGTCGGAATTATGCGTGGTTTGTGTTTTTGTTGTGATTTAAGACGAAAAGGTGAAGAGTGGAGAAAACACGGGAATTCACGGGCTTTTATTTAAGAAAAAGATGAAAGACGAAGTCGAGAAGTCAAGAGTGCAAAAAGAACGGAAGTCCAAGACCAATTCTGAAGATTTATCGAAGAAAAAGTCAAAGGACGGAAGTTTACTAAAAGCCGAAGAACTCAAGTCTAATTTATCGAAGAATTACAAGTCAAGTTCAAAGAAATCCCGAGATAAAGTCATTAAAGTACAAGATTAACAAAAGATTAAGAAGAGAAGGACTTAAGTGTGCAATTAAGGAAAAGAGGAAAGAGGAAGGAAGCTTCCTAAGCACTCCTTAATCTCCCCTATATATAGATTAGGATCATTTCATTTTTACTCTTGTTGGCTAGAGTGACACTAGTTCTTCCACCCTTTTAATTACTTGCACATTTACTTTATTGCACCTTTAATTACCTTGTCTTGCACTTTATTTTTCAAGTAAGTTACTTTTATTTTTATTGAATCTTTACTTTTATTTGTTTATCTCTCATTCTACATTTATTTCTTTGCTTGATCTTTATGTTTATGTGTTTATTATCATGCTTATTTGATTAAAGGTTATGTTTTTATGCTTTTGATTGTTTTGGATTATTGATTGTTATAGCTTATTTGTGTTTATCTTTAAGTTTCTAAAGTTTTTATAAAAGTTATTTTTATATAAAGTTTGTTTTCGTATACCTTTTTCATTTTGTGTTTTCAAAAGTCTTTAAATTTTAGCTTATTATCTTTTTCTTATACATGTTTGCCTAGGATTTTAGTCTAGTGCTTATTTGATTAATAGCTTATTTGCCTTGCTTATTTTGTGTTATTTCTACTGTATTCCGATCTAACCAATCGGAAAAGGGTTTATTATTCCGACCAGCGCTCCTTTTGCTTGGTCGGAAAAGGGTTTGTAACATTCCGATCAAAGGGAGAGTTTGGTATTCCGATCAGGTCTAGGTGACAGCATTCCGATCAGGAGTCCACTCCGCATTCCGATTAGAAGGTAAGTATACATTCCGATCTGGGGTTTGTTTGGTTATTCCGATTTGGTTCTTGGTGACAGCATTCCGATAAGGTTTTCCGATCAACATTCTGATTGGAAGGTTAGTATATTCCGACGAGGCCACATTATTCCGATCGGAATGTATTCCGACGGTAGCTTTGTTTCATATTTTGTCTTGTTTAATTTTTAAGTTTACGTTTTAATACTTTGTCAAATTTTAAATTTCGTCACGCTTTAATTTTAAGTCATTTAATTAATTTACTTTTCAAAGTTTTTAATATTGCACCCTTACTTTTAATTAGACTTAGATTTAATTTACCGCCATTTACTTTCAAGTCTTTGCATTTTAATTTTTACTACAACGACACAACTATTTGTTTCCACCAAAGAACGACTGAGTCGCATAGTTAAACCAGATCAATTCGATTAGACCACTATTACGAACATATAATTTTATTACTAGGCAAAACCTAGTTATTAAATGACGCCGCTGCCGGCTCTTTTCGTAAAGATTAACGGTTTTCTGTGAGAGACGCGTTGCTTTTTGGGATCCGTTCACTTATGAGCGTTATTTTCTTGCACAAAATTTCAAAAAACCATAAAAATTAAAAATTGTTAAAAATCCATAAAAATTAAAAATTTCAAAAATCCAAAAAGATTTATTTTTATTGTGTATATATATTGTCTTTGTGTTTGGTATTGTTTTCTTTTGCCTTTGTAGGTGTATGCGTACTAGATCTTCTAATTATCAAGAGCCCTAGACTCGAGAAGATTTAAGTATGGCAGGTGTTAACAACAACAATAATCCACCGCACCTCAACAATAACAACAATGTTCTTCCACAGCCCGATCTTCGGACAATGGAGGAGCTTTGTCAAACTACCATGTTTGGACGAGGAGGACCGATTGCGCCGATGCAAATCACGGCTCCGGAGTTTTCGTTGAAGCACCACATGATTCAGCAAGTGCAAACAAATCCTTTTCGAGGAATGCATGATGATGATGCCAACAAACACCTCGACAAGTTCATTACAATCACTCAAAGCATGAAGATGCCCGGTGCCACAATGGATGTTCTACGCCTTCAACTCTTTCCACATACTTTATCACATCACGCCGAGAAATGGTTTGATCGTCTTCCGAAGAACTCAATTCATACTTGGGATGACATGACTCAACGCTTTTTGTCGCGCTACTTTCCACTATCCATGGTCACGAGCCTTCGCAATCAAATCAGTGGTTTCATGCAAGAACCCGATGAATCTCTCTTTGATGCTTGGGAAAGATATAATGTCTTGATTGATCGTTGTCCAAACCACAACATGCTCCCTGTGACCTTAATTGATACTTTCTACAACGGTTTGACTTTTCGAGATCGTGATACGATTAATGCAGCCGCCGGTGGCACATTTATGAAAAGAAGACCCGAGGAGTGTAGAGAGCTTATTGAAAACATGAATACTCATCACAAAACTGGAATTCCTACGCTTCTTCAAGGAACAACCCGAGAGTCAATGTTTCTTCTACTTCAGCAAACCCTGACATGACCGAATTCACCCGCATGATGACTGAAATGAACAAAAGTATCTTGCTTCTCGCTTCAAACCAACAACAACAAGTTAAAGTGGTTGCACCTTCTTGTGAAACATGTGGCGGTCCACACTCATACACCGATTGTCCTTCCACTCAAGGAAATCCGGAAAATGTGTATGCAGCTTATGGTAATTATTCACCGGAAAATTACCAAGCTCGACCTCAAGGGGATAGAAATCTGCTGAGTTACCGATCTAACAACTACCTTTCACCCGGTTTTTCTCCTCAAAACCAAAACCCCGCCAACAACTACAATAGAAGCAACCAAATCCCACCTAGAGCTTCTAATCCTTATCACCCACCCGCTCAACAAGCCCCACCCATTAACCCTAATGTTGAAGCCATCATGAGAACCCAAGGTGAGCAAATCAAGAATCTGTAGAGCCAAATTATCAATCTGAAAGGAGATATCACCAAGCAAGGAAATGACATTAGATCCGAGCTTCGAGATAATATCCAATCCTCCTTCAGCACTCAAACGAATGATATAAAGAATATGCTGGCTAGTTTCTTGCCCACAGCTCAACCTTCTACTTCGAGTTCTCTACCTTTTAACGCCGTCACCAATCCACGAGCGAATGTAAGTGCTATTACTACCCGTAGTGGAGTCACCATCGTAGGACCACCTATCCCACCCCCATCATCTACACCTCCTCCACCATCATTTATCCCTACTCCTCCTACACCTAGTATTAGTGCACCATTACCGTCTCCTCCTCGTCATGACGATGTTCCCAAGAAGAACCCTTCAACATCTCACCCTTTACCTACACCTACACCTTCACCACCCAAACCTAATATCCCTTATCCTTCTCGCTTAGGCAAGACCAACGAGCTAACCAAGAATGACTGTCAAGTGTCGAGCTATGTGAAGATGCTCTCTCAAATGAACATCAACATTAGCCTTGTTGAAGCACTTGTCCACATGCCAAAATTTGTCAAAGCATTCAAGGAATTGCTTAACAAGAAGGAGAAGTTGATTGAGCTCGCCAACACACGCTTAAATGAAAACTGCTCTATAGTTATTCTCAAAGAACTTCCGGAAAAACTTAGAGATCCCGGTCATTTTGTGTTGCCGTGCGTTTTTAACAAAACCGAAGAATTTACTGCCCTAGCTAAATCTCGGGGCCAGTATCAATCTTATGCCTTTGAGTGTTTGGAAAACACTATCATTACCCGACCTTACTCCAACAAAGATGACTCTTGAGCTTGCAAATCGTACTCTCGCTTACCCCGTTGGTATTGCCGAAGACGTGTTCATTAACATTGGCACATTTACTTTCCCAGTCGACTTTGTGGTTGTTGATTATGAAATGGACCCTCGTATTCCTTTAATACTTGGTCGGCCATTCTTGCGAACCGGAAGAGCGCTAGTTGATGTTGCCGAAGGTGAATTAATCTTAAGAGTCAGGGATGATGCACAATTTTTTAGAATGAGGAAGCTAACAAGCAAATCCTTTGGAAGAGAATCAGTGAATATGATTAATGTGCTTGATGACTTTATTGTCTACAACAATCCTCTATTCGATTCTTATATAAATAATCCACTTTTTCAAGATGATGTGGATGATTCTCTCTCCAATTTGGAACCTTCTCCCATTTATGATTCTCCACCGATCTTTGATGCTTATGATGATGAGTCTAGCTCAGATACGGATGATTTTGATGATTGTACTTCCGAGTATCCCGCCCTGCCCACATACGATGATTTTGATGAGGCCGATACTCTTTCGAGTGATTCTTCACATGATGAAATTCCTTCGTCATCCATACTTAATCCTACTTTGGACGATTACTCATTTGAGGAAGACTTTTCAACTTTTCTTAATACTTACTTCCCTCATGAGAGTGATGCACCTCCTTTAGATTTTGAAGATTGTCGTCTTGATCCTACTTTGGATTTGAAGAAAATACTTTCAAAGGAGAAGCAACCGGTTGACACCAATATTCGCAGCACATATGATTTAACACCTCTTTGTCCACCTTCTGAGGACGAGGTTGTGCATCTTCTTCGCGGATCTTCTTCACATTCTGCTAAGCCTGAGTGCTATTTTCCCCTAAAGGAAAAGGTGTTCGACCCTGGTATCGATATTCTTAAGCCATCTCAGTATCCACCTGATGAAATAAAAGGAAAAATCTTTGGAACTATTGAAGACATGCTTGCACCTCACCATACTTGCTTCCACCGTGCTCCATCTTTGCTTAAGGGAACCTTGCCTACTCTTCTTTGGCTTGCCTTGTTCGCCATAAGCTTGTGCTATATGATGGACGAAAACTATGTCTTTGATCCCGGTGGATATATTTCATGCTGCTTCCTATGATGATCAAGGTCGAGTCAGGCTCACGACTCGGTTAACAAAAATCAAGCGCTTCTTGGGAGGCAACCCATGAATCTATCTTTTAGCTTTCTTTATCATAAGTGTAAGGGAGACCCGTTGGTGTTTGATCTCTCCTCTCTTCTTAGAATCAGGGATTCGAGCGCTCCATGATTCACTCTTGATGATTCTTGACGACTCGTGATTCCGTGTTCCCATTTTCCCGGTTGTTGTCCCAAATATATGATGATCATAATCACGAATTTAAAGAAAGAAAGGTAGAAATGAGATGAATTTTAGTGAGAGAAAGTAGAGAGAGAAAAGAGAGAGAAATGGTTGGAACTAGGTGAATGTTAGATTGAGAAGTGAGAATACAAATGAACCAACACCCTTCCTAACATGCTAGGAATGGTATATATAGTCCGCCCACATGCGGGCTTCTTTATGGACTGTATGGTTTGGGCCGGGCTTTCCTTTTGGGCTTTGGTTACTTATTAATGAACCTTTGCTTAAAGTTAAGCCCGTAATAACACGACTAATATACTACCTATTACAACGTTCTTAAATACGATACATAATAAACATATGACCGAGCATTCTTGTTTGGCTCAATATTTTGAGGCTAACAATCTCCCCCAATGAGAGGTCATAAACCTTGGTCATTTAGGAAATTTGTAGAGATTACTAATATCGCCATAAATGAGTCTTGAACGTATAATAGTAGTCTTGTTCCTTCATGCTGTGATCTTTGAGCCTTTGTCGTTGTCTTTCGACTTTGTCTTTAAGCTTGAGATCTTCAAATCATCCTTGACTTGTCTTTGCCATCTTGCGATCTTGTGTCTTCATCCACATGCTCACACTATTAATTGTTGAATATGTCTTTAGGCATGAGTATGTGGTTTTGAATCTTTGACTTTGCTGTGTACACCGTGACGCCACCTTCTCGAGACAAAACATAGACACGGACTGAATGGCTTTGACATTCGTCCTAAATCGGTAGCGTTTTACCTCCGGTCGGTGAAGACCGTTATACGATATTAAATATCGTACCTGTGATCAGGTAGATTCAATTAAGAATCTCCTTGACAGGGTTTCGCGGCTGTACTAGCCGTTCTCTTTACTCGACCGTCTCAAAGCAAGACTGCGAACATAAAGAGTGAATCAATTGGATAAATATCTGCTTGATTAAAGTCGTCAATTCAAATTCCTGGAACAAGTGTGATTCATAAAGAATCTTACCATTGTTGCTTTCCAGTTGACACAAGTTTGATTCATCAGAATCTCACAAGTCATCTACCGTAGCGCTGTTTGATGTTGACGCTAGAAGGATTTCCATTCGTCACTGTGGATACACTCTGAATGTTCTGGCAAGACCATAAAGATATTGCGTAGAAACCTGAAACGAGTTTGATTCAATTCAGAATCAAACCACTGTTGCTTTTCAGTTTTGCACATGTTCAATTCATAAAGAATCTTGCATATGACCTACCGTAGTGCTGTTTGATGTTAACACTGGAAGGATTTCCACTCATCATTGTGAATACTAAGTAGTATCACTCTGAGTGTTCTAGCAATATCACAAGGATATAGCGTAGGACTCTCTTAATCTTCATCCGTGTGTCCTAACGAGATTTGATTGATCTCTTGGCTCTAGACTCTATTTGTGCACTTTTAGTGGTCGGAGGCTGGAGTAGATGCCACCTACTCAATATCAACTATCTCGAAGTGAGAAAGTCAATAGTAGTCATGTTGTTCTCCGTGACAATAAAACAAACTTCTTTTGAGAGAAGCCTAAGTAGCTAGGAAAGGGTTGTGCTTCACATCACTGGGTCCATGATGAGTTTATCTTCATGATGAGTTGACCCGGTTTCTGCCTAAGTTGTATGGAGGGCTTCTTTCTTTACACCCTTTATCCTTACATTTCTTTTTCATTCTTCAACCCCTGCAATGCTTACCAAGACATCATTACTAGCACCTTGTTGTGATTGTTCCAGTGCTAGCATCAGTACTTAGTCGGCATTCAGCTACGTTCACATTCTACTCCATCTTTCCTAAGGACTTCTAATAATCTATTAGATTGTCCCTGGGAAGATCCCTCTGGTTCTGGTTGGATCAGAGGACTTAAACCTAACCACCCTTTTGACACCAATAACGTCATGAATTAAAGATGTTGTGGGTATTTGATCGTAACCATGAAAACCACTTTAAATTCTAACAAAGTGTTTGAAAAACATTTAACACCTTGCTAGTTTTGTCGATTTAGAAATGCTCCCCCTTCACATGTGCATTGATAATCGAAAGTGTTTCGCACATGTAGGTAAGAGTTAAAGTGCTTGAGTCTTATATTAGATCACATTTAAATAACATTTTCTCCCCCTATCTCTAATATATAAAATATTTTGATATTAGAGATATCAAATTTGATTAAAATATATTTTAAAAAAAAATAGTCTTGAAATCTCCGGGAAAAAGATGTGTTAATCTTTTGCATGAAGTTAAAATGCTCCCCCTCAAAAATTGATCCAATTGAATTGTCATTGTGAGGATATGATCCACATTTCGCTTTTTGAGGATGGGAGTTGTTGAACACACAATTTTTGAAAGATTTTGAATATCATTGAAAAATTCTTGAAAAAATTGTGTTCAACGCTTTTTGAAAAATCAATTCTTTTTGTCGAAAGTTTTTTCTAAAGCATAAACTTGAGTTCATAGACTTTGAATGTCTTGACGAATCCACTCAAGTGTAAGAAGATTTCTCTTCTTTTGCTGAGGTTAAGGGTACTAAATCGTACACTCCCCCGTGAATATCGATCCGGGTTGCAATCTGAAAGTGATTACAAGCCATTGTGTTGAGCTCAAAACGTTGAATGTTTTGTGACAAGCTCAACCCGTGATAGATTGCTCTACCCGTTGTTTGGAAATATTTGTCCAAAATAGACAATTTCCTTTATTAAAAGAAGAAATGACATGTTTTGAAAAATATTTACAACTTTCATTCGAGCTTTATGTACACACCCGTGTCGTTATTGAGCGAAATTTCTAGGCACGTCCATATTATCGATACTGAAAGACATGTCGAGAAGAATATTTTTGGATTTTGAAAGATTTTTAATTTTGTGTTTTGCTTTTATGTGTTTTATATTTTTGTATTTTGCTTTTTCAAAGATATTTACAGGTTGATGTTTGATAGATAAATCAAGCAGGCACCTTTGCAAGAATCTCCAGGTCTGCTGGAGTCAAACATCTCATACCAATTTGCCTAACGAGGTACTCAAACCTATCTTTCGACAGAGCTTTCGTAAACAAGTCGGCTAGTTGGTAATCCGTCCCAACAAAGTATAATTCAACGATACCTCTTTCAACTTGTTCCTTTATGAAGTGGTATCTGACATCGATGTGCTTCGTGCGGGAATGTTGTACCGGGTTGCAGGAGATGGCTATGGCAGACTTTGAGTCACAGTACATAGGTACTTTATCAAAGTGGAAGCCATAATCCGTGAGTTGTGTTCTCATCCAAAGAACATGAGCACAACACGCAGATAGAGACACACACTCCACTTCGGCTGATGAAAGTGACGTGCAATCCTGCTTCTTGGAAGACCATCCCACAAGCTTATCTTGTCCTAGAAATTGTGAACCACCAGAAGTACTTTTACGTGTATCAAGACACCTTGCATGATCAGAATCTGAATAGGCCGTTAGAAAGAAACCGGTTTCCCTCGGATACCAGAGTCCCATGTGAATGGTATTCTTAAGGTACCGAAAGATCCGTTTAACCTCCTTGAGGTGCTTTTCAGTGGGTCGTGCTTGATATCGTGCACAATAGCATGTAGCATGATGAATATCTGGTCTGCTTGCTGTCAAGTACATGAGGGACCCGATCATGGAACGATATCTCGTTTGATCTATGGGTAATCCCTCCAAGTCAGCATCTAGGGATGTTGTTGATAATGGTGTCCCAACGGGGTCACATGAGGTCATACCATGCTTTTTGATTATCTCTTGACAATACTTAGCTTGGTTTATAAAGATACCACTTGGGGATTGGTGAACTTGAATTCCTAGAAAGAATTTTAGTTCGCCCATCATAGACATTTCAAATTTGCTGTGCATTATTTTTTCAAACCATTTCAAAGTGAACAGAGTTAGATCAATGGAACCTTTTGAGAATCCTTTGGATACCAGAAATTTTGAGAGCTCGTCGTACCACGCCCTTGGAGCTTGCTTGAGTCCATAAAGTGCTTTGTGGAGACGATACACCTTGTCAGGATAATGAGGATTGACGAATCCTTCCGGCTGCGTGACATATACTTCTTCCTTCAAAGGACCGTTAAGAAATGCTGTCTTTACGTCCATTTGATAAACCGTGAATCCCTTATGTGCAGCATAAGCAAGAAAAATCCTGACTGCTTCCATTCGAGCTACTGGTGCAAATGATTCTTCAAAATCAATTCCCTCTTTCTGGCCATACCTCTTAGCCACTAGCCTAGCTTTGTTTTTGATGATCGTGTTTTCTTCATCCATCTTGTTTTTCCAGATCCAACGAAGATTTAAAGGAGTCACATCGTATGGTCTGTCAACAAGTTCCCAGACTTTAAGTCTTTCAAATTGGTGAAGTTCATCCGTCATCGATGCAATCCAAGCATGATCAGCCATGGCTTCTTTGATGTTTTTCGGTTCAGCAGTACTCACGGCGAGTGCGAACATACAAACATCGCCATCGGTTGCTAGTTGTCGTCTTGTACGAACAGGCTGTGAAGGGTTTCCAATTACGTGAACCAAAGGATGATCTCGGGTCCAATGATGTGTTGAAGGATGTCGTTGATAGAACGTAGGCATATTTGACGATCAACATGGCGAGTAGAAGACTCTCCAGTTTCATGTACCGGTGTACCGAATGGGTTGATAAACTCGTCTTCATCAAATAATGCATCGTCTGCTTGATGTGTGTTCTCTGGAGCAATTACAGTAGTTGTGGATGTTGTAGGATCGATTGTTAATGTGATATTCTAAGGAGGTAAATCTGCAGCAACCCGTGTTGAAGTAGATGAAGTTGTATCCGGTTGTTGACGATGATCGGTATCATCATTCTTATCATGAGTGTCAGCGAAAGACTTCGATACAACTTGTTTCTCCCCCGTGAAATATTCATCATACATTGGTCCATATAACATTTCCAACTCTTCAAGTGTCGTGTCCACTGTCATATCTGCTCTAGGAACATGTTCAGGAACCAGCTTTGAACTTGACGGTTCATTGATGTGGTCTTGAGTTCTGAGTTCCGTGCGGTTGTGAACGAAAGTCATTTGTCGTTGTGGATCGGGACTTAAACTGTTTTGTTCAAGTGCCATCTCTTGTAATTCATCAAATCTGATATGAATAGTCTCGACTATCAATTTTGTTCTCTTGTTGTATACTCTGTATCCCTTATACTGAGTTGCATATCCCACTAAAATGCATGCATCACCTTTCTCTTTCATCTTGTCCAGATTTTCACCATCTCGAATAATGTAACACGTACATCCAAAAACATGAAGGTGTTTGAGTGAAGGTTTGCGATCATTAATCATGTGATATGGTGTCTTTTCGTGTCTTGGGATAACTAAGGAGCGGTTTTGTGTGTAGCATGCGGTTGACACAGCTTCGGCCCAAAAGTATAGTGGAAGTTTTGAAGCGGATAATAATGTTCGAGCAGCCTCAACTAAATTACGGTTTCGTCTTTCAACAACGCCATTTTGTTCGGGTGTTCGAGCAATAGATGTTTCATGTTCAATTCCTTCAGCTTCAAAATAGTTTCTCAGTTTTGAATTCAAAAATTCAGTACCTCTGTCAGTACGAACCACTTTAACCTGAGCTTGAAGACCACGTTGTATCACTGTAAGGAAGCTGATGAGGACATCGGGTGTTTCATCCTTGGACCTCAAGAAGTGAGTCCATGTGTACCTTGAGTAGTCATCGACAATTACCATAACGTATTACTTCCCACTGATACTTTAAACACGCATGGGACCACACAAGTCTATATGAAGAAGATCTAACCGTCCTTTAGAGCTTGGTGTAGTCTTTGTCTTGAAACTACTCCGTTTAGCTTTACAAAGCTCACAAGAAGAACAAAGATGATCTTTGATGAATTTCAAGTTAGGAAGGCCTCGCACAATATCTTTCTTGGAAAGCAAGTTGATGGTGTCAAAGTTAAGATGAGATAAACGTAACCAAGCTTGAGTCGTTGAAGCTTTAGCCATGAAACAGATTGGAGGTGAAGATGTGGAGTCTTGTAGTGAAATAGTGTAGAGATCAGTACCCCGTGTTCCGGTAAGTAAGTCATTCCCATCATAATCACGAACAAAACATGTCTTCTTTCTAAAAGCAACCTCCAAATCCGCATCACAGAATTGACCAACCGAGAAAAGATTATGATTGAGCCCTTCGACGTAGTGAACCCTTTTGATAGTGATATTCCCCTGAACCAAGTCTCCATATCCTAGGATCGGTGCAAATTGATCATTTCCGAATCGGACCGTACCTAGGAACTTCTCCACGAAGTTAATTAGAATCTTGAGATTCCCCGTCATGTGCTTCGTGCATCTGGAGTCCATTATGAAGAGAATTACTTCGATCACCTGCAGAAGAATTAGAACACGATGGAGCATTTGCTAAATTGGATTCCATGTTAGTTGTGATTTCCGATTCATTAGTTTCCCTGGTTTCATCACTTAGAGGCACACTAACCCTCGTAGTCACATTTTCTGTCCTAACCTTAGGCATCCATTTATATCCTGGAGGACATTGATTAACAAACCACCATTTCCAAGGCTTGCTAGCAGACTCATATAATTCCCTAATTCTGTTTCTAGGGTTCTTAGTGGTGGAGTCTGATGCAATACTTTTCTTAGGGGGGTTGCACCAGAATGGTTCACTTTGCGTTTGGGTTTTCTAGCACTAATAGGCATCACAGTTTGCTTCTTAGTTCTAGTTTCTACGCCTTTGACATTATTCGAAACACACATAGCATGATTAGCATTAGCACACTTTCCACATTTCACACAAACAAACTTAACTTTCATAGCATTCAAAGTTGAATCATTCAAATCGTCATTACACGCGATTACAAACGTTTTATTCTTAGAAACATTGAAAATCCTATGGTGGTCTTCTACTTCCTTCATCTTCCCTTGACTTTTGTTTTGCCAGACCTTTTCATTCATGCGAGTGCTCTTAAGCTGGGGCCGGCTAACACTAGCAGTGGGGACTACTCCTGTAGTAAAAGACGCACGTCTATTAGTGTTTCTAGAAGTCTGAGGTGATTGACTTTCTTTGTTTTGTGTGGGTTTAGTGGTCAATCTATACATCCCTGGTTTAACCACATTTGTGTTCTTAATGCTTTGTGATCGAATATTTGTTTTGGGAGTGTTTTGTGGTAACCTATCCTTCCCATCCGTCTTGGGGGCAAACAAAGGTTTTGCAAATGCAGAATTAGAGAAAACAGATGGTTTTCCCAAGACAGAGGGTCTAGTCAATTTTTGAGCATTGGGTTGTCTGACAACAGGTTTCTTAACACTAGGTTCCACAATCTTCCCACCCATCTTAGCAATGAGTTTCTGCAACTCTGCTATCGCTCTGTGCCTGTCTTGTAACTGAGCTTTCAACCCTTTAATTTCCAAATTCTGTTCGTTCATTTCTCAAAACGTTCGGGAAAGTTTTTCTTGCAATTTATTATCATGTGGAAAACTACCAACGTCTTTTTGCAAAGCAAGTTCAAGAGAATGACAATGTTTTTGAAGGAAATCAGTTTTGTGTTGAAGTAACTCAAAAGCCTTTTTATCAACATTTTCTTTATGTTTCGAAAGCTCAAGTTCAAGACGCTCACACTCTTTGATTTTATCAAGATATTTGCATGCAACATCAGAATATTCATCGATATCAGCACAAGATTGAAGAGTAACACACAAAATATCTTTGGAGAGACATTCTTCTAAGAGTAGATCATATTCGTTTGAAAATTCTAATTTGTCATTTTGAAGGTCATCAATTTCTTTTTCAAGAGACTCAACATATTTCAAATCATCAAACCTTTCAGACTGAATTAAATTTTCAAACTCAAAAACATGTTCTTTTATTATCTTCGTATTTGGTATTAAAAGTTCTTTCACAAGTACAGTTATGTCGTAAGGAATCTCGGTTTTCCACTTATCCTTTTGACGTTTCTCCCAATCGCTTTCAACAATTGATTGAACATTATTAACGTGGTGTTTAAAAAAACCAAGTATTTTTCTACTTTTGCTTTTAGAAGCATCTAGAGGCAAATAGTTAATATATTTAAAAACATTAGTTTTCCTCTTAGTGGCAAAAGCTTTTTTCCATTGAATTCTTTTTTGTTTGCATTCTAAAAATAATTCCTCACGAGACTTCTGTTTTTGTGGAGTGAAAAGACCATAAAGACTGTTTTCATAAGCATAGTTATATGGTTTCACAAAATCTTTATTGACCAGTGATCTACTCTCCTCATCCCAAAGGGACGTCTCTTCACTATCGATGTTAGCTACTAGGCAGTCATTATAAGTCCTTTCGGACTCATCAAGATATAAGTGAGGGTTCGCAGCTTGAGCTTGTTTGAGGTACTTGGGGGTGGCAAAGCTAGGTTGACCCTTGAAAAACGACCGAGGTGCTATCATTCTAACGGTTTGAATAGAGTCATGTGTGTTATAAACAACTTTTTTCAAAAAATAGACTTGTTCTTCGAGATCCTTTACTTTTTTAGTATCTTTGCTTTTTCTATTTTTGAAATCTTGTTTTAATGTTTCAACCTCTTGTTTCTTCTCGTCAAGAATTTTAGCAGAATCGGTGGTGTTCATAGAAAGCCTCTGTTCAAGTTCATTAACTTTTGTTGTGGCAAGGTACGTTTTTTGACGTTCATCACTTAATAAAACATTAAATTGACGTTTTTCTTTAGTTAACAAAGCAAGAGCTTCATTGTATATATTTTCAAAGTCGTCCTTTTTAACGTTGATGACACGACTTTTGTACCCCTCAAACTCGTTGGTCTTTTGAAGAAGCTCAGCCCTATAACTATCAATAGTCTCACTAGATTTTATAAGAGCGGTTTTGCATTCTTCAAAGTTTTGAGTGAGCGCTGCGTTTGCCTTCTTTAATTGCTTTTGATTCTTTCTATTTTCATTGACATCTTTTTGTAAACTAGGAATTAAATTAGCAAGCGCGACACGCTCCTCGTCATCATACTCATTTGCATGTTGATCATCTTCAAACTCATTATTGCACATGTCTGATGAATCGGGTGTGGTATTGCTATCAACCGTTTCCATCATACACGTGTCAGTAATTGTTGTTGGTAGATCACTATGCTCATGTGTATCACCAAACACATTATATTCAGCATCATCTTGTACCTTATCAATTAGATCGGTATCAAAGATAGGACCATTGTCATCTTCAGTGACGTTAAGGACCTCATGAATCTTTGCCATGTATGAATAATGTGCCTCGAGTTCTTGGTCAGAGAGTTCATCATCTGTGTCGTCAAGCATTTCTCCTTCCTCAGCTGATAACTTGATTCCAACTTCCATTTTCTTGCACAACAACATCTTTTCCTTGTGATAACCATAATCTTTAACCCTCTTTGGCTGCCTGCATTCCTTAGCCAAATGCCCAAAACCTCTGCAGTTAAAACACTGAACCCCACTTTGTTGCACAACTTGAGTCCCAACAGTTTCCCGATTTCCAACAACAGTAGCCACCCTCTGATTATCATACTTAGGTTGTCGATCATACTTTGGAGGACTCGCAACACGTCTTCGTGTGTCATACCTTGGAGGACTCTGTGCATGGGTGTTCCTCGAGTTTGAAGATGTTCGAAGGTTGTTGTTGGTGGGTTTGTAGATTTTCTTACATTGCTTCATAACGAAAGCCATTTGTTGCTTGAAATCCCTATCCTTTTGAGCTATTTCTTCTTCACTGTCTTCTTCGGATGATTGCTCAGGTGTGGGTGATGGTGCTCTTGCAACTTCTTTGCCTCGGGATCGTGTTGGAACATATGACTTGGAGACAATGGATGATCGTGGTGATGATGATTGAGTAAAGTAGGTCTTTGAAGTACGGGAGTGATATTCTGGGTAATGTTGAATGGTAGACACCAAAGCAAGTGGATTGGAAATCTTTGCAACTCGTTTAGCTCGAAGTTCATTTGCCTCATTTTGAAATTGTTTCAAGATGTCAAAGAGCTTGTGATATGAAACTTCGTCTAACTTTTGTTGTTGTTTCACCAAGGTGACAAACCGTGTCCACTCTGGTTGAAGTTGCTGTAGAAATTGGACATTGACTTGCATGGTGGAAACTTGCAAGTTGTTTTGGTTCATATCATTCATCATCTTGTAGAATCGGAAGTAATAATAATCAATTGATTCCCCATCCTTTGATGTAAACTTGCCAAAGTTCCAAAACATCTTAGTTTTCACATCTTGTTTGTTAAGTGATTCACCTTGTTGCAATCTTTCAATGGCCGTCAACATTTCTTGAGCAGTAGGACATGCGTCAACCATAGAGTAAATCTCATCTCCAATGCCACTGAGAATTAAGTAGATTGCTTCCTTCTCTGCATCAAACCACGCACGGTTCTCTGGGGTGAGGTCGGTCCTCTTTTCATCACGTTTATATGCGGGTTGTGCGTCACTTGTGTCTGTGGCTGGTACTGCAGGAACTTGAATCCTTGAGAGTTTATAGGGTCCTTCCAAAATACATTGCCTTAAAGCATCACCGTTAGGTTTTGTGTCAAGGTAACGTATCAAACGGGATTTCCATTGATCATATCGACCCGACACAAGCATTGGTGGTCTTTCTTTGTTACCTACCACCATTATGTTGTTGTTCGTCACACGATATTCGGCAGTAGAATCCATCTCAATATTCTCTGAAATGATGAATCGAATGTGGATCTTAAGTAGTTGTATTGTGATTGTTTGGTTGTTGAAATTCCGAAAATTGCGATTGTTTCTCAGCCCGACAATAAATTCCTCAGCCCGACAAAACGGTAGACCTAAAAAATTTGTAATCACCAAATTTTGAAATTGAGCTAGAAATGTCCTAAAACAAGTATGGAAAAAAATTGATTTTACTTGACCTAAAACTAGATGGTGGCTAAATCTAAAAAATACTCAAACAAAATTTAGCTAAACATGTCATCGGAATGCCCATCGGAATGTTGCTTAGATCGGAATGTCCTTTAGATCGCAATGTGCACCTGCCGGAATCCTTAGATCGGAATGTGTACTTGTCGAAATCCTTCAGATCGGAATGTTCAGATCGCAATGTGTACCTATCGAAATCCCAGATCGGAATATTTAGATCGCAATAATCTGTCGCAATAACACCTATCGCAATGTGGCTGTCGCAATGTGGGCAGAGTAATGTTTCAAGATTGCCTTAAATCCGTCGCAATCCACGATCGCAATAACGATCGCAATAAGCGTCAGAATAAGGGGGCTATCGCAATACTGATCACAAAGTAAAACCCTAGGGTTATTGCGATCGAAACCGTACTTACCTTTTCCGAAATTGAAGCTGTCGCAATAAGGGACCTTATTTCCAACTTTTTAGGCAATGATTTTAGCAACTTTTAGGCAACAAATTTAGCAACTTTTAGGCAACAAGATCGTGTTTTTAACCAAACCAAAAACAACCAAATCTCTACAACAAGTATATAGAAGATTTGTAGCAAGATATAGAACACGAAAAACATAAAAAAATTTGAATTCGAGAAGATTTATGGATTAAATCATACTAATCAGATATAATAACAACAACCAATCACAAAACTACCCCATGGCGATTGATACCAATTGTTGTCCCAAATATATGATGATCATAATCACGAATTTAAAGAAAGAAAGGTAGAAATGAGATGAATTTTAGTGAGAGAAAGTAGAGAGAGAAAAGAGAGAGAAATGGTTGGAACTAGGTGAATGTTATATTTAGAAGTGAGAATACAAATGAACCAACACCCTTCCTAACATGCTAGGAAGGGTATATATATAGTCTACCCACATGCGGGCTTCTTTATGGACTATATGGTTTGGGTCGGGCTTTCCTTTTGGGCTTTGGTTACTTATTAATGAACCTTAGCTTAAAGTTAAGCCCGTAATAACACGACTAATATACTACATATTACAACGTTCTTAAATACGATACATAATAAACATATGACCGAGCATTCTTGTTTGGCTCAATATTTTTAGGCTAACACCGGTTCTATCCTAAACTCTTTTCGATTCACTATTTTATATTTTCCAATATTAAAATAGGAATCTCTTTAGTTGTCCTTTCCTTAGCAAGATTTAAACAAAGTGCACAATGTCCTAAGTGTAGGGGAGTTTACTCCCACATGCTTAAACATTGAGGACAATGTTTATTTTAATTGTAAGGGGGACTTCTATCGAAGTTAAGTGGCCTTTTCCTTGTATTTGTCCTCATTTTATCCGGAAAATCAATTTTTCGACATTTTTCAAAATTTTTGATCTATTTTGGCCTATTAGTTTTTCCCTTTGTATAGTTATTTTCCTTCTTAATTAGAATAAATTTTTAATAAAGTGGTTTTTAGTTTTCAAACGTTGTGAATCTTTTGACTCAACCCTTGTTTAATTGTCTAAGTTTACTCTAGCTAGTATCCTTAACGTGTTTAAGTCAAGTTTTGCTAGGCTTTTAAATAGGGAGCTATAAAACGTGAAAGTCTTAACTCTCACGGGTTAAGAACAAGAACTTTTCGCAAGTTCCTATAATTGATCCTAAAGAGTTGTTTATCAAGGGAACTTTAAAATGCGATTTCGAAACTTGAAAAAGTCTAAGAATTTGCAAGATCCTATAGATGACTCGAAAACCCAAAACTTTGATTTAATAGGCTAAGCATCCACGAGTCTCATTCCTTGAGATTTTAAACTGTGGAGACCGAGAGATGATAGAGCCAATTATATGTTTGGTATTCTTTCGTGAATTTATGTGAGTTAATTATAAGCCTATTCTCCCATCGCTTGCTAATAAATTTGTCTGCAATAAATAAGGTTGTACGATTTGAAAAGTTACTTAGCTTCTAGCCCAAGATCGTTTAAAAGTTGCTCGGTATGGATTAGAGTTCATAGCCAAGGCATAACTTATTGAAGCGGGATGCGAAGATTGGCGAATCCGAAAAGGCCCTAACAAGGCATGAGGGCTACATTTTGTTGCTAAAGATCCCAAGTGATGTGAAGAATCATTTATCAAAAATCAATATGAAGGATCGAGACACATGACGAAAAGCAAAAACTCCCCAAAAGTCATGGAGAAGTCTATCCGAAAAGGCTCTAACAAGGTATGAGGATAAATAAAGCCAAGTCTAAAAGGAGGCGGATCGTTGTATATCAAAGTCCAAAATAAAGATTGGAGAAAAATGAAGAAGTCGTGGTCCAAGTATAAAGAATCTCTCAAAATTTCAAGTGAAGAAATTCCAATTATGAAGAGAAGACCATTATTTCATGAACGTCTCTCAAGGTTTGAAGTATGAAGTCGCTACCAAATATTGGTCCGAGAAAGGTCTCAAATCGCGATGCGAGTTATGCCAAGATATGAACTTTATGAGGTCCCGAGAAGCAGTTTTAAAAGATTTTGTCCTTTAGCTAACTATTGATTAAATCTTTCACTTTATTTTCGGACTAAATAACTATCGAAATAAGTCAAAAATGCATCCTCGTGATAATTCAAGACAACAATAAAATATAAGAGATATCCCTAGGAATAAGGGAGTCTAAGTGAATAATTGGCCCAAATGAGTTCGTGTTAGTCTACTAACTTATAATAACAATGATCTCGTTTTTAAGCTTGGTTTGGAGAAAGTGAAAACTTGAGGATGATGATTATTCATGACATTTCCAAAACCCAAGGTATGTTTTTGATTTCTTTACTTTAAATGTTTATCGTTTTCTATCTCTTTAATAAAGGCCATTATGGATTGATTATGATGAAAAATGTAAACGTGCTTTGTAACTAATGCATTGCATGAGGACATTGCAATGGTCAAGTGTAGGGGATTTGATATGTGTGTAAACACCCATCCTTTTTACCATTTAATTACAATAATAACCTAGCCAAAACGTGTATTTTATCTCATTTATGTCAGAATTATGCGTAGTTTGTGTTTTTGTTGTGATTTAGGACGAAAAGGTGAAGAGTGGAGAAAACACGGGCATTCACGGGCTTTTATTGAAGAAAAAGATGAAAGACGAAGTCGAGAAGTCAAGAGTGCAAAAAGAACGGAAGTCCAAGACCAATTCTGAAGATTTATCGAAGAAAAAGTCAAAGGACGAAAGTTTACTAAAAGCCGAAGAACTCAAGTCTAATTTATCGAAGAATTACAAGTCAAGTTCAAAGAAATCCCGAGATAAAGTCATTAAAGTCCAAGATTAACAAAAGATTCAGAAGAGAAGGACTTAAGTGTGCAATTAAGGAAAAGAGGAAAGAGGAAGGAAGCTTCCTAAGCACTCCTTAATCTCCCCTATATATAGATTAGGATCATTTCATTTTTACTCTTGTTGGCTAGAGTGACACTAGTTCTTCCACCCTTTTAATTACTTGCACATTTACTTTATTGCACCTTTAATTACCTTGTCTTGCACATTAATTTTCAAGTAAGTTACTTTTATTTTTATTGAATCTTTACTTTTATTTGTTTATCTCTTATTCTACCTTTCTTTCTTTGCTTGATCTTTATGTTTATGTGTTTATTATCATGCTTATTTGATTAAAGGTTATGTTTTTATGCTTTTGATTGTTTTGGATTATTGATTTTTATAACTTATTTGTGTTTATCTTTAAGTTTCTAAACTTTTTATAAAAGTTATTTTTATATAAAGTTTGTTTTCGTATACCTTTTTCATTTTGTGTTTTTAAAAGTCTTTAAATTTTAGCTTATTAGCTTTTTCTTATACGTGTTTGCCTAGGATTTTAGTCTAGTGCTTATTTGAGTAATAGCTTATTTGCCTTGCTTGTTTTGTGTTATTTCTACTGTATTCCGATCTAACCAATCGTAAAAGGGTTTATTATTCCGACCAGCGCTCCTTTTTCTTGGTCGGAAAAGGGTTTGTAACATTCCGATCAAGGGGCGAGTTTGGTATTCCGATCAGGTCTAGGTGACAGCATTCCGATCAGGAGTCCACTCCGCATTCCGATTAGAAGGTAAGTATACATTCCGATCTGGGGTTTGTTTGGTTATTCCGATTTGATTCTTGGTGACAGCATTCCGATAAGGTGTTTCCGATCAACATTCCGATTGGAAGGTTAGTATATTCCGACGAGGCCACATTCCGATCAGGAGGTAAGTTAAACATTCCGATCACATTCTGATCGGAATGTATTCTGACGGTAGGTTTGTTTCATATTTTCTCTTGTTTAATTTTTAAGTTTACGTTTTAATACTTTGTCAAAATTTAAATTTCGTCACGCTTTAATTTTAAGTCATTTAATTAATTTACTTTTCAAAGTTTTTAATATTGCACCCTTACTTTTAAGTAGACTTAGATTTAATTTACCGCCATTTACTTTCAAGTCTTTGCATTTTAATTTTTACTACAACGACACAACTATTTGTTTCCACCAAAGAACGACTGAGTCGCATAGTTAAACCAGATCAATTCGATTAGACATACATCAACGAATCTTTTTACACGGCCAAAAGCCTTGTATCACTACCCTAGGACTTCAAGGGCTGTGTGAATTACGTTTCGTATATCGAACTTGATAAATGGATATCATGTGAAAATCTGATTATTTCTTAATGAAGTTTGGATTGGCGAAAAGTTGCATTCATCAAAAACCCGTGAACATCATGGATAGAGAAAGTAAGTCAACTTAAGCCTGATCGTATTCCAGTAGTTATGTTTGATGAAACTCGCGTATTGTAATGAATTACACTTGTGAGAAATGACTGAATGTGGATGAAATGCCCACATGTCTTGATTCTATAAGAAGCGAGTAGTAAGATAAATCGATCTTTGAGGACAAAGATCCTCTTTAGGGGTAACTGCTGTGACAATCCGTCAATTTATGGTCGATATTTTACTCTCAAGTATTATTTAAAATCATTATTTTAATGTTATATTATGAACTCACTCATTTTTAGGAAGAAATTTGGGTTTACATCTTAAAGTAGCATCGACTACGTCTAAACCGAAAAACTCTATGTTACGTGCTTACGTTTACATACACCGTTTTTGGTGACAGTCCGACATTAAGAAAATAAATTTATTCTCGAATATTATTTTGGGATTTTAATTTGTGTTGGTTCATAAACTCACAAATTTACGAGAAGAGATTAGGACTTACGTGCATAATTTAACGTCCTTTACGACTAAACTGGAAACCCTAGGTTTACGTATTTACGTTTTTGAACTCTGTTTTTTATGAGACAATTTTTATTAGATTCGTTTTGTGCCATTGACTCATAATTTATAAAAACGTTTTTCGTAAATCGACCCGAGGGCACGTAAATCGAGGAAACTAGAATCGAGGAGCACCCGTAAAATAATAGAGGCGAGACAAGTTTACACTTGCCCCACCCCTATACAAGTGGCGGCCAAAACAAGCCACCAACACCTTATTTGTTAAGCTTAAACAAGGATTTAGGACACTTGTCCATGAAGTTTCTACCAAAACCATTCATGACCTTAAAACAACTAACTACAAACCACTTTCTCATTTCTTACATGCAAAACAACACAAACTCTCTCCACCCTCCTCCTTTGGCCGTCCCATATACCACCACCACCACCCTTCATCAAAAGTTCTAGCCATGAACTTTAACTATACTTCACATATGTTGAATCCTAGTTAAAGTTATAAAGATTGGAGGTGATCTTAACAACTAAAAAGGAGATTTCATGAAGATCAAGGGCTGATATTTGAAGGACTTTAGATGTTTGGAGATTTCCAAGAGAATGGTCTTGCTAAAGTTGAAGATTTGGTAACAAGGACCAAGCCTTGTTCATCAAAATCTCATCTTTTCATCATCTTGATTGGTATAGGGATCAATCTCTTCCTATCATCTTGTTATTTTGTAAATGTAATTATGTATTTTCTTTCTAAATGTATATGTATATGATGATAAATGATGATCAAAGTATTATATGGGGATCTTGTGTTGGTAAATTTGATTAAAATGATTAAAATGATTAAAATCTACATGTAAAGATGTTAAAATCATGATTAAAATTATATGCTGTATAAAACAGTAAAGAACCATATGATAATCTGATAAAATGACTTGGATTATTTAATATACAGTACGGTATATGACTTTTTACATATGTGGAAAGTTGGCCACTCAATGGGAGAAAGATATGATCAAAACATTATTAAGGTTCAAATCTGTATAGTCTGTTTTGGACGAATTGTAGCACATATTATGTACTTTGTTCTACACAAAATTGAGCTTCTATCTCCTTGTAGAACTCAAGTTTTGGCAAAAATGGTGAAAGTGAGTTTCATAATCAGATTTGGAAAATAAAAGTATATATTATAAAATAAGCACTCAAGTGATACTATTATAAAATACATATATAAAACCCACCAAATTATGATAATACTTATAAAATAAGTTATATACTTTGATAAATAAGTGTGAGATTTTATAAAATTACCAAATTGATATGTTTTCTAAGTTACAAAACTATATGTATGAGTTTTACGTCTTTTCGGCTAAAACCGAAAGATTAACGTTTTCGTCAAATAAAACTTAGACGGTCGGACCCGTCTAATGTAAACTTTTTATAACTCATCTACTGATATGTAAGTACATTTTACAAGTAAAACCAATAAAACTCGAGCTTTATAGCATATGGACATTAACGGGCCAAAGTAGCCTTATTGGACTATTAGCCCAACTAGTTTGACTTAACACTAATGGACTTACTCATGGGCTTAATCCACTTGGGCCCAACATATGAGTATAGGCCTGTTATTAAAAGTATAAATGGACTAATATAATGTATTGGGCTTTTAATGGGCTTATTGGGCCTCAATATATTAATAAGTTGAAACTAGTATAAATAGTCAAAAATTTGATTAACACATAACACTATAATGTGTATGAAGATATAAAATCCCAATTGATCATCATCATACTTATAATATCATCATATATATACACAGCCATTGTTTTTATAAAGTCATTGGACAAGAGTCTAAGACGAGTATTATTTGACTAGGTTTCCGTGATTAAAGAACGTACCGTACATCTGAATCGCCGATAACCCGCCTTCCCACACCAATGTGAGTTCATAGCCTTACACTCTTTTAAATGTTTTATGAAATGTTTTATAAACCCGCGAGGGAGATAACATGGTATTTTTAATAAAAATAGGACACCAGTTGTCCCGATTGTATGCTTATTGATATGGACCCGAATGATTATATGACCCAATGAATGAAATGATATGGATTATTATTAGTTAGGTTATGTCACTAAAAGTTCCATTAGCATGAATTGTGAACTACCGGGATTTGGTAGACGGTTATGCATATGATAGTACTATTTGGGGAAGATCACCCCAGTTCGCGCCTTGACGGTTAATCCTCGTCGAGCCACATTGATCGGAAAGCGAATTTATATATGAGATGAGTTATATAAGCGTGATTATTGTGACGACACGCTGTTTTAGATGGGCAAAGGAATTACGGGTTAGCTACCCGATATATGTTGTAGAAAGGTAACAATGTCATGCGGCTTATAATAATCCAATAATGAAAATACTGATATACGAGTTGAATTATAATATATTGTCTGACTAGCAATACGGGGTCTTATTACTGATATTATGTTCGTGTTTTGGTTTTACATAAAACGTATTGTATGATGTTTATACGACAATGGTTCGTATAATGATTCTTAAGGCAAAAGCCTATATTATGTTTTACGACAAAGATTCGTACAAAATGTTTTTGGCCTATTTTATAGCCTATGACAAAGATTTGTACAAAAGGATTTTCGGTAATAAATATATACCGGTGATATATTAATGGTTTTTATTAAACTCTATGAATTCACTCGTCGTTTCGTTGACTTTTTAACATGTTTTATCTCAGGTACTTGAAGGTAATTCTCTGGAAGATGACAAGAATTTATGGCCCGCATTCAAATAAAATTTCCATTCAAATGTTTTGTAAATTTTTATGACATATTATGACCTGAGGACCTATGTAATTTGATATTTATGAATGTAAAATGCTTTATTATTAAACGACGTGATTTTTAAGCGTTGTTTATGGTTTGAGTAATGTGCTATCCCGTAACACCAACGACTCTTCGGCTGAACTAAAGTATGAATATTTGGGGGTGTTACACTTACTACTAGCATGATAACCATTGTCGTATGAGAATTCCAACAATTCCTAAGTCACTCACACACGCACAAGTATATCGTCCAATGTTTGAATCGTCCTTTCACTATGTCCATCAGTCCCTGTATAACACACAGTACTCAACTCAACTTTTACTTTTACTCAAACCAGAATGTATCGATTACTTGACTTGTGATATTCCTTCATCACTAAGTCTCACTCTCTCAACTTAGATATGTTAGGATTGCTCAATATACCGTGTCTCACTTGACTTTAAAATTCTTTCCATAAGTTTGACAAAATGTTGAAATCACTTACCTTGACATTTCTCAAATCAGATGAAATTGACTAATTTGAAGTTCATTTATTCTCGATTATTGACAAATTTAAAGTCCTAAAAATCTCAAGTCTTTAATTGTTCTTGGTTATTAAGGGTATTTGGAAGTCTATGTCTAATTCAATTAACACGTAAAAAATGGAAAATAATAGGCTACGTATCCGTAAAACATCTTGCAAATACCAAGTACTATTCACAAAGTAAAAATATAAAATGCGTAAAAAAGTTAATTTGCTTGAAATGTAAGCTAAACGGAAGTACAAGGGCTAAAATGTAAATTTCAGAAACCTAAAGGACCAAAAGTGTAAATTTTAACCAACTAGTAACAACTTTAACAACCTTTTAAAAACTGTCTAACTAATTTTGCTAAAAACTGAAAGTTTAAGGACTGAAAACTTGCAAACCCTAAAAACAAGTAAGTTTAGCACTAAATGAAACCAATTACAAACTATGAGGACCAAAATGCAATTAACATGTAAAGTTTTACAAAAACGGGCTACTTATTTTAAAAAAGCTGGTATGAGCTTATTATTGGACCAAATCAGCTCTGGTTTGTTTTAAAGTGCTTATAATCCACAATAAGATAGACTTGCAAAAAGAAACAGCTTAAAAGCTAGTAAATCACAAAGTAGCTTATTCTAAT
Organism: Glebionis coronaria; assembly: GCA_025667525.1. Lineage (NCBI taxonomy): Eukaryota > Viridiplantae > Streptophyta > Magnoliopsida > Asterales > Asteraceae > Glebionis > Glebionis coronaria. The sequence continues at coordinate 137,586,397 of CM046880.1, forward strand.
AAGCCAAGAATAAGCAAACATTAAATTTAGACTTCCACAACTTGATTTTAATGCATAATTTTATTAATTAGCTCAAAAGAAGACTAGAACATTTTTCCAAATGAAAAATGGTTCACTGGTTAAGCTAGAATCCAAAATTAAGCTGAAATGAGCTTATTTGACCAAGAGTTGACCAAAAATTCTAAAAAGCTGAAATTAAGAAAACCCACTCAGGACATGTTGGAAAAACGTTTTATGAAAGAAAATTAGCTAGTTAATGAAGTAGAAATGGAGATCTAAGAAATAAGAATTGACTTTACTTCAGAAACTTGCATTTACTCTCATGCTTATCAAAAAGCTTATTTCACACTCAATCTTGCAAACTGTATTAATCCCTTTTAGACACTTAAACTTTGGATGTTGGACTACAAGTACAAATTAGTTGAAGCAAATCCATCAAGTAGTAAAGGAATGACAATGGATTGAAATCTGCTAGTTTACTGATTAAGCTGACTAAGACACTTGACCCATACCTTTTTTATGCCAATTGCCTTTTTGACTGTATTTTTGACTATAAAATGAACCAAAAGTGTTTACTCTATGTTACCAAATGTAAATGAACGAAGTTCAACCAGTAAAACAAACTCTAAAAACCAAAATTCATCAATTCTAACACTAGTTCAAAAAGTTGTCAAGGACTTTTGCAAATGAAATCTGAACTCAAGTGTGAAACAGATTTTTACTCTTATCAAGACATGTTTTAATGACCAAATGAAGTATGTTTAGACTGAAACCAGGCAGGAAAACACACTTAACCACAAAATGAAACTTGTGACTGAATTTTGATAAAAATCTAAACTTGAAAGCAAGTGAATTAAGATCAAAGCTGCAATATCACTTAACTGCTATCCAACTAACACAATTACACTAGAAACAAGCTAAACACTTGATCAGTTCAACAATTAACAGCTATCTTGGAAATTAGCATGCAAAGCACTTAAGTGGAACCAAAAACAGGATTTTGAGACCTTTTAGCAAGAAGACTCCTCTGATGGAGTAGAGGAGCGTTGAGCTCTCTAACTAACACTTCCTTCAACCCAGTTCTACTAAAATCAACAACCAATTCACCTCCAAAAGCTTTATCTGAACTAATCAACTCATTCTGCTTCAAATATGCTACTCAGGTATGGATATGAACTAAGCTTGCTATGAAACACTTGAAAAGCTTCCAAATCACAACAAAAACTCCATTGATCAATGAGGATCAACAAAATCACAAGGTATCAACAGGAATGAAGAATTGAGTGAAATGAAATGAGAGTATGAACTGAATTTTGTTTTATTTATTTTTGGAGGGAAAGTTTGTTACAAGGATTAACTGCCTAACTAATAAGCTCTTAAGTGTGTGTCAAACACTTAAGAGCTGCTAACTAACTGAAAGGTAAGATAAAATTGAGAGAGAAACAAAAAGTGTGTGTTTTTCACACTTTAACTACTTATTATAAATGAACTAGTATATCCTATTTATAGAGCTGAGATGATGAGTTGTTGGGGAGTGTTATGTGTGTTGGCCAATGAGAGAGTGTCAGGTGTACTCTTCTTTTTAATTGCAGATTTCTTCAAGAACACAAAAGGGGATTTTTAATCTGTTAATTCTTAGACTAATTGGTTTGTAGGATTGGATTCGTCTTCCAATTTGGAGTCTTTTTCATGTAGAAAGTTCCTCTTGATATTCAGTGTAGCTCAAATTTGAATATGGGTTTGTTGCTTGAAGGAGTTGACACGTGGCGTCATCTTATTGGATTTTGGCTTAGCACACGGATCATTATCCATATTTGGATATAATGATTATTGAATGGCAGTGTGTGATTGGTCAATAAAGAGTTAGTGTACCTACTGTTTGGATTTGTTTATTAAATGCAATGGTGAGCTGGCTTGTGACGTGGTGATCCAAACATTCATTTCCGCCTTCTTATTGGTCCAAATGGTATGCACATGGATTGAACCCAAAGTTAGTGTAAAATTATCAATTTCAGTCCCTCTCTTTGGCAGATTCTTCATTTTAGCTCCTTTCTTCATTCCTTTGGCAAATTAGGTCCTTTGACTTGCATTCTTGTTTACTTAAGCCCCTTGACTTGGTTGACTTGAAGGTTGACCAAGTTTGACTTTAATCTCGATTTTTTCCAAAATTGCATATAAGTCCCTTAACTTTTGAACATTGTCAAGATAGGTCCTTTTCTTCAAATGGCTTGTTATCTTTGATCCTTCTCTTGTCTTTTCTTCATACATGAGCTTGATTTCCCTTGTTTGCTTGAAATTGTATTCTTGTTACCTATTTAAGCACAAATACAAAACATACCACATAATACTGCTTTATAGCACAAAAGATAGGTATTTTCTATGTGTTTTAGGGTGATTTATTGACTTATTGATATGAGATTTTGCTCATATCAAATCCCCTACACTTGATCATTGCCATGACCCCATGCAATGCTATATTTTAAATCACAAATTTATAATTTTCTTGTAATTAACCCACCTTGGCCAGTATGGAATGCATTTACACTACTCTACACTATATGATGCATGATTTTGATTTTGTACAATACATTGCAAAGAAAAACAATTCTATTTATATATTTTTATTATTTTTCATAAATGGTTTTGATAAACCCTTGAATTTGATTTTATTACAAATTGATCAAATATTAGATTTACATATTAGGAGAAGGCAAACGGGCAACAAGCTGCGCCGCTAGCCCTTTTTGTATAGCAAAACCAAGTCTATTAAATACAACGTTTGTGGATTTAGGAGTCAAAACATTACTATTCATAACACGTTGTATTCTCGTAAGTAGCTCCACCGCCTCAGGTGCAAGGAAACCAAATGTATCAAACGCGAAAGGAATAAACACATGTAGATTTTCAACACATGCTTTCTCGTGTTTAGTCACTTTGCACGAGGCGGCTTTTATAGCAGCCTGACCCGCTGTAAAATCTCGATTGCCTAGCCCCACGAGAGGAGAAACCCCTGTCAAATCAACGCACGCATGTTTACCTCCAACCCATCCAAAAACTCATAAAGAAATCAATGACTTGAATTATGGCTTTGCTACCATGAACACTTATCACTATCAAGTTTCACTTTTCCAATACCAAGCTTAAAAATGGGATCATTGCATTCATAAATAAAAAGTGCATCAACTTATTCATAACAATTAAATGTGGAACCGATTATTATTTAAGCAAATTGCTTGAGAGCAAATTTGTCATTATTTAAAGTGTGAAATATAAGAAATGTAAAATCTTAAAATAAGGAAGCACGGTATTAATCCAAAGTAATCCTTTCATACATTACTTGAAAAACCACCCATAATTAACATAAGTCCGACTCAAGAGTAATAAGTCATTCGCCTTATGTGTACGATCCTCATGTCATGCATTAATAACTAGCTACACACTCGCTAAGGAAAGAAAAATAAAACTCACGCAATAATTTATATCCGCCGCCTTTTTGGGACTTTGGATCTTCAATGCCACAACCCATCAAGGTAATATTGGATTGGAGCAAATATCAAATCCGCGCAAACCGTCAAGGTAATATTGGAATTCAATAGTTACTATAATTAACACTTCACTGCCCCTCTTGGGAGTCTTGTATAATTATATTTTTTCTTTCTTTTCTTTCTCTTTTTTTTCTAGCCACTCATTTTTTTAAGCCGCTCTTATTTTTCTTTATTCCTAACAAAGAAAGTTGAAAAGAATAAAAGGAAAAAAACCCGCTAAGTATTAAGCATGACATAAGTCTAGTACACATAAAACGTTCTAACTTATAATCTTAAGACGTACTTATACCAACCATGAATGATTAGTCAAAAATGCATAAGAGACTACAAAGTGATTAAAACCGTTCTGGATTATTTATTAACATATATACATGCGAAGAAATTAGAGGCAAAGAAAGAGAAGGGTTTAGCCACAAGTAATTGTCATGAAGTTTATCTAGCCCTTTTATACTTGCTTCAACTCTATCATCTCCCATTCTCTACAAATTTAAAATCTCAAATAATGAGACTCGTGTATGCTTAGCCTAATAGACCAATGAAGGACTACATGGTTAAGGATACTAGCTAGAGAATTCTTAGATAAGCAAACTCGGGTTGAGTCAAAGTATCCATGGCGGGCATAATATGTCAAAGATATCTAAATTTGTTAAACCATATCCTTTATCATATTTTTTCTCTTTTTTATATATTTTGATGAAAAATAAAAGAAGGAATATATACAATGCAAATGTATTATGCAAATGAAAAATTTTTAATGCAAAAATTATGAATGCATATTTTTGGTGGCCAAAGTAGATCAAAAATTTGAAAAATGTTTGAAAAATTAATTTTCCAAGTTATCATGAAGGTCAATGACAAAGTCTAGGTAAGGTCACTTCGATAGAAGACCCCCCTACACTTAAGCTATACATTGTCCTTAATGTTTAAGAGCATGGGAGTATAAACTCCCCTACACTTATGACAATGAATAGACTTTGCTTAACCCAAGCTACGAAAAGATCAACTATAGTGAATTCATTTTTTAAGCACAATGTATCTATGAAAAATCACAATAGTAACGAAGTGAACCGGATACAAGGGTCTCCTCTATAAGCTCCAAAGCACGTGATGAGTGAGAAACACTACGAACAACATGAAGACAAAAGGAAGGTCTTCCCTACACTTCTCATCAGCTCTATATCCTTATTTCTAACCTACCACACTCTAAGTCTACAAACTCTAAACCTAGTTATTCAATCTTGATTTATAGAGTCTCTAGCTTGACTCTTCCCACAATGAATTAATTTATGGGGAAATGGGGATCTCTTGGACCATTTCCACAAAAATGTCATCCCCAAAATAGTGCTTAACACGGTGACCATTCAGTTTGAAATTTGGACCATCGGGTTGTGACAACTCAATAGTTCCATATGGAAATACTTGAGCAATAGTGAATGGACCGGACCATCTCGACTTAAGCTTGCCCGCAAAGAGTTTCAACCTTGAGTTAAAGAGGAGAACCGGCTCTCGAACTTTGAACTCATGGTTCTTGATCTTAGCATCATGCAATTGCTTAGTCTTTTCCTTGTAAAGCAATGAGTTCTCATAAGCATGGGCTCTCAATTCATCCATTTCATTGAGTTGGTCCTTTCTATGTGAACCGGCTTGGTTTAAATCAAAATTAGCCCACTTGAGAGCCCAAGAAGCCTTATACTCTAACTGGATTGGGAGGTGGCATGCTTTTCCATAGACAAGCCTATATGGACTACAACCAATTGATGTCTTAAAAGCCGTCCTAAAAGCACACAAAGCATCATCAAGCTTATCCAACCAAGAAGCTCGATGCTCTCCCATCGTTCTTTCCAAAATTCTCTTTAAACCATGATTTTTGACCTCAGTTTGACCATTGGTTTGAGGGTGATACGCGGTAGAAAGTCTATGGTTAACACCATATTTCTTCATGACTCTTGTAAATTGATTGTTACAAAAATAAGTACCACGATCACTTATGATGGCCCGAGGTACACCAAATCTAGCAAATAATTGCTTCAAAAATTTCACTACAACTCGAGCGTCATTAGTAGGTAAGGCTTTGGCCTCAACCCACTTTGACACATAATCCACCGTTACGAGTATGTACTTACTTCCCTTAGAAGATGTAAAAGGTCGCATGAAATCTATTCCCCACATATAAAAAATCTCACATTCTTGTATGAATTTTTGTGGCATCTCATCTCGTTGAGTAATTTTTCCTTGTCTTTGACATACATCACAAAATTTCACCATCTCTTGGGCATCTTTTTATATGGAAGGCCAATAGTAACCCGAATCAAAGACTTTCTTGGCGGCATAGTTGGGCCCAAAATGTCCACCCGTAGGTCCCTTATTACAAGCTTCAAAGATCTTAAATGTCTCGGGCTCATCTACACACCGTCTAATGATTTGGTCCGCACATTGCCTAAAGAGGTAAGGGTCATCCCAAAAGTAGTATTTCACTTCCTTAAGGAATTTGTTCTTTTGTTGTGAAGTGAGACCCTCAATTAGCACATCCCCCACAAGATAGTTTGCAATATCCGCAAACCAAGGGGTGGCATCCTCTTGAGAAGAAATAGACATGAGCTCCTCTAATGGAAAGGATTCATTAATTTCCTTATGAGGCAATTCACCTTGAAAAGGTTGCTCAAGATTACTTAAGTTATCCGCCGCTAAATTCTCGGCTCCTTTCTTATCACGAATTCCAATGGAAAACTCGTGTAGCAATAAAACCCATCTCAAAAGTCTAGGCTTATCATCTTGCTTTGTCATGAGGTACTTGAGAGCGGAATGATCCGTATACACTATGGTTTTGGAGAGCACAAGATAGGGTCTAAATTTCTCAAAGGCATAGACTATAGCAAGCAACTCTTTCTCTGTGGTGGTATAATGAAGGTGAGCACCCGTCATGGTTTTACTAGCATAGTGTATAGGTTGAAAATGATTATTCACTCTTTGTCCTAATACGACCCCCACGGCATAATCACTAGCGTCACACATAAGCTCAAAAGGTAAATCCCAATTTGGAGAAACCAAAACGGGAGCCTTAGTCCACTTTTCCTTAAGTATCTCAAAAGAGTCTAAACACTCTTGGGTGAAAATGAAAGGAGCCTCTTTTTCCAAGAGATGTGGTCATCGGTCTTGCTATCTTAGAGAAATCTTTTATGAAACGTCTATAGAATCCCGCATGACCCAAAAAACTTCTAACTCCTTTCACCGTGGTAGGTAGGGGAAGCTTAGCAATAACATCTATCTTAGCACGATCCACTTCTAAACCTTCGTTGGATATCTTATGTCCCAAGACTATCCCCTCTTTGACCATGAAATGGCACTTCTCCCAATTAAGAACAAGACGAGTGTCTTCATACCTCTTAAGCATACGTTCTAAATGGGAGAATGAAGTGAATGAATCTCCAAAGACCGAGAAATCATCCATGAAAACTTCCATAGTATGCTCAATCATGTCATGAAAGATTGCCATCATACACCTTTGAAATGTCCCTGGTGCATTGCATAAGCCAAAAGTCATTCTCTTGTAAGCAAATGTACCATATGGACAAGTGAATGTGGTCTTTTCTTGATCCTTAGGGTCAATGGGTATTTGAAAATAACCCGAGAATCCATCTAGAAAGCAATAGTACTCATTTCCCGCTAAGCGTTCAAGCATTTGGTCCATGAAAGGCAATGGGAAATGATCTTTCCTAGTATCATCATTGAGATTCCTATAATCAATACAAACTCTCCAACTCGTAACAAGTCTAGTGGGAATAAGCTCATTGTTCTCATTGGACACTACGGTGATTCCACCCTTCTTAAGAACACAATGTACTGGTCTAACCCATGGAGAGTCAGAAATGGGGTAAATCATGACCGCATCAAGGAGTTTGATAAGTTCCTTCTTAATGACCTCATGGATTTTAGGGTTAACCCTTCTTTGGCTTTGAATGGCGGGTTTGTAATCATCCTCCATAAGGATTTTGTGTGTACAAAAATTTGGATCAATTCCCCTTATGTCGGATATTTTCCTTACTATGGCTTGCTTATGTTTCTTAAGGACTTCTATAAGTTTTTCTTTCTCATCCTCTTTCAAATCATTAGCAACGATCACGGGTAATTGGTCTTTTCCCTCTAAGAAAGCATATTCAAGGTGGGATGGAAGGTCCTTAAGTTCAAGGGTAGGTGGACTCTCTATGGAAGGTTTCACTATGGATGGATCATCATAGGTAACTTCTTGTGGGATAGGTTAAGGAATGGGATCCTCATTGAGAAACTTTTGGATAGTGAGAATGTCTTATTCCCAATTAATGGGAGAATCATCATTACCAAGGAAATTGGACTCAAATTACTCAAAGACGAAATCACTCTCTCCAAAAGGTGTTAAGGAGGGAGCAATTGAGGCAACGGTCTCTACATGAGGCATGTCTTCACTATCATTCTTACAAGCTTCATGGAAATGCTCATCACACACCTCATTAAGTACATCCACTATGTTGATTGTTTCACAAGCTTGAGACTTCTTAGTCACTTTTCCTAGCTTAAACACCACTTTCTCATCCTCAACTCTCATAATTAGTTCTCCCTCCGCCACGTCTATAAGGGTACAACCCATCCTCAAAAATGGTCTACCAACAATTAGAGGAACTCTCGGGTCCATATCATAATCAACCACTACAAAGTCTGCCGGAAAGGTAAACTTATCCACACCTACAAACACATCCTCCGCAATACCTACCGGGTAAGCTACGGTACGATTGGCTAACTCAAGGGTCATCCTAGTTGGAGTGAGCTCGGGAAGAGAGAGTTTTTGCCAAACCGATAAAGGCATGTGATTTATGCTTTCCCCTAGATCCGCTAGTGCCATGCAATTTTCCACCCCGGGAAAATTACAAGGGATCAAAAATCACCCCGGATCTCCAAGTTTTATAGGTAAGGTTTTGAACAACACGGCGGAGAAATTCTCATAAAGGGATGTGCTAGGTAAATCCACCAATTTTTCCTTGTTGGAGAGGAGATCTTTGAACATCTTAGCAAATTTTGGCATATATGCAAGAGCTTCCGCAAAGGAGATGTTATTGTTAAGTTGCTTGAACATCCTCAAAAATTTTGAGACTTGGATATCATCCTTGTTTTTCAATTTCTCCTTTCTCAATCTTGATGGGTAAGGACGGCTTGGTTTTAGTGTAGGTGGAATAGTTGTTGTGGTGGAGGGTTTCTCTTTATTGGTTTCTTCATTGGGAGTTGTGGAAGGTAAAGGAGAAGTAGGTGTAGGATAAGAAGGTGTAGGTGGTGAAGTGGTAGAACTTGAGGGTGGTGAAGAAGATGTAGAAGGCTTATCACAAGTTGGAATCATAGTAGGCTTAACCATAGAAGGTGTAGGAGGTGAAGGATCATTAGTCGTTTTTCCACTTTGTGTTGGGATAGCATTGACATTAGCCTTCGGGTTGGTTTGTGTGTTAGAAGGTAAAGCCCCTTGTGGTCTTTGAGTATGCATAATTTGGTTGTGTAGAAGAGCAAATTTCTTGTTGTTTTCCTCTTGAGACTCGTTCATTTATCTTTCATAAGAAGTAAGCTTTTGAAGAATCAAATCCATGGGGTTAGGTTGCACATTTCCTTGATAAAAACCTTCGTTTGGATATTGAGGTGGAGGTGGTTGGTTAAATCCTTGATTGGGTGTATGAAAACTATTTCCTTGATTGTGAAAGTTGTTGGGTGCTCTATAGTTGTTCCCTTGGTAGCTTGGCCTAGGCCCTTGATTTCTTTATAACAATTGAGGAGGATTGGGTTGAGTATGGGTGGGTGGATGGGGTGGGAAGCCGGGTGGAGCAAGGTAGTTTTGTGACTTGTAAGAGAGATTGTTTTGATTGATGTTGGGTTTGAAATGTTATCTATGTTCTTCTTGGTAAGCATAACACTCAACTTGATAACATTGAACCTTATCACATTGTCGGTAAGAATGAGGATCTCCACAAGTCTCACATGAAATAGCAATGGCTTTCACATCATTGGTGGAATTATTGCCCAAGGAAACTTTCATAAAGTCTTGCATCATGGTTTGTTGCATCTTTTGGGTGTTTTGCAAAATTGCTTGACTTTCTTTTTGGACTTGAGTCCATTCTTGCATTGTTGAAAGCAGTTGACTCTCAAATGTTTTGGAACCACCGTCTTGAATCACATGGACTCTCTCATAAAAGTGTGTGTTAGTTTGCATCATAGATTTAGTTTCAATAATGTCCCATGCTCTTAAATGGATATAGAAAGAATATTACCACCCGCGGAGGCGTTGAGGGAATCTTGGTGATGTGGTCTCAATCCATTGTAGAAAGTATTGATTTGGTGAACTTCATTGAATCTATGATTGGGGCATTTTCTCAATAACTCCTTATACTCTTCTCAAGCATCACCAAAGGTATGGCTAGGTTTTTGTTGGAATCCAATAATTAGGTTTCTCAAAGCCTTGGTCCTAGATGGGGGAAAGAACTTGTTCAAAAACCTCGTAGTGAAATCATCCCAAGTAGTAATGCTCTTAGGTGGTTGCTTATCAAGCCAATACTTAGCATTGCCCTCTAATGAAAATGGAACTAGGAGAAACTTAATTGCCTCATGCGGAACTCCATTGTACTTAATGGTGTTGCAAAGAGATAGAAAATTCTTTATATGATCATGTGGATCATCATCAGGTCTCCCAAAAAAATGGTGTCTTTGAAACCAAGGTAATCATAACGGTCTTAAGCTCAAAGGAATTTGCGGGAATCTCGGGTGTAACAATAGCATCGGCATACCCTTTCACATTGGATTGAAGGTGCTCCATCAAAGGTCGATTGTCAACGGCGGCCATGGCTTCTTGGGTAATGATCAAAGCACGATTCTCTTGATCGGCTTGATGGACGGTGTTGTTTTTACTCTTTCTCTTTTTCTTCCTTTTCGGAGGAAGGGGTTGTACACCAAATGGTATTTGTGCACGCCCGCGGGTGAGCATGCAACTCAAATCAAGGAGTGAGAGAGAAGCTCTCGTTCGACTTTGAAGAAGAAGGGATTATCCTCTTCGAGATTCAATATGAAATATCCACAAGAAAGTATAATATACGTAAGTACTACATGGGTGCAAGACCCCCAATCAAGCTTTCCTTCTTAGAATACGCACTAGTGAACGGGGGGTTAGGTGGCACGAAGCACTTAAGTACCTATTAACCCTTAGACGGCATTTTATAGTACATCGCATTTCTATTCACTTTGTAGTTTGTATTCTTCGAATTCTTGCCTAGTGGAAGTATTTATCTATTCTTGCTTAATTAAATTTGATCGATACACGTGTCAAGGACCGGAACGCTCCCGAACACGGTGTATTGCAAAAGAAATACTTATGGAAGTATGTGTATTGAGTGTTCGTATACGTATACGTATCTACATATAATAATATATCAAAAATATTTTTGTAGTTATTGGGTTTTTAAAGAAAATACTATATGTACGTAAAAACCGATGAAATCCAATAATATATATTTTTGGTTGCAATCTCTTAGGAAAAAGATTGCTTTTTGGATTTTTTTTTTTTTTTGTCAATTCTTTAGGAAAAGAATTGTTTTTGTTACTTTTTTAGTTTTTATATTTTTATATTTTTTATTTTTTTATGTTTATGATTTATGATACGTAAAAAATAACGTTCACGAGGTGAGCGGATCCCAAAAGCCAATCGAAACCGTCAATTAATATTCTCTCGTAATGTCATGAAGCGGCAACGGCGCCATTTGAAATTGAGTATTTTGAAGTTCGTTTATTCTCGATTCCTGACAAATGGAAAGTCCTAAAAATCTCAAGTCTTTAATTGTTCTTGGTTGTTAAGGGTATTTGGAAGTCTATGTCTAATTCAATTAACACGTAAAAAATGGAAAATAATAGCCTACGTATCCGTAAAACACCTTGCAAATGCCAAGTACTATTCACAAAGTTAAAATATAAAATGCATAAAAAAGTAAATTTGCTTGAAATTTAAGCTAAATGAAAGTACAAGGGCTAAAATGTAAATTTCAGAAACCTAAAGGACCAAAAGTGTATATTTTAACCAACTAGTAACAACTTTAACAACTTTTTAAAAACTGTCTAACTAATTTTGCTAAAAACTGAAACTTTAAGGACTGAAAACTTGCAAACCCTAAAAACAAGTAAGTTTAGCACTAAATGAAACCAATTACAAACTATGAGGACCAAAATGCAATTAACATGAAAAGTTTAACTAAAACGGGCTACTTATTTTCAAAAAGCAGGTATGAGCTTATTACTGGACCAAATCAGCTATGGTTTGTTTTAAAGTGCTTATAATCCAAAATAACCTAGACTTGCAAAAGGAAACCGCTTAAAAGCTAGTAAATCACAAAGTAGCTTATTCTAATAAGCCAAGAATAAGCAAACATGAAATTTAGACATCCACAACTTGATTTTAATGCACAAAGTTATTAATCAGCTCAAAAGAAGACTATAATGTTTTTCCAAATGAAAAATAGTTAACTGGTTAAGCTAGAATCCGAAATTATGGTGAAATGAGCTTATTTGACCAAGCGTTGACCAAAAATTCTAAAAAGCTGAAATTAACAAAACCCACTCAGGACATGTTGGCAAAACGTTTTGTGAAAGAAAATTAGCTAGTTAATGAAGTAGAAATGGAGATCTAAGAAATCAGAATTGACTTTACCTCAGAAACTTGCATTTACTCTCATGCTTATCAAAAAGCTTATTTCACACTCAATCTTGCAAACTGTATTAATCCCTTTTAGACACTTAAACTTTGGATGTTGGATTACAAGTACAAACTAATTTGAAGCAAATCCATTAAGTAGTAAAGGAATGACAATGGATTGAAATCTGCTAGTTTACTGATCAAGCTGACTAAGCAATTGACCCATACCTTTTTTATGCCAATTGCCTTTTTGACTGTATTTTTGACTACAAAATGAACCAAAAGTGTTTACTCTATGTTACCAAATGTAAATGAACAAAGTTCAACCAGTAAAAAAAACTCTAACAATCAAACTTTGGATGTTGGATTACAAGTACAAACTAATTTGAAGCAAATCCATTAAGTAGTAAAGGAATGATAATGAATTGAAATCTGCTAGTTTACTGATTAAGCTGACTAAGCACTTGACCCATACATTTTTTATGCCAATTGCCTTTTTGACTGTATTTTTGACTACAAAATGAACCAAAAGTGTTTACTCTATGTTACCAAATGTAAATGAACAAAGTTCAACCAGTAAAACAAACTCTAACAACCAAAATTCATCAATTCCAAACACTACTTAAAAAAGTTCTTAAGGACTTTTGCAAATGAAATCTGAACTCAAGTGTGAAACAGATTTTGACTCTAATCAAGACATGTTTTAATGACCAAATGAAGTATGTTTAGACTGAAATCAGGCAGGCAAAAACACTTAACTACAAAATGAAACTTGTGACTGAATTCTGATGAAAATCCAAACTTGAAAGCAAGTGAACTAAGATCAAAGCTGCTGTAACACCCCATTTTGATAATGGAAATGTCACATGTAATTATGGCGTGTCATCAAAGCATACAAGGAAAAATGTCTAAACATTACTTGACCATAAAAAGGAAAATACTGGAATCAAACATCGGTAGTCCAAAAGTAAAGCTCATCACACACAAACATAAGTATAGTAAGGAAAGGACTAAACAATGTCCAAAGAAAATGTATCATAAGAAAGGAAATGCATAAAGTAAAGAAGGCTAGACAGCTTCCAGTCCATATGCACGTACTCTTAGTGTCTACGAGCGTCCCTGAGTACCTGCCGTTTTGGGAACATAGAAAAGGAAAATAGCTGAGCAAATACACTCAGTGCACGGATGTACAATAAAGCTTGAATAGGATAAGCATATAACATATAACATCGGAAGAAAACTAAGTCCCGAGTAACCTGGTTAAGTCTTGATAAAACTGGTTTATAGTTTGAATGTCTTATGTTTATCTTATAAAAACTGCTTATCATATTTTACCATTAGCCAATATAGGTCATGAAAATCCACCGTGCATGAATACTTGGAGGGGTGACCTCGTCATGCAAATTAGAGGGGCTGCCTCTAATTTAATATACTGGTTTTTGGGTAGGAGGGATCAGCTCCTTGTGAAGGATGCAAGGCACACACCACATTCACCATGAAATCCTGACTAAAAACATGTAACTAGGATGCACCCATACGCCTCACATGATAAATATAATATAAATGGTCAAAAGCTGAAGGGACGCCACGAGAAATCACTCCGTCGTGGTGAAGTCATAACATCAGTGCGTCTAATGTTATGGTTATGGTACCTCCATAACTAGGTGAAACTGGTCATGCATGTATATGGCTATAGGTAATCTGAATTAAACATAAGCAATCAAACACGTAACTTATACTACGGGAAAACATTTGGCTGCATACGGGGAATCCTAATAAGGAAAGAATGTACATACTGAAAGGACGGGAATCCGTACCTTATGTCCAGTGAACGAAGAAGATGAACTGAGAGAAATCCTACTTCCGAATCACTAGTGCTACATAAATACATACATGAATAAGTATCTGCTTACTAAATACGTAGTTGGTTTTATGTCATGTCTTAGCTTATTTTATGTGTTCTTACCAAGTTTTACTGTTTAAAGCCTTAAACCGTGTTTATCTTATATTCTGTTTAATCTGATTAAGTATTTCTGGTATTTCATGTGTTATATACTTACTATGTAATAATAAGTAACTTTCCAAATATAGCAGGTTTCCTAAAATAGAAAGTTTCTAAAAATAGAAAGTTTCCAAAAAAATAGAAAGTTTCCAAAAATAGAAAGTTACCAAAAATAGAAAGTTTCCAAAAGTAGAAAGTTTCTAAAATAAGAAAGTTTCCAAAAATAGAATTACTGCTTAAAATAGATAAGTTTCTAAAAATAGAAAGTTTCCATAAATAGATCAGCTGCTTTAATTAAATAAGTTTCCATAAATAGATTAGCTGCCTGAAATAAATAAGTTTCTAAAAATAGAAGGTTTCCATAAATAGATTAGCTGCCTTATTTAATTAAGTTTCTAAAAACAGAAAGTTTCCATAATTAGAAATAAGCTGGTTAAATAAGCTATGTATATAAGCCTAAGTGTTTTCATGATTATTTTCTAAGTCATATGATATAATGTATAGTTTAATAATTATTCCATGTAATTAAATTAAACTATAGGTTAAAATATTTAATTAAAGTATAACATGTTTTTAATTAAGTAAAGTTAAATACTTAGGTTAAAACATGTATTATTATATATTAATAATATAACCTAAGCCATGTTAATTAATTAATTATAATCATGGTTTTTTAAATAATTAATTAATTATAAGTCTAAAATATAAAATACTTAGGTTAATTAATTTCATGATTATTAATAATTAAAATAACCTAAGTCATGTTATTAAATTAATCATGTCATTTTATTAATTTAATTTTTAACATAAGATCATAAAACATAAAAACTAAACATACACCATGAACCGGATCTAGAATCAAAACCTTGAACCGGACATGAAATCGACACCGTACCCCGAACCAAATCGGGGTACCCCATGTCTTGAGGCTGTCGTGGGACCCACACCCACCAACCGAGACCATATGGTCTTGGTGGTGGTCGGTTGGCCAAACCGAAACCCCCTTCGGGTTCGGTGCAGCCTGCGACAAAAAACAAACACCCCTTAAACCATACTTTTGATTTTATTAAACCTCAATTTACGTTAGATCCATGTTTATTTATTAGGTTTTTGTAAAAAAACATAACATGTTCTTGATTTATTAAAGATCAAATCAAAAGAAAAAGTTTAAAAAGGATTTACCGAATTCGTGGATCAAAAGGACGAAGAACAAACACGATCACCAACTAATAATCCAAGATCCAAGATCAACAACCACCTCCTTGTAGTGTTTGTAGGGTGGCGGCACAAAAAAGAAAAGGGAGGAGGGTTTTTATGTTTTTGCTAAAAATCTTCTGTAATTGTAAATGAGTAGTGAAAAATCCCTTTTTCCCTTTTAGTAAAATTTACAAATGGGCTTGGCCCATTTGTCCTTGTAGCCGCGGGTAGGGGGCCCCACTTGGGGTACCCGTACCTTTTTCCGTGTCTCGATGTTGAGTTACACGTTCGTGATTATTTGTGTTCGCGTTTTAAGTGTTCTCGTTACGTATATATCGTGATCTAATATATTTAATTACACTCGTAATAAATATATATACGTAATTAATAATAGTTAGTGTTTTAATTATGTTCATGATTTCATGATCGTATGCTCGTGATTAATTATCGTCAAATAAATATTACGTGATCGTGCGTAGTAAATACTTATCGTGTTCTAACACGTACGTAATACGTAAAATCCTAACACGTAATCGTAATCATGCTATATTAGGAAAGTTTAAATCTAGTACGTACGATCTTAAGGGTACTATTCATGGTAAAAGCATGTGGGTTTTACAACTCTTCCCACCTAAAAAGAATAATTCGTCCCCGAATTATAGATAAAGTAAACTGGAAAAAGAAGAACATACCCGAATTCAAAATATGAAATGTGGGTAAGAAGCCTGGATAGACTCCTCTGTTTCCCAAGTGGCTTCCCGCTCGGTATGATCCCTCCATAGAATTTTGACGAATGGAATCGTCTTCTTTCTCATGACACGTTCTTCTCTGTCAAGAACTCGTTCGGGTTCTTCTATAAAAGTGAGATCTTCACGTATCTGCTCCAGTGGATACTGAACCATGTGAAGGGGATGATACTGGTATCCTCTGAGTAAGGACACATGAAACACATTGTGCACATGCGAAAGATGCGGAGGTAACGCCAATCGGTAAGATACTTCACCGACTCGTTAAATGATATGAAACGGTCCGATGAAACAAGGACTGAGCTTCCCTTTAATCCCGAAGCGTCTAACACCACGTGCCGGTGAAACCTTAAGGAAGACGTGATCTCCTACATTAAAGTGTATATCCCTATGATGCTTATCGGCGTAACTCTTCGGACGTGACCGTGCCTCCTGAATTTTCTGCTTAGCTACTGCGATCTTCTCATTGGTCATATCTATGATTTCCGGTCCTTCAAGTGTTCACTCACCAACCTGATCCCAGCAGATTGGGGCGCGACACTTTCTGCCATACAACATCTCTAATGGAGCACACTTGATACTTGCGTGCCAACTGTTGTTGTATGCAAATTCCACCAAACAGATGTAATCGTCCCAATCACCCGTCCATTCCAACGCACATGACCTCAACATATGTTCCAATGTCTTAATGGTTCGCTCCGACTGTCCGTCCGTTTGAGGATGAAAAGCCGTGCTAAGCCTAAGTTGTGTACCCCAAGCTTTCTGCAGACTTTTCCAAAAGCGCGAAGTGAATCTAGGATCTCTGTCTGAGACGATGCTGGATGGTGCACCGTGGAGTCTCATGATCTCTCTTCTGTACGTATCTGCGAGTTTACTTACCGAATCTTCCTTGCGGATCGGTAAGAAATGAACTGATTTGGTAAGTCGATTAACGATAACCCAAATTGCATCGTGCTTCCTTTTGGTAGGCGGAAGACCAGTAACAAAATCCATGGTGATTTTGTCACACTTCCACTCTGGGATATCTAACGGTTGAAGGAGACCGCCAGATCGCTGATGCTCGATCTTAACCTGCTGGCAGGTAAGACATTTGGAGACGTAAGTGGCCACATCCTGTTTCATACCACTCCACCAAAAGTACTGCTTGATGTCATGGTACATCTTAGTCGAACCAGGATGTATAGAGAATGGGGAGCTATGAGCTTCAGCTAACAAAGCTTCCCGGAGTTCTTGGTCATCAGGAACACAAAGTCTCGTGCCCTGCCATACG
Source organism: Glebionis coronaria (assembly GCA_025667525.1). Classification (NCBI taxonomy): domain Eukaryota; kingdom Viridiplantae; phylum Streptophyta; class Magnoliopsida; order Asterales; family Asteraceae; genus Glebionis; species Glebionis coronaria. Next base: position 137,603,840 of record CM046880.1, read on the forward strand.
ATACCATCTGCATCTACTTTGAATTCTGTCTGCTTCTCCAAATTATGTACTATCACCAAGATTTCTCCGTCATCCTTCTGAGCTTCCTTGATCTTAGATAGTAACTCAGGTTCTATTCTAAGATTAGCCCAGTAACCCTGCTGTCCACGTACCATGATCTGGATGTATAGTCGCTCCAAGTCTCTGATGTATTTCCTCATCGATCTTAATGCCGTTGATCATTCCGGACTTCCTGCTAAGAGCATCTGCTACTACATTTGCCTTTCCGGGATGATACTGTAGATTAATGTCATAATCCTTCAACAGCTCTAACCATCTCCTCTGCCTCATGTTCAATTCACGCTGAGTGAAGATATACTTCAAGCTCTTGTGGTCCGTGAAAATGTCACACGATTCTGCATATAAGTAGTGCCTCCATATTTTCAATGCAAACACGACTGCAGCAAGTTCCAGGTCGTGCGTGGGGTAATTTACTTCATAAGGCTTAAGCTGTCGTGATGCATACGCGATCACTTTCCCATGTTGCATGAGAACACAGCCAAGTCCCTTCCCCGATGCATCGCTGTAGATTTGAAATCCACCCGTAGCAGATGGTTTAACACCCCCAAATTTACACGCAGCGGAATATATCTTTGGGTGCTAAACAATGATACAACAACACATAATTTATAAAGAACGACTCGAAAAGAGACGTTTTAGATTTATCGTTCCTAAAACATTTGTCAGAGTAGCGTAGTCCCAAGTAATCGTTACCAAAAGATAAGTTAAAACAACATATTAGTTTGTTTTTAAAAATGGAACGATAAATAAATCAAAGAGTTCGAACAACATAGCAGTGCACAACTTCATTCTCGTGACCTCCAAGCTTCCACTTCTTGATTACCTGAAATACATGTGAGTAGAACAATCAGCAAAAATGCCGAGTGAATCTATAGGTTTATGTAATCAATTTGAACACAAGCAAAGATTATAAGTTTGTGGCATGCTTATAAGCATCAAATAATAATTTGCATCAACAATGATAATTGTATATAGCATAAATTGCAATAAGCTCATGGAACCGAGCCCTTAGACACTCCCTTTAGAGGTCTGATAAGACAGGAGATTTATTAATTGTCGGTTACCTCCAGTTTATTGGTACATTGCCGTATACCTGACTTCTCAATACAATATGCTCAAACAGTGTGGAGGTCGGGCCTAAGCTTCTATGACAAGTCCACACAAACTGAACCGGGGCGGCTTCCCCCATAGATCTATTAATTGTACTAGCGGTTAACCCATCATAGGTTAATTAACGGTCCATAATTGAGGATTTAACTAAGGCAATCACTTAATGCAATTTAAAGGCAACCACGGGTACATTCATAGAGGGACAAAGCATACCATAAAAATCTTGTGTTCTAAGTTTATAAAAACATGTATTCCCCCTCGCGGGTTTAAAATCATTTAATAACTAGTATAAAGCGAGGCTATAGACTCACCTTAGCCAATAGTGGTAATGAGACGATCGTCGACGATAGATGATGCCTTTCAAACACAAGAACCGCAACCTATCAAATGAGGTGCGTTCATTAATAATAGACTCGAGAAATAAACCATACATAAGAATATAAAACTCGACTCATAAAATCACGACAAACTCGAGAGAAAACGATACAAGTGATACTATTACACTCTCCTATATATTCATTTTATTATTCTATGTCTTTAATAAAAATCTGTCGGAACATACCGAATGTCCAAGCCGTTTTCCCATACTTAGACACATCAACTTTTTATGATACTACTCAGAGAACTTACTTATTATATGTATAAAGTCCTCCCAAGAGCCCATCAAAAGATTTTACTTTTAAAGTTCCCTTCCCGACTCATCTTTGAATCACAAAATCCGGACAGTTTAGCGACCTTGACTTACGAAACCATTTTGACCATTCTAAACAACTCCGTTTGTAAAACCGCCACTTGATTCTAAAAATAGACTCAAAATGCTAAACTTGGAGCCTGAGAACAGCCCTTGAATCATTTTGAAACTCATTTTATAGTCCCCGAGATTCGATCCAAATATCGACAACAATTTTCGGATTGTGTCAACACTCGTCTCCGGGTACACGAAAATCAAACTAGTGTAACTTCCACCTCGTTTGGAGTTGGAAGGCCTACTTTATATCAAATCGAAGCTAACGAAATTCTCTACAACATAATCCAATCATATAATCCTATATTCAGACTTAAGACCCTCGAAAATGGCCTCAAACCTACTGCCTAAAATTGACTATAAAAATCTCTTACAAAATCAAGTTTTTGATCAAAACCAACAACTTTTATCATCATTCTAACATCCTAACATCACCATAAACCAATCCTAACACTTGTATCATCATCAAAATATTAAACCCAAAAAATTAAAATTCAACTTTTTAACAAAAACATTACATAAACATCATTTGATCATCATCTCTAACACATGCATGATCAAAATCACCACCTAACAAGCCTAGTTTTTTTTATCAAAATTCAAAACTCAATGCATGTAAGTAAAAATGGTATCATTAGAATCACCTTTCAAAAATAGGAATGGGACTTGTTTTGTTTTTGGATGGATCAAAGTTGATCATCAAAAAAAAATTGATGGAATGGATGGTGGTGGTGTAGGCCAAAATGGAAAAGGAAGAAGAAAGATGGTGATTTATGTTTTAATGAATTTTTTTAAATGAATTGTGTTAGTGGAAAACATAAATATAGTGTAAGGTTAGGGTAGTTTTTGCCAATTTTTGATAGTTTTGGTCCAAAATGTAATAAAATAGTTTAAAAGGGTAAAAATGTAAATTGCAAATTTTTAAATATTTACGAGACTCGGGTTTCGTAAAAATACTTTTTTTAAAAGTTTAAACGCACACGAAAAATAATAATATAACGACTCGATACGTAATTAAAACGATATCGTCGAGAGTATTAAATATCGAAACGATCGATAATAAAATATAAAAATTTTGGCATCCGTCGGTATCGCGATCACTAGTAGTCCTCGTTGCTCGTCAAAATATTAAAGTATAATATTTAATATTGGTTTCAACTTAAACCGTTAAACATAATAATATTTAACGTTATATAATACTTCAAAATAATTGAAAATATAATTAAATTATGACCTTATTTTTACGGGTTTTACATCCTCACCACCTTAAGGGAGCGACGTCCCGGCGCTCAATTCGCCTCATACACGAGTTTTTCCCTACCCGGAAGGATGAGGGCATTCCTTATAAAGAAGTCTTCACGTTCCTACGTGAATCTCGATCCACGATCTCCACTGGTTCTTTTACAAAACGCAACTTGTCGTCAAGTTGTATCTCACCAAAAAGGAATAAATAAATCCTTATCATCCAGTCACCCGTTAAGCTCGACAAATGAAAATTTTATGAATCACACGAAGCTCATTCGACGGCAAGAACAGATAACATGATTTTCGGGTAAGTCCAGTTAAAAAGAATGTTGCAATTTAAAGGATAGCCACTGGCCGGATAGCCATAGACACACATCAAAAAGAATTAACAAGAAAAACATTTTCGTCATCGGAGGGTGCTCACACGCGGGTCCCTACTCAAAATATAATACAAAGACACCATCTCACTTTCGCCAATGCGCATTAAAGTCTCAATAAACATCGTCGTTGAAAGTCAAAAAGATATTACATAATATATGTTCTACATGATCGGACGTCATCGGATGATGCCGTCTCAAGTTCTCACAACTTACGATCATTTGACTAGATCACATACCACATAAGTACATAAAAATAAAAGGTCGAACAATAACATCAAGTATAGATTTCCATCGTTAATCATCGAGAAAACCTTGAGCGAACCCTTGATAATAACCACTTGATCACAAGAGTCTTTCCACTTGCGGTGTCGGCTTCAACATGCTCCTCGAGGTTGTAACAAATTTATTAACTCCATTCATTAAGAGATTCAGTCCTCAATCATTCCACAAGTACAACGCATAAATCCTGGTGACACTTATCGTTTCTTCTTATACACTGCTTCCCGAGATTCATTTTAAACTCAGAATAAAATAGTAATCTTCAATACGAGGAACAGAACGAGATACAAATGACTTCAATAAACGCATAAACGAACAAGATGTGGTAAAATGATTTAAGATTAACGATCGATGAGGGATCTCGAATCACGTAACCGTAAAACATAATAATTCGCAATACTAGAAAAATGAGAGCGAAGAATGAATTAAATATTAACATTAAAATAAAGTTTGTCACAATTATCCGTCCCGGATTTGGTATTACCTTAAAACTCAATTGAGGTACTTTCTTGATAAGGATGATATATCAAAATAGGAGTTAAAGAGCTCCATAATTTATTTTGGTTGTCTTAAGAAACTTTGAAAGAAAGACATGAATTTATTAATTAAACTCATATTGATGGTTACAATTAGAAAATATAATTTCAAAATTAAATGATTATCAGGAATATAAATTAAACCGATAATTTCATTACATTTAAAGTAAAGTATGATAAGTCAATTACTTCAAAAGATAAAAACATAATTTCAATTTAAACATTAGTTTTAGTTATACAAAATATGATGTATAAATTTGACCTTTTACATGTGATGGTTATTTCGATAACTGAGAATCATTGGAAAAATGTATAAAAGTTCCATAAAAATTTTATAATACCTTGTAGGAATACATAAAGGTGTTTATCATTCCAAAATAAATATGGGTTACATTCGGGTTTCGAAATGTGACAAGATAACAAACGAATACGAATGGAAATAATAGTCAACAATTAGTACGAAATCAATGGTACAAAAGGGGACGAAGCAAATGTCGTATGAATTCTTAAAGAGAATAATAAAATAAAGACGTTGATGGTAAGACGATAAGAAATAATAGATTAAACAAGTTGTCAATTTTGTTAGTGCGGTTGATGGTTCACCAATATCAGCTCGTTAACTTAGCGGTGGTCGATACATGATCGGAAAGAAGATCCATACAAAAATTTTAATAAATAAAATTCCTAATAATCACTTGTAATTAAAACAAATCAAATGAACGATGTTAGTGTTTAAAGAGAGAAGTCAGAGCACGGTTCACAAGAGTGGATTTCGAGACAAAAGAGAGTGACGGACGTCTTCCTGGATATACGGAAAACACTCTAGTGATAATTCATTATTCGCGTGCGGAGACATTCCAAAGATCTACCCAGTCGCATAAAGAAGATTGGACGAGAAGGAAGGATAAAACATTGAGACTTTCAAGTCATTTATCAACAGTCAGTAATTAGACGAACGGTCAAAAGAAATCAGTTATAAGACAAAATGAAGTAACAAGTGGAAAAACGATTGTCGAGTAAAAACGTATTCGTAAGCGCGTAATTCGTTCAAAAAAGGTAAGAAAACATATGCAGATGCATAGAAATTGCGCTACTTGCATGAAATATAAAGGTTTTTAAAACTACTTTTCATTTTATTTCATTTTATTTATCTTTATCATAAATACAAGTAAAAAGTTGATTATTATCAAGATTTTTAAGTGGACTACTATTCAGCCTAGCATGGCTCCATCTAAATTAGACATAGGTGATTAGGCCATGTATAATTTAGTAATAGCAATGCAGTGCTCAGTTTCGTCGAAAAGTATTACGTTTCTTATGTTTATATATAAACCATGCCATTTGTAAAATGGAATTTAAAAATAGTTTATAAATTTATAGGATACAAGTAATTTGTGAGATACTTAATAAGCAACTTTTAATCTTACGAAAAGTATTTTATAAGACCAAAGTAAAAATAATTGGTGAAAATAATCGTAAAACAATATCAGATTTATTTATAATATGACATTATGAAAACGTATAAAGTAGTCAAAGTTTTGCAAAAAGTGGCAAATAGTAGCTCATAAAACAACCAATGAAATGGTTACAAGTTGTTAAGGTTTCAAAAGGTTATAAGGTTAGACGGAAATTCCATGAGACATGTGATAAAAATATCGACGAAGAATGTGAAGGCAAAACTTCAAAACTCAACCCGAATCAGTTGAAGGTTAGAAGAAAATAAAAATAAAATAACATCGAATGACAAATGATTCATATATATATATAAAGAATAAAACAATCCATATGTGTATTCTATGTAAGATACTCGACACAACATGCTTTTAAGAAAATATATTATTCATTTTCAAATTACACCATTAATCCGGTGATTGCTAATCCTTTAATGTTTCTATTTTTAAACATTTTCACATGCAACTAGTATTCGTTAGTTGTAAAATAATATTTGTTAAAATTTTACGATCTCAAATGAAATCAAAACTACTTAAAAACGTTTAAAACCCATGTTCTGAATTTTTCTATCAGATTTAACTTTTAAATATGAGCCGATTAATTGACCCGATAAACGACATCTCCAAGACTCGGAGTCTAAAGCTTTTTGATGCAAAACGACGTTTCAGACGACTTTCTAGTTTTACCCGACACCTGAAACCCAATATTAAATGACTAAAATACCCCTGCAAGTTCGGTGCAGGTTTGACTATTTTATTTTAAAAACGTAGGTTTTACTTTTAAGTTTTGACCTGTTTATACTGCCCCAGCAGTTTCTCCATTAAATATATTTTTCGACACTTCCTAACGGCTCAAAATATATATATATATACACACATGTCTTGTGGATTTTACAACAATGAAAAATAAATCTCAATTTTAGCATTAAATAAAAATATAGTATAATAAATGACAAAAGATGCTTCAAGGTATCCAACACAAAATTTAGGAAGCAAAACGGTGAATGACGTTCATAATTTAAGTTTCAAGGTGCAATGTAGGCAAATCTCCTTGGTGCCACGATTGTCCAAAAACATAACACATAACAAGAAAATAATGGAACATTAACGAGTTGCGTTCCGGGAGCAAGAAGGTTAATGAAAAACAAATGATACAGTTTTATAGAAGTAAAATCGTATCCCAATCTAGCGCCATAATCTAGACGATGATTTATAAAATGAAGATGAGATTACCGAGATATAAGCGAACAATACACTTCGGAGTCGATACACATAAATGCCAATAAATAGTGGTTAGTCTATTCCAAGGGCACATTGAGTTACACAATGGTCTAGAGATTACGTTTCAAGACGTCCAAGCACAAACAGCCGGAAAACGATTTGGATATCTATATAGATATCACAGAGGGTTAAACAATGAACATAGCACACGCAGGTGAAGGTATGTAAGGTCATAATATAAAATTTTGCAATAAAAGCAATTTAAATACATCAAAAATAAATACAGAAAGATCATGAAAATTCATTGTATTTATTTAAGTTAATCATTAATAAATGACAAACTTTTATCGAAAAGTTTAACGACATAAATATATATTGATAAAGGGATCCTTGATATAAATATATATCCATAAAGGGATCATAGTATTTATTTATAAATACTTGACAATAAGGTATACGTAATAACGCATACTAAAGTGGTAATCCCAGAAGTAGCTTGAACCTGAAGTCACACGAAATCATGTGCACTGACTCTTTGAAAAATAAAACCGACAGTTATAGTTTAGGTTTTTAGAAAAAGACCTAGTTCTCTATAACTCATGGCTCTGGTACCAATCTTTAACACCCCCAAATTTACACGCAGCGGAATACATCTTTGGGTGCTAAACAATGATACAACAACACATAATTTAAAAAGAACGACTCGAAAAGAGACGTTTTAGATTTACCGTTCCTAAAACATTTGTCAGAGTAGCGTAGTCCCAAGTAATCGTTACCAAAAGATAAGTTAAAAAAACATATTAGTTTGTTTTTAAAAATGGAACGATAAATAAATCAAAGAGTTTGAACAACATAGCAGTGCACAACTTCATTCTCGTGACCTCCAAGCTTCCACTTCTTGATTACCTGAAATACATGTGAGTAAAACAATCAGCAAAAATGCCGAGTGAATCTATAGGTTTGATGAGATGGCATTTATACATGATCTCATCGTTCTTTTCGGGCTTTAAATGCATTAAAATGTCATAAAATACCATATATATGCTTGTGTTTGTTTACTTGTGTATTTTAGGTATGGATATCGTGAAAAAGACAAAAGATCACAAGATACAAGGAAAAACGAACACGAGAAACGAAGCCGTACAAAGAACCGGGCCTTAATCATGGAATTTTCATCAAATACCCTTGAAGACTTGAAGACAAAACAAGATTGATCCTCAATGAATGAAGAAATGACACTTAAAACCCTTGTATATTGATAATTACAAGTTTGGTCCCTTAAGTTTGTCAAAATTGCAAAAAGGTCCTTCAACTTTGAAGAAATGGCAAGATTAGTCCCTCAACAATTTCAAATTGCCAATAATGGTCCCTCAACAAGTGAAAGACTCATTGAAGACCTTTGAAGATCAACATTGTCCAAGATTAGTCCTTAAAGAATCACCAAATATCAAATTACATCCTTGATAACCTTTTATCAAAAGTTGGTGCCAAAATTGTCAAGTGATGAAACTTAAATACAAAGGAAAGTCAAGTTATAGGGCTGGAAACCTTAAAAGCCAAAAATCTGAAAAAACAAGGACCAAAAGTGACAAAGCTGAAACATTTGAACAAAAAAATGCGCCTAACACACTCTCTCCCCCAAAAAACGGATCAAAGGACCATTGTTCATCATTTTTACTTCCCCAGAATTTACCTTCACATTTACTTGGGTAAAACTCAATTAAACTTGCACACACTTAATTCACACACTCCAAAACCCTTCCCACTCCTAAAAACCTGCATCCCACTCATGTGCACCAAAACCCCAATTCCCCAATCCACCAATCACATCATTCCTTAGCCTCCAAGACTAGTGACGTGGCAAATTGAACGTCCAAGATGATATGCTTGCTCACAAAGCAAAATTTAAAGGCCAAGATCAAATGGACAGCTCATATGCACTCAAAATCATTCAAGGGCACATTTGGGATTTTCTATGTATTAGGGTTTTAGTTTTTATGCATTCTAGATTGTTCTTAGGACTCTATAAAAGGAGCTCACAACTTGTGTGAAGCCCTTGTTCCAGTTTCTAGTCTCTCACATGTAATTCCTTTTTAAAGAAATAAAAAGTTTGGTTTTTGAAATATTCAAGTGTAATTCCTTTTTTATTGTTTTTAAAAGTTTGTGTGTTGTGAGGAGATTGATTCTGAGTTCCACTTTTATTTGGTTAAGCAACTTTGATTTTCAAAGTTGTTTAAGGTTTTGAGATTTTGAGAGATTTTGGTAAAATCTTCTCAAAGGTATTTTGGTGTTCTTGGTTGATGTTATTGGTAATATAGGGTTTTAGAAAACATATTTGGAAGTTTGAAAAGGTTTTGGAAAGATTTAAGAGAAAGAAAAGAAAATCAAAAATATATATTATTACTTGTTTTTGTGTTTTCTTTCTTTGTTTTGTGTTCAATAGGTTGAAGGCTTGTTGATTTGGTTCAGCTCCAACCCGAGTTGGATTGGAGGAGGATTTTCATCCTCTAGGTTCTTGGATGTAAGAACCTTAGGTAAACTCCTTTTTTCTTTTGAAAGTTCATAAAAGTGCTAGTTTATATGATCTTATGTGATTTTGTTACTAAGTGTGTTATAGATAGTGGATTTGTGTTCTCAAGTGTTGTTATGCATGTTTTGAGATATTGGAACAAGTTTGCATAGGGTTTGTAAGGTTTTTCTTTGTTAAAATTGGTTTTCAAAAAGTTAAAAGGGTGTTTGGCAACAGGTTTAAGCAGGGTACAATCATTGATTTGTGTTGCTAAAAGATGTTAGACAACTTGATTAAGGTTTGAGATAGATTGTTTTATTGTTGTGTAATCATTTGATCAAGTTTGGAGTGGATTTGGAGTGTTTAAAAGGTAAAAAGGGTGTTAAAAATCTGCATATTGCTAATTTGCTTGATTTGTGATGAACTTTGTGCATGATCTTTGATTGTTGATCTTTGATTCTTGTTGTTATTTGTGTGTTACTTGACTCCTTGTGCTTCATTGAGCACAAGGGTGCCCAATTGTTCCAACAATATCTCCAAACAAAGCTCATTGCCAAGTCCTCTTGGCTTGTATCATACTTGGAAAAAGCTTGAACATCAGCAAAACAACCAGACACGTCACACGAATTGCGCCGCAAGACAGAAGGTTGCGGCGCAATACAAGTACCTGCAGATTTTGGTTTTCCCGTTTCACAAGTTGCGGCGCAAGACAGAAGCATTGCGGCGCAACTGAAGGTTCTGCTGATCTTGGTGATCTCGCAACACTTGTTGCGGCGCAAGACCCACCTAGTTGCGGCGCAACTAAGTGTTTTAATATTATTTTATTAATTAATTTTCAAAATTTTATTTTTCTTTCTTTTTCATTTTTCCTAGGTTCTTTGTCATTAATTGGGACTATTTCCATTTTTAGATTATTTTTATAACTTTTAGATTTATTTTTATAATTATTTTAAGTTTAATTAGTTTTTATTTATTTTAAATCATTTTTTTAGAGTTTTAAAAATAGTTTTAATAAGTTTTAATTTTTAGAAAATTACTTTTTAGTCTTCTAATAATATAAGTTAAGTAATTGTTCAATAAAATCATATTTTAGACCTTTGAATTAGTTAAATTTAATTTTAGGGCTTTAATTAGCATTTAAAATTAATTATTTAATTAATAAAAGGTTTTAAAATATCTTTATTGGATTTTTGTCTTTATTTATATTATTTTAGACTTGTTTTAGTCTTTTTAATCTTTTTCTTGATTTTGTTTTTGGTTTTAATAATTTTTAATTTTAGTGATTTTTCTACGGTTTTACGTTTTCGTTTTTTTTACGTCATAGTATAATTTCCAAGAAACCGTCTTCCATCTTTCTCAATATTAATCTCAAAGAAATACAAGTTAATTCACAACACCATACCTCCTTGGGAAACGAATCTTTCATCTCTTTTTAAGTGATTGAGGGTCATTAGTGTTGATTTTTCCTAAAATCATCACTCGATACTTACCGCTCATATTTAGTTGCTTGTTTTTCCTAAAGCAAGTTATCTAAATTTACTACTATCATTTTTGGCGCCGCTGCCGGGGAGGTGTGTCGTGATTTAATTTGGAAAATTTTGTTTTTAATATTATCCAAAATAGTATTTGTGTTAAGTGGAACTCCCTTAACACGTATTATCGGTTTTCTCGGTTTTTCTTTGTGAATATTATTAATATATTGTATTAAGTATCACAACCAAAATACAATATCTCCAAAAGTGTGAAAACACAACCTTGATTCGGGATTTCATCACTCGATCATTGTATTCGAATCTCAAACAAAAAGAAAAGGCAAAAATAGATAAATACTTTCGAGAAGCTCGATTTTGAAAAATACGAACTATAAGGTGGGTATAAGGCGGGTATTATAAAATACACCCTAAGGAAAAAGGCTCTTAAGTGCTTCGCGCCGCCTCGTTTCCCCGCTTGCTTGTGAGTATTTTGAGATTGAAGGCTAATCGAGGGTTTTGCCGCCCAAAGTATTAATACGTATACTATATTTGCTTGGTTTTCTTTGTGATTAAACCCTCGTGAACAATTTGGTTTTCACCAAAGTTCTAAAGTCATTCGAAGGCGTTCACTCCACGTGATCGTTTTCATTCCTTTGAGGCTTCTTTAATCAAGAGTTTGATTCGAGGAGAGATTTTGTAGATTGTTGTCTACGTAGATACACCAAAATCCAAAAAAAAAATTAAATATCATCAAAAACACAAAAAAAAATTGAAAATCTACAAAACAACCAAAAAGAATCTTCTTTGCTCACCTCCCATTCTTCGTGAAGTTTATGATCACTCGTAATCAAGCTAAACGAGCTCGTAAACGACTTCAAAAGCAAGCCAATCAATCGTTGATTGTTGAAGAACCTCCAATTGTTGAACCTATTATAGAACAAGAAGTCGTAATGGCTAATCGTACTATGATGGAGTTGCTACAAGCACCCACCGAGGGTTTTGGAGAGGCCATTGTTATTCCCGCCATCCTTGCGGAGAATTTCGAGATTAAGACGGGTTTAATGTCGATGCTACAAGCAAACAAATTTCGAGGTCACGAGAAAGACAACCCACATTACCATATTAGGAATTTCAACCGTCTCACCGCCACTAGCAAATTCAAAGATGTTCCGCATGACGCCATTAAGATGATGTTGTTTCCATATTCGTTGGATGGACCCGCTAAAATTTGGCTCGAGAAAGAACCGCCAAATTCGATTTTGACATGGGCCGATCTCGTTTCTAAGTTTGTGAACAAGTTTTTTCCACCATCGAAAACAACACACTTAAAAAATGAGATTTCACGATTTGTGCAACGTAACAATGAAAGTTTTTCTATGGCATGGGAACGATTTAAGGAGATGTTACATGAATGTCCTCATCATGATTTTTCGGAATTGCATCAAATAGATACTTTTTATAATGGGCTTAATGATCATGAACGAGATTATTTGAATGCCGCCGCGGGTGGTAATTTTTTGTGCAAGACGACAAATGAGGCTTTACAAATCATTGAAAATCGATCTAAGGTTTATAGCCCTCGTAACACACCGAGTGTTGCCAATATGGGTTCGTCATCGTCATCACAATCGTCTCGTGGTATTAATGCCTTACATGATGAAGCTAATGAGGAAAATCGGTTTTTTGATAGATTTGCTAATCTAATGTCCCATTGGAAGGCTCAAGAAGCTTCCAATTCCGCTTCGGTTAAAGCGGTTGCTAAGAGTTGTTTATCGTGTGGAGGAGCTCATGATTTATCCGAGTGCATTACCGCGGATGGTAACACTTCGAGTGCTTATGTAGCAACGGGAACTTACAACCAAAACGGCCAAGGTTCCCGCCAAAATCAAGCTCCACCAAATCAAAATGTTAACAATTATCGAAACAACAACCAAGGTAATTACCAAGGCAACACACGCAATTACAACAAAGGGAATTATCAAAGTGGGAATGGACAAATCTCTAATCAAAATCAAAACCGTGATTTTCAAAATACCACACAAGGTTTTCAAAATGCTCACACGAAAAATTTGCAAGGAGAATTTTTAGATTATGCAAAAGCAAATGATGCTAAATTTGATAATATGCAACGTGAGATGATTAGCTTAAGGTCCGAGTTGAAAAACGAGCTTAAAAATGAACTTGCTAATGAACTTAAAACTCATGCAAATAAAATGGAAGGAAATGTCCAACGTCTTCAACAAAACCAACAAAAGATGGAATTAGGACAACATGAGATTAAGCAAGAGTTATTGAAAGCGGATGCTAGGCAATCAAAATTTGAGGACCGAATGGCTAAGATGTTCGAAGCAATCATGTGTAAGCCCTCTTCTTCGGGTGGTCTTCCTAGTGATACCATTGCAAACCCGAGGGGAGAATTGAAGGTTGTTACTACACGAAGTGGTAAAACTTTCAAGGAACCAATCTCTCGTCCAAGTACTTCTACGGAGAAGGAAATCGAGAGAGAACCCGAGGTGATGGTCGAAAAGGAGCACATTACAATCCCACGAAGTACCGCTCAAACCACACCTACGGTTACACCAATACCAATTGTGGAACCCGAGTTTCCAAGGCCGTTGCCTAATGACCAACCCACACCACCTTTACCCTACCCTTCGAGACGAAACAAAGAAAAGGCACAAGAAAGGAACAATTATCAATTTGAGCTATTTATGAAAATGTTTCGTGATTTGCATTTTAACATAAGTTTTGCCGATGCTCTAGTCATGATGCCTCGATTCGCCGCAAACTTCAAAAGTATGCTAAACAACAAAGAAAAGTTACAACAATCGTCTAGTTGTTCATCGGTTTTTCTTAGCCGCATACCACAAAAAGTCGGTGATCCCGGTAAATTTTTGATTCCGTGTGCTATACAAGATATGGAGGAATGCTACGCCTTGGCCGATCTTGGTGCTAGTATTAATTTAATGCCTCTCGAGATTTTCAAATCGCTTTCTCTTCCGGCTCTTACTCCTTCGAACATGTCCATCGAGATGGCCGATCATTCTACGATCATGGCATGTGGAGTAGCCGAGGACGTTTTCGTTAAAGTCGGAAAGTTTTACTATCCCGTTGACTTTATCGTTGTAGATATTCCCATCGATCGAAAAGTTCCTCTCATTTTGGGTCGTTCATTTTTGGATACATCAAGAGCACTTATCGATGTTCATGCTCGAAAAATCACCCTTCGTTTCAATGAAGAAGAACTTGTCATCAATGCAACACAAAACTCCAATCTTTCTCATGTATATTCTATTGCAACTTTAAACCATGGTGACTCGACCAATGTCGTTTGCAAAGAATTTTCACCAAGAGTTTTAGGGAATGTCTCCAAAAACAAATTACCATTTCCTCCGCCGGTGGAGGTTATGAGTGCAAAGCCTACAAAGAAGAAACCATCAATACTTGAATCGAAAAATTCTTCGCCTCATCTCGAACATTCATTCTTGAAAAGTATTGATAAGTTGCCGGTTTCTACGGAAGATCTTTCGGATGATGAATATGTTGACCCCGATGGGGAGGTTTTCTTCGTCGATAAACGTTTTGAGAACTTGCCACCACCAAAACCAAAACGGTTTCAAAATGTGAGAATTTTTAGTGTGACTAACATCGTCTTAGAAACACCGAATATTTTCGACATAATCAACAAGGGTTTTCATAAGGAGAGTTCAAAAGATAACAAAGGAAAAGATCTTAAATGTAATTTAATTGATTTTTCTACAAATCTAACTCCGTCATCACCGCGTGATTTGAGTACTACAAACTCGTCTACTCCTTTTGACGATGTTTTGTGTGGTTCTAGTATGGGGGAAGCCCCTTATGTTCCCTCATCCTTGTCCACCGAGGACGAGATATTCGATCCCGGAATTTCATGTAAAGGGAAATCTCGGTCTTCCACCGATGCAATAAATGGAAACTATATCTATTTGCTTGGTGCGAGTCTACCTCGAGTAGCTCAAACGTTTGTCTTACCAATTGTCTCACCCTTCTACTTCTCATCTATTTTCTTCAAACTCTTTGAGTTTATGGCACATGTTGGAGTGGTGTTGAATTGTTTTTTCCATGAAAACGAGAACGCCATTTTCGACCCCGGTATTTTGCATCATTTAAGGACTTAGTCCTTTTTACCGGTTGCTTTTTGGGCCTTGTTTATCATGTAAGCCCCATCAAAAATTGACCACACCATGAAATCCCTAAATGTTCACATTTTGAGGGGATCGAGTCGAGCTCATGACTCGGTAATCAAAAACGAGGTGCCTCGTGGGGGAGATCCCATGCTTATCTTTATGCTTTATGTTCACTAATAAAGGGACTTGTACCCTTCCAACTCGTTGTCTCGTGGTTGTTTGTGATTGTGTTATCTAGATCATCATCATCGTCTACGATTGAAGACTCTCGTGTTCGTTTACGTGAGCCTCCATCGTTCGTTTGAAGAAGTTTTTTCACGAATCCATGACATATCCTTTATTGTTCTAACAATTATCTTTTAGCATAATTAATAAACGGCTTTAGATATATTGTTGATCACCCTTTCCATGCTAGATCCTAAGCATTCGATTCTTCGTCTCTAGTATGGGGGTGCTCCACCTTTAGACTCGAAACATTGAGGACAATGTTTACTTTTAGTATGGGGGGGTGAATAGGTACTTGCTTTGCTACGCCCTCACGTTTTCCAATTTTCAATGTTTTGTTTTGCTAATAAGGCTAAAAATGGCCAAATTTTAAAATTTTTCTTAGTTTTCATAAGTGTTTTTAAGACACGAATGTATATTTTCCGATGGGTAGAATAAGAGTTAATTTTTGACTTGATGGGCATTTGGAGCCATTTACATTCCTTAACCCGCTCAATTCAAGTTTTGCTAGACTTTTATATAGGGAGCTTTAAAACGCGAAAGTCTTAATTCATTCGGATTAAGAACAAGAACTTTTCGCAAGTTCCTATAATTGATTCTAGAAAGTCACTTATCAAGGGAACTTTAAAACGCACTCTCTAAACTTGAAAAAGTCCAAGAAAGTGCAAGATCCTATAGGTGGCTTGAAAACCCAAAACTTTGATTTGATATAGTCTTAATGAAAGCTAATCCAAATTTGGCTTAATTTTGACTTGCATGGCTAAGTATTCACGAGTCTCTTTAATTAGAGGTCTTTAAATAGTGAAGAACGAGAAATGATAGAGTTAGACAAGTGATCATGCTAAACGTAGAACATAAAAGTGTTCTTTCAAAAACTCATATGTTTTTAATTATGGCTTTTTCTTCCCATAAGATCAATGCATTAGGAATAAAACATAATTGCAATAAGTAAGGTCGTACGGTTTGAAAGGTTACTTAGCCTCTAGCGCAAGATCGTTTAAAAGTTGCTCGGGGTTGAATAGAGTTCATAGCCAAGGCATAACTTATTGAAACGGGACGCGAAGATTGGCGATTATCCAAAAAGGCCCTAACAAGGCATGAGGAGCTCTATTTTTGCTAAAGATCCAAAGATGATGTGAAATATCATTATTCCAAAATCAATATGAAGGATCGAGACACACGACGAGAAGCTATTACTCCCCTAAAGAATGGAGAAAGTCTATCCAAAAAGACCCTAACAAGGTATGAGGATAAATATATCCAAGTCCGAAAAGGAGGCGGATCGTTGTATATCAAAATCCAAAGTAAAGATTGAAGAAAAATGATGAAGTCGTGGTCCTATATGAAGAATCTCTCAAAAACGTCAAGTGAAGAAATTCCAAATATATGAAGAGAAGACCATAATTTCGAGAACGTCTTCCCAAGATTTGAAGTATGAAGTACATGCCAAATATCGGTCCGAGAAAGGTCTCAAATCGTGAAACGAGTTATGCCAAGATATGAACTTAAGGAGATACACGAGAAGCCGTTTTAAAAGATTTTGTCCTTCGGCTAACTATTGATCAAATCGTGCTACTTTGCTTTCGGACTAATAATTACTCAAATAAGTCAATATGAATCACTTGTGATCCATGACAAATAGATAAAAAATGCTAGTAACCCATTTCCTTTTATAATAACTAGGATTGCGGGGAGAAAAAGTATTACACAATTTGGACGTATGAGTAGTGTTAGCATTGTGACTTGTACCAACAATGATCTTGTTTTTGCACTTAGCATGGAATGTATGACAATCAAGGATGACGAAATTTACTCTAAGGGACATTAACTTGTTTCTATTCTTAGACCCTAAAAGTCACATTTTGGTGATGAAAATCATACATTATGTCTTTACACATCATCGTAGTATGTTGCAAGTCTTTTACTCTTCAATAAAGGTTAATAAAATTGAACTTTGGTGATGCTTAGATACTTTATTCTAGCATTGCGTGAGGGCACGGCAATGGCTTAGTATGGGGGAGTGATGAGATGGCATTTATACATGATCTCATCGTTCTTTTCGGGCTTTAAATGCATTAAAATGTCATAAAATACCATATATATGCTTGTGTTTGTTTACTTGTGTATTTTAGGTATGAATATCGTGAAAAAGACAAAAGATCACAAGATACAAGGAAAAACGAACACGAGAAACGAAGCCGTACAAAGAACCGGGCCTTAATCATGGAATTTTCATCAAATACCCTTGAAGACTTGAAGACAAAACAAGATTGATCCTCAATGAATGAAGAAATGACACTTAAAACCCTTGTATATTGATAATTACAAGTTTGGTCCCTTAAGTTTGTCAAAATTGCAAAAAGGTCCTTCAACTTTGAAGAAATGGCAAGATTAGTCCCTCAACAATTTCAAATTGCCAATAATGGTCCCTCAACAAGTGAAAGACTCATTGAAGACCTTTGAAGATCAACATTGTCCAAGATTAGTCCTTAAAGAATCACCAAATATCAAATTACATCCTTGATAACCTTTTATCAAAAGTTGGTGCCAAAATTGTCAAGTGATGAAACTTAAATACAAAGGAAAGTCAAGTTATAGGGCTGGAAACCTTAAAAGCCAAAAATCTGAAAAAACAAGGACCAAAAGTGACAAAGCTGAAACATTTGAACAAAAAAATGCGCCTAACACACTCTCTCCCCCAAAAAACGGATCAAAGGACCATTGTTCATCATTTTTACTTCCCCAGAATTTACCTTCACATTTACTTGGGTAAAACTCAATTAAACTTGCACACACTTAATTCACACACTCCAAAACCCTTCCCACTCCTAAAAACCTGCATCCCACTCATGTGCACCAAAACCCCAATTCCCCAATCCACCAATCACATCATTCCTTAGCCTCCAAGACTAGTGACGTGGCAAATTGAACGTCCAAGATGATATGCTTGCTCACAAAGCAAAATTTAAAGGCCAAGATCAAATGGACAGCTCATATGCACTCAAAATCATTCAAGGGCACATTTGGGATTTTCTATGTATTAGGGTTTTAGTTTTTATGCATTCTAGATTGTTCTTAGGACTCTATAAAAGGAGCTCACAACTTATGTGAAGCCCTTGTTCCAGTTTCTAGTCTCTCACATGTAATTCCTTTTTAAAGAAATAAAAAGTTTGGTTTTTGAAATATTCAAGTGTAATTCCTTTTTTATTGTTTTTAAAAGTTTGTGTGTTGTGAGGAGATTGATTCTGAGTTCCACTTTTATTTGGTTAAGCAACTTTGATTTTCAAAGTTGTTTAAGGTTTTGAGATTTTGAGAGATTTTGGTAAAATCTTCTCAAAGGTATTTTGGTGTTCTTGGTTGATGTTATTGGTAATATAGGGTTTTAGAAAACATATTTGGAAGTTTGAAAAGGTTTTGGAAAGATTTAAGAGAAAGAAAAGAAAATCAAAAATATATATTATTACTTGTTTTTGTGTTTTCTTTCTTTGTTTTGTGTTCAATAGGTTGAAGGCTTGTTGATTTGGTTCAGCTCCAACCCGAGTTGGATTGGAGGAGGATTTTCATCCTCTAGGTTCTTGGATGTAAGAACCTTAGGTAAACTCCTTTTTTCTTTTGAAAGTTCATAAAAGTGCTAGTTTATATGATCTTATGTGATTTTGTTACTAAGTGTGTTATAGATAGTGGATTTGTGTTCTCAAGTGTTGTTATGCATGTTTTGAGATATTGGAACAAGTTTGCATAGGGTTTGTAAGGTTTTTCTTTGTTAAAATTGGTTTTCAAAAAGTTAAAAGGGTGTTTGGCAACAGGTTTAAGCAGGGTACAATCATTGATTTGTGTTGCTAAAAGATGTTAGACAACTTGATTAAGGTTTGAGATAGATTGTTTTATTGTTGTGTAATCATTTGATCAAGTTTGGAGTGGATTTGGAGTGTTTAAAAGGTAAAAAGGGTGTTAAAAATCTGCATATTGCTAATTTGCTTGATTTGTGATGAACTTTGTGCATGATCTTTGATTGTTGATCTTTGATTCTTGTTGTTATTTGTGTGTTACTTGACTCCTTGTGCTTCATTGAGCACAAGGGTGCCCAATTGTTCCAACAATATCTCCAAACAAAGCTCATTGCCAAGTCCTCTTGGCTTGTATCATACTTGGAAAAAGCTTGAACATCAGCAAAACAACCAGACACGTCACACGAATTGCGCCGCAAGACAGAAGGTTGCGGCGCAATACAAGTACCTGCAGATTTTGGTTTTCCCGTTTCACAAGTTGCGGCGCAAGACAGAAGCATTGCGGCGCAACTGAAGGTTCTGCTGATCTTGGTGATCTCGCAACACTTGTTGCGGCGCAAGACCCACCTAGTTGCGGCGCAACTAAGTGTTTTAATATTATTTTATTAATTAATTTTCAAAATTTTATTTTTCTTTCTTTTTCATTTTTCCTAGGTTCTTTGTCATTAATTGGGACTATTTCCATTTTTAGATTATTTTTATAACTTTTAGATTTATTTTTATAATTATTTTAAGTTTAATTAGTTTTTATTTATTTTAAATCATTTTTTTAGAGTTTTAAAAATAGTTTTAATAAGTTTTAATTTTTAGAAAATTACTTTTTAGTCTTCTAATAATATAAGTTAAGTAATTGTTCAATAAAATCATATTTTAGACCTTTGAATTAGTTAAATTTAATTTTAGGGCTTTAATTAGCATTTAAAATTAATTATTTAATTAATAAAAGGTTTTAAAATATCTTTATTGGATTTTTGTCTTTATTTATATTATTTTAGACTTGTTTTAGTCTTTTTAATCTTTTTCTTGATTTTGTTTTTGGTTTTAATAATTTTTAATTTTAGTGATTTTTCTACGGTTTTACGTTTTCGTTTTTTTTACGTCATAGTATAATTTCCAAGAAACCGTCTTCCATCTTTCTCAATATTAATCTCAAAGAAATACAAGTTAATTCACAACACCATACCTCCTTGGGAAACGAATCTTTCATCTCTTTTTAAGTGATTGAGGGTCATTAGTGTTGATTTTTCCTAAAATCATCACTCGATACTTACCGCTCATATTTAGTTGCTTGTTTTTCCTAAAGCAAGTTATCTAAATTTACTACTATCAAGGTTTATGTAATCAATTTGAACACAAGCAAAGATTATAAGTTTGTGGCATGCTTATAAGCATCAAACAATAATTTGCATCAACAATGATAATTGTATATAGCATAAATTGCAATAAGCTCATGGAACCGAGCCCTTAGACACTCCCTTTAGAGGTCTGATAAGACAGGAGATTTATTAATTGTCGGTTACCTCCAAATTATTGGTACATTGCCGTATACCTGACTTCTCAATACAATATGCTCAAACAGTGTGGAGGTCGGGCCTAAGCTTCTATGACAAGTCCACACAAACTGAACCGGGGCGGCTTCCCCCATAGATCTATTAATTGTACTAGCGGTTAACCCATCATAGGTTAATTAACGGTCCATAATTGAGGCTTTAACTAAGGCAATCACTTAATGCAATTTAAAGGCAACCACGGGTCCATTCATAGAGGGACAAAGCATACCATAAAAATCTTATGTTCTAAGTTTATAAAAACATGTATTCCCCCTCGCGGGTTTAAAATCATTTAATAACTAGTATAAAGCGAGGCTATAGACTCACCTTAGCCAATAGTGGTAATGAGACGATCGCCGACGATAGATGATGCCTTTCAAACACGAGAACCGCAACCTATCAAATGAGGTGCGTTCATTAATAATAGACTCTAGAAATAAACCATACATAAGAATATAAAACTCGACTCATAAAATCACGACAAACTCGAGAGAAAACGATACAAGTGATACTATTACACTCTCCTATATATTCATTTTATTATTCTATGTCTTTAATAAAAATTTGCCGGGACATACAGAATGTCCAAGCCGTTTTCCCATACTTAGACACATCAACTTTTTATGATACTACTCAGAGAACTTACTTACTATATGTATAAAGGCCTCCCAAGAGCCCATCAAAACATTTTACTTATAAAGTTCCCTGCCCGACTCATCTTTGAATCACAAAATCCGGACAGTTTAGCGACCTTTACTTATGAAACCCTTTTGACCATTCTAAACAACTTTGTTTGTAAAACCGCCACTTGATTCTAAAAATAGACTCAAAATGCTAAACTTGGAGCCTGAGAACAGCCCTTGAATCATTTTGAAACTCATTTTATAGTCCCCGAGATTCGATCCAAATATCGACAACAATTTTCGGATTGTGTCAACACTCGTCTCCCGGTACACGAAAATTGATATGAGCTTAAACTTATATCAATTTATCAACAAATAACCCTAAAACATGAAGCAAAATACCATTTTATCTTGCAAAAATAGTGTTATGTGGTATGTTTGTGTTTGTGTACACTTGTGTAGGTAAAAGGATGCATTTTTAAGCAAACAAGGAATAATCAAGCTTAATTTGATGAAAAAGACAAAGAAGGATCAAAAGTGACAAGACTTTGAAGTATAAGGACCTATCTTGATAATCTGCCAAAGATGAAGGACCAATGTGCAAATATTGTAAAAAGTCAAGATCATAGTCAAACAAGGTCAACATTCAAGTCAACTCAGTCAAAGGACCATTTTTGCTCAAGAATGAAGCTTGAAGGACTAAAAATGCCAAAGAAATGAAGCTGCTAGCATTTAATTACAATCTGCCAAAGTTCAAGGGTGACTTCTGCCATTTATGGAAAGTTTTACTAGTTCAATCCATGTGACAAGTTATTGACCAATGAGAAGCCAAAGAAACAAGCACATGGATTGCCACATCCTTGCATTAAATACCCACTAGCAACCGCCACATTAAATAACAAGATCTCAACAGTGCAATCCGTGTGCATTGTTTTCAACCATTCAGAGCTTGACACGTGTCATCTTCAAATAACCAAAATTTCCCAAGATCGTTATTGAGCTAGAGTTCATTTCATGGAAAGTTATAAACATCAAAGTTGCTTATTTTTTAGAGACGAACACATTGGTCATCATCAATTAACAAGAAATCGACTCAATCAAGAAACCCCAATTCATGTTCATACTTGGAAAATCAACTTAGCAGAATTATGCCACGTGGAGACCTAGGATTGGTCCCAACACGTCACCAACCCCAACAAACCTCCTTCTCAAGTCTATAAATAGTCTGCTAGGTCTTCATTTGTAATGGTAGTTGTAAGTGTGAAAAACACACGCATTTACATTTTCTCTCATCATTTTCCTTTCTTAGCTAAACTACTCAAGAGTTTGACACACTCTTGAGTTAGTTAGTTAGTTAGTACCCAATTTAACAGCTTTGTAACAGAATTCCATTAATAAAATTCAAATTCTTCATTTCCCTCCAAAACTTCTCATTATCCTTACTGTTCATATCCCTGCATCATTGATACTTGTATAACTGCATTGAGTTTGTTATGATCATTCATTGATCATAACTGACTTTGGAGTGAAGATATTAGTTGTTTGTTGATTTCAGTTCAAATCCATAGAAAATGAGTTGAGTTCATGCCATTTGATGATCCTAGTTGATTTGTAGCTGAATTGTTGATTGTTGATTAGTGAATCTAGTGCTAAGGTGGTGGTTAGCACTAGAATAGAGAGTACAGCACTCCTCTACTTCTCAATGGTATCTTCACAAGGTTATAAAGTTTCTTATTTTTGGTTCCACTAAAATTGTCAATTGCATGCTTCTTTTCTAGTGTAAATCTTTGTGAATGCATGATAAAACTTGTTTAGATTGATCTTACTTGATTCTAGAAGTTTGTAGCTTAAGTGGTGTTTTTCTGCTTATTGATTTGGACTTTGATCTAGTTTGTAGCTTATTAAGTCATTTTTAGCCTTGTTACCTCATTTGAGTTCTAGTTGCTTACATTACTTGCAAGTAGCTCTTATACATTCCATTTTGATCATTAAGTGTGGCTTGATAAAGGATTTTACTCAGCTTTAACTATTTCTATAAAAGTCTTTGCAAATTTTCACAAAGTTCAGTTAAAGGAGTGTTTGGCTTTAACTGGTTTTTGATTTTCAAGTATTGGATTTTGGCAAGTAAATGTACATTTGCAGTCACAAGGTGATAACAAGTCATTTTGAGTCATTTTCAAGTCAAATTTAAGTTCAAACAGGCAATTGGCAAGAAAAAGGATTGGGTCAATTTTCATACAGTTTTGCTTAAAAAAGTTATCAGTTTCATTTGACTGGCATCTACTGGATTCTTGATGAAAGTTAACCAAACCTGTTCTCATTTGTAGCTCATATTATGAACTTTCATATTCTATAAGCATTTGATACAATATCCATTAAGCTAGGGGAAATAAGCAATAATCTGAACACTTGAGGAAAGTAATGTTTCTGTAAATGAAAAAAGCATTTTCATATCTCACAATTCTTTTCATTAACCTGGCAATTTTCTTTTACAATTCCACTTAGTAGATGTTGTTGGATGAATGTTGAGAATTTCAGCTTTTTGTCAAAAATTTTGGTCAACACCTGGTCAACATAATCCATTTTCAGCTTAATTCGATTTCCAGGCTTATTACTTGATGATTTTTGACATGACTTGATTTCCCGTTCATCATTTGAGATCATTAATCAGTTTTAACACAAAAATCCAGTTGTGCATGTCCAGATTTTCCTAGAGCTTCTTTTGTGCTTATTGTGAAGTGCTTATTTGCTTTTTAGACACTTTCAGCCAATTTCCTTTTACAGACCTAGCTTATTTTCAGTTTCAAGCATTTTGCAACTTGTTTGAACAAAATTGGTTGAGTAATAAGCTCAAACAAGCTTATTTGTTTGAGTAACCCGTTTTTGGCTTAAATACTTTCAGAAATTGCATTTTAGTCCTTAGTGTATTAAACAGTTTAAAACTTTGGCTAAACTCACATCTTTTTAGGGTTTTCACTAACCAGTCCTTTAAGTTTTGAAGTTGTTAAAATTTAGTTGGTAGTTTTGGCAATTTGTTACAATTTGGTTAGTTAGTTACATAGTTTACATATTTGATCCTTTTGGTTAACTGTTTTACATTTTCAGTCCTTATACTTGTTAGACTTTACATTTTAAGCATTTAATTTTCATAGAATTTACATTTTCAGTCCTTTTAGTTTTAAAATTTACAATTTGAGTTTTACTTGAATAAAAACTTGGTATTTGCACGATGTTTTACATATAAGTAGATAATATTTTTCAATTTTGCAAGACTTGTTTGAATTAGCAAATATAATATCCAAAAAAGATTAACAACCAAAAACAGTTAAAAACCCGATATTGATTGGACTTTCAATTAGCAAGAACTGAGAAAAACGAACTGCATTATACACAATTTCAAATGGCGCCGCTGCCGGTTCTTTGACTTTACGAGAGACTATCGATTGACGGTTTTCATTGGCTTTTGGGATCCGTTCACTTTGTGAACGTTATTTTAACGTATCATAAATCAAAAACAAATAAAAAATCAAAAATATAAAAATATATAAAAACTAAAAAATTAACAAAACAATTCTTTTCCTAAAGAATTGACCAAAAAAAATTAAAAAAATCCAAAAACCAATCTTTTTCCTAAGAGATTGCACCCAAAAATATATATTATTGAATTCTCTAGGTTTTTATGTACATATAGTATTTTCTCTTAAAAACTCATAAATACAAAAATATTTTGCATATATCATTATAAGTAAATACGTATACGTATAAGAACAACCAATCTACATATTCTCCATAAGTATTGCCAAGGCAATACACCGTGTTGAGGGGCGTTCCGGTCCTTGACACGTGTATCGATCAAACAAAATAAAGCAAGAATAGATAAATACTCTCAATAAGCAACAATTCAAAGAATACGAACATTTAAGTGAATAGAAAGGCGATGTGCTATAAAATACCATCTAAGGGTCAATAGGTACTTAAGTGCTTCGCGCCACCTAAACCCCCCGTTCACTTGTGAGTATTTTTAGAAGGAAGGCTTCATTGGGGGTCTTGCACCCAAGTAGTACATACATATATTGTTATTTTCTTGTGGATATTTAATATTGAAACTCGAAGAGGATAATCCATTTCTCTTCAAAGTCACACAAGAGCTTCTCTCTCATTCCTCGTATTGAGTTTCATGCTCACTCGCGGGCGTGCACAAATACCGATTGGTGTACAACCTCTTCCTCCGAAAAGGAAGAAAAAGAGAAAGAGTAAGACCACCACCGTCCATCAAGCCGATCACGAGAATCGTGCTTTGACTCCTCCACCACAAGAAGCCATGGCTGTTGATAATCGTTCTTTGATGGAACGTATGCAAACCAATGTTCATGGATATGCTAGTGCTATTAAGATTCCTGACATTCCCGCAAATACATTTGAGCTACACACGTCTATGATTACTATGGTTTCACAATCACCTTTCTATGGTAACAAGAATGATGATCCTCATGCTCACCTTAAGAGATTCCTTTCTCTTTGCAATACCATTAAGCACAATGGAGTTCCACATGATGCTATTAAGTTGATGTTAGTGTCATTTTCACTAGAGGGACCCGCTAAGCATTGGTTAGACACCCAACCACCCGATAGTATCACCACATGGGATGGTTTCACCACTAAGTTTTTGAACAAGTTCTTTCCTCCATCTAAGACCATGACCTTGAGGAACTTAATTATAGGCTTTCAACAAAAACCTAGTCAATCCTTTAGTGATGCTTGGGAAGAGTATAGTGAGTTATTGAGGCGATGCCCTAACCATGGATTGGATGACGTTCACCAAATCAATACCTTCTATAATGTCCTTAAACCTCATCACCAAGATTCACTCAATGCTTCCGCGGGAGGGAATATTCTTCTTAAATTCATGCAAGAGGCATTGGACATCATTGAGACTAAAGCAATGGTTCAAACAAACAATCAATTTGAAGAAAGGGTTCATGTTATCCAAAACACTTCTCAAACACCTTGTGATAACAATGTCCTTAAATTTCAAAAAGAGATCCTTCAACAAGTCAAACAAGGACAACAAGAATTGCTTCAAGCTTTTAAGACCATTTCATTGAACAATTCTTCAAATGATGTGAATGCCATTACCCTTTCTTGTGTAACTTGTGGAGGTCCCCATTCTTATGAACAATGTGATAAGGTGCAAGTTTATCAAGGGGAATGCTATGCTTACTAAGAGGAACATCGTGAACACTTCAAGCCAAATATCAATCCAAATAACCTTTCTTACAAATCCCAAAACTACCTTACTCCACCGGGATTCCCACCCCAACCACCCACCCAAATTCAACAAAATCCTCCTCAAATTTTACCAAGGAATCAAGGGAAAAGACCACCTTATCAAGGAAATAACTACAAGGCACCCAATCCATTTCAACCTCAAGGAAATAACTTCTATCCACCAAACCAATGGTTTAATCCACCACCTCAATCTTTCCCACAACAAAGTTTTTATCAAGGAAATGTGCAACTTAACCCTATGGATTTGATGCTTCAAAAGTTCACTTCTTTTGAGAAACAATTGAAAGATAATCAAGAGGAGAATAACAAGAAATTTGCCCTTCTTCAAAACCAAATTATCTATAATCAAAGACCACAAGGGGCTTTACCTTCCAACACACAAACAAATCCAAGGGCAAATGTCAATGCTATTACAACAAGAAGTGGGAAGTCAACAAAGGATCCTTCACCTCCTAAAACTCCTATTGTTCAACCCACTTGTGCTCCTACTTGTGACAAGCCCTCTACCTCTACTTCACCACCTCAAAATGCTCCCATTTCTCCAACTTCAACACCTACTCATGAAGAACTCAATAAGGAAACTCCTTCATCAACCACTCAACCACAACCAAAACCAAGTCTTCCTTATCCCTCAAGATTGAGAAAAGAAAAGCTTAAGAACAAGGATGATATCCAAGTTTCTAACTTTTTGAGGATGTTCAAGCAACTTAACATCAACATCTTCTTTACGGAAGCTTTAGCCAATATGCCTAAGTTTGCTAAGATGATTAAGGATTTGCTTTCCAACAAGGAGAGATTGGTGGATTTGCCTAATGCTTCATTGAATGAAAATTACTCCGCAGTGTTGCTTAAGAAGTTACCTACTAAGCTTGGAGATCCGGGGAGGTTTTTGATTCCTTGTAATTTCCCGGGGGTGGAAAATTGTATGGCTTTAGCGGATTTAGGAGCAAGCATAAACCTCATGCCATTATCGGTTTGGAAGAAACTTTAACTTCCCGAGCTCACTCCTACTAAGATGACTCTTGAGTTGGCCAACCGTACTATAGCTTATCCGGTGGGAATTGCGGAAGATGTTTTTGTGGGGGTTGATAGATTTACATTTCCCGCGGATTTTGTGGTGGTTGATTATGATATGGATCCTAGAGTGCCTTTGATTGTTGGTAGGCCATTTTTGAGAACGGGTCGTACTTTAATCGATGTGGCGGAAGGAGAACTTACAATGCGGGTAGGAGATGAGAGATTTGTGTTTAACATGAGGAAGTTGTCTAAAAAGTCTAATGAGCCCGAAGCGGTAAAACATATTGATGTTGTGCATGAGGAGGAAATACAAGATGATCTTCTTGATGAAGTTTGTGATGAGTACTTTTATGAAGCTTGCTCAAGTGGAGATTATGATTTACCGCATATTGAGACCATTGCTTCCATTACTTCATTTTTGGATTGTCATGAACATCAAGAGCTAAACCTTAGTGAAATCCCATATGACACTCCACGTTTCAACAATGATCATCATATTCATGAGGACTTTAGTGATGGAGAATATTTTCTTTGTGATTCACCAACATATGATGACTATAGTGATGATGATCTTTCTACTTGTGACTCTCCATTTGTTGATGATCATACTTACTTTGGTTTTGAGGGATCACCAATTTTTGATAGACCAATCTATGATGTTTATGGTGATGAGGCAGATTCTATAATGGATGAGAGTGATGAGTTTTTAGTGGATGATATATCTTTTGAGTACACTCTTGGTTATCTTGATGAAGAGGGGGACATACTCTATTTAGAATCTCTATTGAATGAAGATCCTTTACCTTTTTCCTTGCCCACCTCCACCTTTCAAAGTGATAAAGGAAAACACGTTATGATGGTTCCTTCCAAGAGCTTGTTGTTACCCATGCCTTCACAACCTTTCTCTCACAATGTGAACTACAAAGGAGAATCTTCTAAGGCAACCAACACTTGTTGTTTTCCCATCAAGGAACGGATTTTTGATCCTGGCATAGAGCTTGCTAAACCATCTCAGTATCCGCCAGATGCAACAATAGGAAAACTTGTGAAAGATTTGAGAGTTTTACCCTATCACCTTGGGAAGAACATATGGGAAACCATTTTGGAGAATTACACCTCATTCTTTTCACCATATCTTGGGAAGCTAGTTGTTGACTTGTGTTATAAGTGGGATGGTAATTATGTATTTGATCGTGGGGGATATTTATGGAGTTTTTATAAATGAAAATTTGTTTTACCTCATCATGGAGATTTTTTCTTAAAAAGGGCAAAATTTTTCTTCTCCATGATAGGTTTTAGACACTTTTAAGTGTGGGACGAGTCGAGCTAGAGACTCATTAACTCAAGCATCGTATAACTAGGTTTAGAGTGTTGTAGGTTAGAAATAAAGGTATAGACATGGAGATACGTGTAGGGGAGACCTTCTTTTGTCTTCATGTTGTTTGTAGGGTTTCTCACTCATTTCATGCTTTGGAGCTTATGGAGGAGGCCCTTGTATCCGGTTCACTTCGTTACTATAGTGATTTTTCATTGACACCTTGTGCTTAAACATGATTTCACTAATAGTTGTCCTTTCCTTAACTTGGGTTAAGCAAAGTTTATTCATTGTCATAAGTGTAGGGGAAATTTTTATACTTCCATGCTCTTAAACATTGAGGACAATGTTTAGCTTAAGTGTAGGGGGGTCTTCTATCGAAGTGACCCTACCTAAAACTTGTCATTGTCTTTCATGATAACATGGAAAATTGGAATTTCAACATTTTTCAAATTTTTGATCTACTTTGGCCAACAAAAATATGCATTCATAATTTTTGCATTAATCATTTTTCATATCACATTTGCATTGTATATATTTCTTCTTTTATCTTTCATAAAAATAAATAAAAAAAAAAAATATAATAAAAACATGGTTTAACAAATTTAGATTTCTTTGACATATTAGGCCCGCCATGGATATTTTGACTCAACCCGAGTTTGTTTATTTTAGCATTCTCTAGCTAGTATCCTTAACCATGTAGTCCTTCATTGGTCTATTAGGCTAAGCATCCACCAATCTCATTATTTGAGATTTTAAATATGTGGAGAATGGGAAATGATAGAGTTGAAGCAAGTGTAAAAGGGCTAGATAAACTTCATGATAATTACTTGTGGCTAAACCTTTCTCTTCTTTACCTCTATTTTCTTCGCATGTATATAATTGTTAATAAATAATCAAGAACGGTTTTAATTGATTTGTAATTTCTTATGCATTTTTGTCTAATCATTCATGGTTGGTATAAGTACGTTTTAAGATTCTAAGTTAGAACGTTTTATGTGTACTAGACTTATGTCATGCTCAATATTTAGCGGGTGTTTTTCCTTTTATTCTTTTCAAATTTCTTAGTGAGGAATAAAGAAAATAAGAGCGGCTTATGAAAAAAAAATGAGTGGCTAGAAAAAAAAAAGAAAAGAAAAAAAAAAATATATATACAAGACTCCCAAGAGGGGCAGTGTGGTGTTAATTATAGTGACTATTGAGTTGCAATATTACCTTGACGGGTTGCGGGGATTCAATAGATTTCTCCAATCCAATATTACCTTGACGGGTTGCGGGGTTGAAGATCCAAAGTTTCAAAAAGATGGCGGATGTAAATTATTGCGTGAGTTTTATTTTCTTTCCTTAGCGAGTGTGTAGCTACTTATGAAAGCATGACATGAGGATTTTACACATAAGGCGAATGACTTATTATTCTTGAAACGGACTTGTATTAATTGTGAGCGGTTTTTCAAGTAATGGATGAGAGGATTACTTAGGATTAAAACCGTGCTTCCTTATTTTTGGATTTTACACTTCTTATATTTCTCACTTGAATAATGAAAAATTTGCCCACAAGCAATTTGCTCAAATAATAACCGGTTCCACATTTAATTGTCATGAATAAGTTGATGCACTTTTTACTTGTGAATGCAATGATCCCATTTTTAAGCTTGGAATGGGGAAAGTGAAACTTGAGGGTGATAAATGTCCATGTTACCCAAGCCCTAATCAAAGCCATTGAATTCTTTATGACTTATTTCCATCAAAACCATTTCAAGAAAAACCAAAAAGATATAGATAGAATTGTATTTTGTTCATTGCATTGTTAAAAGTCAAAATCATGCATCATGTAGTTTAGAGTAGTGTAGATGCATTCCATATGGCCAAGGTGGATTAATTATGAGGGGATTGTAAATTTGTTCTTTAAAATATATAGAATTGCATGAGGACATGACAATTTTCAAGTGTAGGGGATTTGATATGAGCTTAAACTTATATCAATTTATCAACAAATAACCCTAAAACATGAAGCAAAATACCAATTTATCTTGCAAAAATAGTGTTATGTGGTATGTTTGTGTTTGTGTACACTTGTGTAGGTAAAAGGATGCATTTTCAAGCAAACAAGGAATAATAAAGCTTAATTTGATGAAAAAGACAAAGAAGGATCAAAAGTGACAAGACTTTGAAGTATAAGGACCTATCTTGACAATCTGCCAAAGATGAAGGACCAAAGTGCAAATATTGTAAAAAGTCAAGATCATAGTCAAACAAGGTCAACATTCAAGTCAACTCAGTCAAAGGACCATTTTTGCTCAAGAATGAAGCTTGAAGGACTAAAAATGCCAAAGAAATGAAGATGCTAGCATTTAATTACAATCTGCCAAAGTTCAAGGGTGATTTCTGCCATTTATGGAAAGTTTTACTAGTTCAATCCATGTGACAAGTTATTTACCAATGAGAAGCCAAAGAAACAAGCACATGGATTGCCACATCCTTGCATTAAATACCCACTAGCAGCCGCCACATTAAATAACAAGATTTCAACAGTGCAATC
This sequence comes from Glebionis coronaria, assembly GCA_025667525.1. Classification (NCBI taxonomy): domain Eukaryota; kingdom Viridiplantae; phylum Streptophyta; class Magnoliopsida; order Asterales; family Asteraceae; genus Glebionis; species Glebionis coronaria. The sequence continues at coordinate 137,635,360 of CM046880.1, forward strand.
CGTGTGCATTGTTTTCAACCATTCAGAGCTTGACACGTGTCATCTTCAAATAACTAAAATTTCCCAGGATCGTTTTTGAGCTAAAGTTGATTTCATGGAAAGTTATAAACATCAAAGTTGCTTATTTTTTAGAGACGAACACATTGGTCATCATCAATTAACAAGAAATCGACTCAATCAAGAAACCCAATTCATGTTCATACTTGGAAAATCAACTTAGCAGAATTATGCCACGTGGAGACCTGGGATTGGTCCCAACACGTCACCAACCCCAACAAACCTCCTTCTCAAGTCTATAAATAGTCTGCTAGGTCTTCATTTGTAATGGTAGTTGTAAGTTTGAAAAAAACACACATTTACATTTTCTCTCTCATTTTCCTTTCTTAGCTAAACTACTCAAGAGTTTGACACACTGTTGAGTTAGTTAGTTAGTACCCAATTTAACAGCTTTGTAACTGAATTCCATTAATAAAATTCAAATTCTTCATTTCCCGCCAAAACTTCTCATTATCCTTACTGTTCATATCCCTGCATCATTGATACTTGTATTGCTGCATTGAGTTTGTTATGATCATTCATTGATCATAACTGACTTGGAGTGAAGATAGTAACTGTTTGTTGATTTCAGTTCAAATCCATAGCAAATGAGATGAGTTCATGCCATTTGATGATCCTAGTTGATTTGTAGCTGAATTGTTGATTGTTGATTAGTGAATCTAGTGCTAAGGTGGTGGTTAGCACTATAATAGAGAGTACAACACTCCTCTACTTCTCAATGGTATCTTCACAAGGTTCTAAAGTTTCTGATTTTTGGTTCCACTAAAATTGTCAATTGCATGCTTCTTTTCTAGTGTAAATCTTTGTGAATGCATGATAAAACTTGTTTAGATTGATCTTACATGATTCTAGAAGTTTGTAGCTTAAGTGTTGTTTTTCTGCTTATTGATTTGGACTTTGATCTAGTTTGTAGCTTATTCAGTCATTTTTAGCCTTGTTACCTCATTTGAGTTCTAGTTGCTTACATTGCTTGCAAGTAGCTCTTATACATTCCATTTTGATCATTAAGTGTGGCTTGATAAAGGATTTTACTCAGCTTTAACTAGTTCTATAAAAGTCTTTGCAAATTTTCACAAAGTTCAGTTAAAGGAGTGTTTGGCTTTAACTGGTTTTTGATTTTCAAGTATTGGATTTTGGCAAGTAAATGTACATTTCCAGTCACAAGGTGATAACAAGTCATTTTGAGTCATTTTCAAGTCAAATTTAAGGTCAAACAGGCAATTGGCAAGAAAAAGGATTGGGTCAATTTTCATATAGTTTTGCTTAAAAAAGTTGTCAGTTTCATTTGGCTGGCATTTACTGGATTCTCGATGAAAGTTAACCAAACCTGTTCTCATTTGTAGCTCATATTATGAACTTTCATATTCTATAAGCATTTGATACAGTATCCATTAAGCTAGGAGAAATAAGCAATAATCTGAACACTTGAGGAAAGTAATGTTTCTGTAAATGAAAACAGCATTTTCATATCTCACAATTCTTTTCATTAACCTGGCAATTTTCTTTTACAATTCCACTTAGTAGATGTTGTTGGATGAATGTTGAGAATTTCAGCTTTTTGTCAAAATTTTTGGTCAACGCCTGGTCAACATAAGCCATGTTCAGCTTAATTCGATTTCCAGGCTTATTACTTGATGAATTTTGATATGACTTGATTTCCCGTTCATCATTTGAGATCATTAATCAGTTTTAACATAAAAATCCAGTTGTGCATGTCCAGATTTTCCTAGAGCTTATTTTGTGCTTATTGTGAAGTGCTTATTTGCTTTTTAGACACTTTCAGCCAATTTCCTTTTACAGACCAAGCTTATTTTCAATTTCAAGCATTTTGCAACTTGTTTGAACAAAATTGGTTGAGTAATAAGCTCAAACGAGCTTATTTGTTTGAGGAACCCGTTTTTGGCTTAAATACTTTCAGAAATTTCATTTTAGTCCTTAGTGTATTAAACAATTTAAAACTTTGGCTAAACTCACATCTTTTTAGGTTTTTCACTAATCAGTCCTTTATGTTTTGAAGTTGTTAAAATTCAGTTGGTAGTTTTGGCAATTTGTTACAATTTGGTTAGTTAGTTACATAGTTTACATATTTGATCCTTTTGGTTAAATGTTTTACATTTTCATTCCTTATACTTGTTAGACTTTACATTTTAAGCATTTAATTTTCATAGAGTTTACATTTTCAGTCCTTTTAGTTTTAAAATTTACAATTTGAGTTTTACTTGAATAAAAACTTGGTATTTGCACGATGTTTTACATATAAGTAGATAATATTTTTCAATTTTGCAAGACTTGTTTGAATTAGCAAATAGAATATCCAAAAAAGATTAACAAACAAAAACAGTTAAAAACCCGATATTGATTGGACTTTCAATTAGCAAGAACTGAGAAAAACGAACTACATTATACACAATTTCAAAAATCAAACTAGTGTAACTTCCACCTCGTTTGGAGTTGGAAGGCCTACTTTATATCAAATCGAAGCTAACGAAATTCTCTACAACATAATCCCATCATATCATCCTATGTTCAGACTTAAGACCCTCGAAAATGGCCTCAAACCTACTGCCTAAAATTGACTATAAAAATCTCTTACAAAATCAAGTTTTTGATCAAAACCAACAACTTTTATCATCATTCTAACATCCTAACATCACCATAAACCAATCCTAACACTTGTATCATCATCAAAATCAAAAACCCAAAAAATTAAAATTCAACTTTTTAACAAAAACATTACATAAACATCATTTGATCATCATCTCTAACACATGCATGATCAAAATCACCACCTAACAAGCCTAGTTTTTTTATCAAAATTCAAAACTCAATGCATGTAAGTAAAAATGGTATCATTAGAATCACCTTTCAAAAATAGGAATGGGACTTGTTTTGTTTTTGGATGGATCAAAGTTGATCATCAAAAAAAAATTGATGGAATGGATGGTGGTGGTGTAGGCCAAAATGGAAAAGGAAGAAGAAAGATGGTGATTTTTGTTTTAATGAATTTTTTTAAATGAATTGTGTTAGTGGAAAACATATATATAGTGTAAGGTTAGGGTAGTTTTTGCCAATTTGTGATAGTTTTGGTCCAAAATGTAATAAAATAGTTTAAAAGGGTAAAAATGTAAATTGCAAATTTTTAATATTTACGAGACTCGGGTTTCGTAAAAATACTATTTTTAAAAGTTTAAACGCACACGAAAAATTATAATATAACGACTCGATACGTAATTAAAACGATACCATCGAGAGTATTAAATATCGAAACGATCGATAATAAAATATAAAATTTTTGGCATCCGTCGGTATCGCGATCACTAGTAGTCCTCGTTGCTCGTCAAAATATTAAAGTATAATATTTAATATTGGTTTCAACTTAAACCGTTAAACATAATAATATTTTACGTTATATAATACTTCAAAATAATTGAAAATATAATTAAATTATGACCTTATTTTTACGGGTTTTACAGATGGTAGAGTAAGAATAGGTGCAGATACTAGCTTCTGCTTCAGGTCTTCAAAGCTCTTCTCTCGATCTTCAGTCCAGACGAATTTCTCCCCTTTCCGCATCAGTTTGGTCAATGGTAGTGCTAGGCGGGAAAAGTTCTCCACGAATCTACGGTAATAGCCAACTAAGCCTAAAAAACTGTGGACTTCCGTCGCTGATGTCGGCCTTGGCCACTTAGTAATGGCCTCAACCTTCGCTGGATCCATAGTGATTCCTTCTGCTGATACAATGTGACCTAAGAATGCCACCTTGTCTAACCAGAACTCACACTTGGAGAATTTAGCATACAGCTGCTTCTGGCGAAGAATCTGTAATACTGTACGAAGATGGTCTTCGTGTTCCTCCTTGGACTTTGAGAAAATCAGGATGTCACCGATGAAAACAATGACGAACTTGTCAAGAAATTCATGGAAGATTCTGTTCATCAAATCCATGAACACTGCTAGAGCATTTGTCAGGCCAAATGGCATAACTACAAACTCATAGTGACCATAACGGGTACGAAAGGCAGTCTTAGCGATGTCCTGCTCCTTGACTCGTAGCTGATGATAGCCTGACCTAAGATCAATCTTGGAGAAGTGTTTGGCCCCTTGGAGTTGGTCAAACAGGTCGTCAATGCGCGGCAATGGATATCTATTCTGAATGGTAATCTTGTTGAGCTCGCGATAGTCTATACAAAGACGCATACTGTCGTCCTTCTTGTTAACAAACAAGACCGGTGCGCCCCATGGAGATGCGCTCGGTCGAATGAAGCCTCGTTCAAGAAGTTCTTGCAGTTGATCCTTCAGCTCCTTCAGCTCTATGGGAGCCATGCGATAAGGAGCCTTGGAGATTGGTTCAGCTCCTGGAACCAGCTCGATACTGAATTCCACTTCTCGTGCAGGTGGTATGCCCGGAAGTTCTGCTGGAAAAACATCTTGGAATTCCGACATTATAGGTTGATCCTGAATTGATGGGGATTCAGCATCCATGTCGTGAACCGTAGCTAGATAACCCTCGCAGCCATGTGACAGTAGTGCACACGCTTGCAGGGTGGATATGATTTGTACAGACCGTCCGAGTATGAACCCATTATGAATGTACTCTGGTGCATTAACATCACCGAAGATAACTCGATATGAATGGCAGTCTATGGTATCATGATGCTTGGATAGCCAATCCATGCCCAAAATCATGTCGAAGTCATTCATGTCCAGCGGAAGTGCGTCGACAGGACGAACCTTATCGTCAAATTCTAGGGGAAGACTCTTGTATAAATGGGTGATTAATACAGAGTCCCTCAAAGGCGTGGAAATAGTAAGCCTATTTTCTAGTGGCAAGGGAGGCATCCTAATGTTCTTAGCATAAGCAGTAGAAATAACCGAGTGAGTAGCACCCGTATCGAAAAGAACACATGCAGCTTGACCATACATATACAAGATTCTAGTGATGGTACCAGTAGACTTGTTGGCCTGGTCTCTAGATGTCGTGTAGACACGCCCAGTAGTAGGAGGCGGCTTGGTATCAGCATGTCCCGATGTACCCTCCATCTCGCCCTTACGGCAATCCTTCATAATCCCCATCCACCTTTTACCAAGAATACCTTAGGGAATTCTGGTACTCTGCTGAAGTGGTAGAAGACACCATCACATTTAGTCTTTCATGCAATGAACACCCTTTTGCCTTCTCCCTTAAAGACTTTTCTAGTGTGGCCGGATTGAAGCATGGAGATGAATGTCTGAAGGTAGTTGACAAAAAGGCTGTCAAGGAAGCCCTGGCCACACTCAACCCTTGCCATGATGTTAACCCTGCACTTACACCTGCTGAAGTACTCGCCAAATCCCCTCTGAAGATTAAGTACTTCACTCCTATGTGGCATGTCCTCTTCACCCACATTGTTAAGTCCCTGGGAGGAATGCAGGGATCACAGGATCAGATGTCTTTCAACCATCAGGCTATTGCTTATGGATTAATATGGGGAGCTGATGTTGACGTTGGAAGCATTCTCTTCTCAAACCTGGTAGAACAGCTGAAGGGAAGGAATCAGGTCAGGGAAAAGAATATTTGTTAGGTGCGCTTCCTGTCCCTAATCTTTGAAAGTCTGTTGGGAGATAAATACCACAACAAGGCCTTGACTGCTCTTAAGCCCTATCGCATCACCGGCGCCATCTACACGGAAATAGGAGCTGAAGATGTCCCTGTCACCGCCCATATGCTGAATGTGGCCAACCAGGTACCAAACGCTGAGAAGCCCTTGCTCCCTTCCTCTGAGAAGGTGAATACTTCTAGTGTTGCTGGCAAGTCTATGTCTTTGACCTCTGGGCAGCAAACTACTAAGTCCAAGGCTTCATCTGGCAAACAGCCTAAGAAGAAGAAAATCCCCTCTTCTTCCCACTCCAAAGCTGTTACTAAGGCCAAAGGAAAGAAGACTGACACCTCCTCTGGTCCAGATACTCTTGTGGATTCGGATTCTTTGGCTGACAATCAACAGGCGTCTAGTGTCTCTAAGTCAGCTGAGACAACAGGAAACCAGCCTGATCAAGCTGATATCTCACAGGTAATCAGTGTACATTTTTAGAGGTTCACAAGCAGCCACTCTCATTTGTCTGTAGGAGAGAGTGGTGAAGTTAGGGTAATCCTCGACCCATAGAAGTCTGTCATTACACTTAGAATACTCTAAGACTTCTGTACACCCTGTCTTTGCACCAGGGAATGATTCATTTGTGTTTATAAAGCACCCCGATGACCCTGCACCCTCTAGACAGTATTCAGGCTAACAACAACCTGAATACACTAATGTCTCAACCTTGATCAGCTGTACTTCACACAGCCTCTTGGTTCCCTCCTTATAAGAGTCCCAAAGGATTTATCCTTTCAGGGGGAGCTGAATCATCACCCTCAGCTTTCCTAGGGGCAGCGTAACAGGCGACCTACAACCACATATGTTTCACTCTTAAAAGAGTCCCAAAGGTTTTAACCTTTTGGGGGGGCTGAATAATCACACTCAGCTTTCCTAGGGGCAGCGACTGGCGATCATTAAACAACATATGTTTCACAATCAAAAGAGTCCCAAAGGTTTTTACCTTTTGGGGGGGCTGAATAATCACACTCAGCTTTCCTAGGGGCAGCGAATTGCGATCATTAACCACATTTTACTCACACTTAAAAGAATCCCAAGGATTTATCCTTTGGAGTGGCTGAGCAATCACTCTCAGCCTCTCTAGGACAGCGAAATGGCGACCATTCCCCTTATATTTTTCCCTGTTACTAATTACAACAAATTTGCAGGCTGAAATTGTACAGCCAGTCATAGAGACTCAGGTACAACAAGAAAAGGAGGCTGATACAATGACTCAGGACAAACCAAATGATGAGGAGCCTGTGATAAATGCTGATGAAGAAATGCGCTCATTAGAGGATTATGTCTCTGATATTGAGCAAATGCCAGAAGATGAATTCCCTGAGGGAATGTTCGATGAAGAGGATGAAGAAGATGAGGAAGATCAGCTGTCTGTCTCTCCTCCTAAAGAAATAGTTGTGTCTACACCAGCTGGTGACAAGACTTCTCCTCTCAAGGAAGCTGTTGATACTCCAAACTCTGCTACCTCAGCAACAACAGTCTTCCAAAGACCAACCTATGATCCAACAGCAGAATTTCTCATGTTTTATCATCCTGCCCAGACCAACTTTGACCTAATTCCAAGGGGGGATGACTATGCTCAGCAAAGCCTCAATATCAAGAATCTTCAGCCTGTCCATCATCAATCTGATATTGAGCGCTTATCAAGAAAGATGGATGTGATCAAGTCTGAGATGCACAACTTTACTGTGACATTTCCAGGCATCATCAAAAAGGCTGTGACTGAGGCTGTCACTGAGCCAATTCTGGATGGTGCAAGAAAAGGTGTAGCTCAGGGACTCGGTCATCTTTCAACAAGGATAAAGGATGCCATTGACTCAGCCGTCCCTGCTATGTTCCATGAACATGAACTCTCCATGCACAGGCACTTTAATGCTGTTCGCACCAGGCAATACAACCATGCTAACTTTATTGTCAGGCGTGTTCAGGCAAATACTAATGCAAATGCCAACCTCCTGCTAAAGATTGCCAGAGCTTCAAGAAAAAGACAACGTGCTATGGCTGCCTCTGTGGAGCAGATTGCAAGACGTTTTCAGGCACGTTCATCCAAACACCTGAGAAGTAAGGATAAACGTGAGGAGGAGAAAAATACAACACTCAGCCTTGCATCTGCTGAACAAGGCTCATCATCAGCTAACCCCACCACTACACCTGTTCCTCTCCAAGTCATCACACCAGTTATAATACCTGATGATGAGGATAATACTCAGGGGGAGCAGCAAACTCAAGATGGAGCTGACTCATCAAAGTCTCTGGTTTTGGTTAACACAAGCAAGCCTAAGGATGATGATGAGCCAGCTGCCAAGAAATTAAAATTCACTGTTAGCTCTCTCCCCAAAACTATTCAAACTCAGGCTCAGACAGCGTTTATCAAAAGAGTTGATGTTTTGAAAAACATAAGTGTGGAGTCCTCTGTCTCAAAGAAATGAAAGGAGATAGTTTTGGTTGATACTGATACCAAACTTAAGAAGATAACTGCGATGCTAGAGACAGGAGGATCCACCACAGACCTTTCCCAATTCTCAACCTTTACACCTTCCGATGAGATTCCTTTGACCCCTGAAGAAATAGAGCAACAGGCTGAAGAATTCAAAAGACTAAATGAGCTCAAGACAGCCAAAGAATTGAATGAAGCTACTCTAAGGAAGATGACACCACTTGAAAGGGAAAAACAAAAATAAAGGTTGAGGGAAATGGAAACAAAACGCGCTGAGGCTTTAAGGAAAGTCAAAGCTGACTATGATGCCTGCGTGAACAACAGATATGCTGCTGGCAAGATAACCAAGTTCAAATACACCATTCATAAATCCACAAACACCCCACAGATGATCTTATGGAGGGAAAATCAACAGAGAAATATGGATGTGTTTGACAACTTCAGGTTAAAAACACTTGGGTTATCAGAATGGTTCGAACTCGAAGCCTTAGCTGCCAAAAAGTCTGGACAGGCAAATTTCCTTCTGCTTAAAACTCTTAAGGCCAAGTTTAACTGGTTCAAGGAAACAGCAGCCAAACTCAAGATTGATCCCCCACCACATCTTTTTGAACAAGAACCCCCAAAGACATGCAACAAAAGGAGAAGAATTTCACAAATTGTTAATGAAACTTTTGTTACTAAAGATGTTCATGTGGATGGTATGCACAGGGATTTGATCCTCCCAAATGGTATTGTTGGCCCTGTTGATGGTCAGACATACACAGAGCCTGAAAGAGGAATGACATTCATGAACAAGGCTTGCCAGTATGCTTTTCAGAGGGAAGATGAGTTGTGCTTGGCTTCAACTATTCAGCTACTCTGTCACAAGAAGTGTCTCAAGATCAACACAGAGTATTCCAAGAAGTTTGCAAAGACTTTGCAGGATGAAATTGATAACAGATTAGACTTGGCTGAAGCTGAAGAAAGAATAAAAAATGATGACTATTGAAGATGTTCACAGCCCTTTTACCTTCATCTTTTATTTTACTTATGTAATGCACTTGTAATTTTCTTTAAGTCTTAATAAAATCATGAGGTATGTTTGTTTAGATCTGTTATGTGTAAGAAGAAATTGTTAAACTCACTTACCTTAACTTAGTTAGATCTAGCATTATTTATGTTTAAATAGGGGGAGATTGTTGGGAATCTAAACTTGTTAGATTCCCTGATCATTGATTTAAACATAATTAGGTTGTTAGATAGTCCCTTGCATGTGCCTAGGAGGCAGGCAAGTTTCGCAAGACTCACAGAGATCCAAGTCTCTGTGAGCAACCTCAGAGGAGTCCATGTCAGAGACATTGTCAGGGAAGTCGAAGATTACCTGAAGACATACTCATTGGCTGTGATGGATAACAGCCAAGATGTATCAGGGACTCTGAGGGGTTGAGAGTTAACAAGGGTGGCAATACCCTGATAACTCTCAGCACACTTTGGACATGCCATTTGTGTGTTCGAGACTATGAAGAATAAGGAAACTGTTTTTGACAACTGTTCCTTAAAGCGTAATGGAAGACTACCAAGAATAGAAGGACATCATGTGACTGATGTGGGAACTTGTAAAAGCTTGTGTAGTCGACATCAAGTACTGTTTAAGTCAAACTCGTAACACTATAAATAGGATGTGTATCCATGCATTAATGTTTAACACTTTGAGATATTAAGAACATTAGTGCATATAACTTAGTGAATCAAACAGCTACGACTGTATTCATAAGTTAGGGTTTATTGTTGTTCAAAGTGTGCACAACACATTGTCATCAAACTGTGTTATCCATAACACTTGTAATTCTTTATTATACAATAATAAGATTACGTTTGAAAAGTAATACCTTGTGTTGATTAAGTTAAGATTAGGGTTTCTTGCATTGATTAGGGACTTTCAGTTACTTAGTCAAAAATTTGTGACAATGACATGTATATGTATGCTTAAAAAATGATGAATGCATGAAAACAACTGTCAGTTCTAGGAAGACCATAGTGACTACCCACTAATCACAGGTCATATTTGAGAGCCTACAGGTCGAAGCATTGGCTCTGATACCATAATTGTAACACCCCATTTTGATAATGGAAATGTCACATGCAATTATGGTGTGTCATCAAAGCATACAAGGAAAAATGTCTAAACATTACTTGACCATAAAAAGGAAAATACCCGAATCAAACATCGGTAGTCCAAAAGTAAAGCTCATCACACACAAACATAAGTATAGTAAGGAAAGGACTAAACAATGTCCAAAGCAAATGTATCATAAGAAAGGAAATGCATAAAGTAAAGAAGGCTAGACAACTTCCAGTCCATATGCACGTACTCTTAGTGTCTACGAGCGTCCCTGAGTACCTGCCGTTTTGGGAACATAGAAAAGGAAAACGGCTGAGCAAATACGCTCAGTGCACGGATGTACAATAAAGCATGAATAGGATAAGCATATAACATATAACAGCGGAAGAAAACTAAGTCCCGAGTAACCTGGTTAAGTCTTGATAAAACTGGTTTATAGTTTGAAAGTCTTATGTTTATCTTATAAAAACTGTTTATCATATTTTACCATTAGCCAATATAGGTCATGAAAATCCACCGTGCATGAATACTTGGAGGGGTCACCTCATCATGCAAATTAGAGGGGCTGCCTCTAATATAATATACTGGTTTTTGGGTAGGAGGGATCAGCTCGTTGTGAAGGATGCAAGGCACACACCACATTCACCATGAAATCCTGACTAAAAACATGTAACTAGGATGCACCCATACGCCCCACATGATAAATATAATATAAATGGCCAAAAGCTGAAGGGACGCCACGAGCAATCACTCCGCCGTGGTGAAGTCATAACATCAGTGCCTCTAATGTTATGGTTATGGTACCTCCATAACTAGGTGAAACTGGTCATGCATGTATATGGCTATAGGTAATCTTAATTAAACATAAGCAATCAAACACGTAACTTATACTACGGGAAAACATTTGGCTGCATACGGGGAATCCTAATAAGGAAAGAATGTCCATACTGAAAGGACAGGAATCCGTACCTTATGTCCAGTGAACGAAGAAGATGAACTGAGAGAAATCCTACTTCTGAATCACTAGTGCTACATAAATACATACATGAATAAGTATTTGCTTACTAAATACGTAGCTGGTTTTATGTCATGTGTTAGCTTATTTTATGTGTTCTTACCAAGTTTTACTGTTTTAATGCCTTAAACCGTGTTTATCTTATATTCTGTTTAATCTGATTAAGTATTTCTGGTATTTCATGTGTTATTATACTTACTGTGTAATAATAAGTAAATTTCCAAAAATAGTAGGTTTCCTAAAATAGAAAGTTTCCAAAAATAGAAAGTTTCCAAAAAAATAGAAAGTTTCCAAAAATAGAAAGTTACCAAAAATAGAAAGTTTCCAAAAATAGAAAGTTTCCAAAAATAAAAAGTTTCCAAAATTAGTATTACTGCTTAAAATAGATAAGTTTCTAAAAATAGAAAGTTTCTAAAAATAGATCAGCTGCCTTAATTAAATAAGTTTCCATAAATAGATTAGCTGCCTGAAATAAATAAGTTTCTAAAAATAGAAGGTTTCCATAAATAGATTAGCTGCCTTATTTAATTAAGTTTCTAAAAATAGAAAGTTTCCATAATTAGAAATAAGCTGGTTAAATAAGCTAAGTATATAAGCCTAAGTGTTTTCATGATTATTTTCTAAGTCATATGATATAATGTATAGTTTAATAATTATTCCATGTAATTAAATTAAACTATAGGTTAAAATATTTAATTAATGTATAACATGTTTTTAATTAAATAAAGTTAAATACTTAGGTTAAAACATGTATTATTATATATTAATAATATAACCTAAGTCATGTTAATTAATTAATTATAATCATGGTTTTTTAATAATTAATTAATTATAAGTCTAAAATATAAAATACTTAGGTTAATTAATTTCATGATTTTTAATAATTAAAATAACCTAAGTCATGTTATTAAATTAAACATGTCATTTTATTAATTTAATTTTTAACATAAGATCATAAAACATAAAAACTAAACATACACCATGAACTGGATCTAGAATCAAAACCTTGAACCGGACATGAAATCGACACCATACCCCGAACCAAATCGGGGTACCCCGTGTCTTGAGGTTGCCGTGGGACCCTGATTGTAGTGTAAAAATACGACCTTTAGGAAAAAGGGGCGTATATGAGCGGAAATTATTGAACAAATGACTTTATGAAAAATCAAGTGTTAATGACCCAATGAAAGTTCGTTTCCCAAGGAGGTATATGTGTGTGACTAAGATGTTCAAGATTTGTGATAAATATTAGGTTTATAAGGGGATGAGAAAAGAAAATGACGAAGACGTAAAAAATAAAAATTAACAAAAAATCACTATTAGAAAGTTAAAACGTAGAACCTTAAAAACCACAAAAATAAAAATAAATTCTAAAAATTTCAAAAAATTCACCAAAAATCAAATTAAATAAACTAAGAGTTTACCAATGATCAAAACTTTTTCAAACCTTTTAAATAAATAAATATTCAATTTTTAAATGCTAATTAAAGCCCTAAAAATCAAATAAATTATCAAAAAGCTAAAACAAAGATTTTTCAATTGGTAAACCTCTAAAATGACCTAAAAAGATTAAAAACTATTTTTAGAAATTTTTAAAACTAATAAAAACTATTTAAAATGATTTAAAAACTATTAAAACTTAAAATAATTATAAAAATTAATCTAGAAGAGATAAAATTATTCTAAAAGTTGCTAAATTCCTGTTACCATCCGCGGTAATGCACTCGGAAAGATCATGAGCTCCCCCACAAGACAAACAACTCTTAGCAACCGCTTTAACCGAAGCGGAATTGGAAGCTTCTTGAGCCTTCCAATGGGACATAAGATTAGCAAATCTATCAAAAAACCGATTTTCCTCATTAGCTTCATCATGTAAGGCATTAATGTTACGAGACGATTGTGACGAAGATGACGAACCCATATTGGCAACACTCGGTGTGTTACGAGGGCTATAAACCTTAGATCTATTTTCGATGATTTGTAAAGCCTCATTTGTTGTCTTGCACAAAAAATTACCACCCGCGGCGGCATTCAAATAATCTCGTTCATGATCATTAAGCCCATTATAAAAAGTATCCACTTGATGCAATGCCGTAAAATCATGGTGTGGACATTCATGTAACATTTCTTTAAATCGTTCCCATGCCATTGAAAAACTTTCATTATTTCTTTGCACAAATCGTGAAATCTCATTTTTCAAGTGTGTTGTTTTAGATGGTGGAAAAAATTTGTTCACAAACTTAGAAACGAGATCGGCCCATGTCAAAATCGAATTTGGCTGTTCTTTCTCAAGCCAAATTTTTGCGGGTCTATCTAACGAGTATGGAAATAACATCATCTTAATGGCGTCATGTGGAACATCCTTAAACTTGCTAGTGGCGGTGAGACGGTTAAAATTCCTAATGTGGTAATGCGGGTTGTCTTTCTCGTGACCTCTAAACTTATTTGCTTGCAACATCGACATTAAACCCGTCTTAATCTTGAAATTCTCCGTAAGGATGGCAGGAATCACAATGGCCTCTCCAAAACCCTCGGTGGGTGCTTGTAGCAACTCCATCATAGTACGATTAGCCATGACGACTTCTTGTTCTACAATAGGTTCAACAATTGGAGGTTCTTCAACAATCAACGTCTCTTGATTGGTTTGCTTTTGAAGTCGCTTACGAGCTCGTTTTGCTTGATTACGAGTGATCATAAACTTCACGAAAAATGGGAGGTGAGCAAAGAAGATTCTTTTTGGGTGTTTTGTGAATTTTCAATTTTTTTGTGTTTTTGATGATATTTAATTTTTTTTTTTTGGATTTTGGTGTATCTTCGTAGACAACAATCTACAAAATCTCTCCTCGAATCAAACTCTTGATTAAAGAAGCCTCAAAGGAATGAAAACGATCACGTGGAGTGAACGCCTTCGAATGACTTTAGAACTTTGGTGAAAACCAAATTGTTCAAGTGGTTTTAATCACAAAGAAACCAAGCAAATATACTATACGTAATAATACTTTGGGCGGCAAAACCCTCAATTAGCCTTCAATCTCAAAATACTCACAAGCAAGCGGGGAAACGAGGCGGCGCGACGCACTTAAGAGCCTTTTTCCTTAGGGTATATTTTATAATACCCGCCTTATACCCACCTTATAGTTTGTATCTTTCAAAATCGAGCTTCACGAAAGTATTTATCTATTTTTGCCTTTTTCTTTTTGTTTGAGATTCGAACACAATAATTGAGTGATGAAATCCCAATTAAGGTTGTGTTTTCACACTTTTGGAGATATTGTGAATTTATTGTGATACTTAATACAATATAGTAATAATATTTGTACAAGAAAAACCAAGAAAACCGATAATACGTATTAGTAGAGTTCTACTAATACAAATACTATATATGGTTAATATTAAAAACAACAATGCAAATTAACCACGACACACCTCCCCGGCAGCGGCGCCAAAATGATTGTAGTGTAAAAATACGACCTTTAGGAAAAAGGGGTGTATATGAGCGGAAAGTATTGAACAAATGACTTTAGGAAAAATCAAGTGTTAATGACCCAATGAAAGTTCGTTTCCCAAGGAGGTATATGTGTGTGACTAAGATGTTCAAGATTTGTGATTAATATTAGGTTTATAAGGGGATGCGAAAAGAAAATGACGAAGACGTAAAAAATAAAAATTAACAAAAAATCACTACTAGAAAGTTAAAACGTAGAACCTTAAAAACCACAAAAATAAAAATAAATTCTAAAAATTACCAAAAATTCACCAAAATCAAATTAAATAAACTAATAGTTTACCAATGATCAAAAATTTTTCAAACCTTTTAAATAAATAAATATTCAATTTTTAAATGCTAATTAAAGCCCTAAAAATTAAATAAATTATCAAAAAGCTCAAACAAAGATTTTTCAATTGGTAAACCTCTAAAATGACCTAAAAAGATTAAAAACTATTTTTAAAAATTTTTAAAACTAATAAAAACTATTTAAAATGATTTAAAAACTATTAAAACTTAAAATAATTATAAAAATTAATCTAGAAGAGATAAAATTATTCTAAAAGTTGCTAAATTCCTATTTTAATGTATTAATCCTAAGAAAAATGTAAAAAGTTGGAAAATGTGAAATCTTAAAAATAATAATAAAATAATAATAAAATAATATTAAAAACCTAAAAATTCTAAAAAATTCTAAAAACTTGCAAACTAGTTTATTTTAACCTAAATAATCAGAAAATCAAAGTGAAATTACCAAAATACCCCTAATGGGCCCTCAAATGGGCCACATCCAAAAACAGTCAACACAAATGGGCTTTTGGGCCTAAAAAGTCAAACTTGGCCCAATTGACTTGGAAAAGCCCTATCTAACTCAAAATTCAATTCTAAGAACAAAACTCTAAAGGTCCAAAAGCTGAAAATGAGCTTATCACAGCTTATTTAACACTCAGCTTATTCTTATTGGGCTTTTCAGCCCATTAAGCCATAAGCTAATGCCATAAGCTCTAATTAGACACACAACCTTCTTTTGGGATGCTTATGAGATCTGTAAAAAGAATTTTTGAAAAAGCTCACTCAATAAGCCAGAAATAAGCAAAGAAAAATTTCACTAAAAGACAAAATAGTCGTTTTAGAGATTTAGGGCACCTCAGGACTTGATTCAACTTGCAAAAGCTTTCAAATGGACTCAATAAGCAAAATCAATCAACAAAAATCCAATAAGCACAACCAATAAGCCAGAATAAGCACAAATGAACTTATGTAAAAGTCAAAGGAGTTGGTTTTCTAGTTAAACCCTAAAGTCAACCACTCAAATGCTCCAGTATGAACAAATGGGTCAAAATATAAGCACCTATTACAAAAACAAAGTTGTTGCAGGTTGGAATAAGCTATTATAGCTTATTGATAAGCTGACACCAGTTTTACACTATCAGTGGCAACCAGCAGGGGAAAGGAGTTCCCACTGCTTTGACTATTTGACCAAGCTTATTTGAGAGTTCTGGTTTGATTCAATTGGAAACAAAGGCACCCTTGTGATAAGTGAACCACAAGGAGTCAATAGCAACAATAAAATCACAAATTGGTTCACACAATAAGCCACAATAAGCCAAACAGTCACCAGATATGCACCAGATATGGAAATAAGCAGTTAAGCACTTAAAAAGCAGATTTAGCCACAATAAGCCAACCAAACTTAACAGGATGCATACACAAGCTATATAAACTAAGAATAAACACAAAGCAACAAGAATCAAACACTGAATCAAAGTAAATAACAAGATCAAAGCACTGGAAGTTACTGATGAACAATGAACATATGCAGAAACAAGTTTGCTGATATACTTGACATTTGATCCAATTTCAAGCCTCAAATCCTTCTTCCCTGATGTGATTAACTATGATTTAGCACTTGTTAGCCCTAGCCTAAGCTTAGATCTAGGTGTCCTCAAAATCCTAGCCAATTTTACCATGTATTTAAGATTTTAAAGCCAAATTATGAATCTATGTGTTCAAACCCACAAAACCTGCAAACAGATGAACAAATACACCTAACAAGCAGATACCAACACTTGCTTACACAAAACAAACACTTAACAAATCACAATCCTAACTTATGCAGTAAACCCAAACACCCTTTTAAAACATGATTCCACAAATTTTCAAAGGCTTATGAAGATTTAACCCACAAACCAGATCAATAACACCTCAATAACATCAAACCAAACCAAATCAACAATAATCAACCAAAATAACACAGATTCAAGCATAAACATGCAATAATCACCAAATTCAGAAAAATAAAAGAGAAAATGAAAAGGGAGAAGGATGCAAACCTCCAAGACCTACATCCAGGCCCTGGATTGTTTGAGCTTAGGTACTAGCAGAACAAGTACCAGCTTCCAAGCTGCTAAGAAGAACAAACCACAAGGTTAGATCAAAATAATGCCAACTTTCTGATTTTTGATGCACAAGCTTTATCACTTAAAACCTTGCCTCAAAAACCTTCAAACAAAGATAATGGAACTCAGATTTTAGCTTATCAAACGCCAAACTTTTATAAATAACAGATTAGAACTCAAAATTTTAAGAAATTCAAACTTTATTTCATAAAAAGGAATTACAAAGATTTAAAGCTAAAATCTGGAACAAAGGGACTCTCACATGTTGAGGTCTCCTTTTATAGGCAAATGCCTGGCTAAACACTATTCACAAACCCTAGAAGTGAAATTCCCTAAATGCCCTAAGTCCTTCTAGACGTTTTCTTGGTGTGAGCTGTCCAAATTCATCCAAACCGTTTATAGTAGCTTTGATATGAAGCAAATGATGTGGGCTGTTGATCTTGACACGTGGCAAGCCTTGGTGAGGAAGTTGTCACATGATGGTGAAACGGCTTTGGTGGTGGGGCCTCTTGGTGAGTGGGAGTGAGTGTTTTAAGGTTGGGATGAGATTATAGGCGTGTGAATCAAGTGTGGGAAAGGGTAATTTCATTTTACCCTTTGTTTTAATGAAGATAGTTACTGGGTTCTTGGGGTGAACAGTAGTAACTTTTGATCCGATTTTGGGGGATTGGTTTTATTTGGCGCGTGTTTATCTGTTTGAAAGTTTCAATGCACACCTTTAGTCCTTATATTTCCTTTCTTTTTGCATTTGTGTTCAAAAGTCCATCAGCGCCCATTTATAATTGTAATAACTTTCACATCTTGTCATTTTTTGCACAAAACTTTCCGAAAGGTGTATCAAGGGTTATTTTTGGAACTTTTGCATATTTGAAGGACTGATCTTGGACATTTTTGATCTTCAAAGGTCTTCAATGTATCTTTGGCTTGATGAGGGACCATAATTGACAATTTGAAATTGTTGAGGGACTAATTGCCATTTCTTCAAAGTTGAGGGACCTTTTGTGTAATTTTTACAAACTTAAGGGACCAAACTTGTAATTATATACAAGGGTTTTAAGTGTCATTTCTTCAATAATTGAGGATCAATCTTGTTTGTCTTCAAGTCTTCAAGGGTATTTGTTGAATTTTCCATGAGTAGGGCCCGGTTCTTTGTACGGCTTCGTTTCTCGTGTCTGTTTTTCCTTGTAACTTGTGATCTTTTGTCTTTTTCATGATATCCATACCTAAAATACACAAGTAAACAAACACAAGCATATATATATGGTATTTTATGACATTTTTATGCATTTAAAGCCCGAAAAGAACGATGAGATCATGTATAAATGCCATCTCATCACTCCCCCATACTAAGCCATTGTCGTGCCCTCACGCAATGCTAGAATAAAGTATCTAAGCATCACCAAAGTTCAATTTTATTAACCTTTATTGAAGAGTAAAAGACTTGCAACATACTACGATGATGTGTAAAGTCATAATGTATGATTTTCATCACAAAAAAGTGACTTTTAAGGTCAAAGAATAGAAACAATTAAATGTCCCTTAGAGTAAACTTCGTCATCCTTGATTGTCATACATTCCATGCTAAGTGCAAAAACGAGATCATTGTTGGTACAAGTCACAATGCTAACACTACTCATACGTCCAAATTGTGTAACACTTTTTCTCCCCGCAATCCTAGTTATTATAAAAGGAAATGGGTTACTAGCATTTTTATCTATTTGTCATGCATCACAAGTGATTCATATTGACTTTTTTTAGTAGTTATAAGTCCAAAAGCAAAGTAGCACGATTTGATCAATAGTTAGCCGAAGGACAAAATCTTTTAAAACGGCTTCTCGTGTATCTCGTTAAGTTCATATCTTGGCATAACTCGTTTCACGATTTGAGACCTTTCTCGGACCGATATTTGGCATGTACTTCATACTTCAAATCTTGGGAAGACGTTCTCGAAATTATGGTCTTCTCTTCATATATTTGGAATTTCTTCACTTGACGTTTTTGAGAGATTCTTCATATTGGACCACGACTTCATCATTTTTCTTCAATCTTTACTTTGGATTTTGATATACAACGATCCGCCTCCTTTTCGGACTTGGATATATTTATCCTCATACCTTGTTAGGGTCTTTTTGGATAGACTTTCTCCATGATCTTTAGGGGAGTAATTGCTTTTCGTCGTGTGTCTCGATCCTTCATATTGATTTAGGAATAATGATACTTCACATCATCGTTGGATCTTTAGCAAAAATAGAGCTCCTCATGCCTTGTTAGGGCCTTTTTGGATAATCGCCAATCATCGCGTCCCGCTTCAATAAGTTATGCCTTGGCTATGAACTCTATTCAACCCCGAGCAACTTTTAAACGATCTTGCGCTAGAAGCTAAGTAACCTTTCAAATCGTACGACCTTACTTATTGCAATTATGATTTATTCCTAATGCATTGATCTTATGGGAAGAAAAAGCCACAATTAAAAACATATGAGTTTTTGAAATAACACTTTCGTGTTCTACGTTTAGCATGATCACTTGTCTAACTCTATCATTTCTTGTTCTTCACTATATAAAGACCTCTAATTAAAGAGACTCGTGAATACTTAGCCATGCAAGTCAAAATTAAGCTAAATTTAGATTAGCTTTCATTAAGACTATATCAAATCAAAGTTTTTGAGTTTTCAAGCCACCTATAGGATCTTGCACTTTCTTGGACTTTTTCAAGTTTAGAGAATGCGTTTTATAGTTCCCTTGATAAGTGACTTTCTAGGATCATTTATAGAAACTTGCGAAAAGTTCTTGTTCTTAACCCGAATGAGCTAAGACTTTCGCGTTTTAAAGCTCCCTATATAAAAGTCTAGCAAAACTTGACTTGAGCGGGTTAAGGAATGTAAATGGCTCCAAATGCCCATCAAGTCAAAAATTAACTCTTATTCTACCCAACGGAAAATATACATTCTTGTCTTAAAAACAGTTATGAAAAACTAAGAAAAATTTTAAATTTTGGCTATTTTTAGCCTTATTAGCAAAACAAAACATTGAAAATTGGACAGCGTGAGGGCGTAGCAAAGCAAGTACCTATTCACCCCCCATACTAAAAATAAACATTGTCCTCAATGTTTCGAGTCTAAAGGTGAAGCACCCTCATACTAGAGACGAAGAGTCGAATGCTTAGGATCTAGCATGGAAAGGGTGATCAACAATATATCTAAAGCCGTTTATTAAGTATGCTAAAAGATAATTGTTAGAACAATAAAGGATACGTCATGGAATCGTGAAAAACTTCTTCAAACGAACGATGGATGCTCACGTAAACGAACATGAGAGTCTTCAATCGTAGATGATGATGATGATCTAGATAACACAATCACAAACAACCACGAGACAACGAGTTGAAAGGGTACAATTCCCATTATTAGTGAATAGTAAGCCTAAAAGATAAGCATGGGATCTTCCCCCACGAGACACCTCGTTTTTGATTACTGAGTCATGAGCTCGACTCGATCCCCTCAAAATGTGAACATTAAGGGAAAATCATGGTATGGTCAATTTTTGGTGGGGCTTACATGATAAACAAGGCCCAAAAAGCAACCGGTATAAAGGACTAAGTCTTTAGATGATGCAAAATACCGGGGTCGAAAATGGCGTTCTCGTTTTCATTGGAAAAACAAATCAACGCCACTTCAACATGTGCCATAAACTCAAAGAGTTTGAAGAAAAGAGATGAGAAGTAGAAGGGTGGGACAATTGGTAAGACAAACTTTTTAGCTACTCGAGGTAGACTCGCACCAAGCAAATAGAAAGATTTTCCATTTATTGCATCGGTGGAAGACCGAGATTTCCCTTTACATGAAATTCCGGGATCGAATATCTCGTCCTTGGTGGACAAGGATGAGAGAACATAAGGGGCTTCCCCCATACTAAAACCGCACAAAGCATCATCAAAAGGAGTAGACGAGCTTGTAGCACTTAAAACACGTGGTGATGACGGAGTTAGATTTGTAGAAAAATCAATTAAATCACATTTAAGATCTTTTCCTTTTTTATCTTTTGAACTCTCTTTATGAAAACCCTTTTTGATTATGTCGAATATATTCGGTGTTTCTAAGACGATGTTAGTCACACTAAAAATTCTTACATTTGAAAATCGTTTTGGTTTTGGTGGCGGCAAGTTCTCAAAACGTTTATCGACGAAGAAAACCTCCCAATCGGGGTCTACATATTCATCATCCGAAGGATCTTCCGTAGAAACCGGCAACTTATCAACACTTTTCAAGAATGAATGTTCGAGGTGAGGTGAAGGATTTTTCGATTCAAGTATTGATGGTTTCTTCTTTGTAGGCTTTACACTCATAACCTCCACCGGCGGAGGAAATGGTAAATTGTTTTTGGTGACATTTCCTAAAACTCTTGGTGAAAATTCTTTGCAAACGACATTGGTTGAATTACCATGGTTTAAAGTTGCAATAGAATAGACATGAGAAAGATTGGAGTTTTGTGTTACATTGATGACAAGTTCTTCCTCATTGAAACGAAGGGTGATTTTTCGAGCATGAACATCGATAAGTGCTCTTGATGTATCCAAAAATGAACGACCCAAAATGAGAGGAACTTTTCGATCGATTGGAATGTCTACAACGATAAAGTCAATGGGATAGTAAAACTTTCCAACTTTAACGAAAACGTCCTCGGCTACTCCACATTCTAAAATCGTAGAATGATCGGCCATCTCGATAGACATGTTCGAAGGAATGAGAGCCGGAAGAGAAAGCGATTTCCAAATGGAAATTGGCATCAAATTAATGCTCGCATCAAGATCGGCCAAGGCGAGGCATTCTTTCATATCTTGTATGTCACAAGGAATGAGAAACTTTCCGGGATCACCAAGTTTTTCCAGTATGCGGTTAAGATAAACCGAAGAACAATTAGCAAGCTTTGAAAGCTTTTCCTTATCGCTCATCATACTTTTAAAAGTGGAAGCGAAACGAGGCATATACAAAAACGCGTCGGCTAAACTCACATCAAAATGCACTTGTTGAAAATTTTTTATAAAAATCTCGATTTGTTGTTTGTTACGTTCTTACAACTTCTCTTTGTTTCGTCTCGAAGGGTAAGGTAAAGGTGGTGTGGGTTGGTCATTAGGCAACGGCCTTGGAAACTCGGGTTCCACAATTGGTATTGGTTCAACCGTAGGTGTGGTATGAGCGGTACTTCATGGGATTTTAATGTGCTCCTTTTCGACCATCACCTCGGGTTCTTTCTCGATTTCCTTCTCCGTAGAAGTACTTGGACGAGAGATTGGTTCCTTGAAAGTTTTACCACTTCGTGTAGTAATAACTTTCATTTCTCCCTTCGGGTTTGCAATGGTATCACTAGGAAGACCACCCGAGGAAGAGGGTTTACACATGATTGCTTCAAACATCTTAGCCATTCGGTCTTCAAATTTTGATTGCCTAGCATCCGCTTTTAATAACTCTTGCTTAATCTCATGTTGTCCTAATTCCATCTTTTGTTGATTTTGTTGAAGACGTTGGACATTTCCTTCCATTTTGTTTGCATGAGTTTTAAGTTCATTAGCAAGTTCATTTTTAGCTCGTTTTTCAACTCGGACCTTAAGCTAATCATCTCACGTTGCATGTTATCAAATTTAGCATCATTTGCTTTAGGATAATCCAAAAATTCTCCTTGCAAATTTTTAGTGTGAGCATTTTGAAAACCTTGTGTAGTGTTTTGAAAATCACGGTTTTGGTTTTGATTAGAAATTTGACCATTCCCATTTTGATAATTCCCCTTGTTGTAATTGCGTGAATTGCCTTGGTAATTACCTTGGTTGTTGTTTCGATAATTATTAACATTTTGGTTGGGTCGAGCTTGATTTTGGCGGGAACCTTGACCGTTTTAGTTGTAAGTTCCCGTTGCTACATAAGCACTCGAAGTGTTACCATCCGCGGTAATGCACTCAGAAAGATCATGAGCTCCCCCACAAGACAAACAACTCTTAGCAACCGCTTTAACCGAAGCGGAATTGGAAGCTTCTTGAGCCTTCCAATGGGACATAAGATTAGCAAATCTATCAAAAAACCGATTTTCCTCATTAGCTTCATCATGTAAGGCATTAATGTTACGAGACGATTGTGACGAAGATGACGAACCCATATTGGCAACACTCGGTGTGTTACGAGGGCTATAAACCTTAGATCTATTTTTGATGATTTGTAAAACCTCATTTGTCGTCTTGCACAAAAAATTACCACCCGCGGCGGCATTCAAATAATCTCGTTCATGATCATTAAGCCCATTATAAAAAGTATCCACTTGATGCAATTCCGTAAAATCATGGTGTGGACATTCATGTAACATTTCTTTAAATCGTTCCCATGCCATTGAAAAACTTTCATTATTTCTTTGCACAAATCGTGAAATCTCATTTTTCAAGTGTGTTGTTTTAGATGGTGGAAAAAATTTGTTCACAAACTTAGAAACGAGATCGGCCCATGTCAAAATCGAATTTGGCGGTTCTTTCTCAAGCCAAATTTTTGCGGGTCCATCTAACGAGTATGGAAATAACATCATCTTAATGGCGTCATGTGGAACATCCTTAAACTTGCTAGTGGCAGTGAGACGGTTAAAATTCCTAATGTGGTAATGCGGGCTGTCTTTCTCGTGACCTCTAAACTTATTTGCTTGCAACATCGACATTAAACCCATCTTAATCTCGAAATTCTCCGCAAGTATGGCGGGAATCACAATGGCCTCTCCAAAACCCTCGGTGGGTGCTTGTAGCAACTCCATCATAGTACGATTAGCCATGACGACTTCTTGTTCTACAATAGGTTCAACAATTGGAGGTTCTTCAACAATCAACGTCTCTTGATTGGTTTGCTTTTGAAGTCGTTTACGAGCTCGTTTTGCTTGATTACGAGTGATCATAAACTTCACGAAGAATGGGAGGTGAGCAAAGAAGATTCTTTTTGGGTGTTTTGTGAATTTTCAATTTTTTTGTGTTTTTGATGATATTTAATTTTTTTTTTGGATTTTGGTGTATCTTCGTAGACAACAATCTACAAAATCTCCCCTCGAATCAAACTCTTGATTAAAGAAGCCTCAAAGGAATGAAAACGATCACGTGGAGTGAACGCCTTCGAATGACTTTAGAACTTTGGTGAAAACCAAATTGTTCAAGAGGTTTTAATCACAAAGAAACCAAGCAAATATACTATACGTAATAATACTTTGGGCGGCAAAACCCTCGATTAGCCTTCAATCTCAAAATACTCACAAGCAATCGGGGAAACGAGGCGGCGCGAAGCATTTAAGAGCCTTTTTCCTTAGGGTATATTTTATAATAACCGCCTTATACCCACCTTATAGTTTGTATCTTTCAAAATCGAGCTTCACGAAAGTATTTATCTATTTTTTCCTTTTTCTTTTTGTTTGAGATTCGAACACAATAATTGAGTGATGAAATCCCAATTAAGGTTGTGTTTTCACACTTTTGGAGATATTGTGAATTTATTGTGATACTTAATACAATATAGTAATAATATTTGTACAAGAAAAACCAAGAAAACCGATAATACGTATTAGTAGAGTTCTACTAATACAAATACTATATATGGTTAATATTAAAAACAACAATGCAAATTAACCACGACACACCTCCCCGGCAGCGGCGCCAAAATGATTGTAGTGTAAAAATACGACCTTTAGGAAAAAGGGGCGTATATGAGCGGAAAGTATTGAACAAATGACTTTAGGAAAAATCAAGTGTTAATGACCCAATGAAAGTTCGTTTCCCAAGGAGGTATATGTGTGTGACTAAGATGTTCAAGATTTGTGATTAATATTAGGTTTATAAGGGGATGAGAAAAGAAAATGACGAAGACGTAAAAAATAAAAATTAACAAAAAATCACTACTAGAAAGTTAAAACGTAGAACCTTAAAAACCACAAAAATAAAAATAAATTCTAAAATTACCAAAATTTCACCAAAAATCAAATTAAATAAACTAAGAGTTTACCAATGATCAAAACTTTTTCAAACCTTTTAAATAAATAAATATTCAATTTTTAAATGCTAATTAAAGCCCTAAAAATCAAATAAATTATCAAAAAGATCAAACAAAGATTTTTCAATTGGTAAACCTCTAAAATGACCTAGGAAGATTAAAAACTATTTTTAGAAATTTTTAAAACTAATAAAAACTATTTAAAATGATTTAAAAACTATTAAAACTTAAAATAATTATAAAAATTAATCTAGAAGAGATAAAATTATTCTAAAAGTTGCTAAATTCCTATTTTAATGTATTAATCCTAAGAAAAATGTAAAAAGTTGGAAAATGTGAAATCTTAAAAATAATAATAAAATAATATTAAAAATCCAAAAATTATAAAAAATTCTAAAAACTTGCAAACTAGTTTATTTTAACCTAAATAATCATAAAATCAAAGTGAAATTACCAAAATACCCCTAATGGGTCCTCAAATGGGCCAAATCCAAAAACAGTCAACACAAATGGGCTTTTGGGCCCAAAAAGTGAAACTTGGCCCAATTGACTTGGAAAAGCCTTATCAGACTCAAAATTCAATTCTAAGAACAAAACTCTAAAGGCCCAAAAGCTGAAAATAAGCTTATCACAGCTTATTCTTATTGGGCTTTTCAGCACATTAAGCCATAAGCTAATGCCATAAGCTCTAATTTGACACACAACCTTA
The DNA here is from genome assembly GCA_025667525.1 of Glebionis coronaria. Lineage (NCBI taxonomy): Eukaryota > Viridiplantae > Streptophyta > Magnoliopsida > Asterales > Asteraceae > Glebionis > Glebionis coronaria. The sequence goes on from CM046880.1 coordinate 137,661,195, forward strand.
TTTTGGGATGCTTATGAGATCTGTAAAAAGAATTTTTGAAAAAGCTCACTCAATAAGCCAGAAATAAGCAAAGAAAAATTTCACTAAAAGACAAAATAGTCGTTTTAGAGATTTAGGGCACCTCAGGACTTGATTCAACTTGCAAAAGCTTTCAAATGGACTCAATAAGCAAAATCAATCAACAAAAATCCAATAAGCACAACTAATAAGCCAGAATAAGCACAAATGAACTTATGTAAAAGTCAAAGTAGTTGGTTTTCTAGTCAAACCCTAAAGTCAACCACTCAAATGCTCCAGTATGAACAAATGGGTCAAAATATGAGCACCTATTACAAAAACAAAGTTGTTGCAGGTTGGAATAAGCTATTATAGCTTATTGATAAGCTGACACCAGTTTTACACTATTAGTGGCAACCAGCAGGGGAAAGGAGTTCCCATTGCTTTGACTATTTGACCAAGCTTATTTGAGTGTTCTGGTTTGATTCAATTGGAAACAAAGGCACCCTTGTGATCAGTGAACCACAAGGAGTCAATAGCAACAATAAAATCACAAATTGGTTCACACAATAAGCCACAATAAGCCAAACAGTCACCAGATATGCACCAGATATGGAAATAAGCAGTTAAGCACTTAAAAAGCAGATTTAGCCACAATAAGCCAACCAAACTTAACAGGATGCATACACAAGCTATATAAACTAAGAATAAACACAAAGAAACAAGAATCAAACACTGAATCAAAGTAAATAACAAGATCAAAGCACTAGAAGTTACTGATGAACAATGAACATATGCAGAAACAAGTTTGCTAATATACTTGACACTTGATCCAATTTCAAGCCTCAAATCCTACTTCCCTGATGTGATTAACTATGATTTAGCACTTGTTAGCCCTAGCCTAAGCTTAGATCTAGGTGTCCTCAAAATCCTAGCCAATTTTACCAAGTATTTAAGATTTTAAAGCCAAATTATGAATCTATGTGTTCAAACCCACAAAACCTGCAAACAGATGAACAAATACACCTAACAAGCAGATACCAACACTTGCTTACACAAAACAAACACTTAACAAATCACAATCCTAACTTATGTAGTAAACCCAAACACCCTTTTAAAACTTGATTCCACAAATTTTCAAAGGCTTATGAAGATTTAACCCACAAATCAGATCAATAACACCTCAATAACATCAAACCAAACCAAATCAACAATAATCAACCACAATAACACAGATTCAAGCATAAACATGCAATAATCACCAAATTCAGAAAAATAAAAGAGAAAATGAAAAGGGAGAAGGATGCAAACCTCCAAGACCTACATCCAGGCCCTGGATTGTTTGAGCTTAGGTACTAGCAGAACAAGTACCAGCTTCCAAGCTGCTAAGAAGAACAAACCACAAGGTGAGATCAAAATAATGCCAACTTTCTGATTTTTGATGCACAAGCTTTATCACTTAAAACCTTGCCTCAAAAACCTTCAAACAAAGATAATGGAACTCAGATTTTAGCTTATCAAACACCAAACTTTTATAAATAACAGATTAGAACTCAAAATTTTAAGAAATTCAAACTTTATTTCATAAAAAGGAATTACAAAGATTTAAAGCTAAAACTTGGAACAAAGGGACTCTCACATATTGAGGTCTCCTTTTATAGGAAAATGCCTGGCTAAACACTATTCACAAACCCTAGAAGTGAAATTCCCTAAATGCCCTAAGTCCTTCTAGACGTTTTCATGGTGTGAGCTGTCCAAATGCATCCAAACCATTTATAGTAGCTTTGATATGAAGCAAATGATGTGGGCTGTTGATCTTGACACGTGGAAAGCCTTGGTGAGGAAGTTGTCACATGATGGTGAAACGGTTTTGGTGGTGGGGCCTCTTGGTGAGTGGGAGTGAGTGTTTTAAGGTTGGGATGAGATTATAGGCGTGTGAATCAAGTGTGGGAAAGGGTAATTTCATTTTACCCTTTGTTTTAATGAAGATAGTTATTGGGTTCTTGGGGTGAACAGTAGTAACTTTTGATCCGATTTTGGGGGATTGGTTTTGTTTGGCGCTTGTTTATGTGTTTGAAAGTTTCAATGCACACCTTTAGTCCTTATATTTCCTTTCTTTTTGCATCTGTGTTCAAAAGTCCATCAGCGCCCATTTATACTTGTAATAACTTTCACATCTTGTCTTTTTTTGCACAAAACTTTTCAAAAGGTGTATCAAGGGTTATTTTTGGAACTTTTGCATATTTGAAGGACTGATCTCGGACATTTTTGATCTTTAAAGGTCTTCAATGTATCTTTGGCTTGATGAGGGACCATAATCGACAATTTGAAATTGTTGAGGGACTAATCTTGCCATTTCTTCAAAGTTGAGGGACCTTTTGTGTAATTTTTACAAACTTAAGGGACCAAACTTGTAATTATTAATATACAGAGGTTTTAAGTGTCATTTATTCAATAATTAAGGATCAATCTTGTTTGTCTTCAAGGGTATTTGTTGAATTTTCCATGATTAGGGCCCGGTTCTTTGTACGGCTTCGTTTCTCGTGTCCGTTTTTCCTTGTAACTTGTGATCTTTTATATTTTTCACGATATCCATACCTAAAATACACAAGTAAACAAACACAAGAACGATGAGATCATGTATAAATGCCATCTCATCAGACCCACACCCACCAACCGAGACCATATGGTCTTGGTGGTGGTCGGTTGGCCAAACTGAAACCCCCTTCGGGTTCGGTGCAGCCTGCGGCCAAAAATAAACACCCCTTAAACCATACTTTTGATTTTATTAAACCTCAATTTACGTTAGATCCATGTTTATTTATTAGGTTTTTGTAAAAAAACATAACATGTTCTTGATTTATTAAAGATCAAATCAAAAGAAAAAGTTTAAAAAGGATTTACCAAATTCGTTGATCAAAAGGACGAAGAACAAACACGATCACCAACTAATAATCCAAGACCCAAGATCAACAACCACCTCCTTGTGGTGTTTGTAGGGTGGCGGCACAAAAAAGAAAAGGGAGGAGGGTTTTTAGGTTTTTTCTAAAAATCTTCTGTAATTGTAAATGAGTAGTGAAAAATCCCTTTTTCCCTTTTAGTAAAATTTACAAATGGGCTTGGCCCATTTGTCCTTGTAGCCGTAGGTAGGGGGCCCCACTTGGGGTACCCGTAGCTTTTTCCGTGTCTCAATGTTAAGTTACACGTTCATGATTATTTGTGTTCGCGTTTTAAGTGTTCTCGTTATGTAAATATCGTGATCTAATATATTTAATTACGCTCGTAATAAATATATATACGTAATTAATAATAGTTCGTGTTTTAATTACGTTCATGATTTCATGAGCGCATGCTCGTGATTAATTATCGTCAAATAATTATTACGTGATCGTGCGTAGTAAATACTTATCGTGTTCTAACACGTATGTAATACGTAAAATCCTAACACTTAATCGTAATCATGCTATATTAGGAAAGTTTAAATCTAGTACGTACGATCTTAAGGGTACTATTCATGGTAAAAGCATGCGGGTTTTACAACTGCAATATCACTTAACTGCTATCCAAATAACATAATTACACTAGAAACAAGCTAAACACTTGATTAGTTCAACAATTAATAGCTATCTAGGAATTTAGCATGCAAAGCACTTAAGTGGAACCAAAAACAGGATTTTGAGAGCTTTTAGCAAGAAGCCTCCTCTGATGGAGTAGAGGAGCGTTGAGCTCTCTAAATAACACTTCCTTCAACACAATTCCACTAAAATCAACAACCAATTCACCTCCAAAAGCTATATCTGAACTAATCAACTCATTTTGCTTCAAATCTGCTACTCAAGTATGGATATGAACTAAACTGGCTAAGAAATACTTGAAAAGCTTCCAAATCACAACACACACTCCATTGATCAATGAGGTATCACCAGGAATGAAGAACTGAGTGAAATGAAATGAGAGTATGAACTGAATTTTTGCTTTATTTATTTTTGGAGGGAAAATTTGTTGCAAAGCTTAACTGCCTAACTAACAAGCTCTTATGTGTGTGTCAAACACTTAAGAGCTGCTAACTAACTGAAAGGTAAGCTAGAATTGAGAGAGAAACTAAAAGTGTGTGTTTTTCACACTTTAACTACTTGTTACAAATGAACTAGTCTATCCCTATTTATAGAGAGCTGAGATGATGAGTTGTTGGGGAGTGTGACGTGTCTTGGCCAATGAGAGAGTGCCAGGTGTACTCTTCTTCTTAATTGCAGATTCCTCTTCAAGAACACAAAAGGGGATTTTTAATCGGTTGATTCTCAGTGTAATTGGTTTGCAGGATTGGATTCGTGATAGGTGTGTAAACACCCATCCTTTTTACCACTTAATTACAATAATAACCGAGCCAAAACGTGTATTTTATGTCTTTTATGTCGGAATTATGCGTGGTTTGTGTTTTTGTTGTGATTTAGGACGAAATTGTGAAAAGTGGAGAAAACACGGCATTTACGGGCTTTTATTGAGGAAAAGATGAAAGACGAAGTCAAGAAGTTAAGAGTGCAAAAAGAACGCAAGTCCAAGACCAATTCTGAAGATTTATCGAAGAAAAAGTCAAAAGACGGAAGTTTACCAAAAGCCGAAGAACTCGAGTCTTATTTATTGAAGAATTAAAAGACGAGTTTAAAGAAATCCCGAGCCATAAGTCATTAAAGTCCAAGATTAACAAAAGATTAAGAAGGGAAGGACTTAATGGTGCAATTAAGAAGAAAGGAAGGAGGGGAGGAAGCTTCCTCTAACCATCTCCCTAATCTACTATAAATAGGATCATCTAGTTTCATTTTTTCTTTGTTGGCTAGAGTGACACTAGTTCTTCTACCTTTACTTTTATGCACATTTACTTTTCATGTCAAATTTAAATACTTGTCTTGCACTTTTAATACTTTTAATTTCCAAGTAAGTGTTCTTTAATTTTCTTGTTTTAAATATCTCATTCTACCTTTCTTTCTTTGCTTGATCTTTATGTTTACATGCTTATTGTCTTGCTTATTTGATTAAAGATTGCGTTTTTCTGCTTTTGATTGTTTTGGATTATTGATTCTTAAAGCTTAATTGTTTTCATCTTTAAGTTTTTAAAGTTTTATAAAAGTTATTTTTATACAAAAGTTTGTTTTCGTAAATTTTTGTTTCATTTTGTGTTTTTAAAAGTCTTCAAATTGTAGCTTATTAGCTTTTTCTTATACGGTCTTGTTTAGGATTTTAGACTTGTGCTTATTTGATTTATAGCTTATTTGTTTAACTTATTTTTCATCCCTTTTACTGTATTCCGATCTGACTGATCGGAAAGGGGTTTATTATTCCGACCATAGCTCTTCGGCTTGGTCGGAAAAGGGTTTACAACATTCCGATCGTGGGTAAGTGACAGTTATTCCGATCAAGGGTTTTCGATATTCCGATTGGAGGGTTTGTGTTATTCCGATTAGAGGTAAGTTTGGTATTCCGATAAGAGGTAAGTGACAGTATTCCGATTGGCTATTCCAATCATTATTCCGATCTAAGTCCACAACACATTCCGATCCGGGTTAGTTTGGTATTCCGATCAGAACGAGTGACAGCATTCCGATCGTGGTGTTTCCGACCTATATTCCGATCAGAAGGTAAGCCCATATTCCGATTAGGTGGTGAGTCTATATTCCGATCATCATCTGATCGGAATACATTTCGATTAGGGTATAGTTTTTCTCTATTTAACTTTGTTTATTTTTTCTAAGTTTACATTTTCATACTTTGTCATATTTTAATTCTCGTCACGCTTTAACTTTAAGTCACTTAATTTCTCGTCATTTACATTCCAAAGTTTTAATATTGCACCATTTCTTTTAATTATACTTAGATTTATTTTACCTCATTTTATTTTAACGTCATTTACTTTTACGTATCGCACTTTTTAATATACTACAACGACACACTTTTGTTTTCACCAAAGAACGACTGAGTCACACATTTAACTCCTTTTTCAATTCGAAGAGATTGGTACAACGATAATTTTTAACCTGAGTAAAATCGAGTTATTAAATGGCGCCGCTGCCGGCTCTTTTCGTTAAGATTAACGGTTTTCTGTGAAAGACGCGTTGCTTTTTGGGATCCGTTCACTTATGAGCGTTATTTTCTTGCTTAAAAAATTTCAAAAACCATAAAAATTAAAATTGATAAAAATCCTTAAAAATTAAAAATTTCAAAAATCCAAAAAGATTTTATTTTTATTGTGTATATATATTGTCTTTGCGTTTGGTATTGTTTTCTTTTGTCTTTGTAGGTGTATGCGTACTAGATCTTCTAATTATCAAGAGCCCGAGACTCGAGAAGATTTAAATATGTCAGGTGTTAACAACAACAATAATCCACCACACCTCAACAATAACAACAATGTTCTTCCACAGCCCGTTCTTCGGACGATGGAGGAGCTTTGTCAACCTACCATGTTTGGACGAGGAGGACCGATTGCGCCGATGCAAATCAACGCTCCGGAGTTTTCGTTGAAGCACCACATGATTCAGCAAGTGCAAACTAACCCATTCCGTGGATTGCCTGATGATGATGCCAACAAACACCTCGACAAGTTCATTACAATCACCCAAAGCATGAAGTTGCCCGGTGCCACAATGGATGTTCGTCGCCTATAACTCTTCCCACATACTTTATCACATCATGCCGAGAAATGGTTTGATCATCTTCTATAGAATTCTATTCATACTTGGGATGACATGACTCAACGCTTTTTGTCGCGCTACTTTCCACCATCCATGGTCACGAGCCTTCGCAATCAAATCAGCGGATTCATGCAAGAACCCGATGAGTCTCTTTTTGATGCTTGGGAAAGATATAATGTCTTGAATGATCGTTGTCCAAACCACAACATGCTCCCTGTGACCTTAATTGATACTTTCTACAACAGATTGACTTTTCGAGATCGTGATACGATTAATGCAGCCGCCGGTGGCACATTTATGAAAAGGAGACCCGAGGAGTGTAGAGAGCTTATTGAGAACATGACTACTCACCATAAAAACTGGGATTCCTCTACTTCTTCAAGGAACAACCCGAGAGTCAATGTCTCTTCTACCTCAGCAAACCCTGATATGACCGAACTCACCCGCATGATGACTGAAATGAGCAAAAGTATCACGCTTCTCGCTTCAAACCAACAACAACAACAACAAGTTAAAGCGGTTGCACCTTCTTACGAAACATGCGGTGGTCCTCACTCATACACCGATTGTCCTTCTACTAAAGGAAATCCGGAAAATGTGTATGCAGCTTATGGTAATTATTCACCGGAAAATTACCAAGCTCGACCTCAAGGGGATAGAAATTTGCTGAGTTACCGATCAAACAACTACCTTTCACCCGTTTTTTCTCCTCAAAACCAAAACCCCGCCAACAACTACAATAGAAGCAACCAAATCCCACCAAGAGCTTCTAATCCTTATCACCAACCCGCCCAACAGACCCCACCCATTAACCCCGATGTTGAAGCCATCATGAGAACCCAAGGTGAGGAAATCAAGAATCTACAGAGCCAAATTATCAATCTTAAAGGAGATATTACCAAGCAAGGAAATGAGATAAGATCCGAGCTTCGAGATAATATCCAATCTTCCTTCAGCAATCAAACAAATGATTTGAAGAATATGCTTGCTAGTTTCTTGCCCGCCGCTCAACCTTCTACTGCAAGTTCTCTACCTTCAAACACCGTCACCAATCCGCGAGCAAATGTGAGTGCTATTACTACTCGTAGTGGAATTACCATTGTCGATCCACAGATCCCACCCCCATCATCTACACCACCTCCACCACCATTTATCCCTACTCCTCCTACACCTAGTATTAGTGCACCATTACCGTCTCCGCCTCGTCATGACGATGTACCTAGGAAGGAACCTTCAACATCTCAACCTTTACCTACACCTACACCTTCACCACCCAAACCCAATATCCCTTATCCCTCTCGTTTAGGCAAGACCAAAATGCTAACCAAGGATGACTCTGAAGTGTCGAGCTATGTGAAGATGATCTCTCAAATGAACTTCAACATTAGCTTTCTCGAAGCACTCGTCCACATGCCGAAATTTGATAAAGCATTTAAGGAATTTCTTAACAAGAAGGAGATGCTGATTGAACTCGCCAACACACGCTTAAATGAAAACTGCTCTGCAGTTATTCTTAAATAACTTCCGGAAAAGCTTGGAGATCCCGGTCGTTTTGTGTTGCCTTGCGTTTTCAACAAAACCGAAGAATTTACTGCCCTTGCTGATCTCGGGGCCAGTATAAATCTTATGCCTTTGAGTGTTTGGAAAACACTATCATTACCCGAACTCACTCCAACAAAGATGACTCTTGAACTTGCAAATCGCACTCTCGCTTACCCCGTTGGTATTGCCGAAGACGTGTTCATTAAAGTTGGCACATTTACTTTCCCGACCGACTTTGTGGTAGTTGATTATGAAATGGACCCTCGTATTCCTTTAATACTTGGTCGGCCATTCTTGACAACCGGACGAGCTCTAGTTGATGTTGCAGAAGGTGAGTTAATCTTACGAGTCGGGAATGATTCACAAGTTTTTAAAATGGGGAAGCTTACAAGCAAATCCTTTGGACGAGAATCAGTGAATATGATTAATGTGCTGGATGATTTTGTCGTCTACAACAATCCTCTATTCGATTCTTGCATCGATAATCCACTTTTTCATCATGATATGGATGATTCTCGCTCCAATTTGGAACCTTCTCCCATTTATGATTCTCCACCGGTCTTTGATGCTTATGATGATGAATCTAGCTCAGATTCGGATGATTATGATGACCTTACTTCCGAGTATCCCGATCTGCCCACGTATGATGATTTCGATGAGGCTGATACTCTTTCGAGCGATTCTTCACATGATGAAGATCCTCCGCCATCACTCGATCCTACTTTGGACGATTACTCATTTGAGGAAGACTTCTCTACGTTTCTCAACACTTACTTCCCTCATGAGAGTGATGCTCCTCCTTATGATTTTGAAGATTATCGTCTTGATCCTACTTTGGATTTGAAGAACATTCTTTCAAAGGAGAAGAAACCGGTCGACACTGATATCCGCAGCACATATGAGTTAACACCTCTTTGTCCCCCTTCTGAGGACGAGGTTGTGCTTCTTCGCGGATCGTCTTAACACTCTACTGAGCCTGAGTGCTATTTTCCCTTAAAGGAAAAGGTGTTCGACCCCGGTATCGATATTCTGCAGCCATCTCAATATCCACCTGATGAAATAAAAGGAAAAATCTTTGGAATTATTGAAGACATGCTTGCACCACTCCACCCTTTCTTCCACCATGCTCCATCGCTACTTAAGGGAACCTTGCCTACTCTTCTTTGGCTTGCCTTGTTCGCCTTAAGCTTATGCTACTTGATGGACGAAAACTATGTCTTTGATCCTGGTGGATATGTTTCATGCTTCTTCCTATGATGATCAAGCGCTTCTTGGGAGGCAACCCATGCACCTATCTTTTTGCTTTCTTTATCCTAAGTGTAGGGGAGACCCGCTGGTTTGCTTTCCTCTCCTTTCTTAATAAGGGATTCGAGCGCTCAAAGACATACTCTTGATGATTCTCGACGACCCGTGATTCCGTATTCCCTTCTTCCCAGTTCTATCCTAGACTCTTTTCGATTCACTATTTTATATTTTCTCAATATTTAACTAGGAATCTCTTTAGTTGTCCTTTCCTTAGCAAGATTTAAACAAAGTGCACAATGTCCTAAGTGTAGGGGAGTGTACTCCCACATGCTTAAACATTGAGGACAATGTTTATATTAAGTGTAGGGGGAATTGTATCGAAGTTAAGTGTCCTTTTCCTTGTATTTGTCTTCCTTTTAACCGGAAAATCAATTTTTCGACATTTTTCAAAATTTTTAATCTATTTTGGCCTATTAGTTTTTCCTTTTGTATAGTTATTTTCTTTCCCTATTAGAATAAAAATTTAATAAAGTGGTTTTAATTTTCAAACGTTGTGAATCTTTTGACTCAACCCGAGTTTACTTATCTAAGTTTACTCTAGCTAGTATCCTTAACGTGTTTAAGTCAAGTTTTGCTAGGCTTTTATATAGGGAGCTATAAAACGCGAAAGTCTAAACTCTCACGGGTTTAGGAAAAGAACTTTTCGCAAGTTCCTATAATTGATCTTAGAGAGTCGTTTATCAAGGGAACTTTAAAATGCGATTTCTAAAACTTGAAAAAGTCTAAGAGTTTGCAAGATCCTATAGGCGACTCGAAAACCCAAAACTTTGATTTAATAGGCTAAGCATCCACGAGTCTCATTACTTGAGATTTTAAACTGTGGAGAACGAGAGATGATAGAGCCAATTATAAGTTCGGTATTATTTCGGGAATTTATGTGAGTTAATTATAAGCCTATTCTCCCATCGCTTGCTAATAAATTTATCTACAATAAATAAGGTTGTACGATTTGAAAAGTTACTTAGCTTATAGCCCAAGATAGTTTAAAAGTTGCTCAGTATGGATTAGAGTTCATAGCCAAGGCATAACTTATTGAAGCGGGATGCAAAGATTGGCGAGTCCAAAAAGGTCCTAACAAGACATGAGGGCTATATTTTGTTACTATAAGATCCAAAGTGATGTGAATAATCATTTATCGAAAATCAATATGAAGGATCGAGACACACGACGAAAAGCAAAAACTCCCCAAAAGTCATGGAGAAGTGTATCCGAAAAGACCCTAGCAAGGTATGAGGATAATTAGATCCAAGTCATAAAAGGAGGCGGATCGTTGTATATCAAAGTCCAAAATAAAGATTGGAGAAAAATGAAGAAGTCATGGTCCAAATATGAATCTCTCAAAACTTCAAGTGAAGAAAGTCCTATATGAAGAGAAGACCATAATTTCATGAACATCTCTCAAGGTTTGAAGTATGAAGTCGCTGCCAAATATTGGTCCGAGAAAGGTCTCAAATCGCGAAGCGAGTTATGCCAAGATATGAACTTTATGAGGTCTCGAGAAGCAGTTTTAAAAGATTTTGTCCTTTAGCTAACTATCGATTAAATCGTTCACTTTATTTTCGGACTAAATAAACTATCGAAATAAGTCAACAATGCATCCTCGTGATCATTCAAGACAATAATAAAATATAAGAGATACCCCTAGGAATAAGGGAGTCTAAGTGAATAATTGGCCCACATGAGTTCGTAATAGTTTGCTAACTTATAATAACAATGATCTCGTTTTTAATCTTGGTTTGGAGAAAGTGAAAACTTGAGGATGATGATTATTCATGACATTTCCAAAACCCAAGGTATGTTTTTCATTTCTTTAATTTGAATGTTTATAATTTCTATCTTTTTTAATAAAGGCCAACATGGATTGATTATGATGAAAAGTGTAAACGTGCTTCGTAACTAATGCATTGCATGAGGACATTTCAATGGTCAAGTGTAGGGGATTTGATAGGTGTGTAAACACCCATCCTTTTTACCACTTAATTACAATAATAACCGAGCCAAAACGTGTATTTTATGTCTTTTATGTCGAAATTATGCGTGGTTTGTGTTTTTGTTGTGACTTAGGACGAAATTGTGAAAAGTGGAGAAAACACGGCATTTACGGTCTTTTATTGAGGAAAAGGATGAAATACGAAGTCAAGAAGTCAAGAGTGCAAAAAGAACGGAAGTCCAAGACCAATTCTGAAGATTTATCGAAGAAAAAGTCAAAAGACGGAAGTTTACCAAAAGCCGAAGAACTTGAGTCTTATTTATTGAAGAATTAAAAGACGAGTTTAAAGAAATCCCGAGCCATAAGTCATTAAAGTCCAAGATTAACAAAAGATTAAGAAGGGAAGGACTTAATGGTGCAATTAATAAGAAAGGAAGGAGGGGAGGAAGCTTCCTCTAACCATCTCCCTAATCTACTATAAATAGGATCATCTAGTTACAATTTTTCTTTGTTGGCTAGAGTGACACGAGTTCTTCCACCTTTACTTTTATGCACATTTACTTTTCATGTCAAATTTAAATACTTGCCTTGCACTTTTAATACTTTTAATTTCCAAGTAAGTGTTCTTTAATTTTCTTGTTTTAAATCTCTCATTCTACCTTTCTTTCTTTGCTTGATCTTTATGTTTACATGCTTATTGTCTTGCTTATTTGATTAAAGATTGTGTTTTTATGCTTTTGATTGTTTTGGATTATTGATTCTTATAGCTTATTTGTTTTCATCTTTAAGTTTTTAAAGTTTTATAAAAGTTATTTTTATACAAAAGTTTGTTTTCGTAAATTTTTGTTTCATTTTGTGTTTTTAAAAGTCTTCAAATTGTAGCTTATTAGCTTTTTCTTATACGGTCTTGTTTAGATTTTAGACTTGTGCTTATTTGATTTATAGCTTATTTGTTTAGCTTATTTTTCATCCCTTTTACTGTATTCCGATCTGACTGATCAGAAAGGGGTTTATTATTCCGACCATAGCTCTTTGGCTTGGTCGGAAAAGGGTTTACAACATTCCGATCGTGGGTAACAGTTATTCCGATCAAGGTTTTTCGATATTCCAATTGGAGAGTTTGTGTTATTTCGATTAGAGGTAAGTTTGGTATTCCGATCAGAGGTAAGTGACAGTATTCCGATTGGCTATTCCAATCATTATTCCGATCTGAGTCCACAACACATTCCGATCTGGGTTAGTTTGGTATTCCGATCAGAACGAGTGACAGCATTCCGATCGTGGTGTTTCCGACCTATATTCCGATCAGAAGGTAAGCCCATATTCCGATTAGGTGGTGAGTCTATATTCCGATCATCATCTGATCGGAATACATTCCGATTAGGGTATAGTTTTTCTCTATTTAACTTTGTTTATTTTTTCTAAGTTTACATTTTCATACTTTGTCATATTTTAATACTCGTCACGCTTTAACTTTAAGTCACTTAATTTCTCGTCATTTACTTTCCAATGTTTTAATATTGCACCATTTCTTTTAATTAGACTTAGATTTATTTTACCTCATTTTATTTTAACGTCATTTACTTTTACGTATCGCACTTTTTAATATACTACAACGACACACTTTTGTTTTCACCAAAGAACGACTGAGTCACACATTTAACTCCTTTTTCAATTCGAAGAGATTGGTACAACGATAATTTTTAACCTGAGTAAAATCGAGTTATTAATTCGTCTTCCAATTTGGAGTCTTTTTCATGTAGAAATTTCCTCTTGATATTCAGTGTAGCTAAAATTTGATTATGGGTTCGTTGCTTGAAGGAGTTGACACGTGGCGTCATCTTATTGGCTTTTGGCTTAGCACACGGATCGTTATCCACATTTGGATATAATGATTATTGAATGGCAGTGTGTGATTGGTCAATAAAGAGTTAGTGCGCCTACTGTTTGGATTTGTTTATTAAATCAAATGGTGAGCTGGCTTGTGACGTGGTGATCCAAACATTCATTTCCTTGCCTTCTTATTGGTCCAAATGGTATGCACACGGATCTGACTTTTATGGATCTGGTTTTCTGGGCAAATCTTCATCTCTAAAAGTAAATGAACCCATAAAATTTTGTACCAGATCTGAAAAATATAGATCTCGAAAACATTATCAGATTGGAACAAGAAATATAGTGACCAATGATACTGGATATGAAACAATGAGACCAGATAAGATGATACCAGATTTGACAATTTGGACAAATAAACAACCAGTGATATTTGTACAAGAACTGTAGTGATAGAAAACACAACCACCGTGACAAAAAAAATTAGAACAGATTCGAGACCAAAAAAATTTATACCACCAAGAAAAAATATTAAACACGTCTCGTTCCAAGGATTGAACCGTCGGCTCTAATGCCAATTGTGGGATTGCCATTTTAGTAGATCCGATGGTCTAGGGTGGTGGTGGAAGATGAATTCCATGGTTAGAGATAGATAGAGAGGTTTTTAGGTGTTTCTAAAGAGAATGCAATTTGATAAATGAAGATATAAAAACACAAACAACAACCCCTCCTTGGAACCCTTGGAGGGGTATTTATAGTCACTCACACATACATACTATACATCATTTCCTAGTCTAGTCCTTGCGTGAATGACTATGATAACTAATGGGAATTCTTAAATGTCGTCACATAAAGTGAATTTCCAACAATCTTGATTCAATCTCGTTTAATACAAAGCTAATCGATCTAAGTTTGGGATCAACAAGTGGCATTAGAACTTGTTGAGGAACTTTGATCTAAAAGAACAGTAACCCTAAAATCACCAGAAACCCTAAAAACAAACAAGATGTCTACCACATAATCTTCATCCTCATCAAATCATAACCTAAAAATCCCTATGCTCGACCCTGACAACTTTGAACAATGGAAGTTCAATTTTGAACAATATCTTCAAGTGCATTACCATACTCTTTGGGAAGTTATTGAGTATGGGAATCAGTTCAATAAGATAACTAGGATTGCTGCTGCTATTACAGCAAGAACAAAAGCTGGTTCCACTGCAGAAGAACGTGTTGAAAGACCTGAAGATGGAAGAGCTATCTCAACTACTGATATACCTTAAGAAGGAATGATATGAAGACTTTGAACATTCTTAAACTTTCCTTGGGTCCAAAGAGTCAACACAAGTATAGAAATTTTGATTCTGCTAAAAATCCTTGGGCAGCTCTTCAAGTCACCTATGGTGGTAATGATGATACAACCAAAGAAAGAAAGAAGCAACTGTTGCATGAATATGCCGTGTTTAAGGCTCATCCCAATCAGCAGCTAAGTGAGGTGAGAAGTAGGCTTCTAGACATCACTAGCAGGTTGTCTTTTATGGGAACAAAACATGATGATGCTGATATCATTGCTACTTTCCTTAGAAGTCTTGGTGATGCATGGAAAATTGAAGCTAGGTCAATCATTGCTACCAATACCCATAAGAGTTCTTCCTTTGATGACGTCTACAATAAGTTAAAGATTGTGGAGAGTAAGATCTTACTTGATCATGGAAGTAAGTCAACATCTGGAAACATGAATTTCATCTCACATAGTGAAGCTCAAATCAGTGAAAGATATTCATATGTACATCCTGTTACTAGATCAATTTTTGTCAGCGGTGGATCAACATTTGTCAGCGGCTCAATTTTTTACGCTAACACATACAATGTTGACTCATCAAGTCTTAAACCTGCTGGTATTGATTTGGATACAGTATGTGCATACATTGTTGCATTGACCAATGGTTCCTTAATTACCTATGAGGATCTTGAGCAAATCAGTGATGAGAATTTGGAAGAGATGGATATCAAGTGGAATATGGCACTTGCAAGAATAAGGGGCAATAGATGGAACAAGATATTTGGAAGAAAGGTGACCTTTAATGTAAAACCCGCATTTAAATATTTAAAATATTAAATACGCAATTTTAATTATA
Source organism: Glebionis coronaria (assembly GCA_025667525.1). Taxonomy (NCBI): domain Eukaryota; kingdom Viridiplantae; phylum Streptophyta; class Magnoliopsida; order Asterales; family Asteraceae; genus Glebionis; species Glebionis coronaria. Next base: position 137,676,625 of record CM046880.1, read on the forward strand.
TAAAATATATGAAGTTATTCAGGAAAATAATTATTACGAACGTATATACGTTAAGTACACAAAATTAATACGTTTCAGAAAGACGAAAGACACGAGAAGGTTGATCACGAAAGTATGTAAATAATTGAAAGCTTTTTTAAAAAAGGGAAAGTAATGTTTAAATGGGCTTTAGGCCTGGCCAAAAAAAATACAGGGCATACCCCTTTGATAACAATCAGACGCAGCATAAACAAAAAAAAAGGAGAGAAAACAAAAACTAGGGTTTGGAAACCCTAGTTGTGCCGCCAGCTAGATAAGGAAGAAGAGGGGTTTCAGGTTTAGTTTCTTCAGGAATCTTGGTTGTGTTTTCATCTTCAATTACTAATCAAACAAGGTAATTAATCCTTTCTCTGTTAATTCCTATATACACGAATTGATACGTTTAATTTACAAGAAAAATGGAGGTTACGTTATAACATGAAATAAACAGTAAAAAGGGGGTGTCGGTTTGGTTACTGCACGAAAACCGAGACACCACATGTCTCGGTGGTGTCTCTAGTTGTGGTCCGTCGAGAACAGAAATCCCACGGGGTGTGTTTGTTTAGCTTATGATGATCGGGGGTGTTGGTTTATATGAACCGAGACCCTAAGGTCTCGGTGACTCCAGCCCTGCCCAGCCGTGACCCACACAAGGGCGGCTAGGGCTGTGTTTCGACCCAAAAGCTGTCAAAAACCCACTGTACTGTAAGGCTGATAAAAGGGGTGTTTGGGACTGTGACGAACAGTGGGAAACGATATGAAAACAGTGGGAATGTTATAAGGAGCAGTGGGAAAACTTTAAACAGAAAAAAAAAGTTTTAGCTCTGAAATTAGCGACAGATTAGCGACGCTAATTTCTGTCGCAGATTCGTTTGGTGACAGTTTTTAAAATACTCAGCTTTTGGTCACTCTTTTTAGTGACAGTTTTTATGTCACTAATCCATATAGGCAGAGTTTATATTTTATTCAATTGTTTTAGTGCGACTGAGAACGGGTATCTCGGTAGGCTTGGGATATAGTTTAAACATTAAAAAAAACCGAAGATTTTTAAGTTATACCTTTTATTACTTATTTTTATAAATGTATTAATTGTATATTTAAATGAATTAAATTAAAATAGTTTTATTATATTTAAAAGGGTATAATTTTATTAAAGAAATTATAAATGATTTTGAAAACATTCTAATTTAGGAAACTTTCTATTTTTTAGCAGGTTACCTAATATAGTATTAATATACCGTCAGAATACGTTGTACCGTAATTAATAGTAGAACGATAATGCGTTAAAAATAATTATAAGAAAGATCAGAATTATCAGTTAAGATGCGTACAGATTTTTAGGAATAAAATAACTAAATGAGAAACAGATAAGATCAGTAAATTAAATAAATATCAGATAACTTATTCGCGCCTATTATTATTGTAGCTTCCGCAAAGCCCGAGTAGAGTTCATTCAGTTTTCTTTCAGTCAGTTACTGGACAAGAGGTACGGATTTTCCGTCCTTTCAGTAAGGACTTCCTTTCTATGCATGATTAGGATTCCCCGTCTGCGGCCAAATATTTTTCCCCAGTATATGTTTAAGCTTATCAGTAATCATGTTAATAAAGAAATAAATTGCCTGAGCATTATATACAAGCATGACCAAGTTTATGTACTAGTTACGGAGGTACCGTAACCATGGCACTAGAGGCACCGGTGTCGTGACTCACATGCAGGAGAGTGATATCCTGCATCGTCCCACTCATGTTCAGTTTGACCATTTTTATAAGTATGTTTAGTGGGGCGTATGGATGCATCCTAGGCTTATCAGTTTACAAGTTATCAGGGTGAATGTGGTGTGTGCTCTACATCCTTCACATTGGAGCTGATCCCTCCACCCAGCACAGTATTTAGAGGTCACCCCTCTACAGTTATTTAGAGGTCACCCCTCTACAGCATGACGAGGTCACCCCTCCAGTTATTCATGCACCGTTGTTACAACACATGACCTATATAAGCTCTGGCAATTAAAATACAGTAAATGCATGTTTTCAGATGTAACAGATAACAGTTCAGCTTTAGTATTTATAAATCAGACTTTACAGATTATACACAGATTTTCGCTGCAACTTTACTTATCAGTCTTACAGCTCCAGTATTATATCATTCGTTTCATCTCAGTAATTCCTTATCATGCTTTAAATCCGTTCACTGAGCGTTATGCTCAGCAGTAGTTCCCTTTCTTGTTCTAACGGCAGGTACACCGGGACGCTCTTAGGATTTTGAGAGCAGGTGCATTTGGATGGAAGCTATCCAGACTTCTTACTTTATGTACTTACATTATTCTGCTTATTTGAACATTGTTTAGTCCTTTCCTTCAGTATTTTATTTTTCATGTTTTGGGCTTATGTTTCGATTGCCGATGTTTGATTCCGGTATTTCCTTTATGGTCAGTTAATGTTTTAGGACATTTACCTTATGCTTTGATGACACGCCATAAATACACGTAACGGTCCACTTATCTAAGTGGGGTGTTACAATTATGGTATCAGAGCGCAAGGTTCGACCTGTAGGCTCTAAAACTAGACCTGTGACTAGTGGGTAGTCACCAGGAACTTCCCAGATTTTGGCGTTGTTATCTTTCATGTGTCTCATGCATTTATTAGTCAGTTTTCTTCAATTATCAGTCATTATCTTAAAGTTTTTGAGTAAGTAAAAGGTTGGTACAGGACTGGCCATATTTAGTCGCATGTGCTTTTCTGCGAATTTTGTTTTGGTGAACCGACCCATAGGCGTTCACCCTTGCCCGTTCAGATTTTTGTATTGGTGAACCGACCCAATGGCGTTCATCCTTACTCTTGACAGATTAATGCTTTTAGTCGAATATTACTTGGTGAACCAGCCCATATACGTTCACTAATGTTCAGATCAAATTTCATGTTTTTTAGTTTAATGTTGTTTTGTGAACCGATCCATAGTTGTTCACCTTTGTCATATCATGACGTTTCATAAAATCTTGAAAAATATGAATTGGAATACAACCAACCACATTTAGTCCCAGATTGTACATTTCTATTCATGACAGTTCTCAGAAAATTTTGACAGGTATGGATTGAAACAGAATCACCCATACTTAGTCACATCCTTCCTACTTTAAATACCGTGGATTAAACCATAACTATCCACACCAGTTGATGTTAAACCTCAGTTAATTATTCTCTTATGTTATTTGTATCAGTCAAGTTATACTTTCACGTGAATGTCATTTTCATGCTGACTAAGTTCATGTCTCCTTATGAGATTATGTTTTTAGCAAGGTGATAATGTTTTCATCCTAACATACAGAAGGATTACAGTATCATCCTATTTCATGATAAATCTAGTTTGGTCTTCAACAGTCATGTCTTTATGCTGACCATTATTGAAAGTCCATTTAATCATATTCTTGAACCTCTATACAACCAGCATTAAGTCTACACAAGAATTACCAGGTTATCATGTTACTCATTTCAGTTCAGTTACTACCGTTTAAATCAATTTATTTCTTAGATCATGTCAGACAATTGACACTAGTATCGATCATCCCATAAATTCCCACCAGTGACATGTACAGTATTCCATACGTACCCCATGTACAGTGTCTCAGATATGCTCCATGTGTAGTATTATTTTGTACTTCATGTACAGTAATCCAGGTGTACTTACCCTACTCCATGGATATTGCTAATCGATTCTCAATCATCTTAGACGTTTCCACTTGTCGATATTCTACCAGGTGCTGCTGCTGCTCGTGAGTTGAAGATTTTACTAGATGCTGATGCTGCTAACACTTTGAAGACCGCACAATTGCTGATGCTGCTGATACTTTGGAGATTTCTCAAGATGATGATGCTGATGCTATTTATATTGTAAAGACTCCACAGAGCAAGGACGAAAACAATAAATTTGAAATTTCTAACAAGAATAAATTTCAACCATCAGACACTACCATTCTGTTCCATGCCTTACTTCCTCAGTCAGCTGTCACACGTTACTCAGCTGATCTTTCAGGCGGAATAGTAAGAACTGGTAACTATCCGGCCACTAAACAGAAATAGTTACTTGAATCATGGTCATGATAATGACCGTCATTAAATTGACAAACAAGGCAGTGGTGACAACCACCGTGCTAATAATTAACTAGTCAATAACCACCAGAACTCCGGAACGGACATGACCAGAAATACAGAGGTCAGCAGTCTAACCGGTTCGCCAACCCTAGCAGTTACCAAAATTTCCAGTCTTGTTCAGTTTCACCTACTAAAACACAGGTTAACACATCAGTCAAGACACAGACCTCAGGTACCCTTTCTGAAGTCATTTTTCAGGACACCAGTCATGTCGTCTCTAGGTACGAGTCAAGACTCATAACTTCAGTATATCTTCTAAACCAGACCCTCAGAAATTCAGGGTACCTTCCAAGGGAGTATACCTGTTTTGTCATGACACGCATAAATCAGACCATTAAAAAATTCAGTTACCACCACTGGAGTATTATTCAGGTTAGACAAGCAGTATTCATTCTGTAAAGTTACAGATGAACACGTTCAGTGAAAGTCGCAATGTTTATTTCACGTATTCCTACGTCAGCTTTATCTTAAATCATTATTACCACCTCTCAGCCAGAAAAGACTCCACAGTATCACCATAATTATTAAAGTTTTATTTTCAGTTAACGACCAGATCCGTCTTACTAACTCCAGATCATATTCATTTTACCTCTGCCAGAAAAAAATCAGTACAAATGGTTTCAGTTTTACAAGTACGTGAATTATTATCTTATAGCTGCGAGGACTTCTAGTCACCATTCAAGATGCAAATTCTGAAATTTCTTAAATTAAAAATCAGAAGTGTATCCCAATGTTTCCTTATGTAATTCCAGAAGGTTTTCCAGAATTTCCTTCCTGACCACGAGACATAATTTAAAATCGGGTTTGTCTCAAAAATAGAACCTATTTTCAAAACTCTTTATTGCAGGGTTTCAACTGAGTTAAAAGAGTTGCAACAATTGCTGCAAGAGTTACCAGAACGAGGCCTTATTCGCCTAACGCACCACCAGAAAGTGCACCGTTTCTGTCTATTAAGAAGGCCGGTAACGTGAGATCATATATTGACCATCGGCAAAAATAACCAGATCACCATTCTTAATCGATATTCAGTCCACGTATAGGAGGTTTACCTGACCTGCTACGATATCTTAAATAGTTCCAGAACAATTCACGATCATGACACCAGCAGTGGTGAGAGAAGAACATGATGTATCCAGATTGCTGTTGAACACGTTACAGTCTCTCTAAAATTTTGACTTATACGTCTGGGCTCCCTAATGCCCCAACTATAGTATGGAAATTATGAATAAAATATTTTTTTTTCGACATCGAAGACAAAATCGTCAGTATGTTCTTTGATAACATCCTGATCTCCTAAAATTCTGGAGAAGAACATGGGAATCATCTTTTCACGATCCTACATATTTTCTGATAGGAGGAAATTATATACGCAGCTTTCCAGATGTGAGTTCCAAATGAACAAGGTGGCATTTCTGAGCCACCCTATTTCAGTAGAAGAAATTTCAGACAATCCTACGAAGGTGAAGGCCATCACCTGATGGTCCTGACTGACGCCTATGAACGAAGTACATGATTTTCTAGAACTCAGTTAACTGCTACCGCAGAAATTGCAGGCAGTTCTCATTGAAAACTTTTCCATGACTACTCAACCATATTTCCACCAAAATATTCCGTAATCCCAGGCAGAATTTTAATAGAAGCAGTATCACACATTGATGCAACTATGTTCATATCTAGATGCCTGACATGCCGCAACTTAAAGATAGAACACCGTCATGCTAATGAGTTACTACAATCCTTATAAATTCCTGAACATGAATGAGAAGGAAATCCATAAAATGGTTACCAATTATCACAGACTCAAAAAAAAAGTATGATACTATCTAGCGTATCGTCAAACATGTAATCAGCCTGCGCGTTTCTTTCATCCGAAAGGATCACGCAGTAGCGGAACTGTAGAAAATTTGGTAGTAAATTGTATGAATTCAAGGTATTCCATCGACCATCATATCAGACAGAATTCATGTTCACGATCACGTGTATGTTTTCGTTCATTGTACGTTCACGTTTATTTCATGTTCACGTTCACGTCTCATTCGCAGTATGATGCTATTTCAGTTTATGTTTCGTGTTATCTCATGATTTAAGCTCACGTTAGCGTTCATAGCATTGTTTCCGTTCAAACTCGTGTGCCATTCCACGATACACGTTTCACAGTTTACTACCGAATAGGGTTAAAGAAGCTTAAGAAACCAAACTCAAGTTAGCACAACTTTCAAAACCAGGCAGACGTTTCACATCTCAAGCCATATCATTTGGTATTCTTTCCTCAGTCAGTATACGATCATGATATGTCCTAGATCACGTTCACAGTATGTTTCAAGTATCACGTTCACGATATACTTCATTCACAGCGTTCCTCTTATAATCGTAAACCACATTCACAATTTCTCACAGAGCACGTTCACAATTGTTCATGTAGTTCGTCCATATATATATTTTTAGCAGCTTGCTCAGAGTTATAAAGGTTATCTTTTCAGAATATTTACACGTACCGTTTCATGTATCATACATGCTATGGGTATTCAGTCTATCAGATTCAGAAAATCCATCTTGAAAATGGAACCAGAAACTATTTGGCATCGTCAGGACAGGGTCATCAGGACCAAGATTTTCATTATGCTTAGACCCTTGAAGGAATCATTTTGAGCTGGAAGCTACTCGAAACGAAGGAGTCCATCCGGACCTCTCATCACTTTTCCTTCAATAAATCCAGATTAAGTTCTTTCAGTCAGATTACGTTCAAGGTCCTCTTCAGCCATGTCACATTACATGATCACTTCAGTCATGTCATGTTATACCTATCAGCAGCATTATGTCTTAATTATAAGACGATTTATCCTTCAGCTTAATTGTCTTTTCAGTTACGTGTTCTTTCAGTTCTTATAATTTCATCAGCTTATTAACCTTAATTCGAGGACGAATATTTTTTTTAGAGAGGGAGAATTGTAAAACTCAGTACAGTCGTATCCTTAATTCGGGGACGAATTATTTTTTTTAGAGGGGAAGAATTGTAAAACCCGCATTTAAATATTTAAAATATTAAATACGTAATTTTAATTATATAAATATATGCAGTTATTCAGGAAAATAATTATTACGAACGTATATACATTAAGTACACAAAATTAATACGTTTCAGAAAGACGAAAGACACGAGAAGGTTGATCACGAAAGTATGTAAATAATTGAAAGCTTTTTAAAAAAAAGGGAAAGTAATGTTTAAATGGGCTTTAGGCCTTGCCAAAAAAAAATACAGGGCATACCCCTTTGATAACAATCAGACGCAGCATAAACAAAAAAGAAGGAGAGAAAACAAAAACTAGGGTTTGGAAACCCTAGTTGTGCCGCCAGCTAGAGAAGGAAGAAGAGGGGTTTCAGGTTTAGTTTCTTTAGGAATCTTGGTTGTGTTTTCATCTTCTGTTACTAATCAAACAAGGTAATTAATCCTTTCTCTGTTAATTCCTATATACAAGAATTGATACGTTTAATTTACAAGAAAAATGGAGGTTACGTTATAACATGAAATAAAAAGTAAAAAGGGGGTGTCGGTTTGGTTACTGCACGAAAACCGAGACACCACATGTCTCGGTGGTGTCTCTAGTTGTGGTCCGTCGAGAACAGAAATCCCACGGGGTGTGTTTGTTTAGCTTATGATGATCGGGGGGTGTTGGTTTATATGAACCGAGACCCTAAGGTCTCGGTGACTCCAGCCCTGCCCAGCCGTGACCCACACAAGGGCGGCTAGGGCTGTGTTTCGACCCAAAAGCTGTCAAAAACCCACTGTACTGTAAGGCTGATAAAAGGGGTGTTCGGGACTGTGACGAACAGTGGGAAACGATATGAAAACAGTGGGAATGTTATAAGGAGCAGTGGGAAAACTTTAAACAGAAAAAAAAAAGTTTTAGTTCTGAAATTAGCGACAGATTAGCGACGCTAATTTCTGTCGCAGATTCGTTTGGTGACAGTTTTTCTGTCACTAATCCATATAGGCAGAGTTTATATTTTATTGAATTGTTTTAGTGCGACTAAGAATGGGTATCTCGCTAGGCTCGGGATATAGTTTAAACATTAAAAAAAACCGAAGATTTTTAAGTTATACCTTTTATTACTTATTTTTATAAATGTATTAATTGTATATTTAAATGAATTAAATTAAAATAGTTTTATTATATTTAAAAGGGTACAATTTTATTAAAGAAATTATAAATGATTTTGAAAACATTCTAATTTAGGAAACTTTCTATTTTTTAGCAGGTTACCTAATATAGTATTAATATACCGTCAGAATACGTTGTACCGTAATTAATAGTAGAACGATAATGCGTTAAAAATAATTATAAGAAAGATCAGAATTATCAGTTAAGATGCGTACAGAATTTTAGGAATAAAATAAATAAATGAGAAACAGATAAGATCAGTAAATTAAATAAATATCAGATAACTTATTCGCGCCTATTATTATTGTAGCTTCCGCAAAGCCCGAGTAGAGTTCATTCAGTTTTCTTTCAGTCAGTTACTGGACAAGAGGTACGGATTTTCCGTCCTTTCAGTAAGGACTTCCTTTCTATGCATGATTAGGATTCCCCGTCTGCAGCCAAATGTTTTTCCCCAGTATATGTTTAAGTTTATCAGTAATCATGTTAATAACGAAATAAATTGCCTGAGCATTATATACAAGCATGACCAAGTTTATGTACTAGTTATGGAGGTACCGTAACCGTGGCACTAGAGGCACCGGTGTCGTGACTCACATGCAGGAGAGTGATATCCTGCATCATCCCACTCATGTTCAGTTTTGCCATTTTTATAAGTATGTTTAGTGGGGCGTATGGATGCATCCTAGGCTTATCAGTTTACAAGTTATCAGGGTGAATGTGGTGTGTGCTCTACATCCTTCACATTGGAGCTGATCCCTCCACCCAACACAGTATTTAGAGGTCACCCCTCTACAGTTATTTAGAGGTCACCCCTCTACAGCATGACGAGGTCACCCCTCCAGTTATTCATGCACCGTTGTTACAACACATGACCTATATAAGCTCTGGCAATTAAAATACAGTAAATGCATGTTTTCAGATGTAATAGATAACAGTTCAGCTTTAGTATTTATAAATCAGACTTTACAGATTATACACAGATTTCCGCTGCAACTTTACTTATCAGTCTTACAGCTCCAGTATTTTATCATCTGTTTCATCTCAGTAATTCCTTATCATGCTTTATATCCGTTCACTGAGCGTTATGCTCAGTCGTAGTTCCCTTTCTTGTTCTAACGGCAGGTACACCGGGATGCTCTTAGGATTTTGAGAGCAGGTGCATTTGGATGGAAGCTATCCAGACTTCTTACTTTATGTACTTACATTATTCTGCTTATTTGAACATTGTTTAGTCCTTTCCTTCAGTATTTTATTTTTCATGTTTTGGGCTTATGTTTGGATTGGCGATGTTTGATTCCGGTATTTCCTTTATGGTCAGTTAATGTTTTAGGACATTTACCTTATGCTTTGATGACACGCCATAAATACACGTAACGGTCCACTTATCTAAGTGGGGTGTAACATTTAATGCTAAAGACACAACTGGATTTGATAAATCCAAGGTTGAGTGTTATAACTGCCATAGGATGGGACACTTCATGAGCGAGTACAGATCTCCAAGAAGATCTGATGCTGGAAAGACTTTAAGCCAAATCATAAAGGTGGAAGATGCTAAGCGAAAGGCTATGGTCTCCATGAAAGATATTGATGGTGTTGGATGGGACTGGAGCTTTATGGCAAAGGATGTGGTAGAGAATCAAGCTTTGTTTGCTGAGAAGGAAGAAGAAGAGCATGTTGACTTTTCTCTCATGGCCAACTCCTTATCTTCATCGGTTAATGAGGTATATGATGATGCTTTCTATAGAAAAGGGTGTCGATTAAACACTGAAAAGCTTAACAAAGAAAATTTAAAGTCAAAATCCGATGTTTTTGACGTAGAATGCAGGTTAACAAATTATAAAATGGCACTTGCATAAGCTGAAGGGACTATAGAGGAATATAAGAAAATGGAATTTGACCTAAAAGATCAAATTAATGTTTTTACTAGGGATCATAAAAGTAGTGTTGAACTTATGGATACTCTAATGAAATCTAGAGCAGATGTGCAACATAAGTTAGATGAAGCCATTAAAGATAAAGAAAATGTAGGGCTTAAGATTGAAAAGTTTGATAAAGCTAGTCAAACCCTAGAAAAGTGTGTCAGTGAACAAAGAAACCCTAGGGACAAGTCTGGGATTGGGATGAATGAATATGTTGCTGTTCCACCACCTGTTGGGAACTTCTATGGTATTCAGAGAAAAGATCTCTCTTGGACTGGTATTCTAGAACTCCAAGAAGAGGATTTTATTCCTCCACCTAGAGTGCTTACCCCAGTTGAGGAATATCAACAAAAGGTGACTGATCTTGAATAATGGAAAGAAGAAAACCCTTTTCTTTTTGTTAAGGGTAGAATGCTTAGTGAGAGTCCATTTGTACCTACACCTATTACTGTAACCAACCCTACTACTGGCAAAACCATTGACCTTGGCTCACCAACTAAGAGAAAACCTAGTGTTAAATATGCTGAAAAAACCTAGGTCACCCCAGACCAAGCTAGTGTTAATGGGATAGGATTCTTTCAATCTAGACATAAGGTTATGTCTAGAAAAGCTTGTTACAAATGTTGGAGTTTTTCTCATTTGGCCTATAAGTGTGTGAGTGGCTCAAAATTCACCACTGACAATAGGTCAAGCATGGTCAAACCAAGACCTTTTGTCCAACCAAGCTCACAAGTCATTAGACCAACTCCCTTCTTTTCTAAAGGGACAAATACTCATAGACAAAGACCCTTATAAAGACCAACACTTGGTCTAACAGACACTGGGTTCCTGTAGCAAACCCTAATTTAGGCGCTGACAAGAACAAATTCAGCACTGACAGTAACAAATTCAACGCTGACAGGAACAATTTAAACGCTGATAACTCCAAGTTTTGTATGAAAATGCCATAACAAGCTGCTGTTAGACCTTGTGTTAGACCAAGTAAAAATAGGTATTTACAACCTAAGGGAAAGGGGTCTAAAGCTTCATCTAGTTTGACATGGAGACCTAAACAAGACCAAAACCCTAATTCTGATGGAATTTCTATGACATGTAACTAATTTAATTATCTTTCAAAGGTCATTACTAAGCCAATTGGGGTAAACTGGGTGTTCAGGCTACAAAGGGATGAACAAGGGGTTGTTACAAGGAATAAGTTTGTTCTTGTTGAACAACCACATGAATCCAAGGCTGCTAAGGCTTGCGTTCCGAAAGAAAACTAATTTGTTTTCTTTATGCGCAGGGCATTCAAAAGAAGGTCAATGATCATGGATATTGGGACAGTGGATGCTCTAGGCACATGATGGGGAAGGAAGATTATTTTACAGATTTTACCCCCATTAAAGATGGTGACAAAGTGTACTTTGGAGGAGGATATGGAACTATATGTGGCAAAGGCACTCTTATCACCAAAAACTTATGTTTTGAGAACGTTTTTCTGGTAAAGGAACTTGATTATATCTTGTTTAGTGTGTCACAAGTTTGTGACAACAAAAATAAAGTTCTTTTTACAAATATTGAATGCTTGGTGTTGAGTAAGGATTTTAAAATTCCTGATGAGAAGTTTATTGATATAGAAAACCTAGGCATAAGGACATTTATAATGTTAATCTAAAAGGGATTAAAATGAACAAAAATATATCATGTCTGTATGCTAAAGCATCAGTTGATGAATGTAATTTATGGCACAGAAGGTTAGGGCACATAAATTTTAAGAACATTAATAGACTTGTGAGATATGATCTTGTTGATAGTCTGCCTTCAAAGGCTTTCCACAATGATCACTCTTATTTTGCATGCCTTAAAGGAAAACAACATAAGGTCTCCTTTAAGTCTAAAAGTGTGCATTCCAGTTCTAAACCACTTCACTTGCTACATATGGACTTATTTGGCCCAACTAATATAGAAAGTCTAAATGGTAAATCTTACTGTTTTGTTATAACTGATGATTTTTCTAGGTTTACTTGGACTTTCTTTTTGGCCTTAAAAAGTGATACTACCAAGGTTTTGATTAACTTTATTACCCAAATAGAAAAGAAAACAGGTAATGAGGTTAAAATTCTTAGAAGTGATAATGGTGGTGAGTTTAGAAATACACTGTTAGATACCTTTTGTGCTAATAAAGGGATTTCTAGGGAGTTTAGCATAGCTAGAACTCCACAACAGAATGGAGTAGGTGAAAGAAAGAATAGAACCCTAATAGAAGCAGCTAGGACAATGTTATCAGATGCTAAGTTTCCCATTGCTTTTTGTGTTGAGGTTGTGAACACAACTTGTAATGTTCAAAATAGAGCCTTGGTCAACAAAATCCACAATAAGACACCTTATGAGCTATTCTGGAAGAGGAATCCTAATATATACTTTCTTAAACCCTTTGGATGTCATGTAGTGATTCTTGATACTAGTGATGCCCTAGGAAAGTTTAATGTAAAAGGTGATGAAGGATATTTCATGGGTTATTCTATGAATAGCAGAGGGTATAGGGTTTACAACAAGAAGGAAAAACGCATCCTTGAAAAGGTGCATGTTATGTTTTTAGAAAGTAAGCCCAGTAATCCTGAGAATGGACCAGATTGGTTATTTGATTTGGAACCATGCAGGAGAGTGATATCCTGCATCGTCCCACTCATGTTCAGTTTGGCCATTTTTATAAGTATGTTTAGTGGGGCGTATGGATGCATCCTAGGCTTATCAGTTTACAAGTTATCAGGGTGAATGTGGTGTGTGCTCTACATCCTTCACATTGGAGCTGATCCCTCCACCCAGCACAGTATTTAGAGGTCACCCCTCTACAGTTATTTAGAGGTCACCCCTCTACAGCATGACGAGGTCACCCCTCCAGTTATTCATGCACCGTTGTTACAACACATGACCTATATAAGCTCTGGCAATTAAAATACAGTAAATGCATGTTTTCAGATGTAACAGATAACAGTTAAGCTTTAGTATTTATAAATCAGACTTTACAGATTATACACAGATTCCGCTGCAACTTTACTTATCAGTCTTACAGCTCCAGTATTTTATCATCTGTTTCATCTCAGTAATTCCTTATCATGCTTTATATCCGTTCACTGAGCGTTATGCTCAGTCGTAGTTCCCTTTCTTGTTCTAACGGCAGGTACACCGGGACGCTCTTAGGATTTTGAGAGCAGGTGCATTTGGATGGAAGCTATCCAGACTTCTTACTTTATGTACTTACATTATTCTGCTTATTTGAACATTGTTTAGTCCTTTCCTTCAGTATTTTATTTTTCATGTTTTGGGCTTATGTTTGGATTGGCGATGTTTGATTCCAGTATTTCCTTTATGGTCAGTTAATGTTTTAGGACATTTACCTTATGCTTTGATGACACGCCATAAATACACGTAACGGTCCACTTATCTAAGTAGGGTGTAACATTTAATGCTAAAGACACAACTGGATTTGATAAATCCAAGGTTGAGTGTTATAACTGCCATAGGATGGGACACTTCATGAGGGAGTACAGATCTCCAAGAAGATCTGATGCTGGAAAGACTTTAAGCCAAATCATAAAGGTGGAAGATGCTAAGCGAAAGGGTATGGTCTCCATGAAAGATATTGATGGTGTTGGATGGGACTGGAGCTTTATGGCAAAGGATGTGGTAGAGAATCAAGCTTTGTTTGCTGAGAAGGAAGAAGAAGAGCATGTTCACTTTGCTCTCATGGCCAACTCCTCATCTTCATCAGTTAATGAGGTATATGATGATGCTTTCTATAGAAAAGGGTGTCGATTAAACACTGAAAAGCTTAACAAATAAAATTTAAAGTTTAAATCCGATGTTTTTGACGTAGAATGCAGGTTAACAAATTATAAAATGGCACTTGCATAAGCTGAAGGGACTATAGAGGAATATAAGAAAATGGAATTTGACCTAAAAGATCAAATTAATGTTTTTACTAGGGATCATAAAAGTAGTGTTGAACTTATGGATACTCTAATGAAATCTAGAGTAGATGTGCAACATAAGTTAGATGAAGCCATTAAAGATAAAGAAAATGTAGGGCTTAAGATTGAAAAGTTTGATAAAGCTAGTCAAACCCTAAAAAAGTGTGTCAGTGAACAAAGAGACCCTAGGGACAAGTCTGGGATTGGGATGAATGAATATGTTGCTGTTCCACCACCTGTTGGGAACTTCTATGGTATTCAGAGAAAAGATCTCTCTTGGACTGGTATTCTAGAACTCCAAGAAGAGGATTTTATTCCTCCACCTAGAGTGCTTACCCCAGTTGAGGAATATCAACAAAAGGTGACTGATCTTGAATAATGGAAAGAAGAAAACCCTTTTCTTTTTGTTAAGGGTGGAATGCTTAGTGAGAGTCCATTTGTACCTACACCTATTACTGTAACCAACCCTACTACTGGAAAAACCATTGACCTTGGCTCACCAACTAAGAGAAAACCTAGTGTTAAATATGCTGAAAAAACCTAGGTCACCCCATACCAAGCTAGTGTTAATGGGATAGGATTCTTTCAATCTAGACATAAGGTTATGTCTAGAAAAGCTTGTTACAAATGTTGGAGTTTTTCTCATTTGGCCTATAAGTGTGTGAGTGGCTCAAAATTCACCACTGACAATAGGTCAAGCATGGTCAAACCAAGACCTTTTGTCCAACCAAGCTCACTAGTCATTAGACCAACTCCCTTCTTTTCTAAAGGGACAAATACTCATAGACAAATACCCTTATAAAGACCAACACTTGGTCTAACAGACACTGGGTTCCTGTAGCAAACCCTAATTTAGGCGCTGACAAGAACAAATTCAGCACTGACAGTAACAAATTCAACGCTGACAGGAACAATTTAAACGCTGATAACTCCAAGTTTTGTATGAAAATGCCATAACAAGCTGCTGTTAGACCTTGTGTTAGACCAAGTAAAAATAGGTATTTACAACCTAAGGGAAAGGGGTCTAAAGCTTCATCTAGTTTGACATGGAGACCTAAACAAGACCAAAACCCTAATTCTGATGGAATTTCTATGACCTGTAACTAATTTAATTATCTTTCAAAGGTCATTACTAAGCCAATTGGGGTAAACTGGGTGTTCAGGCTACAAAGGGATGAACAAGGGGTTGTTACAAGGAATAAGTTTGTTCTTGTTGAACAACCACATGAATCCAAGGCTACTAAGGCTTGCGTTCCGAAAGAAAACTAATTTGTTTTCTTTATGCGCAGGGCATTCAAAAGAAGGTCAATGATCATGGATATTGGGACAGTGGATGCTCTAGGCACATGACGGGGAAGGAAGATTATTTGACAGATTTTACCCCCATTAAAGATGGTGACAAAGTGTACTTTGGAGGAGGATATGGAACTATATGTGGCAAAGGCACTCTTATCACCAAAAACTTATGTTTTGAGAACGTTTTTCTGGTAAAGGAACTTGATTATATCTTGTTTAGTGTGTCACAAGTTTGTGACAACAAAAATAAAGTTCTTTTTACAAATATTGAATGCTTGGTGTTGAGTAAGGATTTTAAAATTCCTGATGAGAAGTTTATTGAATATAGAAAACCAAGGCATAAGGACATTTATAATGTTAATCTAAAAGGGATTAAAATGAACAAAAATCTATCATGTTTGTATGCTAAAGCATCAGTTGATGAATGTAATTTATGGCACAGAAGGTTAGGGCACATAAATTTTAAGAACATTAATAGACTTGTGAGATATGATCTTGTTGATAGTCTGCCTTCAAAGGCTTTCCACAATGATCACTCTTATGTTGCATGCCTTAAAGGAAAACAACATAAGGTCTCCTTTAAGTCTAAAAGTGTGCATTCCAGTTCTAAACCACTTCACTTGCTACATATGGACTTATTTGGCCCAACTAATATAGAAAGTCTAAATGGTAAATCTTACTGTTTTGTTATAACTGATGATTTTTCTAGGTTTACTTGGACTTTCTTTTTGGCCTTAAAAAGTGATACTACCAAGGTTTTGATTAACTTTATTACCCAAATAGAAAAGAAAACAGGTAATGAGGTTAAAATTCTTAGAAGTGATAATGGTGGTGAGTTTAGAAATACACTGTTAGATACCTTTTGTGCTGATAAAGGGATTTCTAGGGAGTTTAGCATAGCTAGAACTCCACAACAGAATGGAGTAGGTGAAAGAAAGAATAGAACCCTAATAGAAGCAGCTAGGACAATGTTATCAGATGCTAAGATTCCCATTGCTTTTTGGGTTGAGGCTGTGAACACAGCTTGTAATGTTCAAAATAGAGCCTTGGTCAACAAAATCCACAATAAGACACCTTATGAGCTATTCTGGAAGAGGAATCCTAATATATACTTTCTTAAACCCTTTGGATGTCATGTAGTGATTCTTGATACTAGTGATGCCCTAGTAAAGTTTAATGTAAAAGGTGATGAAGGATATTTTATGGGTTATTCTATTAATAGCAGAGGGTATAGGGTTTACAACAAGAAGGAAAAACGCATCCTTGAAAAGGTGCATGTTATGTTTTTAGAAAGTAAGCCAAGTAATCCTGAGAATGGACCAGATTGGTTATTTGATTTGGAACCATTATCTAAGACCTTGAATTATATGCTTGTTACTAATCCAGACATTGTGAAGAAGGATTCAAATATGTTGGAAGCACCTACTGTTGAGATTTCAGGTACATGGGTTGCTAAAGAAGAAGGATCACATGTAGTTGAGCCAATCCCATACTTGATTATGTTACTACTCCAATATGGACTGATGGGTTTTTGCAAGAATCTACTGCTGCTGGAAAGGAGGAAGAAGGGCCACAAGAAAAGCCAATTGATGAATTCATGCATGCATCTTCAAGCTCTGACAAAGCTAATTCAGACGCTAACACGTTGAGTTCAGAAGCTGACAACCCATTTGGAAATTTATTCTCTTCCTCCAACAGAAATACTATTGAACATGTTGAAGCTCCCATACTCAATCAAGAGGTCAATTCAAGTGAGGATGGGAGTGGAAATGAAGATGATATTGGCAACATGGAATCTGTTATAGAAGATAATTCACTATTTGGGGGAGGATTACTTACAAAGGTGTCCATAGATCATCCTCCTTCCCAAATAATTAGTGATATTCAGAATCCTGTTGAAACAAGGAGAACTCATCAGACTCAAGGTGGTTTCATTGCTAATATTCACAAGAAGGAAGATACCCCTCTTGTGAAAGCATGTTTATTTGCTTGTTTTCTGTCACAAAAGGAACCCAAGAAGATTTTTTATGCTCTTAAAGAATCAAGCTGGGTTGAAGCAATGCAGGATGAGCTTCACCAGTTTGCAATTCAAGATGTGTGGGAGCTAGTTGATTGTCGAAGGTATGTCAGACCTATTGGGACACATTGGGTTCTAAGAAATAAAAAGGATGAAAGAGGGATTGTGGTCAGAAACAAGGCACGTTTAGTTGCTCAGGGCTATACACAAGAAGAAGGAATAGACTACGAAGAGGTTTTTGCACCTGTTGTAAGGATTGAAGCAATAAGGATTTTCCTAGACTATGCTTCTTGCATGGGTTTCACAATTTTATCAAATGTATGTGAAAAGTGCTTTCTTACATGGCACAATTGAGGAGGAAGTGTATGTGATACAACCTCCGGGTTTTGAAGATTCAGAGCATCCAGACAAGGTGTATAAAGTCAAGTAAGCAATGTATGGACTTCACCAACCCCCAAGAGCATGGTATGGTACATTATCCACCTACCTAGTGTAAAATAGGTTTAAGAGGGGCACCATAGACCAGACACTATTTACCAAGAAGGTTGGTAAGGATTTTATTCTTGTCCAGGCCTTTGTGGATGATAATATCTTTGGTTCATCTAATCCAAAGATGAGTGAAGACTTTTCGAAGCTCATGACAAAAAAATTCAAGACGAGTGCAATGGGAGAGATGAACTTCTTTCTAGGTTTAAAAGTACAACAGAAAGAAGATGGTATCTTTATCTCTCAAGACAAGTATGTGGCTGAGATCTTAAAGAAGTTTGGTTTTTCACCTCATGAAAGATGGGCTAGCACACCCATGTATAGGGAACACCCTTGGTGAAACATTGTAGATGGAAAATATGTGGATGTCAGGCATTATAGATCAATTATTGGTTCATTGATGTATCTTACAGCCTCTAGACCTGACATCGTGTTTGCTATGTGTGCATGTGCACACCATCAAGTGACTCCCAAAGAGTGTCATCTTCATGTTGTCAAAAGGATCTTTAGATACCTTAGGTGATATCCCACCTTGGGATTATGGTATCCTAAATATTCTCCATTGGAGCTTATTGGCTATTCAGACAGTGATTATGGAGGTCAGGGCCTTGAATTCTAGTTATTGAGGGAGAGGATTGTTTTTTTGGAAGCTGCCAATGCTAGTAAAAGGCAGGAGGATTCTTCCAAAGGGTAGGATGAGCAGGTACATGTGAGTGACAAAGACTCACAAGAAGGTGGTTCATATGGGAGTGTGGAGATAGCTGAGGCGTTGACAAGCTTGAAGGAGAAACCAACTATGGATGCTTCTTTGATTTCTCCCAAGAAGCTAAGTTTTGTAGAGATGATGCAACATGTCAGAGAGTCAGCCACTGACATTCAGAGTTTGAGCGCTGACAAGAGCAAATCAGACGCTGACAGACATAAAGGTATGATTGGTGTATCCCAACCACCAGTTATCATCAAGGATGTTGCTACACAGGTACAAACCATTACTTTACCAACTATTGAAGCTACGGATAAGTGTAAAGGGATTTTGGAAGAGGTTCAGGTACCTAAGAATGCAGCACAAGTACATTTTGATTCTGTTTTGGCTGCATAATTAGAGGAACATGATAGAATAGAGACTACCATAAAAAAGGTTAAGGATGGTAGTGATGAAGAGGAGAGTTCTGGTTCAAGTGTTATGATTATTGAAGAACCGGAATGGTTGGAGTATGGAGAGGATGAGTTAGCCAGGGAAAAGCTGAGAGAATTGAAGATGAAAGTAGAATTTTATATGCCTGAAGTTAGGGATATGTATTTTGCATGGGAATCTACAATTTAAGAGAATCCAGACATGTCAATCACTGGGCAAATTTAGGGTTTGGAGATTCTGCTAAGAGTTCAAGAGGATTGCAAGGTGATCTTGAAGCACAAGGCTAGTAAGGTGCTTTCTGAGCTCAAAAGGGATAGAAGAGAGCTCTATTATATGTTGTTTAGGTGTCATCAAGGTGGGTGGACCTATGAGAGACTAAAGAGGCTATCCTTTGAAGAGTTGGAGTTTCAAGCTTATCATATTTGGGAAAGAGTTTGTGAGAAAAACACTATGAGACTTCTTTCAGATGAAAGGAAAGAAGAAAATGAAGAGAATATGCAGATCAAGAGGGCTTTTATTGTGCCAAGGCCAGTGAAGAAGGGAATTCCCATTGAATTTCCAGTTCTTGATAGGTTAAATCCAAGTGCAGCAGTGATAAGAAAAGGTATAAAGCTTTCACCTTTGGAGACTTCACATTTTGTAGAAGTATTGCCTTTGGATTTCAGAAACCCAATAATCAATTATGAAGAAGATGCAAGTGGTTTCTGGGTAATCACCAGATATGGTAACAATGTACATACTTTTACATCCTTGATCTCATTGTTTGCAAGCATGGATAGAGAAGACTTGGTAGATCTGTGGAATTTGATGAAGACCAATTATGATGCTGAAGATCCTACTTCAGCAAATGGAATAAAGATTTGGACAACATTGAAGAGAATGATTGCACCAGATGAAGTTGATCCAATATGGTTGGATCTGAATGATATTAGTCGTTTGAAGTGGCGTCTACATTCAGCTGTTGGTGTATGGCATCTAAGCACCTCAATGTTGTCAGAGTATCTTTTGGTTGATGCTCAATATCCTATGTCTAAGGATGTTTTGAAGAAGATGGTTTCTACACAGTTAGAAGTTGATTATACTAGTGATGTTAGCAAGGATTTAATTAGTTTTGTTTATTTTCTAATTAACAAGTAGTTTATATTTGTAAGAATCCTCCTTGTACTTAGTTTTTATTTAGAAACTTCATTGCTAGAGTAGATATCAAGTTTAGGGGAGGGTTGTTGGGAATAAAATGAGCTAAGTCACTAAGACGCTTGATAGTTGGATTTTGCTAGGTTAAAAGTTTGTTGTTCTCGACGTCTTATCGAATTGATCTCCTGTTGAATGTGTGACTCACTCGTCTTTGGTGGATAAATGAAAAGGTGTTGTTGTGTAACAAAATAAAAATGCAAATTTTAAAGTAAATGGAAAAATAATAAAAGGATAAACTAATAAAGACTTAAACGAAATATAGATAAAAGCTTGAAAAGATTTAAACTAAAAATAAAGACTTATAAAAATAAATGACGAAAAATTAAAACTCGATAAAAAGTAAAATTTGCAAACATAAAAATAAAACTAAGACAAAACAAGTTTAAAATAATTCTAAGTAAAAATGGCGGGAAATGTTAAATTTGAATTTAAAAATAAAAATAGGAAATAAAAACTAAAAAATGTGTTCCGATCGTAACTTGGATCGCAATCTCGATCGCAGTCTGGAACGTGACCAGGATCGTGACTTAGATCTTAGCCTTTGATCTTAGTCTTTGATCTTAATCTAGATCTTAGTATTCGATCTTAGTCTTCGATCTTAGTCTAGATCTTAGTCTTCGATCTTAGTCTAGATCTTAGTCTTCGATCTTAGTCTAGATCTTAGTCTTCGATCTTAGTCTAGATCTTAGTCTTCGATCTTAGTCTAGATCTTAGTCTTTGATCTTAGTCTAGATCTTAGTCTAGATCTTAGTCTTCGATCTTAGTCTAGATCTTAGTCTTCGATCTTAGTCTAGATCTTAGTCTTCGATCTTAGTCTAGATCTTAGTCTTCGATCTTAGTCTAGATCTTAGTCTTCGATCTTAGTCTAGATCTTAGTCTTCGATCTTAGTCTAGATCTTAGTCTTCGATCTTAGTCTAGATGTTAGTTGATTGTGGTAAATTTACGTCTTTTAGGAAAAAGAACGTAAAAGCGGTAAGTATTAAGTGATGATTTAGGAAAATCAAGCACTAATGACCCTTATGATATGAAAGTTCGTTTCCCAAGGAGGTATATGTGTGTGAGTAATTCGTAATTGGTTTGAGATTAATATTGGTTAGAAGGGGATGAGAAAAGAGAATGACGAAGGCGTGAAATTAATTACTACTAAGACTTAACGTAAAACCGTAAAATATGCTAAAATAAAAATTAATTCTATAAATTACCAAAAATTCACCAAAAATCAAAATAAATAAACTAAGAGTTTACCAATGATCAAAACTTTTTCAAACCATTTAATTAATTAAATATTCAATTTTTATATGCTAATTAAAGCCCTAAAAATCAAATTAATTATCAAATAGCCCAAATAAAGATTTTTCAATTGTTAAACCTCTAACATGACCTAAAAAGATTAAAAACTATTTTTAGAAATTCTTAAAATAATAAAAACTATTTAAAATGATTTAAAAACTATTAAAACATAAAATAATTATTAAAATAAATCTAAAAGTGATAAAATTAATCTAAAAGTTGCAAAATTCCTATTTTAATGTATTTAAGCTAAGAAAAATGTAAAAAGTTGAAAAATGTGAAATTTGAAAAATAATAATAAAATAATATTAAAATAATATTAAAAATCCAAAAATTATAAAAAATTCTAAAAACTTGCAAACTAGTTTATTTTAACCTAATTAAACAGAAAATGAAAGTGAAATGACTAGAATACCCCTATTGGGCCCTCAAATGGGCCAAAACCAAAAACAGTCCACTTAAATGGGCTTTTTAGCCCAAAAAGTCAAACTTGGCCCAATTGACTTGGAAAAGCCCAATCTGACTCAAAATTTGATTCTAAACACAAAACTCTAAAGGCCCAAAAGCTTAAAGTGAGCTTATCACAGCTTATTAAGCAAACAGCTTATCCTTATTGGGCCAATAAGCCCATTAAGCAATAAGCTAATGCCATAAGCTCTAATTTGACACACAACCTTCTTTTGGGATGCTTAAGAGATCTGTAAAAAGAAATTTTGAAAAAGCACACTCAATAAGCCAGAATAAGCAAAGTACAATTTCACTAAAAGACAAAATAGTCGGGTTTGAGATTTAGGGCACCTCAAAACTTGATTCAACTTGAAAAATGTCACAAATGAACTCAATAAGCCAAATCAATTAACAAAAAACCAATAAGCAACACCAATAAGCCAGAATGAACCAATAAGCACATATGAAAAAGTCAATTAAGTTGGTTTTCTAGTCAAACCTAAAAGTCAACACACCAAATGCTCCAGTATGAACAAATGTTCAAATAATGAGCACCTATTACAAAATCCAAGTTGTTGCTGGTTAAAATAAGCTATTTTAGCTTATTGATAAGCTGAAACCCAATTAACACTAGCAGTGGCTAGAAGCAGGGGAAAGGAGTTCCCACTGCTTTGACTATTTGACCAAGCTTTTTAGAGAGATTTAGTCGGATTCAATTGGAAACAAGGGCACCCTTGTGATCAGTGAATCACAAGGAGTCAATATCAACAAGAAAATCACAATTTGGTTCTCACAATAAGCTCTAATTAAGCAAACAGTCACCAGATATAGCACAGATATGGAAAATAAGCAGTTATGCACAAATAAGTAGATATAGCATGACTAAGCCAGCCAAATTCAACAGGATGCATACACAAGCTATATAAACTATGAATAAGCACAAACAAACTTATATCAACCACTAAATCAAAGTGAATAAGCAGAATCAAGCATCAACAGTTACTGATAAGAACAAGGTGAATATGCAGAAACTTTTGCTGATCTAATTGACACTAAATCCAATTTCAAGCATCCAAATCTCTTTCCCTGATGTTATTAGCCTAGTTTAATCACTTATTAACCCTAGTCTATGATTAGATCTAGGTTTCCCATAAACCACAGCCAAAAATATCAAGTAACAAAGATTTTATAGCCCTATTATGAATCTAGGTGTTTCAACCCACAAAACTTGCATACAAATGACCAAGTACATAAGATAAACAAGTACCAACAACCACAAGCACAATATACCCAATCAACAAGCCTTAAAACCTGCTTATGCAGTTAACCCAAACACCCCTTAAAAACCTGTTTTGACAAATTTCCAAAGGTTTATCCAGATTTAACCCACAAATCAAGCTAATAACACTTCAATAACATCAAACAATACCAGATGAACAATAATCAACCATAAAAACACAGATTCAAGAACAATCAAGCAAAAATCACAAATATTCAGAAATTTAAAGAGAAAATGAAAAGGGAGAAGATGCAAACCTCCAAGACCTACATCCAGGCCCTGGATTGTTTGAGCTGAGGTACTAGCAAAACAAGTACCAGCTTCCAAGAACCTGCTAAGAACAACAAACAAAAGTGATGAACAATAAACAAAATCTTTCTGATTTTTGAAACACAAGCCTTATCAATTAAAACCTTGCCTCAAAAATCTTCAAACATGAAAATGGAACTCAGAATTAGGCTATTCTAACACCAACTTTTAATAAACAAGAACAAGATTTCACAAATTTCTAAAAATCAAATTTTATTAACTTAAAAAGGTATTACAAAGATTGATAGCCTAAAACTGGAACAAAAGCTCTCTCACATGTTGAGGAGTCTTTTTATAGGCAAATGCTAGCTATTCACTATTCACAAACCCTAGAAGTGAAATTCCACATTTGTCCTTGAGGTCTTCTAGACGAATCCTTGGTATATGCTGTCCAAAATGATCCAAACCGTTTAAAATAGCTTTGGAGTGAAGCAAAGAGTGTGGGCTGTTGATCTTGACACGTGACTTAACTTGGAGGTGAAGTTGTTTTCTGACTGGTTGAAAGGGAAATGGGGGTGGGGTCCATAGTGAGTAGGAGTGAGGGTTTTTGGTGCGGGATGTGTTTCTGCATGTGTGAATCACACATGTGCCAGGGTAATTGAATTTTACCCTTTGTTTTAAGTGAGTAAATTCTGGGGGTGAAGAATGGTAAACAGTAAGCTTTTTGATCCGATTTTGGGGGAGATAAGGTGTTTGGCGTGTGTTTGTGGTGTTTAAAGTTAGGAAATGGCAACTTGGGTCCTTTGTTTTTGGCAAAACATGTATAAAAGGAATTTCAGCCCCATAAAACGCATTCCTTTGTTATTCAAGTTATGGTTTTCACACTTTTGGCACAAAACTTTGGTAAAAAGATATCAAGGGTTGTTTTTGCCATTTTTGGATACTTGAGGGACTGATCTTGGATATTGTTGATCTTCGAAAGTCTTCAATGTAACTTTAACTTCATAAGGGACCATAATTGACAAATTAGAATAGTTGATGGACTAATCTTGCCAATTCTTCAAAGTTGAAGGACCATTTGTGTAATTTTGACAAACTTAAGGGACCAAACTTTTAATTATGATTTCACATGGGTTTTAAGTGTCATTTCTTCATTCATTGAGGATCAATCTTGCATATCTTCAAGTCTTCAACGGTAATTGTTGGATAAAACATGAACTAGGGCCGGTTCTTTGTACGGCTTCGTTTCTCGTGTCCGTTTTTCCTTGTTTCTTGTGATCTTTTGTCTTTTTCACGATATCCATACCTAAAATACACAAGTAAACAACCACAAGCATATATATGGTATTTTATGAAATTTTTATGCATTTAAAGCCCGAAAAGAACGATGAGATCATGTATAAATGCCATCTCATCACTCCCCCATACTAAGCCATTGCCGTGCCCTCACGCAATGCTAGAATAAAGTATTTAAGCAGCACCAAAGTTCAAATTTATTACCCTTTATTGAAAAGTAAAAGACTTGCAACAATAATACGAAGATATGTAAAGACATAATGTATGATTTTCATCACAAATGTGACTTTTAGGGTCAAAGAATAGAAACAAGTGAATGTCCCTTAGAGTAAATTTCCTCATCCTTGATTGTCATACATTCCATGCTAAGTGCAAAAACGAGATCATTGTTGGTACAAGTCACAATGCTAACACTACTCATACGTCCAAATTGTGTAATACTTTTTCTTCCCGCAATCCTAGTTATTATAAAAGGAAAATGGGTTACTAGCATTTTTTAACTATTTGTCATGGATCACAAGTGATTCATATTGACTAATTTGAGTAGTTATTAGTCCGAAAGCAAAGTAGCACGATTTAATCGATAGTTAGCCGAAGGACAAAATCTTTTAAAACGGCTTCTCGTGTATCTCCTTAAGTTCATATCTTGGCATAACTCGTTTCACGATTTGAGACCTTTCTCGGACCGATATTTGGCATGTACTTCATACTTCAAATCTTGGGAAGACGTTCTTGAAATTATGGTCTTCTCTTCATATATTTGGAATTTATTCACTTGACGTTTTTGAGAGATTCTTCATATTTGGACCACGACTTCATCATTTTTCTTCAATCTTTATTTTGGACTTTGATATACAACGATCCCCCTCCTTTTCGGACTTGGATATATTTATCCTCATACCTTGTTAGGGTCTTTTTGGATAGACTTTCTCCATGATCTTTAGGGGAGTAATTGCTTTTCGTCGTGTGTCTCGATCCTTCATATTGATTTAGGAATAATGATACTTCACATCATCTTGGATCTTTAGCAAAAATAAAGCTCCTCATGCCTTGTTAGGGCCTTTTTGGATCATCACCAATCTTCGCGTCCCGCTTAAATAAGTTATGCCTTGGCTATGAACTCTATTCAACCCCGATCAACTTTTACATGATCTTGCGCTAGAGGCTAAGTAACCTTTCAAATCGTACGACCTTACTTATTGCAATTGTCTTTATTCCTAATGCATTGATCTTATGGGAAGAAAAAGCCACAATTAAAAACATATGAGTTTTTAAAAGAACATTTTCATGTTATACGTTTAGCATGATCACTTGTCTAACTCTATCATCTCTCGTTCTTCACTATATAAAGACCTCTAATTAAAGAGACTCGTGAATACTTAGCCATGCAAGTCAAAATTAATCCAAATTTGGATTAGCTTTCATTAAGACTATATCAAATCAAAGTTTGGGGTTTTCAAGCCACCTATAGGATCTTGCACTTTCTTGGACTTTTTCAAGTTTAGAGAATGCATTTTATAGTTCCCTTGATAAGTGACTTTCTAGGATCAATTATAGGAACTTGCGAAAAGTTCTTGTTCTTAACCCGAATGAGCTAAGACTTTCGCGTTTTAAAGCTCCCTATATAAAAGTCTAGAAAAACTTGAATTGAGCGGGTTAAGGAATGTAAATGGCTCCAAATGCCCATGAATTCAAAAATTAGCTCTTATTCTACCCATCGAAAAATATACATACGTGTCTTAAAAACACTTATGAAAACTAAGAAATTTTTTAAAATTTGGCCATTTTTAGACTTATTAGCAACAAAACAAAACACTGAAAGTTGGAAAGCGTGAGGGCGTAGCAAAGCAAGTATCTATTCACCCCCATACTAAAAGTAAACATTGTCCTCAATGTTTCGAGTCTAAAGGTGGAGCACCCCCATACTAGAGACGAAGAATCGAATGCTTAGGATCTAGCATGGAAAGGGTGATCAACAATATATCTAAAGCCGTTTAATAAGTATGCTAAAAGATAATTGTTAGAACAATAAAGGATATGTCAATGGATTCGTGAAAAACTTCTTCAAGAAAACGATGGAGGCTCACGTAAACGAACACGAGAGTCTTCAATCGTAGATGATGATGATGATCTAGATAACACAATCACAAACAACCACGAGACAACGAGTTTGGAGGGTACAAGTCCCCTCATTAGTGGTTTGCAAGCATAAAAGGATAAGCATGGGATCTCCCCCACGAGGCGCCTCGTTTTTGATTACCGAGTCATGAGCTCGACTCGATCCCCTCAATGCTATTATCATTGGGGAAGGTGACTTGGTCGAGGTCAACCATTGAAGGAATTTCCCCACCAAAGTAGTGCTTAAGCCTATGTCCATTCACCTTGAAGTTAGGACCATCATCTTGAGCTAGCTCGATGGTCCCATAAGGAGACACTTGTGTAACGGTGAAAGCACCCGACCAACGAGATTTCAATTTCCCGGAAAATATCTTAAGTCGAGAGTTAAAAAGTAACACTTGATCATCAACGTTAAAAACTCGGTTTTTAATTTTTGCATCATGAAACCTTTTAGTCTTTTTTTGAAAATCAATGAATTTTCATAAGCATTGTGATAGTTGGGTTTTACTACTCTTTAGGAAAAGAGAGCAAATAGGGTAAGTAATTAATACGACGATTTAGGAAAACCGTGTATTAATGACCCTAAAATGATTTCGTTCTCAAGGAGGCTAGTGTGTTATGTGTGTAATGACTTGGATTAGATTTGTGATTATATTGTTGAGAAAGAAAAATAGAAATGAAATTAGAAGAGAATAACGGTTACGAAGACGGATTAAACTAAGTCGAAAAAGGTGTACACGTAGAATCGTAATAAATACCAAAATTAAAATTTTACCCTATCCTAAAAATTAACAAAAATCCACAATAATATTCTAAGAGTTTACAAAAAATCCAAACTTGCCAAAACCTTTTAATTAATTAGATAATGACTTTTTAATGCTAATTAAAGCCCTAAAAATCAAAATTAATTATTAAAAAGTCCCCAACAAGATCTTAAAGTTTGTAAATCTAAAAAACACTCTAATTAAGCTAAAAAGTATTTTTCAAACTTTTAAAACCACTAAAAACTATTTTTAAACAATTAAAAATTACTAAAATCAATTAAAACTTAAATTAATTCTAGAAAATAATTAAAAGACTCTAAAAATATTTGGAAAGTTGCAAAATTCCTAATTAAGTGTTTAGAACCTAGGAAAAATATAAAAACATAGAAAATCAGACTTTTAATTTTTAACAATAAAATAATAATAAAATATTATTAAAAATCCAAAAATCATAAGAAGTTCTAAAAACTTGCAAACTAGCTTAATTTAACCTAAATAACTCAGAAATGAAAGTGAAATTACCTAAATACTCTTAATGGGCCTAGAAAATGGGCTAAACCCAAAACAGTACTTTATTGGGCCAAATTTGGGCCCAATAATAAAAAGTGTTCAAAATAAGCCCAAAAAGCACAGGTTGACTCAAAATTTGATTTTAAACAACTTTTTCCAAAGGCCCAAAAGCTGAAAGTGTGAAATAAACTAGCTTATACCAAACAACTTATTCTTAATGGGCTTTTTGGCCCATTAAGCTATAAGCCAATGCTATAAGCTAAAATTAAACACACAAGCTTCTTCTGACCTAAATAAGACTTCTGCAAAAAGAAATTTGAAATAAGCCCAAGGAATAAGCCTGAAAATGCAATAAGCAATCTATAGAAAACGACAAAATAGTCGCTTTTGAGTTCTAGGCCACCCCAAGTGCTGATTCAAGTTTCTATAGCTTCTAAATGACTTAATTAAGCAAAATCAACAAAGAGTTTTCAAATAAGCTAACTCAATAAGCTGGAAAAAGCAAATAAGCACTTATGTAAAAGTCAAATAAGTTGGTTTTCTAGTAAAAAGTAAAAGTCAAAGTCCAATAAGCTCCAGTCTACTTAAATGGGTCAAATAATGAAGACCTATCACAAAGAATAAGTTGTTGCAAGTCTGGATAAGCTAGAATAGCTTATTGATAAGCTGAGTTCAATTTTACACTAGTAGGGGCTAGTTTTGAGTGTTGAGCAGTGGAAACTTTTTCCACTGCTTGACTTGTTTGAGTTTTTGTCTTTAGTGACTTTTTTGGAGATTCAGATTACACAAAGGCACCCAAATGATCTTTGGATCAAAAGGAGTCAAGAACAATCAAAATATCACAATCACAAACACCCAATTGATACAGTTTAATCAATAAAGTACCAGATATGATACAAACATGAACAATTAAGCAGTTGAGCACAAATAAGCATTTTTAGCAATAATCAGCCAGCCAAATTCAACCAAATGCATACACAAGCTATATTAAACTCAAATAAGCAAGTCTAAACAGGTTTCATGCAATGATTCAAAGAATTAAGCAAGATTCAAGCCAATGAATGTTACTGATGAACACTAACACATGCAATTTTACACTTTGCTGATGTATTTGACAAATAAGCCAGATTCAACACCTCAAATCTCTCAAACAGGTTACAATGACTTTGTTTAAACCGCTTTTAGCCCTAAGCATGCATACACACTAAGTGTTCCCGAAATCCTAGGTCAAAACAGGCAATAACAAAGGTTCTATAGTAGATTGTTTGATTCAAGGCTTCAAACCCAATAACTTGCAGCAAAACACTCTCAACCAAGCATATATCAGATATAGAACACAAACACAAACTTTCCACAACACAATAACAAGATGCAATCACTAACAGGTAGACCCAAACACCCCTTTATCTTTACAAAATCAAAATTTTCAAAGGAAAAGTGAGATTTAAGACCACCCAAGCATCAATTAACACAATAACAAGTAAGATTAACAGATCCAAGCAAGTATAAGCCACAAAATACACAAGAACAAAGGCAAGAATCAAATATCACAAAAATCCAAAGTATTATCAGATTTTGGGATTAAGGGTGTGTACCTCATGGATGTACATCCACACCCACGGATTTTGAGCTTATGTGCTAGCAAGAACAAGCACAAGCTTCCACAACAAAGCCTGTTAAGAATCAACAAGGTTAGAAGCACAAGTATAAAATCAGAAACTTGAAAAATTCTTGATTGATGCAACTCTTGTCCTCCACACTTGATTATCCCCAAGTTATAAGCCTCACCACACCTTAATCAACACAATTAGGATGCTATGATCAGCCCTATAACCCAAGAATTCCAAGATAGACCAAGAACTTAGCAAAATATCAAGAAAATGAAGAAAATGTTCAAACTTTTGCACACTCCTCTTTTGAAAACAGGTTTTTAATTCAAATTCAGTAAACTAAGAACAAAAAAAAGCAATAATAAGATGGCACTTGGTCTTTCTTCAACACACTTAACTCAAATTTCATAAAACTGAAAAAGGGATTTACAAGTGCTTGAACAAGGAAAAACCAAAAGCAAACGTCTAAGTGAGACCCTATGGCTTTATATATAGCCTTACAAGTGAGCTAAGAACAGATAAAAATGCTAAACCCTAATGCTTGAACTTCCAAAATTGCCCTTATGAAGTTTGAATATCTTGGAGAATCATGTGACTTTTCTTGTTGTTTAGTGGCAGCTGGCATGTGTGAGTGCATCCAATGGTTTATATGAAGCTTAGAAAGTAAGCATGCTTCTCAAACGTTGGATTTAATGGCTTGTTTTTGTTTGGACGTGAAGGGTGGGCAGGGGAGGTAACATGTGACAAAGGGGATGATGATGTGGCATGTTTTAAGGTTGGGTTGTGATTATAGGACCCATAATCATTGTTCTGGAAAGAATTAGCCTTTAATTCACAATGATTAAGGAATGGCTAATTGTGTTCTTGAGCTGATGAACACATGGTTTAATCCGTTTTAAGGGTGATTAATATTTAAAAAGGTGTTAAGGCGCCAAGGTTTTAATTAATTAAAAACCTGGTGAGTGGAAGGCTGAGGTAGAGGCAGGGAGTGGTGTGATTGGTGGAAAAGAATGAGTGGGCTACGTGTCACCATTTGGTTGGTCTAGGTTAGAATCTTGTCTGCCAGCATTAAACCTTCAACTTTCATCAACTTGCTATTTCCATTCAAAACTTCTATCAACGCCCAAACTAGTTATAACAACTTTTGCAACTTTACACTTTTGCCCCAAAAACTTTTGTAAAATGATTTCAGGGGTATTTCTTGCCACTTTTGAATTCTTGAAGGATTGATTTGGCATTTTGATGATGGATAATGGTCTTGACTTGTATGTTGATCATTTTGGAGGACTGAAATCGCCAAGTCTTGTTTGATGAGGGACCATTTTTGCCAAATGTTGAAAGTTAAGGGTCCTTTTTGTAATTTTGGGATTTTCAAAGAACCAAACTTGTAATTTCTTGTACTTTGAAGGACTTCATGATATAGTTGACTTTGTGGAGGATATTGGTTGACAATTTAGCTTTGTTGAGGGGCTAAACTTGCCAATTCTTCAAAGTGGAGGGCCCTTTTTGTAATTTTGCAAACTTTAGGGACCAATCTTGTAATTATGAAGATACAAGGGTATAAAGTGTCAATTCTTCCCTATTGGAGGACCCTTCTTTATAATTCTTCAAATCTTC
The DNA here is from genome assembly GCA_025667525.1 of Glebionis coronaria. NCBI lineage: Eukaryota > Viridiplantae > Streptophyta > Magnoliopsida > Asterales > Asteraceae > Glebionis > Glebionis coronaria. The sequence goes on from CM046880.1 coordinate 137,708,130, forward strand.
AAGGGTTAATCTTAGGAAAGTCTTCATTAGGGCTTGGTTCATTGTGCGGCTTCGTTTCCCGTGTTCGTTTTTGCATGATTCTTGTGATCTTTTATCATTTTCTCAATATCCGTACCTTAAATACACAAGCAACAAACACAAGCATATATATGGGTATTTTGATGATATTTAATGCATTTTAAGCCCTATTTGGACGATGAGACTATGTATAAAAGCAGTCTCATCACTCCCCCATACTAAACCATTGTCGTGCCCTCACGCAATGCTAGAACAAAGTATCGTAGCACCTCCAAAATTCATTTTTATTCACTTTATTGAACAATAAACTAGCTACACTACTACTATTACTACTTGTGTTTTAGACATAATGTATGATTTTCATCGCAAAATGGGACGTTTTGGTTCATAGAATAAGAACACGTGAATGCTTCGTTAGAAATAATTTCATCGTCCTCGATTTTCACTCCAATTCCATGCTAAGCGTGCAACGAGATCATTGTCATTATAAGTTAGTAATGCTAACACTACTCATATGCCCTAATCACGTACTTATCCTCCCATTATTCCTAAGTTGTATCTCTTATATTTTATATTATCTTGAATGTTTTACGAGGATACATTGTTTGACTTATGCGATAATAGAGATTTAGGTCTAAAAATAGAGTCCTAACGGTGTAACCAAGACCATCAAATCAATAACCCCTCCTAATAGACAACGATGTCAAAAAATTAAGTTGAGAAGAAGAATCGATAAACACGGTTTTATAACGGTTTTGAACATGAGACTTATTACCATGACTTTTATACGCCCCCTAACGGAAGGGCCTTATTATCTTTGGTTTACCTCTATCTTTTATTCAACTTCGCCATGAAGCTTTTATTATGACTTCGGTCTTGCCTTGCCTTTTATTATCCACCTCATCGGTAGTTTTATTAGCCAAAGACGTATATCCTCACGCTAAGGCGAATTTTGGATCTTTAAAGCTTCGAAGATTAAGGCTTGATTCACTTTCAATTTTGCATAGATTTTTCAGCCTTGTGGGGCTTCAAATTGTTTGCTTGATTTAGGTGAGCACTTGAAATCTTATTATTGGGTGAAGCTTTTGATTATTAGTGTGCCAATACTTCAAAAACGTGACGCTGGCGATACCTTAATGTATTCCCAATTTAATTACACGGAAGCTACTAGAAAAGACTAGAAACCCAACAATCCCAACTAAACCGCTAAGTCAATATTTATTAAGCAAAAAATATTTACATGCGAAGGGAGAATAAGCAAACAACGAGAACACATGAGTTTTTGAAAGAATACGAGTACTCTAAGTTTAGCATATTAACTTATAATTAACCCTATCATTTCTCGTCCTCATTTAAGATACTTAGCCTAATGTGTAGTTAAGGAATCAAAGCTAAGTGCTCAACACGCACGGTCGAGTCAAAATTTACTCTTATTCTCGCCATCGCAAAATCTACATTCGTGTCTTCAAACACTTATAAAACATGAGAAAAGTTTTAAAATTTGGCCATTTTTAGCCTTATTTTGCAACAAAACGATAACAAAAAGATAAACTTTGGAAAGCGTGAAGGTTTGGAAAGGCAAGTATCTATTCACCCCCCCATACTAAAGTTAAACATTGTCCTCAATGTTTCGAGTCTAGGGGTGCAAACACCCCCATACTAGAGAAGTAGTCGAATGCCTAATATAGCATGGAAAGGGTGTAACCAATAAATTAATAGCCATTTATGAAGTGTGCTATAAACCTAAGGTTAGAACATCAAAAGGATATATCATGGATATTGAGAAAGTCTTCAAAGCAAACGATCGAGTGCTCCCATAGAACGAACACGAGGCTCCAATCGTGAAGATCATGATCATCTAAAGTCCACAATTCACAAACAACCACAGAACAAAGGTTGGAAGGGCACAAATCCCCACACGTTAACTACATTAGAAAGAAGAAATATGTACATAGGATAAGCATGGGACTCCCCCACGAGGCACCTTGTTTTTTATTACCGAGTCTTGAGCTCGACTCGATCCCCTCAATACTAATTATCATTGGGGAAGGTGACTTGGTCGAGGTAGTTCAAGGATGGAACTTCCCCGCCAAAGTAGTGCTTCAACCTATGTCTATTCACCTTGAAGTTAGGACCATCATCTTGAGCTAGCTCGATGGTCCCATACGGAAACACTTGAGTCACGGTGAATGGACCGGACCAACGGGATTTCAACTTACCGGAAAAGATTTTCAAGCGAGAATTAAAAAGCAAAACTTGATCCCCAATGTTAAAAACCCGGTTTTTAATTTTAGAATCATGCAACTTTTTAGTATTTTCCTTATAAATCAATGAATTTTCATAAGCAATGTCCCTCAATTCATCCAATGCATTTAATTGCATTTTCCGGTGTTTTCCCGCGGTCTCCATATCATCATTACAATGCTTTAGGGCCCAATAAGCTTTGTGTTCTAACTCGATAGGCAAATGACAATTCTTTCCATACACAAGCTTATAGGGAGTGCACCCAATGGACGTCTTATGAGCTGTCCTAAAGGCCCATAAAGCATCGTCCAACTTATCCGACCAAGATTGTCGGTTTTCCCCAACGGATCTCTCCAAGATCCTCTTCAAAGCTCGGTTTGAAACCTCGACTTGCCCACTCGTTTGTGGGTGATAAGCCGTAGAAAGCCGATGTGTAACCCCATATCTCCTTAGGACCCTTTCGAATTGGTCGTTACAAAAATGGGTTCCACGATCGCTTATGATCGCACGAGGGGTTCCAAACCGAGAAAACAAGCTTTTCAAAAACTTGACTACCACACGAGCATCATTGGTGGGCAAAGCCTTAGCTTCCACCCGCTTAGATAGGTAGTCAACCGCAACGAGAATGTACTTATTACCACGAGATGATAGGAACGGCCCTATAAAGTCTATACCCCAAACGTCAAAGATCTCACACACTTGGATGATGTTTTGTGGTATTTCATCTTTTTGTGAGGCTTTTCCTTGTTGTTGGCATGAATCACATGACTTCACAAGATCTTGTGCATCTCGGTAAATAGTAGGCCAAAAGAAGCCGGCATCAAACACCTTTTTAGCCGTGAGATTAGCACCGTGGTGACCACCCGTGGGTCCCTCATGGCAAGCTCTAAGAATGTTAGAAGCTTCGGTGCCAAATACACAACGTCGGATGATTTGATCCGCACAAGTTCGAAACAAGTAAGGGTCGTTCCAAAAGTAGAACTTGACGTCACGAAAGAATTTTCGTTTTTCTTGAGTCGTCATACCCTTGATGATGAAGTTACCCGCATGGTAATTTGCAAAATCCGCAAACCATGGGGTGGAAGAATCAAGCTTAGAATTCACTACACCAAGTGTCTCGAGCGGAAATGTTTCGGTGATTTCCTTGGGCTCGTAAACACTTTGGTGAGGATCTTCCAAACGAGAAAGATGATCGGCCGCTAGATTCTCGGCTCCTTTTTGGTCAACGATTTTGTGATCAAATTCTTGAAGGAGGAGAATCCAACGAAGTAATCTAGGCTTAGCATCTTGCTTTGCCATGAGATACTTAATAGCCGAAGGATCCGTATACACTATGCATTTAGTCAAGACGAGATAAGGTCGAAATTTCTCAAATGCATACACCACGGCAAGGAACTCCTTCTCCGTTGTAGTGTATTTTAGTTGAGCCTCGGTCATCGTCTTGCTAGCATAGTGAATAGGCAAGAAGTGCTTATCATGACGTTGCCCCAAAACGGCCCCAATAGCGTAATCACTAGCATCACACATGAGCTCAAAGGGGAGGTTCCAATTGGGAGCAACAAGAATAGGAGCTTCGGTAAGTTTCCTCTTAAGGATTTCAAAGGCTCGTACACAATCTTCGTCAAAGACAAAACGTGCCTCTTTTTCAAGAAGATGTGTAATGGGTCGAGAAATCTTCAAAAAATCCTTGATGAATCGACGATAAAAGCCCGCGTGGCCTAGGAAACTCCTAACTCCCTTAACGGTTTTGGGATGAGGTAATTTGGCGATGACGTCTACCTTAGCTTGATCTACCTCAATCCCCGCTTTCGAGACCTTGTGCCCTAAGACGATTCCACTCTTAACCATAAAATGACACTTTTCCCAATTGAGCACAAGGTTGGTTTCCTCACAACGTTTCAACATTCTCTCAAGGTTCGACAAACACGAAGTGAACGAATTACCAAACACAGAAAAGTCATCCATGAAGACTTCCATCGTCTTCTCGATCATATCATGAAAAATAGCCATCATGCACCTTTGAAAGGTTCCCGGTGCATTGCAAAGTCCGAATGGCATTCTACGATAGGCAAACGTTCCATATGGACACGTAAACGTAGTTTTTTCTTGATCACGAGGATCGATGGGAATTTGGAAGTAACCGGAAAAACCATCTAAAAAGCAATAGAAATCGTTTCCCGCAAGACGCTCCAACATTTGGTCCATGAAGGGCAAGGGAAAATGGTCTTTTCGACTTGCTTCATTCAACTTACGATAGTCAATGCACACTCTCCATCCGGTCACGAGTCTAGTGGGAATCAACTCGTTGGCATCGTTTGGCACAACGGTCATCCCTCCCTTTTTAGGGACACAATGGATAGGACTCACCCAAGGGACGAAATATGGTAAATCATTCCCGCGTCAAGGTGTTTAAGGACCTCCTTTTTGACGACGTCGTGAATTTTGGGGTTCACCCTCCTTTGACTTTGGATTGCGGGCTTGTAATCCTCCTCCATTAATATTTTGTGAGTACAAAACTTGGGATCGATTCCCTTAATGTCGGATAACTTCCACGCAATTGCCCCTTTGTGATCCTTTAGAACATCGACAAGTGCGGTTTTTTCATCATTCGAAAGTTCCTTCGCAATAATAACCGACAACTTGTCGTCATCCTCCAAATAGACATATTCAAGGTGAGGAGGTAAATCTTTCAACTCGAGGATTGGTGGTTCCTCAAGTGAAGATTTGGGCTCGATACTCATAACCTCCTCGGGTGGAGGAAATGGGAAATCGTTAAGAAAATCCTTGATAATCGAGAAGTCCTCATCGTTGTCGAGGTCTTCGGTACAAGTACGTGGAACATCGAATTCTTCCAACGTAAAACCACCACCTACAAATGGAGTGAAGGTTGGTTTCGAATTATCAAGAATTGGATCTAACATAGTGGGATTGCCACTAGTTTCTTCATCACCAAAACCTAGAACTTCTTGTGAAAATTCCTCGCAAACCACGTCGATCATATCAACGAGGTTTATGGTCGCAACGGAATAAACATGAGAAATTTGAGAGTTTTGAGTTGCGTTTATAACAAGTTCCTCGTCGTTGAAACGTAAGGTGATCTTTCTAGCATGAACATCGATCAAAGCCATAGACGTATCTAAAAACGAACGACTTAAAATGAGAGGAACTTGAGGATCCGTGGGGATATCAACAACGATAAAGTCTACGGGATAGTAGAACTTCCCCACTTTCACAAAAACGTCTTCTGCCAAACCACATGCGGGAATCGTGGATTGGTCGGCCAACTCGATAGACATTAGTGAAGGAGTAAGATTAGGAAGATTGAGCGACTTGAAGATTGCATGTGGCATCAAGTTAATGCTCGCACCAAGATCGGCCAAGGCGAAGCATTCCTCCATATCTTGGATTGCACATGGAATCAAGAATTTACCGGGATCACTGACTTTTTGAGGTATGCGATTAAGATAAACCGACGAACAACTAGACAATTGATGCACTTTCTCCTTGTTGTTCAACATACTCTTAAAGTTAGCGGCAAATCGAGGCATCATGACCAAAGCATCGGCGAAACTCACATTAAAGTGCAAATCACGATACATTTTCATAAAAAGCTCAAATTGATACTTGTCGCGCTCTTGACGTTTCTCCTTCCTAAGTCTCGATGGATAGGGCAAAGGTGGTGTGGGTTGAGGCATAGTAGGCATAGCCTTTGGAATCTCGGGTTCCAATGATGGTAATGGGTCAACCGTAGGTGTGGCATGAGTGGTACTTCGTGGAATTGGGACATGCTCCTTTTGGACCACCACCTCGGGTTCTTCCTCAATTGCTTCCTCCGTAGGAGCAATTGGTTGAGGAGTCGGTTCCTTAAGTGTCTTACCACTACGTGTGGTAATCACTTCCATCTCACCCTTAGGGTTGGATACGGTGTTGCTAGGAAGACTACTCGAAGACAGTTTACACATTATTTCCTCAAACATAGACGAGATTTTATCTTCAAACACGGATTGCCTCTTCTCGGCCTTAATCATTTCTTCTTTAATCTCGTGTTGCCCTTGTTCCATTTTTGGTTGGTTTTGTTGTAACCTAGTGACATTTCCTTCCATTTTGTTGGTGTGGATCTTAAGTTCATTAGCTAACTCATTTTTCAACTCTTTCTTCAAGTCGTTCTTAAACTCGGATCTTAGGCTAATGATTTCTCTTTGAATATTGTCAAATCTAGCATCATTCCCACTAGCGTATTCAACAAACTCACTTGGAAGATCTTTCAATGTTTGCAAACCCTTGTGTTGTTTTGAAAATCATTTTGATTCTTGTTTGAAACTTGATTATTAGCCCCTTGATTACCATAGTTTCCCTTGTTGTAATTGTTTTTGAAACCAACTTGATTGTTGCGATAGTTGTTGTTAGCATTTTGATTTGAACCAAAACCCGGTGGAGTCAATTGATTAGAGCGGGAAACTTGACCGTTTTGGTTGTAATTTCCTGCGGTCGTGAAGGCACTCGAAGTGTTACCACCGTTGGTAATGCACTCGGAGAAATCATGACCTCCACCACAATACATGCAAGAAACCTCAACCGCTTTAGCCGTAGCGGGAGAACTTTGTTCACCAACTTTAAACTCAATCAAAAGTCCTTTTAACTTATCAAAAATCTTGTTTTCCATGTTCGCCTCAAATTGGCAAGCATCGATGGTAGTAGACAAAGAAGGTGAAGCCGAAGACGAAGCCTTACGAACACTAGACGTGCTACGAGGACTATACACCTTAGATCTATTCTAAATTATCACCAAAGCTTCCTCAACAGTTTTACACAAAAAATTACCACCCGCGGCGGCATTCAGATAATCCCTTTCATGATCATAAAGTCCATTGTAAAACGTGTCAATTTGATGCAAGTCGGAAAAACCGTGATGAGGACATAAAGCCGTTGAAAAACTTTAATTAAACTCTTGTGAAAACTTTGAAATCTCGTTTTTCAAGTACGTAGTCTTAGAGGGCGGAAAAAATTGGTTTACAAACTTAGACACGAGATCCTTCCACGTCAATATAGAATTGGGTGGCTCTTTCTCTAACCAAATTTTAGCGGGCCCCGCTAAGGAATACGGAAAAAGCATCATCTTAATCGAGTCATTCGAGACATCCTTAAACTTGCAAGTGGCGGTAAGACGATTGAATTGGCGGATATGGTTGTGTGGATTCTCCTTCTCATCACCACGGAATTTGTTGTTTTGGATCATCGACAACAAACCCATTTTCACATCAAAATTCTCCGCAAGGATAGCGGGAATCTCAATAGCCTCTCCATAACCCTCGGTGGGTGCTTGAAGTAACTCCATCATAGTTCGATTCGCCATGGTTGGTGCTTCTCTTACAATTGGTTCGTCAATAGGAGACTCCTCACTAGAAAGATTGGGAGTAGGAGTTTTGTTCTTTTGTTTATGTGCACGTCTTGCTTGATTACGAATTAGCATAAACGTCACGTACAACGAGGGGACGAGCAAAGAAGATTCTTTTTGGTGTTTTGTATTTTTCAATTTTTTTGTGGTTTTTGATTGTATTACCCTTTTTGGATTTTGGTGAATGTATTAAGTAGACAAAAATCTACAAATCTCCTCCTTAATCAAATCTCTTGATTAAAGAAGCCTCAAGGAATGAAAACGATCACGTGAAGTGAACGCATTCGATGACTTTAGAACATTGGTGGAACACCAAAACGTTCAAGAGGGTTTAATCAATGGAAACCAAGAAAATATATATGATACGTAGTAATACTTTGGGCGGCAAAACCCTCGATTAGCTCTCAAAATCAAATACTCACAAGCAAGCGGGAAAACGAGGCGGCGCGAAGCACTTAAGAGCCTTTTTCCTTAGGATATATTTTATAATATCCGCCTTATACCCACCTTATAGTTTGTATTTTTCAAGATTGAGCTTCACGAAAGTATTTATCTATTTTTGCCTTTTTCTTTGGTTTGAGATTCGAATACAATGATTGGATAATGACCTCCCAAGTCAAGGTTGTGATTTCTCACGTATTTGGAGTACTTGTGAATTTATTGTTCTACGTATACACTATAGTAATAATATTCACACAAAAACCGAAAACCGATAATACGTATTAGTAGAGTGCTACTAATACAAATACTATTTATGGTTAGTATATAAAAACAACAATTCCAATCAAAACACAACACGCCTCCCCGACAGCGGCGCCAAAATGATAGTTGGGTTTTACTACTCTTTAGGAAAAGAGAGCAAATAGGGTAAGTAATGAATACGACGATTTAAGAAAACCGTGTATTAATGACCCTAAAATGAGTTCGTTCTCAAGGAGGCTTGTGTGTTATGTGTGTAATGACTTGGATTAGATTTGTGATTATATTGTTGAGAAAGAAAAATAGAAATGAAATTAGAAGAGAATGACGGTTACGAAGACGGATTAAACTAAGTCGAAAAAGGTGTAGACGTAGAATCGCAAAAAGTACCAAAATTAAAATTTTACCCTAAAAATTACTAAAAATTACCAAAATTCCACAATAATATTCTAAGAGTTTACAAAAAATCCAAACTTGCCAAAACCTTTTAATTAATTAGATAATGACTTTTTAATGCTAATTAAAGCCCTAAAAATCAAAATTAATTATTAAAAAGTCCCCAACAAGATCTTAAAGTTTGTAAACCTCAAAAACACTCTAATTAAGCTAAAAAGTATTTTTCAAAATTTTAAAACCACTAAAAACTATTTTTAAACAATTAAAAATTACTAAAATCAATTAAAACTTAAATTAATTCTAGAAAATAATTAAAAGACTCTAAAAATATTTGGAAAGTTGCAAAATTCCTAATTAAGTGTTTAGAACCTAGGAAAAATATAAAAACTTAGAAAATCAGATTTTAAATTTTAACAATAAAATAATAATAAAATATTATTAATAATCCAAAAATCATAAAAAATTCTAAAAACTTGCAAACTAGCTTAATTTAACCTAAGTAACTCAGAAATAAAAGTGAAATTACCTAAATACCCTTAATGGGCCTAGAAAATGGGCTAAACCCAAAATAGTACCTTATTGGGCCAAATTTGGGCCCAATAATAAAAAGTGTTCAAAATAAGCCCAAAAAGCACATGTTGACTCAAAATTTGATTTTAAACAACTTTTTCCAAAGGCCCTAAAGCTGAAAGTGTGAAATAAGCTAGCTTATACCAAACAGCTTATTCTTAACGGGCTTTTTGGCCCATTAAGCTATAAGCCAATGCCATAAGCTGAAATTAAACACACAAGCTTCTTTTGACCTAAATAAGACTTCTGCAAAAATAAATTTGAAATAAGCCCAAGTAATAAGCCTGAAAATGCAATAAGCAATCTACAGAAAACGACAAAATAGTCGTTTTTGAGTTCTAGGCCACCCCAAGTGCTGATTCAAGTTTCTATAGCTTCTAAATGACTTAATTAAGCAAAATCAACAAAGAGTTTTCAAATAAGCTGACTCAATAAGCTGGAAAAATCAAATAAGCACTTATGTTAAAGTCAAATAAGTTGGTTTTCTAGTAAAAAGTCAAAGTCAAAGTCCAATAAGCTCCAGTCTACTTAAATGGGTCAAATAATGAAGACCTATCACAAAAAATAAGTTGTTGCAAGTCTGGATAAGCTAGAATAGCTTATTGATAAGCTGAGTTCAATTTTACACTAGCAGGGGCTAGTTTTGAGTGTTGAGCAGTGGAAACTTTTTCCACTGCTTGACTTGTTTGACTTTTTGTCTTTAGTGACTTTTTTGGAGATTCAGATTACACAAAGGCACCCAAATGATCTTTGGATCAAAAGGAGTCAAGAACAATCAAAATATCACAATCACAAACACCCAATTGATACAGTTTAATCAATAAAGTACCAGATATGATACAGACATGAACAATTAAGCAGTTGAGCACAAATAAGCAGTTTTAGCAATAATCAGCCAGCCAAATTCAACCAAATGCATACACAAGCTATATTAAACACAAATAAGCAAGTCTAAACAGGTTTCATGCAATGATTCAAAGAATTAAGCAAGATTCATGCCAATGAATGTTACTGATGAACACTAACACATGCAGTTTTACACTTTGCTGATGTATTTGACAAATAAGCCAGATTCAACACCTCAAATCTCTCAAACAGGTTACAATGACTTTGTTTAAACCACTTTTAGCCCTAAGCATGCATATACACTAAGTGTTCCCAAAATCCTAGGTCAAAACAGGCAATAACAAAGGTTCTATAGCAGATTGTTTGATTCAAGGCTTCAAACCCAAAAACTTGCAGCAAAACACTCTCAACCAAGCATATATCAGATATAGAACACAGACACAAACTTTCCACAACACAATAACAAGATGCAATCACTAACAGGTAGACCCAAACACCCCTTTATCTTTTCAAAATCAAAATTTTCAAAGGAAAAGTAAGATTTAAGACCACCAAAGCATCAATTAACACAATAACAAGTAAGATTAACAGATTCAAGCAAGTATAAGCCACAAAATACACAAGAACAAAGGCAACACTCAAATATCACAAAAATCCAAAGTATTATCAGATTTTGGGATTAAGGGTGTGTACCTCATGGATGTACATCCACACCCACGGATTTTGAGCTTATGTGCTAGCAAGAATAAGCACAAGCTTCCACAACAAAGCCTGCTAAGAATCAACAAGGTTAGAAGCCACAAGTATAAAATCAGAAACTTGAAAAATTCTTGATTGATGCAACTCTTGTCCACCACACTTGATTATCCCCAAGTTATAACCACACCTTAATCAACACAATTAGGATGCTATGATTAGCCCTATAACCCAAGAATTCCAAGATAGACAAAGAACTTAGCAAAATATCAAGAAAATGAAGAAAATGTGCAAACTTTTGCACACTCCTCTTTTGAAAACAGGTTTTTAGATCAAATTCAGTAAACTAAGAACATAAGCAAGCAATAATAAGATGGCACTTGGGCTTTCTTCAACACACTTAACTCAAATTTCATAAAACTGAAAAAGGGATTTACAAGTGCTTGAACAAGGAAAAACCAAAAGCAAACGTTTAAGCGAGACCCTATGGCTTTATATATAGCCTTATAAGTGAGCTAAGAACAGATAAAAATGCTAAACCCTAATGCTTGAACTTCCAAAATTGCCCTTATGAAGTTTGAATATCTTGGAGAATCATGTGACTTTTCTTGTTGTTTAGTGACAGCTGGCATGTGTGAGTGCATCCATTGGTTTATATTAAGCTTAGAAAGTAAGCATGTTTCTCAAACGTTGGATTTATTGGCTTGTTTTTGTTTGGACGTGGAGGGTGGGGCAGGGGATGTAGCATGTGACAAAGGGGATGATGATGTGGCATGTTTTAAGGTTGGGTTGTGAGCTAAGAAAAGATAAAAATGCAAAACCCTAATGCTTGAACTTCCAAAATTGCCCTTATGAAGTTTGAATATCTTGGAGAATCATGTGACTTTTCTGGTTGTTTAGTGGCAGCTGGCATGTGTGAGTGCATCCAATGGTTTATATGAAGCTTAGAAAGTAAGCATGTTTCTCAAACGTTGGATTTACTGGCTTGTTTTTGTTTGGACGTGAAGGGTGGGGCAGGGGATGTTGCATGTGACAAAGGGGATGATGATGTGGCATGTTTTAAGGTTGGGTTGTGATTATAGGACCCTTAATCATTGTTCTGGAAAGAATTAGCCTTTAATTCACAATGATTAAGGAATGCCTAATTGTGTTCTTGAGCTGATGAACACATGGTTTAATCCGTTTTAAGGGTGATTAATATTTAAAAAGATGTTAAGGCGCCAAGGTTTTAATTAATTAAAAACCTGGTGAGTGGAAGGCTGAGGTGGAGGCAGGGAGTGGTGTGATTGGTGGAAAAGATTGAGTGGGCTACGTATCACCATTTGGTTGGTCTAGGTTAGAATCTTGTCTGCCAGCATTAAACCTTCAACTTTCATCAACTTGCTATTTCCATTCCAAACTTCTATCAACACCCAAACTAGTTATAACAACTTTTGCAACTTTACACTTTTGCCCTAAAAACTTTTGTAAAATGATTTCAGGTGTATTTCTTGCCACTTTTGAATTCTTGAAGGACTGATTTGGCATTTTGATGATGGATAATGGTCTTGACTTGTCTGTTGAGCATTTTGGAGGACTGAAATTGCCAAGTCTTGTTTGATGAGGGACCATTTTTGCCAAATGTTGAAAGTTAAGGGTCCTTTTTGTAATTTTGGGATTTTCAAAGGACCAAACTTGTAATTTCTTGTACTTTGAAGGACTTCATGATATAGTTGACTTTGTGAAGGATATTGGTTGACAATTTAGCTTTGTTGAGGGGTAAACTTGTCAATTCATCAAAGTGGAGGGCCCATTTTGTAACTTTGACAAACTTTAGGGACCAATCTTGTAATTACGAAGATACAAGGGTATAAAGTGTTAATTCTTCCATATTGGAGGACCCTTCTTCATAATTCTTCAAATCTTCAAGGGTTTATCTTGGGAAAGTCTTCATTAGGGCTTGGTTCATTGTGCGACTTCGTTTCCCGTGTTCGTTTTTGCATGATTCTTGTGATCTTTTATCATTTTCTCAATATCTGTACCTAAAATACACAAGCAACAAACACAAGCATATATATGGGTATTTTGATGATATTTAATGCATTTTAAGACCTATTTGGACAATGAGACTATGTATAAAAACAGTCTCATCACATTGTCTCTCAATATCCGTACCTAAAATACACAAGCAACAAACACAAGCATATATATGGGTATTTTGATGATATTTAATGCATTTTAAGACCTATTTGGACGATGAGACTATGTATAAAAACAGTCTCATCACATTGGACGATGAGACTATGCTGATATTTAATGCGGTGATCTCCCGCGGTCTTCAAGTCAAAGTTTGCATGCTTAAGGGCACAATATGCCTTGTGCTCCAATTCAATGGGCAAATGACATTTCTTCCCATAGACTAACTTATAAGGAGTGCAACCGATAGGTGTCTTATAAGCGGTCCTAAAGGCCTATAAAGCGTCATCGAGTTTTTCGGACCATGAAGCACGGTTTTCTCCAATTGACCTCTCTAAAATCCTCTTCAAAGCTCGGTTCGAAACCTCGACTTGTCCACTCGTTTGCGGGTGATAAGCCGTAGAAAGACGATGAGTAACTCCATATTTTTTTAAGACCTTCTCGAATTGGTCATTACAAAAATGGGTTCCACGATCGCTTATAATAGCACGAGGGGTTCCGAACCGAGAGAATAGTTGTTTCAAAAACTTCACTACCACACGAGCATCATTAGTAGGTAAAGCCTTAGCTTCCACCCACTTAGAAAGGTAGTCCACCGCGACGAGGATATACTTGTTACCATGAGACGATGGGAACGACCCCATAAAGTCTATACCCCATATGTCGAAAATCTCACACACTTAAATTATGTTTTGCAGCATTTCATCACGTTCAGACGATTTTCCTTGACGTTGGCACGAATCACACGACTTCACAAGTGCGTGTGCATCACGATAGATAGAAGGCCAAAAGAAGCCGGCATCGAACACTTTATTTGCCGTGAGATTAGCACCATGGTGACCACCCGTGGGTCCCTCGTGACAAGCTCTAAGGATGTTAGAAGCTTCGGCACCAAAAACACAACGTCGAACGTGTTGATCCGCACAAACCCGAAAGAGATAAGGGTCATCCCAAAAATAGAACTTGACGTCACGAAAGAATTTTCGCTTTTGTTGTGTCGTCATACCCTTGATTATGAAATTGCCCGCATGGTAATTTGAAATGACGGCAAACGATGGGGTGGTGTCTTTAGAATTCACTACTCCGAGAGTCTCGAGAGGAAATGTTTCGGTGATTTCCTTGTTCTCGAAAACATCTTTGTGAGGATCTTTTAGACGCGAGAGATGATCGGCCGCTAGATTCTCGGCTCCTTTTTTTGTCAAGCACGGTGACATCAAATTCTTGGAGGAGGAGCATCCAACGAAGCAATCTCGGCTTAGCATCTTGCTTAGCTAAGAGATACTTGATAGCCGAATGGTCGGTATACACGATGCTTTTAGTTAAGACGAGATAAGGTCGGAATTTCTCAAAAGCATAGACCACGGCAAGGAATTCCTTTTCCGTTGTGGTGTACTTTAATTGTGCCTCGGTCATCGTCTTACTAGCATAATGGATAGGACGGAAAGGCTTGTCATAACGTTGCCTTAAGACGGCCCCTATAGCATAATCACTAGCATCGCACATGATTTCAAAGGGTAATTCCCATTTAGGAGCAACAAGATGGGAGCTTCGGTAAGTTTCCTTTTGAGAGTTTCGAAAGCTCTAACACAATCCTCATTGAAATTAAAAGGAGCATCCTTCTCGAGAAGGTGTGTTGTAGGTCGAGAGATTTTCGAAAAGTCCTTGATGAAACGACGATAAAAGCCCGCGTGGCCTAGGAAACTCCTAACTCCTTTAACGGTTTTGGGATGAGGTAACTTGGCGATGACGTCTACCTTAGCTTTATCGACCTCAATCCCCGCTTTCGACACCTTATGTCCTAAGACGATTCCTTGTTTACACATAAAATGACATTTTTCCCAATTAAGCACAAGATTGGTTTCTTCACAATGTTTTAACATTTGCTCGAGATTAGATAAAAACGACGTGAACGAATTGCCAAACACCGAAAAGTCATCCATAAACACTTCCATCGACTTCTCGATCATATCGTGAAAAATCGCCATCATACACCGTTGAAAAGTACCCGGTGCATTACAAAGTCCGAAAGGCATCCTACGATAAGCAAACGTTCCATAAGGACACGTAAACATAGTATTCTCTTGATCACGAGGGTCGATAGGGATTTGAAAGTAACCGGAAAAACCATCTAAAGAGCAATAGAATTCATTTCCCGCGAGTCGCTCCAACATTTGATCCATGAAGGGCAAAGGAAAGTGGTCTTTACGAGTGGCGTCATTTAACTTTCGGTAGTCAATACACACCCTCCAATCGGTCACAACACGAGTGGGAATTAACTCGTTGTTTTCATTAGGCACAACGGTCATTCCTCCCTTTTTAGGGACACAATGGATTGGGCTCACCCGTGGGCTATCGGAGATAGGATAAATCATTCCTGCGTCAAGGAGTTTAAGAACCTCCTTTTTAATGACATCGTGAATTTTGGGATTCACCTTTCTTTGACTTTGAATTTCGGGTATGTAGTCCTCCTCCACTAAAATCTTGTGAGTACAAAATTTTGGGTGAATACCCTTAATGTCGGAAATTTTCCACGCAATTGCCCCTTTATGAGCTTTAAGAACTTTCAAGAGCTCGGTTTTTTCATCATTAGCAAGACCTCTTGCAATAATAACCGGAAACTTTTCATCACCTTCCAAGAATGCATATTCAAGGTAAGAAGGAAGATCTTTCAATTCGAGGATAGGTGGTTCCTCGATTGAAGATTTTGGTTCAACACTCATAACTTCCATCGATGGAAGAAATGGTGGAATAGAAGTATCACCACTAATCAACACCTCATCTTCATTGTCGATTTCATTTGACGTGAAATCGTCTCCTTGGAATGGAGTGAGATTTGGTGTAGAATTAGCAAGAATCGGATCCAAAATAGTGGGATTGTCACTTGACGAGCTATCGGAAAAACCTTACACTTCTTTTGAAAACTCATCGCAAACCACATCAACTATGTCAATGTGATTGATGGTAGCGATTGCATAAACATGAGAAGGTTTCGAGTTTTGAGTAGCGTTTATAACAAGTTCCTCTTCGTTGAATCTCAATGTGATAGTTCTTGCGTGAACGTCGATAAGCGATCTCGAGGTGTCTAAAAATGAACGACCTAAAATTAGAGGAACTTGAGGATCCGCGGGGATGTCAACTACTATAAAATCAACGGGATAGTAGAACTTCCCCACTTTCACGAAAACATCTTCGGCTACTCCACATGCTAAAATCGTAGAATGATCGGCCATCTCGATAGACATGTTCGAAGGAATAAGAGCCGGAAGCGAAAGCGATTTCCAAATGGAAAATGACATCAAATTAATGCTCGCACCAAGATCGGCCAAGGCGAGGCATTCTTTCATATCTTGTATGTCACAAGGAATGAGAAACTTTCCGGGGTCACCAACTTTTTCCGGTATGCGGTTAAGATAAACCGAAGAACAATTAGCAAGCTTTGAAAGCTTTTCCTTATCGCTCATCATACTTTTAAAAGTGGAAGCGAAACGAGGCATATACAATAACGCGACGGCTAAACTCACATCAAAATGCACTTGTTGAAACATTTTTATAAAAAGCTCGATTTGTTGTTTGTTACGTTCTTGCAATTTCTCTTTGTTTCGTCTCGAAGGGTAAGGTAAGGGTGGTGTGGGTTGGACATTAGGCAACGGCCTTGGAATCTTGGGTTCCACAATTGGTATTGGTTTAACCGTAGGTGGTTTGAGCGGTACTTCGTGGGATTGTAATGTGCTCCTTTTCGACCACCACCTTGGGCTCTTTCTCGATTTCCTTCTCCGTAGAAGTACTTGGACGAGAGATTGGTTCCTTGAAATTTTTACCACTTCGTGTAGTAATAACCTTCATTTCTCCCTTCGGGTTTGCAATGGTATCACTAGGAAGACCACCCGAGGAAGAGGGTTTACACATGATTGCTTCAAACATTTTATCCATTCGGTCCTCAAATTTTGATTGCCTAGCATCCGCTTTTAACAATTCTTGCTTAATCTCATGTTGTCCTTGTTCCATCTTTTGTTGATTTTGTTGAAGACGTTGAACATTTCCTTCCATTTTATTTGCATGAGTTTTAAGTTCATTAGCAAGTTCGTTTTAAGCTCGTTTTTCAACTCGGATCTTAAGCTAATCATCTCACGTTGCATGTTATCAAACTTAGCATCATTTGCTTTAGCATAATCCAAAAATTCTCCTTGAAGATTTTTAGTGTGAGCATTTTGAAAACCTTGTGTAGTGTTTTGAAAATCACGGTTTTGGTTTTGATTAGTGACTTGTCCATTCCCACTTTGATAATTCCCCTTGTTGTAGTTACGTGAATTGCCTTGGTAATTACCACCTTGGTTGTTGTTTCGATAGTTATTAGCATTATGATTTGGTGGAGCTTGATTTGGGCGGGAACCTTGGCCGTTTTGGTTATAAGTTATCGTTGCTACATAAGCACTCGAAGTGTTACCATCCGCGGTAATGCACTCGGAAAGATCATGAGCTCCACTACAAGACAAACAACTCTTAGCAACCGCTTTAACCGAAGCGGAATATGAAGCTTCTTGAGCTTTCCAATGAGACATAAGATTAGCAAATCTATCGAAAAACCGATTTTCCTCATTAGCTTCATCATGTAAGGCATTAATGCAACGAGACGATGACGACGATGACGAACCCAAATTGGCAACACTCGGTGTGTTACGAGGGCTATAAACCTTAGATCTATTCTCGATAATCTTTAAAGCCTCATCGGTCGTTTTGCACAAAAAATTACCACCCGCGGCGGCATTCAAGTAATCTCGTTCATGATCATTAAGCCCATTATAAAAAGTATCAATTTGATGCAATTCCGAAAAATCATGGTGTGGACATTCATGTAACATTTCTTTAAAGCGTTCCCATGCCATTGAAAAACTTTCATTATTTATTTGAACAAATCTTGAAATCTCATTTTTCAAATGTGTTGTTTTAGATGGTGGAAAAAATTTGTTCACAAACTTAGAAACGAGATCACCCCATGTCAAAATCGAATATGGCGGTTCTTTCTCAAGCCAAATTTTAGCGGGTCGATCTAACGAGTATTCCTAATGTGATAATGCGGGTTGTGTTTCTCATGACCTCTAAACTTATTAGCTTGCAACATCGACATTAAACCCGTCTTAATTTCGAAATTCTCCGCAAGGATGGCGGGAATCACAATGGCCTCTCCAAAACCCTCGGTGGGTGCTTGTAGCAACTCCATCATAGTACGATTAGCCATGACGACTTCTTGTTCTACAATAGGTTCAACAATTGGAGATTGTTCTTCAATCAACGTCTCTTGATTGGCTTGCTTTTGAAGACGTTTACGAGCTCGTTTTGCTTGATTACGAGTGATCATAAACTTCACGAAGAATGGGAGGTGAGCAAAGAAGATTCTTTTTGGGTGTTTTGTGAATTTTCAATTTTTTTGTGTTTTTGATTGTTTTTAATTTTTTTGGATATTGGTGTATCTTCGTAGACAACAATCTACCAAATCTCTCCTCGAATCAAACTCTTGATTAAGGAAGCCTCATCGGAATGAAAACGATCACGTGGAGTGAACGCCTTCGAATGACTTTAGAACTTTGGTGAAAACCAAATTGTTCAAGAGGGTTTAATCACAAAGAAAACAAGTAAATATATTATACGTAATAATACTTTGAGCGGCAAAACCCTCGATTAGCCTTCAATCTCAAAATACTCACAAGCAAGCGGGGAAACGAGGCGACGCGAAGCACTTAAGAGCCTTTTTCCTTAGGGTATATTTTATAATACCCGCCTTATACCCACCTTATAGTTCCTATTTTTCAAAATCGAGCTTCACGAAAGTATTTATCTATTTTTGCCTTTTTCTTTTTGTTTGAGATTCGAATACAATAATTAGGAGATCAAATCTCAATTAAGGTTGTGTTTCACACTTTTGGAGATACTTTGTATTTATTGTGATACTTAATACAATATAGTAATAATAATTTCACAAGGAAAACCAATAAAACCGATAATACGTATTAGTAGAGTTCTACTAATACAAATACTATTTACGGTTAATATTAAAAACAACAAAACAAATTAATCACGACACACCTCCCCGGCAGCGGCGCCAAAATGATTGTGGTAAATTTACGTCTTTTAGGAAAAAGAACGTAAAAGCGGTAAGTAGTAAGTGATGATTTAGGAAAATCAAGCACTAATGACCCTTATGATATGAAAGTTCGTTTCCCAAGGAGGTATATGTGTGTGAGTAATTCGTAATTGGTTTGAGATTATTATTGTTTAGAAGGGGATGAGAAAAGAGAATGACGAAGGCGTGAAATTAATTACTACTAAGACTTAAAAACTAAGAGTTTACCAATGATCAAAACTTTTTCAAACCTTTTAATTAATTAAATATTCAATTTTTAAATGCTAATTAAAGCCCTAAAAATCAAATTAATTATCAAAAATCCCAAATAAAGATTTTTCAATTGGTAAACCTCTAAAATGACCTAAAAAGATTAAAAACCATTTTTAGAAATTTTTAAACTAATAAAAACTATTTAAAATGATTTAAAAACTATTAAAACTTAAAATAATTATAAAAATAAATCTAAAAGTGATTAAATTAATCTAAAAGTTGCAAAATTCCTATTTTAATGTATTTAAGCTAAGAAAAATGTAAAAAGTTGAAAAATGTGAAATTTGAAAAATAATAATAAAATAATATTAAAATAATATTAAAAATCCAAAAATTATAAAAAATCTAAAAACTTGCAAAATAGTTTATTTTAACCTAATTAAACAGAAAATGAAAGTGAAATGACAAGAATACCCCTATTGGGCCCTCAAATGGGCCAAAACCAAAAACAGTCCACTTAAATGGGCTTTTTAGCCCAAAAAGTCAAACTTGGCCCAACTGACATGGAAAAGCCCAATCTGACTCAAAATTTGATTCTAAACACAAAACTTTAAAGGCCTAAAAGCTGAAAGTGAGCTTATCACAGCTTATTAAGCAAACAGCTTATCCTTATTGGGCCAATAAGCCCATTAAGCAATAAGCTAATGCCATAAGCTCTAATTTGACACACAACCTTCTTTTGGGATGATGAAGAGATCTGTAAAAAGAAATTTTGAAAAAGCACACTCAATAAGCCAGAAATAAGCAAAGTACAATTTCACTAAAAGACAAAATAGTCGGGTTTGAGTTTTAGGGCACCTCAGAACTTGATTCAACTTGCAAAATGTCACAAATGAACTCAATAAGCCAAATCAATCAACAAAAATCCAATAAGCAACACCAATAAGCCAGAATGAACCAATAAGCACTATTGAAAAAGTCAATTAAGTTGGTTTTCTAGTCAAACCTAAAAGTCAACACACCAAATGCTCCAGTATGAACAAATGGGTCAAATAATGAGCACCTATTACAAAATCCAAGTTGTTGCTGGTTAAAATAAGCTATTTTAGCTTATTGATAAGCTGAAACCCAATTAACACTAGTAGTGGCTAGCAGCAGGGGAAAGGAGTTCCCACTACTTTGACTATTTGACCAAGCTTTTTAGAGAGATTTAGTTAGATTCAATTGGAAACAAGGGCACCCTTGTGATCAGTGAATCACAAGGAGTCAATATCAACAAGAAAATCACAATTTGGTTCACACAATAAGCTCAAATTAAGCAAACAGTCACCAGATATAGCACAGATATGGAAAATAAGCAGTTATGCACAAATAAGTAGATATAGCATGAATAAGCTAGCCAAATTTAACAGGATGCATACACAAGCTATATAAACTATGAATAAGCACAAACAAACTTATATCAACCACTGAATCAAAGTGAATAGGCAGAATCAAGCATCAACAGTTACTGATAAGAACAAGGTGAATATGCAGATACTTTTGCTGATCTAATTGACACTAAATCCAATTTCAAGCATCCAAATCTCTTTCCCTGATGTTATTAGCCTAGTTTAATCACTTGTTAACCCTAGTCTATGATTAGATCTAGGTGTCCCTTAAACCACAGCCAAAAATATCAAGTAACAAAGATTTTATAGCCCTATTATGAATCTAGGTGTTTTAACCCACAAAACTTGCATACAAATGACCAAGTACATCAGATAAACAAGTACCAACAACCACAAGCACAATATACCCAATCAACAAGCCTTAAAACCTGCTTATTCAGTTAACCCAAACACCCCTTAAAAACCTGTTTTGACAAATTTCCAAAGGTTTATCCAGATTTAACCCACAGATCAAGCTAATAACACTTCAATAACATCAAACAATACCAGATGAACAATAATCAACCATAAAAACACAGATTCAAGAACAATCAAGCAAAAATTACAAATATTTAGAAATTTAAAGAGAAAATGAAAAGAGAGAAGATGCAAACCTCCAAGACCTACATCAAGGCCCTGGATTGTTTGAGCTGAGGTACTAGCAAAACAAGTACCAGCTTCCAAGTACCTGCTAAGAACAAAAAACAAAAGTGATGAATAATAAACAAAATCTTTCTGATTTTTGAAACACAAGCCTTATCAATTAAAACCTTGCCTCAAAAACCTTCAAACATGAAAATGGAACTCAGAATTAGGCTATTCTAACACCAACTTTTAATAAACAAGAACAAGATTTCACAAATTTCTGAAAATCAAATTTTATTAACTTAAAAAGGGATTACAAAGATTGATAGCCTAAAACTGGAACAAAATCTCTCTCACATGTTGAGGAGTCTTTTTATAGTCAAATGCTAGCTATTCACTATTCACAAACCCTAGAAGTGAAATTCCACATTTGTCCTTGAGGTCTTCTAGACGAATCCTTGGTATATGCTGTCCAAAATGATCCAAACCGTTTAAAATAGCTTTGGAGTGAAGCAAAGAGTGTGGGCTGTTGATCTTGACACGTGGCTTAACTTGGAGGTGAAGTTGTTATCTGATTGGTTGAAAGGGAATTGGGGGTGGGGTCCATAGTTAGTGGGAGTGAGGGTTTTTGGTGTGGATGTGTTTCTACATGTGTGAATCACACATGTGCCAGGGTAACTGAATTTTACCCTTTGTTTTAAATGAGTAAATTCTGGGGGTGAAGAATGGTAAACAATAAGCTTTTTGATCCGATTTTGGGGGAGAAAAGGTGTTTGGCGCGTGTTTGTGGTGTTTAAAGTTTGGAAATGGCAACTTGGGTCCTTTGGTTTTGGCAAAACATGTTTAAAAGGAATTTCAGCCCCATAAAACGCATTCCTTTGTTATTCAAGTTATGGTTTTCACACTTTTGGCACAAAACATTGGTAAAAAGATATCAAGGGTTGTTTTTGCCATTTTTGGATACTTGAGGGACTGATCATGGACATTGTTGATCTTCAAAGGTCTTCAATGTAACTTTAACTCCATAAGGGACCATAATTGTAAAATTAGAATAGTTGAGGGACTAATCTTGCCAATTCTTCAAAGTTGAAGGACCATTTGTGTAATTTTGACAAACTTAAGGGACCAAACTTGTAATTATGATTTCACAAGGGTTTTAAGTGTCATTTCTTCATTCATTGAGGATCAATCTTGCATATCTTCAAGTCTTTAAGGGTAATTGTTGGATAAAACATGAACTAGGGCCCGGTTCTTTGTACGCCTTCGTTTCTCGTATCCGTTTTTCCTTGTTTCTTGTGATCTTTTGTCTTTTTCACGATATCCTAACTAAAATACACAAGTAAACAAACACAAGCATATATATGGTATTTTATGACATTTTTATGCATTTAAAGCCTGGAAAGAACGATGAGATCATGTATAAATGCCATCTCATCATTAGTCTTCGATCTTAGTCTTCGATCTTAGTCTAGATCTTAGTCTTCGATCTTAGTATAGATCTTTGTCTTAGATCTTAGCCTTCGATCTTTATCTTAGATCTTAGTCTAGATCTTATTCTATATCGTAACCACAGATCGAAGTCTGGATCGTGAGTAGTGATCGCAGTATTGGATCGCAAGTAGAAACCTTAAGGCTTATGCGATCACAATACCCGATCGGAACCAATAAAACCCTTAGACATTACGATGGAATGGAAAAGGTAAATAAGCAAAACCAAATAAGCACTTTTCTAATAAGCACTTACCAAAACATAACCAAATCAATAATAAAAAGCACTAAATAAGCACAAATAAAAAATTTTCAAAACAATAAATAAGCAAGATTTATAAAATAAAATTTAAAAAGATTAAAAATTTAAGAACACTTAAAAGAAAATAAGCTAAACATGAAATAAGTAAAAATCGCAATAAGCTAAAACCTTAAATCGTTTAAAACATTGATAAGAACAAAAAGATGAAAACTTTAATCAAATAAACACCAAGATGAAACAAGTTACTTACTTTGAACCAAATCAAAATCAAAAAAAAAAGAAAGGTAGAATAAGATAGATTATGAAAAGCTTGAAATTAAACATAAAGATTAAAGATTCAAAAAAAGATTAAAGACTTACATGAATAACTTGAATGTAAGACAATAATGAAATAACAATATGAAAAAGTGCTAGAAAATAAAGTGGAGAGCTAATGGAGAATTAGCTAACACTTCAAAAATGAGGTTGAGGTCTCTATTTATAGGAGGAGGAGAGGAGTGTTGTTGCTTCTCACTTTCTTTCTTTTGTCTTCTCGTCTTTAGTCTTTGACAATAAACTCATCATTCTCGACTTTGTCTCGGGATTTGTTGAAAAATAAAATGAACTCGTCTTCTAATTTCTTCATTGATTAGATTTAGTTCTTCGAATTCGTTAAACTTCCATCTTTGGTCTTTTTCTTCGATAAATCTTCAGAATATGCCTTTGACTTCCGTTCTTTTTGCACTCTTAATCTTTTGACTTCGTCTTTTGTCTTTTTCTTCGATAAAAGCCCGTGAAAGCCCGTGTTTTCTTCCTTTTTCATATTTTGATCCTAAAACACAACAAAAACACAAACCACGCATAATTCCGACATTTACGACATAAAATACACGCTATGGTCTCGTTTTTAATTGTTTTAAGTGGTATGCAAAAAGCAAGATTTACATTTTCCATCATAATTAACCCACCTTAGCCTTTATTAAACACAAGACATTAATGAAACTAAAAAGATAGAAAATGACAAAATACTTTAAGGGAGAAAATGTAAAGAGATCGAAGACTTACATTAGGTCTTTAGATGTCATGAATGTTTATCACCCTCAAGTTTCACGTTCCCTATAGCAAACTTAAAAACGAGATCATTGTTATTATAAGTTAGCAAGCTAACACAAACTCATGAATGATCACAAGGATGCATTGTTGACTTATTTTGATAGTTATTTAGGCTGAAAATAAAGTAGGACCGTTTAATCAGTATTTAGCTAAAGGACAAAATCTTTTAAAACTGCTTCTCGAGACCTCATAAAGTTCATATCTTGGCATAACTCGCTTCACGATTTGAGACCTTTCTCGGATCGATATTTGGCATTGACTTCATACTTCGAATCATGAGAGATGATCTTGAAATAATGGTCTTCTCTTCATAATAGGAATTTGTTCACTTGAAGTTTTTGAGAGATTCTTCATACTTGGACCAGGACTTCTTCATTTTTCTCCAATCTTTATTTGGGATTTTGATATACAACGATCCGCCTCCTTTTAGGACTTGGATCTATTTATCCTCATACCTTGCTAGGGTCTTTTCGGATAGACTTCTCCATGATATTTAGGGGAGTATTTAGTTTTCGTCGTGTGTCTTGATCGTTCATATTGATTTTTAATAAAGGATTCTTCACATCACTTTGGATCTTTAGCAACAAAATGTAGCCCTCATGCCTTGTTAGGGCCTTTTCGGACTCGCCAATCTTCTCATCCCGCTTCAATAAGTTATTACTTGGCTATGAACTCTAATTAATACCGAGGAACTTTTAAATGATCTTGTGCTAGAAGCTAAGTAACTTCTCAAATCGTACAACCTTACTTATTGCAATTATATTTATTAACAAGCGATGGGAGAAAAAGCTCATAATTAACACACATAAATTCATGAAAGAATACCAAACTTATAATTAACTCTATCATCTCTCATTCTTCACAATTTAAAATCTCAAAGAATGAGACTCGTGGATGCTTAACCAATTAAATCAAAGTTTTGGGTTTTCAAGTCATCTATAGGATCTTGCAACTTCTTAGACTTTTTCAAGTTTACAATTCGCATTTTCAAGTTCCCTTGATAAACGACTTTCTAGGATAAATTATAGGAACTTGCAAAAATTTCTTGTTCTTAACCCGTATGAGTTAAGACTTTCGCGTTTTAATGTTCCCTATATAAAATCCTAGCAAAACTTGATTTAAAAACGTTAAGGATACTAGCAAGAGTAAACTTGGATAAGTAAACTCGGGTTGAGTCAAAAGATTCATCACGGGCCTAATATATCAAAGACATATAAACTTATTGAAACCATTTTATTAAAATTTATTTTAATGAAAGAAAATAAATGATAACAAAGGAAAATACTAATAGGCCAAAATAGATCAAAAATTTTGAAAAATGTAGAAACTAGAAGGGGGGGGGGGGGGGGGGGTTGAATAGTTTCTCTTCTATTAGTCACCTAATTTAAATTACTTTGAATTAAGTGTGAATCAAAACTATCTTTTACTTGAAGCTAAGTTGCATAATGATTAGGTTCAATTCAAATGCAAATGGTAATATGTAAGTATAATAATAATGAAATAATTAAAGAGTAAGGAAAGAGACAACCTAGTGACAAGACACCAAGAATTATAGTGGTTCGACAACAAGGCTCTATCCTCGTTTCTACTCCACTCCTCGAGTACACCTACTCGATATTTCCACTATATCCACAAGCTCCCTTCTTGACAGAGAAAGCCTTACATCGTCGCTTACGTTATTTTCCGACACTAAGCTAAATGTCGAGACCTAATCATTAGCTAGGACCAATCTACACAACGTTGCCTATTTCACAATTTAACGACACAAGGCTAGATATCGAGTTCTAATCTCAAGGTAGAACCAATCTTCACGACGTTGCCTACTTCACCATTTTACGACACAAGGCTAGATGTCGAGTTCTAATCCAAAGCTAGAACCAATCTTCACGACACTTCACTTTGAAGCTAAGTGAGAACTTCACACAACACAACTACTAATCACTTTCAAGTTTAGTGAGAACTCACAAGACACAACCACATCACTTTATATTTTAGTGAGAACTACTACACAAATATATTACAAATCAACTAGACATATCCAAGTACACACATGTAGCTTGGATCTACACAACACAAATCCAAGAAAACACATATGCAATGGATGTACACAACAAATCCAAGTATTCACAAATAGCTTGGATGAACACAACTAGTCTAAGTATTCATAAATACAAATGGATCTACAAAAATAAAAAGGCTAACATGATGAACATGACTAATTCATGGATTTATCTTTATCACAACACTAGTGAGTGAGTGATCTTCTCATTGGACAAGGTAAAGGAGAGGATCAAGAGGATAATCATATGTAAACATACTTAACACATTAAGTGATCATTTACTAATGATTATGCTATAGAAAAGAGAAAGCGGGATGAGAAAAACTTCCAAGAGGATTGTTGGGAAATGAGATTTGATCCAATATTTATAGAAGACAAAGTCCAACGGCTAGCTGGGCGCGGATCCTTAACTAGCTGGCGGTTCCATATCGCTAAGGAACCGCCTAGCTATTTAAGGTATCGCCCAGTAGAGTCCGTTCCCTTTTTTGTCTTTTAGTGGGGTAGGAATATCTGAGGTTTTTTAAACCTTCAAAGGATATTCTTATGGCATATGGAATATGCCATTTTCAAATTTACATTTTCCATTTTAATAAAACATTTTCTTAAAAAGAAAGTTTATTAAAAAATCTTTTGTCATATTAACAAAAGGGAGTTTTAAGGATAATCACTTTGATGATCACTAAGTATTATTAAGAAAAGTTAGTGATATGATTATTACCTTGATGATAGTGTTAGTTAAATAATTCATTTTGTGTTTTACATTAAATGTGTTGTATAGTTTGTTGTGATCAGAACTAAGAAAGATTAGTTAACACTAATTGTGAGAACCCGTACTTTCCCAGCATTATTTTATTCTTTTTATTCGTGCTTCTTGAATTTTCCAACGTATTACGTTTTCTTGTATTGCTATATGTAAATCCTGAGATTTTTAAATTATACCTTTTAAGTATTTTCCTGATCATCGATAAATACTTTGTATGGAACTATAAAATTTTTAGTTTATTTTTCCATATTTAATTTAAATCAAAGTTTTCGATTTAAAATCACCCGCGTGCGTTTTACAACGAGTTTATTCAAATCAATATACAACGAGAATTTCTAGTGATCGCGATACCGACGGATGCCCAAAATATTACGTTTATTTATCGATTGTTTCGATAATTAATATTTTCGACGATTTCGTTTTAATTACGTATTAAGTCGTGTCGGGAAATTGTATAATCATTTTTATGATGCATTGTAACTTTTGAAAAGTATTTTACGAAACCCGAGCCCCGTAAATATTTTCAATATTTACCAATAACCATTTTCTACCCTCTAAAACTATTAATTGTTTTTAAATCCACAAGTTTCAAACTTGTCAACATTGGTCCCTCCACTACCACCATATAAAAACCAATTTTCTTCCACTAAAAACACACATACACTTCATAAAAAAAATCTAACACAACCTCTCCCTTCCCTCTTTCTTTACCGCCACCCATACACCCTCAAATCTTGATTTCTACTATGAATCAATCAAAACAAATTAAAGCCCCATCTCTAATATTTTCTTGTGATTCTAATGATATCAAATTCAAGAACATGCATCAAAATTTGAAGACTTTATAATTTCATGGTTGTATGATGTTTAATCATCATGCATGTGTTATTTTTGGTAATATTATCTTTTTTTGATCATAAAAAGTCTTGTTTTTAATCTTTGATTTTTGTTAGATTTTACATGCAAGTGTTTTTAGGAGTGTTTGGTTGATGGGTATGATAGTATGATGATTCTATGGGTATAGGAATGAGTGGTGTTGCTTGAAAAATTAATTTGACTTGTTTTCTAAAAAAGTATTTTGGGACAACAGCTTTAAACAGATTGTTTCGTGGGTTTAAGGTCTTTGAAAGACTAATATTATCTGATATTATTGTAGATTTTTCCGAGACAGTCGCTTTGGTATAAGATAGAGCTTCTACGTCATTACGAGTCAAAAGTTATGCTATTTTTAGTTTTCGTGTACGGGAGACGCAAGTCGGCACAATCCGAAATTGTGGCTGATTTTGGGTCGACTCTCGGGGACTCTAGGCTTGGTTAGATAGTTGATACTACTGATTTTCAAAGTTTACAAACTGAGTTTGATGAGTCTAGTAGTGATTTCAAAAGACGGATGGTCGAGTTAGTACTTTTAAGGTGGTCCAAACTATTTTACAAAACAAGTGTACAAATCTGTCCCAAATTTGGAGTCGAGTAAAGTGTCGAGCTGATGGATTTTAAATTGTGAACTTCGGCTCAAATTTTGGTGAGGTCTTATACAGGTTATAAGTGACCTTGACACCAATTTTCATCTAAAACGGACAAGTCTAGATAGGTTAGATCGGTGTGTACATTCGGGGTGTACTTGATTTTGTTTTGGACACTTAGTTCAATGTTTGTGTTGCGTGAGTTTGAGTATTTACCATCGAACATGGTGACTTATTCAAGTGCTTAGTCATTATATAAATGAGTTAGCTACTGGTCCGAATAAGGTTAAAGAATAGTTTGACTTGCGTTGACTTGGCGTCGTATAACGGGTCATTTTCAAGTGTTCAAGTCTTTTAACGAGTAACGTTGGATAAAAGGATTCATTTGGTTCGTGTCAATGGTTTTGAAACATGAATACTTTGAAAACAGTTGAGTCATATTATATTTGGTACATATCGATATTCGAGTTCGAGTCTTAACGCGCCCCTTATTTTGATAGGTTGCGGTTTTCGTGTTTCCCCGGGCATCCATATCGTCGGTGATCGTCTACCACTACCGTTTCTACTCAGTTGCTCAGTACCGTGATTGACTTACCTCATGGCTAAGGTGAGTTCATAGCCCCTTTTTACTTGTACATGGTTTCTAAACACGGGGTGAGATTTTACATGGTGGAACACAACCAAATAAAAAAAACTGTATTGCTATCCAGAACTCGTATGTTATTCTGAATGTGTATGCTTTACAGATGATTTCAATGGTATTATTTCTTTTAGACGTTAGCCTTGAGTTTCCTCTCCTATCATGAACCGTTAATTATCCGGTGTGCATTGCGCGAAGCGCGAATGTTGTGGGTGGATCCATCGGGATTGACAATCCCCGTCCCGATTACTTTGACGCACTAATATTCGTTTATAATTGAGTATTTAGGCTGAATACTCCCTAGAGGAACTTACACTGAGTTAAGCTTCGGTTCATGAACTAAACATCAATTATAATGATTTCGGACTATGGTTGACGTATATAACCATACTCCATACTACTTGTTTTACACATGAATGCTTGTGTTCCACATTCTTATTTCTAAACCTATGAATATCACTCAACTTTGTGTTGACGATTTTACATGTTTAATCTCATGTATTATTACTTAGCTTTGCTTGGATGGGAGCCCGCAGGATATTATCGCAGCTTGGAGATTTTTGTGATGCTTTTGAAAGATTGGTTTTATATAAACTATCAGAAGTTTATTCAATCTTTTGGGCAACTTATTGTTATAAATCGAGACGAAATAATTTAATTTTCCGCTTTTAAAACTCTGGGACCTATGTTTAAAAACTCTGACCTTTTTTGATGTAATGTACATGTTTTTATTTCGTCAGCTTTGTATGAACTGTAATTCATTGTTTCTTGTACTATGACGTGTTACCCCCTCGTTGCCTAGTTGTTCCATGTCAGATTTTGGGGGTCTCACAGATTGGTATCAGAGCGATGGTAATAGGGAACTGAGTCATTTTTCAAAAACTTAGCCTATAACCGAAAGCTCAAGTATTTAATGTTTTAAGTGTCAATCACAGAATCTGCCAATGTTGTTCGATATCTGCGCAGGGTACCTCTCTAATCCTTATTATTTACTTTTAATTATCGTTATAGTATTTCATCTCCTGATTACTTGTTGAAATATTACGTTAACTTGATGACGATAATTACTATGTCTTTTCAAAGCCTTTGTGCTTCATGAATTATTATTGGTTGTTACCGTGATTTCATCTGCTCTTACTGTATTTCTGGAATTCTTGTTCTTGTGAACTGATCTGGTTACGGTGATTTTTACATTGTTATGACGTTACATACTTGTATTCAGAGCGCGTATGCTTCCGACTTTTCATACTCATTTTTCTGAGTACTATTGCTATTTCATTTATGTGTGATACGACTGACTTCATATACTCGTTCGTTTTGAATCATCTGTTTTTCTCGACTCGCTGTTACATGTTGTGCATACTCTCGAGATATCATGGTTCGGGATTGAGTAAGTGTTGTTTTTTATGAAACTCCTAATTTTCATTTTACTACCGTGTGTGTTGCTTTCATTGTTTAATTCTTTTAAGATATCTATTTAGATACGCAGATTTTATTCCCGACCATTCGTAATTGAATGTCTAGTCTATAGACCATTGTGTAGCTCAATGTGTCTCCGGAAAAGACTAAAAGACATCGTGTGAGTCACACATCTCGAAGCATTCGTTGAATCAGTGCTGAATAATATTGTGGGTTTTCATAATCTTGATTTACCTTTACGTCACCATTTTACACGACACTTGGACATGGATTACATCTGATTTGATTGACCATTCTACGTTTCGACTTCGACTTACAACATCCGTTGTACCTTGAACACATGATCGTCATTCATTATGTGACGATTATTTGGAATACAATCCTACTTGTATCCTCCCTTTTTCATTGAACCTCCTCGCCTCAGGAGTGTGACTTGATAATATTTTGTTTCTTTCTCGGTATGTCTTGTGATTATGGAAAATCATGCCACCAAAAGACCCTTTCCTGCATTGCATCTTGCAACCGAAGACACGGATGATATGCGTCGTTTTTTTATCTCTCAGATTATCGTTGGCATTCTTGAACCATTTCCATACCGTGTTATCTTTACATGTTTAACTACACAATTTATTCTCTTTTGTTTTTATGGAATCCACAAGTCTTGTGTCGAAAAAAATATACTTTGTACAGAAACTTTACAAGGAATTTAAAAGTATCGAGAAAATATTTTTATAACATTAGACATAAAAATATATATTTCTACTTGTTGAGACGTCCGTTTAGGACATAAAATTTGGCCAATAAACATTAAAACGACCAAGTTACGCTCTTTTGAGATTGTAAAAATCTAAGAAGTTATTTTCTGAATAATGCTAAAATATTATTTTGTTGACAGATTTAACGCAAGGGCATTTTCGTCCATTTTTATTCCGTTTCAAGTCTCTGGTAAAACTAGAAACTTGTTCAAAGCATTGTTTTACATCGAAATGCATTAGACTTTGAGTCTTAGAATATCGTTAGAGAGTTAATTGGTCGGGTCAAACCCAAAAGTCAAAGTTGACTAAAAAGGTCAAAACTGATAGAAGTTAGAAACATGATTTGAAGCCTATTAAATTCGTTTGAACTCGTAAAGTTGTAACTAATAACATTGTACAACCATGAAACATTGATTGTGTTTGAAAACGTTTCCAAATAGTAACTTGAGTTCGTTCATACATATACATAGATCTTGAACTTTCGAAATTCGGTAACTTTCTAATATAGAAACTTTTCGGAGTGATTGTACTATGTGTTAACTGATACTCTACTTTCTTATAAGTATATTATTGTCAAATTAATCACGATGTGCACACATACGGATTCCTTATTCCTTTCTTTTATTTATGACTTATTTGTCATTCCATTGTCTTTCTTTGCTTCTATCGTACTACTGAGTTGGACCGAGAATTGAAGATCTTGTTTTCATATTGTTCGTTATCATTTTGGCACGTGTCTCCTAACGATTCCTGCTAAACCACATGAAACCTTATCACCTTGTAACCATTTCATTGACTGTCTTGAACTACTCTTCATTACCCTCATGTAACCCACTCGCCATTTTATAAGTTACTATATAAGCTCAAACTGGTATTGTTTGCGAAATATTTTACAAAATGTTCCACTTAAATACTTAAAGGTTATCTTATAAAATTAATCTATATTAATTTTACACTTTATCTTCACAAATTGTTCTACTTTGGTCTTATGAAGAACCCTTGTAACAATACGAATTGTTGAATTAAATATCTAGCCAGTAACTTATTGGCAAATAGTTTCATAAACTATTTTGATTTCTGTTTTTACAAATGGCATTATTTACATATTTTAAATAATATGACCTGTAATACTGGTTTGACGAAGCTGAGCATCGCATTGCAAGTTCTAAATTATGCATGGCCTGATCACCTATGCCTAATTTAGAAGGAGTCATGCAAGGCCAAATAGTAGTCGCCCAAAATATTTGACCAACAATCAACTTTTTAATTATGTTCCTTAAAAAGTTAGATAAAATTGAAGTTTTGAAAACTTTTACTTCTTATGCGAGTATCAACAGTTCACAACATACACATATGAACCCTTATCTTTTCTTGAACAAAGTACATGCCTCAAGCACATATTTCCTTACTCGGCGATCTTTGCTTTACTTGTTACCTCATCATCCTCATGATACAATTTTCGTTACCTTTTGCCTAAATTCTTACCATTGATATCTGACTTGGAAGTTTCAACGTTGTTATGCTTCTACATCAATCGACATTCTCTATCTATTTTGGTAGACCTTCGAAACGTCTCTGGACGCGATTAGTGATTTATGACTGGACGTGAACGATGATTACGTGTATTTGCCATGATGTCTGTTAAATATTATCGTCTTGAAATTCATTCGTGTGAATCATGTGTTGATTTCGCCTTTCATTGCTAATGTTGTTCGTTTTACTAGAATTCCTCTCAAAGTGACTTCTTAAGAATTTTCTTTGATTCAAAAATTTATTGTGTGGCTTTTCTCCTTCGATCGTGTATCGACCACCGAGAACTTAATAAGCCGTTGTGGTGATGTCAACCACACTCGTGAATTTATCATTGCTATAATCCTTTGTTTCTCATTATTTTTATTATCATCGGTGCATCTATTCTATCATGTTCGTTAAGACTTGATACGACTTCCGTTTTATTCCCTCGTGCTATTGCTTGTATACTAATAGTTGATCGATATTCGTTTCATAATCGTTTGCTATGTTGTAACACTCTCATTTTTCGTATCGGTACAGCGGAAGGGTCTTTCAGAGTGTTACCAGATAGCACAATAACTCCAATCATAGACAACACATAAAAATGGTTGTACAAGGTTTAACAAACATTCATTCGATTAAAAGTTTTAAAAGCGTACAACTGGTCCCAAATTATACAGGTCATTAAGTTTACAAAACACAGATCGAATGAACATTTTTAATATTAAGTGTGGGCCATCAGAGTCGATCTCCATCCGGATTACCTTCAAGCACCTGAGATAAAAACATGCAAAAATCATATCAGCGAATGCCGAGTGAATTCATAGAGTTTAATGAAAACCGTTATATAAAACAATCATTTCAAATCAGAACACAAGCATAATATCGGAAGTAAGTCCTCATATTGCTAGTCAGGCAATATATAAATCAAGCGTACATCTTAAACCGTCCATGAGACCGTAGTCTCTATATTACCATGATAGGTAATATATTCATCGTTAATAGCGTCGTATCATATCGTTTATTATTTATGTTTTATAGCATACGTTGTATAGGATTATTATTAGCCGCATGACATTGTTACCTTACTATGAAAACAGCGGGCCGCGAACCCGACAAACAATTTGCCCATCTAAGTTAGTGTGTCGTCACAAAAATCACGCTATGGAATCTTCTCATACATAAATTCGCTTACCAATCAATGTGGTACGACGGGGATCAACCGTCAAGGCGCGAACTGGGGTGATCGTCCCCAAATAGTACTATCAAATGCATAAGCGTCTACCAAATCCCGGTAGTTCACAATTCATGCTAATGGGACTTTAAGTGACATAACCTAACTACTAATAATCCTTTTAGTCTCGTTTATAGGGTCATAGCATCATTCGGGTCCATATCATTAAGCATACAATCGGGACTACTTGTGTTCTATTTAAATAAAAATCTAGCATGTTATCTCCCTCGCGGGTTTACAAATCATTTTATAAAACATATAAAAGAGTGCGAGGCTATGAACTCACGTTGTTAATGAAAGGCGGATTATCGGCTACGGGCGTGCTTCGGTCACGGAAACCTATATAAATAATAATCGGTCTTAGGCTCGGTCCAATGACTTTTATCAAAATAACAATATACATATTATGATTTTGTACATATGATGATGATCAAGTGGGTTTATACATCCTTGTTTACTCAATTTAGTGTTTACGTTTTGGTAACGTCTTACTAGTTTACTAGTTTTAACCTATTTACCTATTTTAAGTCCATTAAGCATTTATAAGTTCTTTAACTTGTTTTTATCCCTTTTATACCTATATGATCAGTATATATACTTTCCATGTTGGGCCCAAATGGGTTAAGCCCAATAAGCTCTTTTTATAAGTTTTTATATTATTAAGTCCAATTATTAGTCCAATATGTTTAGTTAGCTCGTAAATGTCCGTAATTCTTATAGTTCGGGTTTTATCGGTTTTTACTTGTCTTAGTTACCTATACATCAGTATATGACTTTTATAAACTTTACATTAGACGGGTTTGGTCGTCTAAGTTTTATTTGGCGAAAAACGTTAATTTTACGGCGATAGCCGAAAAAGTCGTAAAAATCAAGTTTATAGTTTTTATTACTTATAAAAATTATTTTACCACCATTTATGTAATTTACCCATTTAATTAACCTTTTATACATTTATATAAATAAGTTTTATAAGTTAGTGGGTTTATATTTTTACATTTTATACATTATAATGTGAGTGCTTATATAATAATAATAAACATTATTTCCAAAAATCTGATTTTTAACTTCATGTTCACCATTTTTGCCATATCTAGAGTTCTATAATGAATTAGAAGCTCATTTTTTGGTGACATGTTCTTCATATTATGTGCTACATTTAACTTAGTTATAGCTACTGCCCATTTTGAGTTTAACTTGCCTTAACAGTCCCTACAAAACTGCTTATTCAGATTATACCACCTAACTTGTTTTGATCATATCTCACTCATTATTTTGATTCCATTGCATGGCCAACTCTCACATGTGTATAACATCATCTACTTACTGTAAATGGATCAAACCATGCAATTTTATCAGTTCATCTTTTAGTTTTCTACTGTTTTTATACAGCCAACTAAATAATCAAGATTTTAGCTTTATTTCTTATGGTTATCATCATTTTTAAGCATATTTATCAACACTTGATCCCCACACAACATTTTTATCATCATATATACATCATATACATATACAAAATGAAAGAAAATACATTTGTTCTTTACAAAATAACAAGAAAAAAATGGAGACGATGATCTTCTTTACCAACCAAGTGGATTTCTTGTTTTAGGAAGACAAGAACTTGATGAACACAACAAGTATCTCCAAGACCATCAAATATCAAGAACATAGGTTGGAAAATCAGCCCTAAGACATAAGCAAATCACCTCCAAAGATGTTAATATGGCCACCAAATGAGCAAGGCTTCAAGAATACTCCTTAATAGAGCTAGTAAACATGTGGTTTGTGGCTAGAAGAGATCAAATGGGGTGTTTGTTGGCTTATTTGGGACGGCAAAGGGAGGAGAGTTGAGAGGATTTTGAGAGAAATTTGCATGTAAGTAAATGGTATAATGAAGCAAGTAGCTAGTTTTTGTGTTAAGTGGGAAAAGTTAGCTTAACATGTAAGCATGGCTTACACATGTAATGTGTAAGCAAAACTTGATGCCACCTTGATGTTGTGGTGTCAAGTTAGCCGTCCCATATAGCTAGTGGGGTGGGACAATGTGTTTTGTCCCATCTCACTAGTTTACGGGTATTTCTCGATTCTAGTTTTCTCGATTTGCGTGCCCTCGGGTCATTTTACGAAAAGCGTTTTTAAAAATTATGAATCACCGTCACAAAACGAATCCAATAAAAATTGTCTCATCAAAAACGGAGTTCAAAAACGTAAATACGTAATCCTAAGGTTTCCGGTTTAGTCGTAAAAGACGCCAAATTATGCACGTAAGCCCAAATTTAAATCCGTAAATTGTGAGTTCGTCAACCAACACAAAAATAAGTTTCAAATATTATACGAGAAAATATTTCACTACCTGAAAATGTTAGATTGTCACAGCTTTTCCTCCTAAAAGGGATCAACGTCCTCGTGATTCATTTCATTTGGATGTCCGTTTCTTATTGAAATCGAAGAGGTGCGGATATTTCTTCCACATTTCATCCTCTCGTTCCCAAGTATACTCCGGTCCATGCTTTGAATTCCATCGGATCTTGACAATAGGTATCCGAATTTGTTTCAGTTGGTTTACCTCACGGTCCATAACTTCTACGGGCTCTTCGATAAAATGGAACTTCCCATCTATTCGAACCTTACCTAACGGAATTTTCTCATCACTTACTGCTAGACATTTATTCAGATTAGATACATGGAATGTGTTGTGAACACCATGAAGTTCTAGGGGTAACTCTAGTTTGTAAGCCACCGGACCTACTCTAGATAAAATCTTAAAGGGTCCAATATAACGGGGATTCA
Organism: Glebionis coronaria; assembly: GCA_025667525.1. Lineage (NCBI taxonomy): Eukaryota > Viridiplantae > Streptophyta > Magnoliopsida > Asterales > Asteraceae > Glebionis > Glebionis coronaria. The sequence goes on from CM046880.1 coordinate 137,744,990, forward strand.
AATTCCCTCGCTTTCCAAATCTTATAACGCCTTTCCATGGCGATACTTTCAACATTACTCGGTCACCCACTTCAAACTCCATTGGCTTCCGCCGCACATCCGCGTAACTTTTCTGTCTACTACGGGCAGTCAACAACCTCTTCTAAATCTGAACTATCATCTCCGTAGTCTCCCGGATCAATTCCGGTCCCGTGAGCTGGGTATCCCCAACTTCACTCCAACATACAGGAGATCTACACTTCCTACCATACAAAGCTTCAAACGGTGCAGCCTTAATACTAGAATGGTAACTATTGTTATACCAAAGTCTAACACACAAGCTCTCAACATATCTTCCAGTGTTTGTATCGTCCTTTCACTCTGCCCATCAGTCTGGGGGTGATAAGCAGTGCTCATGTCGAGATTCGTTCCCAAAGATCTTTGGAGAGATTTCCAAAAATTCGATGTGAATCTAGGATCTCGATCTGAAATGATCGATACAGGCACTCCATGTTTGCATAAAACATTATCAAGGTATATTCGAGTCAGCTTCTCCAGTGAGAACTGCTCCTTAACCGGAATGAGTGTGCTGATTTGGTCAGTCTATCGACAATAACCCAAATCGAATTGTTTCCAGATGATGTTCTAGGAAGCTTGGTGATAAAGTCCATTGTAATTCGCTCCCACTTCCATTCAGGAATCTTTGGTTGTTGAAGTAGTCCTGATGGCTTTTGATGTTCCGCTTTGACTCTAGCACAAGTCAAGCATTAAAGAACATACATAGCTATGTCAGCTTTCATATTCGGCCACCAGTACAACTTCTTCAAATCATGGTACATCTTATCAAATCCCGGATGAATGGAATACTTAGATTTATGGGATTCTAACATAATCAAGTCTCTTAAGCCTCCAAACTTAGGTATCCACATACGACCTCTTAAGCATACAACCTTTCATCCTTCAACAAATTCAAAACAATCCTCAAATGTTCTCTATGTTCATCTTCATTCTTAGAATAGATCAGAATATCGTCACTAAACACAATCACAAATTTATCCAAGTAGAGCTTGCACACTCGATTCATTAAATCCATGAAAACCACAGGTGCGTTAGTTAACCCAAATGGCATTACTTGAAATTCGTAGTGTCCATAACGAGTTCTAAATGCAGTTATAGGAATATCTTCTTCACGGACGCGAAGTTGGTGATATCCTGACCGCAAATCTATCTTAGAATACACACTAGATCCTTGTAGTTGATCAAACAAATCATCAATCCTAGGTAAAGGATATCGATTTTTAATTGTCAACTTATTCAGTTACCTATAATCAATGCACATACGAAAAGATCCATCCTTCTTCTTAACGAACAAGACTGGAGCTCCCCAAGGCGACGAGCTCGGTCGAATAAAACCTTTATCAGACAACTCCTTAAGTTGCTCAGATAACTCCTTTAATTCAGAAGGGGATAATCGGTAAGGCGCACGTGCCACCGGTGGAGCACCAGGAATTAAATCGATTCGAAACTCTACTTGCCTTATCGGTGGAAGTCCGGGTAAATCTTTAGGAAATACCTCAGGAAATTCACAAATAATAGGTACATCTTCCAATCGTTTCTCCCTAGACTCATTCCCGGTCACTTGAGCTAAGAATAACTCACAACCGTTCCTGATGTACTTTTGGACTTTAATACATGAAACGATTTTCAAACGGGATTCACCTCGACTACCATCAATTACTAACGTCCTATTCCTAAGAGGAATCTTAACCTTCTTCTCTCCACATAAAATAGTAGCATTGTTCAACGACAACCAATCCATACCAATAATAATATCAAAACTACCTAATTCTATCAACATCAAATCAATCGGAAAGGAATGGTTCAAGAGATTTAGAGAGAATCCTTCTAATAGCTTATTAGTTTTCACTAATTTACCATTAGCCAATTCCACCTTGTAACTGGTACTTATCTCAACAGGTTCAATATCAATAAGGGCACTAAATGTAGTGGATACAAAGCTCCTATCGGCACCCGAATCGAATAAAGCAACAGCATAATGATTGTTGAGTAAAAACGTACCGGTAACGACATTCAGATCCTCTTTCTTCACCTCAATTGTTCCAAGTTGGTAGATACCACCCTGGGGGTTTCTTCCAGGTACAATCGCTTTTAACTTGGGGCATTCCGATTTCCTATGACCTTCTTCATTACAGTTGAAGCAAATGGTTCCCATCTTACACCTTCCAACCTTGTGTCCAAGCTTTCCGCAATTTCGGTACTTCCAACAGTCGCCAGCATGCCTCTTGTTGCCACACTTAGGACATCTATCATCGTTGCGTGGTGCATTGTTGGTAAGAGCATTTGCATTCCCCTTTCTCTTGTTCTGACGGTGATTGAAATTCTTCCTATTATCACCTCTATCTACACGCTCACCATCTCCCTTTCTTTTCTCACCAACACGGGCTTCATCTTCCTTATCCTGAATTATCTGTCCAATGAGTTGGTAGGCCATTCGAACAGCATCATCAATGGTCAGTGGTTTCGATGATGTTACGTCCCCCCGGATATTCCTGGTCAACCCTTTCACATATTGCTCAATTCGGATCTCTTCGGGTTCAACCAATCGAGGACATAGCAAGGCCAACTCATGGAATCGGTTCGTGTAACTATCAATGTCCACACCTTTCATTCTCAGATGAATCAACTCTTGTTCTAACCTAATGATCACACTACGAGGACAAAACTCCAAAGTCATCCACTTCTTAATTTTAGCCCAAGGAGTAGCATTAGCAGCATCAAGACCCATGAAAGCAATTCTCCCGTTCCACCAAGTCAATGCACGACCTTTAAGAGTAGCCATAGCAAAAGTCACCTTATCTTCCTCCTTACACTTACTAATCTGAAACACCGATTCAATCTTCTCAATCCACTGGCTTAGTCCTACAGCACATTCAGTTCCATTAAAAGGTAGAGGTTCACACTTCATGAACGTCACATAAGTACAGCCACCAACTTCAGGTGCATTCGTTCCAAGTCCTCCTACATTTCCTCCAGCATTAGCATTCACATTATTAGCATTCACATTCACATTAGTACCGCCAATTCCACTACCGCCAGCTCCACTACCGCCAGCTCCACTACCGCCAGCTCCACTACCGCCAGCTCCACTACCGCCAGCTTCACTACCGCCAGCTCCACTACCGCCAGCTCCACTACCGCCAGCTCCATTTCTATCATTTGCCATAAATTCAGTCATAGATGCGGTAACTTGCTCCGTAATAATCCTACGTACATCATCCTCAGTCACAGCCTTCTTGGGCGGCATAGTTCTATAATTTCACAATTTCAAAGTATTAAGCATTCATCCAACAAAGGATTCATATAATATGGATTGAATTCATAATCAAGATACAAATAAGGCACAATATGGAATTCAAGACAAGATACATATTTCATTCGATTTGAAACAAAAGTATTGTCTTAGTACATCCCATATCAAAGTTCTAGCACTATATACACTCAAAATTCGTGCCAAGTCTATTACTAACAAGTCGGTTCAGTCAAAGCTGCAAAGGCACAAAAGATATAAAGGTCACTACTAAATACAGACTGGTCTACTGAGAACCGCTAGATGGTCCATCATCCATCGTCTCCTGGATCTTCGTCGGACGATCACTAGACACATCTTCAGCAGGGCGCTTACGGATTACTCCTCTTTCAACCATATCAGCATAAAATCTACTGTTCCATCCCACGGATATATTCAACTCCTTTTCAGCTTTCTCAAGCATCGCACGAGCCACACTCAACTGAATCTCCATAGCATTCACCTTTTTCTTCATAGCAGCATACTCACCACTTTCCAACACCAATAACCTCCTAAAAGCTTCATTCAAACCACGTTCTACATCACTCAAATCCAACTAAGCAATTCCCGCTCTTTCTCGCCAACCTTAGTCTTCGACTCCAAATAAGCAACCTGAGTCTGAACAACACCTAATCCGACCTCTGTCATACAACTCTTAACACGGGAAGCATCTAGATCACGTCTCAAGGCCCATGGTGCAAGACCATCAATATGAGTAGCCTCTCGAGTACTAGACGACTCTCCTATCTCACGTCTACGAGTAGCAATACCATCAGTACCGTCAGGTGCATCGTCATCCTCATCCTCCTCTGATTCAGAATCAGATTCAGATGATTCAGACATTTCATCCCTAGGTAACTCATCCTCCTCGTCATCAATATCATAATCTACTAAGTCTAAATAAGGATCATCTTCTATATTAGGTTCGGGAATAGCATGGTTTTCTACAGGAATATTAGGGTCAACCATGACAATCTGCATTTATATATATATCTCGTATTAGGATAACATACTAGTTAAACAATTACATAATGAAATCACGATATATACATATACATAAATTAAATTATATATATCAAAATATATATCTTCTCAATAGGGCTTGTTGGTAACGTCGGAGATCTCTGGCACCGTTATAGTCAAAAGATTTTTCAAATATTTTCTCAAATGTTCATCATCAAAAGATTTTGAAAAGTTTTGTTCAAAACCTTGGTTTTTAAAATCTTTTGTTCTCTACAACGAGAGCTCTGGTACCAAACTGTAACACTCTCATTTTTCGTATCGGTACAGCGGAAGGGTCTTTCAGAGTGTTACGGGATAGCACAATAACTCCAATCATAGACAACACATAAAAATGGTTGTACAAGGTTTAACAAACATTCATTCGATAAAAAGTTTTAAAAGCGTACAACAGGTCCCAAATTATACAGGTCATTAAGTTTACAAAACACAGATCGAATTAACATTTTTAATATTAAGTGTGGGCCATCAGAGTCGATCTCCATCCGGATTACCTTCAAGCACCTGAGATAAAAACATGCAAAAATCATATCAGCGAATGCCGAGTGAATTCATAGAGTTTAATGAAAACCGTTATATAAAACAATCATTTCAAATCAGAACACAAGCATAATATCGGAAGTAAGTCCTCATATTGCTAGTCAGGCAATATATAAATCAAGCGTACATCTTAAACCGTCCATGAGACCGTAGTCTCTATATTACCATGATAGGTAATATATTCATCGTTAATAGCGTCGTATCATATCGTTTATTATTTATGTTTTATAGCATAAGTTGTATAGGATTATTATTAGCCGCATGACATTGTTACCTTACTATGAAAACAGCGGGCCGCGAACCCGACAAACAATTTGCCCATCTAAGTTAGCGTGTCTTCACAAAAATCACGCTATGGAATCTTCTCATAAATAAATTCGCTTACCAATCAATGTGGTACGACGGGGATCAACCGTCAAGGCGCGAACTGGGGTGATCGTCCCCAAATAGTACTATCAAATGCATAAGCGTCTACCAAATCCCGGTAGTTCACAATTCACGCTAATGGGACTTTAAGTGACATAACCTAACTACTAATAATCCTTTTAGTCTCGTTTATAGGGTCATAGCATCATTCGGGTCCATATCATTAAGCATACAATCGGGACTACTTGTGTTCTATTTTTATAAAAATCTAGCATGTTATCTCCCTCGCGGGTTTACAAATCATTTTATAAAACATTTAAAAGAGTGCGAGGCTATGAACTCACGTTGTTAATGAAAGGCGGATTATCGGCTACGGGCGTGCTTCGGTCATGGAAACCTATATAAATAATAATCGATCTTAGACTCGGTCCAATGACTTTTATCAAAATAACAATATACATATGATGATTTTGTACATATGATGATGATCAAGTGGGTTTATACATCCTTGTTTACTCAATTTAGTGTTTACGTTTTGGTTACGTCTTACTAGTTTACTAGTTTTAACCTATTTATTTTTAGTCCATTAAGCATTTATAAGTTCTTTAACTTGTTTTTATCTTTTTTATACCTATATGATCAGTATATATACTTTCCATGTTGGGCCCAAATGGGTTAAGCCCAATAAGCTCTTTTTATAAGTTTTTATATTATTAAGTCCAATTATTAGTCCAATATGTTTAGTTAGCTCGTAAATGTCCGTAATTCTTATAGTTCGGGTTTTATCGGTTTTTACTTGTCTTAGTTACCTATACATCAGTATATGACTTTTATAAACTTTACATTAGACGGGTTTGGTCGTCTAAGTTTTATTTGGTGAAAAACGTTAATTTTACGGCGATAGCCGAAAAAGTCGTAAAAATCAAGTTTATAGTTTTTATAACTTATAAATATTATTTTACCACCATTTATATAATTTACCCATTTAATTAACCTTTTATACATTTATATAAATAAGTTTTATAAGTTAGTGGGTTTATATTTTTACATTTTATACATTATAATGTGAGTGCTTATATAATAATAATAAACATTATTTCCAAAAATCTGATTTTTAACTTCATGTTCACCATTTTTGCCATATCTAGAGTTCTATAATGAATTAGAAGCTCATATTTGGGTGACATGTTCTTCATATTATGTGCTACATTTAACTTAGTTATAGCTACTGCCCATTTTGAGTATAACTTGCCTTAACAGTCCCGAAAAAACTGCTTATTCAGATTATACCACCTAACTTGTTTTGATCATATCTCACTCATTATTTTGATTCCCTTACATGGACAACTCTCACATGTGTATAACATCATCTACTTACTGTAAATGGATCAAACCATGCAATTTTATCAGTTCATATTTTAGTTTTCTACTGTTTTTATACAGCCAACTAAATAATCAAGATTTTAGCTTTATTTCTTATGGTTATCATCATTTTTAAGCATATTTATCAACACTTGATCCCCACACAACATTTTTATCATCATATATACATCATATACATATAAAAAATGAAAGCAAATACATTTGTTCTTTACAAAATAACAAGAGAAAAATGGAGAGGATGATCTTCTTTAACAACCAAGTGGATTTCTTGTTTTAGGAAGACAAGAACTTGATGAACACAACAAGTATCTCCAAGACCATCAAATATCAAGAACATAGGTTGGAAAATCAGCCCTAGGACATAAGCAAATCACCTCCAAAGATGTTAATATGGCCACCAAATGAGCAAGGCTTCAAGAATACTCCTTAATAGAGCTAGTAAACATGTGGTTTATGGCTAGAAGAGATGAAATGGGGTGTTTGTTGGCTTATTTGGGACGGCAAAGGGAGGAGAGTTGAGACAATTTTGAGAGAAATTTGCATGTAAGTAAATGGTATAATGAAGCAAGTAGCTAGTTTTTGTGTTAAGTGGGAAAAGTTAGCTTAACATGTAAGCATGGCTTACACATGTAATGTGTAAGCTAAACTTGATGCCACCTTGATGTTGTGGTGTCAAGTTAGCCGTCCCATATAGCTAGTGGGGTGGGACAATGTGTTTTGTCCCATCTCACTAGTTTACGGGTATTTCTCGATTCTAGTTTTCTCGATTTGCGTGCCCTCGGGTCATTTTACGAAAAACGTTTTTATAAATTATGAATCACCGTCACAAAACGAATCCAATAAAAATTGTCTCATCAAAAACGGAGTTCAAAACGTAAATTCGTAATCCTAAGGTTTCCGGTTTAGTCGTAAAATACGCCAAATTATGCACGTAAGCCCAAATTTAAATCCGTAAATTGTGAGTTCGTCAACCAACACAAAAATAAGTTTCAAAATATTATACGAAAAATATTTCACTACCTGAAAATGTTAGATTGTCACATATGTTGTCACTTTTTGAAAACCAGAAACTGTTACGTGTTCATCGTTTGATATCTTAATCGCCTTCTTGGATTTCTAAAAATTATTATTAATTTTTAAGAACGTTTTATACATTTTACCAAATGTTTAAATTACCAAAATAACTGTTTCAAGTTAAGTACCGGATCTATACATCCTCTTTGGTAAATTTATAACTAGTATTTAAAAAGGATATCAAGCTGTATCTTTTAAAGTATTTGATTATATCGTACTTTACTTTCAACCTAATAAAATTATTAAATTAAATTATAATTTCTAAACAAGGATTCTAAATAACTTGGAAAATCTGATTTTCCTAATGGTAACGTTAAACTAGTTTTCTAACAATAATTTCATACAGTCACCCAAAAGTTCTTAAGCCGATCAGGATAACTATTTTGAACTGTTCTACTTTTGCTTCGAAAATCCTGATCAAGAAAAAGATTGAAAACTGTTTACCCACTCATTTTATACAGAGTTTGATTTTTAATCACTGCACCTGGAAAAATTTTCTTTTAATAAAGAAAATATTTAAAACTAACTTTTAAAGTAATACCAAAATACTAGACAACTGATTTTGACAGCCTATATTTTGAATGATCATATGTAATTCCTTTTTTTCCATTCTAGTTCTTTTGTAACTGGATTATTACGTTTTAAGATTGTCACGTTTTACAGTTGCACGACTTGTGACCCCTTGTTAATTTACAATCTTGGTTCATTTTATCGCACTTTGCTTGTTTAACCGATTCTTGTATTCATTCTTGTTAGTTTATCGCACGTATTTCCAACAACTCTATCTATTGAATATTTCTCCGTACTGAAAAGTTATACGAAAAGGAGTTAAGTAACTGAAGCATAGCGAATTCTAACCGTTAAGATTCGTCGTGGTACGGAAATTACCTGGGAAGCAATGAATTTTGTTCTACACTTTGTACCTCCTATTGTTTGCATCTTCTACTGTTTTTAGGAGAACTCTGGGGACCAGAGTTCCTTTAGGGGGGAAAATTGTGAGAACCCGTACTTACCCAGCATTATTCTATTCTTTTTATTCGTGCTTCTTGAATTTTCCAACGTATTACGTTTTCTTGTATTGCTATATGTAAATCCTGAGATTTTTAAATTATACTTTTTAAATATTTTTCTGATCATCGATAAATACTTTGTATGGAATTATAAAATTTTTATTTTATTTTTCCATATTTAATTTAAATCAAAGTTTTTGATTTAAAATCACCCGCGTGCGTATTACAACGAGTTTATTCAAATCAATATACAACGAGAATTTCTAGTGATCGCGATACCGACGGATGCCCAAAATATTCCCTTTATTTATAGATTGTTTCGATAGTTAATATTTTCTACGATTTCATTTTAATCACGTATTAAGTCGTGTCGGGAAATCGAATAATCATTTTTATGATGCATTGTAACTTTTGAAAAGTATTTTTACGGAACCCGAGCACCGTAAATATTTTCAATATTTACCAATAACCATTTTCTACCCTTTAAACCTATTAATTGTTTTTAAATCCACAAGTTCCAAACTTGTCAACATTGGTCCCTCCACTACCACCATATAAAAACCAATTTTCTTCCACTAAAAACACACATACACTTCATAAAAAAAATCCCCACAACCTCTCCCTCCCCTCTTTCTTTACCGCCACCCATCACCACCACAAACATCTTCAAATCTTGATTTCTACTATGAATCAATCAAACCAAGTTAAAGTCCCATCTCTAATATTTTCTTGTGATTCTAATGATATCAAATTCAAGAACATGCATCAAAATTTGAAGACTTTATAATTTCATGGTCGTATGATGTTTAATCATCATAGATGTGTTGTTTTTGGTAATATTATCTTGTTTTGATCAGAAAAAGTCTTGTTCTTAATCTTTGATTTTTGTTAGATTTTACATGCAAGTGTTTTTAGGAGTGTTTGGTTGATGGGTATGATAGTATGATGATTCTATTGGTATAGGAATGAGTGGTGTTGCTTGGAAAATTGGTTTGACTTGTTTTCTAAAAAGGTATTTTGGGACAGCAGCTTTAAACAGATGTTTTCGTGGGTTTAAGGTCTGTGAAAGACTGATATTATTTTATATTGTTGTATAATTTTCCGAGACGGTCGTTTTGGTATAAGATAGAGCTTCTAAGTCATTACGAGTCAAAAGTTATGCTAGTTTTAGTTTTCGTGTACCGGGAGACGCAAGTCGGCACAATCCGAAATTGTGACTGATTTTGGTTCGACTCTCGGGGACTCTAGGCTTGGTTAGATAGTTGATACTACTTATTTTCAAAGTATACAAACTGATTTTGATGAGTCTAGTAGTGATTTCAAAAGACGGATGGTCGAGTTAGTACTTTTAAAGTGGTCCAAACGGTTTTACAAAACAAGTGTACAAATCTGTCCCAAATTTGGAGTCGAGTAAAGTGTCGAGCTGATGGATTTTAAAGTGTGAACTTTGGCTCAAATTTTGGTGAGGTCTTATACAGGTTATAAGTGACCTTGACACCAATTTTCATCTAAAACGGACAAGTCTAGATAGGTTAGATCGGTGTGTACATTCGGGGTGTACTTGCTGATTTTATTTTAGACACTTAGTTCAATGTTTGTGTTGCGTGAGTTTGAGTATTCACCATCGGACATGGTGACTTATTCAAGTGCTTAGTCATTATATAAATGAATTATCTACTGGTCCGAATAAGGTTAAAGAATAGTTTAACTTGCGTTGACTTGGCGTCGTATAACTGGTCATTTTCAAGTGTTCAAGTCTTTTAACGAGTAACGTTGGATAAAAGGATTCATTTGGTTCGTGTCAATGGTTTTGAAACATGAATACTTTGAAAACAGTTGAGACATATTATATTTGGTACATATCGATATTCGAGTTCGAGTCTTAACGCGCGTCTTATTTTGATAGGTTGCTATTTTCGTGTTCCCCGAGCATCCATATCGTCGGTGATCGTCTACCACTACCATTTCTACTCAGTTGCTGAGTACCGTGATTGACTTACCTCGTGGCTAAGGTGAGTTCATAGCCTCTTTTTACTTGTACATGGTTTCTAAACACGGGATGAGATTTTACATGGTGGAACACAACCAAATAAAAAAAAATTGTATTGCTATCCAGAACTCATATGTTATTCTGAACGTGTATGCTTTACAGATGATTTCAATGGTATTATTGCATTTAGACGTTAGCCTTGAGTTTCCTCTCCTATCATGAACCGTTAATTATCCAGTGTGCATTGCGTGAAGCGCGAATGTTGTGGGTGGATCCATCGGGATTGACTATCCCCGTCCCGATTACTTTGACACACTAATATTCGTTTATTCTTGAGTATTTAGGCTGAATACTCCCTAGAGGAACTTACACTGAGTTAAGCTTCTGTTCATGAATTAAACAGCAATTATAATGATTTCGGACTATGGTTGACGTATATAACCATACTCCATACTACTTGTTTTATAAATGAATGCTTGTGTTCCACATTCTTATTGATAAACCTATGAATATCACTCAAATTTGTGTTGACGATTTTACATGTTTAATCTCAGGTATTATTACTTAGCTTTGCTTGGATGGGAGCCCGCAGGATATTATCGCAGCTTGGAGATTTCTGTGATGCTTTTGAAAGATTGGTTTTATATAAACTATCAGAAGTTTATTCAATCTTTTGGGCAACTTATTGTTATAAATCGAGACGAAATAATATAATTTTCCGCTTTTAAAACTCTGGGACCTATGTTTAAAAACTCTGACTTTTTTGATGTAATGTACATGTTTTTATTTCGTCGGCTTTGTATGAACTGTAATTCATTGGTTCTTGTACTATGACGTGTTACCCCCTCGTTGCCTAGTTGTTCCATGTTAGATTTTGGGGTCTCACACTAATAATGTTTTTAGGCATCACTTGCATTAACAATCTCCCCCTTTTTGATTACGACAAACTATAAACTCATTTACGTAGAACACAAAATATCGAATTATTAACGATTTTATCACTATCATTTCTCCCCCTTTGTCGTAGCAAAAAGGTAAGAACAAGTCTTTGAAGAGAACCGGACTTTGCTAGTAGCTCCCCCTTGGTGGTTGCTCCCCCTTGCTTGGGGCACCAAGTGTATGAGCTAACGTGACATACTACACAAAGGTTAGTAGAAAGGAAAGAAACACCAATGTATATATGATCACTACCTACTAAGTAACTTGAGAGGGAGAAAGAGAAGAAATCTCAAATTAGAAGCAAGTATTTGCTAAGTATGTCCAAAGAGGTAAATGACAAAATCAAGGTTCAATTGGTGGAATGGAGGTAGAAAAGAAACATCCAACCAATGAAGATGATAAATTTGTCAAGGGGTTAAAATTTAGGAGTGATGGAATCACCCATAAACAATTGTAAAGATTAACCACGATCAACTCAAAAGCAAGAGAGAATCATCAAATAAAGAAAACAAACACAACACAAAGATTTCATATTACATAAATATGAAAAAGACAAACCAAGTAGATAGTCATACACATAATATGAGTATCTAAAGCAAAAGATATGGAAAATAAACCACAAAGCATAAGCTAGTCTAATAGTGATAATTTTCCAAGATTGCTTAAAAACACTAATGACTCTAAGACAACTAAAGTTTTATTGATTCCAAGGGAGTGTAGCCGTTTAGTTGGAAAAATAAGACGACGATGCATCATTCGAAGTTTTGTCCATGGGAACGAAAACTTTGAGAGGAGGTCGAGTGAAGGGGAATTCAATAAAATTTAACTTCTCGTACACATGAGCAAGTTCAATTTGTTGAAATCGACAACAAGCACATGAGGATCCATGATGCAACATAAATTCGGTTGATGGGGGAAGGCCATCACACCTAGGGTTTGGTGGTGGTGAGGAAAGTGGGTAGGAAATGTTTTCACAATGCCTTGTGAGGATTGGGAAGGTTGAAAGGTCATTGAGTTGAGGGGTGTCAAAAGGTTTTGCTGGTGGGGGAGATTTTCCTTTTCTCCGGTGATGGGGTTAATGGAATAGGTCTCATTCCAATACTTGATTGGAGAGAAGGTGGGGTTCTTGGGTGGTTTGGATGAAGAGGGTTCATTTTTCTTGATCCAAATAGGTCTAACTGAGATTTTTGGTTTCTTGGAAAGCTTGGATGAGGAAGCTTTGGGTGAGGAGGTTTGTGACAATGAAATGTCAAGGTTTGGAAGAGTTAGGCATTGTTGAGGTGTGAGAATGAAATCTCAAGGTGGGGGTACAAGAAGAAAGTATACAAGGCAAATGTTTGAAAATCAAATGTAAAGTGTCAAGGAATGTCTAGCCAAATTGAGTAAACATGGAATCTTGACTGGGAATAGGGTGATGAAGAAAGACCAAAAACGAGCCATAAAATGACTTTCTGTCTGCGGTACCTTATAGGGACCGGCGGTTTCTTATCACTTAAGGAACCGCGTGACTTTATAGAGCCGCCTGCAGTGGACTTGAAACCTTGATTTTCCAGGGTTTTGAGAAAAACTAAGACTTTTTCAAAAAATTGTAAATCTTGGAATTTTACCTCTATTAGCACCAAATTATGCTAGGGTTTCATAAAAGCAACACATTCACCAAGAATGTCTTGACAAAGGGTGACAAAATTTTTGATAACATTTTGAACCAATTTTAGTCAAGTTTTAGAGGTTGTGATAGATTTAGGTTCAATTTTAATTTATAATTAAAGTTGATTATTGTGCACATAAAGATCGAAACATATAAGGCTAAGTCCATAATTCATTTTCATAAAACACTCATGAAAAAGATACATAAAGGAAATAAAGAAGAACAATAACTATCTAAAAACAAAAATAGATTAAAAACTAGGTCTTGATTAGGAGTCTTCCTTGGCTTGGTTTAAAGAAAAACTTATTAGGGAAAATCATCATTTATCTCCTAGGAGGATGATTGTCAAAGATACTCAACAAAAAGCTTTGCAACTCAATGTGAGCCCCAATCATCTCTATTCAAAGGATATCAAGGAGATAGAAGTTGTTGAGGCAACAAGGGCAATTAGTGACATTGTGCATGAAATAGCCATAAAAGCTAGGATAACCCAAGTTTGGAGTGTTTGAGGGAGGTGGAGATGGAGGAGGTATGTACTCCAAAGGTGATGAGGGTGAGTATGGAGGTATGCTCTCCAAGGGTGAAAAGGGTGAGTTTGGAGGGGTAAATGGCGAAGTCACAATGGTATCAACAAAGTCATTCACAATTGGAATGCTTTGGATGGGTTGTGGTTGGGTAGTCACATCCAAGAGATTACTTGGAGTGAAGGGTGAGGAAAGCTCATTCATCCTAGATTGGAATGAAGAGGAGGTAGAACCATGAGAATGGTTGGTTCCATAGGCAGAGGTAGTCTTGCATGGAGCAAGAGGTGGTGAGGTTGATGAACAAATGATAATGGGTACAATCTCATTCTTGGGTGTGTGAAAGGGAGAAGAGTTAGGTTTAGGAATTTTAATCTTAATCTTAAGATTTTTCCTTGAGGTGGAGGTTTTGGATGAGTTTGAGCTTCTTATAGAAACCATGGTTGAAATGAGAGGTTTAAGGTTTAAGGAAGAATGGTTTGATGTGTGAAGAACATGGCTAACAAGGTGGGTTTAAAAGGGTGAGGGGATGATCCAAACTAGTAATGGGTTAAAAACATTTTATGTGAACAATGAATTTAGCTAACCTAGTTTAGGAAATGTGTAGGTTTTTGCAAAGAATCAAGCAAGGTTTACACAGATTAAGGAAAATAGTGTAAAGCAATGATTCTGTCGGACACAGTAGCCGGCGGTTCCTTATCTAGGGGCGGCGGTTCCTTATCAATAAGGTACCGCGGGTCGATATGGAACCGCGACTAGTGGTGTTCAAAAATGGTACTTCCTCAAACTTTGGTTAGCCCAGATTTTTACCAAAGGATTTTCAAGCCAAAGTTAACTACTGACCAAAATCTAGGAAGCTAACTAACATATAGGATGCACAAAGCTATGCAAATCCTAAACATAATGGCATAGATAGTCATTAGGATAATAATAAATAATCCAAACAAGTAGTATTATTTAGTACACAACCAAAATAAGGTAAAAAGAAGCAAATGGTCAACATCACATTACATGTTTACCAACATGTATACTTTGAAACAATTCAAAGTCTTCATCTTCTCTTCTTGCCCAATCCCTTGATCATGTTTCCCAAGTACTTGATTCCCTTTCTTGACTCAACCCGGTGTTCATGTAAATCACCTTGGGTTCGAAGATTTTGACGGTATAGTTCCTCCAAATTAAGATTATTAGGAACTTCACTAGTGGAATGATGAGGACAAGAAACAATGTCATCTAAACCGTCCATGAATGAGTTTGTGGAGTGGTGAGAAGTACTCGAAGAATCAATGGGTGAACTTGTGCCAATGCCATCACCATCACTTGTTGGCATGTCCATGTCCTCATCATTGGATTCTTGTTGGTATGATTTACGATCACATCTTGTCTTTCTCTTATATACCTCTTGAATAGGTAGCATGACCCGTTTGACCGGTTGAAACTGAGAAAGATCAAGATTTGGAAAATCACGGCCAACCCTTTTAAAAAGGCGAGTGAGAAGCATTACGTAAGGGAGGTTTGTTTTAGGTTTGTGAATAGCATAATTGATCCGTTGAGGGATAAAATATGCCAAATTGTAATTGGTGTTGGTAAAGATGCAATATAACATATGCACTAAACAAGCCGGAACATGATCCCGGTTTCCACCCAGACAAAACACATTTTCCCTAAGGATATTGGTCCATTGGACCATATTATCATTAAGGTCGCTTAAGAGAACCTCATGACGTTTCACCGAACGTACCTTAGTATGAAGGCTTCTCTTAACGGGTCGATTACGCTTTTTGGAGACAATGTCAACAATGAAGTCAAGATCAATTTCCTCATGATCATTTGGAGGACAATTGTTGGATTCAAGGAGAGCATTAAGCTTCCATTTATCCGTGAAGCGACAAGTGCCTACAAATGGGACATCAAGAATTTGACCGAATACTTCGAGAGTGTATTGAATGAGTTGACCTTTCAAGATGAACCTAACAAATATTCCATCATTGTTTTCAATGACGGAGTATGTGCTAAAGAACTACAATAGGAATCGAGGATAGATGTCTTCCTTAATGTTCAACAAACAATCAAATCCAATGTTTTCAAACATAGACTTGATGTAGACATAATCTTTAGTATCCTTTTGGAAAACTCTACCCTCATGAAAACAACGGGATTGAAGGGGGAATAGGTATGGGCGAGGTGAGTTGAGTGACAAAAGTCAGAAAGTTTAAGCATATACTGTTTGGTGAGTTGAGCCTTTTTGTATTGTGAAGGGATGATTAGTACCTAAATAAAAACACAAGAAAATATTTTTCCAATCACTAATATTAAAAATAAAATCAAAAATCAAAATATTAGAATGTGTTATATCAATTTATTGATAAACAAAGGATTGAATCCATATCATTCTCATGTTCACAATGTATCTATTCCATCATTAACCAAGAACATATGAACTATGTTGGATCAACAATGTACTAGAACATTGGTTTTTCAAAACAAGGTTTTTAGGTAAGCATTAACAATGCAACTATCTATTTGTTCATGGGTTCATCTCAATTCCATCTTTTAAACAAGATCATTTAGCCAAAATTCGGATTTGTTCTACAAGTGGGTTTTAGTGAAATCTTAATGAATATGAACATAAGGAATCATAGTAAAATAACCATGTCAACCCATATTCCTATTAAGGTTGTAATTCAATTTCAATTTTAAAAATCCCCAATTATGAAAGGATGAACCCTAGAACAAAATAGATTAAATTGAAAGAAAGTACTAACAATTAATTGATGTTTGATGAAGGATGAGTGAAACCCACAACTTGGAATCAATTAATTTGAGTGATTGAAGGTTTTTGAAGCTTCAACAATGGTGGAAAAAGTGGAATCCCTCGGCTGTGTGTTTTTGGGAGAGAGAGGATTTAGTTTGAAAAAGGTTATTTTAATAAAACTGGCGCTCTGACAAACTTTACTGCCCGCGGTACCTTATCGATAAGGAACCGCAGGTTTGAGCCGCCAGAGATAAAGAACCGCATGCAGAGGCTGGTTTTTATCAATGAAATACGCCAAAATTTTGAAAACCAAGTTTTCTAAAAGACTTAAAAATAAATCTTAAACCTTTTAAAATATCATTGGATCATCATAACACTAAGAAAAATGCCTTAATGAAGGATTACGAGTTGAATCTTGTTAGAAATACGTTTTAACGTATATTAGAAGTATCGGTCACCCCACAATATTATTAATGTTGTATTAGCTCGTAGTTAATGTGTGCTTATTAAGTTAAGTAAGAAACCGACCCATGGGCTTGTCATGGGTCGGCCCAAGCCCAATAGTGGCTTGGATATAAATACCCCTTTCCACCATGGAAATGGGTTGGTGGTTGATTATTCCATTTTATCATTTAATGAAAAACACATAGTTCTCTCTCACTTTCTCTCACTAGTTTCTCTCTCTAGAAATCTTCAACCCACTTTATTGATTCTTTAGATTATCAATATTCTACATTTGGTATCAGAGCCATGGGGTGATTTAAGGTAAGGATTAGTGTTGTTTTTTAGTTCTTAAGGGTATTAGTGATCTTTTTAGAAAAATCAACCTTGAATCTTGTAATTTTTGGTGTTTTTGTTGAAGGGATTAGTAGATAAGTGTTGGGCTTAGCTTATTTTGGTAGAAATCACAAAACTTTTTGTGGTTTTTGATCAAAAATCGGGTTTAAAATCGTTCGAAGGTTGGTTTATTTGGTCTTGAAGTGTTTTTTCCAGGTTTATTCCGAACAGCCAAATATTCCGAACAACCAATCATTCAGAATAGCCAAATATTCAGAATAGCCAAACATTCCGAATAGATCCAAACATTCCGAATAGATCCAAACATTCCGAATAGACCCAAACATTCCGAATAGATCCAAACATTCCGAATAGATCCAAACATTTCGAATAGACCCAAACATTCCGAATAGACCCAAACATTCCGAATAGGATACATTCCGAATAGGAAATCATTCCGAATAGGATATCATTCCGGATAGGAAATTTTCCGAATAGGATAGGATATTTCGGATAGGATATATTCCAGGTAGGATATTCCTGATAGGAGATTCCGAATAGGAGATTCCGAATAGGGGATTATTTCGAATAGGGGATTATTCCGAATAGGGGATTATTCCGAATAGGGGATTATTCCGAATAGGGGATTATTCCGCATAAGGGATTATTTCGAATAGGGTTATTCCGGATCAGGGGTATTTTACGAGTTCTTCGACGATTTTTAAGTGGATTTAATCTTGACGAGTTTTAGTGGATTTAATCTTGGCTTTTTACACACTCTTTACTTCAACAACACAACACAATTCATAACCTTACTTCACTGCTCGATCAACCGATAATATTTGTTTCTTTAAAGTGATCAAAATGAATCCGAATTCATTAATGCCTCAAATGACATCACTTACGGATATTTCCGTCATTACGGGAACGGATAATCGCCCTCCAATGCTCATTAAAGAAGTTTTTGAAGCATGGCAAGGCTGTATGATGTCATACATTAAGGGAAAACCGACATATGGGAGGCTTATGGTCAAGTCAATTCTAAATGGTCCACTTGATTATGGTACCATTGTGGTTAACAATGTGACTCGACCACGGGAGTTTGAAGAACTTACACCAGCCCAACAACTTGTTGCCGATGCAGACGAAAAGGCTCTTCAAACCATTCTCCAAGCTCTTCCACATGACATCTATCGAATGGTAAGTCAATATATGGTTGCAAAGGATTTATGGGAACGTCTGAAAGTGTTGCTACAAGGTACGTCTCTTACCAAACAGGAAAGGGAATGTCAGTTATATGATCTGTTTGATAGATTCACGTACAGCCCAGGGGAAACGTTTCACGACTACTACTTCAGATTCACTACTCTCATGAATGATCTGAATGTATACAATCTCGTGATTGCTCCATTCCAGGTTAACACCAAGTTTTTGAATACTTTACCTCAAGCTGAATGGGGTGAGTATATTACCGATGTTAAGTTAACCAGGGATTTGCATAAGTGCAATTTGGATCAACTCTATGCTTTTCTTCAGCAGCATGAGAAACATGTGATCATGCACCGTTCGCCTCGAGGTATGTACCCTGATTCTTTAGCTTTGATGGCGAATCAACCAAGCTTGTCATACAACAACACTCCTTATATCATGGGACACCAAGCCTATCATCCATCACCGTACATGACTCCAAGCTTCCCCCAATATTCGATTCTATCGCAACCACCCACCTCACATCAGCAACAATATCGGTTTAATGCACCTTCATCTCAGAGAGAACCATAAGCATCAAAATATGCTTCACAACCTCACCTATATTCACCAGCAAGCATTGCACCTTATGCTCAGTCTTCATATTCTTCTTATCAAGAGAATGCAGCATATCCATCAAGCTAATCTGACCACATGAGTATTCCTTCTAGTGCTTATGCAGCTCAACAAGACCAAGCACTGTATTGTGATAATGATGAAGTCCCCATTCCTGAATTCAAACAAGGAACTGACCTAGTTGAAGTGTTAGCCACTATGTCTGCTTATCTCACAAAGACAATAAGCAAACGAGGATTTAGAGGACCAGCTCCTACTAACAATCAGCTGAGGAATTCATCCAATTCTCGCCAACAAGCTACTATTGAGAATGGCAGAGTAATGGTTCAACCTATTCAACCCTATCAGGGGAGACCTACTACATCAACCACCAATGCACGCACGGTCAATCCTGCTCCAATGGTCAACACTCCTCCACGGGCTAATTCCACAGGCAAGTTGAGAATGATTACATGCTACAACTGTAAGGAAGAAGGTCACATGTCCAGGGATTGCAAAAAACCCAAGAGGAGAAGGGATGGTCAATGGTTTGCAGAGAAGATTTATCTGGTGAACGCTCAGGCACAAGGAAGGGAACTTGATGAAGAGGAGCTTGCATTTCTTGCAGATCCAGGGATTGCTGAACAAGACGTTGTCACTACACAGAATTAAGCATACCAAGTAGATGATCTTGATGCTTACGATTCAGACTGTGATGATCTTCAATCTGCACAGGCAGCTCTTATGGCAACTATCTCTAGCTTAGGGCCAGAAAAAATATCTGAGGTACTTACTAATACCACTGATAATACCACTGCTACTAGTATTCAACCACATCAAGTTGGGCAAGAGGGTGCTGATCCGAATGAGTCTTCGGTGGTGAGTCTTTCAAATGAGGAGACAATCACTGATAGTAATATCAATGTGAGTCCCCAGACTTTGAGTGAATCACAACCGGGAGCCATTTCGCATACGCATATTCCTGCTCAACAAGATTTGGTCATGGTTCCTGCTACATTACTTAGCCAAATGAATACTGCACTCTTAGAAACCCTAGCTAAGAATAAGAATTTGTCTGCTGAACTTGCTTTGTGCAACGAAAAGGTTCAAACTTTGGAATTAGTTCCTTCGTCAACTGTTTTAACAAATACCGAATATGATCATTTTCGAAACAAACAAATGAGTCATTTGCAAGAAATGAAACCTTAAGAGCAGATCTTTCTAACGAACTTAAAGAAAAAGAGTTAGTGGTCACTAATTTTCACAAACTTCAAACGGATTTTGAGTTACTCGAGTCTAAAAAGAATGAAATGGAAATTAATGCGGCTAATAAGATTAGAAGTTTAGATTATTTGCTTTTAAGACAATACGCTGCCTCTCAACTAGTGCACTTATTTGATGCTTCGTTTAGAGAATTTAACTTATCACGTCAAAAAGGCCTTCCCCTTAACCCACGGTATGCAAAACAAGCTTTTATCCATAGTACAAGACTTTATAATGCAACCTAATTAGGATTGGTCTTAGACCCGATTGTTATTTTCGATGATCGCACAAATAAGGATCTAGTTGATGAGAATCGGTCATACAACTTTGCAAAATATCCCGAGTGTGATTATTTTAAAATGAATCAGGAGCTTGCAAAAACGGATTTTAGAATTCGCTTCCATATGGATAAAGATCTCATCACAGCACCAACCTACATGTTAAATGAAGAAAACCCTAGTACACTTCCTACACTTGTCAAAATGGAAGGACCTAAGGAATTTCCAAAGGATCTTCCACCTGTTAGCACTGTATGGTTAAACTTGCAAGAGATTAATCAATACTTTGCTAGTTTTGACAAGGTCATTTTGGAATGTACGACTTCTAATGGCCTAAACGCCGGAGAATGGGCTTTCGAACACATGAACGAGGTGTTTAAGAATGAGATCAATCCGTTTGTCGAAAGACTAAAAGGAAGTTTTGCATCTCTTAAGGAAAATCTTGAGTTTGAAATTGCAGAAGTTCAAAAAGTGTTTTATGAAATGGACACCGCTTACGAACTACAATTAATTGAAAAGGAAAAGATTTTATCCGAATATGACCGATTCTTGTCCCAAGTAATTTCGTGTTATGTGCTTACTACTGTGAATGTTAATTATTCGAATGAGCTTACATCCGCTATGATTAAATGTGATGCTGTGAATATATGTGATGATGTGTGTGATCTCTCTGTAAATGTTGCTGATACTGTAAATGAGGTAGATAATCATTCTTGTCACGAATCTAACGCTGAATTTTTAAAGCTTCAAGATTCTTACAATTTACTTTAAAAACGCTTTAATCAACTTGAACAACATTGTATATCTTTAGAATTAAAACAACAAAATCAAAATGAGGATCTTTTGATAACAAATTGTTGTGAAAACAGTGTTGAGACGAGTGACAAGATGATTGCAATAGTTAAGGCATTAGAGGAAGAGATTATGAGATTAAAGAGAGATGTGTCATCAAATGAAACACTAAAATTGGAACTAGAGGCTGCAGAGTCTAAAAACCAGGACTTAGAAATTAGACTTTCGTCTATTCTAGGGGAGATGGATCGGGCAAGACAGGGACTATCCGCTCTTTATGGTTCAATAGAAGAACGCTTAGCTTTTAATGCAGCACAGCAACAATCTTATGTTGAACAACTGAACCAAAAGTGTGAGGAAATCTCTGACTCAAACATCCAGCTCATTGACAAAAACATGGTTTTGGCCGAGTTAAAGGAGACACTTCTTCTCACCCGACAAGAAGTTGTTAATAACTTAGCTACCGACTCTGCACCGTCCTCTAGTGCTCCAACAACCAAGTCAGTAGTGCTTTATAAGAACCCGCTCCATAAGAAAAACCCGGTTACCTACGATGATTATATGAGGAATGCAATTAAGCATGTAGATCTTGTTAGGGATATTTTAGATGATTTGTATGCGTTAGATCCCTCAAGCAGTTACTATTATTCAGCTCATGAATATATTAAGCGCGTTCAATATTTCTTAGCCTACTTGCAATACATAGGAAAACCGGGTTCTGCACTACTCACTAATCGACCCATTGATGTAACTCCATTCAATAACACCCCAGGAGCAAAACCGTCATTGGCACCATCAAGTAAGGCACCTTTAAAATTTGTTGCTAATGTTCCCACTTTGCCTTCTACAGGATTAAAAGAGTCTACTAAGGCTAAAGGATCGCCACTCAAGAAAGATAAGATCAAGCCCTCCACTAGTAGTACCAACAAGAAGAAAGTAGAAGCTCACCATAGGAATGTTATGTCAGATTTAAATAAAAAGAATCATGTTGCTAAGAATAAAAGCTCTGCGCCTGTGCAGAAGCCTAAACCATTTGTGAATTCTAATTTGAATTGTTGGAATTGTAATGAGTGCATGTTTTCCCAACGTCATGATTTGTGTCTTATTGATCATGTGAATGAAATGAATGCCATTAGGAATAATCTTGAATGGAAGCCCACTGGGAGAACTCGTACCCAAATTGGATGGAAATGGCGTCTCACTGGTAGGACCTTTACATTAGATGGAAAAATGTGCCCTTTAACTAGGAATTCATCCATTGAGGTTAGGTCTGAGCGTCCTTTAGTTAGGCACACTAGCACTAAAGTATGGAAACAGCGCCCTTTAATTAGGTCAGCCCCCACTATAGTGCCTATCAGTGATGAAATACCTCAGGATTTATGCCAACTAGAATCTACACCACCAACTAGGAAGAAGGCTAGGAAATCTAAGAAACCTAAAGTTAGCAAATCTAAGATTATTAAATTTGTACCTGCTAATAACAAGGAACATTCAGATTCCGATACCTCTACATTGTCCTTGTCTGGTGATATTTTCAGGTGGTCCAAATCATCCTTTGGTATTTGGACTCCGGTTGTTCAAAGCATATGACCGGAGATCGCTCGATGCTCCGAAATTTCGTCAGCAAGTTTCTTGGAACGGTTAAATTCGGTAATGATCATATTGCAAAGATAATGGGGTATGGTGAATATCAGATTGGAAACGTTACGATTTCAAGGGTATACTATGTAGAAGGTCTTGGTCATAATTTATTTTCAGTAGGACAATTTTGTGATTCCAACCTAGAGGTTGCTTTTCGACAACACACTTGTTTCATCCGCAACTTGGAAGGAAAAGACTTGTTGAAGGGATCTCGTGGTGAAAATCTTTATACGTTGTCCTTACAAGACATGATGGCCGCCTCTCCAGTATGTCTTCTCTCTAAAGCATCTAAGACCAAGTCATGGTTATGGCATCGCAGATTATCTCATCTCAACTTTGATGCTATTAATCATCTGGCTAAAAACGAATTAGTTCGTGGTCTTCCAAAGCTCAAATTTCATAAGGACCATTTATGTTCCGCGTGTTCAAGGGGGAAAAGTACCAAGAATTCATACAAGCCCAAAGCTGAAGACACCAATCAAGAAAAACTTCATCTTTTGCATATGGATCTTTGTGGGCCAATGCGAACCGAAAGTATGAGGGGTAAGAAATTCATCCTTGTTATTGTGGATAATTTCTCCAGGTTTACATGGGTTAGATTTCTACGTACAAAGGATGAAGCACCGAAGGCTATCATCACTTTTCTGAAATTCATTCAGGTACGTTTAAATACTACTGTCCGCCGTATTCGTACAGATAATGGAACAGAGTTCGTCAAGCAGACTCTTCGTGATTACTATGAAGAAGTTGGTATCTCACATGAAACATCCGCTGCACGTACTCCACAACAAAACGGTGTCGTTGAAAGACGGAATCGTACGCTTATGGAAGCTGCTAGGACTATGCTGATTTATGCGAACGCTCCATTGTTCTTGTGGGCAGAAGCTGTATCTACTGCATGTTTCACCCAAAACCGCTCTATCATTCAGAAACGCCATGGAAAAACACCTTACGAGCTTCTACATGATCGTAAACACGATGTTTCATTTTTTCATGTGTTTGGGGCTCTTTGTGATCCAAACATTAATAGTGAGAACTTGGGCAAGCTTCAACCGAATGCCGATATAGTTATTTTCATTGGTTACTCACCCTACAAGAAAGCATACCGAATTTACAACCGTCGTCTTGGTAAGATTGTAGAAACTATGGACGCAGATTTTGATGAGCTGACAGCGATGGCTTCTGAGCAACGCAGCTCTGAACCCGCGCTTCACGTAATGGGAACCGGTGCTATTAGTTCCGGATTAGTTCCCAATAATCCTACTTCTACATCATTTTTACCACCTACAAGGCCCGAGTGGGATAAACTGTTTCAATCGTTGTTTGATGAATTCTTTGATCCCCCAAATGATGAAGTTCCAGCACCTGTAGTGATAGCTCCAATCCTTGAAGTTGTTGCTCAAGCTAATGAAGCTTTATCTAATGCATCTTCAATTAACATTGAAACGGATGCACCTCTACCAAGTGATTCTCAAACTACACCTAAATTGTCACCCTTACTTGTTCCTAATGATGTTGAAGAGGATTCTATTGATCACGATTTAGAATATGCTCACCTACAAGAGCTTCCTTTCTTTGGTGTGCCGATACCTGAAAACCCTTCAGCCGCGTCTACCTCAGAAGAAGCTCCTTCAATTGTTCATTCCAAACCACCAAGGATTGAAAAACATAGCACCAAATGGACAAAACATCACCCAATTAGGAATGTCATTGGAAGTCTCGATCAACCAGTCTCTACACGCCATCAATTACAAGAGAGTGCACTCTATTGCTATTTTGATGCATTTCTCTCCGAAGTTAAACCTAAAAATTGGCAACAGGCTATGACTCAATCATCTTGGATTGAAGCCATGCAGGAGGAACTAAATGAATTCCAAAGACTTGATGTATGGGAATTAGTTCCTCTCCCTGACAAGGTTAACATCCTTACGTTGTTGTGGGTTTATAAGGTTAAACTCGATGTGATGGGTGCAGTCTTGAGGAATAAGGCTAGATTGGTTGCTATAGGATACAAACAAGCCTTGGGTATCGACTTTGAAGAATCTTTTGCTCCTGTTGCAAGATTGGAGGCTATTAGACTATTCCTTGCATATGCTGCTCATATGAACATGATCGTCTATCAAATGGATGTGAAGACGGCATTTTTGAATGGTGAACTAAGGGAAGAAGTCTATGTTAGTCAGCCGGATGGTTTCGTTAGCACGGAGTTTCCTAATCATGTGTACAAGCTTAAGAAGGCTCTCTATGGGTTGAAACAAGCTCCACGCGCGTGGTATGATCTCCTTTCAACATATCTCATTTCGGAAGGCTTCTCCAAAGGCAAGGTGGACCCCACTCTATTCACTCTCAAGGAGGACAACGACATGATTCTGGTACAAATTTATGTTGATGATATAATATTTGCTGCCTCTAACATAGAATTGTCCAAACGCTTTTAGAAGATAATGTCCACACGCTTTCAGATGTCAATGATGTGAAAAATTTCATTTTTCTTAGGATTACAAATTTCTCAGCATCCCAGAGGCATCTTTATTAATCAATCCAAATATGCTCTAGAATCCTTAAAGAAATATAACTTTGAAAATTGTGACCCCGTGGACAATCCAATGGTGGAGAAATCCAAGTTAGATGAAGATAGGAATGGGATTATTGTCGATCCGAAACTTTACCGTGGAATGATCGGCACCCTTCTCTATCTGACTGCTAGCAGGCCTGATTTGCAATTTGCCGTATGCATGTGTGCCCGGTATCAGGCTCGGCCTACCGAAAAGCACCTACATGTTGTTAAAAGGATCTTTCGGTATCTCAAAGGAACACTTCATCGTGGTCTATGGTATCCGAAAGATTCCTCTATTGCTTTAATATCATACGCAGATGTCGATCATGCTGGGTGTCAAGACACGAGGCGTAGCACTTATGGGTCTGTGCAACTCCTTGGAGACAGATTGATTAGTTGGTCTTCAAAAAGGCAGAAAAGCGCTGCAATTTCTAGCACGGAGGCTGAATACATCGCCATGTCCGGTTGTTGTGCTCAAGTCCTTTGGATGAGATCACAACTAACTGACTACGGTTTGGGATTCAACAAAATCATGATGTATTGTGACAACAAGAGCGCCATTGCCCTTTGCTGCAACTACGTTCAACACTCCCGGGCAAAGCACATAGACATTCGCTACCATTTCATTAAAGAACAGGTGGAGAACGGAGTGATCGAGCTGTATTTTGTCACCACTGAGTATCAGCTGGCAGATATGTTAACCAAAGCCTTAGATCGAGGACGAATCGAGTTTTTGATCGACAAGCTTGGCATGAAATCATTCTCTCCAGCGACTCTCAAAGAATTGGTAGAAGAATCAGCTGAATAGTGGTGGTAAACTATTCATGCGTATCCTTTGTTCGTGATCATGTATATTATCGTATATATATAAACCACAAAAATAAAAATACAAAAATATAAAACCTAGAAAAACCATAAAGAATATAAAACCAAGAAAAACCATAAAAAATATAAAACCAAGAAAAACCATAAAAAATATAAAACCAAGAAAACCCAAAAATATTTTTCCTTTTTAAATCGGGCATGTCTTTTAGTACGGTAATATTTACGGCCTTAGAAATGTCGATCAATATTGACACGGTGCCATAAATAGAGTTCGTATAAAAGTTGTACATTTTTAAAACATGCCCATTATGGCTTGTAGTTATTTCTGACTGCAACCCGCTTTTCGTATTAAAGTCACGTATTTCCTTGGAAAACGTTGGCTCACAACGGGAATTAATTTTCTCGGGTATGATTTACAAGCCAAATCATGCAAAGGGATCACGTTTACTTTATAACTTGGTCTAACACGAGTTAGTGTACGTCTCAGTGCATTAATTTGTCTAAATAAGAGAAATCTTATTGCCACCACGAATCAATCTTTTCAAAACATCAATTGACAAATGTTTTCATCATCATGTGATTCGTTAAACAATGACTACAGCTCTTTAAATAGAAAACGGGTCATCGTTTAAGGGGGAGAAAATATTAAATCGTCTTCGTCATCAAAAAGATTTTCAAAAGTGTTTGAGGAAAATTAATTGGCTCAATAGTTAATGGCTGGAATTTCTTTGGCATTCGTTTTGTATTTGTTTGTGAGATTGTCGTGATTAGTTTGGCTAAATTTAACGATGGTTAGGGAGACTAGAAAAGACAAGGAATAAAAAGTAAAAGTGAAAACTCTAGGGCTAAAGGTGACATTTGTGAAAGTTGTAAAATTTTTTACCTAAGTCAAATAAACCCCTCCGTTTCATTTCTTTCTTTCTTTCTTCTGTTTTTCCCCGCCATTAACAAACACACAAACACACACGAACTCATAATCATCCCACTTTGAATCAAACACAAGTCTTCTTCATTAATAAGGTACTCAAAATCGGTTAATTATTCCTGTAAATCAATTTAATTCACTCATTTTAATTAGATTAAATCTAATTAGAGTTCTGCTTAATTAGGGTTAATTAATTTGGGGGTTTTGCATGGGTTTCACTCGGAATGGAACAAGACTAAGATTAATGGCCTTTAGAACACTTAAAACAAACATTCGAGCTTAATTAAAAGATTATAAGGTGTTTTTAAGTCAGTCCGAATAAACAGCCAAAAACATTCCGAATAAGACCATTTATTCCGCATAGAATATTTATTCCGTGTAGACTTTTATTCTGCATAGGCTGTTTATTCCGCATTGAAGAATTATTCCGGGTAGACGTTTATTCCACATAGGCTGATTATTCCGCATAGAATAATTATTCCGAGTAGACGTTTATTCCGCATAAGAATGATTATTCCGAGTAGATGTTTATTCCGCATAGGATGATTATTCCGAGTAAACGTTTATTCCGCATAGGATGATTATTCCGCATAGAATAATTATTCCGAGTAGAAGTTTATTCCGCATAGAATAATTATTCTGAGTAGACGTTTATTCCGCATAGGCTGATTTTTCCGCATAAGAATGATTATTTCGAGTAGATGTTTATTCCGCATAGGATGATTATTCCGCATAGAATAACTATTACGAGTAGACTTTTATTCCGCATAGGATAATTATTCCGGGTAGGCATGTTATTCCGCATAGAATCAATTCCGGGTAGGCATGTTATTCCGCATAGAATGATTATTCCGGTTAGGCATGTTATTCCACATAGAATAATTATTCCGGGTAGGAATGATTATTCCGCATAGGATGATTATTCCGGGTAGGCATGTTATTCTGCATAGGATGATTATTCCAGGTAGGCATGTTATTCCGCATAGGATAATTATTCCGGGTAGGCATGTTATTCCGCATAGGATAATTATTCCGGGTAGGCATGTTATATTTATTCCGGATAGAGGTTTATTCTGAATTAAATGTTTATTCTGAATGAAGGATGTTTGAGTGTTTTAAAAGTCTAAGGGATTATGTCATTTGTATAATGCTTAGGTATAAATTCATCATGATATTCATATCTGTATGTATCAACTTTTGTGTTTTATTCTTAAGCAGAAACAGTGACTAACTCAACCGTGCAACAAATACAAGACTCTAGAGCAGCAGCCATTGCCGAGGCCAAAACCCTCAAGTTCATTCCAAACAACTACCGGTTGAAGGAGGTCTCTCATTCCACTCACAATGGATTCAAGGTAGGTTCAGCCATTCTTGACAATTCTCACCTCAAGAATGCGCTAAGGAATAGTGCTTCGGTACCTTTCGACTACATGTACGAATTCTGGGAAACCAAAGAGAAGACGTCAAATAAGATCACATTCTTCCTGGATAACAAGCAACAAACTCTCACAGTGTCAGACTTTCGCAAGATCTTTGGCTTTCGGGAAGAACCCAAAGGATTATCATACTCAGCGAACCCTACCAAGAACCAGCTTATGGAGATGTTCACTGACATTAGATGTGCAGACATACGAATAGTGTCCGAGTTTACCACAGCTAAAGTGGGTCAACCTTGGAGAGCAATTTTTGGTATTCTCAGCCGATGTCTCACACCCAAAACAACTGGGTATGATGTTGTGCGTCCGCCAATCATCAAGATGTTCTACGGTATTTTCAAAGGTATGGGTATTGATTATGCATCATTGATGTGGGAAGAGTTTACGTTTCAACTCTTCACAAACACGAAGGGTAAGGTTAAAGGTTACCAGTACCCTAGGTTCATTAAGCTAATCATACATTACTTTATGAAAAACGATGCATCTATAGATAAGCGTGCAGGTAGCCGTCACCACACAATGGATGCTGATGATTTGGTGGACTTAAGGCAAGAAACTCACTCCAATATTGTTATCCCTGGTCCCATTCCCAATCATCTCCTGACCGATGAGATTATCGCATCTACTGATTACAAGAACTTGCTACAAGAAATCGAGAATCAACGAGCAAGCATTCAAGCAGGAGAAGACTCATCAAAGAGCAAAGGTATACGCAAGCAAACAGCTTTACCTGAACCCAAAGCCAAAAAGACAAAGACCGTAGCTAAGAAGGGTAAGAGCACGGCTGACAAGTTTGTTCTTCGCGATGAAGAAGATATTGATGACGATCCTACTATCGATTTAACTCGCAAGTCTGAGAAGAATTTAATGAAGATGGCTCTCGAAAAGAGTAGGAGAGACACGGGCGGTAGTGGTTCGGGTGCACATATGGATATTGAAGAAGATTACGAGGAGCCAGATGATGTTGATGAGTTTGGATCACCCGAACGGTATTCTACTTCAAAGGAGACATCCATTGCTGTTTCAACAAGTGTTGAAAAGGAGTACGGTGCTCCTAAGATCATGGTACCTACCCAGCCTCTCGTAACTCAACCTCCACCAATCCAGCTCTTACCAACCCAACCGGTGCCAACACCATTCCTTCCACCTCCAATAACTTCCATCCTCAGTACTGTAGTCACAACCGAGCGTCTTCAACCAACTCAGAGTAGCTCTGCATCATCTTCAATGGCTGCTTTTGTAATGGCAGAATTGTTGGGTAAACACAGGTAAAGCTCATGCAGAAGAACTTGCTCGGGTCAAACAGGCTGAAGCTGATAAGTATGAAGCACGACTTACGAGATGGAATTGACACGTAAAGCTCATGCAGAAGAACTTGTTCGGGTCAAACAGGCTGAAGCTGATAAGTATGAAGCACGACTTACGAGACTCCGAACTATTAAAGATAAATATAAGGAGCAGAAAGAAACACTTGAAGCTTCTATTTCAGAGAGGGTGAAAGAATCTGTTGAGTCCCTTATGCCAAAGCTGCATGAAGAAATGAGGAAACTTGCTGTTGATAACTTGATGATCAAGTCGTCCAACCCTTCCGAATCCGCATACAAAATGGCATATGACTTAACGGATTTTGAATTGAAGAAGATCCTCAAAGCTCGCATGAGGGAAGTTGGATCTTTTGATAAGTCTAAAGTTCAGCGGACACTCTACAAAGCCCTCAATGAAGCTATCATGGAGGATGATCGGTTGTTTAAGATGTTTGGAAGTGTGGTACCTTACCAAATTTTGCCTGAGGAGGAAAGGGAAGAAAGTGAACAAGAGGAGGGTAATGAAGAAGAAGAAGAAGAAGATGATGATGATGATGGTGACGACAATGATGATGATGGTGAGGATGATGATGGTGATGATGATAATGATGGTGATGGTGGTGATCAACATGAGAAGAGTGATAAGGATAGCAACGGAGATGATGATGAGGATGATGGGGATAAACATGATCAGCCTAAAACAGGGGACAAGGTTGCCAGCAAAAAGAAACCATCCAAGTCTGGTACCAAGTCTCAGAAAGATGCTGCCCAAAAGGAACAGTCCACCTCTACGGAATCAAGACGAACCAAGTGGCGCCATGATGTGAATGCTACTACTGCGTCATTGATTCCTGGTACATCTGTTTCTGTTTCTATACCTGTTACCACTAACCCTGTTAGTTCTTGTGTTGCTCCTGTGATTGCAGAATCAGTAACTGAACCTGAATTTGAACAACACTCGCCTGTTCATGACACCGCCGAGATGCCTGAATCAGAACCAACAGATGTTCATGTCTCTACTCCTCTGCAACAAGAACCACCATCTACTGTTCCCGAGTCAAGCACACGGGACTGGGCGGACACATTGGAGATTGACGAGACTGCACCGCCACAAGCTTGGATCACGTCAGTTGCAACATATGATCCAATCACAGACGCTGACAGAGATGTTCTATATCTCCGTATCCGTAGTCCGATAGACTTGTGTGCATTTCTGGATCATGAATATAAATCTTCGGTCACTCCGTCTTTGGTAAAGAGAGCGTTAAAGGATAAGAGAATTCACGCCAAAACCAGGTTAAGCCGCATGGAGTACTAGTACTATGCTGATGAGGTCTTGAAAGCTCTTAATACCGTTCAAAGACCAGGTCTTCATGAATCAGAAAGAGCTCCACCTCCACTTGATCCCTCTCAAGATAATCAAATTGCTCTTGACTTCTTTGTCACCTATGATCTTGAGTATCTTCTTAAGGGGTCATCCAAGTACGCAACCTCCCTGACCTTGATGAAAGTAGCTAATTGGGGGACAATACCCTGGATCGAGGAAAAGGTAAACCGACTCTGGGTCCCAAAGGTAAATCGTAATTATGATATGTATGCTGTTATAGGTGCATCACATTGGGACGAGCGAGTCGGAAGGGCGTACAGAGGTTGCTGCTTAGCTAATTCAGGAAGTCGTGTCAAATCCGATATTCGCATCTCAAGTATTTTGGGGCTGAAAACTGAAGCCAAAAATGGCTATCATCATGTGACGGAGATTCGTCTAAAAAGAGAGGATGACAGAGAATACACAATCCAGCAGGGAGATTTTTCTATCATTCGCCTTGAAGATATCGAAGACATGTTGCTTATGATGACCCGTGATCAACTGACCCATCTTACTCGTGAAGAAATCATTGCTTTGAATACAGCACTTCGTATGTTCACACGAAGCGTTGTTATCAAGAAACGAGTTGAAGATATTCAATTGGGAGTTGAAAGCTACCAAAGGAAGCTTAACCTGACCCGTCCAATGAATCAAGTTCTACCTCAACATGTCGCTAGATGTCCCTATACCGGCATTACTGTTCCAAGTTACGGGATTTTCTACTTGAACAGTCGTGGGATAATGAAGTTTATGAGGGTAGAAGAGCTTTATAAGTACAATGATGGGACTCTCCTATACGTCAGAGGAAAATTGGAGCATCTTAATTCTGGTGGGTCTTTACCAGAGATGACTGAGGACTGGCATCCGGGTTATCGGCAAATGGCGAAATATGTGATCAAGAAGATTGATCAAAAGCTACGGGAACATAGATTGATGAGGAGTTTAGAAAGATTCGTTGGTGGTAGACCATATCTAGTGCACCACAAGTTACTGCAACGATCCATCTAATGGGTCGTACATCTCAGGTCCACTTTATATTGGTTTTTTTAATTGTGAATATGTAAATTCTATGAATATTGTGCTTCTATGGCTTGATGTAGTGTTAAGGTATGATAATTTTTCAAGAATTTCTCACGAGATTCTAAATATTTCAAAATATATCATACTAAAGCACTACAACTATCCCTTATTAATTTAAGGGTGAGCATTAACATGTTCTATGGCCAAACATCGATTTCATTTTTACCCAAAGACCGGTTAATCCATTCAATATCCCAAATATTAATGGTTAACATTTTGGATAAGGGGAGAAAATGGGATTAAGGAGACTTAAATGATACTTGGCTAAAAGATGAAAAAGACTTAACGATAATCCAACTTAATATGTGTAAAGCACGTGTTAAGGGGGAGCGTTTTTGATGAACAAAACACCTAAGGTACAAAACTCTTGATTTCATATCACAAGTACCTTAAGTGATTTTCAAGGATTTTTCATGGTGACTATACTTTCCCAAAACACACTTTAATCACGACGGATGTGGTGACAAAAGGGTGGTAGGAATAGGTTTTAGTCCAATGATTCATCAGAGCCGATGGAAT
This sequence comes from Glebionis coronaria, assembly GCA_025667525.1. Lineage (NCBI taxonomy): Eukaryota > Viridiplantae > Streptophyta > Magnoliopsida > Asterales > Asteraceae > Glebionis > Glebionis coronaria. The sequence continues at coordinate 137,778,148 of CM046880.1, forward strand.
CTTCCCAAGGACAATTCCCTAGATAGAATTAGAAGTCCTAGGAAAGATGGAGAAAGATTGTGAACGTAGCTGAGTACCGACTAATTACTGATGCTAGCACTGGAACAATCACAACAAGGTGCTAGTGATGATGTATTGGTAAGTACTGAAGGGGTTGAAGAATGAAAAAGAAATGTAAAGATAAAGGGTGTAAAGAAAGAAGCCCTCCTTACAACTTTAGGCAGAAACCGGGTCAATACATATGCTATTGAGATCATTTGTTAATGATTCTCGATATTGAAGAAAGACATCATGGACCCAGTGATGCAATGCACAACCCTTCCCATCTAACTCAAATATCTCTCAAAAGGTATTTGTTTTAATCACACGGAGATCAACACATTATCTATTGGTTTATTCACTCCAAATAGACTGATATTGAAAAGGTTGCACTCCTCTCTAGCCATCGCTCACTAAATCAAAACGCACTATCGAGTCTAGAGCCACGAGATCATCAAAAGTCTCATTAGGACACTTTCCATTTATTCCTCTCTTTCTCACACACTGTGAAAAGTAAGAGATTTTTATGAGTCCTACGCAGTATTCTTGTAATATTGCCAGAACATCCGAGTAATACGCAAGTATTACAATGAAGATGGAAATCCTGCTTGAGCCAACATCAAACAATCTCATGGTAGGTTACACGTGCGGTTCTTTAAGAACCAATCTTGTGAAAAACTGGAAAGAAACGGTAGTTTAATTCTTAATTGAACTTAAACTCGTTCCAGGCCTCTACGGATTATCATATGATCTTGCCAGAACACTCAGAGTGACACTCTTTAGTGTTCCCAGTGACGAGTGGAAATCCTTCTAGTGTTAACATCAAACAACACTTGGTAGGTGACGTGCAAGATTCTTTATGAATTGAGCTTGTGATAACTGGAAAGCAACGATGGTGAAAATCTTAATTGAACTTCACTTGTTCCAGGTTTCATGAATTGACGGCTTCAATCACAAGGATAATTTATCCAAGTGATTCACTCTTTATGTTCGCAGTCAAGCTTAGTGATCGTCGAATAAAGAGAACGGGTTTACCCGCGAAATCCTGTCAGGAAGTTACTTAATTGAAACTATCCGTCACAGGTACGATATCTAATATCGTCCAACGGTCTTCACCGACCGGAGGTAAAACGCTACCGATTTAGAATGAAATGTTCTAAGCCATTTCATTCGTGTCTTATCATGTTGCTGCGAAGACGGTGGCGTTGCGGTGTACCAGCTGAAGTCATTCCCACATGCTTATGTTTTTCTGCATCAAAGTTCAGCAAAATTCAAGAAAGTGCAAAATGAAGTTTTCCGCTGTACCAAACTCTGAAGCTTTCGAGATTTCAACAAAAAGACATAAGTGTGTGGAACATGGAGTCACGAGGAGGCAAGATTCACAAGAAGGCAAAGATCGCACGTGATTGGTCAAAAGAACAATGCTCTCAAGCCAAACCCTAAAAGATCAAATCAACATATTCACAACAAAAAGAAAGAAGAAAAGACTACGAGCTGAAGAACGAAGACTTAGTATAGTATGCTAGGTTTAGAACTTTGTAACGTGGAGTGACCTCCCTTAGGGGGAGATTGTTAGAAATATGTTTTAACGTATATTAGAAGTATCGGTCACTCCACAATATTATTAATGTTGTATTAGCTCCTAGTTAATGTGTGCTTATTAAGTTAAGTAAGAAACCGACCCATGGGCTTGTCATGGGTCGGCCCAAGCCCAATAGTGGCTTGGATATAAATACCCCTTTCCACCATGGAAAGGGGTTGGTGGTTGATTATTCCATTTTATCATTTAATGAAAAACACATAGTTCTCTCTCACTTTTTCTCACTAGTTTCTCTCTCTAGAAATCTTCAACCTACTTCATTGATTCTTTAGATTATCAATATTCTACAAATCGAGATCGAAAAGAACCTAAACGGACAAACGACTACTCGTAGCGAAAAAGCAAGTGGAGAGAAGTCAAGGGAAGTGAATCAAGACTAAGATCAATTCTCAAGGGATTAATGACAATCTTCAAATCGTGGAGACGAAGAGCTTGTGTCATATATAGTGGTTTAAGACATGCCTTTCCGGCGAGATGTTAAAGGCTTTGGTAATGAATGAACACAAAGTAAATATTGATGCATAGACTAAGATCACTTTTAATAATAGTCTTAGCTTAAACCAAAATATGAGCAAGATATTAATTCACTTTCTCTCCCACAAAGGGCCTACTAACCGTATGGGTGCAAACCCTAGAAATCATGCTTGATACGTTAAGCTACTACTAACTCACTCTACATCACCATAGTGAGTCAAGTATCCAAGAAATGAAGGTTTGAGAGGAAAAAAGAAAAGAATCACAAACCACAAACAGATGTTAAGGAAAGGATGCCAAGAACAAGCACATAGTCAAGTAATGATCAAAAGAATGATCAAAGGGCGTGTAGAAGAACGGAAGCGTACCTTGGCCACAAAGAGCAATCCATAAAGGAATCAAAGCAATGCCCAACAATGACTATGATGAGTACTTAGTCTTCAAGGACTAGTATCATTCCCTATCATCTTGATATCATCATTCAAAGATGTTGAAGATCAATGAAGATGAGTCTTCTACATGTGCAAGTAACTCAATCCACAACCAATTAAATGATTAATCTTCATGAGTACCTACACAAAGCAAGATGAAAACTAGTAGATACGTTTCAAGAGTAGATCTAAAATGCATAAGGGCTACTAATCTAAGAGGGATGCAATATTACCAATTAAAAGACCTATTTTCCAAGAAAAAATAGTTTTGACCAAAGAGAAACTTTAGTACAACTTGACCTTCTAATTTTAGGAGACAATGGATCGATCCAAGTTTTAAAGTACAATATACTTCAAAGATCTTGAGTGACCATCACTCTGATACCAATTGTAGAAACTAGAAGGGGGGGGGGGTTAAATAGTTTCTCTTCTATTAGTCACCTAATTTAAATTACTTTGAATTAAGTGTGAATCAAAACTATCTTTTACTTGCTGCTAAGTTGCATAATGGTTAGGTTCAATTCAAATGCATTAGCAATGGTAATAGGTAAGTATAATGATAATGAAATATGTAAAGAGTAAGGAAAGAGACAACCTAGTGACAAGACACCAAGATTTATAGTGGTTCGACAACGAGTCTCTATCCTCGTTTCTACTCCACTCCTCGAGTACACCTACTCGAGATTTCCACTATATCCACAAGCTCCCTTATAGTCGGAGAAAGCCTTACATTGTCGCTTACATTATTTTCCGACACTAAGCAAAATGTCGAGACCTAATCATTAATCTACACAGCGCTGCCTACTTCACAATTTAACGACACAAGGCTAGATGTCGAGTTCTAATCACAAGGTAGAACCAATCTTCGCAACGTTGCCTACATCACCATTTTACGACACAAGGCTAGATGTCGAGTTCTAATCCAAATCTAGAACCAATCTTCACGGCTCTTCACTTTAAAGATAAGTGAGAACTTCACACAACACAACTACTAATAAATTTCAAGTTTAGTGAGAACTCACAAGACACAACCACATCACTTTATAGTTTAGTGAGAACTACTACACAAATATATTAAAACTCAACTAAACATATCCGATTACACACATGTAGCTTGGATCTACACAACACAAATCCAAGCAAACACATATGCAATGGATGTACACAACAAATCCAAGTATTCAGAAATAGCTTGGATGAACATAACTAGTCCAAGTATTCATAAATACAAATAGATCAACAAAAACAAAAAGGCTAACATGATGAACATGACTAATTCATGGATTCGTCTTTATCACAACACTAGTGAGTGAGTGATCTTCTCATTGGACAAGGTAAAGGAGGGGATCAAGAGGATAATCATATGTAAACATACTTAACACATTAAGTGATCATTTACTAATGATTATGCTATAGAAAAGAGAAAGGGGGGGGGGGGGGGTGAGAAAAACGTCCAAGAGGCTTGTTGGAAAATGAGATTTGATCCACTATTTATAGAAGACAAAGTCCAACGGCTAGCTGGGCGCGAATCCTTAACTAGCCGGTGGTTCCATATCGCTAAGGAACCGCCTAGCTATTTAAGGTACCGCCCAGTAGAGTCCACTCCCTTTTTTGTCTTTTAGTGGGGTAGGAATATCTGAGGTTTTTTAAACCTTCAAAGGATATTCTTATGGCATGTGGAATATGCCATTTTCAAATTTACATTTTCCATTTTAATAAAACATTTTCTTAAAAAGAAAGTTTATTAAAAAATCTTTTGTCATATTAACAAAAGTGAGTTTTAAGGATAATCACTTTGATGATCACTAAGTATGATTAAGAAAAGTTAGTGATATGATTATTACCTTGATGATAGTGTTAGTTAAATAATTCGTTTTGTGTTTTACATTAAATGTGTTTTATAGTTTGTTGTGATCAAAACTAAGAAAGATTAGTTAACACTAATAATGTTTTTAGGCATTACTTGCATTAACAAAAAATGTCGAAAAATCAATTTTCCGGTTAAAATGAGGAAAAAAACATGGAGAAGCCCACTTACTTCGATAGAAGTCCCCCTACACCTAAGATAAACATTGTCCTCAACGTTTAAGCATGTGGAAGTAACCTCCCCTACACTTAGGACATTGTGCACGTTGTTTAAATCTTGCTAAGGAAGAGACAACAAAAGTGATTCCTATTTTAATATTGAAAAATATAAAATAGTGAATCAAAAGAGTTTAGGATAGAACCGGGAAGACGGGTACACGGAATCACGGGTCGTTAAAAGTTATCAAAAGTGGATCTTTGAAGCTCGAATCCCTGCACATCATAAGAAAGAAAACAACATACACATACTAGGGTCTCCCCTTACACTTATTATAAAAACAGATAAAGAAAGATAGATAATCGGGTTGCCTCCCAAAAAGTGCTTGTTTTTGTTCACCGAGTCACGAGCCTGACTCGTCCCCGAATTAAATGGTCCATGGGGAAGCCTCTAATGTAATACCGGGATCAAAGACCTTGTCCTAGTTCCCGGAGGAAAATAAAACAAGATAGGCCGGAGGATAAGTATTGAACGGTAAAAAAGTCCTCTCAATAAAAGAAAAATAAGTGAAGTCTTGATCCATGGGAGGTGGGGTGGGTAATGGAATCAAAGTGTCCTCCCCAAAAGACATATGATTATCACTGAGCGGCAAAGCCGTAAAGGTGTCAATCATAGAATGGTCAATGTCACCTCTCGGGTCAAAGCACTCATCCTCAGTAATGTTCTCCAAAGTATGGGATAAGAGGTGCTCGGGAAGGGGACTTGGGACAATATCTTCAGGCATTAAAGTATCAAAAAGAATATCCTCCTTCGTGTCATCATCATCAATTCCCGGAGGTATTGAGTGAATGTCAATTTCTTCCATAAATGTGTCATTATTCTCAACTGGGGTAAGAGACGGGGGCAAAGACTCGGTATTAGGAGCAGAATTCAACGCTTCAATTTTAGCAATAAGAAGATGAACTTTCAGTCATTTGTCGCGAAGAATAACGTCTTCCACCTCATCAACAAGACCAAGTTAAGTGGTGAACTTCTCGTAAGTCGGAGAGAATAAATCAACATCCCCCTCATCTCTCGGAGGAGATTGAGAAATTTCAAAGGTAAAATTCTCATAGCATGGAGAAAAATCATCATTAAGAGCGACCTCGTCCGTAAGCTCCGCAAAAGTCGGTACATTACAAACATCATCAAATAAGTTGTCGAGAGCAAATTCACTAATCTCACTCGATGAATCACAATCCTTAGACGCATTTGGGATATCGAGGGAAGGAATACAATTGCACTAGGATGTTGAGCGACAAGATCATTCCAAGAAATAGTATTCTCATCATCATCATCATCATCATCATCATCATAGTATGGACGCACAAGAGGAGGAGTATAATCCCTAAGATTAGATACTTGCTCTTGTTGAATTCTCTCTTGACGTTTTTCGAGATATTTAGTGAAACATTCATTAATGTTAAGAACTTGATTCAAAAGAGTGGCTATGTGACAATCCGTCAATTTATGGTTGATATTTTATTCATGAATATTATTTAAAAAAATTATTTTAATGTTACAATATGAACTCACTTATTTTGGGAAGAAATTTGGATTTACGTCTTGGAGTAGCATCGACTACGTTTAAACCGGAGGATTCTACGCTACGTGCTTACGTTTACATACACCGTATTTGGTGACAGTCCGACATTTCAGAAAATAAATTTGTCCGTGAATATTATTTTGGAGTTTTAAATTTGTGTTGGTTCATAAACTCACAAATTTACGAGAAGAGATTAGGACTTATGATTTTATTTTAACGTCCTTTACGACTAAACCGGAAACCTTAGGATTACGTATTTACGTTTTCGAACTCCGTTTTTGATGAGACAATTTTTATTAGATTCGTTTTGTGCCGTTGATTCATAATTTATAAAAACGTTTTTCGTAAAACAACCCGAGGGCACGCAAATCGAGGAAACTAGAATCGAGAAATACCCGTAAACTAGTGAGATGGGACAAAACACATTGTCCCACCCCACTAGCTTAAGTGGACGGCACACTTGACACCACACCATGAAGGTGGCATCAAGTTAGCAAGCTTGTTACATGTGTAAGCTTAGCTTACACCTTAAGCTTACTTTCCCCACTTGTTTTCACAAAACCACTAGCAACTTCATTCCATCTTTCCATACATGCAAAATCCTCTCAAAACTCTCTCAAACACCCCTTCCTTGCCGTCCAAAATTAAGCAACAAACACCCTCTTTGATCTCTTCTAGCCATGAAACACATGTTTACTAGCTCTATTAAGGAGTTCTCTTGAAGCCTTGATCATTTGGTGGCCATATTAACATCATTGGAGGTGATTTGCTTGTGTCCTAGGGCTGATTTTCCAACATATGTTCTTGATATTTGATGGTCTTGGAGATACTTGTTGTATTCATCAAGTCCTTGTCTTCCAAAAAGAAGGAAAACACTTGGTTGGTAAAGAAGATCATCCTCTCCATTTTTCTCTTGTTATTTTGTAAAGAACAAATGTATTTTCTTTCATTTTGTATATGTATATGATGTATATATGATGATAAAAATGTTGTGTGGGGATCAAGTGTTGATAAATATGCTTAAAAAGGTTGATAACTATAAGAAATGAGGCTAAAATCTTGATTATTTAGTTGGCTGTATAAAAACAGTAGATAACTAAAACAAGAACTGATAAAATTGTATGGTATGATCCATTTACAGTAAGTACAAGATGTTATACACATGTGAGATTTGGCCATGCAATGGAATCAAAATAAGGAGTGAGATATGATCAAAACAAGTTAGGTGGTCTAATCTGAATAAGCAGTATTGTAGGGACTGTTAAGGCAAGATGAACTCAAAATGGGCAGTAGCTATAACTAAGTTAAATGTAGCACATAATATGAAGAACATGTCACCCAAAAATGAGCTTCTAAATCATTATAGAACTCTATATATGGTAAAAATGGTGAACATGAAGATGAAAATCAGATTTTTGGAATTAATGTTTATTATTATTATATAAGCACTCACATTTTAATGTATAAAATGTAAAATAAAAACCCACTAACTTATAAAACTTATTTATATAAATATATAAAAGGTTAATTAAATGGATAAATTATATAAATGGTGGTGAAATAATATTTATAAGTAATAAAGACTATAAACTTGATTTTTACGACTTTTTCGGCTATCGCCGTAAAATTAACGTTTTTCGCCAAATAAAACTTAGACGACCAAACCCGTCTAATGAAAAGTTTATAAAAGTCATATACTGATATATAAGTATCTAATACAATTAAAAACCGATAAAACCCGAACTATAAGAAATACGGACATTTACGAGCTAATTAAGCATATTGGACTAATAATTGGACTAAATAAGATAAAAAAACTTGTAAAAAGAACTTATTGGGCTTAACCCATTTGGGCCCAACATGGAAAGTATACATACTGATAATATAGGTATAAAAGGGATTAAAACAAGTTAAAGAACTTATAATAGGCTTATTGGACCTAAAACACGTAAATAGGTAAAACGAGAAAACTAGTATAAAAGTTATCAACACATAACACAAAAATGAGTAAATGAGGATATGTAAACCCACTTGATCATCATATATATAAAATCATCATATGTATACATAATTATTATTTTTATAAAGTCATTGGACATGAGTCTAAGACGAGTATTATTTGTCTAGGTTTCCGTGATTGAAGCACGTACCGTACATCCAAATTGCCGATAACCCGCCTTCCCACATCAACGTGAGTTCATAGCCTCGCACTCTTTTAAATGTTTTATAAACTGATTTCTAAACCCGCGAGGGAGATAACATGCTAGATTTTTATAAAAATAGAACACAAGTAGTCCCGATTGTATGCTTAATGATATGGACCCGAATGATGCTATGACCATATAAACGAGACTAAAAGGATTATTAGTAGTTAGGTTATGTCACTTAAAGTCCCATTAGCATGAATTGTGAACTACCGGGATTTGGTAGACGCTTATGCATTTGATAGTACTATTTGGGGACGATCACCCCAGTTCGCGCCTTGACGGTTGATCCCCGTCGTACCACATTGATTGGTAAGCGAATTTATGTATGAGAAGATTTCCATAGCGTGACCTTTGTGACGACACGCTACTTTAGATGGGCAAAAATTGGTATCGGGTTAGCTACCCGTTGTTGGTTTAGTAAGGTAACAATGTCATGCGGCTTATAATAATCCAAAACTAACGAAATACTACTAGACGCTCCGAATTACGATGTATTGCCTGACTAGCAATAATGGGTCATACTATTGATATTATGTTTGTGTTTTGGTTTTCATAACCATACTCATATAACGGTTTTTATTTTCATACAACGTCGTAAGACGTATTGTATGACGTTTTTACGACATTGGCTCGTATAATGATTTTTAAGGCTTTTTATAACCATATTCATATAACGGTTTTATTTAATATATACAACGTTGCAAAACGTATTGTATGGTGTTTTTAACGACCATGATTCGTATAATGATTTTTAAGGCAAATGCCTATATTATGATTTTCGATAAAGATTTGTATAAAATGACTTTGGCTATTTTATGGCCTATTAAAATGATTTGTACAAAATGATTTTCAGTAATAATTTTATACTCATATTATATTGATGGATTTTATTAAACTCTATGAATTTACTCGGCGTTATCGCTGACCTTTTCTTTTAACATTTTTTATCTCAGGTACTTGAAGGTAATTCTCGGGAAGACATCAAGAATTCATGGCCCGCACTTAAACAATATTTTCCATTCAAATACTTTGTAAAACTTTGTATGAAATAATATGACTTGGGACCGATGTAACTTTGATAATTATGAATGGAAATGCTTTTATTATTAAACGACGCGATTTTTATGCGTTGTCTATGATGTGAGTAATGTGTTATCCCGTAACACCAACTAGTCTTCCGCTGTACTGAGTTGTATAAATTTGGGGGTGTTACAGTTTGGTATCAGAGCTCTCGTTATAGAGAACGAAAGATTTTTAAAACTAAGGTTTTGAATAAAACATTTCAAAATCTCTTAACTATAAACATTTTTCTAAAAATGTCTAAAAATCTTTTGACTATAACGGTGCCGAAGAATTCCCGAGTTACCGACAAGGCCAAGACTGAGAAGTGTTATTTTAATATATATATATAACTTGGATTATATATATATGATGTAATTTTATTACATGATTGTTTGATGATTATTTTGATTTTTATACGAGGTATTTATACGACGTAGATTGTCACAAGTAACCCTAAATTCCCCTAGTAAATTAATCGAAGCTATTCTCGTAGGAATTCTAGCTATCCTAGATCTAAACCAAGTTGTGGATATTTATGATCCCAACAAAATGGTTGATATTCGTAGAAATGTAGATATTAGTTGATTGTGATACTGAAAAAGGGATTGGCGAGATTAAATCTGATATCGATGTTATGACGATCTTTTCTTATAGAGTGGAGTTTGACAAAACGTTACCACCTAGAAAGATGTCATCTGATTCGTTGTCACCCAATTCTTAAATTTGAAATCGAAAGGGTGAATGTTGCACTTGAGGCTGTCATTGGAACCATTACCCAAAAGCCTCATGCCACTAATACCTTTCCGAGAAGTCTAGTTGAATGATCAAGTCATTTCATTTTAATGACTCATTTGATAATTGTTGTTGTAAAAGCTATAGGATTGGAAATTAAGTGTTGATAATATCAAACTTATGTTGCCCTTTAAAGGTGTAAGAATAAGGTTGTAAGTATTGGAGAATAAGGTAGGATGTCGAATTGAGTATAAAATTTGTTATAACTTGAATAAAGTAAAATTTAACCCATATGGAGTATGAGATTATTAATAGAATTCGTTAAGTCCTGTGATTGAATTATAAGGTTTTAAATGATTGTTAGTTCGTGTTAAGGGTTGTTCCTAGGCCATTGTCCACTAACGAGGATGCCCAGTGTCCAAGAAATAAATTGAAGAAATCTTCTTCTGAATTGGGACCAATGGATCTTCCGGGACATATGGAACACCTAATGACTCTTGTAGATTAGTATTCATTGTGGTATCTTTTAAAAATCCCTAACTTAACTGAGATATCAGTTGGTAGGATGAGTTCTGAGAATTGTATGACATAGTGACACGTATTGTGTTACGGTACAACTTTGACTTGTTTGTGATTAATGAAAAAGACTACCTTTGATTGCTAAATACTACATATATCGATGTTATCTATCTTTTTATGCTTCATCCTAATGTTCACATTAGTGATGCAACCATTGAGCAAGTACTCATCTTGATTTGAGTTACGTCGCGGATTATTCTTTTGAGTGCCATCGAGATCATGAACCTCATGATTATTTGGCTAAGCTCATTTCCTATCATATTGTAGTTAAGTTCTTGGTGAACAACTCTTCATCACTCTTTTGCAGATCACTCATTCTTTTTATAAGATAAAACAGTATGCCTTGAGAAAAATTGAATTTTCATCACTATAAGGATTATTCATAGTGAGATTTATAAGTGATTGTTATTGAAATGAAGTTGTTTATAAAACACCTTGGAAAACTTAGTTGTTTTCATAACAAGGAAAAATCTTTGTAAATTTATTCTTGATTCTTATCTAAGAATTAAGCATGAAAATGATTTTACTATAAACATGGATGATAAAATTTTGACGAACTGAGTATTGCATCGTTAATCTTGAAATTGTATATAGGTGCGCGCCTACATATAATTTGGAATGGACCATGCAAGGCTGATTAGTAGTCACCATAAAACTGATTAATAAACACTAAATTTTCTTTGAAGATTGTGAAAGATTAAAATTTATGAGATCTACAAGAAGTGAAAAATAGGGACATAGTGTTAGGGACACCTACATATGTGCCTGTAGCATCTATTCTTCTGAGTCGAATTTACTCATCTGTGGAAATTGTCTTATTTGACAATTGACAATTCTTTCTTGTCTAATTCTCCCGTAGTGAGATTCTTAGGAAAAGTATCTGATTACCGAGTGTTGATACCCGATTGGATGTATCGCCGTTCTTATCATTCCTTTTGATTTGATTTCATTTGAATGACCTGGGTAACGATCCTAGGAGCTTTCGAATGCATACTCAAATTCTGAAAACATGGGATATATTCATATTCGTTAAATGTTTTCGTCTGTATCTGATTTGAAATTCTATCGCATAGATTATGCGTTGACCTTACTCTTTAGATAATAGTTATGTCTCGTGATATCCCTGAATTTGTGAAGGATTATGAGTTATTATTAGTCTTTTGATAAGTTCACATCTTATCGACGGCAACGAAACTGGAAAGTTAGTAATGCCAGTAGAATGGATTGATTGATTATGACATGACGAAATTGTCTTAATTGATGGGAACTCGAATAGAATTCCCCTAAATGATAAGATGTTGATTATCAAAAGTGAACTAAATAATTCTTGATGGATGACCATATCCTGTATTTAGACTTGAGATTAGACCGTAAATGGTTGTGAATTAGTCATAGACATTGTAATCTAGAAGAACCTAATATTGAATTATTAAAAGATGTTTCTGTTATTTGAAACTTTAGTAAGTATTTGTTGATGGTTTACCTAGACTTTTGTCATTAAGGCAAGTTGAAATTGGTATTGATTATATTCCCGGTGTTGCACTTGTGGCTTGTACACTATACGTCAGCACCATCTAAATTAAAGGAATTACCGTACAACTGAAAGAGTTGTCGAAGAAAGATTTTATTATACCAAGCCTGTCATCCTGAAGAGCTATGGTGTTATCATTCCTTATATTTATAGATTACTTTGACTGAGTAAATTGACAATCGAAAACGATATCCATAACTCGAAATGGAAGATTTGTTCGATCATTTACAAGGTTCTAGCGTATGTTTTGAAGATTTGATCCACGGCATGGTTATTATCAACTTCGCATCTGCGAAGAAGATTATCTATTCCAATCATCACATCCCGAACTTGTGATGAACGTTATGAGTTTCACGTGATGTCGTTTGGATTAACAATGCACATGTAGTATTCATAATTATGATGAATCACGTGAGTAGGCTGTAATTTGATAAATTCATGCTCGTGATCATTAAGGACTATATGTTTGTTTATCAGAATAAGAATGAGTCAATAATTATTTATAGACTGCCCTGAATTGGCCGAACAGTGTAAACCTGAACCTTGAATAATTAACACGTGATTAAAGACTTGAACCTTTACATGATTTGACTATGTGATTAAAAGGATAATGGAATATAAATTGACTCTTCAAAAATTAAGAGCCCTTTTAAGACTTTGGATTTTACCAAAAAGAAATGGAAATATGTTTTGACAAATGTTTTAACAAAGGATTTTAAGGGATTATTCCCTTATACACAAACCATTTAACTAAACTTCTGTTTAGGGGTAAATGTTTGTGTATACCTCTAGATAACTTAAAAAGAATTGAGGAAAACCATTTAAACCATAACTTGAAATTTGAAACAACAAATTTTGCTTTTCAACTAAGAAAATTTTGACCAAAATATAAACAAAGATTTCTCGAACATTTTCGGATCTTATTAAATATTTTAATTATTTTCGATAAATCAACAAAAATCTTGTTAATTAAATTCAAATTTATTTTGAACATTTTATATAGTTGGTCGAACTAAGAAATTTAAAATCTTTATGTTTACATTTCATAAAAATTGAAAATTTATTATTTAATTAGTTGTAATAATTATCGACGCTTTAAACGTCGGATTGAGTAAAACGGATAAAAATGATAGTAAAGACGAAACAAAAACATAGAAGATATGAAGAAATAATTTTGAATAAATATGGTTGTGATATTTATTTCATCAGGAAGGTGAACGTAATTACTGACGCATAATATAGAAAGAATATCTGAGTGAATTGTGGACATGATAATTACATAATCATGAGAATAATATAGATACTGAGATATTATATAAAAAGGATAAAGAAACAATTAGGACATGTTCCTTAATAATGAAGGTGCAAAATAAATTGCCGAACAATATAAAAATAAACGATGTTCGTAAAAAGGATAATATAAATAATAAAAAGTGGTTCGCGGCTAATTTGAACCATTAAAATAGAGAAGCCAATAGCGTTAAATGTTTTAAAGGCCACTTGTGGTTGCCTAAATATGGAGATGGTGAGATATAGTTATGTTGGAATTTGTAAGTATAAGTATTATATGTATGTCATTTTCGATTAAAAGTATCTTTGTCTGAAGAAGTTGTACTGATGGCAAAATTATGAAGGCAGAGATCGCCTCATACATTAGTAAACGTCTAGCTATTGCAAAGGTCATCATCTGAATTTGATTCGATTTGGGTCATCGTCGACAGACTGACCAAATCTGCTAATATCATTCCCGTTAATGATAAATGCAAAAGAGTTATGTAAACATAGTGTGCCTGTATCAAACATCTTTATCGAGATCCTCGCTTCGCATCGAATTTCTAGAGATTTGCTCATAAGTCATTGAGAACGAACCTTGATGAGAGTACTATGTACCACCTCAATCGAAGGGACGAGGTAAAGTAACGATACAAAATACTATAAGTGCTGTTTTATGTTTAAATGATTGACCTTTGGTAATAGACCGTATAATCGTTTTCCTTTGGAAAGATTATCATTGATAATCATCGTATTAGGATCGAGATCTAATCTTGTTAGGATCTATATTAGAGCATCTGTAAGCAAGAGTTGAGATGAAGACACCCGACATACACCCATTGTGAGTTGGACATGTCTTTTAGGTCTAAGGTTTCCTATGATGGCGAACCTATCCTTGCAAAATACCCGACCCGCGAGATCTGAAATGATTGTTTAAATTAGGATCTGATTATTGACTGCCGATAGTGGGCAGGAGGTTATGTGAATATGAAAAGTAGATCTTGAAGTGCCAAATGGGTAGCGAAGTTATGCCACAGTTTTTTACCTTGGAAAAATGAATTCATGATCTGACAAATCATGGGTTATAAGTCCCCGTTGTATGGGACCATCGAGATGATGTAAACGTTGGGATTGAAAGGCATATAAGCTGGATCTACCCTAGGACTTCAAGAACTGCGTGAATTATGTTTCGTAAATCGAACTTGATGGAATATCTATCAAGTGAAAATCTGATTGTTCTTAGTAAAGCTTAGATCGGCGAAAATTTGCATTCATCAGAAACCCGTGAACATCATGGATAGAGAAAGTAAGTCAACATTTAGCCTGATCTTATTCCCGTAGTTATGTTTGATGAAACTCGCATATTATAATGGATTACAATTGTGAGAAAAGACCGAATGTGGAGGAAATACCCACATGGCCTTAACTCTATAAGAAGCGAGTAGTAAGATGATCTTTGAGAACAAAGATCCTGTTTAGGGGTAAATGCTGTGACAATCCGTCAATTTATGGTTGATATTTTATTCACGGATATTATTTAAAAAAATTATTTAAATGTTACAATATGAGCTCACTTATATTTGGGAAGAAATTTGGATTTACGTCTTGGAGTAGCATCGACTACGTTTAAACCGGAGGATTCTACGTTACGTGCTTACGTTTACATACACCGTCTTTGGTGACAGTCCGACATTTCAGAAAATAAATTTATCCGTGCATATTATTTTGGAGTTTTAAATTTGTGTTGGTTCATAAACTCACAAATTTACGAGAAGAGATTAGGACTTACGATTTTATTTTAACGTCCTTTACGACTAAACCGGAAACCTTAGGATTACGTATTTACGTTTTCGAACTCCGTTTTTGATGAGACAATTTTTATTAGATTCGTTTTGTGCCGTTGATTCATAATTTATAAAAATGTTTTTCGTAAAACGACCCGAGGGCACGCAAATCGAGGAAACTAGAATCGAGAAATACCCGTAAACTAGTGAGATGGGACAAAACACATTGTCCCACCCCACTAGCTTAAGTGGACGGCACACTTGACACCACACCATGAAGGTGGCATCAAGTTAGCAAGCTTGTTACATGTGTAAGCTTAGCTTACACCTTAAGCTTACTTTCCCCACTTGTTTTCACAAAACCACTAGCAACTTCATTCCATCTTTCCATAATTAAGCAACAAACACCCTCTTTGATCTCTTCTAGCCATGAAACACATGTTTACTAGCTCTATTAAGGAGTTCTCTTGAAGCCTTGATCATTTGGTGGCCATATTAACATCATTGGAGGTGATTTGCTTGTGTCCTAGGGCTGATTTTCCAACATATGTTCTTGATATTTGATGGTCTTGGAGATACTTGTTGTATTCATCAAGTCCTTGTCTTCCAAAAACAAGGAAAACACTTGGTTGGTAAAGAAGATCATCCTCTCCATTTTTCTCTTGTTATTTTGTAAAGAACAAATGTATTTTCTTTCATTTTGTATATGTATATGATGTATATACGATGATAAAAATGTTGTTTGGGGATCAAGTGTTGATAAATATGCTTAAAAAGGTTGATAACTATAAGAAATGAGGCTAAAATCTTGATTATTTAGTTGGTTGTATAAAAACAGTAGATAACTAAAACAAGAACTGATAAAATTGGATGGTATGATCCATTTACAGTAAGTACAAGATGTTATACACATATGAGAGTTGTCCATGCAATGGAATCAAAATAATGAGTGAGATATGATCAAAACAAGTTAGGTGGTCTAATCTGAATAAGCAGTTTTGTAGGGACTGTTAAGGCAAGATGAACTCAAAATGGGCAGGAGCTATAACTAAGTTAAATGTAGCACATAATATGAAGAACATGTCACCCAAAAATGAGCTTCTAATTTATTATAGAACTCTATATATGGTAAAAATGGTGAACATGAAGATGAAAATCAGATTTTTGGAATTAATGTTTATTATTATTATATAAGCACTCACATTTTAATGTATAAAATGTAAAATAAAAACCCACTAACTTATAAAACTTATTTATATAAATATATAAAAGGTTAATTAAATGGATAAATTATATAAATGGTGGTGAAATAATATTTATAAGTAATAAAAACTATAAACTTGATTTTTACGACTTTTTCGGCTATCGCCGTAAAATTAACGTTTTTCGCCAAATAAAACTTAGACGACCAAACCCGTCTAATGAAAAGTTTATAAAATTCATATACTGATATATAAGTATCTAATACAAGTAAAAACCGATAAAACCCGAACTATAAGAAATATGGACATTTACAAGCTAATTAAGCATATTGGACTAATAATTGGACTAAATAAGATTAAAAAACTTGTAAAAAGAACTTATTGGGCTTAACCCATTTGGGCCCAACATGGAAAGTATACATACTGATAATATAGGTATAAAAGGGATTAAAACAAGTTAAAGAACTTATAATAGGCTTATTGGACCTAAAACACGTAAATAGGTAAAACGAGAAAACTAGTATAAAAGTTATCGACACATGACACAAAAATGAGTAAATGAGGATATGTAAACCCACTTGATCATCATATATATATAAAATCATCATATGTATACATAATTGTTATTTTTATAAAGTCATTGGACATGAGTCTAAGACGAGTATTATTTGTCTAGGTTTCCGTGATTGAAGCACGTACCGTACATCAAAATTGTCGATAACCCGCCTTCCCACATCAACGTGAGTTCATAGCCTCGCACTCTTTTAAATGTTTTATAAAATAATTTGTAAACCCGCGAGGGAGATAACATGCTAGATTTTTATAAAAAAAGAACACAAGTAGTACTGATTGTATGCTTAATGATATGGACCCGAATGATGCTATGACCCTATAAACGAGACTAAAAGGATTATTAGTAGTTAGGTTATGTCACTTAAAGTCCCATTAGCATGAATTGTGAACTACCGGGATTTGATAGACGCTTATGCATTTGATAGTACTATTTGGGGACGATCACCCCAGTTCGCGCCTTGACGGTTGATCCCCGTCGTACCACATTGATTGGTAAGCGAATTTATGTATGAGAAGATTTCCATAGCGTGACCTTTGTGACGACACGCTACTTTAGATGGGAAAAAATTGGTATCGGGTTAGCTACCCGTTGTTGGTTTAGTAAGGTAACAATGTCATGCGGCTTATAATAATCCAAAACTAACGAAATACTACTAGACGCTCCGAATTACGATGTATTGCCTGACTAGCAATACTGGGTCATACTATTGATATTATGTTTGTGTTTTGGTTTTCATAACCATACTCATATAACGGTTTTTATTTTCATACAACATCGTAAGACGTATTGTATGACGTTTTTACGACATTGGCTCGTATAATGATTTTTAAGGCTTTTTATAACCATATTCATATAACGGTTTTATTTAATCTATACAACGTTGCAAAACGTATTGTATGGTGTTTTTAACGACGATGATTCGTATAATGATTTTAAGGCAAATGCCTATATTATGATTTTCGATAAAGATTTGTATAAAATGACTTTGGCTATTTTATGGCCTATTAAAATGATTTGTACAAAATGATTTTCAGTAATAATTTTATACTGATATTATATTGATGGATTTTATTAAACTCTATGAATTCACTCGGCGTTATCACTGACCTTTTCTTTTAACATGTTTTATCTCAGGTACTTGAAGGTAATTCTCGGGAAGACATCAAGAATTCATGGCCCGCACTTAAACAATATTTTCCATTCAAATACTTTGTAAAACATTGTATGAAATAATATGACTTGGGACCGATGTAACTTTGATAATTATGAATGGAAATGCTTTTATTATTAAACGACGCGATTTTTATGCGTTGTCTATGATGTGAGTAATGTGCTATCCCGTAACACCAACTAGTATTCCGATGTACTGAGTTGTATAAATTTGGGGGTGTTACAGGCTAGGTGCTCAGCACGAATTGCAAAAGAGGGTTGATGATCGAGGGAGTATTGTGGGGGCTCAAAATTTTAAAAACCAGAATTATAGAATGGATGTGGCTCATAATAATTCATCGACGGAGAAGAATTACAACACGGATTTGGCTTATAATAATTCATCGGCTGACAAGAAAAGGTATCATGAGGGCCCCCACAATTGTTGCAACACGGGTATTGAGAAAAACCCGGTGCATTTTGCTGATACGGATCGTCATATATGGGAGAAGGTGAGATAGTGTCATTAGAGGTAAAGGATGAGTTAATCGAATTGCACGATGGAAAAAATCCAAATTGTGTATTGTCGATGTCATTTCCGCACAGCTCACATGTACACCATTGACATGTTTGAAAACCATACAATGGTCTCCCACACCCTACACAATAGACATACGAATCCATGAAGAATTAAGAATAAGAGGGGTTGAGAAAAAGAATCAAACACAATAGAGGAATGAGAGGAATATTTTTGGTGCAAAACTCTTTGAAAAAGAAATGCTTTTTATGAATTTTTTTAATGTTTTTTTTTAAAATTTTTGATTTTTATGGATATTTGAAATTTTTTGAAAAATGCAAGAAAAATAACGTTCACGAGTGAACGGATCCCAAAATCCAACGCGTCTCTCACAAAAACCGTTAATCTTTACGAAAAGAGACGGTAGCGACGCCATTTGAAAGTGGGATTTTGCTAGGTTAAAAAGTTCGTTGTTCTCGGCGTCTTATCGAATTGATCTCTGGTTGAATGTGTGACTCAGTCGTCTTTGGTGGACAAAAGAAAAGGGTGTCGTTGTGTAACAAAATAAAAATGCAAATTTTAAAGTAAATGGCAAAATAATAAAAGGATAAACTAATAAAGACTTAAACGAAATATAGATAAAAGCTTGAAAAGATTTAAACTAAAAATAAAGACTTATAAAAATAAATGACGAAAAATTAAAACTCGACAAAAAGTAAAATTTGCAAACTTAAAAATAAAACTAAGACAAAACAAGTTTCAAATAATTCTAAGTAAAAATGGTGGGAAAAGTTAAACTTGAATTTAAAAATAAAAACAGGAAATATAAATTGAAAAATGCGTTCTGATCGTAACTTGGATTGCAGTCTCGATCGCAGTCTGGATCGTGACCAGGATCGTGACCAGGATCATGACTTAGATCTTAGCCTTTTATGTAACACCCCCACATTTACTCAATTCAATACAGCGGAAGACTCATTGGTGTTACGGGATAACACATTACTCACATCATAGACAACGCTTAAAAATCGCGTCGTTTGATAATAAATGTAACACCCCCAATTTCACAAGGCAGCGGAATATCAACATTGGGCGTTACTTCATAGCACATCACACACAGTCATAGAAAACGAACTCAAAAGAGACGTTTTATAAAATAAACCATTCGATAATTTTATTAAATCAGAGTTAACTAAAAAGAGGTCCCACCAGTTTATACAAACCTTAAGAAATAATAAAGATTTTTCAAATGTATCGAATGGAAATTGTTTGTTTTGCCTTTACTTTATCCTGCGCGGCTCCATGCTCTAGCTGCTCTTAAACCTACATACCTGAGAATACATGCTAAACTGTCAACACAACGGTTGAGTGAATTCATAGGTTTTTAAATAAACAATAATGGGTTTTAAATAAACCATAAAGCTTTTGAACACAAGAATATCATCCACTGTCAATATTGTAACACATACAATACTCAAAGTCCGCGCTATTCTACTAAGCCATGACACCGAAGCCTTAAGTATAATAATGCCCTAGTCAGGTATTTTGCCGAATACCTCCTTACTTCTAATACAACACACCTGGCTGAGCCTCCAACCCACAGGTGCGACCTGCCCAGGTGGGGGCCATCCCCGATGGATCCATCCGTCTGTACCAGCGCCTACCCAACAAGGGTAGTTAACGGTTCATGGGTTTTAGGGACTTTCAAATTTTGGCAATACAGCACTTAGCAAATAGCGGTTCACAATCAATACAATCAACGCTTGTGCTCATCTTTCAAAAGCATATAATCAACCATCTTACATTTAGTTACAACAACTTGTATTCGTTCCAAGCATATAGCAAACAACATGTTTATTCATAAACATGTATTTTCTCAAAACCATATATATAAACATCATATATTTTATACCAAGAGCATGTATTCCTCCTCGCGGATTTTAAAACACATATAAAGTAGTAAAAGCGAGGATATGAACTCACCTGATATAGCTATCACACGTTTATCGAGGAACAAACATCCAATAGTCGATACATGACTTCACGAGATAATGATCGCTCATTAATCGAGAACGAGATGCCCAACGGTCGATATATAACCGAACGAAACCTAAAATGACGAGACGCGTCTTAGGCTCGAGACTATACATAAGTCATATATATGTAAATAGTTCACTTTAGTAAGTTTGGACATTGTATAAGTTTTATAAACTTTTTATAAGAGTTTTGGTGACAATCTACAATGTATTATCTCATTATGAAAATTAAGCCCACCAAAGTCTATTAGTGGCCCATTACAAGTTATTATCACTTTAGTCCATTTCGATCTCAGTATTAAACTCTAAACATGTTATAAATCTCAGGCCCAATAATGGCCTAATAGCCATTATAAGTGTATGTTGGGCTTTTATGGCCCAAAGCCAGTTTATAAGCTTTATGTGTTCTAAAACGCCTCCAAACGTTGTCGACTTAATATTTTCCGATGGTCGGGTCTCGGGTTTCATATAACTCAGTATATAAATGAGACTCGAATTCTCGATAAGTGGATCCTACCACTTTGTGTTATATAAAAATAGTCTAGTTTTCCGTTACATCAATATGGTTTGATTTTTACAAATTCTCGACATACCTTGTAAATTTGGTATTTTCTCCTAAACCGTAGAAAGTAACGATATGGTTTTTATAATCCCAAAAGCATATTTAAGTATACTATACAGATTATTAACTCTCATTACTTGATCTTTTAATGCCAAAGGTTCAAAATAATCAAAACAACAACTCGGGTCAAGGCTGCTTTTGGACAACCAGGTTCGGTTTCACGGTTTTGGCCGCCATTTTCAAACCGTTTATCCGTAGAAAACCATTCGATTCGTGTGTCTTCTGCATAAGTTTAGCTATAACTTTTAGTTTTACATATTTAGAGGTCACTATATAATATTTAAGAGTTTTTGGCCGTGCAAAACTGGTAGATCAGATTCGACACTTTTCAGTATTTTAACCATATCTAATTCATCGGGTATCGTCACGAGACGGGCGACCCGGCCAAATCACCACAAAACATAGGGCTATCCTCCTATATTCTTATCTAATGCCCAACACATACTGATTTTTCTCAAGATTCACGTTTTTGCCACAGACCTAAACTAAAATTTACAAGAATCATTTAGAGTTTGTTCTAGCTTGCTTTTTATGTAAGCAAAATTCATATACAATGTCCAATACATACTAATCAACTTTTTCTTGATCAAAATCAGTATATAATCATAAATACATACACATAATAAATATATATACAAATTAAGTAAAATATAATAGGTAGAAAACCTTCAATAGTGAGGTGTAAAAATCTTCCAAATCAACTAGCTTCCAAGACAAACCAATGATAAAAGATATGCATCCACCAAGCTTTTCACCAAACTTACACCATATAAAATATATATCTTTTAACTCCAGCCCAAGATTCCACAAAAATGGTAAGATTTAGCTTGATGATAATGATTTTAACTAAAGAACTAGTATTGGATTTGAATTCAATGTTTACTAACAAAAAGTAGTTACAAACTACACTAGATTTGTAATTGTGTGTGGTCTTTTTCTCGACAGAAAGGAGTAAAAAGAGATTGTATAAAGATCTAATCCTTAGCATGTAGGTGACGTGTGGGTTCATAACAAAATAGTTGTCAAATAAAGACATGTGTTAATATAACAAAATACCATGTGTCGTTGTTAGTTTTATGTAAACCGACTAGTGAAAGACTTAGGCGGTTTTGCATATATGTTTGTTATATAATTTAGTGTGTGTAGAGTATAATATGATAAAAGCGGGTATTATCGAATCCCGATATTTTTATAGTTACGTGATTTGAAAGATACGCGTTAAACACGAAAAATAAACGCTCAATATGAAATAAAAACATCGACATACGGAGAACGTTGATATTTCTATAAATAAATGAGGCCTTACTATTTAAAATACGTTAACGCATCGTCTAAACGAATGACGCCTAAAGGCTTAACGTAAGTTACGAAAAATTCTCATAAAACGAGAAATTAAAACAACGACAACAAAAATATTTCTATGTCATAACGAGGATATTTATGGTCGATGACGGACATAGACTTTATCGATAAATAATAAATAAAACTTATTGGATACATTAAAGCCTTAACCTTGTTGGTTAGCCGATTAACTCAACATTATTCGTCAAACAAACATGAGAAATAAAAGTTGAGTAATAAATATTCGTCTAAATACTAGAAATAAGATTAGATCTCGGTCTAAATGTTGGTTTTAAAGTTCGGGTTATTATAGTAGCTACCTCTTTACGAAGCGACGTCTCGACGCTTAATTTGTGTTAATTGCCTTCGGCTAAGTGATGAAGATATGAGGAATAGACGAGTCATCGTTGGGGTTTCCAATGAAGGTTGAATGAACAGAACTCAAAGCAACGAGTATACATAACAGGTAAAAATGTACGGTTTGAATGATGCTCCAATCCTTATAAAGATATATGAATACATAACTCGAAGGAGAAGCCATTGGAAGCTTAAAAATTAACATATTATAAATATTTGGAAGTGCTTCAAGGTACATTACTACTAGCTTACTAAACTTGCGGCAGTTGATATGAGTTCAAAAAAAAAAGTACCTACAACAAGTGATATGAGTTTGAAAAATCTCCAATGCGACAATCAATTCAAAACTATCGGTGATCACATCGATAAGTTTGAAACATATAGTCCAAGAGTCTAAATAGAAGAGATCACGTTATGAAATGAAATTCGCATGGATAGTACATAACTACATCGAAAACCTTACAAAATATTCAAAACGAGATAGTTATTGCTAGTCGTACAAAACCACCCAATTGAATGATCTCAAACATGCAAACCTATTTCGTCAAAAGCTAATTCATCGATACGGAAATCGTTCGGAGTATACGTTATTCTATCAAAAGAACTACGATCCAAATCGAACACAAAAGCCATCACCAAGCTCATATAATCAGATTACGACATGCTTGCAAAATAGCCAAGCCATGCCAAATCAATAAGTTCAATCAAGTTAACTCATGCTTGCTAAATAGCCAAGCCATGATAAATAAGAATACTTGACAAGATTTTCGGATAATCCGGTCAAAGAAAATTTTGCAAGTTATTGGATGTTCACGGGCCTAATAGCCATGGATGCATATCCTGAAATATTATTTATTTTATTTTTTTACCAGAGGGTGATCACACACGGATTCATACCCAAATGATATTATGAGGTACACGTTACCCAAGATCATACGTCATTTCAAAATGCCGCCTCGATCGCACACAATTTATGGCCGATTGACTAAATCAGATATCATATAAATACATTATAAGAAAAGGCTTTGCACATAAATCTCAAATATGGCTAGCCACCATTGATCACCAAGAAAGCCTTTAGTGAACACTTGTAAAAAAATATTCAAAATATTTACATCCAAGCTAAGTAGTCGTTGATGACTTAATCGTCGGTCAAACCATAAATACGCATTCAAATCCTAGTGTCGATTAGACAAGTCGTCTAGTTTTTTTTTGAACGAGTAATGGTCCTTAACGGTTATCTTATTAAGCTCGCGATAGTAGGGACTTATTAGAAATAGTCCATATAAATAAATCATAACTCGAGAGAATTCTAACGTATTACTCGTACATAGACGATAATCAATAATAACCATAATGACGACGGTAATGAACGATTCGTACCAACGAAACATGAGTCGAAGAAATACATCCGTATACAAAAATAATCACAAACTAAGTCAAGCACTCTTGAGCCCACTTGTTTATAATTTCTTGTTTTCATCGAAAGGCGTCCCAATCCATGTAAACAAGAATTTATAAATTTATGGTTCGGGAACTTATAACTTTCTTGTTCATATAAAAAGGCGTCCCAATTTATTTCAACAAGACGATTATAAATCATCCTACTCAGTAATACCGTAAAAAAAACACGATACCATAACCAAATTAAATGCCAAGAAAATTACCGGGTGTCAAACTTACTCCATGATTTCTGTATTCAAACGTCCCATTCCATCTGAATAAAGAAACCATAAACAATCTAAGGTATAGTGGTTTAAAACTTTCTTATTCAAGTGTCCCAATCCATTTCAATAAGAGAACCTTAAACGACACATAGTTGGGCGATTTAATATCCTATATCCAAATGTCCCATTCCATTTAGATACAAGGTATTAAGTCACTCAACCGAATAAATACTACGAGCATATCTTTGTTGTACCCAAATATATAGTTGATTGGGTATATATATATATTTTAGGTCCAACATTGGCATCCTCCTTTTCGCCACAAAACGTAATCAAACACAATTAAATTTTAAACGTTATATTACGTAGAAGATCTCTCCTTGAAGAAATGATTCTTCAAAATCATAAGGAGTGTAGAAATATAATAATACGCTTATCAATTACGTTTCAAAAGGAGATGTCCTAAAATGGCACATCACGATGCGATGACAAAAATCGAGCTTAAATTAGTCGATATGCGATAGATAATGAAACAATATATATGTACCCAAAATATCAAATGAGGTCCATACTCGTATTCGGATAATAAATTAATTATCAAGAAAATTGATTGGCGGCGAGGCCAAACTCTCTATAAAACCGTATCATAAATTATACGATAATCAAGTAAGGCCCATTGCTTCATGCACAATGCCCTTAAATACCATAGTATATACATTCAATATACATACAAACATTTCTACATACACACATGATCACAATATCACAACCAAGCTTTGGTTTCAAGGAGACATGAGCGCGCGGATACTTTGTAAGGCAACCAAACAATTTTACGAAAGAGCAGTTATAGTCTAGGTTTAAAAAAATGACCTAGTTCGCTATAACTAGTGCTCTGATACCGATCTGTAACACCCCCAATTTCACAAGGCAGCGGAATATCAACATTGGGCGTTACTTCATAGCACATCACACACAGTCATAGAAAACGAACTCAAAAGAGACGTTTTATAAAATAAACCATTCGATAATTTTATTAAATCAGAGTTAACTAAAAAGAGGTCCCACCAGTTTATACAAACCTTAAGAAATAATAAAGATTTTTCAAATGTATCGAATGGAAATTGTTTGTTTTGCCTTTACTTTATCCTGTGCGGCTCCATGCTCTAGCTGCTCTTAAACCTACATACCTGAGAATACATGCTAAACTGTCAACACAACGGTTGAGTGAATTCATAGGTTTTTAAATAAACAATAATGGGTTTTAAATAAACCATAAAGCTTTTGAACACAAGAATATCATCCACTGTCAATATTGTAACACATACAATACTCAAAGTCCGCGCTATTCTACTAAGCCATGACACCGAAGCCTTAAGTATAATAATGCCCTAGTCAGGTATTTTGCCGAATACCCCCTTACTTCTAATACAACACACCTGGCTGAGCCTCCAACCCACAGGTGCGACCTGCCCAGGTGGGGGCCATCCCCGATGGATCCATCCGTCTGTACCAGCGCCTACCCAACAAGGGTAGTTAACGGTTCATGGGTTTTAGGGACTTTCAAATTTTGGCAATACAGCACTTAGCAAATAGCGGTTCACAATCAATACAATCAAAGCTTGTGTTCATCTTTCAAAAGCATATAATCAACCATCTTACATTCAGTTACAACAACTTGTATTCGTTCCAAGCATATAGCAAACCACATGTTTATTCATAAACATGTATTTTCTCAAAACCATATATATAAACATCATATATTTTATACCAAGAGCATGTATTCCTCCTCGCGGATTTTAAAACACATATAAAGTAGTAAAAGCGAGGATATGAACTCACCTGATATAGCTATCACACGTTTATCGAGGAACAAACATCCAATAGTCGATACATGACTTCACGAGATAATGATCGCTCATTAATCGAGAACGAGATGCCCAACGGTCGATATATAACCGAACGAAACCTAAAATGATGAGACGCGTCTTAGGCTCGAGACTATACATAAGTCATATATATGTAAATAGTTCACTTTAGTAAGTTTGGACATTGTATAAGTTTTATAAACTTTTTATAAGAGTTTTGGTGACAATCTACAATGTATTATCTCATTATGAAAATTAAGCCCACCAAAGTCTATTAGTGGCCCATTACAAGTTATTATCACTTTAGTCCATTTCGATCTCAGTATTAAACTCTAAACATGTTATAAATCCCAGGCCCAATAATGGCCTAATAGCCATTATAAGTGTATGTTGGGCTTTTATGGCCCAAAGCCAGTTTATAAGCTTTATGTATTCTAAAACGCCTCCAAACGTTGTCGACTTAATATTTTCCGATGGTCGGGTCTCGGGTTTCATATAACTCAGTATATAAATGAGACTCGAATTCTCGATAATTGGATCCTACCACTTTGTGTTATATAAAAATAGTCTAGTTTTCCGTTACATCAATATGGTTTGATTTTTACAAATTCTTGACATACCTTGTAAATTTGGTATTTTCTCCTAAACCGTAGAAAGTCACGATATGGTTTTTATAATCCCAAAACCATAATTAAGTATACTATACAGATTATTAACTCTCATTACTTGATCTTTTAATGCCAAAGGGTCAAAATAATCAAAACAACAACTCGGGTCAAGGCTGCTTTTGGACAGCCAGGTTCGATTTCACGGTTTTGGCCGCCATTTTCAAACCGTTTATCCGTAGAAAACCATTCGATTCGTGTGTGTTCTGCATAAGTTTAGCTATAACTTTTAGTTTTACATATTTAGAGGTCACTATATAATATTTAAGAGTTTTTGGCCGTGCAAAACTGGTAGATCAGATTCGACACTTTTCAGTATTTTAACCATATCTAATTCATCGGGTATCGTCACGAGACGGGCGGCCCGGCCAAATCACCACAAAACATAGGGCTATCCTCCTATATTCTTATCTAATGCCCAACACATACTGATTTTTCTCAAGATTCACGTTTTTGCCACAGACCTAAACTAAAATTTACAAGAAACATTTAGAGTTTGTTCTAGCTTGCTTTTTATGTAAGCAAAATTCATATACAATGTCCAATACATACTAATCAACTTTTTCTTGATCAAAATCAGTATATAATCATAAATACATACACATAATAAATATATATACAAATTAAGTAAAATATAATTGGTAGAAAACCTTCAATAGTGAGGTGTAAAAATCTTCCAAATCAACTAGCTTCCAAGACAAACCAATGATAAAAGATATGCATCCACCAAGCTTTTCACCAAACTTACACCATATAAAATATATATCTTTTAACTCCAGCCCAAGATTCCACAAAAATGGTAAGATTTAGCTTGATGATAATGATTTTAACTAAAGAACTAGTATTGGATTTGAATTCAATGTTTACTAACAAAAAGTAGTTACAAACTACACTAGATTTGTAATTGTGTGTGGTCTTTTTCTCGGCAGAAAGGAGTAAAAAGAGATTGTATAAAGATCTAATCCTTAGCATGTAGGTGACGTGTGGGTTCATAACAAAATAGTTGTCAAATAAAGACATGTGTTAATATAACAAAATACCATGTGTCGTTGTTAGTTTTATGTAA
This sequence comes from Glebionis coronaria, assembly GCA_025667525.1. NCBI lineage: Eukaryota > Viridiplantae > Streptophyta > Magnoliopsida > Asterales > Asteraceae > Glebionis > Glebionis coronaria. The sequence goes on from CM046880.1 coordinate 137,806,528, forward strand.
ACCGACTAGTGAAAGACTTAGGCGGTTTTGCATATATGTTTGTTATATAATTTAGTGTGTGTAGAGTATAATATGATAAAAGCGGGTATTATCGAATCCCGATATTTTTATAGTTACGTGATTTGAAAGATACGCGTTAAACATGAAAAATAAACGCTCAATATGAAATAAAAACATCGACATACGGAGAACGTTGATATTTCTATAAATAAATGAGGCCTTACTATTTAAAATACGTTAACGCGTCGTCTAAACGAATGACGCCTAAAGGCTTAACGTAAGTTACGAAAAATTCTCATAAAACGATAAATTAAAACAACGACAACAAAAATATTTCTATGTCATAACGAGGATATTTATGGTCGATGACGGACATAGACTTTATCGATAAATAATAAATAAAACTTATTGGATACATTAAAGCCTTAACCTTGTTGTTTAGCCGATTAACTCAACATTATTCGTCAAACAAACATGAGAAATAAAAGTTGAGTAATAAATATTCGTCTAAATACTAGAAATAAGATTAGATCTCGGTCAAAATGTTGGTTTTAAAGTTCGGGTTATTATAATAAAGCATTTCCATTCATAAATATAAAAGTTACATAGGTCCCAAGTCATCTTATTTCATACAAAGTTTTACAAGTATTTGAATGGAAAATATTGTTTAAGTGCGGGCCATGAATTCTTGTTGTCTTCCCGAGAATTACCTTCAAGTACCTGAGATAAAAACATGTTAAAAGAAAAGTTCAGCGATAACGCCGAGTGAATTCATAAAGTTTAATAAAATCCATCAATATAACATCGGTATAAAATTATTACCGAAAATTATTTTGTACAAATCATTGTAATAGGCCATAAAATAGCCAAAGTCATTTTATACAAATCCTTATCAAAATCATAATATACGCTTTCGCCTTCAAAACCATTATACGAACCAATGTCGTAAAAATATCATACAATACGTCTTATGACGTTGTATAAAGTTAAATAAAAACCGTTATATGAATATGGTTATGAAAAACTAAAACACGAACATAATATCAATAGAAAGACCCCATATTGCTAGTCAGGCAATATATCGTAATTCGGTGCATATAGCCGTATTTCGTTAATTGAATTATTATAAGCCGCATGACATTGTTACCTTACTACAACAAACAACGGGTAGCTAGCCCGAAACTCATTTGCCCATCTAAATTAGCGTGTCGTCATAAAGGTCACGCTATGTAAATCTTCTCATACATAAATTCTCTTACCAATCAATGTGGCACGACGGGGATCAACCGTCAAGGCGCGAACTGGGGTGATCGTCCCCAAATAGTACTATTATATGCATAAGCGTCTACCATATCCTGGAAGTTCACAGTTCATGCTAATGGGACTTTTAGTGACATAACCTAACTTTAATAATCCATATTATTTCATCTGTTGGGTCATTTAATCATTCATAGGGTCATACAATCATCCGGGTCCAAATCAATAAACAAACAATCGGGACAAATGGTGTCCTATTTTGTAAAAACTAACATGTTATCTCCCTCGCGGGTTTATAAAACATTTATAAAAACATTTAAAAGAGTGCGAGGCTATGAACTCACGTTGATGTGGGAAGGCGGGTTATCGGCAATTCGGACGTACGGCATGTGCTTCAATCACGAAAACCTAGACAAATAATACTCGTCTTAGACTCTTGTCCAATGACTTTATAAAAATAACAATTATGTATACATATGATGATTATATATATATATATATATGATGATCAAGTGGGTTGACATATTCTCATTTACTCATTTTAGTGTTATGTGTTGATAACTTTTATACTAGTTTACTAGTTTTACCTATTTACATGTTTTAAGTCCAACAAGCTTATTATAAGTTCTTCAACTTGTATTAATCCATTTTATACTTTTATTATCAGTATTTACACTTTACAAGTTGGGCCCAAATGGGTTAAGCCCAATAAGTTTATAAGTGTTTTAGCCCATTTTGTTGTATTATTAGTCCAATAACGTTAACTTAGCCCGTTAATGACCGTATGTTATATAGCTCGGGTTTTATCGTTTTTTACTTGTTATCTATGTTTATATATCAGTATATGAGTTTATAAAAGTTTACATTAGACGGGTCCAACCGTCTAAGTTTTATTTAACAAAAACGTTAATTTTACGGTAATAGCCGAAAAAGTCGTAAAAATCATGTTTATAGTTTTATAACTTATAAAACTTATCAAACTACCATTTTTATAAAATGTCCATTTATTTATCCTTATACATATTTATATAAATGTATTATATAAGTTAGTGGGTTTTAATTCACATTTTATACTATTTTTATTTGAGTGCTTATATAATACTATTATACTTTAATTTTCTAAAATCTGATTTTTACTTTCATGTTCACCAAAACAGCCATATCTAGAGTTATATATGGAGATAGAAGCTCAAATTTTTATGACATAAACTACATGATATGTGCTCCATTTAACTCTCCTATAGCTACTGTTGAATCAGCCTCTAAGTATTTTCTAAAAATCGTCCAAAAAAGTGAACTCAGATTTGTACTCTAAACTTGTTTTGATTATAACTCACTAATCCTAATGATTCCATTACATGGCCAACTCTCACATGTGTACAAGACATATTACTTACTGTATATCCATTAATCTATGCCATTTTATCAGTTCATGACATGGTTATTTACTGTTTTTATACAGCCTACCATTTAAACAAGATTTAACCATTTTACATGTAGTTTGTCCATCTTTTTACCCATGTTTATCCAATCTATCAACACCAAATCCCCACATAATATTTTTTAATCATCATATATCATCATACATATATACATTTAAGAAGTAAATACATGATTACATGTTAGAAATACGTTTTAACGTATATTAGAAGTATCGGTCACTCCACAATATGATTTATATTGTAATAGTTCGTAGTTAACAATTAGTTAAATATTACTTATTATGTTAAGTAAGAACCGGTCCATGGGCTTGTCATGGACCGGCCCAAGTCCAATGTATGCTTGGAGTATAAATACCCCTTTCCACCATGGAAAGGGGTTGGTTGTTGTTCACTTTATGCTTTCATATTAATAAAATCACACACATTTTCTCTCACTTTCTCTCTCTAGTTTCTCTCACTAGAAAACATCAACCCACTTCATAGATTCTTAGGTTATCAATATTCTACATTTGGTATCAAGAGCTATGGGCTGATTTAAGGTAAGGATTGTGTTGCTTTTTTAGTTTTTGAATCAATTAGTGATCTTTAGAAAAAATCAATCTTGAATCTTGTTGTTTTTGGTGTTTTTGTTATTGGGATTGATTGATAAGGATTGGGTTTAGCTTATTTTGGTAAAAATCATAAAACTTTTTGTGGTTTTGGATCAAAAATCGGATTTAAAGCTGTTTTTCTAAGTCTCGGAAACATATTTCCAGAACATTCCGAATAGATATTCCGAATAGGAGCAATATTCAGAATAGCATAATTTTTCCGCATAGACTTTCCAGATAGAAGGGTTTTTCCGAATAGCAGCAATTTTTCCGAATAGCAGCAATTTTTCCGAATAGCAGTATTTTTCCGAATAGCAATTCTTTCTGAATAGCCAATATTTTCCGAATAGCCAAAAACTTTCTGAATAGCCAATATTTTTCCGAATAGCCAATATTTTTCCGAATAGCCAAAATTTTTCCGAATAGGAGAAATATTCCGAATAGCTTTCCGAATTGCCCATCATTCCGAATAGCAGGTTTTTCCGAATAAGCCAAATAGCCAGATATTCCGAATTGAAGAAATATTCCGCATAAGGGTTTTTTCGCATAAGGGTTATTCAGCATAGGGGTTATTCCGAATAAGGCATTTTCAGAATAGGGTTATTCCGCATAGGGTTATTCAGTATAAGGGTTTTTCAGCATAAGGTTATTCCGAATAGGATTGATTCCGAATAGGGTTTATTCTGAGTTAGGGTTATTCCGTATAAGCAAGTTCAAGGGATATTTGAGTTTTCTCGACGATCTTTAGTGGATTTAATCTTGTTTTCAACCAACACAACACAAATTCTCAACCTTTCTTCACTGCTCGATCAACCGATAATCTTTGAGTCTTTTAAGTGATCACAATGAATCCAAGTTCATTAATGCCTCAGATGACATCTCTTACGGATATCTCGATCATAACAGGGACTGATAGTCGTCCACCGATGCTTATTAAAGAGGTGTTTGAGGCATGGCAGGGCCGTATGATGCAATACTTGAAGGGCAAACCAACATACGGAAGGCTTATGGTCAAATCGATTTTGAATGGTCCACTCGACTATGGTACCATTGTGGCAAATAACGTGTCTCGACCAAGAGAATATGAAGAACTCACACCGGCACAACAACTCATTGCTGATGCTGATGAAAAGGCTTTACAGACTCTTCTCCAAGCTCTTCCTCATGATATTTATCGCATGGTAAGTCAATATACGGTTGCCAAGGATTTATGGGAACGTCTTAAGGTGTTGCTACAAGGTACGTCACTTACCAAACAGGAAAGGGAATGTCAGTTGTATGATCTGTTTGATCGATTCACATACAGCCCAGGGGAAACACTACACGACTATTACTTCAGATTCACTACTCTAATGAATGATCTGAATGTATACAATCTCGTGATTGCTCCATTCCAGGTTAACACCAAGTTCTTGAATACTTTACCTCAAGCTGAATGGGGTGAGTATATTACCGATGTTAAGTTAACCCGGGATTTGCATAAGTGCAATTTAGATCAAATCTATGCTTTTCTTCAGCAGCATGAGAAACATGTGATTATGCACCGTTCTCCTCGAGGTATGTACCCTGATTCCTTAGCTTTGATGGCGAATCAACCAAGCTTGTCACACAACAACACACCTTATATCTTGGGACATCAAGCCTATCATCCATCACCTTACTTGACACCAACCTTCCCCCAATACTCGATTCTACCGCAACCACCCACCTCACATCAGCAACAATATCGGTTCAATGCACCCTCACCACAGTATGCTTCACAACTTCATCCAACAAATATTGCACCTTATGCTCAGCCTTCATATTCTTCTTATCAAGAGAATGCAGCATATCCTACAAGCTACCCTGATCAAATGAGTATTCCTTCTAGTGATTATGCAGCTCATCAAGACCAAGCAATGTATTGTGATGATGAGGAAGTCCCCGTTCCTGTATTCCAACAAGGAGCTGACCCAGTTGAAGTGCTAACCACTATGTCTGCTTATCTCACAAGGACTTTAAGCAAACGAGGATACAGAGGATCAGCTCCAACCAACAATCAGTTGAGGAATTCATCCAATTCTCGTCAACAAGCTACTATTGAGAATGGCAGGGTCATGGTTCAGCCTATTCAACCATATCAGGGGAGACCTACCACATCAACCACCAATGCTCGCACGGTCAATCAGGCACCAATGGCCAATCCTGCTCCACGGGCTAATTCCACGGGCAAGTTGAGAATGATTACATGTTACAACTGCAAGGAAGAGGGTCACATGTCCAGGGATTGTAAGAAACCCAAGAGGAGAAGGGATGGACAATGGTTTGCAGAGAAGATCTATCTGGTTAATGCTTAGGCACAAGGAAGGGAACTTGATGAAGAGGAGCTTGCATTTCTTGCTGATCCAGGGATTGTTGAACAAGACGTTGTCACCACATAGAATGCAGCATACCAAGCCGATGATCTTGATGCGTATGACTCAGACTGTGATGACTTTCAATCTGCAAAGGCTGCTCTCATGGCAACTATCTCCAGCTTAGGGCCAGAAAAGAGATCTGAGGTACTTATTAATACCACCGATAATACCACTGATGCTAGTATTCAACCACATCAAGTTTTGCAAGAGAGTGCTGATTCGAATGAATCTTCGGTGGTGAGTCTTTCAAATGAGGAGACAAACAATGATAGCAATATCAATGTGAGTCCCTAGACTTTGAGTGAATCACAACCGGGACCCATTTCGCATACGCCTACTCCTGCTCAACAAGATTTGGTCATGGTTCCTGCTACATTACTTAGCCAAATGAATGCTGCGCTCTTAGAAACCTTAGCTAAGAATAAGAATTTGTCTGATGAGCTTACCTTAAGCAACGAGAAAGTTCAAACCTTGGAATTAGTGCCTTCGTCTAGTGTTCTAACTAATCTCGAATATGATCATTTTAGAAACAAACAAATGGGTCCTTGCAAGAAATCGAAACCTTAAGAGCAAATCTTTCTAAAGAACTTAGCGAAAAGGAGTTGGTGGTCACTAATTTTCAAAAACTTCAAACAGATTTTGAGTCACTCGAGTCTAAGAAGAATGAAATGGAGATTAATGCTACAAATAAGATTAGAAGTCTAGATTACTTGCTCTTAAGACAATACTCTACTTCTCAACTAGTGCACTTATTTGATGCTTCATTTAGAGAATTTAACTTATCACGTCAAAAAGGCCTTCCCCCTAATCCAATGTATGCAAAACAAGCTTTAAGACATAGTCCTAGACTTTATAATGCAACTCAATTAGGTTTGGCCTTAGACCCGATTGTTTTTCCTAATGATCAAACAAGTAAGGATCTAGTTGATCAGGATCGGTCATACAATTCTGCAAAATATCCCGAGTGTGATTATTTTAATTTGAATAAGGAGCTTGCTAAAACGGATTTTAGAATTCGCTTCCATATGGACAAAGATCTCATTACAGCACCAACCTACATGTTGAATGAAGAAAGCCCTAGTACATTTCCTACACTTGTCAACATGGAAGGTCCTAAGGAAATTCCAAAGGATCTTCCACCTGTTAACACTGTATGGTTAAACTTGCAAGAGATTAATCAATACTTTACTAATTTTGACAAGGTCATTTTGGATTGTACGACTTCAAATGGCCTAAACGCCGGAGAATGGGCTTTCGAACACATGAACGAGGTGTTTAAAACTGAGATCAATCCATTTGTCGAAAGTCTAAAAGGAAGTTTTGCATCTCTTAAGGAAAATCTTGTGTTTGAAATTGGTGAAGTTCAAAAAGTGTTTTATGAAATGGACACCGCTTACGAACTACAACTAATTGAAAAAGAAAAGATTTTAACCGAATATGACCGATTCTTGTCTGCAGTAATCTCGTGTGATGTGCTTACGACTGTAAATGTTAATTATTCGAATGAGCTTACATCCGCTATGATTAATTGTGATGCTGTGAATATTTGTAATGATATTTGTGATGATGTTTGTGATCTCTCTGTAAATGTTGCTGATACTGTAAATGAGGTAGATAATCATTCTTGTCACGAATCTAACGTTGAGTTTTTAAAGCTACAAGATTCTTACAATTTAATTTCAAAACACTTTAATCAACTAGAACAACATTGTATATCTTTAGAATTAAAATAACAAACTCGAAATGAGAATCTTTTGATATCAAATGGTTGTGAAAACGGTGTTGAGACGAGTGACAAGATGATTGCAATTGTTAAGACATTAGAGGAAGAGATAATGAGATTGAAGAGAGATGTGTCATCAAATGAAACATTAAAAATGGAACTAGAGGCTGCAGAGTCTAAAAACCAGGTCTTAGAAATTAGACTTTCGTCTGTTCTAGGGGAGATGGATCGGACAAGACAGGGACTATCCGCTCTTTATGGTTCACTAGAAGAACGCTTCGCTTTTAATGCGGCACAGCAACAATCTTATGTTGAACAACTGAACCAAAAGTGCGAGGAAATCTCTGACTTGAACATCCTGCTCATTGACAAAAATATGGTTTTGGCCGAGTTAAAGGAGACACTTCTTCTCACCCGACAAGAAGTTGTTGATAACTTAGCTACCGACTCTGCACCGTCCACTAGTGCTCCAACAACCAAGTCAGTAGTGCTTTATAAGAACCCGCTTCATAAGAGAAACCCGATTACCTACGATGATTATATGAGGAATGCCATTAAGCATGTCGATCTTCTTAGGGATATTTTAGACGATCTTTATGCCTTAGATCCCTCAAGTAGCGACTATTATTCGGCTCATGAATATATTAAGCGAGTTCAATATTGCTTAGCATATTTGCAATACATAGGTACACCAGGTTCTGCACTACTTACTAATAGGCCCATTGCTGTAACTCCGTTCAATAAGACTCTAGTAGCAAAACCGTCATTGGCACAATCAAGTAAGGCACCTTTAAAATCTGTTGCTAATATTCCCACTTTGCCTTCTACAGGATTAAAAGAGACTACTAAGGCTAAAGGATCGCCACCCAAGAAAGATAAGATCAAGCCCTCCACTAGTAGTGCCAAAAAGAAGAAAGTAGAAGATCACCATAGGAATGTTAGTTCAGTTTTAAATAAGAAGAATCATGTTAAGACTAAAAGCTCTGCGCCTGTGCAGCAGCCAAAACCATTCGTGAATTCTAATTTGAATTGTTGGAATTGTAATGAATGTATGTTTTCCCAACGTTATGATTTGTGTCTTATTGAACATGTGAATGAAATGAATGCAATTAAGAATGGTCTTGAATGGAAGCCAACGGGTAGAACTCGTGCCCAAGTTGGCTGGCAATGGCGTCCCACTGGTAGGACCTTTACATTAGATGGAACAATGTGCCCTTTAACTAGGAATGCATCCATTGAGGTTAGGTCTGAGCGTCCTTTAGTTAGGAACACTCGCACACAAGTATGGAAACAGCACCCTTTAATTAGGTCAGCCCCACTATAGTGCCTATCAGTGAAGAAATACCTCAGGATTTAAGCCAACTAGAATCTACACCACCCACTAGGAAGAAAAAGGCTAGGAAATCTAAGAAACCTAGAGTTAGCAAATCTAAGATTATTAAATATGTACCTGATAATAACAAGGAACACTCAGATTCCGATACCTCTACATTGTCTTCGTGTGGTGATATTTTCAGGTGGTCCAAATCATCCTGTGGTATTTGGACTCCGGTTGTTCAAAACATATGACCGGAAATCGCTCGATGCTCCGAAATTTCGTCAGCAAGTTTCTTGGTACGGTTAAATTCGGGAATGATCATATAGCAAAGATAATGGGGTATGGTGAATATCAGATTGGAAATGTGACGAGTTCAAGGGTATACTATGTTGAAGGTCTTGGTCATAATTTATTCTCAGTAGGACAGTTTTGTGATTCCAACCTCGAGGTTGCTTTTCGACAACATACTTGTTTCATTCGTAACTTGGAAGGAAAAGATTTGCTGAAGGGATCTCGTGGTGCAAATCTTTACACCTTGTCCTTACAAGACATGATGGCCGCCTCTCCAGTATGTCTTCTCTCTAAAGCATCTAAGACCAAGTCATGGTTATGGCATCGCAGATTATCTCATCTTAACTTTGATGCTATTAATCATCTGCCTAAAAACGAATTAGTTCGTGGTCTTCCAAATCTTAAATTTCACAAGGACCATTTATGTTCCGCGTGTTCAAGGGGGAAAAGCACCAAGAAATCTTACAAGCCCAAAGCTGAAGACACCAATCAAGAAAAACTTCATCTGTTGCATATGGATCTTTGTGGACCAATGAGAACTGAAAGTGTGAGCGGTAAGAAATTCATTCTCGTCATTGTGGATGATTTCTCCAGGTTTACATGGGTTAGATTTCTACGTACAAAGGATGAAGCACCGAAGGCTATCACCACTTTTCTGAAATTCATTCAGGTACGTTTGAATACTACTGTCCGCCGTATTCGTACAGACAATGGTACAGAGTTCGTCAACCAGACTCTTCGTGATTATTATGAAGGAGTTGGTATCTCACATGAAACATCCGCTGCACGCACTCCACAACAAAACGGTGTCGTTGAAAGACGGAATCGTACACTTATGGAAGCTGCTAGGACCATGCTTATTTACGCGAACGCTCCATTGTTCTTGTGGGCAGAGGCTATATCTACTGCATGTTTCACCCAAAACCGTTCTATCATTCGGAAACGCCATGGAAAAACACCTTATGAGCTTCTACATGACCGTAAACCCGATGTTTCATTTTTTCATGTGTTTGGTGCTCTTTGTTATCCAAACATCAATAGTGAGAACTTGGTTAAGCTTCAACCGAAAGCCGATATAGGTATTTTCATTGGTTACTCACCGTCCAAGAGAGCATACCGAATCTATAACCGTCGTCTTGGCAAGATTGTAGAAACTATGGACGCAGATTTCGATGAGCTGACAGCGATGGCTTCTGAGCTACACAGCTCTGAACCCGCGCTTCATGAGATGGGAACCGGTGCTATTAGTTCCGGATTAGTTCCCAATAATCCTACTTCTACATCATTTTTACCACCATCAAGGCCCGAGTGGGATAAACTGTTTCAACCGTTGTTTGATGAATTCTTCGATCCCCCGACTGATGAAGTTCCAGCACCTGTAGTAATTGCTCCAATACCTGAAGTGGTTGCTCAAGCTAATGAACCTTTATCTAATGCATCTACAATTCACATTGAACCGGATGCTCCTTCACCAAGTGATTCTCAAACTACACCTGAATCGTCACCCCTACTTGTGCCTAATGATGTGGAAGAGGATTCTATTGATCACGACTTGGAATATGCTCACTTGCAAGAGCTTCCTTTCTTTGGTGTAGCGATCCCTGAAAACCCTTCAGCCGCGTCTACCTCAGAAGAAGCTCCTTCTATTGTTCACTCCAGACCACCTAGGATTGAAAACCATAGTACTAAATGGACAAAAGATCACCCAATTAGGAATGTTATTGGAGATCTAGATCGACCAGTCTCTACACGTCATCAATTACAAGAGAGTGCACTCTATTGCTACTTTGATGCATTTCTCTCTGAAGTTGAACCTAAAAATTGGCAGCAGGCTATGACCCAATCATCTTGGATTGAAGCTATGCAGGAGGAACTAAATGAATTTCAAAGACTTGAAGTATGGGAATTGGTTCCTCTCCCTGACAAGGTTAACATCCTTACTTTGTTATGGGTTTATAAGGTTAAACTTGATGAGATGGGTGCGGTATTGAAGAATAAGGCAAGATTGGTCGCTAGAGGATATAAACAAGCCTTGGGTATAGACTTTGAAGAATCTTTTGCTCCTGTGGCAAGATTGGAGGCTATTAGACTATTCCTTGCGTATGCTGCTCATATGAACATGATCGTCTATCAAATGGATGTGAAGACGGCATTTTTGAACGGTGAACTAAGGGAAGAAGTTTATGTTAGTCAGCCGGATGGGTTCGTCAGTACGGAGTTTCCTAATCATGTGTACAAGCTTAAGAAGGCTCTCTATGGGTTGAAACAAGCTCCACGCGCGTGGTATGATCTCCTGTCAACATATCTCATTTCGGAAGGCTTCTCCAAAGGCAAGGTGGACCCGACTCTATTCACTCTCAAGGAAGGCAACGACATGCTTCTGGTACAAATTTATGTTGATGATATAATATTTGCTGCCACTAACATAGAATTGTCAAATCAATTTTAGAAGATAATGTCCACACGCTTTCAGATGTCGATGATGGGAAAAATTTCATTTTTCTTAGGATTACAGATTTCTCAAAATCCCAGAGGCATCTTTATTAATCAATCCAAATATGCTCTAGAATCTCTTAAGAAATATAACTTTGAAAATTGTGACCCCGTGGACACTCCAATGGTGGAGAAATCCAAGTTAGATGAAGATAGGAATGGGACTATTTTCGATCCAAATCTTTACCGTGGGATGATCGGCACCCTTCTATATCTGACTGCTAGCAGGCCTGATTTGCAATTTGCTGTATGCATGTGTGCCCGGTATCAGGCTCGGCCTACCGAAAAGCACCTACATGTAGTTAAAAAGATCTTTCGGTATCTAAAAGGAACACTTCATCGTGGTCTATGGTATCCGAAAGATTCCTCGATTGCTTTAATATCATACGCAGATGTCGATCATGCTGGATGTCAAGACACGAGGCGTAGCACTTCTGGATCTGTGCAACTCCTAGGAGATAGATTGATCAGTTGGTCTTCAAAAAGGCAGAAAAGCGCTGCAATTTCTAGCACGGAGGCTGAATACATCGCCATGTCCGGTTGTTGTGCTCAAGTCCTTTGGATGAGATCACAATTAACTGACTACGGTTTGGGATTTAACAAAATCCCGATGTATTGTGACAACAAGAGCGCCATTGCCCTTTGCTGCAACTATGTTCAACACTCCCGGGCCAAGCACATAGACATTCGCTACCATTTCATTAAGGAGGAGGTGGAGAACGGAGTGATCGAGCTGTATTTTGTCACTACTGAGTACCAGCTGGCGGATATGTTCACCAAAGCCTTAGATCGAGGACGAATCGAGTTTTTGATCGACAAGCTTGGCATGAAATCATTCACCCCAGCGACTCTCAAAGAGTTGGCAGAAGAATCAGCTGAATAGTCGTGGTAAACTATTCAGAGTATCCTTTGTTCGTGATCATGTATATTATAGTAAATATATAAACCACAAAAGAAAAATACAAAAATATAAAACCAAGAAAAACCATAAAAAATATAAAACCTACAAAAACCATAAAAATTATAAAATCAAGAAAAACCAAAAATATTTTTCGTTTAAAACGGGCATGTCTTTTAGTACGGTAATATTTACGGCCTTAGAAATGTCGATCAATATTGACACGGTGCCATAAATAGAGTCCGTATAAAAGTTGTACATTTTTAAAACATGCCCATTATGGCTTGTAGTTATTTCTGACTGCAACCCGGTTTTCATATTAAAGTCACGTATTTCCTTGGAAAACGTTGGCTCACAACGGGAATTAATTTTCTCGGGCGTGATTTACAAGCCAAATCATGCAAAGGGATCAAGTTTACTTTACAACTTGATCTTACACAAATTAGTGTACGTCTCAGTGCATTAATTTGTTAAAGTAAGAGAAATCTTATTGACACCACGAATCAAACTTTTCAAGATATCAATTGGGAAATGTTTTTCATCATCATGTGCCTCGTTAAACAATTACTACAGCTCTTTAAATAGAAAACGGGTCATCGTTTAAGGGGGAGAAAATGTTACGTCATCTTTCACATCAAAAAGATCTTCAAAAGTTTTCAAGGAAACTCAAAAAGCTTAATGGTTAATGGTTGGATTGCTTTGGCATTTGTCTTGTTGTTGCTTATAAGTTCGTCATGGATAGTTTTGTGCTTGTGTTAAGATAAGTTAATCACTAAGGCTCGGGTAGTTAACATAAGATAGGGTCAAAATGACAAGAATTAGAACTTGGGAAAACAAAAGAATTTTGTTTGTAGAAAGAAGAAAAATTGAGGGGGTAAAGTTGACAACATGTCTAACTTGTGAAAAATTTGACCTAGTCAAAATCACCCACCCCCGTCTCTTCTATTATTTCACTGTTTACTTGTTTATCTTTGCCGCCATTAACACCCTAGCTCACAAACTCACGAAAATCAAACAGAACATCTCACAATCATTCTTCTTGTTCAAGATCTTCAAAAGGTATATAATCGGATTAATCATTCAAGCATATAAATTTAATTAACTCTTTTAATTAAAAACAATCGATTGCAATTACTGATTAATTAGGGTTCAATTAAAATTGGGGGTTTTGCTTGAGATCTATTCGGAATAGAGCAATTGAACTAATTTGGCCTTTAGAACACATGAATCAAACGCATAAGTTCCTAATTAGAAAAATGGTAACTGTTTGTTATTTTCCGAATGGAATGATCTTTCCGCATAGGACAGTTTTTCTGAATAGAAAGATCTTTCCGCATAGGAGCATTCTTTCCGAATAGAAAGAACTTTCCGAATAGGAGCATTTATTCAGAATAGAAAGAATGTTCCGAATAGAGATTTTATTCCGCATAGGCCCAATGTTCCGAATAGGGAATTTATTCCGCATAGGCCCAATGTTCCGAATAGGATTTTATTCCGCATAGGCCCAATGTTCCGAATAGGGAATTTATTCCGCATAGGCCCAATGTTCCGAATAGGGTTTTATTCCGCATAGGCCCAATGTTCCGAATAGGGAATTTATTCCGCATAGGCCCAATGTTCCGAATAGGATTTTATTCAGCATAGGCCCAATGTTCCGAATAGGGAATTTATTCCGCATAGGCCCAATGTTCCGAATAGGGTTTTATTCCGCATAGGCCCAATGTTCCGAATAGACATTTTATTCAGAATAGAGATTTTATTTCGCATAGGATAAATGTTCCGAATAGCCTTTTTATTCAGAATAGGGATGTTATTCCGCATAGGCTATATGTTCCGAATAGACTTATCATTCCGCATAGGATTTTATTCCGCATAGGCTATATGTTCCGAATTGAATGATTATTCCATATAATAAGATGTTTGAATGGTTTCAAAGCTTAAGGGATTAGGTCATATGTCCAATGCTTAGGTTTAAAGTCATAATGATATTCATACTTGTATGTATCATCCTTTGTGTTTTATCTTAAGCAGAGACGATGACTAACCCTACCGTACAACAAATACAAGACACCAGAGCCGCCGCCATTGCTGAAGCCAAGACTCTAAAGTTTATTCCAAACAACTTCCGTTTGAAGGAGGTATCTCATTCTACCCATAATGGATTTAAGGTAGGTACAGCCATACTTGATAAATCTCATCTCAAGCATGCGCTAAGGAGAAGTGCTTCAGTGCCTTATGACTACCTTTACGAGTTCTGGGCTACCAAAGAGAGGACGTCGAACAAAATCACTTTTTCCTTGGACAACAAGCAGCAGACGCTTACTGTGTCAGACTTCAGGAAGATCTTTGGATTTCGACCGACACTCAAAGGTCTTTCATACTCAGCCAACCCGACTAAGGACCAGATCATGGAGATGTTCACTGCCATTGGATGTCTTGACATACGAACCGCGTCTAAGTTTACTACTGCCAAAGTTGGTCAACCATGGAAAGCTATTTTTGGGATTCTAAGCTGATGTTTAACACCCAAAACAACTGGGTTTGATGCTGTTCGTCCACCAATCATCAAGATGTTTTATGGTATGTTTAAAGGTATGGGTATTGACTATGCATCACTGCTGTGGGAGGAGTTTATTTTTCAACTCTTCACCAACACGAAGGGTAAGGTTAAAAGTTACCAGTACCCTAGGTTTATTAAGTTGATCATACATTACTTTATGGAAAACGATGCATCCATTAACAAGCGTGCAGGTAGTCGTCACCACACGATGGATGATGATGATTTGGTAGACTTAAGGCAGGAGACTCATTCGAATACGGTTATTCCTGGTCCCATTCCCAGTCATCTTCTGACCGATGAGATTCTCGCATCTGATGATTACAAGAACTTGCTAACAGAAATTAAGAATCAACGAGCAAGCATTCTAGCAGGTGAAGACTCTTCCACCACGGTTAAGAGCAAAGGTAAACGGAAGCAAACAGATTTACCTGAACCCAAAGCCAAAAAGAAGAAGACTGCAGTTAAGAAGGGAAAGGGTACGGCTGATGAGTTAGTTCTCCACGATGAAGAAGATATTGATGATCCTGCTCTTAACAAGGCTGAGAGAAAAGCTATGAAGATAGCTATGGAAAGGAGTAGGAAAGACACTGGAGGTAGTGGTTCGGGTGCACGGGTACATTTTGAAGAAGAGTACGTGGAACCAGATGATGTGTTTGAGTTTGGATCACCTGAAAAGTATTCTACTTCGAAGGAGACATCCACCCCCCTGTTTCAGCTAGTATTGAAAAAGAGTCTACTCAACCTTTAGCAACTCAACTTCAACCAACTCAACCCTTACCAACCAGACCGGTTTCCACACCATTTCTTCCACCACCAATAAACCCCATCCTTAGTACCGTAGTAACAACCGAGCCTATTCCATCAACCCAGAGCAGCTCTGCAACGTCTACAATGGCCGCATTGGTAATGGCCGAAATGTTGGATAAACATACGGACAATCACAAAAGAGAGATGGATGAACTTCGCCAAGAGCTAAATAGACGAGTTCAAAGTGAAGAAGCATCAAGGAAAGCTCAAGAAGAGTTGATTGCCAAGTTCGCTGCAGACATGGAATTTACACGCAAAGCTCATGCAGAAGAACTTGCTCGGGTTAAAAAGGATGAAGCTGATAGGCATCAAGCACGAATTACGAGACTTAAAGCTATTAAGGATGACTTTAAAGAGCAGAAAGAAGCCCTTGAAGCTTCTATTGAGCAGAGAGTGAAAGACTCCGTTGAATCCCTAATGCCTAAACTGCGTGATGAGTTGAAGACACTCGCTGCTGATAACTTGATGATCAAATCATCCAATCCTTCCGAAGCCGCCTACAAGATTGCTTATGACTTGACGGATTTTGAACTAAAGAAGATCCTCAAAGCTCGAATGAGGGAACTTGGATCGTTTGATAAATCGAGGATTCAACGGGCTCTCTTCAAATCCCTGAATGACGCTATCATGGAGGATGATAGGTTGTTCAAGACGTTTGGAAGTGTGGTACCCTACCACATTCTCCCTGAGGAAGAAAGGGAAGAGAGTGACGAAGAAGAAGGTACTGGTGGAGAAGAGGAAGAAGAAGAAGAAGAAAATAAGAATGATGATGATGATGAGGATGATGAGGATCAGAATGATGATGATGATGAGGATGATAATGATAAGGATGATGATGATGATGATGAGGATGATGATGACGATGATGATGATGGCGATGATGGCAGTGATGGTAATGAGGAGAGTGTTAGGGGGAGCAACAGGGATGATAATGAGGATGCTGATGGGGGTAAACAGCCTGAGAAAGGGGATAAGGTTGCCAGCTCAAAGAAACCTATTAAGTCTGGCACCAAGTCCAAGAAAGATGCAACAGCAAAGGAAAAATCTACTTCCACGGAATCCAGACGATCGAAGTGGCGCCACGATGTGAATGCCACTACAGGGTCATCTATTCCTGGTACATTTATCGCTGCATCCATACCTGTTACCACTAACCCTGTTAGTTCTATTGTTGTTGTTCCTGTGATTGCAGAATCGGTAACCGAACCTGAAGCTGCACAACACTCACCCGTTCATGACACTGCCGACATGCCTGAAACAGAACAAGCAGATGTTCACGTCTCCACTCCTCTGCAACAAAACCCACAATCTACTGTTCCAAGCACAAGGGACTGGGCAGACACGTTGGAGATTGACGAGACTGCACCACCACAGCCTTGGATCACGGCAGCGGCGCAGTATGATCCGATCACCGACGCTGACAAAGATGTTTTGTATCTTCGTATCCGCAGTCCGATTGACTTATGTGCATTTCTTGCTCTGAGTATAAGACTTCGGTTACTCCATCTTTGGTGAAGAAAGCACTGAAGGATAAGAGACTACGCGCCAAAACCCGGTTGACCCAAATGGAGTTCGAGTATTATGCCGATGAGATCCTGAAGGCTCTGAATACCGTTCAACGGCCAGGACTTCATGAATCAGAAAGAGCTCCACCTCCAATGGATCCTTCTCAAGATAATCAGATTGCTCTTGACTTCTTCGTCACCAATGATCTTGTGTATCTTCTGAAGGGGTCCTCAAAGTACGCAACATCCCTGACCTTGCTGAAAGCTGCCAACTGGGGGACAATACCCTTTATCGAGGAAAAGGTAAACCGACTCTGGGTCCCAAAGGTAAATCATAATTATGATATGTATGCTGTCATATGTGCATCACACTGGGACGAACGAGTTCGAAGGGCGTACAGGGGCTGCTGTCTAGTCAACTCAGGGAGTAACGTTCGATCCGATATCCACATCTCCAGCATCTTAGGGTTGAAAACTGAAGCCAAGAATGGCTACTATCATGTGATGGAGATTCCTTTGAAAAGGGAGGATGACAGAGAATACAAAATCCAGCAGGGAGATTTCTCTATCATTCTCCTTGAGGATATTGAAGATATGTTGCTTCTGATGACCCGAGATCAACTCACACATATTCCTCGTGAAGACCTCATTGCCTTGAATACAGCACTTCAAATGTTCACACGAAGCGTTTTTATCAAGAAAAGAGTTGAAGATCTTCAGTTGGGAGTCGAAAGCTATCAAAGGAAGCTCAACTTAACCCGTCCAGTGAATCAAGTTCTACCTCAACATGTAGAAAGATGTCCTTATACCGGCATCTCTGTTCCGAATTGCGGCATTTTCTACTTGAACAGTCGAGGTTTAATGAAGTTTACGAGGGTGGGAGAGCTTTACAAGTACAGTGATGGGACTCTTCTACAAGTCAGAGGAAAGTTGGAGCACCTGAACTCGGGTGGGACTTTGCCAGAGATGACCGAGGATTGGCATAAGGGTTATAGGCAGATGGCGAATTATGTGATCAAGAAGATCGATCAAAAGCTCCGTGAACGTAGATTGATGAGGAGCTTGGAAAGATTCGTGGGTGGTAGACCATATTTAGTGCACCACAAGCTACTGCAACGATCCATCTAATGGGTCGTACATTTCAGGTCCACTTTATATTGGTTTTCAATTGTGAATATGTATATTTGTGAATATTGTGCTGTAATGGCTTGATGTAGTGTTAAGGTATGATTATTTTTCAAGAATTTCTCACGAGATTCTAAATCTTTCAAAATATATCATACTAAAGCACTACAACTATCCCTTATTAATTTAAGGGGGAGCATGAACATGTTCTATGGCCAAACATCGATTTCATTTTTACCCAAAGACCGGTTAATCCATTCAATATCCCAAATATTAATGGTTAACATTTTGGATAAGGGGAGAAAATGGGATTAAGGAGACTTAAGTGATACTTGGCTAAAAGATGAAAAAGACTTAACGATAATCCAACTTAATATGTGTTAAGCACGTGTTAAGGGGGAGCGTTTTTTATGAACAAAACACCTAAGGTACAAAACTTTTGATTTTAATATCACAAGTACCTTATGTGATTTTCAATGATTTTTCATGGTGGCAATTCCTTCCCAAAACACGCTTAATTCACGCTGAATGTGGTGACAAAAGGGTGGTAGGAATAGGTTTAGTCCAATGATTCATCAGAGCCGATGGAATCTTCCCAAGGACAATTCCCTAGATAGAATTAGAAGTCCTAGGAAAGATGGAGAAAGAATGTGAACGTAGCTGAATGCCGACCAAGTACTTAAGCTAGCACTGGAACAATCACAACAAGGTGCTAGTGATGACGTATTGGTAAGCATTGAAGGGGTTGAAGAATGAAAAAGAATTGTAAAGATAAAGGGTGTAAAGAAAGAAGCCCTCCTTACAACTTTAGGCAGAAACCGGGTCAATACATATGCTATTGACGTCATTTTTTGCTAATGATTCTCGATATTGAAGAAAGACATCATGGACCCAGTGATGCAATGCACAACCCTTCCCAGCTAACTCAAATATCTCTCAAAAGGTATTTGTTTTAATCACACGGAGATCAACACGTTATCTATTGGTTTATTCACTCCGAATAGACTGGTATTGAAAAGGTGGCACTCCTCTCCAGCCATCGCTCACTAAATCAAAACGCACCATCGAGGCTAGAGCCAAGAGATCATCAAAAGTCTCATTAGGACACTTTCCATTTATTCCTTGCTTTCTCACACACTGTGAAAAGTAAGAGATTTTCATGAGTCCTACGCAATATTCCCGTAATATTGCCAGAACATCCGAGTAATATGTAAGTATTACAATGAAGATGGAAATCCTGCTTGAGCCAACATCAAACAAGCTCATGGTAGGTTACACGTGCGGTTCTTTTAGAACCAATCTTGTGAAAAACTGGAAGGAAACAGTGGTTTAATTCTTAATTGAACTTAAACTCGTTCCAGGCGTCTACGCATTATCATATGATCTTGCCAGAACACTCAGAGTGACTCTTTATTGATCACAGTGACGAGTGGAAATCCTTCTAGTGTTAACATCAAACAGCACTTGGTAGGTGGCGTGCAAGATTCTTTATGAATTGAGCTCGTGACAACTGGAAAGCAACGATGGTGAAAATCTTAATTGAAATTCACTTTTTTCCAGGTTTCATGAATTGACGGCTTCAAATCACAAGGATAATTTATCCAAGTGATTCACTCTTTATGTTCGCAGTCAGCTTTGGATGGTCGAATAAAGAGAACGGGTTTACCCGTGAAATCCTGTCAGGAAGTTACTTAATTGAAACTATCCGTCACGGGTACGATATCTAATATCGTCCAACGGTCTTCACCGACCGGAGGTAAAATGCTACCGAATTAGAATAAAATGTTCAAAGCCATTTTATTCGTGTCGTTGCTGTGTACCTGTTAAAGACGGTGGCGTTGCTGTGTACCTGTTGAAGACGGTGGCGTTGATGTGTACCAGTGAAGACAGTGGTGTTGCGGTGTACCTGTAAAAGTCGTTCCCACATGCTTATGTCTTTTGCAACAAAGTTCAGCAAAAATTCAAGAAAGTACAAGATGAAGTCTTCCGCTGTACCAAACTCTGAAGCTTTCGAGAATTCAACAAAAAGACGTAAGTGTGTGGAACATGAAGTCACGAGGAGGCAAAATTCACAAGAAAGGCAAAGATCGCACGTGAAAGGCCAAAGAACAACGCTCTCAAGTCAAAGCCAAAAAGATCAAACCAACATATTCACAACAAAAGAAAGAAAAGAAGAAAAGATTACGAGCTAAAGAACGAAGACTTAGTATAGTATGCTAGGTTTAGAACTTTGTAACGTGGAGTGACCTCCCTTAGGGGGAGATTGTTAGAAATACGTTTTAACGTATATTAGAAGTATCGGTCACTCCACAATATGATTTATGTTGTAATAGCTCGTAGTTAACAATTAGTTAAATATTACTTATTAAGTTAAGTAAGAACCGGTCCATGGGCTTGTCATGGACCGGCCCAAGCCCAATGTATGCTTGGAGTATAAATACCCCTTTCCACCATGGAAAGGGGTTGGTTGTTGTTCACTTTATGCTTTCATATTAATAAAATCACACACATTTTCTCTCACTTTCTCTCTCTAGTTTCTCTCACTAGAAAACATCAACCCACTTCATAGATTCTTAGGTTATCAATATTCTACATTACATAATCAAAATTAACAAAAGGATGGGGAAGACAATCTTTATACCACCATAGTGATGAAAAGATGAGGTTGATGAACAAGGCTTGGATTTTGATGGCAAGACTTGTGATATACCAATATCAACTTCAAGATCACCTATCTTCATGAACATCTTGTGGAAAATCAGCCCTACTTCATCTTGCAAACTTCTCTTTGGATGTTAAAATCACCACCAATCAATAGAGCTTGAAAAGGGCTTTATCATATATGTGAATAACATATGATTTCATGGTTAAAATGGATCAAATGAGGGTTGTTTTTGATAAATATGGGACGAATTTTTGAGAGAGATGGAGGAGAGTTGTGTGGTTTTGCATGGATGGAAATGGAGAAGTTGTTTGGAAGTGAGTGGTTTTGAGTTGGTTGCTAAATTACAAAGTGGCTAGGACAAGTGTCCTAGCTTACTTTGTAAGCTTGACACCTCAAACTTGTTGTAGCTAAGTTATGCCATCCATATGTGGGGGTGGGGCAAAACTTGTTTTGTCTCATCCCCAATTATTTACGGGTACTCCTCGATTCTAGTTTCCTCGATTTCGTGCCCTCGGGTCGTTTTACGAAAAACGTTTTATAAATTATGAATCAACGGCACAAAAAAAATCTAATAAAAATCATTTCATCAAAAACGGAGTTCGAAAACGTAAATACGTAATACTAAGGTTTCCGGTTTAGTCGTAAAGGACGTTAAATTATAATCGTAAGTCCTAATCTCTTCTCGTAAATTTGTGAGTTTATGAACCAACTCAAAAAATAAAAATCCCAAAATAATATTTACGGATAAATTTCTTTTCTGAAATGTCGGACTGTCACCAAAGACGGTGTATGTAAACGTAAGCACGTAACGTAGAATCCTCCGGTTTAGACATAGTCGATGCTACTTCAAGACGTAAATTCAAATTTCTTCCCAGAAATAAGTGAGTTCATAATATAACATTAAAATAATGTTTTTAAATAATATTTGAGAATAAAATATCAACCATAAATTGACGGATTGTTACAGCATTTACCCCTAAACAGGATCTTTGTCCTCAAAGATCATCTTACCTTACTACTCGCTTCTTATAGAGTTAAAGCCATGTGGGTATTTCCTCCACATTCGGTCTTTTCTCACAAGTGCAACTCATTACAATAAGCGAGTTTCATCAAACATAACTACGGGAATAAGATCAGGCTAAATGTTTACTTACTTTCTCTATCCATGATATTCACGGGTTTTTGATGAATGCAACTTTTCGCCGATCTAAACTTTACTAAGAAGAATTCAGATTCTCACTTGATAGACATTTTATCAAGTTCGATTTACGAAACATAATTTACGCATCTCTTGAAGTCCTTGCGTAGATCCAGCTTATATGCCTTTCAAACCAAATTCTTTACATCATCTCAATGGTCCCATATAACGGGGACTTATATCCCATGATTTGTCAGATCATTAATTCATTTTTCCAAGGTTAAAATTTTTGGCCTAACTTCGCTACCCATCTGGCACTCCAAGATCTACATTTAATATTCACATAACCTCATGCCCACTATCGGCAGTCAATAATCAAATCCTAATTTCAACAATCATTTCAGGTCTCGCGGGTCAAGTAATTTGTAAGGTTATGTTCACCATCATAGGAAACCTTAAACCTAAAAGACATGTCCAACTCACAATGGGTGTATGTCGGGTGTCTTTATCTCAACTCCTGCTTACAGATGCTCTAATATATCCTAACAAGATTCGATCTCGATCCTAACACGATAATTATCAATGATAATCTTTCCAAAGGAAAGCGATTATACGGTTTATTACCAAAGGTCAATCATTCAAACACAAAACAACACTTATAGTATTTTGTATCGTTACTTTACCTCGTCCCTTCGATTGGGGTGGTACATAGTACTTTCATAAAGATTCGTTCTCAATGACTTCTGAGCAAATCCCTAGAAATTCGATGCGAAACGAGGATCTTGATAGAGATGATCGATACAGGCACACCATGTTTACATAACTCCTTTAAATACAAAGAGTCAATTTCTTCATCAAGAATCTATCATTAACAAGAATGATATTAGCAGATTTGGTCAGTCTGTCGACGATGACCCAAATCGAATCAGATTCAGATGATGACCTTTGCAATAGTTAGACGTTTACTAATGTATGAGGCGATGTATGCCTTCATAATTTCCATCAGTACAACTTCTTCAGACAAAGATACTTTTAGTCATAAATGACAGGAATAGAATACTTATACTTACAAATTCCAACATAACTATATCTCACAATCCTCCATATTTAGGCAACCACAAGTGGCTTTTCATACATTTAACGCCATCGGCTTCTCAATTCTAATGGTTCACACTATCCGCGAATCCCTTTTTATTATCTATATTATCTTTTTTTTTACAAACATTGTTTATTTTTATATCGTTCGGCAATTTATTTTGCACCTTCATTATTAAGGAACATGTCCTAATTTGTTCTTTATCTTTTCTACATAATGCGTCGGTATCTATATCCACCTCTCCGGATGATATAAATATCATGTCCGTATTCATTCAAAGTTTCTTTCTTCATATTTTCTATGTTTTAGTTTCGTCTCAACTATCATTTTTATCAGTTTTGCTCAATTCGACGTTTTTAAAGCGTCGGTAAATATTACACGTAATTAAATAATGAATATTTAATTTTTATGAAACGTAAACGCAAAAAGTTTTTAAATTTTTTTCAGTTTGTCCAATTATATAAAAATGTTCAAAATAAACTTGAATTTAATTAACACAATTTTTGCTGATTTATTGAAAATAATTAAAATAATTAATAAGATCCGAAAATGTTCGAGAAATCTTTGGTTATACTTTGGTCAAAATTTCTTAGTTTGAGAAGCAAAAAGTATCGTTTCAAATTTCAAGTCATAAGTTATATAGTTTCCTCAATTCTTCTTAAGTTGTCTAGAAGTATACACAAACATTTACCCCTAAACAGAAGTTTAGTTAAATGGTTTGTGTATAAGGGAATAATCCCCTAAAATCCTTTGTTAAAACATTTGTCAAAACATATTTGCACTTTCTTTTTGTTATAACCCTAAGCCTTAATGGCTCTAATCTTTGAAAATTCAATATAGATTCCATTATTTATTAATCACATAGTCAAATAATGTAAAGGTTTAAGTCTTAAATCACATGTTAATTATTCAGGGTACAGGTTTTTATTGTTCGGTCAATTCAGGGTAGTCTATAACTAATTACTAACTCCTTCTTATACTTATAAACAAACAAATGGTTCTTAATTATCATAAGCATGAAGTTATCAAATTACCGTCTACACACGTGATTCACCAAATTTATGGATGCCACATGTGAATTAGTCAATCCAAACGATATAGCATGAAACTCATAATATTCATTACAAGTTCTGGATGTAGTGATTGGAATACATAATCTTTTTCGCGGATGCGAAGTTGATGATAACCATGTCGTGGATCAAATCTTTAGAACATACGCTAGAACCTTGTAAATGATTGAACAAATCTTCCATTTCGAGTCATGGATATCGTTTTCGATTGTCAATTTACTCAGTTCACAGTAATCTATAAATATAAGGAATGATAACACCGTAGCTCTTCATGATGACGAGCTCGGTAGAATAAAATCTTTCTCCGACAACTCTCTCAGTTGTATGGTAATTCCTTTAATTCAGATGGTGCTGACGTACAATGCACATGCCATAGGTGCAGCACCGGAAATATAATCAATACCAATTTCAACTTGTTTTAATGGCAAAAGTCTAGGCAATTCACCAGCAAATATCTCCTAAAGTTTCAGATAACGAAAACATCTTTTAATATATTTATTTTAAGTTCTTTCTAGATTATAATATCTATGACTATTTCACAACCATTCATGGTATAATTTCAAGTCTAATGCAGGATATGGTCATCCACCAATAATTATTTGGATCACTTTTGATAATCAACATCTTATCATTTAGGGGAATTCTAATCGAGTTCCCATCATTTAAGACAATGTCATCATTTCATAATCAATCAATCCATTCTACTGGCACTACCAACTTTCCAGTTTTATTGCCATCGATAAGATGTGAACTTCTCAAAAGACTAATAATAATTCATAATCCTTCACAAATTCAAGGATATCTGGAGACATAACTAACCTTAAAAGAGTAAGGTCAACGCATAATCTACGCGAGAGAATTTCAAATCAGATACAGACGAAAACATTTAATGAATATGAATATATCCCATGTTTTCATAATTTGAGTACGCATTCGAAAGCTCCTCGGATCGTTACCCAGGTCATTCAAATGAAATCAAATCATAAGAAATGATAAGAACGTCAATACATCAAGTCGGGTATCAACACTCGGTAATCAGATACTTTTCCTAAGAATCTCACTATGGGAGAATTGGACAAGAAAGAATTGTCAATTGTCAAATAAGACAATTTCCACAGATGAGTAAATTCGACTCAGAAGAATAGATGCTACAGGCACATATGTAGGTGTCCCTAACAATATGTCCCTATTTTTCACTTTTTGCAGATCTCATAAAATTTAATCTTTCACAATCTTCAACGAAAATGTAGTGTTTATTCATTAGTCTTATGGTGACTACTAATCAGCCTTGTATGGTCCATTCCAAATTGTATGTAGGCGCGCAACTATATACAATTTCAAGATTAACGATGCAATGCTCAGTTCGTCAAAACTTTGTCATCATGTTTATAATAAAAACATTTTCATGTTAAATTCTTAAATAAGAATCAAAATAAATTTACAAAGATTTTCTTTGTTATGAAAACAATTAAGCTTTCCAAAGTGT
Organism: Glebionis coronaria; assembly: GCA_025667525.1. Classification (NCBI taxonomy): domain Eukaryota; kingdom Viridiplantae; phylum Streptophyta; class Magnoliopsida; order Asterales; family Asteraceae; genus Glebionis; species Glebionis coronaria. The sequence goes on from CM046880.1 coordinate 137,832,388, forward strand.
TTCATAGACAACTTCATTCGATAACGATTACTTATAAATCTCATTTTGAATAATCCTTATAGTGATGAAAATTCAATTTTTCTCTAGGGATATTGTTTTATCTTATAAAAACAATGAGTGATCTGCAAAAGAGTGATGAAAAGTTGTTCACCAAGAACTAACTACAATATATCAGGAAACGAGCTTAGCCAAATAATCATGAGGTTCATGACCTCGATGGCACTCGGGAAGAATAATTCACAACGTAACTCAAATCTAGATGAGTACTTGTTCAATGGTTGCATCACTTAATGCGAACATTAGGATGAAGCAATAAAAGATAGATAACATTGATACATGTAGAATTTAGCAATCAATGGTAGTCTTTTCATTAATCACAAACAAGTCAAAATTGTACTGTAACCCATTATGTGTCACTATGTCATACAATTCCAAGAACACATCCTACCAACTGAGGTCTCAGTTAAGTTAGGGATTGTTTTTAAAAGATACCACAATGAATACTAATCTACAAGAGTCATTAGGTGTTCCACATGTCCTGGAAGATCCATCGGTCCCAATTCAGAAGAAGATTTCTTCAATTTATTTCTTGGACACTGGGCATCCTCGTCAGTGGACAATGGCCTAGGAACAACACTTAACACGAATCAACAATCAATTAAAACCTTATAATCTAATCACAGAACTTAACGACTTCCTCTTATCAATCTCATATTCCATACGGGTTAAATTTTACTTTATTCAAGTTCCAACCAATTTTATACTAAATTCGATATCCTACCTCATTTTCAAATACTTCAACCTTATTTATAACCTTAATAGGGAAATAAAAGCTCGATATGATCAACACTTTATTTCAATCCTATAGCTCTTACAACAACAATTATCAAATGAGTCACTAGCATGAAATGACTCACACATTCATTTATACTTCTCGGAAAGGTACTAGTGGCATGAGGCTTTTGGGTAATGGTTCCAATGACAGCCTCAAGTGCAACATTCACCCTTTCGATTTCAAATTTAAGAATTGGATGACAACGAATTAGATGACATCTTTCCAGGTGATAATGTTTTGTCAAACTCCACTCTATAAGGAAAGATCGTCATGACATCGATATCAGAGTTAATCTCGCCAATTCTTTTTCAATATCGCAATCCACTAATATCTACATTTCTATGAATATCAACCATTTGTTGGGATCATAAATATCCATAACTTGGTTTAGATCTAGGATAGCTAGAATTCCTACGAGAATAGCTTCGATTAATTGGCTAGGGAAGTTAGGGTTCCTTGTGACAATCTACGTCGTATAAATACCTCGTATAAATATCAAAATAATCATCAAACAATCATGTAATAAAATTACATCATATATATATAATCCAAGTTATATATATATATATATATATATATATATATATATATATATATATATATATATATATATATATATATATATATATATATATATATATATATATATATATATATATATACATATATATATATATATATATATTAAAATAACACTTCTCAGTCTGGCCTTGTTGGTAACTCGGGAATTCTTCGGCACCGTTTTAGTCAAAAGATTTTTAGACATTTTTAGAAAAATGTTTATAGTTAAAATATTTTGAAATGTTTTATTCAAAACCTTAGTTTTAAAAATCTTTCATTCTCTATAACGAGAGCTCTGATGCCAAACTGTAACACCCCCAAATTTACTCAATTCAATACAGCGGAAGACTCATTGGTGTTACGGGATAGCACATTACTCACATCATAGACAACGCTTAAAAATCGCGTAGTTTGATAATAAAGTATTTCCATTCATAAATATCAAAGTTACATAGGTCCCAAGTCATCTTATTTCATACAAACTTTTACAAGTATTTGAATGGAAAATATTGTTTAAGTGCGGGCCATGAATTCTTGTTGTCTTCCCGAGAATTACCTTCAAGTACCTGAGATAAAAACATGTTAAAAGAAAAGGTCAACGATAACGCCGAGTGAATTCATAGAGTTTAATAAAATCCATCAATATAACATCGGTATAAAATTATTACCGAAAATTATTTTGTACAAATCATTGTAATAGGCCATAAAATAGCCAAAGTCATTTTATACAAATCCTTATCAAAATCATAATATAGGCTTTCGCCTTCAAAACCATTATACGAACCAATGTCGTAAAAATATCATACAATACGTCTTATGACGTTGTATAAGGTTAAATAAAAACCATTATATGAATATGGTTATGAAAAACCAAAACACGAACATAATATCAATAGTAAGACCCCATATTGCGAGTCAGGCAATATATCGTAATTCGGTGCATATAGCCGTATTTCATTAATTGGATTACTATAAGCCGCATGGAATTGTTACCTTACTACAACAAACAACGGGTAGCTAGCCCGAAACTCATTTGCCCATCTAAATTAGCGTGTCGTCACAAAGGTCACGCTATGTAAATCTTCTCATACATAAATTCGCTTACCAATCACTGTGGCATGACGGGGATCAACCGTCAAGGCGCGAACTGGGGTGATCGTCCCCAAATAGTACTATTATATGCATAAGCGTCTACCAAATCCTGGTAGTTCACAATTCATGCTAATGGTACTTTTAGTGACATAACCTAACTTTAATAATCCATATTATTTCATCTATCGGGTCATTTAATCATTCATAGGGTCATACAATCATCCGGGTCCAAATCAATAAACAAACAATCGGGACAAATGGTGTCCTATTTTATGAAAACTAACATGTTATCTCCCTCGCGGGTCTATAAAACATTTATAAAAACATTTAAAAGAGTGCGAGGCTATGAACTCACGTTGATGTGGGAAGGCGGGTTATCGGCAATTCGGACGTACGGCACGCGCTTCAATCACGGAAACCCAGACAAATAATACTCGTCTTAGACTTTTGTCCAATGACTTTATAAAAATAACAATTATGTATACATATGATGATTTTATATATATATGATGATCAAGTGGGTTTACATATTCTCATTTACTCATTTTAGTGTTATGTGTTGATAACTTTTATACTAGTTTACTAGTTTTACCTATTTACATGTTTTAAGTCCAACAAGCTTATTATATGTTCTTCAACTTGTATTAATCCATTTTATACTTTTATTATCAGTATTTACACTTTACAAGTTGGGCCCAAATGGGTTAAACCCAATAAGTTTATAAGTGTTTTAGCCCATTTTGTTGTATTATTAGTCCAATAACGTTAACTTAGCCCGTTAATGTCCGTATGTTATATAGCTCGGGTTTTATCGGTTTTTACTTGTTATCTATGTTTATATATCAGTATATGAGTTTATAAAAGTTTACATTAGACGGGTCCAACCGTCTAAGTTTTATTTAACAAAAACGTTAATTTTACGGTAATAGCCAAAAAAGTCGTAAAAATCATGTTTATAGTTTTATAACTTATAAAACTTATCAAACTACCATTTTTATAAAATTTCCATTTATTTATCCTTATACATATTTATATAAATGTATTATATAAGTTAGTGGGTTTTAATTCACATTTTATACTATTTTTATTTGAGTGCTTATATAATACTATTATACTTTAATTTTCCAAAATCTGATTTTTACTTTCATGTTCACCAAAACAGCCATATCTAGAGTTCTATATGGAGATAGAAGCTCAACTTTTTATGACATAAACTACATGATATGTGCTCCATTTAACTCTCCTATAGCTACTGTTGAATCAGCCTCTAAGTATTTTCTAAAAATTGTCCAAAACAGTTGATGAGACTGCTTTTATACATAGTCTCATCGTCCAAATTAGGCTTAAATTGCATAAAATATCATTAAAACTGCCAAATATATGCTCGTGTTTGTTACTTGTGTATTTTTAGGTACGGATATTGAGGAAATGGCAAAAGATCATAAGAATCAATCGAAAACGAACACGGGAAACGAAGCCGCACAATGAACCGGACCCAAATCTGGAATTTCCAAAATGGACCTTCAAGAATTGAAGATTGTCAAGTTTAGTCCCTCATCTTTGAAGATTTGACACTTTATACTCCTCAAATATCCTTAGAAATGAGTAGGGGTCCCTAAAGTTTGAAAACATGTCAAATGAAGCCCTTGGAAATTGATTAAAATGGCAAAGTTAGTCTAAAATGACAAAAGGACTAAACTTGCAAAATATTTTGGACTTGACATGAAATGAGTTTGGACTGGTTTTACAACAAATGTGACGGCTGTTAACTAACTAGGGACTGGCCATGTAATTACTACCACTCAGCCCAACAACCCCCAAAAGCCCAATACCCCACCCTTTATACCCGGTTTATTTAAATTAATTAAGTCAAACGGTCAAACCCCCCCCATTTCCCTCCTAACACCATTTTTAAATCCCTTATTACCCGAAACGGATTAAACCCAAGTCTTAATCCTTTTGAACCCTAATTAATTCCAGACCCAATCAGCTTCATATCAAAGGGTTTTTCCCTTAATTGCTCCAGATCCTTAATTACCCATCATGTCACCAAAACCCACATTCCACATCACCACAAGACACACCCATGTGTCTTGTAGGACCCTCCCCTGCCCCGTCCCTTTCCCTCAAAACCCTACACCCGACCAAACCAACGTCCTAGCTTAAATCCTTTGACCCCAAGCACAATTAAACGGCCAAGATCACTTTGCAACAGCTGGCTACAACAACAAGATCACATGGGCGATTTTGACTGATTTTGAAGACAAAGACCAAGGGTATTTTAGGACTTTCAGCTTCTAGGGTTTAGCTTCTAGTTTATTCCTTTCAGTAGTATATATAAGAGACGTATGTGTCCCTATAAGCTTGTTCCAGTTTTTCTAGCAAATGCTTGTAATTCCTTTTTTATTAAATTAAAGTTGGTATTTTGAGTTCAAATATAATTCCTTTTATTTTTATTAAAAAGTTGGTGTGATTTAGCTAGAATACTGAGTTCCAAACATTATTGGTTGAAGTAATTTTGAGTTTTTCAAAATTAATTTCAAGTTTCTGAAATTTTGGATTTTTGGGTGAAATATGTTTCAAAGGTTTGCTTTCCAGGGTTTTAAGTTAGTTTGTTTAAGTGTTTTCAAAGGAGAAATATTTAAGAAAAGTTTTTGAAGGTTTGAGAAATTTTCAGAAAATCATATTATTGGATATTTGTGTGTTTTCATTTTCTCTTAGCAGATTGTAAGTTCTTGTTGACCAAGAGTTCAGCATAGGCCCGGGCCTATTGGAGATGGTTAAGCAACCATTGTTGGACCTGGATGTAGGTCCAACAAGGTAAATCCTTGTTCTTGATTTTTCAGTTTTCAAAGTTATGTGATATGCATGTTTTTTTTGTAAAAGTTGTTTAAGTGTTTGGTTATTGGTATGATTTAGCTCATGTTAGGTGTTGATGCATGCTAGGTGTTTTTAAAATCAGTTTGGATAGGTTTTATATAGATTAGCTTTGAAAAAAATTGTGTTTCCAGTTTTTAAAGGTGTGTTTGGATTTGCATGTTAGCTAAGAGTTTTGAAAGATTTTGAGTTTAAAAACCTGATAGAAATACTCAATAGGGTATCATAGGTTGTAAGTCACATTAGTTTTCAGTTTGGTGTAGACTTAAATAGGATTGCATGAAAAAAATTTGTTAAGTGTCCAAAATCTGTCAAGTTCTTTGTCTGCCTAATTTGTGGTGGATTTTGCTCACAAGTATTGCTAATCTGCTAGATCATAGGTTTAGGTATGGATTGATACGGCTAATTAGTTACTTGATTGATCATTGTGCAAGATTTAAGCAGTTGAATTTCATTTTTGTGCCTAGAAAATCAGATAAATCCTCACAGACCCACATATGCAATACAACAACTTGAATTTGCCTAATTTCATTTTTTGTGTGAATTTCTGTTAAGTAATTGGTGTGTTTTTGTGTTTGCATAGACTCCCTATACTCAACTGAGTATAGGGGTGCCCCTTGTATCCAATCAAACATCCACAAATCCAAGGTTCAAGTCCTCTTGACCTGTTATTTCACAAGTGAGCAATTGTTCTTGGTGTTTTCAAAAAAGCATACCTGAGCACGTTTTGGCATTTAGAGTGATTTAATCTTGATAAAATTGGATTGGGAGTTTGTGTTTGAGTTTAAAAGGGTATACAGGTTTGTGATTTAAAAGCTTAAAAAGAAAAAAAAATAAAAAGCAAAAAGGACATGGCCAGGACTCGAACCTGCGCCACTCCTCTCACAACCAAACGTGTTAACCATCATGCCCTAGGGTCTTTGACTGGTATACTCTTGCAACGTTTAATATATAAGTGGTGTTTGGTTTGTAGCTTATTTAGCTAACAACTTATAATTAAGCTGTTTTAAGCTTATTTCTTTGAGGTATTTACTATTTAGCAATTTTCTTAGGATTGTATTAGGTTTTAGGACTTTTCTGTCCAAAAAGTTTATTTTTCTCTTATTTAGTTTATTTTCTAGGATTATTTTTAATTTAAATTTTAGAAAAGTAATTTAAAAATAGGAAAAAGCATTTTAAAAATCCAAAAAAATAGTTTTTAGTTTTTGATTTATATTTTTGAGGTTTACATTACAAAAAGTTTTCAAAAAGTCTGATTTTTGATTTTATTGGATTTTAGGGTTTTTAACCAACTTTAAAATTTAATATAAAATTATTAAATAGGTTTCAGAAAATTTTAATTGCTTTTTTGTTTTAGTTATATTATTCTAGGTTTTTGGTTATTTTTTTAGAATTTTTATATAAACTTTTTATTTTTTGAATATTTTAATATTATTTTATTATTAAAAATTGAAAGTTTAATTTTTTAAGTGTTTTAATTTTTCCTAGATTGTAGACACATAATTAGGAATTTTGTAACTTTCCAAATCTTTTTAGGACTTTTCTTTTATTTTCTAGAATTAATTTAAATTTTAATAGATTTTAATAGTTTTTAAGTGTTTAAAAATAGTTTTATTTGGTTTTAAAATATTTAAAAATACTTTTTAGCTTAATTAGGTCATTTTTGAGGTTCACAATCTATAAGATCTTGTTTAGGGCTTTTTAATAATTAATTGTGATTTTTAGGGCTTTAATTAGCATTAAAAAGTCATTATCTAATTAATTAAAAGGTTTTAGCAAGTTTGGATTTTTTGTAAACTCTTAGAATGTTATTGTGGATTTTTAGTAAATTTTTAGGAATTTTTAGGTTAAAATTTTAATTTTTGCACTATTTACGGTTTTACGTTATCGCTTTTTCGTCTTAGTTTAATCCGTCTTCGTAACCGTCATTTCTTTCTTTCTCATTTCTTTTCTTTTCTTCTTAATAAAATCATCAATCAAAATCAATTCATTACACAACACACTAGCCTCCTCGAGAACGAACTCACTTAGGGTCATTTACACACGGTTTTCCTAAATCGTCGTGCACGCTTACCCTAATTTACCTTCCTTTTCCTAAAGGGGTAAAAACACAACTATCATTTTTGGCGCCGCTGCCGGGGAGGCGTGTTGTGTTTTGATTGAACCTTGTTGTTTTTTTTATATAGCCATAAATAGTATTTGTATTAGTAGCACTCTACTAATACGTATTATCGTTTTTCGGTTTTTGTGTGAATAATATTAATATATTGTATACGTAGAACAATAAATTCACAAGTACTCCAAATACGTGAGAAATCACAACCTTGACTTGGGAGGTCATTACCCAATCATTGTATTCGAATCTCAAACCAAAGAAAAAAGGCAAAAATAGATAAATACTTTCGTGAAGCTTAATCTTGATAATACAAACTATAAGGTAGGTATAAGGCGGTTGTATTTCACGACCTAAAGGAAAAAGGCTCTTAAGTGCTTCGCGCCGCCTCGGTTCCTCCGCTTGCTTGTGCGTATTTGATTTTGAGAGTGAATCGAGGGTTTTGCCGCCCAAAGTATTACTACATATCATATATATTTTCTTGGTTTCTGTTTGATTAAACCCTCTTGAACGATTTGGTGTTCCACCATCGTTCTAAAGTCATCGAAGGCGTTCACTTCACGTGATCGTTTTCATTCCTTGAGGCATCTTTAATCGAGAGATTTGATTAAGGAGGATATTTGTAGATTTGTGTCTACCTAATACATTTCACCAATTTCCAAAAAAAAGTTAATACCATCAAAAACCACAAAAAAATTGCAAAATACAGAATACCAAAAAGAATCTTCTTTGCTCGTCTCCACGTTGTACGTGACATTTATGCTAACTCGTAATCAAGCAAAATGTGCACGTAGACGAAAGAACAAAACTCCCACTCCAACTCATTCTAGTGAGGAGTCTCCTATTGACGAACCCATTGTACGAGAAGCACCTACAATGGTGAATCGAACTATGATGGAGTTACTTCAAGCACCCAATGAGGGTTATGGAGAAGCTATTGTGATTACCGCTATCCTTGCGGAGAATTTTGAGGTGAAAACGGGTTTGTTGTCGATGATCCAAAACAACAAATTCCGTGGTGATGAGAAGGACAATCCTCACAACCATATCCGCCAATTTAATCGTCTCACCGCCACTTGCAAATTTAAGGATGTCTCGAATGACTCGATTAAGATGATGCTTTTTCCGTATTCCTTAGCGGGGCCCGTAAAAATTTGGTTAGAGAAAGAGCCACCCAATTCTATATTGACGTGGAAGGATCTCGTTTCAAAGTTCGTGAACCAATTTTTTCTGCCCTCTAAGACTACGTATTTGAAAAATGAGATTTCTAAATTTTCACAAGAATCAAATGAAAGTTTTTCAACGGCTTGGAATAGGTTTAAGGAGATGTTACATGAATGTCCTCATCACGGTTTTTCCGACTTGCACCAAATAGACACGTTTTACAATAGACTCAATGATCATTAAAGAGATTATTTAAATGCCGCCGTGGGTGGTAATTTTTTGTGTAAAACGGTCAAAGAAGCTTTGGTCATAATTGAGAATAGGTCTAAGGTTTATAGCCCTCGTAACACACCGAGTGTTGCCAAAATGGGCTCATCATCGTCTCGTAGTATCAATGCCTTGCAAGATGAAGCAAATGAGGAGAATCGGTTTTTCGATAGGTTTTGAACCCTTATGTCCCATTGGAAAGCTCAAGAAGCTTCGAATTCCGCTTCGGTTAAAGCGGTTTCTAAGAGTTGTTTGTCGTGTGGTGGAGCTCATGATCTTTCCGAGTGCATTACCGCGGATGGTAACACTTCGAGTGCTTATGTAGCCACGGGAACTTATAATCAAATTGGTCAAGGTTCCCGCCAAAATCAAGCTCCACCAAATCAAAATGCTAATAACTATCGCAACAACAACCAAGGTGGAAAATACCAAGGAAATCAAAGGAATTATAACAAGGGTAATTATCAAAGTGGAAATGGGCAAATTTCAAACCAAAACCAAAACCGTGATTTTCAAACTTCTACTCAAGGTTTTCAAAATGATCACACCAAAAATCTTCAAGGAGAATTTTTGAATTATGCTAAGGCTAATGATGCTAAGTTTGATAATATGCAACGTGAAATGGTTAGCTTAAGGTCCGAGTTGAAAAACGAGCTTAAAAACGAACTTGCTAATGAACTTAAAACTCATGCTAATAAAATGGAAGGAAATGTCACACGTCTCCAACAAAATCAACAAAAAATGGAGCAAGGACAACATGAGATTAAACAAGAGTTGTTAAAAGCGGATGCTAGGCAATCTAAGTTTGAAGACCGAATGGCTAAAATGTTTGAAGCTATCATGTGTAAGCCCTCTTCTTCGGGTGGTCTTCCTAGTGATACCATCGTGAACCCGAAAGGAGAGTTGAAGGTTATTACTACTCGTAGTGGTAAAACTTTAAAAGAACCCATTTCTCGTCCAAGTACTTCTATGGAGAAGGAAAAAGAGAAAGAACCCGAGGTGTTGGTAGAAAAGGAGAAAATTCCAAGCCCACGAAGTACCGCTCAAACCACACCTACGGTTGAACCAATACCAATCATGGAACCCGAGATTCCAAGGCCGATGCCTTTGCCTACTATGCCCCAACCCACACCACCTTTACCCTACCCTTCAAGACGAGACAAGGAAAAGGCACAAGAACGAAATAATTATCATTTGAACTCTTTATGAAAATGTTTCGTGACTTGCATTTCAATATAAGTTTTGCCGACGCCTTAGTCATGATGCCTCGATTTGCCGCGAACTTCAAAAGTATGTTGAATAACAAAGAGAAATTGCAAAAATCGTCTAGTTGTTCATCTGTTTTTCTAAGCCGCATACCTCAAAAAGTCGGTGATCCTGGAAAGTTTTTAAACCCATGTGCTATCCAAGACATGGAAGAATGCTACGCCTTGGCCGATCTTGGTGCTAGTATTAATTTGATGCCTCTTGAGATTTTTAAATCGCTCAATCTTCCAAATCTCACTCCTTCAAGAATGTCAATCGAGATGGCCGATCATGCTATGATTCCAGCTTGTGGAGTTGCCGAGGACGTCTTTGTGAAAGTTGGAAAGTTCTACTATCCCGTAGACTTTATTGTTGTTGACATTCCTATCGATCCTAAAGTTCCGTTAATTTTAGGTCGATCTTTTTTGGATACCTCGAGAGCACTTATCGATGTGCATGCAAAGAAAATCACTCTTCGTTTCAATGAGGAAGAACTCGTCATTAATGCAACCCAAAACTCCACTCTTTCTCATGTGTATTCTATCACATCTTTGTACAATGTCAATCCCATCAAGAACATTTAAAAAAGAATTTCAAATAGAGTTTTAGGAGTTGTTGAGAAAAATGAAGTTCCGTCCCCTCCGCCGGTGGAGGTTAAGAGTGTTAAGCCTACGGTTCCAATTGTGAGTGAATCTTCGGATGATGAATACGTTGATCCCGATGAGGAAGTTTTCTTTGTTGACAAACGTTTTGAAAACTTACCACCACCTTTGCCAAAACGGTTTCAAAATGTGAGAATTTTTAGTGTGACTAACATTGCTTTAGATACACCAAATATTTTTGACATAATCAAATCGGGTTTTCACAAGGAGAGTTTAAAAGATGAAAAAGGAAAAGATTTTAACTTGGATTTAAAAGATTTTTCTACAACTCTAACTCCGTCATCACCGCGTTTATTGAGTACTACAAGCTCGTCTCCTTTTGACGATGCTTTGTGTGGACTTAGTGTGGGGGAATCCCCTTATGTTCCCTTCCCTTTCTCCACTGAGAACGAGATATTTGATCCTGGAATTGCTTATATAGGTAAATCTCGGTCTTCCACCGATGCAATAAATGGAAAATCTTTTTATTTGATTGGTGCGAGTCTACCTCGAGTAGCTCATGTTTTTAGAGACTTACCCACTGTCCCACCCTTTTATTTCTTCTCTCCTATTTTCCTGAAACTCTTTGAGTTTTTGTTGACTATTGATGAAGTGGCGTTGATTTGTTTTTCCAATGAAAACGAGAACGCCATCTTCGATCCCGGTATTTTGAACCATCAAAGGACTTAGTCCTTTATACCGGTTGTTTTTTGGGCCTTGTTTATCATGTAAGCCCCACCAAAAATTGACCACACCATGATTATCCCTAAATGATCACATTTATGGGGATTCGAGTCGAGCTTTTGACTCGGTTATCAAAAACAAGGTGCCTTGTGGGGGAGACCCATGCTTATCCATGTACATATTATCGCTTTCTAATTAGTGTAATGTGAGGGGATTTGTGCCCTTCCAACCTTTGTTTCGTGGTTGTCTGTGAATTGTGGTTTTCAGATCATGATCTTCACGATTGGAGCCTCTCGTGTTCGTTTTATGGGAGCACTCGATCGTTTGCTTTGAAGACATTTCTCAATATCCATGATATATCCTTTGATGTTCTAACCTTAGGTTTTTAGCACACTTCATAAACGGCCATTAATTTAAAGGTTACACCCTTTCCATGCTAGATTAGGCATTCGACTACGTCTCTAGTATGGGGGTGTTTGCACCCCTAGACTCGAAACATTGAGGACAATGTTTAACTTTAGTATGTGGGGTAAATAGATACTTGCCTTGCCAAACCTTCACGCTTTCCAAAGTTTATCTTTTTGTTTATCGTTTTGTTGCATAATAAGGCTAAAAATGGCCAAATTTTAAAAATTTTCTCATATTTTATAAGTGTTTGAAGACACGAATGTAGATTTTCCGATGGCGAGAATAAGAGTAATTTTTGACTCGACCGTGCGTGTTGAGCACTTAGCTTTGATTCCTTAACTACACATTAGGCTAAGTCTCTTAAATGAGCACGAGAAATGATAGAGTTAATTATAAGTTACTATGCTAAACGTAGAGTACTCGTATTCTTTCAAAAACTCATGTGTTCTCGTTGTTTGCTAATTCTCCCTTCGCATGTAAATATTTTTTGCTTAATAAATATTGACTTAGCGGTTTAGTTAGGATTGTTGGGTTTCTAGTCTTTTCTAGTAGCTTCCGTGTAATTAAATTGGGAAGACATTAAGGTATCGCCAGCGTCACGGTTTTGAAGTATTGGCACCCGAATAAACGAAAGCTTCACCCAATAATAAGATTTCAAGTGCTCACCTAAATCTAGCAAACAATTTGAAGCCCCACAAGGCCGAAAAATCTATGCAAAATTAAAAATGAATCAAGCCTTAATCTTCGAAGCGTTAAAGATCCAAAATTCGCTTTAGCGTGAGGATATACGTCTTTGGCTAATAAAACCACCGATGAGGCGGATAATAAAAGGCAAGGCAAGACCGAAGTCATAATAAAAGCTTCATGGCGAAGTTGAATAAAAGATGGAGGTAAACCAAAGATAATAAGGCCCTTCCGTTAGGGGGCGTATAAAAGTCTTGGTAATAAGTCTCATGTTCAAAACCGTTATAAAACCGTGTTTATCGATTCTTCTTGTCAACTTAATTTTTTGACATCGTTGTCTATTAGGAGGGGTTATTGATTTGATAGTCTTAGTTACACCGTTAGGACTCTATTTTTAGACCTAAATCTCTATTATCGCATAAGTCAACAATGTAACCTCGTGAAACATTTAAGACAAAATAAAATATAAGAGATACAACTTAGGAATAATGGGAGGATAAGTACGTGATTAGGGCATATGAGTAGTGTTAGCATTACTAACTTATAATGACAATGATCTCGTTGCACGCTTGGCATGGAATTAAGGTGAAAATCGAGGACGACGAAATTATTTCTAACGAAGCATTCACGTGTTCTTATTCTATGAACCTAAACGTCCCATTTTGCGATGAAAATCATACATTATGTCTAAAACACAAGTACTAGTAATAGTAGTAGTGTAGCTAGTTTATCATTTCAATAAAGTGAATAAAATTAAATTTTGGAGATGCTACGATACTTTATTCTAGCATTGCGTGAGGGCACTGCAATGGTTTAGTATGGGGGAGTGATGAGACTGCTTTTATACATAGTCTCATCGTCCAAATTGGGCTTAAATTGCATAAAATATCATTAAAACTGCCAAATATATGATCGTGTTTGTTACTTGTGTATTTTTAGGTACGGATATTGAGGAAATGGCAAAAGATCACAAGAATCAATCGAAAACGAACACGGGAAACGAAGCCGCATAATGAACCGGACCCAAATATGGAATTTCCAAAATGGACCTTGAAGAATTGAAGATTGTCAAGTTTAGTCCCTCATCTTTGAAGATTTGACACTTTATACTCCTCAAATATCCTTAGAAATGAGTAGGGGTCCCTAAAGTTTGAAGACATGTCAAATGAAGCCCTTGGAAATTGATTAAAATGGCAAAGTTAGTCAAAAATGAAAAAGGACTAAACTTGAAAAATATTTTGGACTGGACATGAAATGAGTTTGGACTGGTTTTGCAACAAATGTGACGGCTGTTAACTAACTAGGGACTGGCCATGTAATTACTACCACTCAGCCCAACAACCCCCAAAAGCCCAATACCCCACCCTTTATACCCGGTTTATTTAAATTAATTAAGTCAAACGGTCAAACCCCCCCCCCCATTTCCCTCCTAACACCATTTTTAAATCCCTTATTACCCAAAACGGATTAAACCCAAGTCTTAATCACCTTTGAACCCTAATTAATTCCAGACCGAATCAGCTTCATATCAAAGGGTTTTTCCCTTAATTGCTCCAGATCCTTAATTACCCATCATGTCACCAAAACCCACATTCCACATCACCACAAGACACACCCATGTGTCTTGTGGGACCCTCCCCTACCCCGTCCCTTTCCCTCAAAACCCTACACCCGACCAAACCAACGTCCCAGCTTAAATCCTTTGACCCCAAGCACAATTAAACGGCCAAGATCACTTTGCAACAGCTGGCTACAACAACAAGATCACATGGGCGATTTTGACTGATTTTGAAGACAAAGACCAAGGGCATTTTAGGACTTTCAGCCTCTAGGGTTTAGCTTCTAGTTTATTCCTTTCAGTAGTATATATAGGAGACGTATGTGTCCCAATAAGCTTGTTCCAGTTTTTCTAGCAAATGCTTGTAATTCCTTTTTTATTAAATTAAAGTTGGTATTTTGAGTTCAAATATAATTCCTTTTATTTTTATTAAAAAGTTGGTGTGATTTAGATAGAATACTGAGTTCCAAACATTATTGGTTGAAGTAATTTTGAGTTTTTCAAAATTAATTTCAAGTTTCTGAAATTTTGGATTTTTGGGTGAAATTTGTTTCAAAGGTTTGATTTCCAGGGTTTTAAGTTAGTTTGTTTAAGTGTTTTCAAAGGAGAAATATTTGAGAAAAGTTTTTGAAGGTTTGAGAAATTTTCAGAAAATCATATTATTGGATATTTGTGTGTTTTCATTTTCTCTTAGGAGTTTGTAAGTTCTTGTTGACCAAGAGTTCAGCATAGGCCCGGGCCTATTGGAGATGGTTAAGCAACCATTGTTGGACCTGGATGTAGGTCCAACAAGGTAAATCCTTGTTCTTGATTTTTCAGTTTTCAAAGTTATGTGATATGCATGATTTTTTTGTAAAAGCTGTTTAAATGTTTGGTTATTGGTATGATTTAGCTCATGTTGGTTATTGGATAGGTTTTATATAGATTAGCTTTGAAAAAAAATTGTGTTTCCAGTTTTTAAAGGTGTGTTTGGATTTGCATGTTAGCTAAGAGTTTTGAAAGATTTTGAGTTTAAAAACCTGTTAGAAATACTCAATAGGGTATCATAGGTTGTAAGTCACATTAGCTTTCAGTTTGGTGTAGATTTAAACAGGATTGCATGATAAAAATTGGTTAAGTGTCCAAAATCTGTCAAGTTCTTTGTCTGCCTAATTTGTGGTGGATTTTGCTCACAAGTATTGCTAATCTGCTAGATCATAGGTTTAGGTAGGGATTGATACTGCTAATTAGTCACTTGATTGATCATTGTGCAAGATTTAAGCAGTTGAATTTCATTTTTGTGCCTAGAAAATCAGATAAATCCTCACAGACCCACATATGCAATACAGCAACTTGAATTTGCCTAATTTCATTTTTTGTGTGAAAATCTGTTAAGTAATTAGTGTCTTTTTGTGTTTGCATAGACTCCCTATACTCAACTGAGTATAGGGGTGCCCCTTGTATCCAATCAAACATCCACAAATCCAAGGTTCAAGTCCTCTTGACCTGTTATTTCACAAGTGAAGATAGCAATTGTTCTTGGTGTTTTCAAAAAAGCATACCTGAGCACGTTTTGGCATTTAGAGTGATTTAATCTTGATAAAATTGGATTGGGAGTTTGTGGTTGAGTTTAAAAGGGTATACAGGTTTGTGATTTAAAAGCTTAAAAAGAAAAAAAAAATAAAAAGCAAAAAGGACGTGGCCAGGACTCGAACCTGCGCCACTCCTCCCACAACAAAACGTGTTAACCATCATGCCCTAGGGTCTTTGACTGGTATACTCTTGCAACGTTTAATATATAAGTGGTGTTTGGTTTGTAGCTTATTTAGCTAACAGCTTATAATTAAGCTGTTTTAAGCTTATTTCTTTGAGGTTTTTACTGTTTAGCAATTTTATTGTATTAGGTTTTAGGACTTTTCTGTCCAAAAAGTTTATTTTTCTCTTATTTAGTTTATTTTCTAGGATTATTTTTAATTTAAATTTTAGAAAAGTAATTTAAAAATAGGAAAAAGCATTTTAAAAATCAAAAAAAATAGTTTTTAGGTTTTGATTTATATTTTTGAGGTTTACATCACAAAAAGTTTTCAAATAGTCTGATTTTTGATTTTATTGGATTTTAGGGTTTTTAACCAACTTTATAATTTAATAGAAAATTATTAAATAGGTTTCAGAAAATTTTAATTTCATTTTTGTTTTAGTTATATTATTCTAGGTTTTTGGTAATTTTTTTAGACTTTTTATATAAACTTTTTATTTTTTTGAATATTTTAATATTATTTTATTATTAAAAATTGAAAGTTTTATTTTTTAAGTTTTTTCATTTTTCCTAGATTATAGACACATAATTAGGAATTTTGTAACTTTCCAAATATTTTTAGGACTTTTCATTTATTTTCTAGAATTAATTTAAGTTTTAATAGATTTTAATAGTTTTTAAGTGTTTAAAAATAGTTTTATTTGGTTTTAAAATTTAAAAAAATACTTTTTATCTTAATTAGGTCATTTTTGAGGTTTACAAACTATAAGATCTTGTTTAGGGCTTTTTAATAATTAATTGTGATTTTTAGGGCTTTAATTAGCATTAAAAAGTCATTATCTAATTAATTAAAAGGTTTTAGCAAGTTTGGATTTTTTGTATACTCTTAGAATATTATTGTGGATTTTTAGTAAATTTTTAGGAATATTTAGGTTAAAATTTTAATTTTTTCACTATTTACGGTTTTACGTTATCGCTTTTTCGTCTTAGTTTAATCCGTCTTCGTAACCGTCATTTCTTTCTTTCTCATTTCTTTTCTTTTCTTCTTAATAAAATCATCAATCAAAATCAATTCATTACACAACACATTAGCCTCCTCGAGAATGAACTCACTTAGGGTCATTTACACACGGTTTTCCTAAATCGTCGTGCACGCTTACCCTAATTTACCTTCCTTTTCCTAAAGGGGTAAAAACACAACTATCAACAGTGAACTCAGATTTGTACTCTAAACTTGTTTTGATCATATCTCACTCATCCTAATGATTCCATTGCATGGCCAACTCTCACATGTGTACAAGACATATTACTTACTGTATATCCATTAATCTATGCCATTTTATCAGTTCATGACATGGTTATTTACTGTTTTTATACAGCCTACCATTTAAACAAGATTTAACCATTTTACATGTAGTTTGTCCATCTTTTTACCCATGTTTATCCAATCTATCAACACCAAATCCCCACATAATATTTTTTAATCATCATATATCATCATACATATATACATTTAAAAAGAAAATACATGATTACATAATCAAAATTAACAAAAGGATGGGGAGGACAATCTTTATACCACCATAGTGATGAAAAGATGAGGTAGATGAACAAGGCTTGGATTTTGATGGCAAGACTTGTGATATACCAATATCAACTTCAAGATCACCTATCTTCATGAACATCTTGTGGAAAATCAGCCCTACTTCATCTTGCAAACTTCTCTTTGGATGTTAAAATCACCACCAATCAATAGAGCTTGAAAAGGGCTTTATCATATGTGTGAATAACATATGATTTCATGGTTAAAATGGATCAAATTAGGGTTGTTTTTGATGAATATGGGACGAATTTTTGAGAGAGAGGGAGGAGAGTTGTGTGGTTTTGCATGGATGGAAATGGAGAAGTTGTTTGGAAGTGAGTGGTTTTGAGTTGGTTGCTAGTTTACAAAGTGGCTAGGACAAGTGTCCTAGCTTACTTTGTAAGCTTGACACCTCAAAATTGTTGTAGCTAAGTTATGCCATCCATATGTGGGGGTGGGGCAAAACTTGTTTTGTCTCATCCCCAATTATTAACGGGTACTCCTCGATTCTAGTTTCCTCGATTTGCGTGCCCTCAGGTCGTTTTACGAAAAACGTTTTATAAATTATGAATCAACGGCACAAAACAAATCTAATAAAAATCGTTTCATCAAAAACGGAGTTCGAAAACGTAAATACGTAATCCTAAGGTTTCCGGTTTAGTCGTAAAGGACGTTAAATTATAATCGTAAGTCCTAATCTCTTCTCGTAAATATGTGAGTTTATGAACCAACTCAAAAATAAAAATCCCAAAATAATATTTACGGATAAATTTATTTTCTGAAATGTCGGACTGTCACCAAAGACGGTGTATGTAAACGTAAGAACGTAATGTAGAATCCTCCGGTTTAGACGTAGTCGATGCTACTTCAAGACGTAAATTCAAATTTCTTCCCAGAAATAATTGAATTCATAATATAACATTAAAATAATGTTTTTAAATAATATTTGAGAATAAAATATCAACCATAAATTGACGGATTGTCACATTTTATCTTAGTCTTTGATCTTAGTCTTCGATCTTAGTCTATATCTTAGTCTTCGATCTTAGTCTAGATCTTAGTCTTTGATATTAGTCTAGATCTTAGTCTTCGATCTTAGTCTAGATCTTAGTCTTCGATCTTAGTCTAGATCTTAGTCTTCGATCTTAGTCTAGATCTTAGTCTTCGATCTTACTCTAGATCTTAGTCTAGATCTTAGTCTAGATCTTAGTCTTCGATCTTAGTCTAGATCTTAGTCTTCGATCTTAGTCTAGATCTTAGTCTTCGATCTTAGTCTAGATCTTAGTCTTCGATCTTAGTCTAGATCTTAGTCTTCGATCTTAGTCTAGATCTCAGTCTTCGATCTTAGTCTTTGATCTTAGTCTAGATCTTAGTCTAGATCTTAGTCTTCGATCTTAGTCTAGATCTTAGTCTTCTATGTTAGTCTAGATCTTAGTCTTAGATCTTAGCCTTCGATCTAAGTCTTAAATCTTAGTCTAGATCTTAGTCTAGATCATAACCACAGATCGAAGTCTGGATCGTGAGTAGTGATCGCAATATTGTATCGCAAGTAGAAACCTTAAGGCTTATGCGATCACAATACCTGATCGGAACCATTAAAACCCTTAGAAATTACGATGGAATGGAAAAGATAAATAAGCAAAACCAAATAAGCACTTTTCTAATAAGCACTTCCCAAAACTTAACCAAATCAATAAAAAAAATTTTTGGGTAAAGGGGAATGATTACCCCGGTAAAATATATTTATCACCCAAACTCCGATAAGTACAATGGAATGTGACTGAGTGTCACATTAACCTCAAGCATAAGCTTGAACAACCTATTCGAAATACATGCCAAACGAATTACACATCAACTACGTGACTAATGACACGAATGAGAAAGAACCACCTAATGGTGCACAAACAAAACAAAAACATAATCATCTAAAAATATACTCCGGAAGATCCCAAACTCGTGCATAAGCCAATCCCTCCTTGGTTCGCTTGAAACGACAAGAAAGAAGCTTGAGCCGAACTGCTGAAGAGATACACTCTATAATCTGATTTGACTTCCTCTTCGTACCTTTGAATAAACGCCAATTTCTTTCCTGCCACAGAAAGTAAGCTGCTGCAGCTAAAACTAGCTTCGCAATCACAACATGCGAAGACATTTTCTTCGAACTATCACCAAAGTGGTTAATAATCTCGTAGACATCATGAGCAACATTATTAAGCCCAACAAGCACCTTCATGTGACTCCAAACCGTATCCGAAAAAGGGCAACGAAAGAACAAGTGCTCGTGTGAGTCAAGAACCATCTCACACAACGAGCATGTTGATCCAAGTTGATTTGAATAATCCCAACTACTAATCCTGTCTTGAGTTTTTAGCCTACGCTTAATAATAAGCCAGAGGTTAAACGCATGACGAGGGATATTGTTTGGGAACCAAACCATACGGAACCATGAAACTTTATTATCCCGAGACCTAATTGATTCCCACATAAGGCTAACCGAAAACT
Source organism: Glebionis coronaria (assembly GCA_025667525.1). Taxonomy (NCBI): domain Eukaryota; kingdom Viridiplantae; phylum Streptophyta; class Magnoliopsida; order Asterales; family Asteraceae; genus Glebionis; species Glebionis coronaria. The sequence continues at coordinate 137,852,336 of CM046880.1, forward strand.
TTTTAATCGTACCATCCTGGAAGCGCCATTCAAGACAATCATGCTCACTCGAAGTCTGAACAATACACGTAGGAAGAAACTGATACTTATCCAATAGGTAATTAGGCCACGTCCAAATACCATTATTGATAATCTCCTGAAACTTCGAATTAAGCGTGAGACCGGCTCTATGCACATCACGATTAGAAATATGTTGTGATAAGGGGCACATCGAACACCACTTATCAAACCATAATGAAGTACTATCACCCGTCCCAATTTTGTGCCATATAAACTCTCGAACAATAGGCCTTAACCTAAGGATATTACGCCACCCCCATGACATATTATCACGCAAGGGCACGTCCCAAAAGTTACGCGAGTGGAGTTTATAACAATGTATCCATTTCACCCAAAGAGATTCTTTATGTGAAAGAAGTTTCCAAATATGAATCACCATAAGCGCCGAGTTGAAGATATGCAAACGCCTAACACCAAGACCACCCTCATCCTTAGGAAGGCAAACCAATTCCCAAGCGGTTTTAGCCATGCTCCTAGACGTCCCACCTGGATTCCAAAGAAAGCTGCGCATTATTTGCTCAATATTAAGCAGCACTTGCATAGGAAGGGAGAACACCGAAGCCCAAAACACATTCATGGAACCAATAACTGATTGGATAAGCTGTAATCTACCCGCAACAGATAGAGATTTGTTTTTCCAATCAAGAACTCGATTCTCAATCTTTTCAATCAGCTCTTTGCAATCCCGAATCTTCAATCTTGAAGATACCAACGGAACCCCAAGGTACTTAACTGGAAGGCTACCTTCCTCAAACGGAAGCACATTAAGAATAGATAGCTTAACATGGTTTAAAACATTACAAAAGTAAGCCGTGCTTTTAGGAAGGCTAGGAACTAAACCCGATGAAATCTTGAACTCATCAAGAGCCTCCTTAATAACACGAGCAGAATCAACATTACCATACGCGAACAAGAAAAGGTCATCTGCAAAGCACAAATTAATAAGTTCCATCTTGCTACAGTAACGATGATAAGTGAACCTTTCCGACTCCATAGCTTTCCTAATGAGCATACGAGTAAGGATATCCATGGCGAGCGTAAACAAGTAGGGAGAAAGGGGATCACCTTGACGAAGACCCCTTTGTCCCCTAAAATACCCATGAAGATTACCATTGATGCAAATGGAATATGAGGTAGTAATTAAACATTCCATAATCCATAGAATCATACGATCATGAAAGCCGAAACCCTTCAAAATTTTCTGTAAAAAATTCCAGTCAACCGTGTCATAGGCTTTCTGGATGTCCACCTTGAATGCACACCTCGGTTCGCCACGATCCAAGTGATAATTGTGCATAAGCTCTTGAGTTAAAAGTATATTATCCGAGATACTTCTATCCGGAATAAAAGCAGATTGGTTAGGATGCACAAGAGTCTTTAAACACACCTTCATTCGATTAGCAATAATCTTGCTAATGCATTTAAATAACACGTTACAACAAGATATCGGTCGATAGTAATTAACTCTAGAAGGAGACTTAACTTTTGGAATGAGTGTGATAATAGTATGGTTAAGCTCCTTTAGTAGTTTCCCATTCGTAAAGAATTCACGAACAGCTTGAATAACTTCAACCCCAACAATATGCCATGTTTCCTTAAAGAAGGCAGCCGTGTACCAATCCGGACCGGGGGATTTATCATCACCCATGGAGAACATAGCATCCTTCACTTCACGATCCGTAATATCACTTATCATATCCAACGCCACCTGATCATCAAGACGATTATCAAATAAATTGTCATCGTTAAATACATTAGGATCATCAGCCTTGCCAAGGAAGTTCCTGTAATGAGTGACAAAAACATCATGGATTTCATTATTAGTACAAACCACACCCTAATTATTCATAATAGTATCGATACGACTCCTGCTCGCACGACTTTTCACCACTTTATGGAAAAAAGCTGTATTAGCATCTCCATCTTTCAACCACTGGATTTTTGCTTTCGGTTTCAAAAATCTTTCTTCCAACAACACAGCATGGTTAAATTCAACAACCAAAGAAGCTTCAAGGTCTCGAAAAGCAACATTCAAAGGGTCTTGATCAATGTTACTTTGAACCTGATCCAATTCCTTGCGCACCCGCACCACATTCTCATGCAAATTACCTTTTTCAATCATGAGCTTACGTAATGGTTTTTTCATACTTCTGAGTTTTTTAACAACTCGATACATGAGAAAGCCGTTGTAATCAGCTTTCCACGCCTCTTGAACAACATTCAGAAAACCCTCATGTGTAGTCAACACATTAAAGAACTTGAACGGCTTAGGCTTGTCTTTAAAAACCGTAGGAATGCATAAGATAGCAGGAGCATGATCTGAGATTCGATATGGCTTGAAAACCGCATGAGCACCTACAAAATGAGATGAAAACTCCAAGTTGGCCATAATTCGATCAAGATTTTTTAGAATACCATCCCCACCTTTTGGCTTTTGAGTCCATGTAAATTGCAAACCTGAGCTATTAACATCCAATACTTCAATATTAGCAACACAGGTCTTAAAATCGCGCATAGCTAAGTCTACTCGAGACGAACTCGCAGTAGACTCTTCCAAAAAAAGCGTAGCATTGAAATCACCAAGTAAACACCAAGGACGATTATTAATAAAAGCTTTATGAACCGAAAGAGCCTCCAATAAAAGACGCCTTTGAATGTAACTGTTATGAGCGTATATGAAAGAGCAAAATAACTCCTTCTTTTCCTTCTTTAACCAAACTTTAGTATGAATAACTTGGTCGTCTTGAGAAATTACCATAACGTCAACATCATTATGATTCCATCCCAAGATGATTCTAGTACCCTTCCCACACCAAGAGCCATTAGAACACCAATCCCAATGACGAAAAACAAGAGTACATAATTTATGAAGATTAGAATTAGCCACGTGAGACTCCAAAATAGCACAAACAGATAAATTATTTTCAGAAATAACCTGTCGCACTTCATTTTGTTTAGGGGAGAAGTTTAAACCCCTAATATTCCATGAAGCAACATTAATCATTGGAAACCGAATTTAAGGGAGTGCTTGCCCCCTGAACGCCACTATTTTCCTGTATATGGTCATCAATGACCATGTGTTCATCAATATCTTCATCGTCACTATCATCATTAATGATAGTAGTAGTCTTGGCTTCATCATCAGTTTGTGATAGAGCACCATACTTATTATGAGTCTGAACATGTTCTTTCACAACCTGTTTTGGTTCCCCAAAATCCTTAGTATTATCCACAGGGTTCGTCTTGACTTTTTCCTTACCATTCTTTTTTGACGTTCCATTTTCAACTTTACGATATTGAAGATTTAGGGCTGGTTTGGAAAGACGAACACCTTCTACTTGTCTTGTCTGATTCTGCTTCACCTTACGTTTCTTTTTAGTCACCGTAGTAAAGCCATCACCTGTTTCCTCAACAATTGTTACAACTTTAAGGTTTTTCAGGCACTTGTCATGAGTATGATCATATACCTTGCACGAATCACAACGAGGGGGAGTCCACTCATATTCAATATCAATTTCAGCAAGTGTGTGACCCTTACCATTAGCAAGAGCTATAGCAATGACGATAGACGATTTTAATTCCTCCTCCGCTGAAAATTCAACAAGGGCCCTAGCATAAGAATTTCTTCCCCATGAGCTAAGACACATATTACTCGTGTATGAGTCAAGCATAATCGGCCTTCCAAGTTGGGTTGTAATAAGACTTAACCCAGTTTCCGAGTATGCAACAATAGGCACATGATGTAACTTAATCCATAAAGGAGCTGTTTTAATAACATCCTTCTTTAGGTCAGTATTTGGAGTCCATTCATTTAGGATTATAGGAACACTTCGTATCAACCATGGACCGTTCTCGATCACGCTCTCCATCCCTTCCCTGGTGTTAAACTGGAACATAAAAAAGTTCTCATGCAATTGAAGCCTCTTAAGTCCAAACTTCGCCCATGTATTTTTGACATAATTTTCCACTAGCGGAAACGCTAGCCGTTTGCCAATAAAGTAACCATACAGTGTATTCTCAAATCGAGACCGAACTTCCTCCACAACATCCATAGGTAATGCAAGTAAAGCACCCTCAACAACCTCAGGGTTTCTGAGCTCCTGAATTTTGACAGTTTTGTGCTTAGGCTTACGTGTGTTAGTGTTGCATTGCATCACATTCACAAATGACTTACTACTGATTGGAGCAGTAGTCTCATTACCAATCTTAGCACCAGCAAAAGCACGAAATCCATCAGCAGCCCCACCAAAAATAGTATAGGACTCGCTATTAGATTGGGGGTAGGATTAACCTTAGTAGTAGCATTCACAAACACATTGTTCACATAAGTCTCATAAGTCCCAGGTGTTAAGGACTCATGCATTAAATCCATCTCTCTTAAAACAAAAACAGAACAGCCAATAAAATGAAACCCTAGTTAGGTTTCCAACGCACCCACACGAACCGCAGATTAATCAACCATTATTGCATATGAATGACAAAGATGAAAGACACAAAACCCTAACTACTATAGCAAAATGATCGAATAATCGTAGAAACCCTAATTCAATGATACCGTCGAATCGTATATAAAATAAATTAAGGGCAATAAATAGAAAACCCTACACGAGTCAACTGATCACAAAGGAGATGGGACGAACGAATCAAAGCCACAACCTTATCACAAGCTGATTGATGTAGAAGCAAACCACAATCACACCAAAATTCAGTCGATATACAATGATTGGGAATCAAACGAAATCAGATTTATACGAAAAAAGGGAGATCAGATTCGCCCATAGTAGAGAGAGAACTCTATCATTTCTCTTCCTCATTTAAGAGACTTAACCAAATCAATAATAAAAAGCACTAAATAAGCACAAATAAAAAACTTTCAAAACAATAAATAAGCAAGATTTATAAAATAAACTTTAAAAAGATTAAAAATTTAAGAAACTTTAAAAAAAAAATAAGCTAAACATGAAATAAGTAAAAATCGCAATAAGCTAAAACCTTAAATCGTTTAAAAACATTGATAAGAACCAAAAGATGAAAACTTTAATCAAATAAACACCAAGATGAAACAAGTTACTTACTTTGAACCATATCAAAAATCAAAATAAAAAACAAGTAAGGTAGAATAAGATAGATTATGAAAAGCTTGAAATTAATCTTAAAGATTAAAGATTCAAAACAAGATTAAAGACTTACATGACAATTTTAAAAAGTAAGACAATGATGAAATGACAATTTTAAAAAGTGCTAGAAAATAAAGTGGAGAGCTAATGGAGAATTAGCTAACAACTCAAATATGAGGTTGAGGTCTCTATTTATTGGAGGAGGGGAGGAGTGTTGTTGCTTCTCTCTTACTTTCTTTTGTCTTCTCGTCTTTAGACTTTGACAATAAACTCATCATTCTCGACTTTGTCGGGATTTGTCGACAAATAAAATGAACTCGTCTTCTAATTTCATCATTGATTAGATTTGGTTCTTCGAATTCGTTAAACTTCCGTCTTTGGTCTTTTTCTTCGATAAATCTTCAGAATAGGCCTTTGACTTCTGTTCTTTTTGCACTCTTGATCTTTTGACTTCGTCTTTTGTCTTTTTCTTCGATAAAAGCCCGTGAAAGCCCGTGTTTTCTTCCTTTTTCATATTTTGATCCTAAAACACAACAAAAACACAAACCACACATAATTCCGACATTTACGACATAAAATACACGTTATGGTCTCGTTTTTAATTGTTTTAAGTTGTAAAAGGATGGGTATTTCCACACCTATCAACGCTGACAAGAGTAATTTAGACGCTTACAAGAGTAAACGAGGCGCTGACAAATGAGCACTGACAAGAGTTATGCAAGCGCTGACAAGAGTCCAACCACTGATAGGAATACTTAATCAACACCTTTTAAATTTGAAGTAAAGATATGATCAATATTGTATTTTCTGTATTTATCTTTACCTAGAATAGTTGATAGGTAAACCTTTGTACACGACTCCTTGTGTTATAAAAGGAGGTCGTAGGGTTCATACTTTATATACATTATTCAGTTTTACAACTTTCTTTGTAAGCAAGTTCGTTTATCAATCTAAAGTGAAAGTTTGGTTTACTTTGTTTGTTTGTTGTTTATTCTAAGTGCTAATTCCGCATAACACTTAGATTTTTAAATACAACAAAGTTTCTCAAAGTATTAATCTTGATTTAATCTCGTTTAATACAAAGCTAATCAATCTATGTTTGGGATCAACAAATCATAGTCACATACCCATATAGTCACAAATAGCTTAGCCTAACATAGTAATCAAAGTAACAAATGGAAAAGAGTAAGAGAACATCATACTTAGATTTGATCTAATGAACGAGTACACAAGTGCCACGATTGTATCGTTCCTCCAAGAATCGAAGAGTGGAATACTCTCGTTACAAGTATTTCCCAAAAGTGGATAATACTGAAATACTACTAAGAAGCTAAGAATACTCGAATTAGAGTATTAGTTTGAAGATGAGATATGTCAAATGAGTAAAAGTGGCTCCTATGTTGATCCCATTGATTGGATCTATATTCTCTTAAGAACTAATATAGTAGTTTGTAATCAAACAAAAACACCTTAAGAACTTTTACTCAAGCTAAATAAGTTATGCGGAATATAACTTATAAAGCACAGAAGAACATAACTACTTTTAACTATTCAATTCTCTTATTAATCGACTTGAATGAGGTACATGAATGACATCGTACGTATGTTCCTTTTATAGAGTAAGGAACCCTAGAAACCTTAGAATATTCTATAAAGATAACTATATCACAAACGATATATTATCAATATTCTAACTATTTAAGTATATCACATAAGATATACTCTAACTATAACTATGACATATCTTATACAAAGATATATTCGTCCTAATCAATATAGTAGTACTTACTTTATAAGTAGCAGTACTTACTATGTACCAGGTTAACACTAACGATACTTGAAAGACACTAACAAATTTCAATAACACTAATGGTACTTGACACTTAACAAATAATTCCCAATAATCTTCCCCTAAACAAGAATGATAACTTGTTGTCTTCTTGTTTCTCATTGTACTCAATGAATATAGAATACATATCTTCAGTCTTCTCTTCAACCTTGGATTGAACTTGGTAATTTGTATTTGTATCCAACTGAATGTAGCCAAACACTTCAATGTAGATCTTCTTCTGATAAGATAACCTTCTAGCATCATGAACATCATCTTTGTCTTCAAACTATGATCTTCTTGTTTCTTGTAAACATTTATTTTATTTTGCAACAACAATGATTGTCTTCTTTAGTTAATTATATGAACTATGAATCATGAACTTCTGTCTTGATTTGATGAGACAAAACCTTCTAAGTATCTTTTCTTTAATACTTCTTTTCTTGCAACTTCATACCTGAAATAAAACAGTTAAAAACAAAAACGAATATGTATTGGCTTCATGATTTTTAACAAATCATCAGCTATCAACGGATTTGATTTATTCTTTACCAGTTAGCCGTACCCTCTGGAATAGCCAATACTTTATTCATAAAGAATAAGGTGTACTAATAACCCTACAATTTTAGGTAATTGTCAACCATCAAAGAATTTGATTAAGTCTTTACCTAGTACCATTTGTCTAGGACTAGCCAACCCTTTTTCTCGAAACAAGGTAAGTTTGAACCATATAGTTATTAGCAAACTACCAGCTTTCAACGGATTTGAGAAGTCTTTACCATAAACCGTTTGCTTATGGACTAGCCAGTTCTTATGTGTGTTAGACATGGTGAACTGAGAACCATTTGTGAAGTGTGACTGAAAGTCAAACACTTAAGGCTCTTTCTCCGCTTCTTCTACTTGCTCCAAATCCTGGATTTGTTGTTTAACCATTCTGATCAACTCCAAAGCACCAACAGACTCTTCTGAGACTTCAAATTGTTGTTCCAACATTCTTTCCAACAATCTTCTCTCAAATGGATATCTCTTTTCTTGTAACATATAGTAAGTAACATCATCTATATCCAAAATATGTAGTCCACATGACCTATAATATCTCCAGTAACTAGGAATACCTTCAACATTTTTTTATCACAGTTGTGTTGTTCATAAATGAAGAGACATTCATTGTATAATAGTGATACCTCAGTTTTACCTACACTGGCTTCTTGAACTAACCTAAAAAGTTCTTGAATATCTTGTTTGTCAAGAATATGAAGAATGTCTTCCAAAAGTCTGAACAATCTTGTTGTGCCATCAGTTCTTTATATTCCATGAGCTTACAGTCTGTGATCCATAGTGTATATCCATCTAGCAATAGATGACTTCTTTCCAAAAATCATTGTATCAATACATTGATCTTTAAAATTTACTATCTTCAAGTACTTTTTCAAGCTCTCATCATCACCACTATCTTATGTTGTTGATTTATCCTTTTTCTTAGCTTTCTACTTCTTCTTTGTTGATCTTTTCCTTTTAACACCCTTGGAGGTTCCTTCAAATTCCATTGAACCTTCTTCCAAGTTTGTATGTACCGTTTCTTCAGTATGTATTGTTGACTGTGTATGTACTACTTGTACATTTTCAGTCTTATCAACTCCTTGAGCTTTATCTCCTTCATTCATTCTTTGAGCAGTCTCTGTCCCTTTTGAACTTACCTTCTCCTTTCTATTTTTCCTCACATATGTAGTCTTGATAGGTGGAGATGTTTTTGTATGTTCAACAGTACTTGACTCAAATCTAGGAGCACTTCCAAATTTCCTTTGTTGTTGCAGATGTCTTCTAGCTTCTTCAACAGCTATCCTATCTGCTTTAGATCCAATCTAAACAAAATTCAATTCAGCTCTTTTGTGTTGTTCATACAAACCCTTGATTTTCTCAAAATTCTTCTTGACCAATTTGTGGGACCCCCAGAATCTAACATGGAACAAGTAGGCAATGAGGGGATAACATGTCAAGGTACGAGTAACAATGAGTTATAAATGACACAAAAATGACGCAATAAAAGACACATATATTACATCACAATTTATCAGAGTTTAGAAACTTCGGTCCCATAAGTTTTGAAACATAACAAAGTACCATAACATCATAGTTTAAAGTTTTAGGATAACAAAAGATCAACGAAAGACTTTAACCACGTCATTTATATCAAAAGCATAACATATCATAACACAGATCTTTCCAAGCTGCCAACATCCTGCGGTACCTCATCCAAGCCCATTAAGCAGTATTACCTGAGATTAAAACATGTAAAACCCGTCAACAAAAAGTTGAGTGATATTCATAGGTTTTGAAAGCTAAGTAATGGAACACAATAGAATTTGTAAATCACGTAATAGGGGGGATAACTATGTACATCGTCCATAGTCACGATGAATATTATTGCTATTTAGTTTCATGAAGCGAAGCTTAACTCAATGTAAGTTCCTCTAGGGAGTATTCAGCCTAAACACTCAAGTATAAATAAATGTAAGTGCGTCAAAATAAACGGGACGGGGATTGTCAATCCCGATGGATCCACCCACAACATTCGCGCTTAGTACAAAGCATACGGGACAATTAACGATTCATGATAAATAGAGGAAACTCAAGGCTAACGTCTAAATGCAATAATATCATTAAATTCATCTGGCAGAATACAATTCTGGATAGCATACAATTTAAAAGATTGTGTTCCAATATGTTAATCTCACCCCGTGTTTTAAAACAATAAACAAGTAGCTAGAGGGGCTATGAACTCACCTTAGCTATAAGGTGGAATCAACACGAAACTGGAGGGCTGAGTAGTAACAACGGAAAGTCAAGCAACGTTAAGTCATCCGAGACCTACGATAACGGGACGCGAAAGTTTAGAAGACATGAAATAAATGCTTATAAAAACACTTGAAATAAATGAGTATATAACTAAATTATGACTCATAAGAAAAAATCATGCAAGGGGTACTTCTAGACTCCATCTAAAAGTATACTTTTATTAAATTATGTTTTTGGTAAAAACTGCCGGCACATACCAAATGTACGGGCTGATTTACCTCGCTTAGACACGTCAAATGTTTATGGTACTAACTGAGAAGCTCACTTAACATATATAAAAAGACATATAAAAAGCTCATCAAAAGTTTTTACTTCTAAGACTCACTGCCCGACACATCTTCGGGTTGCAAAATCCTGACAGATTTACGTTAATTTTTCATACAACCGTTTTAACTTATTTAAACGACTCCGTTTATAAAACTGACCCTCGGGTTTTAAAGTATACTCAACCTATAAGGTAAACACCTCATTATCAGTAGGTTACACATTTCAAAACTTCAATTTAGAGTCCCCGAGATTCGATCGAAATATCGACAATAATTTTAGATTGTGTCGATACTCGTCTCCCGGTACACGAATAATCAAACTAACGCCATTTCCAACTCGTTTGGAGTTGGAAGCTCTAATTTATATCAAATCGAAGCTAAGAAAAATATCTACATCTCTATCTTATTTGTTTAATAATAAAACAAGATTAAGTTACCCAAAACCTTCCTCAACTTTCTGCCTAAAATTGGCACTTTAAAAATCATATCAAATGATGTTTTCAACAAAATCTAATCAATTTCCCACTCATAAAATCCTCCTAATATCTTCCTTAAACATCCTAAACCCTTGCATGCATCAAAATCAAAAGATCAAAATCAAAAGTTTAGACTTTTCAACATCAAAAACACAAAAATCTAGTCATGATCATCCTAAAACAATGATCAAACATCATATTCAACCATGAAATCATCAAAACTTCAAAAGTGGTTGCATGTGTACAAATTTTGTACCAAAAGATGCACCTTTCAAAATTAGGAAGGGGACTTTAATTAGTTTTGAATTGATCAAGTTAATTGTTGATGAATCAAGGTGGTTTTCGGGGTGGTTCTCATGGTAAAGAAGAAGGGAAAAAGGGTTATGGGGTTTTTATTTTTTAAATGTGATGTATGAGTTAGTGGAAGAGAAAAAATCTCTTTTTATATGTTGGTGGAGTGGAGGGACCATTGTGGCAATTTTTGAAACTTTAGGACCACAAAATAAATAGTTTAGTTAAAAAGTGGGAAATGACTATAAGTCAATTTTACAAATATTTACGGGGCTCGGGTTTCGTAAAAATACTTCTCAAAAGTTAAAACGCACCCAGAATAAGATAATATTGACTCCCGACTCGACTTAACGCGACATTTAAAGAAAACATAGAAAACATCGAACATTGAAACAATCGACAGTAAAAATATGAAATACAAGAATTTATTACTGTGCCCGTTATCAGTCTAGACTTAATAAAATGTAAAGATAAATATCTTTAAGTCGAAAGATTTAGCCCTCGGTTCTCGTTCCGTTGATTCAAGTAAACGTTTGTAAAAAAAATGCACGTGGATGATTTTTTAATCAAAATATTTGATTTAAATAAATATGGAATTATAAAATAAAAATAATTTTATAATTTTGAATAAGTACCAACAATGATTAAAATAATGAATACGAGTAAAATAATTACCAGGAAAATACGAGATCTCACAGTCTTCCCCCTAAAGGAACTCTGGTCCCTCAGAGTTTAACTGGAGATGGAAGAAGAAGACGAGAACAGATGGGGATACTTAGTCTTGAACTGCTCTTCACTTTCCCAAGTGAACTCAGCACCCCGACGTGAATCCCAACGAACTTTAACGATAGGAATCCAACTACGTTTCAGCTTCTTGACTTGGCGATCCACGATCTCTATTCGTTCTTCAATGAAGTACATTTTCTCATCCACCCTTATTTCTTCTAAAGGTATCTGAATATCTGATTCGGCTAAACATTTCTTAAGATTGGAATTATTGAATACATCATGAACATAACTTAGATCCTGGGGTAACTTCAGTCGATAAGCTAATAAACCAATACGCTCGACGATCTCGAATGGTCCTACAAAACACGGCGCAAGTTTTCCTCTTTTACCAAACCTCACAATACCTTTCCATGGAGATACTCGTAACAGCACACGGTCTCTGACTTGAAACTCAAGAGGTCTGCGTCTTTTGTCTGCGTAACTCTTCTGACGACTTCTAGCAGCTTTCAGTCTTTCCATAATCTGAACAATCTTGTCTGTAGTTTCTAAAACTAATTCAGGCCCTATCAGTTGACTTTCACCTACTTCGTTCCATATCACTGGCGATCTGCACTTGCGTCCGTACAAAGCCTCGAATGGTGAACACTTGACACTTTTATGATAACTATTGTTATAGGAAAATTCGACCAAAGGTATATGAGTGTCCCAGCTACCACCAAAATCCATAACACATGCTCGTAGCATGTCTTCCAGAGTCTGAATAGTGCGTTCACTTTGTCCATCCGTTTCTGGGTGATATGTTGTACTCATTAATACTTGCGTACCCAACGCCTTTTGAAGTGCTTTCAAGAATTGAGATGCAAAACGACCATCCCTATCAGAAATAATCGATATTGGCACTTCGTGCTTTGCAACAATCTCATTGATGTAGATTCGAGCCAATCTATCAGTTTTAAAATTCTCACGGATATGAAGGATGTGACAATCCGTCAATTTACGATTGATATTTTATTCTCAAATATTACTTGAAAATATTATTTTAATGTTACAATATGAACTCACTTAATTTTGGGAAGAAATTTGGATTTACGTCTTGAAGTAGCAACGACTACGTTTAAACCGAAGGATTCTACGTTACGTGCTTACGTTTACATACACCATCTTTGGTGACAGTCCGACATTTCAGAAAATAAATTTATCCGTGAATATTATTTTGGAGTTTTAAATTTATGTTAGTTCATAAACTCACAAATTTACGAGAAGAGATTAGGACTTACGATTTTATTTTAACGTCCTTTACGACTAAACCAGAAACCTTAGGATTACGTATTTACGTTTTCGAACCCCGTTTTTTATGAGACAATTTTTATTGGATTCGTTTTGTGACGTTGATTCATAATTTATAAAAACGTTTTTCGTAAAACGACCCGAGGGCACACAAATCAAGGAAACTAGAATCGAGGAGTACCCGTAAATAAATGGGGATGAGACAAGTGGGACACTTGCCCCACCCCCATCAAAACCGTCCCAAGCAAGCTACATACACCATGAGGTGTCACAACCTCATGAACAAGTACACACTTGTCCATTTTGCTTTCAATTTAAGCTAACTTTCCACTAGCTACATCAAAACCAACAATCAATACCATTTACCACACACACACACTCATGCAAACCACACACATTTTCTCTCTACTCTCTCTATGATTTCGTCCATACTTCACCAAAAACACCTCCATTTGATCCAAATTTAACCACAAACTATTGTTATAACTTACATATGTTAATCTCCTTCAAAAGAGATGAAGATTGGTGGTGATTATAACATCCATGGAGGAGTTTTCTTGGTGTCTTGGGGCTGATTTTCCACAAGGAGTTTATGAAGATTGTTGGTCATGAAGATGGTCTTGGTGCATCACAAGTATCTCCATCAAAATCCATGTTTTGATCACAACCTACATCAACTTGGTGGTATAAAGATTGTCCTCCTCATCTTCTTGTTATGTTGATTATGTAAACATGTATTTTATTTCCTATTGTATATGTATATGAAGATTATATGATGATAAAAATGTTATGTGGGGATTTGGTGTTGATAAACATGATTAAAAAGGTGAAAAACCATAAGAAACAAGGTTAAAATCATGGTTAAATTTGTTGGCTGTATAAAACAGTAAATAAACAGGTCATGGACTGATAAAATGATGAAGTAGAATCCATTTACAGTAAGCTATATGTCTTATACACATGTGAGAGTTGGCCATGCAATGGAATCAAAATAATGAGTGAGATATGATCAAAACAAGTTAGGTGGTCTAATCTGAATAAGCAGTTTTGTAGGGACTGTTAAGGCAAGATGAACTCAAAATGGGCAGTAGCTAGAAGTAAGTTAAATGTAGCACATAATATGAAGAATATGTCACCCAAAAATGAGCTTCTAATTCATTATAGAACTCTAGATATGGTAAAAATGGTGAACATGAAGATAAAAATCAGATTTTTGGAATTAATGTTTATTATATTATATAAGCACTCACATTTTAATGTATAAAATGTAAAAACTAAAAACCCACTAACTTATAAAACTTATTTATATAAATATATAAAAGGTTAATTAGATGGATAAAATATATAAATGGTAATGAAATAATATTTATAAATAATAAAAACTATAAACTTGATTTTTACGACCTTTTCGGCTATTGCCGTAAAATTAACGTTTTTCGCCAAATAAAACTTAGACGACCAAACTCGTCTAATGTAAAGTTTATAAAAGTCATATACTGATGTATAAGTAACTAATACAAGTAAAAACCGATAAAACCCGAACTATAAGAAATACGGACATTTACGAGCTAACTAAGCATATTGGACTAATAATTGGACTTAATAAGATAAATACTTGTAAAAAGAACTTATTGGGCTTAACCCATTTGGGCCCAACATGGAAAGTTTAAATACTGATAATATAAGTACAAAATGGATTAAAATAAGTTAAATAACTTATAATAAGTTAATTGGACTTAAAACGTGTAAATAGGTAAAACTAGTAAACTAGTATAAAAGTTATTGACATATAACACTAGAATGAGTAAACGAGAATATGTAAACCCACTTGATCATCATATATAAATAATCATCATATGTATACATAATTGTTATTTTTATAAAGTCATTGGACATGAGTCTAGGACGAGTATTATTTGTCTAGGTTTCCGTGATTGAAGCACGTACCGTACGTCCGAGTTGCCGATAACCCGCTTTCCCATATCAACGTGAGTTCATAGCCTCGCACTCTTTTAAATGTTTTTTTAAATGTTTTATAAACCCGAGAGGGAGATAACATGTTAGTTTTTATTAAATATGACACCATTTGTCCCGATTTTTTGTTTATTGATTTTGGACCCGAATGATTGAATGACCCGATTTTATGACCCGATAAATGATTAAAGGACCCGATAGATGAAACTAAATGGATTATTAAAGTTAGGTTATGTCACTAAAAGTCCCATTAGCATGAATTGTGAACTACCGGGATTTGGTAGACGCTTATGCATTTAATAGTACTATTTGGGGACGATCACCCCAGTTCGCGCCTTGACGGTTGATCCCCGTCGTGCCACATTGATTGGTAAGCGAATTTATGTATGAGAAGATTTCCATTGCGTGACCTTTGTGACGACACGCTACTTTAGATGGGAAAAGTTGGTATCGGGTTAGCTACCCGTTGTTGGTTTAGTAAGGTAACAATGTCATGCGGCTTATAATAATCCAAACTAACAAAATACTACTAGACGCTTCGAATTACGATGTATTGCCTGACAAGCAATACAGGGTCATAGTAATGATATTATGTGTGTGTTTTGGTTTTCATAACCATATTCATATAACGGTTTTTATTTGATTTTATACAACGTCATAAGACGTATTGTATGATGTTTTTACGACATTGGCTCGTATAATGATTTTTACGGCAAATGCCTATATTATGATTTTCGATAAGGATTTGTATAAAATGACTTTGGCTATTTTATGGCCTATTAAAATGATTTGTACAAAATGATTTTCAGTAATAATTTTATACTGATATTATATTGATGGAATTTATTAAACTCTATGAATTCACTCGGCGTTATCGCTGACCTTTTCTTTTAACATGTTTTATCTCAGGTACTTGAAGGTAAATCTTAGGAAGACGACAAGAATTCATGGCCCGCACTTAAACAATATTTTCCATTCAAATACTTTGTAAATCTTTGTATTAAATAATATGACTTGGGACCGATGTAACTTTAATATTTATGAATGGAAATGCTTTTATTATTAAACGACGCGATTTTTATGCGTTGTCTATGATGTGAGTAATGTGCTATCCCGTAACACCAACCAGTCTTCCGCTGTATTGAGTTGTATAAATTTTGGGGTGTTATAGTTTGGTACCAGAGATCTCGTTATAGAGAACGAAAGATTTTTAAAACCAAGGTTTTGAATAAAACTTTTCAAAATCTTTTAACTATAAACATTTTTCTAAAAATGTCTAAAAAAAAAAAATCTTTTGACTATAACGGTGCCGAAGAATTCCCGAGTTACCGACAAGGCCAAGACTGAGAAGTGTTATTTTAATATATATATATAACTTGGATTATATATATATATATATATATATATATATATATGATGTAATTTTATTACATGATTGTTTGATGATTATTTTGATATTTATAGGAGGTATTTATACGACGTAAATTGTCACAAGTAACCCTAAATCCCCTAGTAAATTAATCGAAGCTATTCTCGTAGGAATTCTAGCTATCCTAGATATAAACCAAGTTGTGGATATTTATGATCCCAACAAATGGTTGATACTCGTAGGAATGTAGATATTAGTTGATTGTGATATTGAAAAAGAATTGGCGAGATTAAATCTGATATCGATGTTATGACGATCTTTTCTTATAGAGTGGAGTTTGGCAAAACGTTACCACCTAGAAAGATGTCATCTGATTCGTTGTCATCCAATTCTTAAAATTGAAATCGAAAGGGTGAACGTTGCACTTGAGGCTGTTATTGGAATCATTACCCAAAAGCCTCATGCCACTAGTACCTTTCCGAGAAGTCTAATTGACTGATCGAGTCATTTCATATTAGTGACTCATTTGATAATTGTTGTTGTAAGAGCTATAAGATTGGAAATTAAGTGCTGATCTTATCAAGCTTTCATTACCCTATTAAGGCCTAAGAATAAGATTGAAAGTATTGGAATATGAGGTAGGATATTGAATTGAGTATAAAATTGGTTGAAACTTGAATAAAGTAAAATTTAACTTATATGGAATATGAGATTGATAAGAGGAAGTCGTTAAGTCCTGTGATTGAATTATAAGGTTTTAAATGATTTTTAGTTTGTGTTAAGGGCTGTTCCTAGGCCATTGTCCACTGACGAGGATGCCCAGTGTCCAAGAAATAAATTGAAGAAATTTTCTTCTGAATTGAGACCGATGGATCTTCTAGGACATGTGGAACACCTAATGACTCTTGTAGATTAGTATTCATTGTGGTATCTTTTAAAAATAATCCCTAACTTAACTGAGACATCAGTTGGTAGGATGAGTTCTGAGAATTGTATGACATAGTGACACATAATGTGTTACGGTACAATTTGACTTGTTTGTGATTAATGAAAAGACTACCTTTGATTGCTAAATTCTACATGTATCGATGTTATCTATCTCTTATTGCTTCGTCCTAATGTTCGCATTAGTGATGCAACCATTGAACAAGTACTCATCTTGATTTGACTTACATTGTCGATTATTCTTGTTGAGTGCCATCGAGGTCACGAACCTCATGATTATTTGGCTAAAGCTCATTTCCTATCTTATTGTAGTTAGTTCTTGATGAACAACTTTTCATCACTCTTTTGCAGATCACACATTGTTTTTATAAAGTTAAAACGGTATCCTTTGAGAAAATTTAATTTTCGTCACAATAAGGATTATTCAAACTTAATTATTTCCATAACCAGGAAATTCTTTGTAAATTTATTTTTGATTCTTATTTAAAGAATTAAGCATGAAAATGTTTTACAAATATGATGATAAAATTTTGATGAACTGAGTATTGCATCGTAAATCTTGAAATTGTATATAGTTGCGCGCCTACATACAATTTGGAATGGACCATGCAAGGCTGATTAGTAGTCACCATAAAACTGATTAATAAACACTAAATTTTCTTTGAAGATTGTGAAAGATTAAAATTTATGAGATCTGCAAGAAGTGAAAAACAAGGACATATTGTTAGGGACACCTACATATGTGCCTGTAGCATCTATTCTTCTGAGTCGAATTTACTTATCTGAGGAAATTGTCTTATTTGACAATTGACAATTCTTTCTTGTCCAATTCTCCCGTAGTGAGATTCTTAGGAAGAGTATATGATTACCGAGTGTTGATACCCGACTGGATGTATTAACGTTCTTATCATTTCTTATGATTTGATTCGTTTGAATGACCTGGGTAACGATCTGAGGAGCTTTCGAATGCGTACTCAAATTATGAAAACATGGGATATATTCATATTCGTTAAATGTTTTCGTCTGTATCTGATTTGAAATTCTCTCGCATAGATTATGCGTTGACCTTACTCTTTTAATAGTAGTTGTGTCTCCAGATATCCCTGAAATTGTGAAGGATTATGAATTATTATTAGTCTTTTGAGAAGTTCACATCTTATCGACAGCAATGAAACTGAAAGGTTGATAATACCGGTAGAATGGATTGATTGATTATGACATGACAACATTGTCTTAATTGATGGGAACTCGAGTAGAATTCCCTAAATGATAAGATGTTGATTATCAAAAATGATCTAAATAATTCTTGGTGGATGACGATATCCTGTATTTAGACTAAAAATTATACCGTGAATGGTTGTGAACTAGTTATAGATATTATAATCTAGAAAGAACTTAATATGAATTTATTAAAAGATGTTTACGCTATCTAAACTTTAGGAGGTATTTGTTAATAAATTACCTAGACTTCTACCATTAAGGCAAGTTGAAATTGGTATTGATTATATTTCCGATGCTGCACTTGTGGCTTGTGCACTGTACGTCAGCACCATCTAAATTAAAGGAATTACCGTACAACTGAGAGAGTTGTCGGAGAAAGATTTTATTATACCAAGCCTGTCATCCTGAAGAGCTATGGTGTTGTCATTCCTTATATTTATAGATTACTGTGAATTGAGTAAATTGACAATCGAAAACGATATCCATAACTCGAAATGGAAGAATTGTTCGATCATTTACAAGGTTCTAGCAAAATTTGATCCATAGCATGGTTATCATCAACTTCGCATCTGCGAAAGAGATTATCTATTCCAATCACTACATCCGGTGCTTGTAATGAACATTATGAGCTCCACGTGATGTCGTTTGGATTGACTAATACACATGTAGCATTCATAAACTTGGTGAATCACGTGTGTAGGCTGTAATTTGATAAATTCATGCTCGTGATCATTAAGGACTATATGTTTGTTTATAAGAATCAGAATGAGTTAATAATTATTTATAGAATGTCCTGAGTCGGCTGAGTAGTGGAAACTTGTACCTTAAATATTTAACATGTAATTAAAGACTTGAACCTTTACATGATTTAACCATGTGATTAATAGATAACGGAATATAAATTGACTCTTCAAAAATTAAGAGCCCTTTTAAGACTTTGGATTTTACCAAAAAGAAATGGAAATATGTTTTGACAAATGTTTTAACAAAGGATTTTTAAGGGATTATTCCCTTATACACAAACCATTTAACTAAACTTCTGTTTAGGGGTAAATGTTTGTGTATACCTCAAGATAACCTAAGAGGGATTGAGGAAACCATTTAAACCATGACTTGAAATCTGAAACGATAATTTTTGTTTTTCAAACTAAGAAAACTTTGACCAAAGTATAAACAAAGGTTTTTCGAACGTTTACGAATCTTATTAAATATTTTGGATAAATCAACAAAAATCTTGTTAATTAAATTCAAATTTATTTTGAACATTTTATATAATTGGACGGACTAAGAACTTTAAAATTTTTATGTTTACATTTTATATAAATTAAATATTTATTATTTAAGTAATTGTAATAATTATCGACGCTTTAAACGCCAGATTGAGAAAAACTGATAAAAATGATAGATGAGACGAAACTGAAATTTAGAAAATATGAAGAAGGGTGAACATAATTACTGACGCATAATATAGAAAGAATATCTGAGTGAATTCGGGACATGATAATTATATCATCGCGAGAAGTGAATATAGATACCGACGCATTATGTAGAGAAGATAAAGAACCAGTTAGGACATGTTCCTTAATAATGAAGGTGCAAAATAAATTGCCGAACAATATAAAAATAAACAATGTTTGTAAAAAGGAATAATATAGATTATAAAAGAGGTTCGCGGCTAATGTGAACCATTAAAATAGAGGAGCCAATAGCGTTAAATGTTTTAAAGGCCACTTGTGGTTGCCTAAATATGGAGATTGTGAGATAGAGTTATGTTGGAATTTGTAAGTATAAGTATTCTATTTATGTCATTTATGACTAAAAGTATCTTTGTCTGAAGAAGATGTACTGATGATAAATTATGAAGGCAGACATCGCCTCATACATTGGTAAACGTCTAGCTATTGCAAAGGTCATCATCTGAATTTGATTCGATTTGGGTCATCGTCGACAGACTGACCAAATCTGCTAATATCATTCTCGTTAATGATAGAATCTTGATGAAGAAATAGACTCTTTTATTTAAAAGGGTTATGTAAACATAGTGTGCCTGTATCGATCCTCTATATATCAAGATCCTCGCTTCGCATCGAATTTCTAGAGATTTGCTCAGAAGTCATTGAGAACGAACCTTGATGAGAGTACTATGTACCACCCCAATCGAAGGGACGAGGTAAAGTAACGATACAAAGTAATATAAGTGTTGTTCTATGTTGAAATGAATGACCTTTGGTAATAGAATGTATAATCGCTTTCCTTTGGAAGGATTATCATTGATAATCATCGTGTTAGGATTAAGATCGAATATTGTTAGGATCTAAATATTAGAGCATCTGTAAGCAGGAGTTGAGATAAAGACACCCGACATACACCCATTGTGAGTTGGACATGTCTTTTAGGTTTAAGGTTTCCTATGATGGCAAACCTAACCTTACAAAATACCCGACCCGCGAGATCTGAAATGATTATTGAAATTAGGATTTGATTATTGACTGCCGGTAGTGGGCAAGAGGTTATGTGAATGTGAAATGTAGATCTTGAAGTGCCAAATGGGTAGCAAAGTTATGCCACAATTTTTAAACTTGAAAAATCAATTCATGATCTGACAAATCATGGGATATAAGTCCCCGTTGTTTGGGACCCTTGAGATGATGTGAAAGATTGGTTTGAAAGGCATATAAGCTGGATCTACCCTAGGACTTCAAGGACTGCGTAAATTATGTTTCGTAAATCGAACTTGATGGAATATCTATCAAGTGAGAATCTGATTGTTTCTTAGTAGAGCTTAGATCGGCGAAAAGTTGCATTCATCAAAAACCCGTGAACATCATGGATAGAGAAAGTAAGTCAACATTAAGCCTGATCTTATTCCCGTAGTTATGTTTGATGAAACTCGCGTATTGTAATTGCACTTGTGAGAAAAGACCGAATGTGGAGGAAATACCCACATGGCTTTAACTCTATAAGAAGCGAGTAGTAAGATGATCTTTGAGGACAAAGATCCTGTTTAGGGGTAAATGCTGTGACAATCCGTCAATTTACGATTGATATTTTATTCTCAAATATTATTTGAAAATATTATTTTAATGTTACAATATGAACTCACTTATTTTTGGGAAGAAATTTGGATTTACGTCTTGAAGTAGCATCGACTACGTTTAAACCGAAGGATTCTACGTTACGTGCTTACGTTTACATACACCGTCTTTGGTGACAGTCCGACATTTCAGAAAATAAATTTATCCGTGAATATTATTTTGGAGTTTTAAATTTGTGTTAGTTCATAAACTCACAAATTTACGAGAAGAGATTATGACTTACGATTTTATTTTAACGTCCTTTACGACTAAACCGGAAACCTTAGGATTACGTATTTACGTTTTCGAATTCCGTTTTTGATGAGACAATTTTTATTGGATTCGTTTTGTGACGTTGATTCATAATTTATAAAAACGTTTTTCGTAAAACGACCCGAGGTCACGCAAATCAAGGAAACTAGAATCGAGGAGTACCCGTAAATAAATGGGGATGAGACAAGTGGGACACTTGCCCCACCCCCATCAAAACCGGACCAAGCAAGCTACATACACCATGAGGTGTCACAACCTCATGAACAAGTACACACTTGTCCATTTTGCTTACAATTTAAGCTAACTTTCCACTAGCTACATCAAAACCAACAATCAATACCATTTACCACACACACACTCATGCAAACCACACACATTTTCTCTCTACTCTCTCTCTATGATTTCGTCCATACTTCACCAAAAACACCTCCATTTGATCCAAATTTAACCACAAACTATTGTTATAACTTACATATGTTAATCTCCTTCAAAAGAGATGAAGATTGGTGGTGATTATAACATCCATGGAGGAGTTTTCTTGGTGTCTTGGGGCTGATTTTCCACAAGGAGTTTATGAAGATTGGTGGTCATGAAGATGGTCTTGGTGCATCACAAGTATCTCCATCAAAATCCATGTTTTGATCACAACCTACATCAACTTGGTGGTATAAAGATTGTCCTCCTCATCTTCTTGTTATGTTGATTATGTAAACATGTATTTTATTTCCTATTGTA
The DNA here is from genome assembly GCA_025667525.1 of Glebionis coronaria. Classification (NCBI taxonomy): domain Eukaryota; kingdom Viridiplantae; phylum Streptophyta; class Magnoliopsida; order Asterales; family Asteraceae; genus Glebionis; species Glebionis coronaria. Next base: position 137,874,837 of record CM046880.1, read on the forward strand.
TATGTATATGATGATTATATGATGATAAAAATGTTATGTGGGGATTTGGTGTTGATAAACATGATTAAAAAGGTGAAAAACCATAAGAAACAAGGTTAAAATCTTGGTTAAATTTGTTGGCTGTATAAAACAGTAAAGAAACAGGTCATGGACTGATAAAACGATGAAGTAGTATCCATTTACAGTAATCTATATGTCTTATACACATGTGAGAGTTTGCCATGCAATGGAATCAAAATAATGAGTGAGATATGATCAAAACAAGTTAAGTGGTCTAATCTGAATAAGCAGTTTTGTAGGGACTGTTAAGGCAAGATGAACTCAAAATGGGCAGTAGCTATAACTAAGTTAAATGTAGCACATAATATGAAGAATATGTCACCCAAAAATGAGCTTTTAATTCATTATAGAACTCTAGATATGGTTAAAATGGTGAACATGAAGATAAAAATCAGATTTTTGGAATTAATGTTTATTATTATTATATAAGCACTCACATTTTAATGTATAAAATGTAAAAATAAAAACCCACTAACTTATAAAACTTATTTATATAAATATATAAAAGGTTAATTAGATGGATAAATTATATAAATGGTAATGAAATAATATTTATAAGTAATAAAAACTATAAACTTGATTTTTACGACCTTTTCGGCTATTGCCGTAAAATTAACGTTTTTCGCCAAATAAAACTTAGACGACCAAACTCGTCTAATGTAAAGTTTATAAAAGTCATATACTGATGTATAAGTAACTAATACAAGTAAAAACCGATAAAACCCGAACTATAAGAAATACAGACATTTACGAGCTAACTAAGAATATTGGACTAATAATTGGACTTAATAAGATAAATACTTGTAAAAAGAACGTATTGGGCTTAACCCATTTGGGCCCAACATGGAAAGTTTAAATACTGATAATATAAGTACAAAATGGATTAAAACAAGTTAAATAACTTATAATAAGTTAATTGGACTTAAAACGTGTAAATAGGTAAAACTAGTAAACTAGTATAAAAGTTATCGACATATAACACTAGAATGAGTAAACGAGAATATGTAAACCCACTTGAACATCATATATAAATAATCATCATATGTATACATAATTGTTATTTTTATAAAGTCATTGGACATGAGTCTAAGACGAGTATTATTTGTCTAGGTTTCCGTGATTGAAGCACGTACCGTACGTCCGAGTTGCCGATAACCCGCTTTCCCATATCAACGTGAGTTCATAGCCTCACACTCTTTTAAATGTTTTTATAAATGTTTTATAAACCCGCGAGGGAGATAACATGTTAGTTTTTATTAAATAGGACACCATTTGTCCCGATTTTTTATTTATTGATTTTGGACCCGAATGATTGAATGACCCGATTGTATGACCCGATAAATGATTAAAGGACCCGATAGATGAAATTAAATGGATTATTAAAGTTAGGTTATGTCACTAAAAGTCCCATTAGCATGAATTGTGAACTACCAGGATTTGGTAGACGCTTATGCATTTAATAGTACTATTTGGGGACGATCACCCCAGTTCACGCCTTGACGGTTGATCCCCGTCGTGCCACATTGATTGGTAAGCGAATTTATATATGAGAAGATTTCCATAGCGTGACCTTTGTGACGACACGCTACTTTAGATGGGTAAAATTGGTATCGGGTTAGCTACCCGTTGTTGGTTTAGTAAGGTAACAATGTCATGCGGCTTATAATAATCCAAACTAACGAAATACTACTAGACGCTTCGAATTACGATGTATTGCCTGACTAGCAATACAGGGTCATACTAATGATATTATGTTTGTGTTTTGGTTTTCACAACCATATTCATATAACGGTTCTTATTTGATTTTATACAACGTCATAAGACGTATTGTATGATGTTTTTACGACATTGGCTCGTATAATGATTTTTACGGCAAATGCCTATATTATGATTTTCGATAAGGATTTGTATAAAATGACTTTGGCTATTTTATGGCCTATTAAAATGATTTGTACAAAATGATTTTCAGTAATAATTTTATACTGATATTATATTGATGGAATTTATTAAACTCTATGAATTCACTCGGCGTTATCGCTGACCTCTTATTTTAACATGTTTTATCTCAGGTACTTGAAGGTAAATCTCGGGAAGAAGACAAGAATTCATGGCCCGCACTTAAACAATATTTTCCATTCAAATACTTTGTAAATCTTTGTATGAAATAATATGACTTGGGACCGATGTAACTTTGATATTTATGAATGGAAATGCTTTTATTATTAAACAACACGATTTTTATGCATTGTCTATGATGTGAGTAATGTGCTATCCCGTAACACCAACGAGTCTTCCGTTGTATTGAGTTGTATAAATTTTGGGGTGTTACAAAGGAAGTGAGCAGATTTGGTTAATCTATCAACAATTACCCAAATTACATCAAAACCACCACTACTTCTAGGCAGCTTTGTGACTAAGTCCATTGTAATCTTTTCCCATTTACATTCTGGGACTTCTGGTTGTTGTAAAAGACCTGAGGGTTTCTGATGTACTGCTTTTATCTTTAAACAAGTCATACACTTGTTAACGTATTCTGCTATGTCCTTTTTCATACCTGGCCACCAGTAAATATCCCTTAAATCGTCGTACATCTTATATGCACCGGGGTGAATCGAATATCTTGAAGCGTGAGCTTCGTCCATTATTACCTTTCTTAATCCTCCAACAAATGGAATCCATAATCGTCTAACAAAGTAAATTGTTCCATCTTCTTTCCTTTCAAACTGAGCATCTAATCCTCGCAGCAATTCTGCTGGAGCCTTAAAGTCCTTTGCAGCTTCTTGCTGTGTTTCTAAAATCTTAGCCTTGAGACTAGATTTAATGGTTATGCTCATAGCACGCACTCTCGTAGGTTTAAGTCTTTCCTTTCGACTTAGGGCATCAGCTACAAGATTAGCCTTTCCCGGGTGATACTTAATTTCACATTCATAGTCGCTAAGAAGTTCTAACCAACGTCTTTGTCGCATGTTCAAGTCCTTTTGTTTAAAGATATACTAGAGAATCTTATGATCAGTGTATATCACACTTTTCGTCCCATAAAGATAATGTCTCCATATTTTCAAGGCGAATACTACTGCACCTAACTTTGAATCGTGAGTAGTATATGTGATACCTTAGAACCGAGGTCACTAACATTACCCTAAATTACGCTTATTTTTGAAATTTTTAATAAATTTTAATTGCTATATATTTTAGTATTTTGGTTGAAACCGATGTCCGAGGTTATAATTTTGACGATTGACGATTTAAGAAGGACGATGACGAATACGATCCCGACAGATGCCCAAATTTCTATAATTATTGACGTTTTATCGATAATGTAATTTTTCGAGAATTTTACTTACGGTTCGTGTTAAGTCGAGTCGGGTGAGTTTTATTGCTTTCCGGGTACATTTAAAGTATCCCAAAAGTATTTTGGAGTGTTTGGGATGATTCCCGACTCCCGTAAAATTTTCAAAAATGACTAGTGAGTCAATCCCGTAAAGTTTTAGAGTCGTTTTTGCTTAAGGCCAAAAGAAAGCTTAAATTGCACATTTGGTCCCTCCCATTTCACAAAATGGGAACAAACATACACACACAAAACATTTCACAAAAAAAAGATCAAACCCCCTCCCTTTGCTCTCTAGGCCGACGGCCAAACACCCAAAACCACCACCACTTCAATTTTTTTGAGTTTTGATTAATTCTAATCAAAGACCACCTTCGAAAATCCTTTAGTAAGTATTAATCCATGGTTATTTCAAACATGCATTAACAAAAATTCTTCCAAAAATTCAAGATTTTTCAAAAGTCCATTTGGATGTTAATTGGGCATTTGCATGTCTAATTCATGTTAGAATGATGCTAGAACACCAAACAAATCAACCAAAATCAATTTGGTTGGTGGGTTTTGATCACCCAAACCCCACGGCTCAAAGGGGGGTGTTTGGGGATCATGGTGATCAATGTTTTGAGCATGGGTTTATGTTTAATCTTATGTTTTTAGATGTTTTAGATGGGTATATTCACTTGCATGTATATTTTTATGATTTTGGTTTTATGAGGATGATGATCAATAGGGGATTAGGACTGAAAATGATGTTTGGTTATGGTTAGTAATGCTTAAAATGATGTCTAGTGTTGATAAATGGGTTTGAAAACGAGAGTTGGTATGATTTTGGTATAGTTGATTTTAGGCAGAAAGTTTAAGGTGTTTTCGTAAAAATTATTTTGTAAACAGGTCTTGTGAGTAGGATAGAGTTGTAGAGCATCTTCTTAGCTTCGATTTGGTATAAGATAGAGCTTACGACTCCTAACGAGTCAAAAGTTACGACGTTTTGAAATTCGTGTACCGGGAGATGAAAACCGTCATAATCCGAAATTATGCTTGGTTTTAGGTCAAATCCCGGGGACTATAAGTTTAGTTTGGTAAATGGTCAAGGGTTGAATTTTGGTCTCAAACCTGCACATTTGAGTCTATTATTGGACTTAGGTGTCAAATGGGTCAATGGAGTATTTTAAACGGGTCAAATGAGTCCGACTTGGTCAAAGTACAATTTCAGTCCGAAAAACGTAGTTTTGGAAAAGTGTTGAGTAACGGGTCGTAGAAGTGAAAACTTTTGTTGGGATTAAATATGTGATTTCTACAGGTCTTAAAGTATTTTTGAGAATTTTGTCAAATTTTCTAAAAATGGTTAAGTATAGTAAAACAGTCCGTACTTTTGGTAAGTATCGGCGAAAACAAGTAAAAATGAATAACGTTAATAATAAGGACAAATGGTATAAAACGAGTAACACTTGTTGTTTTGTTTTGGCGTGAGTTGTAATTGTCACAAGTGACTAGTATTTATGTATTTTATACAGTACCATAAGGTTTTAAAATGAGATTACTCATTACGCGTTATTTGGTTTGATAGGTGTTGATTTACCCGGGCATCCGTATCGTCGTCAGTGACCGTCACTCGAACTATCGACTACTTGTTATATAAGGTGTGAATTTATAGCCTCGCTTATTATTATTGCAAACTGTTTTACCCGCGAGGGAAATGCATGCTAGTTTTCAAAATGAACATATGTCATGAATGATTGTTGGACCCGAATGTTGCCTTTGAAATTGTGTTGAGTACCTAGTTGCAAAAGGCCCTAATTTCATGAACTATTAACTATTGTTTAGTCCTAGTGTGGATTAGAAATAGCCGCTTATACAAAGTGATAGTACTATGGGGTTGACTACCCTATCCGAGACGAGGGCTAGTACGTTGATACCCCCTGCGGACGGATAATTTGTGATAAGAGATAAGGTATAATTGCAACTGATGCCTTAGTAGGGGCACTGGTTTCATCTGAATCACGCCGGTAATTATTACGCGGGTGATTGAGTTAACGGTTTAGTGTCATGAGCTTAAACAACATTGTCAGTATCTTGAATATAGATTGTTTGATCGACAAGTCTATGAATGATCGTGAATGGTTTTTATTTCACATATGTTCAAAATGAATTGTAAAACCTATGAATTCCACTCAACGTTTTCGTTGACCAAATTTAGCATGTGTTTCAGGTAACCGCTGAAGTGTAGCATGGAGCGCGCATTGGATGGATGTTGTGTGTGGAGCTTGGAGTCTACTTGTTTTTCCGCCCAGTATTACTTAAACATTTTTAACTTTGATGTCATGTTGTTGTGAAAACTGTAACTTTTGGGGTTGAGGTTCATGGGGACCGAAAACGCAAAACTCTGTTATATCATTTGGGGTTGGAAAATCCGTAGACAAGTACATTTTTAACAATGTTTAATTTAAGTTTAAAATTGACGTCTCTTTGGAGTCGTTCGATATATCTTGTGTGCGATGATGACTGCCTAGCACCCAAATGTTGTAGTTCCGCTGCGCATAGCATTTTGTGGGGTGTTAGAGATTGGTATCAGAGCCATGAGTTATAGAGAACTAGGTCGTTTTGATAATTCCTAAACTATAACTTTTGGTGTCGTAAGAAATTGTCCAAGCGCACACAACTATGTTGCATGGCTCCGGTAAGGTTTATTTTTGTATTCATGGCATTTGACGTATACTTTTAAGTTGAAGTATATATGTGGGTATTTATTACGTAAATATGGAAATTACTATATGTAAACGTTGAAATTATACGTGGAATACCCGGCACCGTAATTCTTGTATTAATCATGCATGAGCATCATATTATCGTATTTTGGGCATGTGTACCACCTTTGCATTGCATTTGCATGCATGTATTTATAAATATTGTATAGTTATCTTACGTACCCTCCAAAATTCTCTATTATTGCAGGAATGGCCGAGGTACCGCCTAATGGTAATGGAAACGATTATGTGGTAGGTCACGAAGGGGGACCGTTTCCTCCGAACCCGCCGGATAATGACAATGGATGGATCGCTCCAGAAGAAGAAATAGAGCCGGGAAATGACAGTGACAAAAGTCAAGTGGACAACTTCAATATCAGTAGTGATGAGAGTGAGGATTCTGAGGAAGAGCCCGAGGAACTGATGGATGATGGAATTCCCGAGAATGCTGTCGGTCAGACCGAACCTGATTTATTTCAATCTCCAAATTCGCCAAAGGGTTATGAAGTGCCTCCGACCGATTGATATGAGCAGCAACCCTTTAGTCGCCCGATGGACAATTGTAAGGACTACCTGAGGACAGTGCCAGGATTTGTTCGAGTAAGTAATGGGAGTGGTGCAGAATCCAACAATTCATCTAAATCACAATCTATTCATGAGAATATCGCGAGGGTCTACTTTCCGAGACCAAGACACTACTGGGATCCCGAGGGTCGTTTGAGGAGGATGGATAGGTTGATGTATGAGCGGTTTGTGGTAGAGACCAGGGTAATTAAGAGGTTTGATAAGAATGAGAGAGAACACCAAAGATTATTGGCAAGAACTTCAAGAATTGAGTATGATGGAAATGCAAACAAGAGTGATATCAACAGTCTAAGATCGATGATCGCGAACTTGAGCGCCAGTCTTGATCGAGTTAGGGAAGATCAAGCGAGATTGTATAGGATGCAGAGTTGGGAGCATCGAGTGAGAGCATCATTGCCCCCAAATTGGAGATTTGTGGACGATTTGGAAATGGAAGCTAATGACTTAATGATCCAGCCACCTTCCAGAGGTGCTTGTATCACTGTGGGAAATCATGTAGCGGTTGAGTGTGGGTCTACGTCCGGGACGAAGAAGGCGACTGAATGTGGGCCGAACGACAAAGGAAAGAGAAAGATGGATGAAGTGGACGAGGAAGATAGCGATGGGGAACCCGAGGAAGATGATGATGAACCGCCATCCAAGAGGCCGTGTGGATCACCACATGCCTAGTTGCTTGTCTTGTATTTTATCTTTGATCGTTGTAATATAACTGTTTTAGACTTTTGTATGATGGCATTGTGACGAAAAACTTGAGGACTTAAGTTTTATGGTGAATGGTTGTAGTGGCAATACTTGTCACAATTTTGGTTGATTATCAATACAATCCATGTTTACCTTTCATGATCTGTGATATGTCTTTAATTTGATCTTTTGTGATGTGAATTGATGAATATTAGTAACTCTGTAGTGATGTGTCGTTGTATTTATATTATGTCTTGAAAGAGAAATCCATCTTAATCTTGATGTGTATACTTACATTGTTTTTTTATTTTCCCTGTCTTTGCAGAGAGGTGTATTTGATAACGCACTATGCCTCCAAAACTAACCGCCGATCGTGTGAACACGATGATTCATGAAGCCATTGCGAATGCGCTAGAAGCAGATCGAGCAGGGAGGAACCCAGACCAGGGCAGAAATGCGGGGAGACAGCAAGCCCCAAGAGAATGTACTTACTCTAGTTTCATAAAATGTGGTCCCATGCAATTTTGTGGAACTGGTGGAGCTCTAGAACTTAGGAGATGGTTAGAAAAGGTCGAAAGTACTTTTGAGATTAGTGGTTGCTCAGAAGCGAACAAGGTCAAGTTTGCGGCTGCTACTTTTCTTGACGATGCATTGAGTTGGTGGAACACCCAAGTAGCCACTGTTGGATTGGCAGTAGCGAATGCAAGAACATGAACTGCAACTAAAGCTCTTTTGACCAAGAAGTTCTGTCCTGAAGAGGAGTTAGGTCAATTGGAAGATGAGTTGAGGCACCTGACTTTGAGAAACAATGATATCACTGCTTACACCAGGAGGTTTAATGAACTAAGCCTTTTGTGTCCAGACACCTTTGCCGATGATAACAAGAAGATGAAACAGTACATCAAAGGTCTATCCAGTAATATCAAGGGTGAGACGACTTCGTCTAAACCTGGGTCGTTTGATGAAGCGGTCCAGATGGCTCATGCGTTGATGGATGTCAAACTCCAAGACAAGAAGAACTTCATTGCTGAAGGAAATAAGAGGAAGTGGGAGGCGGCGCAGAGCAACCAATCCCAGGGTCAAAGCCGAGGTGGAAACCGAAACAACAATGGTCAGAACCGCAATCAGCAGTTCAACCAGCGAAGGAATGAAGGGATGAGAGCTGTGAAAAACCCCAGAGGAGCGAGGGTGAATCCCCACTGTGGTCGATGCAACTTGTACCATGTAGGGAGTTGCCCGCCGGCGTACGGCAAATGTGGAAAAGCGGGTCACAGGATGTCTGATTGCCGAACAAAGGGGGTAGCCACTGGGGCGAATGCTACGAGAGTGATGGGTTGTTTTGGATGTGGAGAAAGAGGCCATAAGCAAGGAAATTGCCCGAAGGCAGGAAACAAGCAAGGAGGTAACAATGCTGCTGCCGTGTATCAAGTAGGGACGGCTGATAAACCACAGGGTCCTAACGTGGTTACCGGTACGTTTTTGCTAGACGCTTGTTATGCTAGTATTTTGTTTGATTCTGGTTCCGACAAGATTTTCGTAGATGTTAAATTTAGTCGTCATATCGATAGAAAACCGGTATTGTTAGCAACTAGTTATAACGTGGAATTAGCCGATGGGAAGATCGTTAGTACGAATTCTATACTGAAAGGGTGTACCTTGAAGTTAGGAAATTACGCTTTTGAAATCGACTTGATGCCTATAGAGCTAGGATCATTTGATGTGATCGTGGGAATGGATTGGCTGATGGCGCACAGTGTTGTGATCGTCTGTGGTGAGAGATTAGTTCAGATCCCGTTGAGGAATAAAGTCTTGACTGTGAAGGGAGACGAATGCACTTCTCGTTTGAAAGTGATTTCTTGTTTGAAAATGATGAAGTATGTAGAAAGTGGATGCGATGTGTTTTTGGCACAAGTTTCGAGTGATGGTGATTTAGAGGCGAGGATTGAAGAGGTACCTGTAATCTGCGAATATCCGGAAGTTTTTCCAGACGAGTTGCCGGGTTTACCACCCACCCGTGAGGTCGATTTTCGAATCGATTTTGTGCTAGGAGCTGCGCCGGTTGCGCGTGCACCCTATCGATTAGCACCATCCGAGTTAAAGGAGTTATCGGATCAACTGAAGGAGTTGATGGACAAAGGATTTATTAGGCCGAGCTCATCACCATGGGGAGCGCCAGTGTTGTTTGTGAAGAAGAAAGATGGTTCATTTCGAATGTGTATTGACTATAGAGAACTCAACAAGCTGACGGTTAAGAATCGGTATCCATTGCCGAGGATTGACGATTTGTTTGATCAATTGCAAGGTTCCTGCGTATACTCAAAGATCGACTTGAGATCAGGGTATCATCAACTGCGTGTAAGAGAGGAGGATATTCCTGTAACTGCCTTTCGTACGCGGTATGGACACTTCGAATTTCGAGTGATGCCGTTTGGGTTGAAAAACGCGCCTGCTGTATTCATGGACCTTATGAATCGCGTATGCAAACCGTATCTAGATAAGTTTGTCATTGTTTTTATTGATGATATTCTTATTTACTCTAAGAGTAAGGAGGAGCACGAGAAGCACCTGAGAAAGATATTGGATCTGCTGAAGAGAGAGAAGCTGTATGCGAAGTTCTCAAAGTGTGAGTTTTGGTTAGAGTCTGTGCAATTCCTTGGTCACGTAATTGATAGCATAGGAGTTCGCATGGATCCTGCCAAGGTCGAAGCGATCAGGGAATGGTCGGCACCGACAACACCGACTGAAGTTCGACAATTCCTTGGTTTAGCTGGGTATTATCGGAGATTCATTGAAGGATTTTCGTTGATTGCGAAGCCATTGACAAAGCTTACCGAAAAGAATAGGGTGTATGAATGGGGAGATGAGGAAGAATTCTCTTTCAAAACGCTCAAGGACAAGTTATGTTCCGCACCGATATTGTCATTACCTGAAGGGACCGAAGACTTTGTAGTGTATTGTGACGCATCTCGTAAGGGTTATGGAGCGGTGTTGATGCAGCGCGAAAAGGTGATAGCTTACGCGTCGAGACAACTGAGGAAGAATGAGGAGAACTACACGACGCACGATTTGGAATTAGGAGCTGTAGTCTTTGCGTTGAAGTTGTGGAGACATTATTTGTATGGGACAAAGTGTGTTGTATTCACTGACCACAAGAGTTTGCAACACATTTTAGATCAAAAGGAGTTGAACATGCGACAGAGACGATGGGTAGAATTACTGAGTGACTATGACTGTGAAATTCGCTACCATCCTGGCAAGGCGAATGTTGTAGCGGATGCACTTAGTAGGAAGGATCGAGAGAAACCTTTGAGAGTCAGAGCATTGGTGATGACTGAGAGTGTTGACTTAACTGAAACTATACTGAAGGCTCAAGAGAGGGGATTAATGAAAGAGAATGTTGATGCTGAGAACTTGGGAAGAATGTTGAAACCTCTTTTTGTGATTAGGTCAGACGGACTGAGATATTTCGAGAATCGGATTTGGCTACCGTTGTGTCCATCCGAGGAAGGAAAGCCTGGAGTACGAGATTTGGTTATGAACGAGTCTCATAAGTCGAAGTACTCGATACATCCTGGATCGGATAAAATGTATCATGACATGAAGAAAGTTTATTGGTGGCCGAATATGAAGGCGGATATTGCTCGTTACGTTAGTAAGTGTTTGACTTGCGCGAAGGTTAAAGCAGAACATAAGAAGCCGTCTGGGTTGTTGGTACAACCAGAGATCCCAGAATGGAAATGGGAGAAAATCGCTATGGATTTCGTGACGGGTTTACCCAGAACTCCTAGTGGATGTGATATGATTTGGGTAATAGTGGATAGATTGACGAAATCTGCTCATTTCTTACCTATGAAGAAGACGGACAGTATGGAAAAGCTGGCCAGTGTGTATGTGAAGGAGATCGTTTGCAGACATGGAGTAACGTTATCGATCATTTCGGATCGCGATAGTAGATTTACTTCGGAATTTTGGAAATCGCTTCAACGTGCGATGGGCACTGAATTGAATTTAAGTACGGCTTATCACCCGGAGACTGACGGCCAGAGTGAACGAACTATTCAGACGATGGAAGACATGCTCCGAGCATACGTGATTGATTTTGGAGGAAGTTGGGAACGCCACTTGCCTTTAGTGGAGTTTTCGTATAATAATAGTTACCATGCGAGCATCAAGGCTGCACCGTTCGAAGCATTGTATGGAAGGAAGTGTAGGTTGCCTGTGTGTTGGATTGAAGTAGGAGAAAGTCAATTGACTGGACCCGAAATGGTTTTAGAGACGACCGAGAAGATTGTGCAAATCAAGAACCGACTACTTGCTGCGAGAAGCCGACAGAAGAGTTATGCCGATAACAGAAGAAAATCGTTGGAATTTGAAGTCGGAGATATGGTTATGCTTAAGGTATCGCCGTGGAAGGGTGTAATTCGTTTTGGGAAGAAAGGAAAGTTGAGTCCGAGGTATATTGGACCATTTAAGATCGTTAAACGAATTGGACCAGTAGCGTATAAGTGAGAGTTGCCGAGCGAGCTTAGTGCTATTCACGACACGTTTCACGTATCGAACTTGAAGAAGAGTTTGGCGGATAAGGAATTGGTGATTCCTTTGGACGAGATTCAACTGGACGACAAAATGCATTTTGTGGAAGAACCCGTGGAAATTATGGACCGGGAGGTCAAGAGGCTGAAGCGTAGTAGAATTCCCATTGTGAAGGTTCAATGGAATTCTAGGCGTGGACCGGAATATACTTGGGAACGTGAGGACTTTTTCAAGGAAAGGTATCCTCATCTGTTCCAGCGGCACGAAATGTGAGTATAAGAAGAGGCGAGCGCCGGGACGTAGCTCTCTTTAAGGAGGGGTGGATGTGATACCCTAGAACCGAGGTCACTAACATTACCTAAATTACGCTTATTTTTGAAATTTTTAATAAATTTTAATTGCTATATATTTTAGTATTTGGGTTGAAACCGATGTTCGAGGTTATAATTTTGACGATTGACGATTTAAGAAGGACGATGACGAATACGATCCCGATGGATGCCCAAATTTATATAATTATGCTTGGTTTTAGGTCAAATCCCGGGGACTATAAGTTTAGTTTGGTAAATGGTCAAGGGTTGAATTTTGGTCTCAAACCTGCACATTTGAGTCTATTATTGGACTTAGGTGTCAAATGGGTCAATGGAGTATTTTAAACGGGTCAAATGAGTCCGACTTGGTCAAAGTACAATTTCAGTCCGAAAAACGTAGTTTTGGAAAAGTGTTGAGTAACGGGTCGTAGAAGTGAAAACTTTTGTTGGGATTAAATATGTGATTTCTACAGGTCTTAAAGTATTTTTGAGAATTTTGTCAAATTTTCTAAAAATGGTTAAGTATAGTAAAACAGTCCGTACTTTTGGTAAGTATCGGCGAAAACAAGTAAAAATGAATAACGTTAATAATAAGGACAAATGGTATAAAACGAGTAACACTTGTTGTTTTGTTTTGGCGTGAGTTGTAATTGTCACAAGTGACTAGTATTTATGTATTTTATACAGTACCATAAGGTTTTAAAATGAGATTACTCATTACGCGTTATTTGGTTTGATAGGTGTTGATTTACCCGGGCATCCGTATCGTCGTCAGTGACCGTCACTCGAACTATCGACTACTTGTTATATAAGGTGTGAATTTATAGCCTCGCTTATTATTATTGCAAACTGTTTTACCCGCGAGGGAAATGCATGCTAGTTTTCAAAATGAACATATGTCATGAATGATTGTTGGACCCGAATGTTGCCTTTGAAATTGTGTTGAGTACCTAGTTGCAAAAGGCCCTAATTTCATGAACTATTAACTATTGTTTAGTCCTAGTGTGGATTAGAAATAGCCGCTTATACAAAGTGATAGTACTATGGGGTTGACTACCCTATCCGAGACGAGGGCTAGTACGTTGATACCCCCTGCGGACGGATAATTTGTGATAAGAGATAAGGTATAATTGCAACTGATGCCTTAGTAGGGGCACTGGTTTCATCTGAATCACGCCGGTAATTATTACGCGGGTGATTGAGTTAACGGTTTAGTGTCATGAGCTTAAACAACATTGTCAGTATCTTGAATATAGATTGTTTGATCGACAAGTCTATGAATGATCGTGAATGGTTTTTATTTCACATATGTTCAAAATGAATTGTAAAACCTATGAATTCCACTCAATGTTTTCGTTGACCAAATTTAGCATGTGTTTCAGGTAACCGCTGAAGTGTAGCATGGAGCGCGCATTGGATGGATGTTGTGTGTGGAGCTTGGAGTCTACTTGTTTTTCCGCCCAGTATTACTTAAACATTTTTAACTTTGATGTCATGTTGTTGTGAAAACTGTAACTTTTGGGGTTGAGGTTCATGGGGACCGAAAACGCAAAACTCTGTTATATCATTTGGGGTTGGAAAATCCGTAGACAAGTACATTTTTAACAATGTTTAATTTAAGTTTAAAATTGACGTCTCTTTGGAGTCGTTCGATATATCTTGTGTGCGATGATGACTGCCTAGCACCCAAATGTTGTAGTTCCGCTGCGCATAGCATTTTGTGGGGTGTTAGAGATTGGTATCAGAGCCATGAGTTATAGAGAACTAGGTCGTTTTGATAATTCCTAAACTATAACTTTTGGTGTCGTAAGAAATTGTCCAAGCGCACACAACTATGTTGCATGGCTCCGGTAAGGTTTATTTTTGTATTCATGGCATTTGACGTATACTTTTAAGTTGAAGTATATATGTGGGTATTTATTACGTAAATATGGAAATTACTATATGTAAACGTTGAAATTATACGTGGAATACCCGACACCGTAATTCTTGTATTAATCATGCATGAGCATCATATTATCGTATTTTGGGCATGTGTACCACCTTTGCATTGCATTTGCATGCATGTATTTATAAATATTGTATAGTTATCTTACGTACCCTCCAAAATTCTCTATTATTGCAGGAATGGCCGAGGTACCGCCTAATGGTAATGGAAACGATTATGTGGTAGGTCACGAAGGGGGACCGTTTCCTCCGAACCCGCCGGATAATGACAATGGATGGATCGCTCCAGAAGAAGAAATAGAGCCGGGAAATGACAGTGACAAAAGTGACGTGGACAACTTCAATATCAGTAGTGATGAGAGTGAGGATTCTGAGGAAGAGCCCGAGGAACTGATGGATGATGGAATTCCCGAGAATGCTGTCGGTCAGACCGAACCTGATTTATTTCAATCTCCAAATTCGCCAAAGGGTTATGAAGTGCCTCCGACCGATCGATATGAGCAGCAACCCTTTAGTCGCCCGATAGACAATTGTAAGGACTACCTGAGGACAGTGCCAGGATTTGTTCGAGTAAGTAATGGGAGTGGTGCAGAATCCAACAATTCATCTAAATCACAATCTATTCATGAGAATATCGCGAGGGTCTACTTTCCGAGACCAAGACACTACTGGGATCCCGAGGGTCGTTTGAGGAGGATGGATAGGTTGATGTATGAGCGGTTTGTGGTAGAGACCAGGGTAATTAAGAGGTTTGATAAGAATGAGAGAGAACACCAAAGATTATTGGCAAGAACTTCAAGAATTTAGTATGATGGAAATGCAAACAAGAGTGATATCAACAGTCTAAGATCGATGATCGCGAACTTGAGCGCCAGTCTTGATCGAGTTAGGGAAGATCAAGCGAGATTGTATAGGATGCAGAGTTGGGAGCATCGAGTGAGAGCATCATTGCCCCCAAATTGGAGATTTGTGGACGATTTGGAAATGGAAGCTAATGACTTAATGATCCAGCCACCTTCCAGAGGTGCTTGTATCACTGTGGGAAATCATGTAGCGGTTGAGTGTGGGTCTACGTCCGGGACGAAGAAGGCGACTGAATGTGGGCCGAACGACAAAGGAAAGAGAACGATGGATGAAGTGGACGAGGAAGATAGCGATGGGGAACCCGAGGAAGATGATGATGAACCGCCATCCAAGAGGCCGTGTGGATCACCACATGCCTAGTTGCTTGTCTTGTATTTTATCTTTGATCGTTGTAATATAACTGTTTTAGACTTTTGTATGATGGCATTGTGACGAAAAACTTGAGGACTTAAGTTTTATGGTGAATGGTTGTAGTGGCAATACTTGTCACAATTTTGGTTGATTATCAATACAATCCATGTTTACCTTTCATGATCTGTGATATGTCTTTAATTTGATCTTTTGTGATGTGAATTGATGAATATTAGTAACTCTGTAGTGATGTGTCGTTGTATTTATATTATGTCTTGAAAGAGAAATCCATCTTAATCTTGATGTGTATACTTACATTGTTTTTTTATTTTCCCTGTCTTTGCAGAGAGGTGTATTTGATAACGCACTATGCCTCCAAAACTAACCGCCGATCGTGTGAACACGATGATTCATGAAGCCATTGCGAATGCGCTAGAAGCAGATCGAGCAGGGAGGAACCCAGACCAGGGCAGAAATGCGGGGAGACAGCAAGCCCCAAGAGAATGTACTTACTCTAGTTTCATAAAATGTGGTCCCATGCAATTTTGTGGAACTGGTGGAGCTCTAGAACTTAGGAGATGGTTAGAAAAGGTCGAAAGTACTTTTGAGATTAGTGGTTGCTCAGAAGCGAACAAGGTCAAGTTTGCGGCTGCTACTTTTCTTGACGATGCATTGAGTTGGTGGAACACCCAAGTAGCCACTGTTGGATTGGCAGTAGCGAATGCAAGAACATGAACTGCAACTAAAGCTCTTTTGACCAAGAAGTTCTGTCCTGAAGAGGAGTTAGGTCAATTGGAAGATGAGTTGAGGCACCTGACTTTGAGAAACAATGATATCACTGCTTACACCAGGAGGTTTAATGAACTAAGCCTTTTGTGTCCAGACACCTTTGCCGATGATAACAAGAAGATGAAACAGTACATCAAAGGTCTATCCAGTAATATCAAGGGTGAGACGACTTCGTCTAAACCTGGGTCGTTTGATGAAGCGGTCCAGATGGCTCATGCGTTGATGGATGTCAAACTCCAAGACAAGAAGAACTTCATTGCTGAAGGAAATAAGAGGAAGTGGGAGGCGGCGCAGAGCAACCAATCCCAGGGTCAAAGCCGAGGTGGAAACCGAAACAACAATGGTCAGAACCGCAATCAGCAGTTCAACCAGCGAAGGAATGAAGGGATGAGAGCTGTGAAAAACCCCCAGAGGAGCGAGGGTGAATCCCCACTGTGGTCGATGCAACTTGTACCATGTAGGGAGTTGCCCGCCGGCGTGCGGCAAATGTGGAAAAGCGGGTCACAGGATGTCTGATTGCCGAACAAAGGGGGTAGCCACTGGGGCGAATGCTACGAGAGTGATGGGTTGTTTTGGATGTGGAGAAAGAGGCCATAAGCAAGGAAATTGCCCGAAGGCAGGAAACAAGCAAGGAGGTAACAATGCTGCTGCCGTGTATCAAGTAGGGACGGCTGATAAACCACAGGGTCCTAACGTGGTTACCGGTACGTTTTTGCTAGACGCTTGTTATGCTAGTATTTTGTTTGATTCTGGTTCCGACAAGATTTTCGTAGATGTTAAATTTAGTCGTCATATCGATAGAAAACCGGTATTGTTAGCAACTAGTTATAACGTGGAATTAGCCGATGGGAAGATCGTTAGTACGAATTCTATACTGAAAGGGTGTACCTTGAAGTTAGGAAATTACGCTTTTGAAATCGACTTGATGCCTATAGAGCTAGGATCATTTGATGTGATCGTGGGAATGGATTGGCTGATGGCGCACAGTGTTGTGATCGTCTGTGGTGAGAGATTAGTTCAGATCCCGTTGAGGAATAAAGTCTTGACTGTGAAGGGAGACGAATGCACTTCTCGTTTGAAAGTGATTTCTTGTTTGAAAATGATGAAGTATGTAGAAAGTGGATGCGATGTGTTTTTGGCACAAGTTTCGAGTGATGGTGATTTAGAGGCGAGGATTGAAGAGGTACCTGTAATCTGCGAATATCCGGAAGTTTTTCCAGACGAGTTGCCGGGTTTACCACCCACCCGTGAGGTCGATTTTCGAATCGATTTTGTGCTAGGAGCTGCGCCGGTTGCGCGTGCACCCTATCGATTAGCACCATCCGAGTTAAAGGAGTTATCGGATCAACTGAAGGAGTTGATGGACAAAGGTTTTATTAGGCCGAGCTCATCACCATGGGGAGCGCCAGTGTTGTTTGTGAAGAAGAAAGATGGTTCATTTCGAATGTGTATTGACTATAGAGAACTCAACAAGCTGACGGTTAAGAATCGGTATCCATTGCCGAGGATTGACGATTTGTTTGATCAATTGCAAGGTTCCTGCGTATACTCAAAGATCGACTTGAGATCAGGGTATCATCAACTGCGTGTAAGAGAGGAGGATATTCCTGTAACTGCCTTTCGTACGCGGTATGGACACTTCGAATTTCGAGTGATGCCGTTTGGGTTGACAAACGCGCCTGCTGTATTCATGGACCTTATGAATCGCGTATGCAAACCGTATCTAGATAAGTTTGTCATTGTTTTTATTGATGATATTCTTATTTACTCTAACAGTAAGGAGGAGCACGAGAAGCACCTGAGAAAGATATTGGATCTGCTGAAGAGAGAGAAGCTGTATGCGAAGTTCTCAAAGTGTGAGTTTTGGTTAGAGTCTGTGCAATTCCTTGGTCACGTAATTGATAGCATAGGAGTTCGCGTGGATCCTGCCAAGGTCGAAGCGATCAGGGAATGGTCGGCACCGACAACACCGACTGAAGTTCGACAATTCCTTGGTTTAGCTGGGTATTATCGGAGATTCATTGAAGGATTTTCGTTGATTGCGAAGCCATTGACAAAGCTTACCGAAAAGAATAGGGTGTATGAATGGGGAGATGAGGAAGAATTCTCTTTCAAAACGCTCAAGGACAAGTTATGTTCCGCACCGATATTGTCATTACCTGAAGGGACCGAAGACTTTGTAGTGTATTGTGACGCATCTCGTAAGGGTTATGGAGCGGTGTTGATGCAGCGCGAAAAGGTGATAGCTTACGCGTCGAGACAACTGAGGAAGAATGAGGAGAACTACACGACGCACGATTTGGAATTAGGAGCTGTAGTCTTTGCGTTGAAGTTGTGGAGACATTATTTGTATGGGACAAAGTGTGTTGTATTCACTGACCACAAGAGTTTGCAGCACATTTTAGATCAAAAGGAGTTGAACATGCGACAGAGACGATGGGTAGAATTACTGAGTGACTATGACTGTGAAATTCGCTACCATCCTGGCAAGGCGAATGTTGTAGCGGATGCACTTAGTAGGAAGGATCGAGAGAAACCTTTGAGAGTCAGAGCATTGGTGATGACTGAGAGTGTTGACTTAACTGAAACTATACTGAAGGCTCAAGAGAGGGGATTAATGAAAGAGAATGTTGATGCTGAGAACTTGGGAAGAATGTTGAAACCTCTTTTTGTGATTAGGTCAGACGGACTGAGATATTTCGAGAATCGGATTTGGCTACCGTTGTGTCCATCCGAGGAAGGAAAGCCTGGAGTACGAGATTTGGTTATGAACGAGTCTCATAAGTCGAAGTACTCGATACATCCTGGATCGGATAAAATGTATCATGACATGAAGAAAGTTTATTGGTGGCCGAATATGAAGGCGGATATTGCTCGTTACGTTAGTAAGTGTTTGACTTGCGCGAAGGTTAAAGCAGAACATAAGAAGCCGTCTGGGTTGTTGGTACAACCAGAGATCCCAGAATGGAAATGGGAGAAAATCGCTATGGATTTCGTGACGGGTTTACCCAGAACTCCTAGTGGATGTGATATGATTTGGGTAATAGTGGATAGATTGACGAAATCTGCTCATTTCTTACCTATGAAGAAGACGGACAGTATGGAAAAGCTGGCCAGTGTGTATGTGAAGGAGATCGTTTGCAGACATGGAGTAACGTTATCGATCATTTCGGATCGCGATAGTAGATTTACTTCGGAATTTTGGAAATCGCTTCAACGTGCGATGGGCACTGAATTGAATTTAAGTACGGCTTATCACCCGGAGACTGACGGCCAGAGTGAACGAACTATTCAGACGATGGAAGACATGCTCCGAGCATACGTGATTGATTTTGGAGGAAGTTGGGAACGCCACTTGCCTTTAGTGGAGTTTTCGTATAATAATAGTTACCATGCGAGCATCAAGGCTGCACCGTTCGAAGCATTGTATGGAAGGAAGTGTAGGTTGCCTGTGTGTTGGATTGAAGTAGGAGAAAGTCAATTGACTGGACCCGAAATGGTTTTAGAGACGACCGAGAAGATTGTGCAAATCAAGAACCGACTACTTGCTGCGAGAAGCCGACAGAAGAGTTATGCCGATAACAGAAGAAAATCGTTGGAATTTGAAGTCGGAGATATGGTTATGCTTAAGGTATCGCCGTGGAAGGGTGTAATTCGTTTTGGGAAGAAAGGAAAGTTGAGTCCGAGGTATATTGGACCATTTAAGATCGTTAAACGAATTGGACCAGTAGCGTATAAGTTAGAGTTGCCGAGCGAGCTTAGTGCTATTCACGACACGTTTCACGTATCGAACTTGAAGAAGAGTTTGGCGGATAAGGAATTGGTGATTCCTTTGGACGAGATTCAATTGGACGACAAAATGCATTTTGTGGAAGAACCCGTGGAAATTATGGACCGGGAGGTCAAGAGGCTGAAGCGTAGTAGAATTCCCATTGTGAAGGTTCAATGGAATTCTAGGCGTGGACCGGAATACACTTGGGAACGTGAGGACTTTTTCAAGGAAAGGTATCCTCATCTGTTCCAGCGGCACGAAATGTGAGTATAAGAAGAGGCGAGCGCCGGGACGTAGCTCTCTTTAAGGAGGGGTGGATGTGATACCCTAGAACCGAGGTCACTAACATTACCTAAATTACGCTTATTTTTGAAATTTTTAATAAATTTTAATTGCTATATATTTTAGTATTTGGGTTGAAACCGATGTTCGAGGTTATAATTTTGACGATTGACGATTTAAGAAGGACGATGACGAATACGATCCCGATGGATGCCCAAATTTCTATAATTATTGACGTTTTATCGATAATGTAATTTTTCGAGAATTTTACTTACGGTTCGTGTTAAGTCGAGTCGGGTGAGTTTTATTGCCTTCCGGGTACATTTAAAGTATCCCAAAAGTATTTTGGAGTGTTTGGGATGATTCCCGACTCCCGTAAAATTTTCTAAAATGACTAGTGAGTCAATCCCGTAAAGTTTTAGAGTCGTTTTTGCTTAAGGCCAAAATAAAGCTTAAATTGCACATTTGGTCCCTCCCATTTCACAAAAGGGGAACAAACATACACACACAAAACATTTCACAAAAAAAAAGATCAAAACCCCTCCCTTTGCTCTCTAGGCCTACGGCCAAACACCCAAAACCACCACCACTTCAATTTTTTTTTAGTTTTGATTAATTCTAATCAAAGACCACCTTCTAAAATCCTTTAGTAAGTATTAATCCATGGTTATTTCAAACATGCATTAACAAAAATTCTTCCAAAAATTCAAGATTTTTCAAAAGTCCATTTGGATGTTAATTGGGCATTTGCATGTTAATTCATGTTAGAATGATGCTAGAACACCAAAAAAATCAACCAAAATCAATTTGGTTGGTGGGTTTTGATCACCCAAACCCCACGGCTCAGAGGGGGGTGTTTGGGGATCATGGTGATCAATGTTTTGAGCATGGGTTTGTGTTTAATCTTATGTTTTTAGATGTTTTAGATGGGTATATTCACTTGCATGTATATTTTTATGATTTTGGTTTTATGAGGATGATGATTAATAGGGGATTAGGACTGAAAATGATGTTTGGTTATGGTTAGGAATGCTTAAAATGATGTCTAGTGTTGATAAATGGGTTTGTAAACGAGCGTTGGTATAATTTTGGTATAGTTGATTTTAGGCAGAAAGTTTAAGGTGTTTTCGTAAAAATTATTTTGTAAACAGGTCTTGTGAGTAGGATAGAGTTGTAGAGCATCTTCTTAGCTTCGATTTGGTATAAGATAGAGCTTACGACTCCTAACGAGTCAAAAGTTACGACGTTTTGAATTTCGTGTACCGGGAGATGAAAACCGTCATAATCCGAAATTATGCTTGGTTTTAGGTCAAATCCCGGGGACTATAAGTTTAGTTTGGTAAATGGTCAAGGGTTGAATTTTGGTCTCAAACCTGCACATTTGAGTCTATTATAGGACTTAGGTGTCAAATGGGTCAATGGAGTATTTTAAACGGGTCAAATGAGTCCGACTTGGTCAAAGTACAATTTTAGTCCGAAAAACGTAGTTTTGGAAAAGTGTTGAGTAACGGGTCGTAGAAGTGAAAACTTTTGTTGGGATTAAATATGTGATTTCTACAGGTCTTAAAGTATTTTTGAGAATTTTGTCAAATTTTCTAAAAATGGTTAAGTATAGTAAAACAGTCCGTACTTTTGGTAAGTATCGGCGAAAACAAGTAAAAATGAATAACGTTAATAATAAGGACAAATGGTATAAAACGAGTAACACTTGTTGTTTTGTTTTGGCGTGAGTTGTAATTGTCACAAGTGACTAGTATTTATGTATTTTATACAGTACCATAAGGTTTTAAAATAAGATTACTCATTAGGCGTTATTTGGTTTGATAGGTGTTGATTTACCCGGGCATCCGTATCGTCGTCAGTGACCATCACTCGAACTATCGACTACTTGTTATATAAGGTGTGAATTTATAGCCTCTCTTATTATTATTTCAAACTGTTTTACCCGCGAGGGAAATGCATGCTAGTTTTCAAAATGAACATATGTCATGAATGATTGTTGGACCCGAATGTTGCCTTTGAAATTGTGTTGAGTACCTAGTTGCAAAAGGCCCTAATTTCATGAACTATTAACTATTGTTTAGTCCTAGTGTGGATTAGAAATAGCTGCTTATACAAAGTGATAGTACTATGGGGTTGACTACCCTATCCGAGACGAGGGCTAGTACGTTGATACCCCCTGCGGACGGATAATTTGTGATAAGAGATAAGGTATAATTGCAACTGATGCCTTAGTAGGGGCACTGGTTTCATCTGAATCACGCCGGTAATTATTACGCGGGTGATTGAGTTAACGGTTTAGTGTCATGAGCTTAAACACAATTTTCAGTATCTTGAATATAGATTGTTTGATCGACAAGTCTATGAAAGATCGTGAATGGTTTTTATTTCACATATGTTCAAAATGAATTGTAAAACCTATGAATTCCACTCAACGTTTTCGTTGACCAAATTTAGCATGTGTTTCAGATAACCGCTGAAGTGTAGCATGGAGCGTGCATTGGATGGATGTTGTGTGTGGAGCTTGGAGTCTACTTGTTTTTCCGCCCAGTATTACTTAAACATTTTTAACTTTGATGTCATGTTGTTGTGAAAACTGTAACTTTTGGGGTTGAGGTTCATGGGGACCGAAAACGCAAAACTCTGTTATATCATTTGGGGTTGGAAAATCCGTAGACAAGTACATTTTTAACAATGTTTAATTTAAGTTTAAAATTGACGTCTCTTTGGAGTCGTTCGATATATCTTGTGTGCGATGATAACTGCCTAGCACCCAAATGTTGTAGTTCCGCTGCGCATAGCATTTGGTGGGGTGTTAGAGTATAGTTATGTTCATGGGTTTTAAGTTGTCTGGAGGCATAAGCAATCACTTTTACTCGCTGCATTAAGACACAACCGTAACCTTGATGGGATGCTTCACAATAAACAACAAAATTGTCCGGTCCGTCAGGAAGTGTTAACACTGGGGCATTACACAATTTCTCCTTTAGTAAGCAAAAGGCTTGTTCTTGCTCTTCATTCCAAATGCATTCCTTGTTCTTTTGTGTAAGCAGGGTTAAAGGCTTAGCAATATTGGAGAAGTTTTCAATGAATCTGCGATAATATCCGGCTAATCCGAGAAATGAACGGACCTTAGTAGGCGATTTAGGAGATTTCCAATTCTTAACTGCTTCAACAACTTTACTAGGATCCACGTGTATACCATCCTGATTTAAAAGACTTAAGATGGTTCGAAGATGATTTTCATGATCTTTTTCTGATTTCGAGTAAATGAGGATGTCGTCAATAAAGACTATGACAAACTTGTCAAGGTAGGGTTTGTAGACACGGTTCATTAGATCCATAAAAACGGCAGGAGCATTGGTGAGACCTAATGGCATAACGGTAAATTCAAAGTGACCATAACGGGTTCTGAATGCGGTTTTGGAGATGTCACTTTCATGCACTCTTAACTGATGATAACCTGAACGAAGATCTATCTTGGAAAAGCAGAACGCACCTTGTAATTGGTCAAATAAGTCGTCTATACGAGGGAGAGGGTAACGATTCTTGATTGTCAGCTTCTTCAATTCCCTGTAGTCTATACACATTCTCGTTGCACCATCCTTTTTTTTAACAAAGAGCACAGGCGCTCCCCACGGCGAATGACTCGGTCTGATGAAACTTTTCTCTTGTAATTCCTTAAGCTGATTCGATAATTTATTCATCTCAGACGGGGCTAGACGATAAGGCGATTTGGCAACAGGTAGTGCACCCAGAATAAGATCGATACGGAATTCAACTTCACGCACAGGAGGTAATCCCGACAAGTCGTCTGGGAAAACTCTAGGAAATTCACAAACGATACGAATATCAACAAGATTTTTCTGATCAGCCTTGATAGAAAGAAGAGAATTCGGATTGTCATTCGGCTTCTCACCACGAAGTTCTATGATTTTACCCGAAGAAAGAGGAATACGCAAGATTCGCTCAAAACAAACAATGACAGCACGATGAGACGCTAACCAATCCATACCAACAATAACATCAAAACTGTCGAGACGTGTCGGTAAAAGGTCGATTAGAAACAAATGACCAAGCAAATCAAGGGTACAGCCACGCAAGACTGTATTGGTACTAACAATCTTACCGTCTGCTAATTCTACTTCATAACTAGTGTCTAAAGCATAAGGAGTAATATCAATGAAAGGAGTGAAAGCAGAAGACACGAAACTCTTCTCAGCACCGGAATCAAATAAAACACTAACATAGTGATCGTTAAGAATATACGTACCCGCGACCACCTGAGGATTCTGTTGAGCGTTATTTCCCACATGATACACTCTGCCTCGAGCTCCATTGTTCTGCGAATCCTTAGCCTTTGGACACCTATTCTGGAAATGACCTTTTTCACCACAGTTGTAGCACGAATTGCAGTATCCATCCCTATGGCCAACCTTTTTACAAATTGCACACTTAGGAGGACATACACCAACATGATGCCAGCTACACTGATCACACTTTGGCAGATTCCCAGTATAATCTTGTTTGCCAGCAGGAGTAGCAGGAGTAATAGGAGCAGCAAGAATAACAGGAGTAGCAGGAACAGCAAGAACAGCAGGAGAAGTAGGAGCGGCTGCATACATGGTTGTTGTCTCTTGTCTCTTGTTGGCATGTAGGTTATTATTCCTGTTGGAGTTTCTATTGTAACCTCGGTTGTTGTTTTGGTTATTGACCTGATTGTTTCCTTGATTGTTTCCTTTACTATCCTCCCATTTCTGTTTGTTATCAACATCTAACTTAGCATCTTTACCTTCCACAGACTGCTCGACCAATTCACGAGCCATGTTTACTGCTTCATGTAGGGAAGAGGGTTTTGATGAAGTAATGTGTCCTTTAATCCTTTCAGGAAAGCCCTTGACATACCTTTTTTTTCTCATCTGGAACCAGTTCAGGACACATTAAGGCCAACTCATGAGACCTATTAGTGTAAGCTTCAATATCATCATTCTTCATTTGTAAGTTCCATAGCTCGTGTTCCATCCGAGCTATCTCAGTCTCAGGGCAGTACTCAGTAGTCATCATTGTTTTGAACTCGCTCCAAGGGATTTGGTTTGCATTATCAAGACCTAAGGTTTTAATATTTCTATTCCACCAGGTAAGTGCAATACCTTCCAAAGTACTAGCAGCATAAATTACCTTATCCTCTTCAGCACACTTGCAAGTTCCAAATACTTGCTCCATCTTTTCAAACCATCGTGTCAAACCAACGACACCTTCGGTCCCTTTGAAGGAGTGGGGTTTTCCAGACATGAAGGTCTTTTGTGAACATCCTTTTGTGCTTGAAGAACCTTAAGTTTTAGTTTGAGTCTCTCGGCTCTTTTCGTATTCAGCAACAACTTTCATTACCCTTTTTTGCAATAACTCTCCCCTTAGTAGCCCGACGGGATCTCCTGGGTCCATCAGCTCTACGAATTCTGGTAGGCGGCATGTTTCTGTCAACAACACAATACAAAATTCAGTGTGAACTTGTATAAGTATGCTATTTCAAGATTCATAAAATTGGAGAAAATAGAATAAGAAGAGATTTTAGGTATGCATAACTGATTGTAAAAAAGGAATGCAACACTAAGGAGTGGAATATATATAATATTAAACAAGAGAGGATTTGGATGGAGGTAATACGTATCACAATGAAGCCAAAGTAATATTCCAAATGAAATCAAGGTATGAAATATTATAACAATAATTAAGGTAAACAATAAGGATTAGAGAGTTACCCGCGCAGATATTGAACAACATTGGTAGAATCTGTGTTTGACACTTGTAAATCATGAAATATCTTGATATTTAGTTATAAACCAAGTTTTGAAAATGACTCAGTTCTCTATAACCATTGCTCTAATACCAATCTGTGGGACGCCAAGAATCTGACATGGAACAACTAGGCAACGAAGGGATCACACGTCAAGGTACGAGTAACAATGAGTTATAAATGACACAAAAATGACGCAATAAAAGACACATATATTACATCACAGTTTATCAGAGTTTAGAAACTTCAGTCCCATGAGTTTTGAAACATAACAAAGTACCATAACATCATAGTTTAAAGTTTTAGGATAACAAAAGATCAGCGGAAGACTTTAACCACGTCATTTATAACAAAAGCAGAACATATCACACCACAGATCTTTCCAAGCTGCCAACATCCTGTGGTACCTCGTCCAAGCCCATTAAGCAGTATTACCTGAGATTAAAACATGTAAAACCCGTCAAGAAAAAGTTGAGTGATATTCATAGGTTTTGAAAGCTAAGTAATGGAACACAATAGAATTTGTAAATCACGTAATGGGGGGGGGGGGGATAACTATGTACATCGTCCATAGTCACGATGAATATTATTGTTATTTAGTCTCATGAACCGAAGCTTAACTCAATGTAAGTTCCTCTAGGGAGTATTCAGCTTAAACACTCAAGTATAAACAAATGTAAGTGCGTCAAAATAAACGAGACGGGGATTGTCAATCCCGATGGATCCACCCACAACATTCGCGCTTAGCGCAAAGCATACGGGACAATTAACGATTCATGATAAATAGAGGAAACTCAAGGCTAATGTCTAAATGCAATAATATCATTAAATTTATCTGGAAGAATACAATTCTGGATAGCATACAATTTAAAAGATTGTGTTCCAACATGTTAATCTCACCCCGTGTTTTAAACAATAAACAAGTAGCTAGAGGGGCTATGAACTCACCTTAGCTATAAGGTGGAATCAACACGAAACTAGAGGGCTCAGTAGTAACAACGGAAAGTCAAGCAACGTTAAGTCATCTGAGACCTACGATAACGGGACGCGAAAGTTTAGAAGACACGAAATAAATGCTTATAAAAACAATTGAAATAAATGAGTATATAACTAAATTATGACACATAAGAAAAAATCATGCAAGGGGTACTTCTAGACTCCATCTAAAAGTATACTTTTATTAAATAATGTTTTCGATAAAAACTGCCGGCACATACCAAATGTACGGGCTGATTTACCTCGCTTAGACACGTCAAATGTTTATGGTACTAACTGAGAAGCTCACTTAACATCTATAGAATGACATATAAAAAGCTCGTCAAAATTTTTTACTTCTAAGACTCACTGCCCGACACATCTTCGGGTTACAAAATCCGGACAGATTTCCGTTAATTTTTCATACAACCGTTTTAACTTATTTAAACGACTCCGTTTACAAAACCGACACTCGGATTTTAAAGTAAACTCAACCTCTAAGGTAAACACCTCATTATCAGTAGGTTACACATTTCAAAACTTCAATTTAGAGTCCCCGAGATTCGATCCAAATATCGACAACAATTTTAGATTGTGTCGATACTCGTCTCCCGGTACACGAATAATCAAACTAACGCCATTTCCAACTCGTTTGGAGTTGGAAGCTCTAGTTTATATCAAATCGAAGCTAAGAAAAATATCTACATCCCTATCTTATTTGTTTAATAA
This sequence comes from Glebionis coronaria, assembly GCA_025667525.1. NCBI lineage: Eukaryota > Viridiplantae > Streptophyta > Magnoliopsida > Asterales > Asteraceae > Glebionis > Glebionis coronaria. The sequence continues at coordinate 137,902,582 of CM046880.1, forward strand.
TAAAACAAGATTAATTTACCCAAAACCTTCCTCAACTTTCTGCCTAAAATTTGCACTTTAAAAATCATATCAAATGATGTTTTCAACAAAATCTATTCAATTTACCACTCATAAAATCCTACTAATATCATCCTTAAACATCCTAAACCCTTCCATGCATCAAAATCAAAAGATCAAAATCAAAAGTTAATTTTTGATGAATCAAGGTGGTTTTGGGGGTGGTTCTCACGGCAAAGAAGAAGGGAAAAGGGGTGATGGGGTTTTTTTATTTAAATGTGATGTATGAGTTAGTGGAAGAGAAAAAATCTCTTTTTATATATTGGTGGAGTGGAGGGACCATTGTGGTAATTTTTGAAACTTTAGGACCACAAAATAAATAGTTTAGTTAAAAAGTGGGAAATGACTATTAGTCAAATTCACAAATATTTACGGGGCTCGGGTTTCATAAAAAATACTTCTCAAAAGTTAAAACACACCCAAAATAAGATAATATTGACTCCCGACTCGACTTAACGCGACATTTAAAGAAAACATCGAAAACATCGAACATTGAAACAATCGATAGTAAAAATATAAAATACAAGAATTTATTACTGTGCCCGTTATCAGTCTAGACTTAATAAAATGTAAAGATAAATATCTTTAAGTCGAAAGATTTAGCCCTCGGTTCTCGTTCCGTTGATTCAAGTAAAAGTTTGTAAAAAATGCACGTGGGTGATTTTTAAATCAAAATATTTGATTTAAATAAATATGGAATTATAAAATAGAAATAATTTTATAATTTCGAATAAGTACCAACAATGATTAGAATAATAAATACGAGTAAAGTAATTACTGGGAAAATACGAGATCTCACACAATTGAGCATTAGTAAAATGCTTAACTTTCTTGAGAAAAGTCATCATTTGATTCCTAATCTGCATGGTAGTCGGAGGCTTAATCTTTTCTCTTCTTCTTTTCACAGCAAAGAATCTTTGTTGCTCCCTTACCAGATCATCAATCAATTTTGATTTCTCTTCTTCATCATAAGCATCTCTTCTTTCAGCTATTAATGAGTCTACAAGAAGCTCACTTGCTTGTAGTTCAGCTTGAATCCTATCATACTCTTGTATGTTCGATTCTTGTTGTATTCTCTTAGGTTCTAGCAAATGCTGCTTTGCTGCATGTTCCTCTTGTAATTCTTCATCACGAATTTGTGCTTGCATTATGAAAGCATATTCCTTATCATGGTCTAGTTGATTAAATCTGTACACGACTTTGCTGATATCATCATCTTAATCACTTTCATTTTCAGATTCTGATGGTAATTGCTTCTTTCCCTTATCCTTTGTATTAATCGTTGGTAACTTCTTCTTCAGCTTGGAAGATCTTTCTTCATCAGCTTGTTGTTGAATAAAAATACCTTTAGTGGGATGTGAAGTTTGAACTTTCTTACCTTTAATTTGATCCTTTTTGGTAAGAACTTCTTGTTGTGTCTTCTTCTTAAACTCTTCTTGTTTTGCTTTTTCAGCTGAACTCTTTTCTCTGAGATCAAGCAGCATTTGAGCTAAAGTCTCATCCTCTCCAAAAGGAGTTTGACTTTCTAGTGAAGGTTGATCACCAGCAGTACTTGCAGTCGGCTTAGTAGGCTTAGTAGTACTTGGGTCTTCAACAATGTCAACAGTACTTGCAGTTGGCTTAGTTGGCCTAGCAGTACTTGGTTCTTCAACAATGTTGACTTCACCAGTGTAATACACACTTTTTTCTTCAATCACAAGAGTATATCCAGATACCTTTTCTTCCACTGAAGCTATCTTCTCAACTTGTAACTCCTCAGACTGGTCTGATCTATAGCTCACTCTTGATCTTGACAGTACTTGTAAAGACTGTTTCTTGTGGAACCAGAATTGTCTTTGTTGTGGAGTTGAAGATATGGGAAATTGAACATTAATCTCCTCCAGCTTCTCATAGAAAATACTACTTCAATTCACTTGAAGTTGTGGTGATTGAGGTTGTGGCGCTGGGTGAGTTACCAACATTTCTTCAATTTATGGTTCCTCATGAGTAGGTTGTGGTTCTTCTTGTTGAAGCTCCATGTTAGTAGGCTCTTACACACCAGTCTCTAAACGTTTGCCATCTTCATAATTCCCAATGACATCATCATCAGCTTCAAAGTTGATGTCATTTCAAGAGACCCTTGTTTGAATATCAGAAGAAGGTAGTGGTTCTTCATAATTCCTCCCCTGTTTGGTTGCATTTAGTTGCCTTTTCTTGAGGTTTCTGAATCTTTGCTTCTTAAGAGCATCTTTCTGAATAGACCTATGATGCCTCATCTAAGGAGATAGCTTATTCCTTAACTTGATTAGGCTGGCCTCTAATAAGTGTGAAAACACTTATCCTTTTACCACTTAATTATAATAATAACCAAGCCAAAACGTGTATGTTATGTCGTAAATGTCGGAATTATGCGTGGTTTTTGTTTTTGTTGTGATTTAGGACCAAAATGTGAAAAGGGAAGGAAACATGGGCTTTCACGGGCTTTTATCGAAGAAAAAGACAAAAGACGAAGTCAAAAGATCAAGAGTGAAAAAAGAACGGAAGTACAAGGCCTATTCTGAAGATTTATCAAAGAAAAAGTCTAAAGACGGAAGTTTAATGAAGTCGAAGAACTCAAGTCTAATAAATGAAGAAAATTATAAGACGAGTTCAATATATATCGACAAATCCTAAGACAACGTCGAGAAAGTCGAAGAATTTAAAAGACGAAAAGACGAGAAGAAAGAAGGAAGCACCATACACTCCACTCCTATGAATACCCTCCTAATGACACATTAAGAGTTGTTAGCTAAATTGACAACTTAGCTCTCCACTTAATTTCATGCACTTTCATATTGTCAATTTACTTTATTGTCTTTAAATTCTTGTCTTTAATATCAAGTAAGTTTTAATTTTGTAATTGGATCTTTATCTTTAATCATGTTTTTAATTAATCTCTCATTCTACCTTTCTTGTTTTGCTTAATCTTTATGCTTATGTGCTTATTGTTATGCTTATTTGATTGCTTGTTATGTTTTTATGTGTTTGATTGTGTTAGCTTATTGATTTTATAGCTTATTGTGTGCTTTTCTTAAATTTAATTAAGTGTTTTTAAATGTTATTTTATAAAAAGTCGATTTTAAATATTTTAATTATTTAGTGTTTTTAAAAGTTTTTAAATTTTGGCTTATTTGCTTTTTCTTAAAATTGATTTGGTTAAGTTTTTAGATAAGTGCTTATTTGAGTTTTGATTATTTTCATTTTTGCTTATTTTTTGATATAATTCGGGTTATCCCATAACCCTAATATTCCGAACTGCTTGCAACTTCTCCTCTTCACGAATTAAGTGCATGATTCCCTAGTATCCCGAATTAAGTTCATCTTTTAATTCCGGATTATGTGTGGTTTACTCCTTTCCCGAATTAGGTTGGAGACGTAGGATTCCAGATTAAGTATTGATTATTTATTCCGCATTACCTCTAGAATCTTTATTCCGAATTAAGTACTTATTCCATATTCTGAATTACGTTGGAGACGTGGATTCCGAACTACAAGTGGTTTTCGTTTTCCGAAATAGGTCCATTAGATACATTCCGAGTTAGATTGTGGACTCATGTATTCCGAATTAGGTTTTGTTTCTTGTATTCCGAATTAGGTCTTGGTTTTTGTTTCCTGTTTTAGTTTTTAAACATTATTTTCCCGCCATTTTCTTAAGTGTCATTTTAATTTTTTTTTACCTTAGAATTATTTTAAGTTTACATTTTTATTACATTGTCAAATTTACTTTTCGTCAAGCTTTAATTTCTCGTCATTTAATTAATTACTTTTAAAGTATTAATTTTTTCACCATTTACTTTTTAATCGTTTTTAGTTTTATTTACCTTGCCATTTACTTTAAAGTTTTGCAATTTCATTTTAAAACAACGACGACAAACACTTTCTTTTCCACCAAGAACAACTGAGTCACACATTAACCATTGTCAATTCGAATTGAGTCGAGACGATTTTTAACTAGCAAAATCTATTTATTAAAATGGCACCGCTGCCGGCTCTTTTCGTGAAGATTAACGGTTTTCTGTGAGAGACGCGTTTGATTTTGGGATCCGTTCACTCGTGAACGTTATTTTTCTTGCTAAAAAATTTTCAAAAATCCATAAAAATTAAAATTTTAAAAAATACCAAAACATTTTAAAATCATAAAAAGTAATTCTTTTTCAAAAGTTTTACACCAAAAAGATTTTATTTTTCCAAGTGAATATACTTTTTCTATTTCTTTGTTATCTTTTTCTTTTGTAGGTGTATGCGTACTCGCTCATCGTCTTATTCTGAGCCCGAGACTCTTGAAGACTTAGACATGGCCGGTGAACACAACAATAATCATCCACCTCACCCAACATGAATAATAACAACCATCTTCCTCAACCCGGCCTTCGCACGATGGAGGAGCTTTGTCAACCAACAATGAATGGACGCGGAGGACCGATTGCGCCGATGAAAATCACGACTCCTGAATTTTCGTTGAAGCATCACATGATCAAACAAGTTAAAAACACTTGTCTATTTCGCAGATTACCAGATGATGATGCCAACAAACACCTCAACAAATTCATTACCGTTACTCAAAGCAAGAAATTGCTCGGGGTGTAAAACCCGCATGCTTTTACCATGAATAGTGCCCTTAAGATCGTACGTCCTAGATTAAAACTTACCTTATTTAGTATTGATCACATTCATGTGCTAATAGTCAAGCAAGTGCATACGTGTATGACATGATAAGTATCAATTACGTACGAACTCATGATAAACAGTTAATAAATATGTCACGTGAACATAATTAAATCATGATCACCATTTAAAATACGAACTAAAATAATTACGTAAATACATATAATATATTTACGAGCGTTAAGATTACGATAAACTACATGATAAAATAAACAGAAACACTTTAAACACGAACACGTTTAACCACGAACGAACACGAAACATCGGGACACGAGAAAAGGTACGGGTACCCCATGTGGGGTCCCATACCCACGGCACACTAACCAAAATGGGCTTAGCCCATTGACTTTTACAAGAAAAGGGGGGGTTATGGTAAATATGTTTTTCATTTTTACATTTCAAGCAAAATAACTTTTAACCTAACAAAGTTTCTCTCCTCCTCTTGGTCTCTCTTTGTGCCGCCACCCATAGGACCACCATAGGTAGTTGTTGATTGATTTTGATCTTGAAAATCATTGCTATAAACCGTGTTTGTTCATCCTCTTTCAAGCTACGTATTGGTATATCATTCTAAACCTTTCTTTTTAATTCTTTTAAATCTTTGATTATTTTCATGAACATGTTATTATTATTCTTATTAAAACTTGATAATTAAACATTGATCTAACATGTTTTGGGGTGAATTAAAATCAAAGGACGATATAAAAGGGTGTTTGTTTTGGCCGCCTAGCATAACCAACCCGAGGGGGGGTTCGGTTTGCTTTTAGCCGCCACCACCAAGACCATTGTTGGTCTTGGTTGGTGCATGTGGGACCCACGGCAGCAAGGGGCACAAGTACCCCAAGTTTGGCTCAGGGTACGGTGTCGAGTTCATGCCCGATTCATGGTTCGTTGGTTAAATCATGATTTATGCTACATGTTAAAATTTATGAATTATGAACTTAGGATATAAATTAATTAGTAACATGAGATATTAATTAAACCATGACTTAGGTTATTTTTAATTATTAATTTAGCATAATATTAATTTAACCTAAGTATTTTATGTTATATGTTATAATTAATTAATTATTTAAAACATGCTTATAATTAATTAATTTAGACACGACTTAGGTTATGTTATTAATACATAATAATACACATTTTAACCTAAGTATTTTATTCCATTTTAATTAAAACATGTTATACTTTAATTAAAATGCTTAACCTATAGTTTAATTAAATACATGAAATAATAATTAAACTATACACTATATCATATGACTTAAGAAATAAGCTTATAAACACTTAGACTTATATGTTAGCTTATGTAACCAACTAAATTCTAAATATGGAAACTTCTATTTATAGAAACTTAATTAAATAAGGCAGTTAATCTAATCATGGAAACCTTCTATATATGGAAACTTATTTAATTAAGGCAGCTGATCTATTTTTGGAAACTTACTATTTTTAGAAACTAATCTATTTTAAGCAGTAAATTCAATTTTAGGAAACTTTCTATTTTTGGAAACTTTCTATTTTTGGAAACTTTCTATTTTTGGTAGCTTTATATTTTTGGAAACTTTCTATTTTTGGAAACTTTTTATTTTTGGAAACTTTCTATTTTTGGAAACTTTCTATTTTTGGAAACTTGCTATTTTTGGGAAGTTACTTATTATTACACAGTAAGTATAATAATACATGAAATACCAGTAATACTTAATCAGATTAATCAGAATACAAGATAAACACAGTTTAAGGCTTTAAACAGTAAACCTTGACCTAAAACACACAAAGTAAGCTAAGGTGAGACATAAAACCCAGTACGTAATCAGTGATTCGATACTTATACACGTGTGTATTCATGTAGCTTTAGTGATCCAGAAGTAGGAGTCTTTCTTCCGTTCATTCACTGGACTTGAGGTACGGATTCCCGTCCTTTCAGTATGGACATTCTTTTCTTATTAGGATTTCCCCGTATGCAGCCAACTGTTTTCCCCAGTAATTGTTTTATTGTTTTGAACTGCTTATGTTTAATTAGCATAATCTATAGCCATATACAAGCATGACCAGTTTCACCTAGTTATGGAGGTACCATAACCATAACATTGGAGGCACCAATGTTATGACTTCCCCACGGCGGAGTGATTGCCCGTGGCGTCCCTTTCAGTTTTGGCCATATTATTATATCATGTGGGGCGTATGGGTGCATCCTAGTTACATGTTTTATTCAGTATTTCATGGTGAATGTGGTGTGTGTCTTGCATCCTTCACAAGGAGTTGATCCCTCCTACCCAAACCAGTATATTAATTAGAGGCATCCCCTCTAATCAGCATGATGAGGTCACCCCTCCAAGTATTCATGCACGTGACCTTTTCATGACCTATATGGGCTATGGTATATTTATGTTAAAACAGTTTTCATGAGATAAACATAAGGCTTTTCAAACTATAAAACCAGTTTTCTTAATACTTAACCAGTTTACTCAGAACTTAGTCTTCCGCTGTTATATTTTACATGCTTATCCTATTTCATGCTATATTGTACATCCGTGCACTGAGCGTCTTGCTCAGCCGTTTTCCTTTTCATGTTCCCAAAACGGCAGGTACTCAGGGACGCTCGTAGATCTCAAACGTACGTGCATATGGACTGGAAGCTTTACTGTCTTTCTTTACTTTATGCATTTCCTTTACTTTAATACAGTTTGCTATGGACATTGTTTCGTCCTTTCCTTTTACAGTATTTATGTTTGTGTGTGATGAGCTCTACTTTGGGGTTACCGATGTTTGATTCCGGTATTTCCCTTTTATGGTCAAATAATGCTTAGACATTTATCCTTGTATGCTTTGATGACACGCCATGATTATGCGTAAGATTCCATTTCCAAAATGGGGTGTTACAATTATGGTATCAGAGCCAAGGCTTCGACCTATAGGCTCTCAAATATGACCTGTGATTAGTGGGTAGTCACTACGGTCTTCCTAGAACTGACAGTTGTTTTCAAGCATTCATCATTTTAAGCATACATATACATGTCATTGTTACAGGGTTTTTGACTAAGTAATGGTTGGTACAGGACTGGCCCTATTTAGTCGCATGTGTTTTATCGAAACTTTTAGATTTGGGACCGACCCATAGGCGTCCCCTCGATATGTCTTTTGTTTTGAGTGAACTGACCGGAGGCGTTCACTCTCGAGCATCAAAAGTTTTCATAAAACTGCATCATGCATTCATACAAAAATTTTCTTGCATAAAATTTTTCTCGTGAAATTTTTGTATAATTTTTTTTTCATGTATATATATAATTTATATTTTATGTTTCGAACTGTTAATCATATGTTTTATGTTATACTGTCAGATGGTTCTCACACGCGAGCAAGAGCAGCTCAATGCTGCTATTCAGGCTGCCATGCAAGCCTTGCTTCCTCAACTGAGGAATGACATCCGTGCTGAAGTCCAGGCTGCCAACAATCAGCAGCAGCAGAATCAGGCACCTCCTCCTCCTCCTCCACCAGTGACACTAGCAGTGTGGCTGGAAAGATTCAACAAGCTCCGTCCTAGAGCTTTCGAAAAGACTGATAGCCCCAGCGATGCTGAAAGCTGGTTGACTCATATCGAGAAGATTTTCAATGCTATAGGATGTGACCCCGCATTCAAGGCAAGATTGGCATGCTACCGGTTTGAAGGCGATGTACTCAACTGGTGGCTAGCCTTAACGCAGTCGGAAGGAGGTGATGATTGGGTCGCTGGCTTGACATGGGCCCAATTCAAGGAGAGAGTGATGGAGCAGTTCTTTCCCAAGGCAGAGCAGGACAAGCTCAAGCGAGAGTACCATGGGATACGTCAGAGAGCGGGCGAGAATAGCAACGAATTCATGCAGCACTTTCTTCGCTTAGCTGGTTTCCTGGGAGCAGCAGCTGGTACTCCTGAGGAGCAGGCACACCACTTTAGGTGGGCACTTCGCACCTCGGTCGCGAACAATCTGGTGTGTGCTACGTTCAATACAGTAGCACAAGTGGCCGACGCAACAAGGAAGCTAGAGATGTTGCAGGAACGAGATGAGTTCGGGGAAATGAAAGACCCGACAAGAGGTAAACATTTCGTGTTCTATCGATAACCAAACCGCATCCTATCATTATATGTTCTATAATCATCTCTTAAACTGTATCTTCCAGGCAGAAAACTGGGGACCGGTCTCAGCCGGCTACTCAGCAGCAGCCTCATCAGCCCAAAGGAAACGGTCACACTAACGACCGTTCTGTTGTGGAAAGGCGTAGCGGTAATGATAATTACCGTAATAACGCTGGACACTCCAACAACAACAGGTCCTACTATTTACGCATCTTCTTATGATTTCATGTTATATCTCTCATGCTGACAGTATATTAATCTCTACCAGGAACCACGGTAACGGGAAGGACCAGAACCACAGGGGTTCGCAGCCTAACCGTTCAGCTAACACTGGTGAACATCTTATGACGCATATGTCTTATACTCGTGCATATACTTTATTTTAACACATTTTGTCATCAGCAGGCCCTCATCAAGCAAGGACTCCTACTGGAGGATTCACTCATCCTCTTTGTAGTACTTGCCATCGCAGACACCCTGGCCCATGTCGTCGTGATTCTGACGCGTGCTACAAGTGCGGCCTCCCTGGCCATCGTATGAGAGATTGCCGTAAGGGTAAAATGGAGGGTACTTCGGGTCATGCTGATAGTAAGCCGCCTCCTACCACTGGGCGTGTCTACACGACATCTCGTGATCAGGCAAACAAATCTACAGGTACCATTACTGGAATTTTGTATATGTACGGCCAAGCTGCTTGTGTTCTTTTCGACACGAGTGCCACTCACTCAGTTATTTCCACTACTTATGCCAAGAACATCAGGACACTTCCCTTGCCATTAGAAAATAGGCTTACCATTTCCACGCCTTTGAGGGACTCTGTATTAATAACTCATGTATACAAGAGTCTTCCTCTAGAGTTTGACGATAAAGTTCGTGCAGTAGATGCATTTCCCATAGACATGATTGAGTTCGATATGATTCTCGGCATGGACTGGTTATCCAAGCACCATGCTACCATAGACTGCCACTCATATCGGGTGATCTTCGGCGACATTAATGCACCAGAGTACATTCATAACGGGTTCATACCCGGACGGTCTGTACAAGTCATATCTACCTTGCAAGCACGTGCATTACTGTCACATGGTTGTGAGGGTTATCTAGCTACGGTTCACGACATGGATGCTGAATCCCCATCGATTCAGGATCAACCAGTAGTTTCGGAATTTCAAGACGTCTTTCCAGCTGAACTTCCAGGCATACCACCTGCACGAGAAGTGGAGTTCAACATCGACCTTGTTCCAGGAGCTGAACCAATCTCTAAGGCTCCGTATCGTATGGCTCCCATAGAGCTAAAAGAACCGAAGGACCAACTGCAGGAACTTCTTGAACGAGGGTTCATTAGACCAAGCGCATCTCCATGGGCGCACCGGTCTTGTTCGTTAAGAAGAAGGACGGCAGCATGCGACTTTGCATAGACTACCGTGAACTTAATAAGATTACCATCCGCAAAAGATATCCACTGCCACGTATAGATGATCTGTTTGACCAACTTCAAGGAGCCAAACACTTCTCAAAGATCGATCTAAGGTCAGACTACCATCAGCTAAGGGTTAAAGAGCAGGATATTGCCAAGACTGCTTTTCGTACCCGCTATGGCCATTATGAGTTTGTAGTCATGCCATTCGGCCTGACTAATGCTCCAGCAGTATTCATGGATCTGATGAACAGAATCTTCCACGAATTCCTTGATAAGTTTGTCATTGTATTCATCGATGACATCCAGATTTTCTCAAAGTCCATGGAGGAACACGAATACCATCTCCGTACGGTACTACAGATTCTTCGTCAGAAGCAGCTGTATGCGAAATTCTCCAAGTGTGAGTTCTGGTTAAACAAGGTGGCATTCTTAGGTCACATTGTATCAGCAGAAGGGATTACTATGGATCCAGCGAAGGTTGAGGCTATCACTAAATGGACAAGACCAACGTCAGCGACTGAAGTCCGCAGTTTCTTAGGCTTAGCTGGATATTATCGCAGATTCGTGGAGAACTTTTCCCGCTTGGCACTACCTCTCACCAAACTGATGCGAAAAGGAGAGAAATTCGTCTGGACGGAAGAACGAAAGAAGAGCTTCGAAGACCTAAAGCAGAAGTTAGTATCTACACCTATTCTTACTCTCCCATCTGGTACAGGTGGATTTCAGATCTACAGCGATGCATCGGGGAAGGGACTGGGCTGTGTTCTCATGCAACATGGGAAAGTGATCGCGTATGCTTCACGGCAGCTTAAGCCCTATGAAGAAAACTATCCTACGCATGACCTGGAACTTGCTGCAGTGGTGTTCGCATTGAAAATATGGAGGCATTACTTATACGGAGAATCATGCGACATTTTCACGGATCACAAGAGCTTGAAGTATATCTTCACTCAACGAGAATTGAACATGAGACAAAGGAGATGGTTGGAACTGTTGAAGGATTATGATATTAACCTACAGTATCATCCCGGGAAGGCTAATGTAGTAGCAGATGCACTCAGCAGAAAGTCCGGAATGATCAACGGCATTGAGATCAAGGAACAAAACATAAGAGACTTGGAGCGGCTAGACATCGAAATCATGGTACGTGGGCAGCACGGATACTGGGCGAATCTTAGAGTAGAACCTGAGTTACTGTCTAGGATCAAGGAAGAGCAGAAGGATGATGGAGAAATTTGGGCGATAATGCAGAATTTGGAGAAGCAGACAAAATTCAAAATGGACGCAGACGGTATCGTTTGGCAGGGCACAAGACTTTGTGTTCCTGACAATCAAGAACTCCGGGAAGCATTGTTAGCTGAAGCTCACAGCTCCCCATTTTCTATACATCCTGGGTCGACAAAAATGTACCATGACATCAGACAGAACTTTTGGTGGAGTGGTATGAAACAGGATGTAGCCACTTATGTTTCTAAATGTCTTACCTGCCAGCAGGTTAAGATTGAGCATCAGCGATCGGGCGGTCTCCTTCAACCGTTGGATATTCCAGAGTGGAAGTGGGACAAAATCACCATGGATTTTGTTACCGGTCTTCCGCCTACCAAGAAGAAGCACGATGCTATTTGGGTCATTGTTGATCGACTCACCAAATCAGCTCATTTCTTACCGATACGCAAGAAAGATCCGGTAAGTAAACTCGCAGATACTTACAGAAGGGAGATCATGAGACTTCACGGTACTCCCTCCAGCATCGTCTCAGACAGAGATCCTCGTTTCACGTCGCGATTCTGGAAAGGTCTGCAAAAAGCTTGGGGTACACAACTTAAGCTGAGTACGGCCTTTCATCCTCAAACGGACGGACAGTCGGAGCGAACAATTCAGACATTGGAAGATATGTTAAGGTCGTGTGCGTTGGAATGGACAGGTGATTGGGACGATTACATCTGTTTGGTCAAGTTTGCATACAACAACAGCTGGCACGCAAGTATCAAATGTGCTCCTTTCGAAATGTTGTATGGCAGGAAGTGTCGCGCTCCAATCTGCTGGGATCAAGTGGGAGAGCGAACACTCGAAGGACCAGAAATTATAGGAATGACCAATGAGAAGATCGAAATAGCTAAGCAAAAGCTGCAGGAAGCACGGTCACGTCAGAAGAGTTACACCGATAAGCATCGTAGGGACATACATTTTAATGTGGGAGACCACGTCTTCCTCAAGGTTTCGCCGGCACGTGGTGTTAAACGCTTCGGGATCAAAGGGAAACTTAGTCCTCGTTTCATCGGACCATTTGATATCATTGAACGAATCGGTGAAGTATCTTACCGATTGGCGTTACCTCCTCATCTTTTGCACTTGCATAACGTGTTCCATGTGTCCTTACTCAGAGGGTACAAGTATCATCCCCTTCACATGGTTCAGTATCCACTGGAACAGATACGTGAAGATCTCACTTTTATAGAGGAACCCGAACGAGTTCTCGACAGGCAAGAACGAGTCATGAGAAGGAAGACGATTCCATTCGTCAAAATTCTTTGGAGGGACCATACCGAGCGGGAAGCCACTTGGGAAACAGAGGAGTCTATCTGGGCTTCTTACCCTCACTTCATATTTTGAGTTCGGGTATGTTACTTCTTTCCAGTTTGCTTTATCTATAATTCGGGGACGAATTATTCTTTTTAGGGGGGAAGAATTGTAAAACCCGCATGCTTTTACCATGAATAGTTCCCTTAAGATCGTACGTCCTAGATTAAAACTTACCTTATTTAGTATTAGGGGTGCAAACGAGCCGAGCTTTTATCGAGCTATTCGAGCTCGAGCTCAATCTCGACTCGATCGAGCCGAGCTTTTATCGAGCTCAAGCCCGAGCCCAAGCCCAATAGTATGGCTCGAAACATATAATGAGCCGACCTCGAGCTTTTGATAGCTTGGCTCGAGCCCTTATCGAGCTTTTTCGAGCCTTAGTATAAATATATTTTTATATAAGTACGAAAACGTTCATTTAACTATTAGCCTTATTATCAAGAGTAACTATATAAAAACTTAAATAATTTATTAATAGTCGTTATCATAATTTAGTACATACATAGAATTTGTGGTGGTGTGTAAACGATAATGATATATTTGTTTCGTATATGTAATTTCGAGCTTTTCAAGCTAAGCTCGAGCTTTGCTCGAATCCTAATCGAGCCGAGCTCAAGCTTTGAAGGTAAAAGCTCGACGAGCTATCGAGCCGAGCTCGAGCCCATTATTTTATGTTTCGAGCCGAGCCCGAGCCCTGTTGAGCTCGGGCTCGGCTCGGCTCGTTTGCAGCCCTATTTAGTATTGATCACATTCATGTGCTAATAGTCAAGCAAGTGCATACGTGTATGACATGATAAGTATCAATTACGTACGAACTCATGATAAACAGTTAATAAATATGTCACGTGAACATAATTAAATCATGATCACCATTTAAAATACGAACTAAAATAATTACGTAAATACATATAATATATTTACGAGCGTTAAGATTACGATAAACTACATGATAAAATAAACAGAAACACTTTAAACACGAACACGTTTAACCACGAACGAACACGAAACATCAGGACACGAGAAAAGGTACGGGTACCCCATGTGGGGCCCCATACCCACGGCACACTAACCAAAATGGGCTTAGCCCATTGACTTTTACAAGAAAAGGGGGGGTTATGGTAAATATGTTTTTCATTTTTACATTTCAAGCAAAATAACTTTTAACCTAAAAAATTTTCTCTCCTCCTCTTGGTCTCTCTTTGTGCCGCCACCCATAGGACCACCATAGGTGGTTGTTGATTGATTTTGATCTTGAAAATCATTGCTATAAACCGTGTTTGTTCATCCTCTTTCAAGCTACTTATTGGTATATCATTCTAAACCTTTCTTTTTAATTCTTTTAAATCTTTGATTATTTTCATGAACATGTTATTATTATTCTTATTAAAACATGATAATTAAACATTGATCTAACATGTTTTGGGGTGAATTAAAATCAAAGGACGATATAAAAGGGTGTTTGTTTTGGCCGCCTAGCATAACCAACCCGAGGGGGGGTTCGGTTTGCTTTTAGCCGCCACCACCAAGACCATTGTTGGTCTTGGTTGGTGCATGTGGGACCCACGGCAGCAAGGGGGCACAAGTACCCCGAGTTTGGCTCGGGGTACGGTGTCGAGTTCATGCCCGATTCATGGTTCGTTGGTTAAATCATGATTTATGCTACATGTTAAAATTTATGAATTATGAACTTAGGATATAAATTAATTAGTAACATGAGATATTAATTAAACCATGACTTAGGTTATTTTTAATTATTAATTTAGCATGATATTAATTTAACCTAAGTATTTTATGTTATATGTTATAATTAATTAATTATTTAAAACATGCTTATAATTAATTAATTTAGACACGACTTAGGTTATGTTATTAATACATAATAATACACATTTTAACCTAAGTATTTTATTCCATTTTAATTAAAACATGTTATACTTTAATTAAAATGCTTAACCTATAGTTTAATTAAATACATGAAATAATAATTAAACTATACACTATATCATATGACTTAAGAAATAAGCTTATAAACACTTAGACTTATATGTTAGCTTATGTAACCAGCTAAATTCTAAATATGGAAACTTCTATTTATAGAAACTTAATTAAATAAGGCAGCTAATCTAATCATGGAAACCTTCTATATATGGAAACTTATTTAATTAAGGCAGCTGATCTATTTTTGGAAACATTCTATTTTTAGAAACTAATCTATTTTAAGCAGTAAATTCTATTTTAGGAAACTTTCTATTTTTGGAAACTTTCTATTTTTGGAAACTTTCTATTTTTGGAAACTTTCTATTTTTGGTAACTTTCTATTTTTAGAAACTTTCTATTTTTGGAAAATTTCTATTTTTGGAAACTTTCTATTTTTGGAAACCTGCTATTTTTGGAAAGTTACTTATTATTACAAAGTAAGTATAATAATACATGAAATACCAGTAATACTTAATCAGATTAATCAGAATACAAGATAAACACAGTTTAAGGCTTTAAACAGTAAACCTTGACCTAAAACACACAAAGTAAGCTAAGGTGAGACATAAAAACCAGTACGTAATCAGTGATTCGATACTTATACACGTGTGTATTCATGTAGCTTTAGTGATCCAGAAGTAGGAGTCTTTCTTCCATTCATTCACTGGACTTGAGGTACGGATTCCCGTCCTTTCAGTATGGACATTCTTTCCTTATTAGGATTTCCCCGTATGCAGCCAACTATTTTCCCAGTAATTGTTTTATTGTTTTGAACTGCTTATGTTTAATTAGCATAATCTATAGCCATATACAAGCATGACCAGTTTCACCTAGTTATGGAGGTACCATAACCATAACATTGGAGGCACCAATGCTATGACTTCCCCACGGCGGAGTGATTGCCCGTGGCGTCCCTTTCAGTTTTGGCCATATTATTATATCATGTGGGGCGTATGGGTGCATCCTAGTTACATGTTTTATTCAGTATTTCATGGTGAATGTGGTGTGTGCCTTGCATCCTTCACAAGGAGTTGATCCCTCCTACCTAAACCAGTATATTAATTAGAGGCATCCCCTCTAATCAGCATGATGAGGTCACCCCTCCAAGTATTCATGCACGTGACCTTTTCATGACCTATATGGGCTATGGTATATTTATGTTAAAACAGTTTTCATGAGATAAACATAAGGCTTTTCAAACTATAAAACCAGTTTTCTTAATACTTAACCAGTTTACTCAGAACTTAGTCTTCCGCTGTTATATGTTACATGCTTATCATATTTCATGCTATATTGTACATCCGTGCACTGAGCGTCTTGCTCAGCCGTTTTCCTTTTCATGTTCCCAAAACGGCAGGTACTCAGGGACGCTCGTAGATCTCAAACGTACGTGCATATGGACTGGAAGCTTTACTGTCTTTCTTTACTTTATGCATTTCCTTTACTTTAATACAGTTTGCTATGGACATTGTTTCGTCCTTTCCTTTTACAGTATTTATGTTTGTGTGTGATGAGCTGTACTTTGGGGTTACCGATGTTTGATTCTGGTATTTTTCTTTTATGGTCAAATAATGCTTAGACATTTATCCTTGTATGCTTTGATGACACGCCATGATTATGCGTAAGATTCCATTTCCAAAATGGGGTGTTACACGGGGTTACAATAGATTTTCTTCGCCTTCATCTATTTCCACACACTTTATCCCACCATGCCGAAAAATGGTTTGACCGTCTTCCTAAGAATTCAATTCATACATGGGACGAGATGACTCAACGATTTTTGTCGTGCTACTTTCCACCATCCATGGTCACGAGCCTTCCGATCAAATCAGTGGATTTACACAAGAACCTGATGAATCACTTTTCGATGCTTGGGAACGTTATAATGTTTTTATAGATCGATGTCCTAATAATAATATGCTCCCCTTCACTTTGATTGATACTTTCTACAACGGTTTAACTTTTCGTGATCGTGATACAATTAATGCAGCCGCCGATGGCACATTTATGAAAACAAGACCCGAGGAGTGTAGAGAGCTTATAGAGAACATGACTACTCATCACAAAAATTGGGATTTGTTGTCCCTAATATATGATGATATAATACGAATTTATGAGGAAAGAAAGGTAGATATGAGATGAATTCTAGAGAGAAAAAGTAGTGAGACAAAGTAGAGAGAAATGGTTGGAGAAACTTGAGAAATATTAGATTAGGAGAAAAATGAAATGAACCAACCAACCTCTCCTTACATGCAAGGAGAGGTTTATATAGCCTTGCCTAGATGTGGCATAATGGGCTATATGATAATGGGTAGGGCTATCCTTTTGGGCTTCGGTTACTTATGAATGAACCTTAGCTTAAAGTTAAGCCCGTTATACACGACTAATCTACTACCTATTACAACGTTCTAATATACGATACATAATAAACATATGACCGAGCATTCTTGTTTGACTCAATATTTTGAGGCTAACAATCTCCCCCAATGTGAGGTCATAAACCTTGGTCATTTAGGAAATTTGTAGAGATTACTAATCTCGCCATAAATGAGTCTTGAACGTGTAATCGTAGTCTTGTTTCTTCATGCTGTGATCTTTGAGCCTTTGTCGTTGTCTTTCGACTTTGTCCTTTTTGATCTTGAGATCTTCAAATCATCATTGATTTGTCTTTGCCATCTTGCACTCTTGTGTCTTCCTCCATAATAAGTGTGTAAACACTTATCCTTTTGCCACTAAAATCAAGGAAAAACAAGACCTAATCATGTGTTTTATACCGTAAATATCGAAATTACGCGTGGTTTTGTGTTTTTGTGTTAAAATAGGTACAAATGATAAAAAGAAGAGAAAACACGGGATTTCACGGTCAAAAGTTGAAGAAAAGTCCAAAAAGAGACGAAGACAAAGTCAAAAGGTCAAAAGTGTGCCGACGATCACGAAACCCGACAAAACCGACACGATTTTGAAGAAATGATCAAAGAAAATCAAATCGAGCTCGCACTTAGTGGATTAAATCTCATTTGAGTTTAATGGGCCTTGTGGGTCCCACATTGCTTATTGGGCCCACAAGCCCATTTGGAGAATTGAACTAAAATGCTAAACGGATCATAAGCCCATTTCAAAAGCCCATTTGATTAAAAAAAACCATACACGGATGGTTAATAAGATTGGGCCCAAGCCTTTTCTTTGCTTAATTAATAGACGGATGAAGTGCATATTTGGCAATTTGGGCCAAAGCCCATTGCACAGACGACTGAAAAGAAAATAAAACGTTTTCTATGGATTGCTCGGTCAACCCTTCACTTCCCAGTCAAACTCTCCCCCACGTGTACTCTTACCCTACTCCCACACCCCAACCGACTCCCCACACATTTATTAAAAACGATTTTTTTTACTTTTACCCATTGACCCACCCCCACACTTATTCATTTTCGATAAAACCCAAGAAAACCTTTTTCACCCACTCAGTCATTCTCTCTCCCCAACACATCTCCATCTTCCACTTTTACCAAACCCTAAAAAAAAAACCTACACCAAAAATCACAAGTAAGAAATTGGGAGTTTTACCTTTATGGTTTAATTCACATAATAGGAAATTAAATCCCCAAGTTTTTAGGGATCAAACACCACTGGTGGTCCTCAATCCCGACGTGGCACAAATCAACCAATTAAATCATTCCACCTCAGCCTAAACAAACACAACAAACATACCCAATGCCATCCTGGCAATCCGTGTGATGCTTGGATAATTTTCAGCCGTTGATTTGAAGAGAAGAAAGAGATGAGAAGATTTAAAGGCCAAGATTTATTGCTTAATTGTTAAGCTATGAAGAGGGTTTCAGGGGTTTTGCCTATAAAAACCCCATTTCATGTGTAATTTTAGATAGCTTTTTCTTTATTTTTAATTTTCAGCAATTAGATTAGGTTAAATTTGTATTTCTTTAAATTTTCAGTTAATGTAATTTTAACTTTTAGTTAATGAAAAATTTATGTTAATTTTAATTTAAATCTCATTTAAATTTCTGTCAATCTTTTTTATTCTTAATCTGTCTTTTTTTTAAAAAAATGTTACTGGGTTCTTGAAGTTTATTGATACTGTTCGAAGTAAAATTATTAGGTTACTGATTTTGATTCTGTTAATTATTAATAATATTATTCGTATGAATTAAAATATATATATATATATATATATATATATATATATATATATATATATATATATATATATATATATATATATATATATATATATATATATATATATATATATATATATATATATATATATATATATATATATATATATATATATATATATATATATATATATATATATATATATATATATATATATATATATATATATATATATATATATATAATATACTGTTCGAGGGCTTGATGAGATGAAGCTATAGTGGTGATACGGATTGATTAACAGTGGAGTTTGTTTGATTCGGTTCACAAGTACGCTCAGCGCGCTACTTCGACCCAACGGATTTCGTCATCAAGGTTCATTTTCTCATCTCTTTTATATTTCAATGTTAAATTTAGATTAATCTGTGTTTTATTTTGAGTTTGTTATATCTTCTAGTTTATTTGTTTAACTTTTGAATTTATTTGGTATTTTTATTGGTTTATTTGGTTAAGTGTTTCTACTGTTTAGTTTATTAGTTTGATCTGCTTCTTGTTTGTGTTTGTTTATTTGTTATTTGCTTTTTATATTTACTCAGCTTTTGTACTTTTCATTACTTATTGATTTTAGCTTAGGATAGTTTGCCTTTTTAGTATAAACTATATTAGCTTATTTACTTTTACTCTTATGTTGAGTTACTGTATACAACAGATCCCATCTGATCTGAACATCTTAAATTCCAAAGAGTAATAAAAAAATTAATTAGCTAAAAATTGTGTCTGTCCTGGGACTCGAACCCAGGACCCCTCGTCTAGCAGTCATACGCCCCAACCATCTACTCTATTGCATCTTTTGAGTTTATTATCCGCTTTTTAGTTAATATAGGAGATTTACACGGGCAGTTTTTAAAGTTAGTTTAATTTAATAGTTAAGTTTTAAGTTTAATTTTAATTAAAAAGTTTGGAATTAGTTTTTTTTTAATTCCGTTTTTATTTGCTTTTCAAAAATATAAAAAGATAAAAAATAGTTTTTATTTTTAATTACTTTTATAAATTCCAAATTAGTTTTCATTTTACTTTTATTAAAAAAAATAGTTTTCTTTTATATATTTAAGTTTAGTTTAAAATTCCTTTAGATTTAAATTAAAAAGTTTTTAGTTTTAAATTAATTAGGTGTAAAGTTTTATTTTAAAATTGTTTTTATTTAAAAGTTTATTTTTATTCTAAAATTAGTATTAAAATTAAATTAGATTTATTTCAAAATAGTTTTTATCAAATTAGCTTTAAATAGTTTCTAAAATTATATAGTTTAGTTTAAATTACCAAAAATTCGTTTACCAAAAACAAAGTTAAGTCGTAACGATAATTGGAAATCAATTCGAGTGAGTCGAGGAACGAAAATAGATATAAAAAGGGTAAACAAAATCTCTTTATCAAATGGCGCCGCTGCCGCTTCGCTCGTACGATTGACGATTTTTCGTGAAGACGTTTGGATTTTGGGATCCGTTCGTTTTGAACGTTACGTTTCTAGCAAACAAAATCAAAAATACAAAAAAAATCAAAAAGTTAAAAATACAAAAAAAAAATTAATAAATTACAAAAGCAAATTCTTTCCTAAGATTTGCACCAAAAAAAAATTAAAAAATCCAAAAGTAATACTTTTTCCTAAAAGTATTACACCAAAAATATTACGTATTAGTGTTATTTTTCTTAGTTCGATTTCTTTCGTTTTTATTGTGAATATATATTTTTCTAAAAATTACAAAAAGATTTTTCTTTTACTATAGTATATTACGTAGCACAATAATTTACCTACTTTTCAAATAAGCCTTAGTTGGGATTTCATCACCTAACTATTATAGTCGAATCCTAAACGAAATAAAAAGGGCAAAATAGATAAATACTAGTAAGACGTTTGAACTCGACATATACAAACTATAAGGTGGGTATAAGGCGACGCGCTATAAAAGGCCGTCTAAGGAAAAAGGTTTTTAAGTGCTTTGTGCCACCTCGTTTCCCCGCTTGCTTGTGCGTATATTGAGAGGGACGGCCGATTATTGGTTTGCCGACTCAATTAGTATTTAAGTATATATTTTTGTAGCTTTTTCATATTGCTCCTCGAGAGGGAAAATCCTTTTCCTCTCAAAGTCGACCGAGGTCACCTACCTCATTCCAAAGTTTTAATTGCATGCGCACTCGCGCGCGTACATACATACCGAGTGGTGTAACAAATTCTTCCAATTCTTCCAAAAAGAAGAAGAAGAAGAAAAACAAAAAGCCCGTCATTCAAGCCGATCCCGAGAATCGAGCTTTCGACATAACGATGGCAACGGATAATCGACCAATGATTGAGATTCTTCAATCTCACGTTGAAGGAAACGATGACGCGATTGTGGTGCCGACCATTGGAGCTAATCATTTTGAACTTAAACCGGATTTTATTCAAATGGTTTCCGCTACACCATTTTTAGGCCGTACTAATGATGACCCACACGCTCATATCAAACGTTTCATCCAATTAGCTAATACCGTCACATACAATGGGGTGCCACAAGAGGCCGTTCGCCTACAACCTTTTCCTTTTTCCATCGAGGGACAAGCCCGGATTTGGATTGATAAGGAACCACCCCAAAGTATTACAACATGGATCGACTTAGAGACCAAGTTCATTAATTACTTTTTCCCACCATCACGGACCACTTCTTTAAGGAATGAAATAATCACCTTTGAGCAAAAATATGGGGAAACGTTTAGTGAGTCTTGGGATCGATTTAAAGAGCTTTTCAGAAAATGTCCACCACACGGTTTCACCAAAGTGCATCAAATAAATACGTTTTACAATGGTTTGACTCTAAATGACCAAGACTCACTTAATAGTGCCGCGGGGGGCAATATTCTTGTGAAAACCATGAACGAGGCTTGGTCCATAATTGAAAACAAGGCTAAAGTGCAAACCAAAAGTGTTAGGGCCACTATGGCAAGTGCTAGTTCTAGTGAGAGTGACAAGAGAATCGATAAACTTACTTTGCTTGTTGAAACACTCGCTCTAAAAACCGACGCACTCACTACACATGTGCATGCCGTGAAAGATAATAGTAAAACGTGTGAGACTTGTGGTGGAACACATTCATATTTCAATTGTGACAAGGTTTATAATCAACAACAACAAGTTTGTGCTTTTAATGCTAATGAAAGGGTTCCATTTAAACCTAATGTTGATGTTAACCATTTGTCTTATAAGAGTACTAAATATTTGGCTCCCCCGGGTTTTGTAGCACCACAAAGACCACCCCCACCCGCCAAAAATACCCAATACCAAAATAGGAACCAAGGTCCTCAAATGGGTAATTTTCAAGGGAATGATAATCAAGGGAATTTTAATGGTCAAAATCAAGGGTTTCAAAATAATTAAGGTTTTTACAATAACAATGGTTTTCAATCTCAATATCAAAATCAAGGTTTTCCTAATCAAGGGGTTAATAATCAAGGGTTCAATCAAATGAATATGCAAAACCCTCAATTGGACTTGGTTCTACAAAAATTGACCGAACATGAGAAAATCATGCTAGCAATGCAAGAATCCACTAGACAAATGCAAGAGTCCAACGATAAGAGATTTTTTACTATGTTGCAAACCCTTAGACCCCAAGGTGCCTTACCTTCAAATACCGAGATTAACCCTCGTGCTAATGTGAGTGCTATCAATACTCGAAGTAGAGCCAATTTAGTGGGACCTTTCATCTCTTCGCCCATAAAGGAGAGTTAAGGCCTGGAGGTCATAATGAGTAATCCTACTCCCCCTCCGGTGATTCCCCCTACTACCACTCCTAGTTCTAGTCCTCCATTGCCGAAAGAGCATATCCCTACGGTTGTTCAAGAAGCGAGTCCTTCTCTTTCTCAACCTAAGCCTAATATTCCTTATCCATCTAGGTTAGGCAAGACTAAAGTGCTCACCAAAGATGACATTTATGTCTCTAATTTTTTGAAAATGATTTCCAATGTGAATGTTAACGTATGCCTTATTGAAGCACTTGCTCAAATGCTAAAATTTGTGAAAATGTTTAATGATTTGCTTAATAAGAAAGAAAAATTGGTTGAGCTCGTGAACACTCGTTTAAATGAGAATTGTTCCGCGGTTCTTTTCAAAGAGCTTCCCGAAAAGCTAGGAGATCCCGGACGATTCGTGTTACCTTGCTCGTTTCCTCAAATCGATGATTGTATGGCTTTAGCGGATCTCGGCGCTAGCATCAATCTTATGCCACTTTCGGTTTGGAAACAATTGTCATTACCCGACCTTGTACCGACTCGTATGACTTTAGAATTAGCTAATCGAACTCTCGCCTACCCCGTTGGTATTTACGAAGATGTTTTTGTTCGAGTTGGTACATTCACCTTTCCCGTAGACTTTGTCGTCGTCGACTATGAGATGGATCCTCGTATTCCGTTAATACTTGGTAGACCATTCTTAAGGTCCGGAAGAGCTTTAGTTGACGTAGCCGAAGGGGAGTTAATTCTTAGGGTTCGGGATGAACAACAAGTTTTTAAAATGGGAAAAATCACAACTAAATCAAATGTCAAAGAATCGGTCAATATGATTGATGTTCTTAATTATGATAATGATGAGATTTTTATTAATCCTTTTGGAATTGAAAAGTCTAATCAACAGGATTTTGTGATAAACTCATCCCTTCCCTTAGAGCCTCAAATTTTTGAAACTCCTATTTATGACACCTATAGTGATGACACTTCTTCAAGTGATCACACTATCTTCGGTTTAGACGACTTAGCTTTTGACCCACCCACTTTTGACCCACCCACTGGTGGTCCTCAATCCTGACGTGGCACAAATCAACCAATTAAATCATTCCACCTCAGCCTAAACAAACACAACAAACATACCCAATGCCATCCTGGCAATCCGTGTGATGCTTGGATAATTTTCAGCCGTTGATTTGAAGAGAAGAAAGAGAAGAGAAGATTTAAAGGCCAAGATTTATTGCTTAATTGTTAAGCTATGAAGAGGGTTTCAGGGGTTTTGCCTATAAAAACCCCATTTCATGTGTAATTTTAGATAGCCTTTTCTTTATTTTTAATTTTCAGCAATTAGATTAGGTTAAATTTGTATTTCTTTAATTTTCAGTTAATGTAATTTTAACTTTTAATTAATGAAAAATTTATGTTAATTTTAATTTAAATCTCATTTAAATTTCTGTTAATCTTTTTTATTCTTAATCTGTATTTTTTAAAAAAAAATGTTACTGGGTTCTTGAAGTTTATTGATACTGTTCGAAGTAAAACTATTAGGTTACTTATTTTGATTCTGTTAATTATTAATAATATTATTCGTATGAATTAAATATATATATATATATATATATATATATATATATATATATATATATATATATATATATATATATATATATATATATATATATATATATATATATATATATATATATATATATATATATATATATATATATATATATATATATATATATATATATATATATATATATATATATATATATATATATATATATATATATATATATATATATATATATATATATATATATATATATATATATATATATATATATATATATATATATAATATACTGTTCGAGTGCTTGATGAGATGAAGCTATAGTGGTGATACAGATTGATTAACAGTGGAGTTTGTTTGATTCGGTTCACAAGTACGCTCAGCGCGCTACTTCGACCCAACGGATTTCGTCATCAAGGTTCATTTTCTCATCTCTTTTATATTTCAATGTTAAATTTAGATTAATCTGTGTTTTATTTTGAGTTTGTTATATCTTCTAGTTTATTTGTTTAAGTTTTGAATTTATTTGGTATTTTTATTGGTTTATTTGGTTAAGTGTTTCTACTGTTTAGTTTATTAGTTTGATCTGCTTCTTGTTTGTGTTTGTTTATTTGTTATTTGCTTTTTATATTTATTCAGCTTTTGTACTTTTCATTACTTATTGATTTTAGCTTAGGATAGTTTGCCTTTTTAGTATAAACTATATTAGCTTATTTACTTTTACTCTTATGTTGAGTTACTGTATACAACAGATCCCATCTGATCTGAACATCTTAAATTCCAAAGAGTAATAAAAAATTAATTAGCTAAAAATTGTGTCTGTCCTGGGACTCGAACCCAGGACCCCTCGTCTAGCAGTCATACGCCCCAACCATCTACTCTATTGCATCTTTTGAGTTTATTATCCGCTTTTTAGTTAATATAGGAGATTTACACGGGCAGTTTTTAAAGTTAGTTTAATTTAATAGTTAAGTTTTAAGTTTAATTTTAATTAAAAAGTTTTGAATTAGTTTTTTTTTAATTCCGTTTTTATTTGCTTTTCAAAAATATAAAAAGATAAAAAATAGTTTTAATTTTTAATTACTTTTATAAATTCCAAATTAGTTTTCATTTTACTTTTATTAAAAAAAATAGTTTTCTTTTATATATTTAAGTTTAGTTTAAAATTCCTTTAGATTTAAATTAAAAAGTTTTTAGTTTTAAATTAATTAGGTGTAAAGTTTTATTTTAAAATTGTTTTTATTTAAAAGTTTATTTTTAGTCTAAAATTAGTATTAAAATTAAATTAGATTTATTTCAAAAAAGTTTTTATCAAATTAGCTTTAAATAGTTTCTAAAATTATATAGTTTAGTTTAAATTACCAAAAATTCGTTTACCAAAAACAAAGTTAAGTCGTAACGATAATTGGAAATCAATTCGAGTGAGTCGAGGAACGAAAATAGATATAAAAAGGGTAAACAAAATCTCTTTATCAAATGGCGCCGCTGCCGCTTCCCTCGTACGATTGACGATTTTTCGTGAAGACGTTTGGATTTTGGGATCCGTTCGTTTTGAACGTTACGTTTCTTGCAAACAAAATCAAAAATACAAAAAAAATCAAAAAGTTAAAAATACAAAAAAAAAATAATAAATTACAAAAGCAAATTCTTTCCTAAGATTTGCACCAAAAAAAAAAATTAAAAAATCCAAAAGTAATACTTTTTCCTAAAAGTATTACACCAAAAATATTACGTATTAGTGTTATTTTTCTTAGTTCGATTTCTTTCGTTTTTATTGTGAATATATATTTTTCTAAAAATTACAAAAAGATTTTTCTTTTACTATAGTATATTACGTAGCACAATAATTTACCTACTTTTCAAATAAGCCTTAGTTGGGATTTCATCACCTAACTATTGTAGTCGAATCCTAAACGAAATAAAAAGGGCAAAATAGATAAATACTAGTAAGACGTTTGAACTCGACATATACAAACTATAAGGTGGGTATTAGGCGACGCGCTATAAAAGGCCGTCTAAGGAAAAAGGTTTTTAAGTGCTTTGTGCCACCTCGTTTCCCCGCTTGCTTGTGCGTATATTGAGAGGGACGGCCGATTATTGGTTTGCCGACTCAATTAGTATTTAAGTATATATTTTTGTAGCTTTTTCATATTGCTCCTCGAGATGGAAAATCCTTTTCCTCTCAAAGTCGACCGAGGTCACCTACCTCATTCCAAAGTTTTAATTGCATGCGCACTCGCGCGCGTACATACATACCGAGTGGTGTACCAAATTCTTCCAATTCTTCCAAAAAGAAGAAGAAGAAGAAAAACAAAAAGTCCGTCATTCAAGCCGATCCCGAGAATCGAGCTTTCGACATAACGATGGCAACGGATAATCGACCAATGATTGAGATTCTTCAATCTCACGTTGAAGGAAACGATGACGCGATTGTGGTGCCGACCATTGGAGCTAATCATTTTGAACTTAAACCGGATTTTATTCAAATGGTTTCCGCTACACCATTTTTAGGCCGTACTAATGATGACCCACACGCTCATATCAAACGTTTCATCCAATTAGCTAATACCGTCAAATACAATGGGGTGCCACAAGAGGCCGTTCGCCTACAACCTTTTCCTTTTTCCATGGAGGGACAAGCCCGGATTTGGCTTGATAAGGAACCACCCCAAAGTATTACAACATGGATCGACTTAGAGACCAAGTTCATTAATTACTTTTTCCCACCATCACGGACCACTTCTTTAAGGAATGAAATAATCACCTTTGAGCAAAAATATAGGGAAACGTTTAGTGAGTCTTGGGATCGATTTAAAGAGCTTTTCAGAAAATGTCCACCACACGGTTTCACCAAAGTGCATCAAATAAATACGTTTTACAATGGTTTGACTCTAAATGACCAAGACTCACTTAATAGTGCCGCGGGGGGCAATATTCTTGTGAAAACCATGAACGAGGCTTGGTCCATAATTGAAAACAAGGCTAAAGTGCAAACCAAAAGTGTTAGGGCCACTATGGCAAGTGCTAGTTCTAGTGAGAGTGACAAGAGAATCGATAAACTTACTTCGCTTGTTGAAACACTCGCTCTAAAAACCGACGCCCTCACTACACATGTGCATGCCGTGAAAGATAATAGTGAAACGTGTGAGACTTGTGGTAGAACACATTCATATTTCAATTGTGACAAGGTTTATAATCAACAACAACAAGTTTGTGCTTTTAATGCTAGTGAAAGGGTTCCATTTAAACCTAATGTTGATGTTAACCATTTGTCTTATAAGAGTACTAATTATTTGGCTCCCCCGGGTTTTGTAGCACCACAAAGACCACCCCCACCCGCCCAAAATACCCAATACCAAAATAGGAACCAAGGTCCTCAAATGGGTAATTTTCAAGGGAATGATAATCAAGGGAATTTTAATGGTCAAAATCAAGGGTTTCAAAATAATTAAGGTTTTTACAATAACAATGGTTTTCAATCTCAATATCAAAATCAAGGTTTTCCTAATCAAGGGGTTAATAATCAAGGGTTCAATCAAATGAATATGCAAAACCCTCAATTGGACTTGGTTCTACAAAAATTGACCGAACATGAGAAAATCATGCAAGCAATGCAAGAATCCACTAGACAAATGCAAGAGTCTAACGATAAGAGTTTTTTGACTATGTTGCAAACCCTTAGACCCCAAGGTGCCTTACCTTCAAATACCGAGATTAACCCTCGTGCTAATGTGAGTGCTATCAATACTCGAAGTGGAGCCAATTTAGTGGGACCTTCCATCTCTTCGCCCATAAAGGAGAGACAAGGCCCGGAGGTCATAATGAGTAATCCTACTCCCCCTCCGGTGATTCCCCCTACTACCACTCCTAGTTCTAGTCCTCCATTGTCGAAAGAGCCTATCCCTACGGTTGTTCAAGAAGCGAGTCCTTCTCTTTCTCAACCTAAGCCTAATATTCCTTATCCATCTAGGTTAGGCAAGACTAAAGTGCTCACCAAAGATGACATTTATGTCTCTAATTTTTTGAAAATGATTTCCAATGTGAATGTTAACGTATGCCTTATTGAAGCACTTGCTCAAATGCTAAAATTTGTGAAAATGTTTAAAGATTTGCTTAATAAGAAAGAAAAAATGGTTGAGCTCGTGAACACTCGTTTAAATGAGAATTGTTCCGCGGTTCTTCTCAAAGAGCTTCCCGAAAAGCTAGGAGATCCCGGACGATTCGTGTTACCTTGCTCGTTTCCTAAAATCGATGATTGTATGGCTTTAGCGGATCTCGGCGCTAGCATCAATCTTATGCCACTTTCGGTTTGGAAACAATTGTCATTACCCGACCTTGTACCGACTCGTATGACTTTAGAGTTAGCTAATCGAACTCTCGCCTACCCCGTTGGTATTTACGAAGATGTTTTTGTTCGAGTTGGTACATTCACCTTTCCTGTAGACTTTGTCGTCGTCGACTATGAGATGGATCCTCGTATTCCGTTAATACTTGGTAGACCATTCTTAAGGTCCGGAAGAGCCTTAGTTGACGTAGCCGAAGGGGAGTTAATTCTTAGGGTTCGGGATGAACAACAAGTTTTTAAAATGGGAAAAATCACAACTAAATCAAATGGCAAATAATCGGTCAATATGATTGATGTTCTTAATTATGATAATGATGAGATTTTTATTAATCCTTTTGGAATTGAAAAGTCTAATCAACAGGATTTTGTGATAAACTCATCCCTTCCCTTAGAGCCTCAAATTTTTGAAACTCCTATTTATGACACCTATAGTGATGACACTTCTTCAAGTGATCACACTATCTTCGGTTTAGACGACTTAGCTTTTGACCCACCCACTTTTGACCCACCCATTTATGATCAACCAATCTTTGATACCTACGATGATGACACTTCTTTAAGTGATCTCATTAATTTTGATGACCCACCCCATGATCTTAATGCACCTCATATCTCTATGAGTGATTCTTCCATGGAGACTACTTTTGACTTTTATACTCCAATTTTAGAAGTCATGACTTATGAGGAGGATCCTCCACTCTTAGAGATCATACCTAATTTAGAGGTTATTCCATTTGAGGGGTATTTAGATATCTTTCGAAATACCTATTTTCCTCATGAGGAAGAGTTTTCCTATGACTCTGATGATACTTATGTTTTAACATCAAGTTTGGAAGAGGATGACTTTCCCACTTTGGATTTTGATGATATCTTGAGCTTAAATGTCACTACCTCTTGCTATTTTCCCATTAAGGAACCGATGTTTGATCCGGGAATAGAGACTTTTGTGCTTTCATTGCCATACCATCTTATATTTCCTTGTAAGAGACTTTTGCCTAAGGATACCACACTTTTCTTTGACTTGCGTACCACCTCGGGGTTTATTTCCTTTTGTGATGGAAATTATGTGTTTGACCCGGGTGGATGTTCATGGGGTATGCCTTATATGGTTTTGTTTCACCTCTATCATGGAGAGATTTTCCTCCCTTGGAAATCTCGGTTTTCCATGATTTTCCCATTTGAATGATGACATTCGGGAATTCGAGTCGAGCTAGAGACTCGTGATGAAAAATCAAGCATCTTTTAACTAGGTTAGATTTTTACCTTTTCCACCCTTTTTCACCCATTTTCACCAATAAGTGTAGGGGGGAGCCAAGCAGGTTGTTTGTTGTGAGTGTGCAGGGACA
Organism: Glebionis coronaria; assembly: GCA_025667525.1. Classification (NCBI taxonomy): domain Eukaryota; kingdom Viridiplantae; phylum Streptophyta; class Magnoliopsida; order Asterales; family Asteraceae; genus Glebionis; species Glebionis coronaria. Next base: position 137,932,567 of record CM046880.1, read on the forward strand.
TGTGCTTAATGATCCACTTTTGGTATTTTTGACGAGACCCGTGTTCCCGTGTTTCCCGTGTACCCGGTTCCTTCGATAAGTTTTTGCTATTGTGATTCAATCTTGTATATAAATAAGACGAATAAATGTAATCACTTTAGTTGTCCCTTCCTTAGCTCGATTTTAAACAACGTACTCAATGTCCTAAGTGTAGGGGAGTTTATTCTCCCACATGCTTAAACATTGAGGACAATGTTTATATTAAGTGTAAGGGGGCCTTCTATCGAATTTTAGTGGTCTTTTCCATGAATTTGACCCCATTATCCGGAAAATTTAAAAAATTTCAACGTTTTTCAAATTTTTGATCTATTTTGGCCTTGTAGTATTTTTCTTTTATTTTCTTTTCTTTTGTCATCGCATCTTATTTTTATTTTCCATTTTAAGAATAAAGTAAAAAATAAATAAATAAATAAAATGGTTTTAACAAGTTTAGATGTCTTTGATATATTAGGCCCGTCGTGAATATTTTGACTCAACCCGAGTTTACTTATCCAAGTTTACTCTAGCTAGTATCCTTAACCATATGGACCTTAATTGGTTTATTAGGCTAAGCATCCACGAGTCTCATTCCTTGAGATTTTAAATTGTGGAGAACGAGAGATGATAGAGTTAATTATAAGTTTGGTATTCTTTCGTTAACTTATGTGAGTTAGTTATGAGCTTTTTCTCCCATCGCTTGTTAATAAATATATTTGCAATAAATAAGGTTGTACGATTTGAAAAGTTACTTAGCTTCTAGCACAAGATCGTTTAAAAGTTGCTCGGTATTAATTAGAGTTCATAGCCAAGGCATAACTTATTGAAGCGGGACGCGAAGATTGGCATATCCAAAAAGGCCCTAACAAGGCATGAGGATACCCGAGTCCAAAAAGGCCCTCATAAGGCATGAGGATTCACTTTTTTTGCTAAAGATCCTAAGAGATTGTGAAGATCATTAATCTAAATCAATATGATGGATCAAGACACACGATGAGAAGCAATTACTCCCCTAAAGATCATGGAGAAGTCTATCCAAAAATACCCTAACAAGGTATGAGGATAAATAGATCCAAGTCCGAAAAGGAGGCGGATCGTTGTATATCAAAATCCTAAATAAAGAAGAGGATAAATGAAGAAGTTGTGGTCAACGTTTGAAGCATCTTTCACTCCTAATGAAGATGTATACCAAAATGAAGAGAAGACCATAATTTCAAGATCGTCTCTCAAGATTTGAAGTTTGAAGTACAAGCCAAATATCGGTCCGAGAAAGGTCTCAAATCGTGAAACGAGTTATGCCAAGATATGAACTTTATGAGGTTTCGAGAAGCAGTTTTAAAAGATTTTGTCCTTTAGCTAACTACAGATTAAATTGTCCCACTTTATTTTCGGCCTTAATAAATTATCGAAATAAGTCAAAAATGCATCCTCGTGATCAAAAGTGTGCCGACGATCACGAAACCCGACAGAACCGACACGATTTTGAAGAAATGATCAAAGAAAATTGAAATCAAGCTCGCACTTAATGGATTAAATCTCATTTGAGTTTAATGGGCCTTGTGGGTCCCACATTGCTTATTGGGCCCACAAGCCCATTTGGAGAATTGAACTAAAATGCTAAACTGATCATAAGCCCAATTCAAAAGCCCATTGATAAAAAAAACCATACACGGATGGTTAATAAGATTGGGCCCAAGCCTTTTCTTTGCTTAATCAATAGACGGATGAAGTGCATATTTGGCAATTTGGGCCAAAGCCTATTGCACAAACGACTGAAAAGAAAATAAAACGTTTTCTTTGGATTGCTCGGTCAACCCTTCACTTCCCAGTCAAACTCTCCCCCACGTGTACTCTTACCCTACTTCCACACCCCAACCGACTCCCCACACATTTATTAAAAACGATTTTTTTTACTTTTACCCATTCACCCACCCCCACACTTATTCATTTTCGATAAAACCCAAGAAAACCTTTTTCACCCACTCAGTCATTCTCTCTCCCCAACACATCTCCATCTCCCACTTTTACCAAACCCTAAAAAAAACCTACACCAAAAATCACAAGTAAGAAATTAGGGGTTTTACCTTTATGGTTTAATTCACATAATAGGAAATTAAATCCCCAAGTTTTCAGGGATCAAACACCACTGGTGGTCCTCAATCCTGACGTGGCACAAATCAACCAATTAAATCATTCCACCTCAGCCTAAACAAACACAACAAACACACCCAATGCATATTGGCAATCCGTGTGATGCTTGGATAATTTTCAGCCGTTGATTTGAAGAGAAGAAAGAGAAGAGAAGATTTAAAGGCCAAGATTTATTGCTTAATTGTTAAGCTATGAAGAAGGTTTCAGGGGTTTTGCCTATAAAAACCCCATTTCATGTGTAATTTTAGATAGCTTTTTCTTTATTTTTAATTTTCAGCAATTAGATTAGGTTAAATTTGTATTTCTTTAAATTTTCAGTTAATGTAATTTTAATTTTTAATTAATGAATAATTTATGTTAATTTTAATTTAAGTTTCATTTAAATTTCTGTCAATCTTTTTTATTCTTAATCTGTCTTTTTTTTTTAAAAAAAGTTATTGGGTGATGAGACTGCTTTTATACATAGTCTCATCGTCCAAATTGGGCTTCAATGCATTAAATATCATCAAAATACCCAAATATATGCTTATGTTTGTTGCTTGTGTATTTTAGGTACGGATATTGAGAAAATGACAAAAGATCACAAGAATCAATAAAAAACGAACACGGGAAACGAAGCCGCACAATGAACCAAGCCCTCATGAAGAATTTTCCAAAGAAAACCCTTGAAGATTTGAAGAATTATGAAGATTGGTCCTCCAAGTTTGAAGAATTGACACTTTATACCCTTGTATCTTCATAATTACAAGTTTGGTCCCTAAAGTTTGTCAAAATTACAAAAAGGACCCTTAACTTTGAAGAATTGGCAAATTTAGTCCCTCAACAAAACTAAATTGTCAATAATGGTCCTCCAAGAAGTCAACAAACAAGTCAAAGCCTTAAAATATGAAGACATGTCAAGAACAGTCCTTGAAGAATGAAGAAATTGCATGTTTAGTCCTTGTTTCAAGTTTGGAAGTATTTGTGCCAAAAATGACAACTGCCCAAAAGTTGTCATGTGTAAATTGGGCGTTGATAGCCATTTTATACAACATGAAGAAAATGTGAAACAAGAGGGGTCAAACCTACCAGACAACCAAACCTAAACCCTCCACTCATAGCACGCCACATCACCCACTTCCACCCCACACCCAATCAAAACGTCCCTCCTCACCACGTCACCTCTCCACTCACTCAAACCGATTTAATTAATCAGTTTAATTTTCCCACCCAAACACTAATTCAAATAAATTAACCCCCAATTTGGATTAAACCTGTTCTTAACCCACCCCATAAACCCTAATATTCCAGGACGAATTAAGAGTAAAACAAAGGGTTTTTGGGTAATACTTTCCAGATCCTTGATTAATCATCACTTAAACCCAATCCCAACCTTAAACCCCCATCACCATCACCTCACATGTTTCCACCACCCTCCCCTGCCCCACTATTCACTCCCAAACAAAAAGATGACAGCAAGATCAACAACTCACAACATTTTCGTGCTCCCAAAGGCAAAATGGACGACCAAGATCCTCTTTTCACTGCTGGCATCTCACAAACGTCCAAAGATCTTCACATGGCATATTTTTTACTGAAAAATTCAAAATCCTCCAAGGGCAAGTTGGGAAGTTCAAGTCATTAGGGTTTTAGCTTCTTATCAGTTCTAGAACCATTTGTAAGCCTCTATATAAAGGCCTTATAAGACATAGTAGAAAGTTGTTCTTGTTTTCCTGTTTTCACAACCTTGTAAATCTTTTTGTTCTGAATGAGAAACTAAGTTAAGAGTTGGTGATGAAAACAAGCTCCATATTACATTTTAGTTGATTTAAGTTATAATTGTTTAAGTTAGGTTTAATTTTCAGCAAAGGTTTTCAAGTTTCCAAGTTTCTGTTTTCTTTTCAAGTTTTTTCTCAAATCTTAAATTTCATTAAAAACCTGATAAAATGGTGATTAAGTGTGTTGGTGTGATGGTGTTTGAGCTTGTGTATGTCCAAGACACCATGGCTTGTTCTGGTGTAGTGGGTACCCAAGCTTAAATAAGCCATTTGTTTGGCATATTTTTTTAGCTTATCATAATCTTACCCATAAGCTAAGGTTTCCTTCTAGCTTAATCTATAAGCTAGGGGCAAGCTCTTAAGCTTTTACACAGCTTTGTTCCCTTTTCTCTTAGCAGATTCAAAGAGGAACCAATCTTATTCATTTTTGTTAAGCAAAACTTCATCAGAATCTCAACAAGGGTCAGCACAAGCCACCAGCTTGTGGGAGGTGACATAGCAGTCACTGTTTGGCCTGGATGTAGGCCCAACAAGGTAGTCCTTTATTTCCTTGTTTAAATTTTCAAAAATCTGACATTCATGTGATTTGGAGTGAAGTTGTATGCAAGTTGTTTTAAGTGTTGTTTTATTAACTGATATTGCTTATTTTAGGTGTTGATGCATGTTAGATAGCTTAGGAATCAGTTTGCTTGAGTTTTGTTAAGGTTTTGTTTGAAAATTTTCATATTTCAGATTTAAAGGGGTGTTTGGGATAAAGGGGAAACTTGGATTATTGTTATTAATCTAGTTGTAAACCTGTTATATCCACTCATTGGTTAGTTGTTAAGTATTGCATGTGCTTAATTTTCATTTTGGTCAAGTTTTGAACACATTTGCATGCTAAAAAATTAAAAATATATCCATAATCAGTAACTGCTATTTGAGTTTGATTTTTGTGGAATTTGACCTTCAAATTTGGTAGTGTGTTAGGAGATAGATTGTTTTAGGTTTGTGATTATATTGTATGCTAATTGGTCTACTTGTATGCAAGTTCTAGGCATTTGAATTTCAAATTTGTGCTAGTATTTGGTCATTTGTTCATCAGACCTGCATATAGCCTTATCAGAACATTCTTTGGTCTTTTGTGCTTGAATTTGTGCCTATACCTGCCTGTTTTTGTGATTGATTTGACTCCTTATACACAACAGAGTATAAGGGTGCCCTCTTGTCCATCAAAATCACCAACAAAATCAAGTTCAAGTCCTCTTGAACCTTCTCTTCACTTGTGAAGATTTCCATTTGTTCATCAGAAACTCAACCCTAATCTGGGCACGTTTTTGGATTTTTAGAGCTTGATTCTTTCTTGTTTTTGATTAAAGAGTGTGTTTTTGAGTTTAGCTAAGTTACTGTATTGATTTTAAAGTAAAAAAAAAAGAAAAAAGTTTTTGCAAAAAGGACGTGGCAGGACTCGAACCTGCGCCACTCCTCCCAAAACCAAACGTGTTAACCATCTGCGCCCTAGGGACTTTGACTGATAAGTTTCATTTCATTACTTATTTAAGGGCTTTTGGTTTGTAGCTTATTTTAGCTAACAGCTTATTAATAAGCTTATTCTAGCTTATTCCTTTAAGTTTTTTACTGTTTAGCATTTTTCTTAGATTTATATTAGGTTTTAAGACTTTTCTGTTTAAAAAGTATATTTTTCCCTTTATTAATTAATTTTCTAGGATTATTTTAAGTTTTAATTTTAGAAAGTCATTAAAAAATAGAAAAAGGTAATTTAAAAATCTGAAAAAATAGTTTTTAGGTTTTGAATTACATTTTTGAGGTTTACAGGTTTTTAAGTTTTCAATTTAGCTTATTTTTTATTTTATAGGATTTTAGGGTTTTTAGCTAACTTTAACATTTAATATAAAATTATTAAATAGGTTTCAGAAAATTTGGATTGCATTTTTGTTTTAGTTACAATATTCTAGATTTTTGGTAATTTTTTAGAATTTTTTTATGAACTTCGAATTTTTTTGATTATTTTAATATTATTTTATTATTAAAAATTGAAGTTTTATTTTTTTAGTTTTTACATTTTTCCTAGTTTAAGGACACTTAATTAGGAGTTTTGTCACTTTCCAATTTTTAAGACTTTTCAATTAATTTCTAGAATTAATTTAAGATTTAAGTGATTTTAATAGTTTTTAAGTGTTTAAAAATAGTTTAATTTGGTTTTAAAATTTTTAAAAATAGTTTTTAGCTTAATTAGGATATTTTTGAGGTTTACAAACTATAAGATCTTGTTTAAGGCTTTTTAATAATTAAAAGTGATTTTAGGGCTTTAATTAGCATTAAAAAGTCATTATCTAATTAATTAAAAGGTTTTAGCAAGTTTGGATTTTTTTGTAAACTCTTAGAATATTATTGTGGATTTTTAGAAATTTTTAGGAATTTTTAGGTTAAAATTTTAATTTTTGTACTATTTACGGTTTTACGTGTTCGCCTTTTTCGTCATAGTTTTACTCGTTTTCGTAACCGTCTTTCTCTTCTAATCCCATTTCTTTCTCAATCATATAATCACAAATCAATATCAATTCAACACACAACGCGCTAGCCTCCTCGAGAACGAACTCACTTTTAGGGTCATTCACACACGGTTTTCCTAAATCGTCGTGCACACTTGCCCTATTTTTACGCTCTTTTTCCTAAAAGACGTAATTTTACAACTATCATTTTGGCGCCGCTGCCGGGGAGGCGTGTTGTGTTTTGGTTGAACAATTGTTGTTTTTATATAGCCATAAATAGCTAATTGTATTAGTAGCACTCTACTAATACGTATTATCGTTTTTCGTTTTTTTGTGAATACTATTACTATATTGTATACGTAGAACAATAAATTTACAAGTACTCCAAATACGTGAGAAATGACAACCTTGACTTGGGAGGTCATTACCCAATCATTATATTCGAATCTCAAACCAAAGAAAAAGGCAAAAATAGATAAATACTTTCGTGAAGCTCGATTTTGAGAAATACAAACTATAAGGTGGGTATAAGGCGGTTGTATTTCACGACCTAAAGGAAAAAGGCTCTTAAGTGCTTCGCGCCGCCTCGTTTCCTCCGCTTGCTTGTGTGTATTTTGATTTTGAAAGCTAATCGAGGGTTTTGCCGCCCAAAGTATTACTTAAGTATCATATATATTTTCTTGGTTTCATTTGATTAAACCCTCTTGAACAATTTGTTGTTCCACCATCGTTCTAAAGTCATCGAAGGCGTTCACTTCACGTGATCGTTTTCATTCCTTGAGGCTTCTTTAATCGAGAGATTTGATTAAGGAGGAGATTTGTAGATTTGTGTCTACCTAATACATTCCAAAAATCCAAAAAAAGTTAAAAACAATCAAAAACCACAAAAAATTGAAAAAGTAAAAACACCAAAAAGAATCTTCTTCGCTCGCCTTCTCGTTGTACGTGACGTTTATGCAAACTCGCTCTAAAGGAAGACGTGCTCGTAAACGAAGAAACAAATCAATCACTCCTACTAGTGAGGAGTCTCCTATTGACGAACCCATTATAGTGAAAGAAGCACCCATGGCTAATCGAACTATGATGGAGTTGCTTCAAGCACCCACCGAGGGTTATGGAGAAGCGATTGTGATTCCCGCTATCCTTGCGGGGAATTTTGAGGTTAAGACGGGTTTATTGTCCATGATTCAAAACAACAAGTTTCGAGGTGACGAAAAGGACAACCCTCATAACCACATTCGCCAATTTAATCGTCTCACCGCCACTTGCAAGTTTAAGGACGTCTCTAACGACTCGATTAAGATGATTCTTTTTCCGTATTCCTTATCGGGGCCCGCAAAAATTTGGTTAGAGAAAGAGCCACCCAATTCTATATTGACGTGGAAGGATCTCGTTTCAAAATTTGTGAACCAATTTTTTCGCCCTCTAAGACTACGCACTTGAAAAACGAGATTTCAAAGTTTTCACAAGAGTATAATGAGAGTTTTTCTACGACTTGGAATAGATTTAAGGAAATGTTGCACGAATGTCCTCATCATGGTTTTTCCGACTTGCATCAAATTGACACGTTTTACAATGGCTTGAACGATCATGAGCGTGATTATCTTAATGCCGCCGCGGGTGGTAATTTTTTGTGTAAGACGGTCGAGGAAGCATTGTTAATCATTGAGAATAGGTCTAAGGTCTATAGTCCTCGTAGCACGTTGTGTGTTCGTAAGACTTCGTCTTCGCCTTCATTGTCACAAACCGTTGATGCTTGCCAAATCGAGGCTAATTTGGAGAACAAAATTTTTGATAAGTTGAAAGGATTGTTAATTGAGGTTAAAGTTGGTGAACAACCCACTCCTGCTACGATTAAAGCGGTTGAGGTTTCTTGTATGTATTGTGGTGGAGCTCACGATTATTCCGAGTGCATTACCAACGGTGGTAACACTTCGAGTGCCTTCGCGGCCGCGGGAACTTATAACCAAAACAGTCAAGTTCCTCGCACTAATCAATTGACTCCACCGGGTTTTCCACCAAATCAAAATGCTAACAATTATCGAAACAATCAAGTTGGTTACCAAAGCAATCAAAGGAACAATTACAAGGGTAATAACAACTATGGGAATCAAGGAACGAGTAGCCAATTGCAAAATCAAAATCAAAACCGTAATTTTCAAAACACGAGTCAAGGTCTTCAAAATGTTTACACTAAAGAACTTCCAATGGACTTTTTGAATTATGCCACGGCCAATGATAAGATTTTGGAAAACATTCAAGAGCAATTGGCTAATCAAGCTAGGGACACGGCTAAGAACACCAAGGAGTTAGCTAATTTTGTGAAGGAAAATCTAAACATGAGAAATGAGTTGAAAAATGATTTTGCTAATCAAATTAGAGGTCAAAACAATAAAATTGAACAAAGTCATGCTAGGCTTGAACAAAGAATTGACCAAAAAGCCGCTAGTCAACATTTGAAGTTTAATAGTCAAGATGCTAAGCTTAATGCCATTTTAGAAGCCGTCATGGGGAACAAAGCCTCTACTTCTGGTGGTTTGCCTAGTAACACCGTTTCAAACCCGAAGGGAGAGATGAAAGTGATTACCACCCGTAGTGGTAAGACACTTAAAGAACCGACTCCTCAACCAATTACTACAACGGTGGAGGAAATTGAGGAAGAACCCGAGGTGGTGGTCGAAAAGGAGCATATTTCAATCCCACAAAGTACCGCTCATGCCACACCTACGGTCGACCCTTTACCAACATTGGAACCCGAGATTCCAAAGGCTATGCCTACGCCCCAACCCACACCACCCTTGCCTTACCCATCGAGACTTAGGAAGGAGAAACGACAAGAGCGCGACAACTACCAATTTGAGCTTTTTATGAAAATGTTTCGTGAGTTGCACCTTAATGTGAGTTTTGCCAATGCTTTGGTCATGATGCCTCGATTTGCCGCTAACTTTAAGAGTATGTTGAACAACAAGGAGAAATTGCACCAAATGTCTAGTTGTTCGTCGGTTTATCTTAATCGCATACCTCAAAAAGTTGGTGATCCCGGTAAATTTTTGATCCCTTGTGCAATTCAAGATATGGAAGGATGCTATGCCTTGGCCGATCTTGGTGCTAGCATTAACTTGATGCCACTTGCAATCTTCAAGTTTCTCAATCTTCCTAATCTTACTCCTTCACGAATGTTTATTGAGTTGGCCGACCATTCCACGATTCTCGCATGTGGTTTGGCGGAAGACGTTTTTGTGAATGTGGGGAAGTTCTACTATCCCGTAGACTTTATCGTTGTCGATATCCCCACGGATCCTCAAGTTCCTCTAATTTTAGGTCGTTCGTTTTTAGATACGTCTATGGCTTCAATTGATGTGCATGCTAGAAAGATCACCTTACGTTTCAACGACGAGGAACTTGTTATAAACGCAACTCAAAATTCTCAACTTTCTCATGTTTATTCTGTTGCTACCATAAACCTCGTTGATATGATCGACGTGGTTTGCGAGGAATTTTCACAAGAAGTTTTACGGTTTGGTGATGAAGAAACTAGTGGCAATCCCACTATGTTAGATCCAATTCTTGATAATTCGACACCAACCTTCACTCCACTTGAAGGTGGTGGTTTTACGTTGGAAGAATGCAATGTTCCACGTACTTGTGACGAAGACCTCGACAACGATGAGGACTTCTCGATTATCAAGGATTTTCTCAACGATTTCCCATTTCCTCCACCCGAGGTGGTTATGAGTATCGAGCCCAAATCTTCACTTGAGGAACCACCTACTCTCGAGTTGAAAGATTTACCTCCTCACCTCGAATATGTCTATTTGGATGAGGACGACAAGTTGCCAATTATTATTGCGAAGGATCTTTCGAATGATGAAAAAACCGCACTTGTCGATGTTCTAAAGGATCACAAAGGGGCGATTGCGTGGAAGTTATCCGACATTAAGGGAATCGATCCCAAGTTTTGTACCCACAAAATCTTAATGGATGAGGATTTCAAGCCCACAATCCAAAGTCAAAGGAGGGTGAACCCCAAAATTCACGATGTCATCAAAAAGGAGGTCCTTAAACTCCTTGACGCGGGAATGATTTACCCTATTTCCGATAGCCCTTGGGTGAGTGCTATTCATTGTGTCCCCAAAAAGGGAGGAATGACCGTTGTGCCAAACGATGCCAACGAGTTGATTCCCACTAGACTCGTGACCGGATGGAGAGTGTGCATTGACTATCGAAAGTTGAATGAAGCCACTCGAAAAGACCATTTTCCCTTGCCCTTCATGGACCAAATGTTGGAGCGTCTTGCGGGAAACGATTTCTATTGCTTTTTAGATGATTTTTCCGGTTACTTCCAAATTCCCATCGATCCTCGTGATCAAGAAAAAACTACGTTTACGTGTCCATATGGAACGTTTGCCTATCGTAGAATGCCATTCGGACTTTGTAATGCACCGGGAACCTTTCAAAGGTGCATGATGGCTATTTTTCATGACATGATCGAGAAGACGATGGAAGTCTTCATGGATGACTTTTCCGTGTTTGGTAATTCGTTCACTTCGTGTTTGTCGAACCTTGAGAGAATGTTGAAACGTTGTGAGGAAACCAACCTTGTGCTCAATTGGGAAAAGTGTCATTTTATGGTTAAGAGTGGAATCGTCTTAGGACACAAGGTCTCGAAAGCGGGGATTGAGGTAGATCAAGCTAAGGTAGACGTCATCGCCAAATTACCTCATCCCAAAACCGTCAAGGGAGTTAGGAGTTTCCTAGGCCACGCGGGCTTTTATCGTCGATTCATCAAGGATTTTTCAAAGATCTCTCGACCCATTACACATCTTCTTGAAAAAGAGGCACATTTTGACTTTGACGAAGATTGTGTACGAGCCTTTGAAATCCTTAAGAGGAAACTTACCGAAGCTCCCATTCTTGTTGCTCCCAATTGGAACCTCCCCTTTGAACTTATGTGTGATGCTAGTGATTACGCTATAGGGGCTGTTTTGGGGCAACGTCATGATAAGCACTTCTTGCCTATTCACTATGCTAGCATGATGATGACCGAGGCTCAACTAAAATACACTACGACGGAAAAGGAGTTCCTTGCCGTGGTGTATGCATTTGAGAAATTTCGACCTTATCTCGTCTTGACGAAATGCATAGTGTATACGGACCATTCGGTTATTAAGTATCTCATGGCAAAGCAAGATGCTAAGCTGAGATTACTTCGTTGGATTCTCCTCCTTCAAGAATTTGATCACACCATCGTTGACAAAAAAGGAGCCGAGAATCTAGCGGCCGATCATCTCTCTCGTTTGGAAGATCCTCACCAAAGTGTTTACGAGCCCAAGGAAATCACCGAAACATTTCCGCTCGAGACACTTGGTGTAGTGAATTCTAAGCTTGATTCTTATACCCCATGGTTTGCGGATTTTGCAAATTACCATGCGGGTAACTTCATCATTAAAGGTATGACGACTCAACAAAAACGAAAATTCTTGCGTGACGTCAAGTTCTACTTTTGGAACGACCCTTACTTGTTTCGAACTTGTGCGGATCAAATCATCCGACGTTGTGTTTTTGGCACAGAAGCTTCTAACATCCTTAGAGCTTGCCATGAGGGACCCACGGGTGGTCACCACGGTGCTAATCTCACGGCTAAGAAGGTGTTTGATGCCGGCTTCTTTTGGCCTACTATTTACCGAGATGCACAAGATCTTGTGAAGTCGTGTGATGCATGCCAACGACAAGGAAAAGCCTCACAAAAAGATGAAATGCCACAAAATATCATTCAAGTATGTGAGATCTTTGACGTTTGGGGTATAGACTTTATGGGGCCGTTCCCATCATCTCGTGGTAATAAGTACATTCTCGTTGCGGTTGACTACCTTTCTAAGTGGGTGGAGGCCAAGGCCTTGCCCACCAATGATGCTCGTGTGGTAGTCAAGTTTTTGAAGCAATTGTTTTCTCGGTTTGGAACCCCTCGTGCTATCATAAGCGATCGTGGAACCCATTTTTGTAACGACCAATTTGAAAGGGTCTAAGGAAATATGGGGTTACACATCGGCTTTCTACGGCTTATCACCCACAAACGAGTGGGCAAGTCGAGGTTTCAAACCGAGCGTTGAAGAGGATCTTGGAGAGATCCGTTGGAGAGAACCGATAATCTTGGTCGGATAAGTTAGACGATGCTTTATGGACCTTTAGGACCGCTCATAAGACGCCCATTGGGTGCACTCCCTATAAGCATGTGTATGAAAAGAATTGTCATTTGCCTATCGAATTAGAACACAAGGCTTATTGGGCCCTAAAGCATTGTAATGATGATATGGAGACCGCGGGAAAACACCGGAAAATGCAATTAAATGAATTGGATGAATTGAGGGATATTGCTTATGAAAATTCATTGATTTACAAAGAGAAAACTAAAAAGTTGCATGATTCTAAAATTAAAAACCGGGTTTTTAACATTGGGGATCAAGTTTTGCTTTTTAATTCAAGATTGAAAATCTTTTCCGGTAAGTTGAAATCCCGTTGGTCCGGTCCATTCACCGTGACTTAAGTGTTTCCGTATGGGACCATCGAGCTAGCTCAAGATGATGGTCCTAACTTCAAGGTGAATGGACATAGGTTGAAGCACTACTTTGGCGGGGAAGTTCCATCCTTGAACTACCTCGACCAAGTCACCTTCCCCAATGATAATTAGTATTGAGGGGATCGAGTCGAGCTCATGACTCGGTAATCAAAAACGAGGTGCCTCGTGGGGGAGTCCCATGCTTATCCTATGTACATATTATCGCTTTCTAATGTAGCTTAAGTGTGGGGATTTGTGCCCTTCCAACCTTTGTTCCGTGGTTGTTTGTGAATTATGGTTTTTAGATCATGATCTTCACGATTGGAGCCTCTCGTGTTCGTTTATGGGAGCACTCGATCGTTAGCTTTGGAGACATTTTCTCAATATCCATGATATATCCTTTTGATGTTCTAACCTTAGGTTTTTAGCACACTTCATAAACGGCTATTAATTTAATGGTTACACCCTTTCCATGCTAGATTAGGCATTCGACTACGTCTCTAGTATGGGGGTGTTTGCACCCCTAGACTCGAAACATTGAGGACAATGTTTAACTTTAGTATGGGGGGGGGGGGGGGTGAATAGATACTTGCCTTGCCAAACCTTTACGCTTTCCAAAGTTTATCTTTTTGTTTATCGTTTTGTTGCAAAATAAGGCTAAAAATGGCAAAATTTTAAAAATTTTCTCATGTTTTATAAGTGTTTAAGACACGAATGTAGGTTTTCCGATGGCGAGAATAAGAGTAATTTTTGACTCGACCGTGCGTGTTGAGCACTTAGCTTTGATTCCTTAACTACACATTAGGCTAAGTCTCTTAAATGAGGACGAGAAATGATAGACTTAATTATAAGTTACTATGCTAAACGTAGAGTACTCGTATTCTTTCAAAAACTCATATGTTCTCGTTGTTTGCTTATTCTCCCTTCGCTTGTAAATATTTTTTGCTTAATAAATATTGACTTAGCGGTTTAGTTAGGATTGTTGGGTTTCTAGTCTTTTCTAGTAGCTTCCGTGTAATTAAATTGGGAAGACATTAAGGTATCGCCAGCGTCACGGTTTTGAAGTATTGGCACCCCAATAATCGAAAGCTTCACCCAATAATATGATTTCAAGTGCTCACCTAAATCTAGAAAATAATTTGAAGCCCCACAAGGCCGAAAAATCTATGCAAAATTGAAAGTGAATCAAGCCTTAATCTTCGAAGCTTTAAAGATCCAAAATTCGCTTTAGCGTGAGGATATACGTCTTTGGCTAATAAAACCACCGATGAGGCGGATAATAAAAGGCAAGGCAAGACCGAAGTCATAATAAAAGCTTCATGGCGAAGTTGAATAAAAGATAGAGGTAAACCAAAGATAATAAGGCCCTTCCGTTAGGGGGCGTATAAAAGTCTTGGTAATAAGTCTCATGTTCAAAACCGTTATAAAACCGTGTTTATCGATTCTTCTTGTCAACTTAATTTTTTAACATCGTTGTCTATTAGGAGGGGTTATTGATTTGATGGTCTTAGTTACACCGTTAGGACTCTATTTTTAGACCTAAATCTCTACTATCGCATAAGTCAAACAATGTATCCTCGTGAAACATTCAAGACAAAATAAAATATAAGAGATACAACTTAGGAATAATGGGAGGATAAGTACGTGATTAGGGCATATGAGTAGTATTAGCATTACTAACTTATAATGACAATGATCTCGTTGCACGCTTGGCATGGAATTGAAGTGAAAATCGAGGACGATGAAATTATTTCTAACGAAGCATTCACGTGTTCTTGTTCTATGAACCTAAACGTCCCATTTTGCGATGAAAATCATACATTATGTCTAAAACACAAGTAGTAGTAATAGTAGTAGTATAGCTAGTTTATCGTTCAATAAAGTAAATAAAAATGAATTTTGGAGATGCTATGATACTTAATTCTAGCATTGCGTGAGGGCACGGCAATGGTTTAGTATGGGGGAGTGATGAGACTGCTTTTATACATAGTCTCATCGTCCAAATTGGGCTTAAAATGAATTAAATATCAACAAAATACCCAAATATATGCTTGTGTTTGTTGCTTGTGTAATTTAGGTACGGATATTGAGAAAATGACAAAAGATCACAAGAATCAATCAAAAACGAACACGGGAAACGAAGCCGCACAATGAACCAAGCCCTAATGAAGAATTTTCCAAAGAAAACCCTTGAAGATTTGAAGAATTATGAAGATTAGTCCTCCAAGTTTGAAGAATTGACACTTTATACCCTTGTATCTTCATAATTACAAGTTTGGTCCCTAAAGTTTGTCAAAATTACAAAAAGGATCCTTAACTTTGAAGAATTGGCAAATTTAGTCCCTCAACAAAACTAAATTGTCAATAATGGTCCTCCAAGAAGTCAACAAACAAGTCAAAGCCTTAAAATATGAAGACATGTCAAGAACAGTCCTTGAAGAATGAAGAAATTGCATGTTTAGTCCTTGTTTCAAGTTTGGAAGTATTTGTGCCAAAAATGACAACTGCCCAAAAGTTGTCATGTGTAAATTGGGCGTTGATAGCCATTTTATACAACATGAAGAAAATGTGAAACATGAGGGGTCAAACCTGCCAGACAACCAAACCTAAACCCTCCACTCAGAGCACGCCACATCACCCACTTCCACCCCACACCCAATCAAAACGTCCCTCCTCACCACGTCACCTCTCCACTAACTCAAACCGATTTAATTAATCAGTTTAATTTTCCCACCCAAACACTAATTCAAATAAATTAACCCCCAATTTGGATTAAACCTGTTCTTAACGCACCCCATAAACCCTAATATTCCAGGACGAATTAAGAGTAAAACAAAGGGTTTTTGGGTAATACTTTCCAGATCCTTGATTAATCATCACTTAAACCCAATCCCACCCTTAAACCCCCATCACCATCACCTCACATGTTTCCACCACCCTCCCCTGCCCCAGTATTCACTCCCAAACAAAAAGATGACAGCAAGATCAACAACTCACAACATTTTCGTGCTCCCAAAGGCAAAATGGACGACCAAGATCCTCTTTTCACTACTGGCATCTCACAAACGTCCAAAGATCTTCACATGGCATATTTTTGACTGAAAAATTCAAAATCGTCCAAGGGCAAGTTGGGAAGTTCAAGTTATTAGGGTTTTAGCTTCTTATCAGTTCTAGAATCATTTGTAAGCCTCTATATAAAGGCCTTATAGGACATAGTAGAAAGTTGTTCTTGTTTTCCTGTTTTCACAACCTTGATATCTTTTTGTTCTGAATGAGAAACTAAGTTAAGAGTTGGTGATGAAAACAAGCTCCATATTACATTTCAGTTGATTTAAGTTATAATTGTTTGAGTTAGGTTTAATTTTCAGCAAAGGTTTTCAAGTTTCCAAGTTTCTGTTTTCTTTTCAAGTTTTTTCTCAAATCTTAAATTTCATTAAAAACTTGATAAAATGGTGATTAAGTGTGTTGGTGTGATGGTGTTTGAGCTTGTGTATGTCCAAGACACCATGGCTTGTTCTGGTGTAGTTGGTACCCAAGCTTAAATAAGCCATTTGTTTGGTCATATTTTTTTAGCTTATCATAATCTTACCCATATGCTAAGGTTTCCTTCTAGCTTAATCTATAAGCTAGGGGCAAGCTCTTAAGCTTTTACACAGCTTTGTTCCCTTTTCTCTTAGCAGATTCAAAGAGGAACCAATATTATTCATTTTTGTTAAGCAAAACTTCATCAGAATCTCAACAAGGATCAGCACAAGCCACCAGCTTGTGGGAGGTGACATAGCAGTCACTGTTGGGCCTGGATGTAGGCCCAACAAGGTAGTCCTTTATTTCCTTGTTTAAATTTTCAAAAATCTGACATTCATGTGATTTGGAGTGAAGTTGTATACAAGTTGTTTTAAGTGTTGTTTTATTAACTGATATTGCTTATTTTAGGTGTTGATGCATGTTAGATAGCTTAGGAATCAGTTTGCTTGAGTTTTGTTAAGGTTTTGTTTGAAAAGTTTCATATTTCAGATTTAAAGGGGTGTTTGGGATAAAGGGGAAACTTGGATTATTGTTATTAATCTAGTTGTAAACCTGTTATATCCACTCATTGGTTAGTTGTTAAGTATTGCATGTGCTTAAGTTTATTTTGGTCAAGTTTTGAACACATTTGCATGCTAAAAAAGTAAAAATATATCCATAATCAGTAACTGCTATTTGAGTTTGATTTTTGTGGAATTTGACCTTCAAATTTGGTAGTGTGTTAGGAGATATATTGTTTTAGGTTTGTGATTAGATTGTATGCTAATTGGTCTGCTTGTATGCAAGTTCTAGGCATTTGAATTTCAAATTTGTGCTAGTATTTGGTCATTTGTTCATCAGACCTACATATAGCCTTATCAGAACTTTCTTTGGTCTTTTGTGCTTGAATTTGTGCCTATACCTGCCTGTTTTTGTGATTGATTTGACTCCTTATACTCAACAGAGTATAAGGGTGCCCTGTTGTCCATCAAAATCACCAACAAAATCAAGTTCAAGTCCTCTTGAACCTTCTCTTCACTTGTGAAGATTTCCATTTGTTCATCAGAAACTCAACCCTAATCTAGGCACGTTTTTGGATTTTTAGAGCTTGATTCTTTCTTGTTTTTGATTAAAGAGTGTGTTTTTGAGTTTAGCTAAGTTACTGTATTGATTTTAAAGTAAAAAAAAAAAAAAAAGTTTTTGCAAAAAGGACGTGGCCAGGACTCGAACCTGCGCCACTCCTCCCACAACCAAACGTGTTAACCATCTGCGCCCTAGGGACTTTGACTGATAAGTTTCATTTCATTACTTATTTAAGGGCTTTTGGTTTGTAGCTTATTTTAGCTAACAGCTTATTAATAAGCTTATTCTAGCTTATTCCTTTAAGTTTTTTACTGTTTAGCATTTTTCTTAGATTTATATTAGGTTTTAAGACTTTTCTGTTTAAAAATTATCTTTTTCCCTTTATTAATTAATTTTCTAGGATTATTTTAAGTTTTAATTTTAGAAAGTCATTAAAAAATAGAAAAAGGTAATTTAAAAATCTGAAAAAATAGTTTTTAGGTTTTGAATTACATTTTTGAGGTTTACAGCTTTTTAAGTTTTCAATTTAGCTTATTTTTTATTTTATAGGATTTTAGGGTTTTTAGCTAACTTTAAAATTTAATATAAAATTAATAAATAGGTTTCAGAAAATTTGGATTGCATTTTTGTTTTAGTTACAATATTCTAGATTTTTGGTAATTTTTTTGAATTTGTTTATGAACTTTGAATTTTTTTAATTATTTTAATATTATTTTATTATTAAAAATTGAAGTTTTATTTTTTTAGTTTTTACATTTTTCCTAGGTTAAGGACACTTAATTAGGAGTTTTGTCACTTTCCAAATATTTTTAAGACTTTTCAATTAATTTCTAGAATTAATTTAAGATTTAAGTGATTTTAATAGTTTTTAAGTGTTTAAAAAGAGTTTAATTTGGTTTTAAAATTTTTAAAATTAGTTTTTAGCTTAATTAGGATATTTTTGAGGTTTACAAACGATAAGATCTTGTTTAAGGCTTTTTAATAATTAAAAGTGATTTTTAGGGCTTTAATTAGCATTAAAAAGTCATTATCTAATTAATTAAAAGGTTTTAGCAAGTTTGGATTTTTTTGTAAACTTTTAGAATATTATTGGGGATTTTTAGAAATTTTTAGGTTAAAATTTTAATTTTTGTACTATTTACGGTTTTACGTGTTCGCCTTTTTCGTCATAGTTTTACTCGTTTTCGTAACCGTCTTTCTCTTCTAACCCCATTTCTTTCTCAATCATATAATCAGAAATCAATATCAATTCAACACACAACGCACTAGCCTCCTCGAGAACGAACTCACTTTTAGGGTCATTCACACACGGTTTTCCTAAATCGTCGTGCACACTTGCCCTATTTTTACGCTCTTTTTCCTAAAAGACGTAATTTTACAACTATCACTGGGTTCTTGAAGTTTATTGATACTGTTCGAAGTAAAATTATTAGGTTACTGATTTTGATTCTATTAATTATTAATAATATTATTCGTATGAATTAAAAAAAAATAAAAAAAAAATATATATATATAATATATACTGTTCGAGAGCTTGATGAGATGAAGCTATAGTGGTGATACGGATTGATTAACGGTGGAGTTTGTTTGATTCCTTTCACAAGTACGCTCAGCGCGCTACTTCGACCCAACGGATTTCGTCATCAAGGTTCATTTTCTCATCTCTTTTATATTTCAATGTTAAATTTAGATTAATCTGTGTTTTATTTTGAGTTTGTTATATCTGCTAGTTTATTTGTTTAAGTTTTGAATTTATTTGGTATTTTTATTGGTTTATTTGGTTAAGTGTTTCTACTGTTTAGTTTATTAGTTTGATCTGCTTCTTGTTTGTGTTTGTTTATTTGTTATTTGCTTTTTATATTTACTCAGCTTTTGTACTTTTCATTACTTATTGATTTTAGCTTAGGATAGTTTGCCTTTTTAGTATAAACTATATTAGCTTATTTACTTTTACTCTTATGTTGAGTTACTGTATACAACAGATCCCATCTGATCTGAACATCTTAAATTCCATAGAGTAATAAAAAAATTAATTAGCTAAAAATTGTGTCTGTCCTGGGACTCGAACCCAGGACCCCTCGTCTAGTAGTCATACGCCCCAACCATCTACTCTATTGCATCTTTTGAGTTTATTATCCGCTTTTTAGTTAATATAGGAGATCTACACGGGCAGTTTTTAAAGTTAGTTTAATTTAATAGTTATGTTTTAAGTTTAATTTTAATTAAAAAGTTTTGAATTAGTTTTTTTAATTCCGTTTTTATTTGCTTTTCAAAAATATAAAAAGATAAAAAATAGTTTTAATTTTTAATTACTTTTATAAATTCCAAGTTAGTTTTCATTTTACTTTTATTAAAAAAAATAGTTTTCTTTTATATATTTAAGTTTAGTTTAAAATTCCTTTAGATTTAAATTAAAAAGTTTTTAGTTTTAAATTAATTAGGTGTAAAGTTTTATTTTAAAATTGTTTTTATTTAAAAGTTTATTTTGAGTCTAAAATTAGTATTAAAATTAAATTAGATTTATTTCAAAATAGTTTTTATCAAATTAGCTTTAAATAGTTTCTAAAATTATATAGTTTAGTTTAAATTACCAAAAATTCGTTTACCAAAAACAAAGTTAAGTCGTAACGATAATTGGAAATCAATTCGAGTGAGTCGAGGAACGAAAATAGATATAAAAAAGGTAAACAAAATCTCTTTATTACTCCACATGCTCACACTATTAATTGTTGAATATGTATGTAGGCATGAGTATGTGGTTTTGAATCTTTGACTTTGCTGAGTACACCGTGACGCCACCTTCTCGAGACAAAACATAGACACCGACTGAATGGCTTTGACATTCCTCCTAAATCGGTAGCGTTTTACCTCCGGTCGGTGAAAACCGTTATACGATACTAAATATCGTACATGTGATCAGGTAGATTCAATTAAGAATCTCCTTGACAGGGTTTCGCGGCTGTACTAGCCGTTCTCTTTACTCGACCGTCTCAAAGCAAGACTGCGAACATAAAGAGTGAATCAATTGGATAAATATCCGCTTGATTAAAGTCGTCAATTCAATTTCCTGGAACAAGTGTGATTCATAAAGAATCTTACCATTGTTGCTTTCCAGTTGACACAAGCTTGATTCATAAGAATCTCACAAGTCACCTACCGTAGAGCTGTTTGATGTTGACGCTAGAAGGATTTCCATTCGTCACTGTGAATATTAATGAATATCACTCTGAATGTTCTGGCAAGACCATAAAGATATTGCGTAGAAACCTGAAACGAGTTTGAATCAATTAAGAATCAAACCACTGTTGCTTTTCAGTTTTAAATATGTTCAATTCATGAAGAATCTTACATATGACCTACCACAGTGTTGTTTGATGTTAACACTGGAAGGATTTCCACTCATCATTGTGAATACAAAGTAGTATCACTCTGAGTGTTCTAGAAATATCACAAGGATATAGTGTAGGACTCTCTTGATCTTCATCCATGTGTCCTAACGAGATTTGATTGATCTCTAGGCTCTAGACTCGATTTGTGCACTTTTAGTGGTCGGAGGCTGGAGTAGATGCCACCTATTCAATATCAACTATCTGGAAGTGAGAAAGTCAATAGTAGTCATGTTGTTCTCCGTGACAATAAAACAAACTTCTTTTGAGAGAAGACTGAGTAGCTAGGAAACGGTTGTGCATACATCACCGGGTCCATGATGAGTTTGTCTTCATGATGTGTTAACCCGGTTTCTGCCTAAGTTGTATGGAGGGCTTCTTTCTTTAGACCCTTTATCCTTACATTTCTTTTTCATTCTTCAACCCCTTCAATGCTTACCAAGACATCATTACTAGCACCTTGTTGTGATTGTTCCAGTGCTAGCATCAGTACTTAGTCGGCATTCAGCTACGTTCACATTCTACTCCATCTTTCCTAAGGACTTCTAATAATCTATTGGATTGTCTCTGGGAAGATCCCTCCGGTTCTGGTTGGATCATAGGACTTAAACCTAACCACCCTTTTGACACCAATAACGTCGTGAATTAAAGATGTTGTGGGTATTTAATCGTAACCATGAAAACAACTTCAAATGTCTAACAAGATGTTTAAAAAACATTTAACACCTTGATAGTTTTGTCGTTTCAGAAATGCTCCCCCTTTACATGTGCATCGATAATCGAAAGTGTTTCGCACATGTAAGAGAGTTAAAGTGCTTGAGTCTTATAAAATATCACATTTTAATCACATTTTCTCTCCCTATCTATAATATATAAAATCTTTTGATATTAGAGATACCAAATTTGATTAAAATACATTTTGAAAAATAGTCTTGAAAATCTCCGGGAGAAAGATGTGTTAATTTTTTGCATGAAGTTGAAATGCTCCCCCTCAAAAATTGATCCAATTGAATTGTCATTGTGAGGATTTGATCCACATTTCGCTTTTTGAGGATGGGAGTTGTTGAACACACAATTTTTGAAAGATTTTGAATAATCATTGAAAAATTCTTGAAAAAATTGTGTTCAACGCTTTTTGAAAAATCCTATTTCTTTTTGGCGAAGAGGTTTTTCTAAAGCATAAACTTGAGTTCTTTGAATTTGAATGTCTTGACGAATCCACTCAAGTGCAAGAAGATTTGTCTTCTTTTGATGAGGGTAAGGGCACTAAAGCGTACACTCCCCCGTGAATTTAGATCCGGGTTGCAATCTGAAAGTGATTACAAGTCATTGTGTTGAGCTCAAAACGTTGAATGTTTTGTGACAAGCTCAACCCTTGATAGATTGCTCTACCCGTTGTTTGGAAATATTGTCCAAAATAGACAATTTCCTTTATTAAAAGAAATGACATGTTTTGAAAAATATTTACAACTTTCATTCGAGCTTTATGTACACACCCGTGTCGTTATTGAACGACATTTCTAGGTACGTCCATATTATCGATACTAAAAGACATGTCGAGAAGAATATTTTTAGATTTTGAAAGATTTTTTAATTTTTTGTTTTGTTTTTATATGTTTTATATTTACAAGTATATGTTTGATAGATGAATCAAGCAGGCTTCTTTGCCAGAACCTCCAGTTCTGCTGGAGTCAAACATCTCGTACCAATTTGCCTAACTAGATACGTAAACCTCTCTTTTGAAAGAGATTTTGTAAACAAGTCAGCCAATTGGTAATCAGTTCCAACAAAGTATAATTCAACAATACCCTTTTCAACTTGTTCCTTAATGAAGTGACATCTGACATCAATGTGCTTCGTGCGGGAATGTTGTACCGGATTGCAGGAGATGGCTATGGAAGACTTTGAGTCACAGTACATAGGTACTTTATCAAAGTGGAAACCATAATCCGTGACTTGTGGTCTCATCCAAAGAACTTGAGCACAACACATAGATAGAGACACATACTCTGCTTTGGCTGATGAAAGTGACGTGCAATCCTGCTTCTTGGAAGACCATACCACAAGCTTATCTTGTCCTAGAAATTGTGCACCACCAGAAGTACTTTTTCGTGAATCAAGACACCCTGCATGATCAGAATCTGAATAGGCCGTTAGAAAGAAACCGGTTTCCCTCGGATACCATAGTCCCATGTGAATGGTATTCTTAAGGTACCAAAAGATCCGTTTAACCTCCTTGAGGTGCTTTTCAGTGGGTCGTGCTTGATATCGTTCACAATAACATGTAGCATGATGAATATCAGGTCTGCTTGCTGTCAAGTACATGAGGGACCCGATCATAGAACGATATCTCGTTTGATCTATTGGTAATCCCTCCAAATCAGCATCTAGGGATGTGGTTGATAATGGTGTCCCTACGGGGTCACATGAGGTCATACCATGCTTTTTTATTATTCTTGACAATACATTGCTCCAGATGAATCCCTTATGTGCAGCATAAGCAAGGAAAATCCTGACCGCTTCCATTCGAGCTACTGGTGAAAATGATTCTTCAAAATCAATACCCTCTTTCTGTCCATACCCTTTAGCCACTAGCCTAGATTTATTCTTGATGATCATGTTTTCTTCATCATCTTGTTTTTCCAGATCCATCGAAGATTTAATGGTGTTACATCGTATGGTCTGTCAACAAGTTCCCAGACTTTAAGTCTTTCAAATTGTTGAAGTTCATCCGTCATCGATTCAATCCAAGCATGATCAGCCAAGGCTTCTTTGATGTTTTTCGGTTCAGCTGAATCACGGCGAGTGCGAACATACAAACATCGCCATCGGTGTGAAGTTGTCGTCTTGTACGAACGGGCTGTGAAGGGTTTCCAATGACATGAACTAAAGGATGATCTCGGGTCCAATGATGTGTTGCAGGATGTCGTTGATAGAAAGTATGCATATTTGACGGATCAACATGGCGAGTAGAAGACTCACCAGTTTCGTGTACAGGTGTACCGATTGGGTTGATAAATTCATCTTCGTCAGATAATGCATTATCTGCTTGATTTGTGTTCACTGGAGCAATGACAGTAGTTGTGGATGTTGGAGGATCGATTGTTGAAATGATATTCTAAGGAGGTAAATCTGCAGCAACCCGTGTTGAAGTAGATGAAGTTGTATCCGGTTGTTGACGATGATCGGTATCATCATTCTTATCATGAGTGTCAGCGGAAGACTTCGATACAACTTGTTTCTCCCCCGTGAAATATTCATCATACATTGGCCCATATAACATTTCCAACTCTTCAATTGTCGTGTCGACTGTCATATCAGCTCTAGGAACATGTTCTGGAACCAGCGTTGAACTTGACGGTTCATTGTTGTGGTCTTGAGTTCCGAGTTCCGTGCGGTTGTGAACGAAAGTCGTTTGTATTTGTGGATCGGGACTTAAACTGTTTTGTTCAAGTGTCATCTCTTGTAATTCATCAAATCTAACATGAATAGTTTCGACTATCAATTTTGTTCTCTTGTTGTATACTCTATATCCCTTGGACTGAGTTGCATATCCCACTAGAATGCATGCATCACCTTTCTCTTTCATCTTGTCCAGATTTTCACCATCTCGAATAATGTAGCACGTACATCCAAAAACATGAAGGTGTTTGAGTGAAGGTTTTCGATCATGAATTATGTGATATGGTGTCTTTTCGTGTCTTGGGATAATTAAGGAGCGGTTTTATGTGTAGCATGCGGTTGACACGGCTTCGGCCCAAAAGTATAGTGGAAGTTTTGAAGCAGATAATAATGTTCGAGCAGCCTCAACTAAAGTACGGTTTCGTCTTTCAACAACGCCGTTTTGTTCGGGTGTTCGAGCAATAGATGTTTCATGTTCAATTCCTTCGGCTTCAAAGTAGTTTCTCAGATTTGAATTCAAAAATTATGTACCTATGTCAGTACGAACCACTTTAACTTGAGCTTGAAGACCACGTTGTATCAGTTTAAGGAAGCTGATGAGAACTTCGGGTGTTTCATCCTTGGACCTCAAGAAGTGAGTCCATGTGTACCTTGAGTAATCATCGACAATTACCATAATATATTTCTTCCCATTGATACTTTGAACACGCATGGGACCACACAGATCCATATGGAGAAGATCTAACCGTCCTTTAGAGCTTGGTGTGGTCTTTGTTTTGAAGCTACTTCGTTTAGCTTTACAAAGCTCACAAGAAGAACAAAGATGATCTTTGATGAATTTCAAACTTGGAAGGCCTCTCACAATATCTTTCTTGGAAAGCAAGTTGATGGTATCAAAGTTAAGATGAGATAAATGTTGATGCCATAACCATGCCTGAGTCGTTGAAGCTTTAGCCATGAAGCAAATTGGAGTTGATGAAGTTGTGTCTTGAAGTGAAATTGTGTAAAGATCAGTACCCCGTGTACCGGTAAGTAAGTCATTCCCATCATAATCACGAACAAAACATGTCTTCTTTCTGAAAGCAACCTCCAAATCCGCATCACATAATTGACCAACCAAGAAAAGATTGTGATTGAGCCCTTCGACTTAGTATACCCTTTTGATTGTAATAGTCCCTTGAACCAAATCCACATATCCTAGGATCGGTGCAAAGTGATCATTTCCTAATCGGACCGTACCCAGGAACTTCTCCACGAAGTTAATTAGAAGCTTGAGATTCCCCATCATGTGCTTTGTGAATCCGGAGTCCAGTATGAAGAGAATTATTTGTATCACCTACAGAAGAGTTAGAACACGATGGAGCATTTGCTAAATTGGATACCACAATAGTTGTGATAGTAGAATCATTAGTGTCCTTATCAACATTTAAATGCATACTAACACTCGTTGTCACATTTTCTTTCCTAACTTTAGGCATCCATTTATATCCTGGAGGACATTGATTAGCAAACAACCATTTCCACGACTTGCTAGCAGACTTATATAATTCCCTAATTCTGCTTCTAGTGGTCTTAGTGGTGGATTCTAATGCAATACTTTTCTCAGGGGGGGGGGTACACCAGAATGGTTCACTTTGCGTTTGGGTTTTCTAGCACTAATAGGCATCGCTGTTTGCTTCTTAGTTCTAGTATCTTCGCCTTTGACATTATTCAAAACACACATAGCATGATTAGCATTAGCACACTTTCCACATTTAACAAACTTAACATTCAAAGCATTCAAAGTCGAATCATTCAAATCGTCATTACACGCGATTACAGACGTTTTATTCTTAAAAACATTGAAAATCCTAGGGTGGTCTTCTACTGTCTTCATCTTCCTGTGACTTTTGTTTTGCCAAACCTTTTCAATCATGCGAGTGCTCTTAAGATGACGCCTGCAAACACTATCAGTGGGGATTACTCCTGTAGTAAAAGACACACGTCTATTAGTGTTTCTAGAAGTCTGAGGTGATTGACTTTCTTTGTTTTGTGTGGGTTTAGTGGCCAATCTATACATCCCTAGTTTAATCACATTTGTGTTCTTAATGCTTGGTGATCGAATATGTGTTTTGGGAGTATTCTGTGGTAACCTATCCTTCCCATCCGTCTTGGGGGCAAACGCAGGTTTTGCCAATGCAGAATTAGAGAAAACAGATGGTTTTCCCAAGACAGAGGGTCTAGTCACTTTTCGCGCATTGGGTTGTCTTACAACAGGTTTCTTAACACTAGGTTCCACAATTTTCCCACCCATCTTAGCAACGAGTTTCTTCAACTCTGCTATCGCTATTTCCCTATCTTGTAACTGAGCTTTCAACCCTTTATTTTCCAAATTCTGTTCATTCATTTCTCGAAACGTTATGGAAAGTTTTTCTTGCAAATTATTATCATGTGGAAAACGACCAACGTTTTTTTGCAAAGCAAGTTCAAGAGAATGACAATGTTTTTGAAGGAAATCAGTTTTGTGTTGAAGTAACTCAAAAGCCTTTTTATCAACATTTTCTTTATGTTTCGAAAGCTCAAGTTCAAGACGCTCACATTCTTTGATTTTATCAAGATATTTGCATGCAACATCAGAATATTCATCGATATCAGCACAAGATTGAAGAGTAACACACAAAATATCTTTGGAGAGACATTCTTCTAAGAGTAAATCATATTCATCTGAAAAATGGACTTGTCCATTTGAAGATCGTCAATTTCTTTCTCAATAGACTCAACATATTTTAAATCATCAAACATTTCAGACCGAATTAATCTTTCAAATTCAAGCATATTTTCTTTTAATGTGGTCGTGTTCGGTATTAAGATTTGTTTGATAAGCACAGTTATATCTTGAGGAATTGGTTTTTTCCACTCGTCATTTTCTCGTTGTTTCCATTCATTGTCAACAATGGATTTAATATTATCAATGTAATGTTGTAGAAACCCAAATGTCTGCCTACTCTTGCTTTTAGAAGCATCAAGAGGCAAGTAGTTGATAAATTTAGAAACGTTTGTATTCTAAAAACAATTCCTCACGAGACTTTTGTTTTTGTGTAGTGAAAAAGACCATATAGACTATTCTCATAAGCATAATTGTATGGTTTCACAAACTCTTTATTGACCGGTGATCTACTCTCCTCTTCCCAAATGGATGTCTCATCATAACCAAGACGATATTCAGGATCGGTCCATTTGGAATCATCCATATAAATACGCGGGTTCGCAGCTTGAGCTTGGGCAAGATAATCAGGACTTGCAAAGCTAGCTTGACCATTAAACATAGACGGAGGTGCTAACATTCTTACGGTTTGAATAGAGTCATGTGTTTTATAAACAACTTTCTTCAAAAATTCGACTTGTTTTTCTAGTTTCGTTACTTTTTCAGTATCTTTTTCATGTCGACTTTTGAAATCTTGTTTTAACGTTTCAACCTCTTGTTTCGTAAAATCAAGAATTTTAGCAGACTCGGTGTTATCCATCGAAAGCCGTTGTTCAAGTTCGTTAACTTTGGTGGTAGCAAGGTACGTTTTTTGACGTTCATCCATTAACAAAACCTTAAATTGACGTTTCTCTTTGGATAATAACTCAAGAGTTTCGTTGTATTTCTTTTCAAGATCGTCCTTTTGACTTTTTAACGCACTACCCTTGTACCCCTCAAGTTCTTTGGTTTTATGAAGAAGTTCATCTTTATAGTCTTCAATGGTCTCACTAGATGTAATTAGTGCGGCTTTGCATTCTTCAAAATTTTGATTGAGCGTTGCGTTTTCCTTCTTTAATTGCTTTTGACTTTTTCTAGTACCATTGACATCTTTTTGTAAACTGGCAATTAAATTAGCAAGCGCGACACGCTCCTCATCATCATACTCATTTGCATCTTGATCATCCTCAAACTCATTATTGCACATGTCTGATGAATCGGGTGTGGTATTGCTATCAACCTTTTCCGTCATACATGTGTCATTAATGGCATTAGGTAGCTCACTATGCTCATGAGTATCACCAAACACATTATATTCATCAGTGGTGTGTACCTTATCGAGTGGCTCAGTGTCAAAGATAGGTTCATTGTCATCTTCAGTGACGTTGAGAACTTCGTCAACCTTTGCCATGTACGAGTAATGTGCTTCTAATTCTTGGTCGGAGGCTTCATCATCAGTATCATCAAGCATTGCTCCTTCCTCAGCCGACAATTTTACCCTTCTTCCATCTTCTTGCAAAACAACATCTTCTCTTTACGATAGCTGGAGTCCCTAACCCGTTTCGGCTTTCTGAATTCCTTTGCCATATGCCCATAACCTTGGCAATTATAACACTGAATCCCACTTTGTTGAACCACTTGCGTTCCAACAGTCTCCCTATTCCCAGTAGCAGCAGCAATCCTCTGAGTATCATACTTGGCAGTTTGTCGATCATACCTTGCAGAACCCTCAACATGTGTTGGATTATGTCGATCATACCTAGAAGGACTTTCACCACGTCGACGTGTGTCATACCGTGAAGGGTTCTCAACATATTGGTTCTTTGTGTTGGATGATGTTCGAAGATTGTTGTTGGTGGGTTTGAAGATTTTCTTGTAGGTCTTCATAATGAAAGCAATTTGTTGTTTCATTTCCCGATTCTTCTAAGCTTGATCTTCATCACTATCCTCTTTATATGATGACTCAGATGGTGGTGATGGTGCTCGTGGTTCTTTGCCGCGTGATCTTGTGGATAATGAATACTTGGATGATGTAGAATATCGTGGGGAGGATGATTGAAAGGAGTATGACTTTGAAGTACGAGATCGTTGATCTTGAGTGGTAGACACTAGAGCAAGTGGATTAGCCGTCTTTGCAACTCGTTCAGCTCGAATTTCATTTGCCTTATGCTGAAATTGTTTCAAGATATCAAAGAGGGTGTGATAGTTTACCTTGACTAACTGCTTCTTTTGTTTCACCAAAGTAACAAAACGTGTCCACTCTGGTTGAAGTTGCTGAAGAAATTGCACATTGACTTGCATGGTGGAGACCTCCAAGTTGTTTCTTGTCATATCGTTCATCATCTTGTGGAATCGTGAATAATAAGACTCAATTGATTCTCCATCCAATGCAGTAAACTTACCAAAGTTCCAAAACAAGTTTGTTTTAACATCTTGCTTGTTGAGTGATTCTCCTTGTTGTAAGCGTTCAATAGTCGTCCACATTTCTTGTGCCGTAGGACATGCATCAACCGTGGAATAAATATCATTTCCAATTCCACTTAGAATCATATAGATCGCTTCTTTTTCTACGTCATACCAAGCACGCTTCTCTGGTGTAACATCAGATAAGTTTCTTTTCTTGTGGTTGCAGGTACTTCTGTGGTAGTGTCAGTGGCTGGTGTATGAGGAACAGTGATATCGGAGAAAACATATGGTCCATTGTTAATACATTGCCTCAATGCATCACCATTAGGTCTTGTATCAAGATAACGAAGAAAACGTGATTGCCATTGAGCATATCGACCGGCCACAAGCATTGGTGGTCTCTCTTTGTTACCCGCCACCATGATGTTATTGTTTGTCACACGATATTCTGCAGTAGAATCCATCTACATATACTCTTAAGTGATGAATTGATTTTGGATCTTAAGTAGTTATATTGTGATTGAGTTGTTGTTGAAATTCCGAAAAATGCGATTTTTTTTTCTCAGTCCGACAAAAAGGTAGACCTAAAAAATTTGTAATCACCAAATTTTGAAATCGAGCTAGAAATAGCCTAAAACTAGTATGTAAAAAATTTGATTTTACTTGACCTAAAAATTTTAACTCCTTTTTTTTTAATCTTCGTGTAAACTACGTTCCGAGACTAGTCTAGATAGTGGCTAAGTCTAAAAAATACTCGAACAAAATTTAGATGTCCATCGCAATGTCAACCATCGCACTCTTAGATCGCACTTTGATCGCACTCTGATCGCACTCTGATCGCACTCTGATCGCACTCTATGATCGTAGTCGGATCTTACTCTTAGATCGCAGTCTGATCGTACTCACCTATCGTACTCTATGATCGCAGTCTTGGATCGTAACAAGTGATCGTACTCTTGGATCGTACTCACTTGATCGTATTGGTGATCGTATCCAACGATCGTATCCTGTGATCGTACTTAGCAATCGTACTCCTTGATCAAAGCCTGGATCATAGTGAGCTATCGTAGTCACAGATCGTAACGTGGATCGTACTTGTGATCGTAGTTAGATCGTAATATTAGATCGTGACTATGGATCGCAAGTAGAAACCCCCAGGGTTTATGCAATCACAAAATCAGATCGTAACCCAAAAAATAAGCCGAGACTTAAGAGCAACAAGAAAGAATGGATTTTTACCTTGGAATTCGTGAATCTAACCAAACAAAGTAACCAAAATCTTACCACACGTATTAAAGATGTAGAGATGAATATAGGAAGATTTAGAGAACGAAAAACACAAGAAAAAACTTGAATCCGTAGATTTTATGGTAAAATCACACGAACAAAGTAGTAAATCAACAACGAATCACAAAACTACCCCATGGTGATTGATACCAATTGTTGTCCCTAATATATGATGATATAATACGAATTTATGAGGAAAGAAAGGTAGATATGAGATGAATTATATAGAGAGAAAGTTGTGAGAGAAAGTAGTGAGAAATGGTTGGAGAAACTTGTGAAATATTAGATTGAGAGAAAAATGAAATGACCAACCAACCTCTCCTAACATGCAAGGAGAGGTTTATATAGCCTTGCCACATGTGGCATAATGGGCTATATGATAATGGGTCGGGCTTTCCTTGTGGGCTTTGGTTACTTATGAATGAACCTTAGCTTAAAGTTAAGCCCTTAATACACGACTAATCTACTACCTATTACAACGTTCTAATATACGATACATAATAAACATATGACCAAGCATTCTTGTTTGACTCAATATTTTGAGGCTAACAGGATTCATCCGCATCTTCAAGGAATAACCCAAGAGTCAATGTTTCTTCTACTTTATCAAACACCGAGATGACCGAATTCACACGCATGATGGCCGATATGAACAAAAATATCCTACTCATAGCTATGAATCAACAACAAGTTAAAGCCGTAGCACTTTCTTGTGAGATTTGTGGCGGTCCTCATTCATACACTGATTGTCCTTCTACTTATGACAATCCGGAAAACGTGTATGCAACTCATAGTAACTATTCAACGGAAAGCTACCAACCCCGACCTCAAGGTGATCGTAACTTGCTAAGTTACCGTTCTAACAACTTTCTTTCACCCGGTTTTTCTCCTCAAAACCACAACCCAAACAACTTTAATAGAAGCAATCCAAACCCACCTCGAGCTTCTAATCCATATCACACACCCGCTCAACAAGCACCACCCATCACTCCACCTACAACTTATAACCATGATGTTGAAGCTTTCATGAGGACCCAAGGAGAGGTAGTTAAGAATCTTCAAAGCCAAATCATTAACTTGAAAGGTGATATCACTAAACAAGGGAATGATATTCAAACCGAGCATAGACATGATATGCAAACTTCTTTGACCAATCAAACGAATGATTTAAAGAATATAATGGCTAGTTTCTTTCAAAGTACTCAACCCTCTACTTCGGGCTCTCTTCTTTCAAATATCGTCACCAACCCAAGAGCGAATGTGAGTGCTATTACTACACGCAGTGGAGTCACTCTTGTAGGACCTTCTACCCCTCCCTCGGTTACTCCATCTACACCTCCTCCACCACCATTTATCCCGCTTACTTCCACGCCTAGTACCAGTTCTCGTTTACCGTCTCCACCTCTTAATGAACAAGTACCCAAGAAACACCCTTCACAAACCCCACATTCCACCTTTAAACCTTCAACATCTCAACCTTCACCTTCTACACCTACACCACCTAAATCCAACATCCCTTATCCTTCTCGGTTAGACAAGTGCAAATTGCTCACTAAATAGGATGCTCAAGTCACTTCCTTTTTTGAAGATGATTACACAAATGAACTTTAACATTAGCGCACTTGTCCAAATGCCGAAATTTGTGAAAGCATTCAAGGAATTGCTGAGTAAGAAGGAAAAGATGGCCGAGTTTGTTAATACTCGATTGAATGAGAATTGTTCTGCAGTCCTTCTTAAATAACTTCCGGAAAAACTCGGAGATCCCAGTCGTTTTGTGCTACCATGTACTTTTAACCAAACCGAAGAATTTACTGCCTTAGCCGATCTCGAGGAAAGTATAAATTTGATGCCTTTAAGTGTTTGGAAAAAGTTATCATTACCCGACCTTACACCAACAAAGATGACTATTGAGCTAGCAAATCGAACTCTCGCTTACCCCGTTGGTATTTCCGAAGATGTGTTTGTTAAAGTTCGTACCTTCACTTTTCCGGTCGATTTTGTTGTTGTTGATTATGAAATGGTCCCTCGTATTCCGTTAATACTTGGTCGGCCATTCTTAAGAACCGGAAAAAATTTAGTCGATGTTGCCGAAGGTGAACTCATTCTAAGAGTCGGGAATGATGCACAAGTGTTTAAAATGGGGAAGATTAAAAACAAATTCAATGGAAGAGAATCGGCGAATATGATTATTGTGCTTCAAGACGAGCTTGATACAACTCCTTTGGAAAGTACAAAGCTTGATGATTGTCGTCTACAACAATCCTCTTTTCGAGCCTATCTATGATAATCCACTTTTTCAAGAACATGTGGAAGATTCTGAAGATCCTCTATCCAATTTTGATGCCCCACGAATATATGATGCTCCACCAATCTATGATGATAATTCTAGTTCCGATGTGGATGATTATGATGATTTTGTTTCAGAGTATAAAGACATGCCAACATATGATTATTTTGATGATGTTGATACTCTTTCGAGTGATTCTTCAAATAATGACCTTGTTCCTACTTTTGATGAAGATCATCCACCAACAATGCTTGATACTTTGGACAATTACTCATTTGAGTAAGATTTTGCTACTTTTCTCAATACATACTTCCCCAATGAGAATGATTCTCCTCCTTTGGACTTTGATTATGGTCTTTATCCTCCTTCAGATGTGAAGAAACCCGTTTCAAAGGACAAGAAGCCGGACAACACCGATATCCGTAGTACCTATGTCTTGACACCTCTTTATCCACCTTCTGAGGATGAGATTGTGAGATTTCTAAGCGGATCTTCTTCAAGGTCTACTGAGCCTGAGTGTTATTTTCCCCTAAAGGAAAAGGTGTTTGATCCCGATTTACAATTCTTCAGCCATCTCAGTATCCATCTGATGAAATAAAAGGAAAGATTTTGGAAACAATGGAGATATGCTTGCACTTCATACTTTCTACCACCGTGCTCAACAACTGCTTAAGGGAACCTAGCCCACTCTTCTTTGGCTTTCCTTGTTCACCTTAAGCTTTTGCTATTTGATGGATGAAAACCATGTATTTGATCCTAGTGGATGTTCTTCACGCTTCTTGCCATGCTAATCAAGGTCGAGTCAGGCTCACGACTCGGTCAACAAAAACAAGCGCTTCTCTGGAGGCAACCCGATTATATATCCTTTTTCTTTGTTTTTATAATAAGTGTAGGGGGATACCCTAGTATGTGTTTGTTGTTTTCTTTCTTATCATGTGCAGGGATTCGAGCTTTCAAAGATCCATTCTTGATGACTTTTGACGACCCGTGATTCCGTGTTCCCATCTTCCCAGTTTTATCCTAAACTCTTTTAATTCTCTATTTTATTCTTCAATATTAAAATAGGAATCACTTTAGTTGTCTCTTCCTTAGCAAGATTTAAACAACGTGCACAATGTCCTATGTGTAGGGGAGTTTATTCCCACATGCTTAAACATTGAGGACAATGTTTATATTAAGTGTAGGGGGGACTTCTATCGAAGTTAAGTGGGCTTTTCCTTGTATTTGTCCTCATTTTGACTGGAAAATTGATTTTTTGACATTTTTCAGAATTTTTGATCTATTTTGGCCTAGTATTTTCCTTTGTTGTCGTTATTTTCTTTCATTGCTAGAATAAATTTTAATAAATGGTTTTAATAAGTTTAAATATCTTAGATATATTAGGCCCATCATGAATCTTTTGACTCAACCCGAGTTTACTTATCTACGTTTACTCTAGCTAGTATCCTTAACGTGTCTAAATTAAGTTTTGCTAGGCTTTTATATAGGGAACTTTAAAACGTGAAAGTCTTAACTCTTACGCGTTAAGAACAAGAACTTTTCGCAAGTTCCTGTAATTGATCCTAGAAAGTCGTTTATCAAGGGAACTTTAAAATGCAAATTCTAAAACTTGAAAAAGTCTAAGAAGTTGCAAGATCCTATAGATGACTTGAAAACCCAAAAATTTGATTTAATAGGCTAAACATCCACGAGTCTCATTCATTGAGATTTTAAATTGTAGATAACGAGAGATGATAGAGTCAATTATAAGTTTGGTATTCTTTCATGAATTTATGTGAGTTGATTATGAGCTTTTTCTCCCATCGCTTGTTAATAAATTTAATTGCAATAATTAAGGTTGTACGATTTGAAAGTTACTTAGCTTCTAGCCCAAGATCGTTTAAAAGTTGCTCGGTATTAATTAGAGCCATAGCCAAGGCATAACGTATTGAAGCGGGATGCGAAGATTGGCGAGTCCGAAAAGACCCTAACAAGGCATGAGGGCTACATTTTGTTGCTAAAGAACCCAAGTGATGTGAAGAATCATTTATCAAAAATCAATATGAAGGATCGAGACACACGACGAAAAGCAAATACTCCCCTAAAGATCATGGAGAAGTCTATCCGAAAAGACCCTAGCAAGGTATGAGGATAAATAGATCCAAGTCCTAAAAAGAGTCGGATCGTTGTATATCAAAATCCCAAGTAAAGATTGGAGAAAAATGAAGAAGTCGTGGTCCAAGTATAAAGAATCTCTCAAAAATTCAAGTGAAGAAATTCATATTATGAAGAGAAGACCATTATTTCATGAACGTCTCTCAAGATTTGAAGTATGCAGTCAATGCCAAATATCTATCCGAGAAAGGTCTCAAATCGTGAAGCGAGTTATGCCAAGATATGAACTTTATGAGGTCCCGAGAAGCAGTTTTAAAAGATTTTGTCCTTTGGCTAACTATTGATTAAATCGTCCTACTTTATTTTCGGCCTAAATAAACTATCGAAATAAGTCAATAATGCATCCTCGTGATCATTCAAGACAACAATAAAATATAAGAGATACACCTAGGAATAAGGGAGTCTAAGTGAATAATTGGGACACATGAGTTTGTGTTAGTTTACTAACTTATAATAACAATGATCTCATTCTTAAGCTTGGTTTGGGGAGCGTGAAACTTGAGGGTGATAAACATTCATGACAATCCAAATCCCTAATGTAAGTCTTCGATCTCTTTACTTGTTTTCTTCCTTCAAATATTTTGTTATCTTCTATCTTTTTACGTTTCCTTAATGTCTTGTGTTCAAATAAAGGCCAAGGTAGGTTAATTATGATGGAAAATATAAATCTTTCTTTGTAACTAATGCATTGCATGAGGGCATTGCAATGGTCAAGTGTAGGGGATTTAATAAGGGTGAAAACACTTATCCTTTTACCACTTAGTTATAATAATAACCAAGCCAAAACGTGTATTTTATGACGTAAACATCGGAATTATGCGTGGTATGTGTTTTTGTTGTGATTTAGGACCAAAATGTGAAAAGGGAATAAAACATGGGCTTTCACGGTCTTTTATCGAAGAAAAAGACAAAAGACGAAGTCAAAAGATCAATTGTGCAAAAAGAACGGAAGTCCAAGGCTTATTCTGAAGATTTATCGAAGAAAAAGTCTAATGATGGAAGTTTAATGAAGCCTAAGAACTGAAGTCTGATAAATGAAGAAAATTATAAGACGAGTTCAATATATATCGACAAATCCCAAGACAACGTCGAGAAAGTCGAAGAATTTAAAAGATGAAAAGACAAGAAGAAAGAAGGAAGCACCATACACTCCACTCCTATAAATACCCTTCTAATGACACAATAGGAGGTGTTAGCTAAATTGACAACTTAGCTCTCCACTTAATTTCATGCACTTTCATATTGTCAATTTACTTTATTGTCTTTAAATTCTTGTCTTTAATTTCAAGTAAGCTTTAATTTTGTTGTTGGATCTTTATCTTTAATCAAGTTTTTAATTAATTTCTCATTCTACCTTTATTGTTTTGCTTAATCTTTATGCTTATGTGCTTATTGTTATGCTTATTTGATTGCTTGTTATGTTTTTATGTGTTTGATTGTGTTAGCTTATTGATTTTATAGCTTATTATGTGCTTTTCTTAAATTTAATTAAGTGTTTTTAAAATGTATTTTATAAAAAGTTGATTTTAAATATTTTAACTAATTAGTGTTTTTAAAAGTTTTTAAATTTTGGCTTATTTTCTTTTTCTTAAAATCATTTTGATTAAGTTTTTAGTTAAGTGCTTATTTGAGTTTTACTTATTTTCATTTTTGCTTATTTTTGATCTAATTCGAGTTATCCCAAAACCCTAATATTCTGAACTGCTTGAATCTCCATTTTCCCGAATTATGTTGAGCTTCACATTTCGAACTACATAGCTAATCACATTCCAAACTAGGCCAGGAAGTGTGTATTCCGGATTGTATGAGAAAGCCACATTCCGAATTAGGTTTCTCATCTAGATTCCAAATTTGGTATAGAACAGAGGATTCTGAACTGTGTCCTAGATTTGTATTCCGAATTAGGTTGGGATGATCATATGTAGTAAACCAAACTTTAAAATCAACATTTATATTGAGTTCTAATACTATTCTATTATTCGGACCAAAATTTATTAATCAACTTTAATTTTTCATGTTCGTCCGATGAACAATATTGATTTCTCGACTAGACGGCAAGATTAGGGTTTTAACGTATCGAATATGTGTCAATTATTATTTATCGGCAAAGTTTATGTCCGTTATCGACCGTAAATATCCTCGTTATGACATATAAATATTTTCTATTTTCGTCGTTTTAATTTCTCGTTTTATGAGAATTCTTGATAGTTTATGTTAAGTCTTTAGGTGTCATTCGTTTATTACACGCGTTAACGTTTATTAAATTATAAGCCCTCATTTATCTAAATATTAACGTGATCCAAATGTCAACGTTTTATTATATATTAGGCGTTTATTTTTCGTGTTTAACGCATATCTTTCTAAATCGTGTAACGTTAAAAATATTAGGTTTCGATAGTACCCGCTTTAACAGATTTTGGGGCAAAATCTTATATTAAATCTTACTTTACTTTGTATGTATACACGTCACATTCATTTATAATTGTTAAGCTTGAAGTGTCAATAAAGTTTTATGATACTCTGTGATTGAAATTACACGTGTTGCTCCATCTCACTTTCTAACTTATATATGATACAAACAAAAAAAAAGATGATCCTATCCTCTTCTCCATCTTGCCGTGAAAACCATAACATCAATCACTCTTTCATTTCAAAATTTTAACTATTTACAAATTTGAGCAAATGAAGGCTTATAAAAATCTAGTTATGCCTTGGTCTTGATTATTTATAATACCAAGTTATCAAGGAAGTTTTGGTGATTTGATGATTCGTTTTGAAGGAAGGGTTTTTGGTTGTAGACTTGTTGTTCTCATTTCTATAATTTCATAGTAAGATTAATATTTCTCTTCATTGTTCTTATTCATTCTTGAAAAACATATATAAGTATATTTTACTAATGATATTGAGGATGTAAAACATTATTTATAGGTTATGGACATTGTATATATTTTTCATACTAAATAATGCAACATAGATAAGCCCTTGAATTAAGTTGTAATAGTTATAAAATGTTTATCAGTTTCAAACTAATTGTTTAGGTAATATCAGTAGGTATAGTCTCTTGTATGAAGGTATATGTGGATAGATAGTCGTTTTATGAAGGTTTTTCCGGGTGGCCCATCTCGTGGCGATTTCTGAAAAGTGAGATATGACCAAAATAGTGAAGTAAGGTCAAAATCTGACCTGCTGTAAAGATAGGCTGTTTTCTCATAAAATTCGTATACTGATATATGATTATCTAATACTAAAAGTTGTAGATAATATCATGTAGAACACACACGAATCGGATGGTTTTCTACGGATAAACGGTTTGGAAATGGCGGCCAAAACGGTAGAACTGAAGTTGGCTGCCAATCACAGCCCATATTTCTAATTATAAAATGAACATCTAAGCTATGCAAAGCATAACTTAAGGTCATATATGCTTGAGATCAGTAAAATACATGAGTTGAGATTAATTTTGATATAAATAACTCACCTAGAAGACTTACGGTTTAAGAGAAACGATCAAATTTACGGGGTATGTCGAGAATTTGTAAAAATTGAACCATATTAATATAACGTAAAACTTGACCATTTTTATATAACACTAGGTGGTAGGACCCACTTGTCGAGAAATATAGACTCATCTATATACTGAGATTTATGAAACCCGAGACTCGACCAACGTGAAATATTAGGTGGACATCGTTTGGAGGCGTTTTAGAACCGAAAAACCATATAAAGTGGACTTGGGCCACAAAAGCCCAACTTACACTTGTAATTGCTATTGGGCAATTATTGGGCCTGAGATTTGAAATTCGTATAATGCAAGTTCGTTTTCTCAGTTCTTAACTAATAGAAAGTCCAATCAATATCAAATTTATAATTGTTTTTGGTTGTTCAAGCTTGCTTGGTAATCTATTGCTAATTCAAACAAAACTAATTAAAAATGAAAAATATAAACCTACTTATACGTAAAACAAATTGCAAATTCCAAATTTTATTCAAGTAAAATATAAAAATGCAAAATTCAAAACTATAAGGACTGAAAATGTAATTTCTATAAAATGTAAATGCTTGAAATGTAAATTCTAAAAGTTATAAGGACTAAAAATGCAAAACAGTTAACTAAAAGGACTTAACTTGTAAAAACTTTAACAAACTAACCAAAAACTAACAAACTAACAAACTTATAAACTGAATTTTAACAAACTAACAAAGTCCAGGGACTGAACTTTTGCAAACCCTAAAATCTAGCAAGTTTGGCCAAAAATTAACTCTAATTGAAAACCAGGGACTAAAGTGCAATTTTCCAAACTTTTTAAGTAAAAACGGGCACAAAGAAAGAATAAGCTCGTTTGAGCTTATTTCTCAATCAATTAAGCTGAAACAACTTGCAAACAACTTCAAATCCAAATCAAGAAACGTGTGTTCAAGGAAAATAGCTAAAAGTCCAAAATAAGCAAAAGAGTGCTTATCAATAAGCTCAAAATAAGCTATAGCCTAATCCAAACATCCACAACTTGATTTTTTTATCAAAACTGATTAAGCACTTGATTTAAGGAAGGGGAAATCAAATTAGAACAATTTTCATCCAGTAATAAGCTAGATATCTGAAAATAAGCTCAAATGAGCTTATGTTGACCAAACGTTGACCAAATTTTGGAAAAAGCTCAAAATTTCAAAAACTCATATTCAACACTTACTAAACAGGTTTGTGAAAGAAAACAGCTACTTTTATGAAGTGGATTATGAGAACTAAGAAATCAGAATGCTTCTTATATCAGAGAATGCAAAATGCTCAAGCTTGAGCTAAAAAGCTGTTTTCTAGCTTATTTCTTGAAACTGTAGATTTTCCTCTTAAAGT
Organism: Glebionis coronaria; assembly: GCA_025667525.1. NCBI lineage: Eukaryota > Viridiplantae > Streptophyta > Magnoliopsida > Asterales > Asteraceae > Glebionis > Glebionis coronaria. The sequence goes on from CM046880.1 coordinate 137,972,618, forward strand.
CTGAAAGATTATGTTATAAGCTAAGACTGGAAACAAATTTGAACAAATTTCATCAAGGAACTAAAGAGAACTAGGCAAATGAAATGGACAAGTTTCTAAACCAAAGCTGAAAACAAGTATAACCCAAACTTTTTGATTACCAATTGCCTGTTTGACTATTTTTATGACTTACAAAAGACTGAAAACTACTTATTACCACTTAATGACTAGAAACAAACTTCTAAACACCAATTCCTAACACTTGAAAGCTGAATCAAAGCTATTCCCAAACACTCCTTTAAAGCTTTTAATCAAACTTTTTCAAAGACTTATTGAGTTATGGTTAAAACTGATACAAAAGCTATAGCAGACTTGTTTTGGTGATCAAAATGAAAGCTAATGAGACTGAAATCAAGCAAGTACATCAACTAGAACTCAATTAAGGTGATTAGCTAAAAAGTTACTGAAATTTAGCTAAAAACTACCAAACTGAACTCAACTGAATAAGAATGAAGTAACTAAACTATAACACTCAAACACAATCAAACAACAACTAAACAAGTATAATCAAGCAGCCATCAAAGTTATCTAAGAAATGAGCAGGCAAGGACTTGTTTAGAGGAACTTAAAACAGAAGCTATGAAACCTATTGTAGAGATCCTTTGGGAAGAAGAGGAGCGCTGAGCTCTCTTGCCCTAGTGATACCACCACCTATCACTAGCTATCAACTCAAATCAACAATCAAACAACTGCAAATCATCAATCTGCCATGAAATCTTCAAGAACAATGGAAAGAACTTGATTCTTGAACAAACAGCTACAAAACTCCACCAATGTAAGCTATGATCAATGGTTGATCATAACTAACATCAAACAGCAACTAGTATATCCAAGATCAACAAGATTCAACAGGAATTTGAGAAACAGAATTTGGCGGGAAAAAGGAAATTTGAATTTTATTGAGTGATTTCTGTTACAAAAGTAGTTACAAGGTTCTAACTAACTAACTGACTCAAGAGTTTGTCAGACTCTTGAGTAGTTAGGTGAAAAGGAGGGAAAAAGGGAAAAGAGAAATTTAGAGAACTATGTGTTTACAAATTTAAGCTACAATGAAAAATGAGGTGCAAGCTAAGTATTTATAGGCAAGAAAGGGAGATTCTGTTGGAGTTGTGACGTGTTCAGGCCAATCATATCTTGACACGTGGAGGAATTCTGCAAATCCACTTTGAAGGTGATGAACATCTTTTGGGGGTTTTTGATTCAATGGATTATTTGTTAATTGGTTAACACCATTGGATTCGTCTTCCAAAATTAAGCAACTTTGATGTTTTGATCTTCACTTGAAATGCCTTCTATCAAAATCCCGTTCCTGGTAAATATTTTGTTGAAAGAGAAGGACACGTGTCAGCTTCTTATTGGTTGAAAAAGTGTGTTGCGGATTGCACTGTTGTGATCTTGCATTAATTGTGGCGGCTGTAAGTGGGACTTAATTGTTTGATCCGTGTGAACCCTTTCCTTGTTTCTTATTGGTTGAGAGCTAAAGCACATGGATTAAACTTGCAATACTTTCCAAACTTGGCAAATTAAGTCCCTTGACTTGGCAGATTGCTATTTAGGGCTAATATCTTCATTCCTTTGACATTTTTGACCCTTCAACTTTGATTCTTCAACAAAATGGCCCTTTGACTTGAGTTGACTTTGTAGTTGACCAAATTTGACTTTAATCTTGACTTTCCATAATTTGCACTTTAAGTCCTCCAACTTTCACAACTTGTCAAGATAGGTCCTTTGACTTCAAAGTCTTGTCACTTTTGATCCTCTTTTGTCTTTTTCATCCATTTGAGCTTGGTTTTTCCTTGTTTGCTTGAAATTGTATCCTTTTACCTACATAAGATCACACAAACACAAACATACCACATAACACTGCTTTTTACAATATAAAAGGGTATTTTGCTTCATGTTTTAGGGTTATTTGTTGATAAAAGGATATGAGTTTAAGCTCATATCAAATTCCCCTACACTTGAGCATTGCCATGTCCTCATGCAATATTATATTTCAAGGCTTAAAAAAAATTTACATTTCCCTCATAATTAATCCACCTTGGCCATATGAGATGCATCTACACTACTCTAAACTAAATGATGTATGATTTTGACTTTTAACAATGCAATGGATCAAAATACAATTCTATCTATATCTTTTTGATTTTTCTTGAAATGGTTTTGATGGAAATAACTCATAAAGAACTCAATGACTTGGATTAGGGCTTGGGTACCATGGACACTTATCACCCTCAAGTTTCACTTTCCCCATACCAAGCTAGTAAATGGGATCATTGCATTCACAAGTAAAAAGTGCATCAACTTATTCATGACAATTAAATGTGGAACCGGTTATTATTTGAGCAAATTGCTTGTGGGCAAATTTGTCATTATTCAAGTGTGAAATATAAGAAGTGTAAAATCCAAAAATAAGGAAGGACGGTTTTAATCCTAAGTAATCTTCTCATCCATTACTTGAAAAACCGCTCACAATTAATACAAGTCCGTATTAAGAGTAATAAGTCATTCGCCTTATGTGTAAAATCCTCATGCCATGCTTTCATAAGTAACTACACACTCGCTAAGGAAAGAAAAATAAAACTCACGCAATAATTTACATCCGCATCTTTTTGAGATTTTGGATCTTCAACCCCGCAACCCGTCAAGGTAATATTGGATTGGAGCAATCTATTGAATCCCCGCAACCCGTCAAGGTAATATTGGAACTCAATAGTCACTATAATTAACACCACACTGCCCCTCTTGGGAGTCTTGCATTATTTTTTTTCTTTTTCTTTTTTTTTTTCTAGCGACTCATTTTTTTTTCATAAGCCGCTCTTATTTTTCTTTATTCCTCACCAAGAAATTTGCAAAGAAGAAAAGGAAAAACACCCGCTAAATATGGAGCATGACATAAGTCTAGTACACATAAAACGTGCTAACTTAGAATCTTAAGACGTACTCATATCAACCATAAATGATTAGCCAAAAATGCATAAGAGATTACGAACCAATTAAAACCGTACTTGATTATTTATTAACAATTATATACAAGCGAAGAAAATAGAGGTCAAGAAGAGAAGGGTTTAGCCACAAGTAATTGCCATGAAGTCTATCTAGCCCTTTTATACTTGCTTCAACTCTATCATTTCCCATTCTCCACGAATTTAAAATTTCAAAGAATGAAATTGGTGGAAGCTTAGCCTAATAGACCAATGAAGGACTACATGGTTAAGGATACTAGCTAGAGAGTGCTAAAATAAGCAAACTCGGGTTGAGTCAAAATATCCATGGCGGGCCTAATATGTCAAAGAAATCTAAACTTGTTAAAACCATGTTTTATTATATTTTTCCTTTTTATATATTTTTGATGAAAAATAAAAGAAGAAATATATATACAATGCAAATGTGTTATGCAAAATGAAAAATGATTGATGCAAAAATTATGAATGCATATTTTTGTTGGCCAAAGTAGATCAAAAATTTGAAAAATGTTGAAAATTCAATTTTTCATGTTATCATGCAAGACAATGACAAGTTCTAGGTAAGGTCACTTCGAAAGAAGACCCCCCTACACTTAAGCTAAACATTGTCCTCAATGTTTAAGAGCATGGAAGTATTAAAACTTCCCCTACACTTATGACAATGAATAGACTTTGCTTAACCCAAGTTAAGGAAAGGACTACTATTAGTGAAATCAAGTTTAAGCACAAAGTGTCAATGAAAAATCACTAAAGTAACGAAGTGAACCGGATACAAGGGCCTCCTCCATAAGCTCCAAAGCATGAGATGAGTGAGCAACCCTACAAACAAGCATGAAGACAAAAGAAGGTCTCCCCTACACTTATCTCCAAATCTATGCCTTTATTTCTAACCTACAACACTCTAACCTAGTTATACGATGCTTGAATTAATGAGTCTCTAGCTCGACTCGACCATCTCGACTTAAGCTTGCCCGCAAAAAGCTTCAATCTTGAGTTAAAGAGGAGAACCGGCTCTCCAACTTTGAACTCACGATTCTTGATCTTAGCATCATGCAATTTCTTAGTCTTTTCCTTGTATAGCAAAGAATTCTCATAGGCATTGGCTCTCAACTCATCCATCTCATTGATTTGATCTTTCCTATGTGAACCGGCTTGGTTTAAATCAAAGTTAGCCCACTTGAGAGCCCAAGATGCCTTATGTTCTAACTCAAATGGGAGGTGGCACGCTTTTCCATAGACAAGCCTATAAGGAGTACAACCAATTGGTGTCTTAAAAGCCGTCCTAAACGCCCACAAAGCATCATCAAGCTTATCCGACCAAGAAGCTCTATGCTCTCCCACCTTTCTCTCTAAAATTCTCTTTAAACCACGATTTGTGACCTCGGTTTGGCCATTTGTTTGAGGGTGATACGCGGTAGAAAGTCTATGATTCACTCCATATTTCTTCATAACTCTCGTGAATTGATCATTACAAAAGTGCGTACCACGATCACTTATGATGGCCCGAGGTACACCAAATCTAGCAAACAATTGTTTCAAAAACTTTACAACCACTCTAGCATCATTAGTAGGTATGGCTTTAGCCTCCACCCACTTGGACACATAATCCACCGCCACAAGTATATACTTGTTTCCCTTAGAGGATGGAAAAGGTCCCATGAAATCTATTCCCCATACATCAAATATCTCACACTCTTGGATAAAATTTTGTGGCATCTCATCACGTTGTGTAATTTTTCCTTGTCTTTGACAAACATCACAAAATTTCACCATCTCTTGGGCATCCTTGTAAATGGAAGGCCAATAGTAACCCGAATCAAAGACTTTCTTGGCGGTGTAGTTAGGCCCAAAATGTCCACCCGTAGGTCCTTTATGACATGCCTCTAAGATTTTAAATGCCTCGGGCCCATCTACACACCGTCTAATGATTTGGTCCGCACATTGCCTAAAAAGATATGGATCATCCCAAAAGTAATACTTAACTTCCTTAAGAAACTTTTTCTTTTGTTGGTAAGTAAGACCCTCAATAAGCACATTGCCTACAAGATAGTTTGCAATATCCGCAAACCAAGGTGTGGCATCCTCTTGGGAAGAGATAGACATAAGCTCCTCTAATGGAAAGGATTCATTGATTTCTTGATGTGGGAAATCTCCTTGAAAAGGATGCTCAAGTCTACTCAAATGATCCGCCGCTAAATTCTCGGCCCCTTTTTTATCACGAATCTCTATCTTAAACTCTTGAAGCAACAAAACCCATCTCAAAAGCCTAGGCTTAGCATCTTGTTTTGTCATAAGATACTTGAGAGCGGAATGATCCGTATACACTATGGTCTTGGAAAGCACAAGGTATGGTCGAAACTTCTCAAAAGCATATACTATAGCAAGCAACTCTTTTTCCGTGGTAGTGTAATGAAGTTGTGCACCGGTCATGGTTTTACTCGCATAGTGTATAGGTTGGAAATGCTTATTAACTCTTTGTCCTAAGACGGCCCCCACCGCATAATCACTAGCGTCACACATAAGCTCAAAAGGTAATTCCCAATTTGGAGAAACCAAAACGGGAGCCTTTGTCAATTTTTCCTTAAGTGTCTCAAAAGATTCTAAACAAGCTTGGTCAAAAATGAAAGGAGCCTCTTTCTCCAAGATATGAGTCATCGGTCTAGCTATCTTAGAAAAATCTTGTATAAAGCGCCTATAAAAACCCGCATGACCTAAGAAACTCCTCACACCTTTAACCGAGGTGGGTGGGGGAAGCTTAGCAATCACATCAATTTTGGCTCGATCAACTTCTAATCCCTTATTGGATATCTTGTGTCCTAAAACAATCCCCTCTTTCACCATAAAGTGACATTTCTCCCAATTAAGCACCAAACGTGTTTCCTCACAACGCTTAAGCATTCTCTCAAGATTGGTGAGACAAGAGCTAAAGGAGTTCCCAAATACGGAAAAGTCATCCATAAAAACCTCCATGGTTTGCTCTATCATATCATGGAAAATTGCCATCATGCACCTTTGAAACGTCCCCGGTGCATTACATAGGCCAAAAGGCATCCTCTTGTAAGCAAATGTACCGTATGGACAAGTGAATGTGGTCTTTTCTTGATCCTTAGGGTCAATTGGGATTTGGAAATAACCCGAAAAGCCATCAAGAAAACAATAGTACTCATTTCCCGCTAAGCGTTCAAGCATTTGATCCATAAAGGGAAGCGGGAAATGGTCTTTCCTAGTTGCCTCATTGAGTTTTCTATAATCAATGCAAACTCTCCAACCGGTTACAAGTCTCGTGGGAATAAGCTCATTGTTCTCATTAGGCACCACGGTGATTCCACCCTTCTTTGGAACACAATGAACCGGGCTAACCCATGGAGAGTCTGAAATGGGGTAAATCATACCCGCATCTAAGAGTTTAATCACTTCCTTCTTAATAACCTCATGAATTTTTGGGTTAACTCTCCTTTGGTTTTGAATGGCGGGTTTATAATCATCCTCCATAAGGATTTTGTGAGTACAAAAATGTGGATCAATTCCCCTTATGTCGGATATTTTCCATGCTAAAGCTTTCTTATGTTTCTTAAGGACTTCAATAAGTTGCTCCTTCTCATCCTCTTTCAATTCCTTAGTAATAATCACCGGTAATTGGTCTTTTCCTTCTAAGAAAGCATATTCTAAGTGGGATGGAAGTTCCTTAAGTTCAATGGGAGGTGGACTCTCTATGGAAGGTTTCACTATGGAAGGTTCCTCAATGGTAATCTCTTGTGGAATAGGGGAAGGAATAGGGTCCTCATTGAGCAACTTTTGGATTGTAAGAATATCTTCTTCCCAATTAATGGGAGAATCATCATCACCAAGAAAGTTAGACTCAAATTCCTCCAAGAGGAAATCACTCTCTCCAAAAGGTGTTAAAGAGGGAGCAATTGAGGCCACGGTTTCAACATGTGGAATCTCATCACTAGCATTCTTACAAGCATCATGAAAGTGTTCATTACACACTTCATCTAGCACATCCACAATGTTAATTGTCTCACAAGGTCTAGACTCCTTAACCTCTTTTCTATCACAAACTTTCCCTAACTTAAACACCACTTTCTCATCCTCTACTCTCATAATTAATTCTCCTTCCGCTACATCTATCAAGGTACGACCCATTCTCAAAAACGGTCTACCAACAATCAAAGGCACTCTAGGATCCATGTCATAATCGACCACTACAAAGTCGGCCGGAAAGGTAAACTTATCCACACCTACAAACACATCTTCCGCTATACCTACGGGGTGAGCTATGGTTCGGTTGGCTAATTCAAGGGTCATCCTAGTGGGGGTGAGCTCGGGAAGAGAGAGTTGTTTCCAAACCGATAAAGGCATGAGATTTATGCTTGCCCCTAAATCCGCCAAAGCCATGCAATTTTCAACACCGGGAAAATTACAAGGTATCAAGAAGCGCCCCGGATCTCCAAGTTTTGTTGGTAAGGTTTTAAGTAACACCGCGGAACAATTTTCATTAAGTGATGTGTTGGGCAAGTCAACCAATTTTTCTTTGTTTGAGAGCAAATCTTTGAACATCTTAGCAAACTTTGGCATATAAGCAAGAGCTTCCGCAAAGGATATGTTGATATTGAGTTGCTTGAACATCCTTAAGAAATTGGAAACTTGTATGTCATCTTTGTTCTTTAACTTGTCCTTTTTCAACCTTGAAGGGTATGGAAGAGTAGGTTTGGGTGTAGGTGGAATAGGTGTTGTGGTGGAAGATTTGTCTTTGTTAGCCTCTTCATTGGGAAGTGTGGAAGGTAAAGGAGAAGTATGAGGTGGTTGAGAAGGTGTGTTTGAGTGAATAGGAGCACTTTGAGGAGGTGGAGTAGAAGTAGAAGGCTTATCACAAGTAGGAGCACAAGTGGGTTGAACAATAGTAGGTTTAGGAGGTGAAGGATCCTTTGTTGTTGTACCACTTCTTGTTGTAATGGCATTGACATTGGCCCTAGGATTTGTTTGTGTGTTGGAAGGTAAAGCTCCTTGTGGTCTTTGATTTAATGCCATGAAAAGCTTATTGAATTGGTCATTCATTTTCTTGTCCATAGCTTGGAGTTTCTTTTTAGTCTCTTGATTCATCTTTTGCAAAAGATCCATTGTGTTTAACTCTTGTGGCACATAACCTTGAAAACCTTGAGGTTGGAAAGGTAAAGGTTGGGAGTTAAATCCTTGATTTGGTGGATAGAAGGTACTTGCTTGAGGTTGAAATTGATTTGGTGCCTTGTAGTTATTTCCTTGGTATGGTTGTCTTTGCCCTTGATTCCTTGCTAAAATTTGAGGAGGATTTTGTTGAATTTGGGTGGGTGGTTGGGGTGGAAAGCCGGGTGGAGTAAGGTAATTTTGGGATTTGTAAGAAAGGTTATTGGGATTGATGTTAGGCTTGAAGTGTTCACGGTGTTCCTCTTGGTAAGCATAGCATTCCCCTTGATAACCTTGCACCTTGTCACATTGTTCATAAGAGTGTGGGCCTCCACAAGTAACACAAGAAATGGTGATGGCATTCACATTGTTTGAGGAATTGTTCAATGTCATGCTCTTCAATGCTTGAATTAACTCTTGAGTCATTTCTTGTTGTCCTTGTTTGAATTGTTGAAGGATCTCTTGGTGATATTTAAGGAATTGGTTATCACAAGGTGCTTGAGAAGTATTTTGGATAACATGAACTCTTTCTTCAAATGGATCGTTTGTTTGAACCATTGCCTTAGTCTCAATAATGGTCAAAGCCTCATGGTATGTCTTGAAATGAATACTCCCTCCCGCGGAAGCATTTAGTGAATCTTGGTGGTGAGGTTTAAGGCCATTATAGAAAGTATTGATTTGGCTTAGATCATCCATTCCATGATTAGGGCATCGCCTCAACAACTCACTATACTCTTCCCAAGCATCACCAAAGGATTGACTAGGTTTTTGTGTAAAGCCCATAATCAAATTCCTCAAAGCCATAGTCTTTTGTGGAGGAAAGAATTTGTTCAAAAACTTAGTGGTAAAATCATCCCATGTGGTGATACTATCGGGTGGTTGGGTGTCTAACCAATGCTTAGCACTCCCATCTAGTGAAAATGACACTAACAACAATCTAATGACATCAGGTGGAACCCCATTATGCTTAATGGTATTGCAAAGTGAAAGGAATCTCTTAAGATGAGCATGGGGATCCTCATTTTGTTTTCCATAGAAAGGTGATGCAGCAACCATATTGATCATAGATGTATGTAGCTCAAATGTGTTAGCGGGATAGTCGGGAATCTTAATGGCACTAACAAATCCATGAATGTTGGATTGCATACGTTCAAACAAAGTACGGTTATCAACAGCCATGGCTCCTTGTGGTGGTGACAAAGCACGATTCTCGTGATCGGCTTGGTGGACGGTGGTGGTCTTACTCTTTCTCTTCTTCTTCCTTTTCGGAGGAAGAGGTTGTACACCAATCGGTATTTGTGCACGCCCGCGAGTGAGCATGCAACTCAATACGAGGAATGAGAGAGAAGCTCTCGTGTGACTTTGAAAAGAATAAGATTATCCTCTTCGAGTTTCGATATTAAATATCCACAAAAAAAGTAACAATATATGTAATACTACTTTGGGTGCAAGACCCTCAATGAAGCTTTCCTTCTTAGAATACTCCCAAGTGAACGGGGGGTTAGGTGGCGCGAAGCACTTAAGTACCTATTGACCCTTAGATGGCATTTTACAGCACATCGCCTTTCTATTCACTTAAATGTTCGTATTCTTCGAATTATTGCTTATTGAGAGTATTTATCTATTCTTGCTTTATTTTGTTTGATCGATACGCGTGTCAAGGACCGGAGCGCCCCTCAACACGGTGTATTGCCTCGGCAATACTTATGGAAGATATGTAAATTGATTGTTCTTATACGTATACGTATGTACTTATAATAATATATGGAAAATATTTTTGTATTTATGAGTTTTTTAAAGGAAAATACTATATGTACATAAAAACCGAGAGAATCCAATAATATATATTTTTGGGTGCAATCTCTTAGGAAAAAGATTGCTTTTTGGATTTTTTAATTTTTTTGGTCAATTCTTTAGGAAAAGAATTGTTTTGTTAATTTTTTAGTTTTTATATATTTCTATATTTTTGATTTTTTTATTTGTTTTTGATTTATAATACGTAAAAATAACGTTCACAAAGTGAACGGATCCCAAAAGCCAATGAAAACCGTCAATCGATAGTCTCTCGTGTAGTCAAAGAACCGGCAGCGGCGCCATTTGAAATGTGTATAATGCAAGTTCGTTTTCTCAGTTCTTAACTAATAGAAAGTCCAATCAATATCAAATTTATAATTGTTTTTGGTTGTTCAAGCTTGCTTGGTAATCTATTGCTAATTCAAACAAAACTAATTAAAAATGAAAAATATAAACCTACTTATACGTAAAACAAATTGCAAATTCCAAATTTTATTCAAGTAAAATATAAAAATGCAAAATTCAAAACTATAAGGACTGAAAATGTAATTTCTATAAAATGTAAATGCTTGAAATGTAAATTCTAAAAGTTATAAGGACTAAAAATGCAAAACAGTTAACTAAAAGGACTTAACTTGTAAAAACTTTAACAAACTAACCAAAAACTAACAAACTAACAAACTTATAAACTGAATTTTAACAAACTAACAAAGTCCAGGGACTGAACTTTTGCAAACCCTAAAATCTAGCAAGTTTGGCCAAAAATTAACTCTAATTGAAAACCAGGGACTAAAGTGCAATTTTCCAAACTTTTTAAGTAAAAACGGGCACAAAGAAAGAATAAGCTCGTTTGAGCTTATTTCTCAATCAATTAAGCTGAAACAACTTGCAAACAACTTCAAATCCAAATCAAGAAACGTGTGTTCAAGGAAAATAGCTAAAAGTCCAAAATAAGCAAAAGAGTGCTTATCAATAAGCTCAAAATAAGCTATAGCCTAATCCAAACATCCACAACTTGATTTTTTTATCAAAACTGATTAAGCACTTGATTTAAGGAAGGGGAAATCAAATTAGAACAATTTTCATCCAGTAATAAGCTAGATATCTGAAAATAAGCTCAAATGAGCTTATGTTGACCAAACGTTGACCAAATTTTGGAAAAAGCTCAAAATTTCAAAAACTCATATTCAACACTTACTAAACAGGTTTGTGAAAGAAAACAGCTACTTTTATGAAGTGGATTATGAGAACTAAGAAATCAGAATGCTTCTTATATCAGAGAATGCAAAATGCTCAAGCTTGAGCTAAAAAGCTGTTTTCTAGCTTATTTCTTGAAACTGTAGATTTTCCTCTTAAAGTCTGAAAGATTATGTTATAAGCTAAGACTGGAAACAAATTTGAACAAATTTCATCAAGGAACTAAAGAGAACTAGGCAAATGAAATGGACAAGTTTCTAAACCAAAGCTGAAAACAAGTATAACCCAAACTTTTTGATTACCAATTGCCTGTTTGACTATTTTTATGACTTACAAAAGACTGAAAACTACTTATTACCACTTAATGACTAGAAACAAACTTCTAAACACCAATTCCTAACACTTGAAAGCTGAATCAAAGCTATTCCCAAACACTCCTTTAAAGCTTTTAATCAAACTTTTTCAAAGACTTATTGAGTTATGGTTAAAACTGATACAAAAGCTATAGCAGACTTGTTTTGGTGATCAAAATGAAAGCTAATGAGACTGAAATCAAGCAAGTACATCAACTAGAACTCAATTAAGGTGATTAGCTAAAAAGTTACTGAAATTTAGCTAAAAACTACCAAACTGAACTCAACTGAATAAGAATGAAGTAACTAAACTATAACACTCAAACACAATAAAACAACAAATAAACAAGTATAATCAAGCAGCCATCAAAGTTATCTAAGAAATGAGCAGGCAAGGACTTGTTTAGAGGAACTTAAAACAGAAGCTATGAAACCTATTGTAGAGATCCTTTGGGAAGAAGAGGAGCGCTGAGCTCTCTTGCCCTAGTGATACCACCACCTATCACTAGCTATCAACTCAAATCAACAATCAAACAACTGCAAATCATCAATCTGCCATGAAATCTTCAAGAACAATGGAAAGAACTTGATTCTTGAACAAACAGCTACAAAACTCCACCAATGTAAGCTATGATCAATGGTTGATCATAACTAACATCAAACAGCAACTAGTATATCCAAGATCAACAAGATTCAACAGGAATTTGAGAAACAGAATTTTGCGGGAAAAAGGAAATTTGAATTTTATTGAGTGATTTCTGTTACAAAAGTAGTTACAAGGTTCTAACTAACTAACTGACTCAAGAGTTTGTCAGACTCTTGAGTAGTTAGGTGAAAAGGAGGGAAAAAGGGAAAAGAGAAATTTAGAGAACTATGTGTTTACAAATTTAAGCTACAATGAAAAATGAGGTGCAAGCTAAGTATTTATAGGCAAGAAAGGGAGATTCTGTTGGAGTTGTGACGTGTTCAGGCCAATCATATCTTGACACGTGGAGGAATTCTGCAAATCCACTTTGAAGGTGATGAACATCTTTTGGGGGTTTTTGATTCAATGGATTATTTGTTAATTGGTTAACACCATTGGATTCGTCTTCCAAAATTAAGCAACTTTGATGTTTTGATCTTCACTTGAAATGCCTTCTATCAAAATCCCGTTCCTGGTAAATATTTTGTTGAAAGAGAAGGACACGTGTCAGCTTCTTATTGGTTGAAAAAGTGTGTTGCGGATTGCACTGTTGTGATCTTGCATTAATTGTGGCGGCTGTAAGTGGGACTTAATTGTTTGATCCGTGTGAACCCTTTCCTTGTTTCTTATTGGTTGAGAGCTAAAGCACATGGATTAAACTTGCAATACTTTCCAAACTTGGCAAATTAAGTCCCTTGACTTGGCAGATTGCTATTTAGGGCTAATATCTTCATTCCTTTGACATTTTTGACCCTTCAACTTTGATTCTTCAACAAAATGGCCCTTTGACTTGAGTTGACTTTGTAGTTGACCAAATTTGACTTTAATCTTGACTTTCCATAATTTGCACTTTAAGTCCTCCAACTTTCACAACTTGTCAAGATAGGTCCTTTGACTTCAAAGTCTTGTCACTTTTGATCCTCTTTTGTCTTTTTCATCCATTTGAGCTTGGTTTTTCCTTGTTTGCTTGAAATTGTATCCTTTTACCTACATAAGATCACACAAACACAAACATACCACATAACACTGCTTTTTACAATATAAAAGGGTATTTTGCTTCATGTTTTAGGGTTATTTGTTGATAAAAGGATATGAGTTTAAGCTCATATCAAGATTAATAACAAAATTGGAGTCTAATACTCATTTTGAAATGGCCTTAAGTCATATAAAAGTGTAATGGGCCACTAATGGGCCTTAATGAGTTTAATGACTATAATGGAATAATACATAGTAAATTGTTATCAAAAGTTTTATAAAACTTATGCAATGTCCAAACTTACTAAAGTGAACTATTTACATATATGTATGACTTACGTATAGACTCGAGCCTAAGATGCGTCTCGTCATTATAGGTCTCGTTCGGTCATATGTCGACCGCTGGGCATCTCATTTTTTATCAATGAGCGATTGATATCTCGTGAAGTCGTGTATCGATGATTGGATGTTTGTTCCTCGATAAACGTTGATAGCTATATCAGGTGAGTTCATAGCCTCGCTTTTACTGCTTTATATGTCTTTATAAACCCGCGAGGGGGAATACATGCTCTTGGTATAAAAATATATGATGTTTATATATATATATGGTTTTCAGAGAATACATGTTTATGAATAAACATGTGGTTTGCTATATGCTTTGAACGAATACATGTTGTTGTAAATGAATGTAAGATGGTTGATTAAATGGTTTTGAAAGATGAACACAAGCATTGATTGTATTGATTGTGAACCGCTATTTGCTAAGTGTTGTATTGCCAAAATTTAGAAAGTCCCTATAAACCCATGAACCGTTAACTACCCTTGATGGGTAGGCGCTGGTACAGACGGATGGATCCATCGGGGATGGCCCCCACTTGGGCAGGTCGCACCTGTGGGTTGGAGGCTCAGCCAGGTTGATTATGAGCTTTTTCTCCCATCGCTTGTTAATAAATTTAATTGCAATAAGTAAGGTTGTACGATTTGAAAGTTACTTAGCTTCTAGCCCAAGATCGTTTAAAAGTTGCTCGGTATTAATTAGAGCCATAGCCAAGGCATAACTTATTGAAGCGGGATGCGAAGATTGGCGAGTCCGAAAAGACCCTAACAAGGCATGAGGGCTACATTTTGTTGTTAAAGAACCCAAGTGATGTGAAGAATCATTTATCAAAAATCAATATGAAGGATCGAGACACACGACGAAAAGCAAATACTCCCCTAAAGATCATGGAGAAGTCTATCCGAAAAGACCCTAGCAAGGTATGAGGATAAATAGATCCAAGTCCTAAAAGGAGCCGGATCGTTGTATATCAAAATCCCAAGTAAAGATTGGAGAAAAATGAAGAAGTCGTGGTCCAAGTATAAAGAATCTCTCAAAAATTCAAGTGAAGAAATTCATATTATGAAGAGAAGACCATTATTTCATGAACGTCTCTCAAGATTTGAAGTATGAAGTCAATGCCAAATATCTATCCAAGAAAGGTCTCAAATCGTGAAGCGAGTTATGCCAAGATATGAACTTTATGAGGTCCCGAGAAGCAGTTTTAAAAGATTTTGTCCTTTGGCTAACTATTGATTAAATCGTCCTACTTTATTTTCGGCCTAAATAAACTATCGAAATAAGTCAATAATGCATCCTCGTGATCATTCAAGACAACAATAAAATATAAGATATACACCTAGGAATAAGGGAGTCTAAGTGAATAATTGGGACACATGAGTTTTTGTTAGTTCACTAACTTATAATAACAATGATCTCGTTCTTAAGCTTGGTTTGGGGAACGTGAAACTTGAGGGTGATAAACATTCATGACAATCCAAATCCCTAATGTAAGTCTTCGATCTCTTTACTTGTTTTCTTCCTTCAAATATTTTGTTATCTTCTATCTTTTTACGTTTCCTTAATGTCTTGTGTTCAAATAAAGGCCAAGGTAGGTTAATTATGATGGAAAATATAAATCTTTCTTTGTAACTAATGCATTGCATGAGGGCATTGCAATGGTCAAGTGTAGGGGATTTAATAAGGGTGAAAACACTTATCCTTTTACCACTTAATTATAATAATAACCAAGCCAAAACGTGTATTTTATGTCGTAAACATCGGAATTATGCGTGGTATGTGTTTTTGTTGTGATTTAGGACCAAAATGTGAAAAGGGAATAAAACATGGGCTTTCACGGTCTTTTATCGAAGAAAAAGACAAAAGACGAAGTCAAAAGATCAATTGTGCAAAAAGAACGGAAGTCCAAGGCCTATTCTGAAGATTTATCGAAGAAAAAGTCTAAAGATGGAAGTTTAATGAAGTCTAAGAACTGAAGTCTAATAAATGAAGAAAATTATAAGACGAGTTCAATATATATCGACAAATCCCAAGACAACGTCGAGAAAGTCGAAGAATTTAAAAGATGAAAAGACAAGAAGAATGAAGGAAGCACCATACACTCCACTCCTATAAATACCCTCCTAATGACACAATAGGAGGTGTTAGCTAAATTTTCAACTTAGCTCTCCACTTAATTTCATGCACTTTTATATTGTCAATTTACTTTATTGTCTTTAAATTCTTGTCTTTAATTTCAAGTAAGCTTTAATTTTGTTGTTGGATCTTTATCTTTAATCAAGTTTTTAATTAATTTCTCATTCTACCTTTCTTGTTTTGCTTAATCTTTATGCTTATGTGCTTATTGTTATGCTTATTTGATTGCTTGTTATGTTTTTATGTGTTTGATTGTGTTAGCTTATTGATTTTATAGCTTATTATGTGCTTTTCTTAAATTTAATTAAGTGTTTTTAAAATGTATTTTATAAAAAGTTGATTTTAAATATTTTAACTAATTAGTGTTTTTAAAAGTTTTTAAATTTTGGCTTATTTGCTTTTTCTTAAAATCATTTTGATTAAGTTTTTAGTTAAGTGCTTATTTGAGTTTTACTTATTTTCATTTTTGCTTATTTTTGATCTAATTCGAGTTATCCCAAAACCCTAATATTCCGAACTGCTTGAATCTCCATTTTCCCGAATTATGTTGAGCTTCACATTTCGAACTACATAGCTAATCACATTCCGAACTAGGCCAGGAAGTGTGTATTCTGGATTGTATGAGAAAGCCACATTCCGAATTAGGTTTCTCATCTAGATTCCAAATTTGGTATAGAACAGAGGATTCCGAACTGTGTCCTAGATTTGTATTTCGAATTAGGTTGGGATGATCATATGTAGTAAACCGAACTTTAAAATCAACATTTAGATCGAGTTCTAATACTATTCTATTATTCGGACCAAAATTTATTAATCAACTTTAATTTTTCATGTTCGTCCGATGAACAATATTGATTTCTCGACTAGACGGCAAGATTAGGGTTTTAACGTATCGAATATGTGTCAATTATTATTTATCGGCAAAGTTTATGTCCGTTATCGACCGTAAATATCCTCGTTATGACATATAAATATTTTCTATTTTCGTCGTTTTAATTTATCGTTTTATGAGAATTCTTGATAGTTTATGTTAAGTCTTTAGGTGTCATTCGTTTATTCCACGCGTTAACGTTTATTAAATTATAAGCCCTCATTTATCTAAATATTAACGTGATCCGAATGTCAACGTTTTATTATATATTAGGCGTTTATTTTTCGTATTTAACGCATATCTTTCTAAATCGTGTAACGTTAAAAATATTAGGTTTCGATAGTACCCGCTTTAACAGATTTTGGGGCAAAATCTTATATTAAATCTTACTTTACTTTGTATGTATACACGTCACATTCATTTATAATTGTTAAGCTTGAAGTGTCAATAAAGTTTTATGATACTCTGTGATTGAAATTACACGTGTTGCTCCATCTCACTTTCTAACTTATATATGATACAAACAAAAAAAAAGATGATCCTATCCTCTTCTCCATCTTGCCGTGAAAACCATAACATCAATCACTCTTTCATTTCAAAATTTTAACTATTTACAAATTTGAGCAAATGAAGGCTTATAAAAATCTAGTTATGCCTTGGTCTTGATTATTTATAATACCAAGTTATCAAGGAAGTTTTGGTGATTTGATGATTCGTTTTGAAGGAATGGTTTTTGGTTGTAGACTTGTTGTTCTCATTTCTATAATTTCATAGTAAGATTAATATTTCTCTTCATTGTTCTTATTCATTCTTGAAAAACATATATAAGTATATTTTACTAATGATATTGAGGATGTAAAACTTTATTTATAGGTTATGGACATTGTATATATTTTTCATACTAAATAATGCAACATAGATAAGCCCTTGAATTAAGTTGTAATAGTTATAAAATGTTTATCAGTTGCAAACTAATTGTTTAGGTAATATCAGTAGGTATAGTCTCTTGTATGAAGGTATATGTGGATAGATAGTCGTTTTATGAAGGTTTTTCCGGGTGGCCCATCTCGTGGTGATTTCTGAAAAGTGAGATATGACCAAAATAGTGAAGTAAGGTCAAAATCTGACCTGCTGTAAAGATAGGCTGTTTTCTCATAAAATTCGTATACTGATATATGATTATCTAATACTAAACGTTGTAGATAATATCATGTAGAACACACACGAATCGGATTGTTTTGTACGGATAAACGGTTTGGAAATGGCGGCCAAAACGGTAGAACTGAAGTTGGCTGCCAATCACAGCCCATATTTCTGATTATAAAATGAACATCTAAGCTATGCAAAGCATAACTTAAGGTCATATATGCTTGAGATCAGTAAAATACATGAGTTGAGATTAATTTTGATATAAATAACTCACCTAGAAGACTTACGGTTTAAGAGAAACGATCAAATTTACGGGGTATGTCGAGAATTTGTAAAAATTGAACCATATTAATATAACGTAAAACTTGACCATTTTTATATAACACGAGGTGGTAGGACCCACTTGTCGAGAAATATAGACTCATCTATATACTGAGATTTATGAAACCCGAGACTCGACCAACGTGAAATATTAGGTGGACATCGTTTGGAGGCGTTTTAGAACCGAAAAACCATATAAAGTGGACTTGGGCCACAAAAGCCCAACTTACACTTGTAATTGCTATTGGGCAATTATTGGGCCTGAGATTAATAACAAAATTGGAGTCTAATACTCATTTTGAAATGGCCTTAAGTCATATAAAAGTGTAATGGGCCACTAATGGGCCTTAATGAGTTTAATGACTATAACGGAATAATACATGGTAAATTGTTATCAAAAGTTTTATAAAACTTATGCAATGTCCAAACTTACTAAAGTGAACTATTTACATATATGTATGACTTACATATAGACTCGAGCCTAAGATGCGTCTCGTCATTATAGGTCTCGTTCGGTCATATGTCGACCGCTGGGCATCTCATTTTTTATCAATGAGCGATTGATATCTCGTGAAGTCGTGTATCGATGATTGGATGTTTGTTCCTCGATAAACGTTGATAGCTATATCAGGTGAGTTCATAGCCTCGCTTTTACTGATTTATATGTGTTTATAAACCCGCGAGGGGGAATACATGCTCTTGGTATAAAAATATATGATGTTTATATATATATATGGTTTTCAGAGAATACATGTTTATGAATAAACATGTGGTTTGCTATATGCTTTGAACGAATACATGTTGTTGTAAATGAATGTAAGATGGTTGATTAAATGGTTTTGAAAGATGAACACAAGCGTTGATTGTATTGATTGTGAACCGCTATTTGCTAAGTGTTGTATTGCCAAAATTTAGAAAGTCCCTATAAACACATGAACCGTTAACTACCCTTGATAGGTAGGCGCTGGTACAGACGGATGGATCCATCGGGGATGGCCCCCACCTGGGCAGGTCGCACCTGTGGGTTGGAGGCTCAGCCAGGTTGATTATGAGCTTTTTCTCCCATCGCTTGTTAATAAATTTAATTGCAATAAGTAAGGTTGTACGATTTGAAAGTTACTTAGCTTCTAGCCCAAGATCGTTTAAAAGTTGCTCGGTGTTAATTAGAGCCATAGCCAAGGCATAACTTATTGAAGCGGGATGCGAAGATTGGCGAGTCCGAAAAGACCCTAACAAGGCATGAGGGCTACATTTTGTTGCTAAAGAACCCAAGTGATGTGAAGAATCATTTATCAAAAATCAATATGAAGGATCGAGACACACGACGAAAAGCAAATACTCCCCTAAAGATCATGGAGAAGTCTATCCGAAAAGACCCTAGCAAGGTATGAGGATAAATAGATCCAAGTCCTAAAAGGAGCCGGATCGTTGTATATCAAAATCCCAAGTAAAGATTGGAGAAAAATGAAGAACTCGTGGTCCAAGTATAAAGAATCTCTCAAAAAATCAAGTGAAGAAATTCATATTATGAAGAGAAGACCATTATTTCATGAACGTCTCTCAAGATTTGAAGTATGAAGTCAATGCCAAATATCTATCCAAGAAAGGTCTCAAATCGTGAAGCGAGTTATGCCAAGATATGAACTTTATGAGCTCCCGAGAAGCAGTTTTAAAAGATTTTGTCCTTTGGCTAACTATTGATTAAATGGTCCTACTTTATTTTCGGCCTAAATAAACTATCGAAATAAGTCAATAATGCATCCTCGTGATCATTCAAGACAACAATAAAATATAAGATATACACCTAGGAATAAGGGAGTCTAAGTGAATAATTGGGACACATGAGTTTGTGTTAGTTTACTAACTTATAATAACAATGATCTCGTTCTTAAGCTTGGTTTGGGGAACGTGAAACTTGAGGGTGATAAACATTCATGATAATCCAAATCCCTAATGTAAGTCTTCGATCTCTTTACTTGTTTTCTTCTTTCAAATATTTTGTTATCTTCTATCTTTTTACGTTTCCTTAATGTCTTGTGTTCAAATAAAGGCCAAGGTAGGTTAATTATGATGGAAAATATAAATCTTTCTTTGTAACTAATGCATTGCATGAGGGCATTGCAATGGTCAAGTGTAGGGGATTTAATAAGGGTGAAAACACTTATCCTTTTACCACTTAATTATAATAATAACCAAGCCAAAACGTGTATTTTATGTCGTAAACATCGGAATTATGCGTGGTATGTGTTTTTGTTGTGATTTAGGACCAAAATGTGAAAATGGAATAAAACATGGGCTTTCACGGTCTTTTATCGAAGAAAAAGACAAAAGACGAAGTCAAAAGATCAATTGTGCAAAAAGAACGGAAGTCCAAGGCCTATTCTGAAGATTTATCGAAGAAAAAGTCTAAATATGGAAGTTTAATGAAGTCTAAGAACTGAAGTCTAATAAATGAAGAAAATTATAAGACGAGTTCAATATATATCGACAAATCCCAAGACAACGTCGAGAAAGTCGAAGAATTTAAAATATGAAAAGACAAGAAGAAAGAAGGAAGCACCATACACTCCACTCCTATAAATAGCCTCCTAATGACACAATAGGAGGTGTTAGCTAAATTGACAACTTAGCTCTCCACTTAATTTCATGCACTTTCATATTGTCAATTTACTTTATTGTCTTTAAATTCTTGTCTTTAATTTCAAGTAAGCTTTAATTTTGTTGTTGGATCTTTATCTTTAATCAAGTTTTTAATTAATTTCTCATTCTACCTTTCTTGTTTTGCTTAATCTTAATGCTTATGTGCTTATTGTTATGCTTATTTGATTGCATGTTATGTTTTTATGTGTTTGATTGTGTTAGCTTATTGATTTTATAGCTTATTATGTGCTTTTCTTAAATTTAATTAAGTGTTTTTAAAATGTATTTTATAAAAAGTTGATTTTAAATATTTTAACTAATTAGTGTTTTTAAAAGTTTTTAAATTTTGGCTTATTTGCTTTTTCTTAAAATCATTTTGATTAAGTTTTTAGTTAAGTGCTTATTTGAGTTTTACTTATTTTCATTTTTGCTTATTTTTGATCTAATTCGAGTTATCCCAAAACCCTAATATTCCGAACTGTTGAATCTCCATCTTCCCGAATTATGTTGAGCTTCACATTTCGAACTACATAGCTAATCACATTCCGAACTAGGCCAGTGTGTGTATTCCGGATTGTATGAGAAAGCCACATTCCGAATTAGGTTTCTCATCTAGATTCCAAATTTGGTATAGAACAGAGGATTCCGAACTGTGTCCTAGATTTGTATTCCGAATTAGGTTGGGATGATCATATGTAGTAAACCGAACTTTAAAATCAACATTTAGATCGAGTTCTAATACTATTCTATTATTCGGACAAAAATTTATTAATCAACTTTAATTTTTCATGTTCGTCCGATGAACAATATTGATTTCTCGACTAGACGGCAAGATTAGGGTTTTAACGTATCGAATATGTGTCAATTATTATTTATCGGCAAAGTTTATGTCCGTTATCGACCGTAAATATCCTCGTTATGACATATAAATATTTTCTATTTTCGTCGTTTTAATTTCTCGTTTTATGAGAATTCTTGATAGTTTATGTTAAGTCTTTAGGTGTCATTCGTTTATTCCACGCGTTAACGTTTATTAAATTATAAGCCCTCATTTATCTAAATATTAACGTGATCCGAATGTCAACGTTTTATTATATATTAGGCGTTTATTTTTCGTGTTTAACGCATATCTTTCTAAATCGTGTAACGTTAAAAATATTAGGTTTCGATAGTACCCGCTTTAACAGATTTTGGGGCAAAATCTTATATTAAATCTTACTTTACTTTGTATGTATACACGTCACATTCATTTATAATTGTTAAGCTTGATGTGTCAATAAAGTTTTATGATACTCCTGATTGAAATTACACGTGTTGCTCCATCTCACTTTCTAACTTATATATGATACAAACAAAAAAAAAGATGATCCTATCCTCTTCTCCATCTTGTCGTGAAAACCATAACATCAATCACTCTTTCATTTCAAAATTTTAACTATTTACAAATTTGAGCAAATGAAGGCTTATAAAAATCTAGTTATGCCTTGGTCTTGATTATTTATAATACCAAGTTGTCAAGGAAGTTTTGGTGATTTGATGATTCGTTTTGAAGGAAGGGTTTTTGGTTGTAGACTTGTTGTTCTCATTTCTATAATTTCATAGTAAGATTAATATTTCTCTTCATTGTTCTTATTCATTCTTGAAAAACATATATAAGTATATTTTACTAATGATATTGAGGATGTAAAACTTTATTTATAGGTTATGGAGATTGTATATATTTTTCAAACTAAATAATGCAACATAGATAAGCCCTTGAATTAAGTTGTAATAGTTATAAAATGTTTATCAGTTGCAAACTAATTGTTTAGGTAATATCAGTAGGTATAGTCTCTTGTATGAAGGTATATGTGGATAGATAGTCGTTTTATGAAGGTTTTTCCGGGTGGCCCATCTCGTGGCGATTTCTGAAAAGTGAGATATGACCAAAATAGTGAAGTAAGGTCAAAATCTGACCTGCTATAAGATAGGCTGTTTTCTCATAAAATTCGTATACTGATATATGATTATCTAATACTAAAAGTTGTAGATAATATCATGTAGAACTCACACGAATCGGATGGTTTTCTACGGATAAACGGTTTGGAAATGGCGGCCAAAACGGTAGAACTGAAGTTGGCTGCCAATCACAGCCCACATTTCTAATTATAAAATGAACATCTAAGCTATGCAAAGCATAACTTAAGGTCATATATGCTTGAGATCAGTAAAATACATGAGTTGAGATTAATTTTGATATAAATAACTCACCTAGAAGACTTACGGTTTAAGAGAAACGATCAAATTTACGGGGTATGTCGAGAATTTGTAAAAATTGAACCATATTAATATAACGTAAAACTTGACCATTTTTATATAACACGAGGTGGTAGGACCCACTTGTCGAGAAATATAGACTCATCTATATACTGAGATTTATGAAACCCGAGACTCGACCAACGTGAAATATTAGGTGGACATCGTTTGGAGGCGTTTTAGAACCGAAAAACCATATAAAGTGGACTTGGGCCACAAAAGCCCAACTTATACTTGTAATTGCTATTGGGTAATTATTGGGCCTGAGATTAATAACAAAATTGGAGTCTAATACTCATTTTGAAATGGCCTTAAGTCATATAAAAGTGTAATGGGCCACTAATGGGCCTTAATGAGTTTAATGACTATAATGGAATAATACATGGTAAATTGTTATCAAAAGTTTTATAAAACTTATGCAATGTCCAAACTTACTAAAGTGAACTATTTACATATATGTATGACTTACGTATAGACTCGATCCTAAGATGCGTCTCGTCATTATAGGTCTCGTTCGGTCATATGTCGACCGGTGGGCATCTCATTTTTTATCAATGAGCGATTGATATCTCGTGAAGTCGTGTATCGATGATTGGATGTTTGTTCCTCGATAAACGTTGATAGCTATATCAGGTGAGTTCATAGCCTCGCTTTTACTGCTTTATATGTGTTTATAAACCCGCGAGGGGGAATACATGCTCTTGGTATAAAAATATATGATGTTTATATATATATGGTTTTCAGAGAATACATGTTTATGAATAAACATGTGGTTTGCTATATGCTTTGAACGAATACATGTTGTTGTAAATGAATGTAAGATGGTTGATTAAATGGTTTTGAAAGATGAACACAAGCGTTGATTGTATTGATTGTGAACCGCTATTTGCTAAGTGTTGTATTGCCAAAATTTAGAAAGTCCCTATAAACCCATGAACCGTTAACTACCCTTGATGGGTAGGCACTGGTACAGACGGATGGATCCATCGGGGATGGCCCCCACCTGGGAAGGTCGCACCTGTGGGTTGGAGGCTCAGCCAGGTGTGTCGTATTAGAAGTAAGGGGGTATTCGGCAAAATACCTGACTAGGGCATTATTATACTTAAGGCTTCGGTGTCCTGGCTTAGTAGAATAGCGCGAACTTTGGGTATTGTATGTGTTGCAATTAACAGTGGATGAGATTCTTGTGTTCAAAAGCTTTATGGTTTATTTAAAAACCCATTATTGTTTATTTAAAAACCTATGAATTCAATCAACCATTGTGTTGACAGTTTAGCATGTATTCTCAGGTATGTAGGTTTAAGAGCAACTGGAGCATGGAGCCGCGCAGGATAAAGTAAAGGCAAAACAAACAATTTCCATTCGATACATTTGACAAATCTTTATTTTTTTCATAAGGTTTCTATAAATTGGTGGGACCTCTTTTTTAGTTAACTCTGATTTATTAAATTATCGAATGGTTTATTTTATAAAACGTCTCTGTTGAGGTCATTTTCTATGACTGTGTGTGATGTGCTATGAAGTAACGCCCAATGTTGATATTCCGCTGCCTTGTGAAATTGGGGGTGTTACAGATTGGTATCAGAGCACTAGTTATAGCGAACTAGGTCATTTTTAAAACCTAGACTATAACTGCTCTTTCGTAAAATTATTTGATTGCCTTACGAAGTATCCGCGAGCTCATGGCTCGTAGAAACCAATGCTTGGTTGTGACAATGTGATCCCGTGTGTTTGTAAAAATAGTTGTATGTATATGAATGTATATATTATGGTATTTAAGGGTATTGCACATGAAACAATGGTCCTTGCGTGATTATTGTACATTTATTTTATGATACAGTTTTATAGAGAGTTTGGCCTCGCCGCCAATCACTTTTCTCGATAATTAATTTATTATCCGAATACGAGTATGGAACTCGTTTGATAATTTGGCTATATATATATTGTTTCATAATCTATCTCATGTCGGCTAATTTAAGATCGGTTTTTGTCATCGCATCGTGATGTGCCATTTTAGGACATCTCCTTTTGAAACGTAATTGATAATCGTATTATTATTTTTCTACATTCCTTATGATTTTGAAGAATCATTTCTTCAAGGAGACATCTTCTACGTAATATAACGTTTAATTTAATTGTGTTTGATTACGTTTTGTGGCGAAAAGGAGGATGCCAATGTTGGACCTAAAATATATATATAACCAAATCAACTATATATAATTTGGGTACAACAAAGATATGCTCATAGTAGTCATTAGTTGAGAAATTTAATACTTTGTATTTAAATGGAATGGGACATTTAAATATAATGATTTTAAATTGCCCAACTATGTGTCGTTTAAAGTTCTCTGATTGACATGGATTGGGACATTTGAATAAGAAAGTTTTAAACTACTGGACCTTAGATTGTCGATGTTTTATTTATTCAGATGGAATGAGACGTTTGAATACACAAATCATGGAGTAAGTTTGACATGCTGTACTTTTCTTGGCATTTGATTTGGTTATAATATCGTGTTTTGTGACGGTATTACCTGAGTAGGATGATTTATAATCGTCTTGTTGAAATAAATTGGGACGCCTTTTTATTTGAACAAGAAAGTTATAAGTTCCCGAACCATAAATTTATAATCCTTGTTTACATGGATTGGGACGCCTTTCAATGTATACAAGAAATTATAAACAAATGGGCTCAAGAATGCTTGACTTGGTTTGTGATTATTTTTGTATACGGATGTATTTCTTCGACTCATGTTTCGTTGGTACGGGTTCATTTTCGTCGTCATTATGGTTATTATTGATTATCGTCTATGTACGAGTAACCAGTTAGTATTCTATCGAGTTAGAATTTGTTTCTATGGACCATTTATAGTGTGTCCTAACTATCGCGAGCATTATAAGCTAATCGTTAAGAACCATTACCTGTTCCGAGAACAGATGACTTGTTTAATCAACACTAGTTGTGTACTTGTGGATTGAATGAGGGTTAAGTTATCAACACAACTCATCGTGAATGAATTGATTTTGTGATTTTGCTTATCGGGGGTTTGTCGATGAATTTTTCTTAATGAGCACCCTTTAATATCCTTTGGGCATGGATCTGTTTGTGAGCACCCTATAATATATTTTGGGTATGGATCCGTTTGTGAGCACCCTATAATATCATTTGGGTATGGATCCGTGTGTGAGCACCCTCCGATGACGAAAATATATTTTGATATACATACATGGCTATCAGGCTCGTGAACATCGTTTAACTTGCAAACTTTCCTTTTACTAGACTTATCGAAAAATCCTATAAAATATTCTTATTTATCATGGCTTGGCTGTTTAGCAAGCATGAGCTAACTTGATTGAACTTATTGATTTGGCATGGCTTAGCTATTTTGCAAGCATGTCGTAATGTGATTATATGTGCTTAGTGATGGGTTTGTGTTTGACATGGATCGTGGTACTTTCGATAGAGTAATGTATACTCTGAACGATTTTCGTATCGATGAATTCCCTTTTGACGAAATAGGCATGCGTGTTTGAGATCATGCCAATAGGTTATTTCGTACGACTAGTAATAATTACATCGTCCTAAATATTTTGTAATGTTTTCCATGGAATTATGTACTACCAATGTGATTTTTTTATGACGTAGTTTCTTTTATGAGAACCGTGATCGATATGTGTTTCGATATGATCGATGAGATCACCAAGGTTTTGAATTGATCGTCACATTGGAATTTTCCCAAATGCCTCCACTTCGTTCGACTCTTCACCTTTCATGTGGAATTTTTCTAACTTACATCGACCGCCGCATTTTTGATAAGCTAGTAGTAATGTACCTTGAAGCACTTCCAAAAATTAACGACTTGTTAATTTTTCGCTTCCAATGGTTTCTCCTTTGAGTTATATATTCATCTTTCCTTATAAGGATTGAAGCTACATTCAAACCATTCATTTGTGCCCGTTACATGTACTCATCACTTTGACTTTTGTTCATTCAACCTTTGTTAGGAACCTCGGCGATGACTTGTCTATTCTTTACCTCTTCGCCATTATATAGAATACTATTTAAACGAATTAAGCGTCGGGACGTCGCTTCCTAAAGGGGTAGCTAATGTAGTAAACCTAACTTTAAAATCAACATTTAGATCGAGTTCTAATACTATTCTATTATTCGGACCAAAATTTATTAATCAACTTTAATTTTTCATGTTCGTCCGATGAACAATATTGATTTCTCGACTAGACGGCAAGATTAGGGTTTTAACGTATCGAATATGTGTCAATTATTATTTATCGGCAAAGTTTATGTCCGTTATCGACCGTAAATATCCTCGTTATGACATATAAATATTTTCTATTGTCGTCGTTTTAATTTCTCGTTTTATGAGAATTCTTGATAGTTTATGTTAAGTCTTTAGGTGTCATTCGTTTATTCCACGCGTTAACGTTTATTAAATTATAAGCCCTCATTTATCTAAATATTAACGTGATCCGAATGTCAACGTTTTATTATATATTAGACGTTTATTTTTCGTGTTTAACGCATATCTTTCTAAATCGTGTAACGTTAAAAATATTAGGTTTCGATAGTACCCGCTTTAACAGATTTTGGGGCAAAATCTTATATTAAATCTTACTTTACTTTGTATGTATACACGTCACATTCATTTATAATTGTTAAGCTTGAAGTGTCAATAAAGTTTTATGATACTCTGTGATTGAAATTACACGTGTTGCTCCATCTCACTTTCTAACTTATATATGATACAAACAAAAAAAAGATGATCCTATCCTCTTCTCCATCTTGCCGTGAAAACCATAACATCAATCACTCTTTCATTTCAAATTTTTAACTATTTATAATTTTGAGCAAATGAAGGCTTATAAAAATCAAGTTATGCCTTGGTCTTGATTATTTATAATGCCAAGTTATCAAGGAAGTTTTGGTGATTTGATGATTTGTTTTGAAGGAAGGATTTTTGGTTGTAGACTTGTTGTTCTCAATTCTATAATTTCATAGTAAGATTAATATTTCTCTTAATTGTTCTTATTCATTCTTGAAAAACATATATAAGTATATTTTACTAATGATATTGAGGATGTAAAACTTTATTTATAGGTTATGGACATTGTATATATTTTTCATACTAAATAATGCAACATAGATAAGCCCTTGAATTAAGTTGTAATAGTTATAAAATGTTTATCAGTTGCAAACTAATTGTTTAGGTAATATCAGTAGGTATAGTCTCTTGTATGAAGGTATATGTGGATAGATAGTCGTTTTATGAAGGTTTTTCCAGGTGGCCCATCTTGTGGCGATTTCTGAAAAGTGAGATATGACCAAAATAGTGAAGTAAGGTCAAAATCTGACCTGCTGTAAAGATAGGCTGTTTTCTCATAAAATTCGTATACTGATATATGATTATCTAAAACTAAAAGTTGTAGATAATATCATGTAGAACACACACGAATCAGATGGTTTTCTACGGATAAACGGTTTGGAAATGGCGGCCAAAACGGTAGAACTGAAGTTGGCTGTCAATCACAACCCATATTTCTAATTATAAAATGAACATCTAAGCTATGAAAAGCATAACTTAAGGTCATATATGCTTGAGATCAGTAAAATACATGAGTTGAGATTAATTTTGATATAAATAACTCACCTAGAAGACTTACGGTTTAAGATAAACGATCAAATTTACGGGGTATGTCGAGAATTTGTAAAAATTGAACCATATTAATATAACGTAAAACTTGACCATTTTTATATAACACGAGGTGCTAGGACCCACTTGTCGAGAAATATAGACTCATCTATATACTGAGATTTATGAAACCCGAGACTCGACCAACGTGAAATATTAGGTGGACATCGTTTGGAGGCGTTTTAGAACCGAAAAACCATATAAAGTGAACTTGGGCCACAAAAGCCCAACTTACACTTGTAATTGCTATTGGGCAATTATTGGGCCTGAGATTAATAACAAAATTGGATTCTAATACTCATTTTGAAATGGCCTTAAGTTATATAAAAGTGTAATGGGACACTAATGGGCCTTAATGAGTTTAATGACTATAATGGAATAATACATGGTAAATTGTTATCAAAAGTTTTATAAAACTTATGCAATGTCCAAACTTACTAAAGTGAACTATTTACATATATGTATGACTTACGTATAGACTCGAGCCTAAGATGCGTCTCGTCATTATAGGTCTCGTTCGGTCATATGTCGACAGCTGGGCATCTCATTTTTTATCAATGAGCTATTGATATCTCGTGAAGTCGTGTATCGATGATTGGATGTTTGTTCCTCGATAAACGTTGATAGCTATATCAGGTGAGTTCATAGCCTCGCTTTTACTGCTTTATATGTGTTTATAAACCCGTGAGGGGGAATACATGCTCTTGGTATAAAAATATATGATGTTTATATATATATATGGTTTTCAGAGAATACATGTTTATGAATAAACATGTGGTTTGCTATATGCTTTGAACGAATACATGTTGTTGTAAATGAATGTAAGATGGTTGATTAAATTGTTTTGAAAGATGAACACAAGCGTTGATTGTATTGATTTTGAACCGCTATTTGCTAAGTGTTGTATTGCCAAAATTTGGAAAGTCCCTATAAACCCATGAACCGTTAACTACCCTTGATGGCTAGGCGCTGGTACAGAGGGATGGATCCATCGGGGATGGCCCCCACCTGGGCAGGTCGCACCTGTGGGTTGGAGGCTCAGCCAGGTGTGCTGTATTAGAAGTAAGGGGGTATTCGGCAAAATACCTGACTAGGGCATTATTATACTTAAGGCTTCGGTGTCATGGCTTAGTAGAATAGCGCGGACTTTGAGTATTGTATGTGTTACAATATTAACAGTGGATGAGATTCTTGTGTTCAAAAGCTTTATGGTTTATTTAAAAACCCATTATTGTTTATTTAAAAACCTATGAATTCACTCAACCGTTGTGTTGACAGTTTAGCATGTATTCTCAGGTATGTAGGTTTAAGAGCAACTGGAGCATGGAGCCGCGCAGGATAAAGTAAAGGCAAAACAAACAATTTCCATTCAATACATTTGACAAATCTTTATTTTTTTCTTAAGGTTTCTATAAATTGGTGGGACCTCTTTCTTAGTTAACTCTGATTTAATAAATTATCGAATGGTTTATTTTATAAAACGTCTCTGTTGAAGTTATTTTCTATGATTGTGTGTGATGTGCTATGAAGTAACGCCCAATGTTGATATTCCGCTGCCTTGTGAAATTGGGGGTGTTACATCATATTCCGAACTAGTTTGTGTTGTCAGATTCCGAATTAGGTCAATAGCACGTATTCCGAACTAGGTTGATTATCCACATCCCGAATTAGGTGCAGGATTACCCATTCCGAATTAGATAGAGGACACGAATTCCGAATTATTTGTTTTCCACTATATTCTGAACTAGGTTAAGTACTTTAATTTCCGAATTAGGTTAGGGATTAGTTATATTACGACTTGTAGTTGAGTTTATTTTCTTGTTTTATTTTTCAAACATTTATTTTTCCCGCCAATTTTCTTAAGTGTCATTTTAATTGTTTTACTTTATTTTAATTTTCATGTTTGCATTTTTATTTAAAGTTTTCAAATTTACTTTTTGTCAAGCTTTAATTTCCCGTCATTTAATTAATTTACTTTTAAAGTCATAATTTTTCACCATTTACGTTTTAATCATTTTCAGCGTTATTTACTTTACCATTTATGTTAAAGTTTTGCATTTTCATTTTAAACAACGACCAAATCTATTTCTTTTCCACCAAGACGACTGAGTCACACTTTCAACCGGAGATCAATTTGATTTGACACCGAGACAAAACAAACTTTTCACTTTGCAAAATCTAGTTATTAGCCTCCAATTCAGCAATTTTCTTGTCTTGAACAAGATTTTCCTTTTGCAACACCTGTACCTGTTTGGACAAGCTAGTGCACAAAGTAGTTAAATTTGCAACATCCACCACCTTTGGTGTATATGCTTGTGGTGAACCACTAGCAGCAATGGAAGCAGCAGATGTATGGATCATCTCATCTAAATTTGGTGGATCACCAATATTGGGAGAAGAAGATTGAGAATCTTCTGATGTTGATACAAAAGTTGGATAGACCGAGCTTGACCCAAATTAGGCTAAATTTGGGGCCTTGTGGACTCCGGCTCTTGCACCAAGTGAAACTTGCTTTAAAGACCCTGCGCACTAAACAGACACCGTTAGGCTTACCGTGGGTTTGTGACCTTAGCTTAGACTCCAGCGTAAGTGTAAGTAATCAATTTTAGTATGTAGTGTTTAGGGTATTGTGTGTATCGTACCTTTGTGGAACCTATGAGGTTCCTTTTATACACAAGAGAGTCCTGGCTGGGCTCTCCTACTCTTGCGGCCAAAGGAAGAGATAATGACCTAAAATAGTTTGATCCTTATCGCATAACCAAGGAAAGTTTATATCTCTTCCCATTAGGCGAATATATCTATATGATAGATTATATTCCTGTCTGATCTTGTCGCGCTGCGACAAGGACCTGGCTAAGTAATTAGCCATATGTGCGACAGCGGCTTACAGGGCCTCCTGGGCTACGCGCACACATCACACAAGCATTCAACCCATTCCTGATGGATGCGGGTAGTACCCATGGGTCGGACTATCTAGCCCGAGTAGGGACTATACGTCATCAAGTCCCCCCAGTCTAGTGGTCACAGGTACCAACCACAGCTACTAGACTATAAACCATTGATGCCCCTACAGAAACATCTTTAAAAGAAACACCACGCACAACCCACATGAAATGAGTTTGAATAAGTATCTACGTCAAACTCCACTATCACAACCCTGCATCGAGAACTGGGAAAGACACTAAAACGCCAAAGGAGCCAACTAGCAAACACTGTAGGATGACAAAAGCATTTTAGACACGTGCCGCAAGATCCCATGTGTCTATAGTGTATATAAATGCAGTCTGACAGACATTCAACCTTCTTCTTTGCCTATCCAAAAAACCCTCCCACCATTGTTGAAAATAGCAGGAAACAATACTTTTGAACAAAAAACAATACCAACTCCACCCCCGTCTTAAAATATCTTCAAAGAAAAAATAGTAGCACAACTGTTTGATGTAACGTCCCGCATATTAGAACAAGAACTCTCCCGTTTCGTCACGAAATACCATATATCTGTAGATCTTCATCCAGCTGTACCAGATCCACAAGCACATAGTGGAAGTTTACCTGATGGAAAATTTGGTATATACACCAGGTTCATCGAGTTTTCCAACAATCACATACCTCTAAGTCGCCTTCTGATGGATATACTAAGCTACTACAACATACACCTTTCATAGCTGCATTGTATATGTGATGCCAAAATCTCAAATTTTGAAATAAACTACTTACTTAAGAACGTTGACCCAACAATAAACCTTTTCCGCGCCTTCTACCAACCCTCGTGGATAAACGAGTGGATATCTTTTGCAAAACGCCCTAGTCAATTACAATGTTACTCGGTAAAGATAGATTCGCTGAAGAAGTGGAAAGATAAATTCTTCTGGGTAAATAAGGTTGTATTTCCATTCGATTACGATTTCATCACCCCCGAGACAATGATGAAAGATGATCTCCCCATTGCTTGCTCGTACAATGAAGCAGACGCACATATAATTACCACCGATCGGATACCAATACAGGAATAAGCAGAGGCCCTTCTATACGCCCTAGGACTGAGCCACACATCGACCCTTCCTGCAAACCACCTTCCCCAATACTTTGATGAATTCGACCAGGGTAAGGACCTTGTAGTCCAAAAAATCAAAAATGCAAATGACTTATGTGCATATACGCAGATATTCCTCACAATTTTGCAGAACTAACTTATACGTAGTTTGTGAAGCGTGAGAATCCGTACGCGGTGAATATGCACGCTCGGCCTTTCACAACATTCGAGCTATCTAATGGATGGCACGTTGGTCAACGCACTGTAGCCCTGGAGTTCCCTTCCCCAACACCTGGAGGGAGCACCGAGATGATAACTGCAGTAAATGCTACTCCCATCTGAAGTGTGCCATGTACCATAGAGTATTCGTCAGAAGAAACAAATCCGGGAGGGGAGGAAGAGCATGGTTTCGAAGGGGAATCCTACACAGGCCCACCAGAAGAGATCATACCGGTTCCTAGTTACAAAAAATTACCGTGCTCCCCCACACAACAAATTCCCAAAAGGGAGAGAACACTGCAGACTAGACCTCGCGCTGATGTGACTTTGTGGGGAATACTCTCTAGGCCGCGGGAAAAGATACATACATCCAGGTACATCACCACGCCATTCCTTATCAATAGTTCGAAACAAACAATGCGTGCACTTTCCTAATACTCGTACGGTATTAAATTTGCAGCTCCTACGTTGCAACGAACAAAGCTGGTGCAAGCACCTCGATGTCCACCAAATTCATTTCCTCCTGGAAGTGCACCCGCGTATGCGCACTGGACTGCGCAACTGTATGCGAGGATTTCCTCCAACACTTAACTCCCCCTGGTTGCGCCCAACACATGCAGGAAATGCCTGTCACAACAGTAATGAGAGAATCTGATATAATTACCTCACTGGAAATAACTCTAGTCGCCCATTTGAAAAAGAAGGTATCACAGATATCAGAGCGACTAGCACAAGCAAATCAAACGGTCCACCAAGCAACTGAGCAAAAGGACCGCAAACTCACAGTTGCCAAGTGCGAACTTGCACGTTTGCGCGTTGTGTTCAGCATAAATGTCGGATCCATCCAATATTTAGAGGACGAAAAGGCAACA
The DNA here is from genome assembly GCA_025667525.1 of Glebionis coronaria. Classification (NCBI taxonomy): domain Eukaryota; kingdom Viridiplantae; phylum Streptophyta; class Magnoliopsida; order Asterales; family Asteraceae; genus Glebionis; species Glebionis coronaria. The sequence continues at coordinate 138,006,371 of CM046880.1, forward strand.
TTATCTGAACTTATAGATCGCGAGCGTTTCTTTCCTGTAAAGCAAGAGGATGAAAATCGATGGGCTGTGTCTAACAATTTTGTTGCTAATTGTCACAAAGATATGGCTAAGAAATCCGAGATTCTGAAGTACATGAGCACCAATTTTGATGAAGATCTTTATCCACACCTCACCGTCGTACACACGGAGAATCATTGGTTAATAAAGCATGGTCTGCCATTAGCTGCAAAAATTTCCGTGGAGCAGCCCAACCTCAATAAAGTGATGATGAATATCTTCGATGCTGTGCGGCTACTAGGACAAAGCCTCACCATGGAGCACGCCATTAAGGAGAATTTACTAACCAGACCCCCAGAGGGTAGTGAAATTTATTCCAGGTACGCACAAGAACTCTTTGATGCTACATTCCACAGACTAGAAGACCTCCCACTAGCCATCATAGACCGCATTGAGAAAGACCAAGATTTTCCTATAAGTGTGATCATGGCCGGCCTTACCTTAGCAAGCCATTGCGCAGAAAGAACGGAAGAAGGTCCTCGTGCCCTGGCCAAACCAGATATTTCTCAACTACAGGTCCCTGTGTATATATCTGGTGCACCAACAATGATTTTGTTGGAAAAAAAGTTGAAACAACACGTGAGACGTGTTGCGAAGAAGAACCGGACTTCAACTAAAGGTGTCGCTGTTGATTTAGGTTTAGCACACCCTAGTCGATCCGATGGTGTACCAGTTAGCCTGCCTTCCATCGATGTATATCAGACTCGCGTGCTGTAGTGTATGAAGGAGGCATGGGTACAACACTACGCGTCCTTGAACCCGGCACACCGTAGGTTGAAGAGGTCACTGTCAGCAAACGACCTTCTATAGAAGGCACCTTTCTTTACTATCCTCCTTTTACTAACTACGCACAATAACTTTGTAAATTAAGGAATTTGTAAAATATTTATGGCAACTCGTATGTTTGCCAACACGCAACGTCCTGTGCTACGCTTACGTTCCTTGTTACATACGTGTGTCCAGGTGTCTGTATTCACGACTGAGTTTGTGAGACAGAACGCCTGTTTATGAGTACACTCATTGGAGTGTGACTCTAAACTTATGGGTGAGCTGAAAGTCATTACGTGTGGTCCTGCCACTACCATAAGCAATGTCATAGAGAATGACAAGTTTGTTAGGCGTGCACACTATGTCTTGTGCATATCCGTCATAAAGTATGCGGACTGCTACACTTATCGTAACGTCTTATGGGAAGCTTCCTAACAAAGGATACCTGATTTGGCATCGCTGGGGTGCATCCCTCTTACACGACAAGTTTAATTAGTAGGGTAAACTTATTCCTCTTATTTCACCTGGAAACGTTTTATTGTACATGTACACCGGAAGGCGAAATTTATATATATTTTAGAAAAGAAGCAACACTCTTATGCATAAAAGATAAAAAAAAGAAAAGGATTATTCGGGGTGTGGAGCTAGCTAGGAACCATAGCTTTTTTCATATTTTTTGAAAATGTTGAAACAAATAACAAAAAGAAAACCCTAAAAACGATAATAAAGAAAAAATAAATGAATCCTTATTGGGGATGTCGGTAGCCAAGAGAATGGTCCATGTTAACTATGCGATATCTCAGGGAGAATATCGTCGAAAATTCTGGCTGCCTCTCAAAACACTTCTCGCAGGGTTGGATACTGACTCCGCATAGCTACGCGCACTCATCCCAGTCCATGAGAGTCCTTTTCTTGCCTCACCGCGCCGTTGTGTGCTTCACGCTGCTTGTAGTATGCCCATACAATCCTGTTGCTGCATAGTGTGTGCAGTTATCCTGGTTGCGGGGGCGACTGCTCCCCAGTGTTGTTGCTGGTGGTTACCCTTGGATAGGAGTAGTGTTGTTGCACACCGCGCGATATTTCCAATTGATGTTGCTAGGGAACCAATAGTACGCCCCATCTTTGAGAGCATTCCTCCTCCCTCTGTGCCTTTGGTTGAGAGTGGACCAGTAACCATGTTAGAATTTGTCCTACGTCTTGAGTTCGCTTGGCATCTCTGACAATGCACCACTCTTTTATGAGCATCCTTATGTATACATGCCTAAAAGTACCCTGAGCGAGTGACTTCCTCAACTACAGCTACCGGGCCACGAGAACATACTCATCTGTGCGCGGCTTCCACCACTGCCCGCGCTTGATCTGGCGCTAAGCATTGCAACATCTGACCGTTTCCTGATTGTCTGTACGACGTTCCTTTGACAATTTTAAAGTGCCTAGCTCTCACCTGTATTTGCCTAGCCTTCCTTCTGCTACTTGGCAACTTGTTATGTGACAAAAACTTTCTAATAGGTGTCATCCATATTGGTGACTCCATGTTCGCACTCACATTTTGTGCAAGATAAAATCAGCTAGAATGTGACTACGAGGCTTATCCATGTCCACAACTGAAAGTTGGTCCATGTCCACCGAGATTTCTCCCTTCTCTCCTACAACCCTTCGTATAGCAAATTCTGCGAACTGTGTCGTCATGTCCCGTATCTTCTCTGTGAACTGGATTAGCACCTTCCCTCGTGGCTTGCATGACCCTTCGACCCTACCTGCTACCAAAGGGTTGTATGTGTAGCCCACTAGGATCTTCATGCCAATTCTAAGTGCCAACCTAAGACCTGCTATGAGGGCTTCGAAATCTGCTTCCATGATAGTTATAGGGAAGTCAAACAGCAATGGGTACGTGATTTTTATATCGCCCTGGTTCGTAAGGATGAACCTTGCATCTGGTCCTCCATTTCCTGTGAAACCTATCGAGAAGAGGACCCATGGGAGCTCTGGCAGCGAGCCCTCACGTACGAATGTGCTCTACGCCTGGGACTCTTCCAAGATACGCCTCATTCTTTTCATCTGTGAGCTGGGCTCCATATCATGTTGACACCTGTCTACGTGCTTCCTTTTGGCGCTGGTGCTAGAAGTACTGTTACCCCCTTCGAGTGTGTCTATGTTACGGATGGTGACTACTCCATCTTGTACTGGAAATTTGAACATACCATGTGGTGTAGAAGGTACTGCGCACAGTGTCTTTAGTGCTGGATGTCCAATTATCCCGTTGTATGATGATTGAGACCGCACAACCATGAAGTCCATCCACTCTGTCGTCGAGTGTTCTGCGTTTCCAATGGTCACCTGTGTGCAGAGGTGTCCCAGTGGTCGAGTTTTATCATCGCTAAACCCTGTGAGGATTTGTGTTGTTTCTTCCAGCTCCATCCTTATTTCCCATGGCAGTCGCGCGAAACAATGTTCGTTCAATATGTTCGCTGCAGACCCCCCATCGACGTGCATGCCTTCTATTGTGGTCCCTGAGGGCTATGTCAATTGTCAGCGACCCGAATCTATATTCCATATTTGAAATAATAGGGAATGCTATTTCTTTATCATGTGAAAACTCCGCGACCACCCTTCTTTGCATGAAATATTTTTCCCTTTCTACCATGTATATGGTTATGGGTTTTTCCTTCTGTTTCTTCGCTTCACCCTTCTTCGTACGTGTTATTTCTCTAGTCTCTTATCAGGTGGTTCAGCTTCCCTGCTTTTACCAGGCTCTTAATGTGCCTTTTCAATTGAATGCACTCATCAGTAGCATGCCCTTTGTCATCATGGTATTTGCAATGTTTTGTGTTATCCTGTTTATTTGTTGGTCCCATCATTAGGCTAGGCTTTGGAAAACTTGCTCCTTCTGATAGGAATGTCTCCCTAGAGGTTTTTTGCAGCGGGGTGAACTTGTTGTTGTTGTTGTTGTTGCGCCCTTGCTTTGCCGCTCCTTGGAAGTCCAACGTGCGACTGATGTTTTGCCCATATGATTGTTTCTTGGGCCTGTCTTGGTACTTGTAGCCTGACGCCATCTGCCTACTATCTGCTGCTGCGGTTTCTCCTTGGATAAATGCTCGGACCTTTTTCATTACCCCGTCAAATGTTGTCGGGGTTTTGTCATTCAACTTTTTTATTAGGTCCGGATTTATGATGCCTGCGAGGAATCCACAAATTTTAAGAATATCCGGTAAGTCCTTAATCTGGTTGCATTCTGATTTTAAGCGCTCCATGAAGTCTTCGAGGCTTTCGTTTTGCCTCTGCTTCACTCTCGCAAGTGAAACCGGGCTTTTGTTGTTCTTCTTCTACTACACATAATTTCTTCGGAACGCTCTCCGAAGTTCTTTGAACCCATGAATGCTCCTTCGCGGGAGACGGTCAAACCATGTCCGAGCGTTCCTGATGAGCGTTGAGTTGAACATGTGATACCACACGGCTTCTGGCCATTGTTCTATCCCCGCTTGAGATTCGAACACTTTTAGGTGATCATCTGGACCCGTCGTACCGTTGTAGGTCTTGACATTGGACGACATGCGTCTTTTTTTGTTATCCCTGAAAGTAGTTATGCATTCTGAAAACGTACTACCTTTCTCTCGACGCCATGGCAAGGTCCATTGATCTTCACCTTGTATCCTTGGTCTTTTGGGTGCCCTGCGGTGTTTTCTATCATAGTCAAAGGAATCAGAATCCTCAGTGGATGAAGGGGAGACCCTTTTATGGCGAGGGTGGCGGTCGCCATAATTGGAGTCCGAGGAATCTTCACTTGAAGAGTTCCTCTTACGCATCCTTCTAGTGCTCTTATTCCTTTCCTGAACTTGCAGATCATAAGATGAATCTCCTTCTAAGGGGCCCAGTCTTTTAAGGGCGCTTCATCTACCAGTAGGGTCAAACCCTAATCTATCCTTCACGCTTGTGCGCCGATGGTTATTGGCTGGTGTCATGAAACCGTCTTCTCCTGAGTCCTTAGAACTGTCTAAGGACGATACGTTTTCAATGAGAGGCGCATTCGAAGAGGATGTTGGGATCTCAGTCGTTCTTTGCTTCTTTCTCTTCCCGTTTCTAGCTTCCTTGCTAGGTATTGACCCTTCCCTAGACATAATTTTGTTATCGAAGTCTACACTGATCTGAAGATCCCTTGTTGGATTCTCCCTCATCTGCGCCCTCATGAGTGGGATCAAAGCCTCATAGTTTTCAGCAACGTAGACGCTCAAACTTTGCTTCGCCGAGGGGGAATTTCCGTTTCAGCTTGTGGATCTATCACAACCCTTGCATCCAGAGCATTCTTGCGGCCTTGATTAGGGATCTCCTGAGAGGACGTTGCAGTCCTAACTGCCTGTGGGGTCGAAGTGACTAGCGGAGAGAAAGATACTTGCAGTCCCTTCCCTCCATGACTTGGGTTATTAGGTTCAAAGCTTAAGTATGGACCTGTTGGCTTCTTGGATCCTCCCTTTTGTGGGGGTGGGTTTGCGCCACTTTTTGTCATCACTTTAGAGCATAGTGTGGGTCCCACAGATGGTGCCATCTTGTTGATACAAAAGTTGGATAGACCGAGCTTGACCTAAATTAGGCTTAATTTGGGTCTTGTGGACTCCGGCTCTTGCACCAAGTGAAACTTGCTTTAAGGACCCTGCGCACTAAACAGACACCGTTAGGCTTACCATGGGTTTGTGACCCACGATTAGACTCCAGCGTAAGAGTAAGTAATCGATTTAAGTATGTAGTGTTTAGGGTATTGTGTGTATCGTACCTTTGTGGAACCTATGAGGTTACTTTAATACCCGAGAGAGTCCTGGCTAGGATCTCCTACTCTTGAAGCCAAAGGAAGAGATAATAACCTAAAATAGTTTTATCCTTATCGCATAACCAAGGCAAGTTTATATCTCTTCCCTTTAGGAGAATATATCTATATGATAGATTATAGTCTTGTCTGATCCTGTCGCGCTACGACAAGGACCTGGCTAAGTAATTAGCCGTATGTGAGACAGCGGCTTACCGGGCCTCCTGGGCTATGCGCGTACATCGTACAAGCATTTAACCCATTCCTGAGGGATGCGGGTAGTACCCGTGGGTCGGACTATCCAGCCTGACTAGGGAATATACGTCATCATCTGAGGAATGGGAACTCTGGTTAGAAGGAGGTTGCTGAGAACCACTAGCATTGCTTGGTTCCTCACCTTCTTGGTTGGCAGGGTGGGCTATCATATGAGCAAATAATGGTGTGACAGTTCCTGTAAAGGCATTGCCTTGTTTGGTCAAGAAAGAGAAAGTTCTCTTTGTGAATGTAGGAACATCCCATGTATTTGTTAATTCTGGTAGGTTGGGGATTTGGTCATTAACTAAAGTTTGAATGAATCTAGGATACATTAAAAACATCTTAGCACATTCCAAATTCCTAGTCATGCCTTCAAAAATTAATTTTGAAAAATTGAAAACTCTGTTATTTGCTAGACAAATACGAGTTGATGCCAATGCAGCAGGGATTTGATCAAAAGAAAACTTTTGGAGCTTAAACAGTGAATAATGGCATGAAAAAACAAATTCCATTGTGGTGAAAATAAAGCTTTAAAGAAAGTAGGACTTCCCCTACCACCCTCATAACCCATGGCTGCAAGGACATCATGTATCTATGTGTTATTAAGCATACCAAGTCCCTTTTCATCATTTAGTCTCAAAATAGCCCTTAGCATTACCTCAATTACATAGATATTTCTATGATTTACCCTAGCCCTTAGAAGTACCTCAGTTACAGTATTCCAAAAAATTTCAACAATAGGAATAGAGACAATAGGACTTACAGTGAGTGCGAAACGAATATGACATCGAGATAAAAATAAAAGAATCTCATGTAAACCAAGAGATTCATCATTTAGAAAGGTTCGCAACCAGGTTGTGCTTAGAGATCACTTGTAAAGCAGCCATTAATATTTTTGATAATCAAAAATTAGAGAGAAGGTTATAGAATTAAGACATAAGAATAAAAGATTAACTGAATCAATTGTATAATTCGAGTAAGTATTTATGTAAATAACAAAGCCAACCGCGAAGAAATCGCCAAATTTACAAAAGAGACCCTTAACGATACAATGGACTTGTAGCGGTACATGGAACATACTCGGTACTTGGATTTCTGCTAGTGGTACTTGGATCTATAACGGTACCTCACAAATTTGACCAGTTCATGCATTCCAATATCATTATAACCTCTTTTATCTTAGTCTATCAACCTACAATCACATCAAAAACACAAAAACATACACTATACAAAAAAATTAGTATAAAAATTGTACAGTTATTACCTCCCCTCAACATATGCAGTAGTCTATTGGTTGAGCATACCAATATGTGTGACCAAGAATTCAAATCTCTTTGCATCAAATGCCTTGGTCAACAAATCAGCTACATTGTTGTCTGTATGAATCTTCAAGACTTGAATAAGCTTCTTTTCATAGGCATCTCTGATGAAGTGATGTCTTATTTCAATATGCTTGGTCTTGGAGTGAAAGACAGGATTTTTTACAATGCATATAGTACTTTCATTGTCATTGTAAATCTTGGTGTTCATGAAGTTGAACCCATAATCTAACAACTGATTTTGAATCCAAAGTACTTGTCTGCAGCAATTAACAGCAGCTACATATTTAACTTCAGTTGTAGAAGTAGCAACAATGGTTTTCTTCTTACACTGCCATGATATGAGTCTTGTGCCTAGGAATTGACAACCTCATGTTGTGGATTTCCTATCATGATTTGCTCCAGTATAATCACTGTCTGAGTAAGCTTCCAATTCAAAGGTTGAATCTCTAGGATACCATAATCCTAAATTAAGATGACTATTAAGATACTTTAAATTCCACCTCACAGTATGTAGATGTGACACCTTTGGATTATCTTGGAACCTTGAACAGGCACACACAACAAACATGATGTCTGGTCTTGAAGCAGTAAGATACATCAATGAACCACTCATTGACCTGTATAGATGAATATCAACATTTTCAGCATGTTCATTTTCGGGTAAAGACTTCTTAGCTTCAAAAGGTGTGCTTGTACTCCTTAATCAATACATGAAAACTTCTTCAAGATTTCAGCAACATATTTATCTTGACTGATAAATATTCTATATTTCCTTTGTTTGACTTGTAGTCCCAAAAAGAACGTAAGTTCTCTCATAGAACTCATCTGAAACCTTCCTTTCATCAAAGCCTCAGACTCTTCACACCATGATTTCTTGGTGGAACAAAAAATAATGTGATCAACATAGACTTGCACAAGAATTATATCCTTAGCATTATTTTTTATGAATAGAGTTTTGTCAATGGTCCCTCTCCTATATCCATGTTCTAATAGAAAATTGGATAAAGTTGCATACCAAGCCCTTGGAGCTTGATGTAGACCATAAAGTGCTTTGATAACTTTGTAGACTCTGTTGGGGAACTTAGGATCTACAAAACCTGGAGGTTGTGAAACATATACCTCCTCGGAAATAGTACCATTAAGAAAGGAACTTTTCACATCCATCTGATAGACTATAAAACCCATATATGATGCAAAGTCAAAAAATAACCCAATGGCTTCTATCATTGCCACTGGTGCAAAAACCTCATCATAGTCTATCCCTTCTTCTTGTCTATAGCCTCGAGCAAGAATCCTTTCCTATTTCCTCACAAGAACTCCTCTTTCATCCTTCTTGTTCCTGAAAACCCATCTAGTACCACTAAACCTTTTACCTGAGGGAAGATCCACAAGAATCCAAACCTTTTGTATATCAAATTGTGTTAATTCTTCTTGCATGGCATCTACCCAACTTTCTTCATCAAGAGCTTGAGAAATATTCTTGGGCTATACTTGTGATAAGAAACTGGCAAACAAACAATGCTATGTATCCTTGTGATTGGTTCTCTGCTGCTGTTTGACATAACTAACAAGTGATTGAGTTTCAGTATTGGCTTGAAGTTGTCTTCTGGTTTGCAAAACAGACTTGGGATTACCAATGATCTGAGTAGTAGGATGGTTGTTGTTGACTTTGTGAGTAGGAATAGAACTGACTGGAATTTCAGTTTCCAAATTACTGAAATTAGTTACTGCACCCTGGTCATCATAGGAAGCTTTGGAGAAGATTCCTTCAGCTGGACTAGCATAAATGTCTTCATCGTCCATAGCTTGTAAAATATCTTCTAATGAATCAACAGACTTTGCAGATTTTGACTTTGCAGTACTTGCAGATTAGGTAGCGCTAGGTGTAATATGTACTGCCGAGTGTTGTGACTCAAAAGATTCTTCTCCTGAATACTTTTAGTAGATGTAGCATTCTTTTCTTGATCTTGAAGCCTCTAAATCTCTTGGAAGGCATGATCATTAGTTGATGGCATAGTTTGCTTCTTGGGAGTAGCAGTCATGGGAGTAAAAGTAGGCATACTGGGTATATATATGGGAACATCATCATCTTGAGAGTTTGATGAAGAAGATTCTCCTTGAGTACTTGACTTAGTTGTACCAGACTCCTCACCTGCATTGTTAGTTTGACAATCATTTTGCATAGAATAGTAATCTATGGAATTAGTTAGATAATCTAAATCAAACATCTAATCATAACCTATTCCTGGGACATTGGGTTTATTTTCTAAGAAATTAACATGGGCATTTTCTTCAACCTTTTTAGATGCCAAATTTTAAACCCTATATGCTTTACTTTGCAATGAATATCCTACCAGATATCCTGGATCAGATTTTCCATCGAACATCCCCAAATGATCAAGAGTATTTAGTATAGACACATGACACCCAAAAGGTCTTAAATGAATTATGGTTGGCTTAATACCAGTCAAAAGTTCATAAGGTGTTTTGTTTTGAGGCTTGGTCACTAAGAATTTATTTAACACATAACATGCAGTATTGATTGCTTCTGCCCAAAATGTATTTGGCAAAAGAGAATCAGCAAGCATAGTTCTAGCCGCCTCAATTAGTGTCATATTCTTCCTTTCAACTACTCCATTTTGTTGTGGAGTCCTAGGATTACTAAATTGTATCTTGATGCCTTTAGACCTACAAAATTCATTAAATTCAGCATTCTTGAATTTTGTCCCATTATCTGTCATAATGATTAAGACTTCTTTAGTGAACTACATTTCAACTAAAGTGACAAAATCCTTAAGTAATTAATTGGTTTCACTCTTAAGAGCTAAAAAGAAAACCCAACTGAATCTACTACAATCATCAGTTATAACTAGACAAAAGGTGTTATGACTAATGCTCCTTATAGAAACTGGACCAAACAAATCCATATGTAAAAGTTGTAAAGGCTTTGTCACAGTACTGACAGTCTTGGTCTTACAAGAGGTTATATGTTGTTTACCTTTTTTGTTGGGAATAAATATATGAATATTAGTTCCCCTGATGGTTGGTCAGAGTTTCCCATGCTAGAGTAAGTTCCCCCTGCTAAATAACAAAGGAAGGGGGATTGGTACCCCTGTTGAAAGTCAAAGACCCTGCTACAAGATAAACTTGGAAAAGATTATAACGCGTTTCTGTTACTACTCCATGATAGTTTCCTAGTTTGTTAATAGTAATCTTGTACATGAGTCCTTGTGCTATAAAAGGACTCACTAGGGTTTCATGTAAACATATCTTTCTCTGTTCATTTCATTTCATACTTTAAGGTTGTATAACCCTAATACCACTATTGGGCATTCGTATATCTTTGATATATGAAAGTTTAACGTTTGATCTTAATATTTTTTCTTGTGCTAAACACTATATTCTGCATCTTGTTTAGTTACTTTGTGTATTGCAAAGTTTCTCTAGTGTTAAATTGAACTCATTCTTTCTATCACAACCCTTAAACAAGCTAAGGTTTAAGATCTGAGTTTGGGATCAACAAGTGGTATCAGAGCTTGTTGAGAAACCTTGATTAAACCAAGAACAAAACATCTCTTACAACCAACATCAACCATTTCCTCATATTCTCACTCATCTTCAAACAACAATAATTCTCTCAAACTACCTATTTTGGATCCTGAAAACTTTGAACTATGGGAATTCAGGATTCAACAATATCTCAAGATGGAACACTATGTTCTATGGGAGATCATAGAGTTTGGTGATCAATTCACCAAAACAGTAGCATAAGAAAAAGATAAGGGAGTGGCCAGTGGTGAAATCTCCAAAGGTGATAGCAAAAAGAAATATGTTGCTCTTGCAGACAAGTAGATACTAGCAAGAAGGCATGATGTCAGAGCTCACAGATCTTTGCTGTTGGGTCTACCTGGTAGACATCAGCTAAGGTTCAGGAAGTACAAGACTGCTAAGGAACTTTGGGAAGAAATAGGCAACACATTTGGAGGGAATGAGGCCACAAAGAAGAAGAAAAAGAATCAGATGCTTGACCAATTTGATTCTTTCAAAGCAAATGGTGATGAAGCGATTGGTTCTATCTACAATAGGCTTCAAGATATGGTTGCTCAATTGGAGTTCTTTGACATTGAAGTGTCAAGAGAACAGGTGAATACAAGATTTCTCAACAGTCTTTAGAAAGAATGGTTTGTTTACAAAGCCATTTGGCAAAATAGAGATGACATTGATGTTAAGAACATTGATGACATCTACAATAACCTGAAAGTTTTTGAGCCAGTAGTCAATGAGATGACGTCATCAGGAACCATCCCCACTAATTCAAGTGGATCTACTGATTCCCCGCATATTATGGCCTTTATATCTCACAACAGTGGAATCTCCAAAGGCAGTGGTATTGAAGTTTCCCTTGCTACCCATTCCCCTGCTACAAGATCTGGACCATCTTATGATGAAGAAAGGCCTGTAACATTCAGTTTTGACACTGCTTGTGCTTTCATAGCATCTCAAGGATCTCAAGGATCTACTGTGTTACATGAAGATCTGAATCAAACCAGTAAGCAAGGACTGGAGGAGATGGACATCAAGTGGAACATGGCTCTACTTATCATGAGAGCCAACAGATTTTACAAGAAGTATGGGAAGAAGATTTCCATCAATCCTTCTGATGTAGGGGGATTTGACAACTCAAAGGTGGAATGCTACAACTGTGGCAAGAAAGGACACTTTGTTAGGGAGTGTAGAGGACCAAAAAATGGAAGTAGCTATAGGAAGGAAAGTAGGGATGAGGATTCTTGTGCTAAGGCTATGGTAGCCATGCAAGGAATAGATGGAGCAGGTGGATGAGACTGGAGTGTTATGACAGAGAGTGTTGAAAGTAATCAAGCCCTAGTTGATGAAGAGAAATAAGTAAAAGTACTTGAAGTCTGAAAAAGGAAGGCTGGCACATTACAAGGTTATGCTTAAAAGACACAAGAGGTGTACTGATGCTTACTTCAATGATATGACCTTTGAGGAGATAGAGAGAGTAGCTAGGCCAGTACTAAGGGAGACAAATGTGGATGACTTCATAGGCATATGTACTCCTGAAGAGGCTGAGTATCTCAGGAGGAAAGATGAGATGGTACAGAAAGATAGGGAGACTAGAAAGAGAAAAGCTGAAGGAGTGGCAGTGGAAACAACACAAGTAGGTGCATCAACACAAGAAGGTGCATCATCCCAAGCAGCAGGTGAAAGATCTGTCCTCAATTCACGAAGAGCAGCAAAAAGATTATAGAGAATGGAGAAGATTGGTCCAGTTACAAAAGAAACTCAGCATCCTTCCAATGAAGAAATAGAGCAGCATTTGATTGTGGAAGAGAATGATGAAATTGCACCAAGTGAGTTTGGGAAGAAATACACCATAGTAGAGTATGCAGTTCATGAGCACAAAGGAATGTCTTGGTGGAAGCTTACTAGAGCTGAAAACACAACACATATCTTTCTAAGGCTGGATCTATTATTTCAAATATTGGACAGAGAAGACCTAGATGATCTTTGAAGGATTTTGAAGTGGGAGTTTGCTACAAATCCTCCTACTTTAGATGGTGTAGAGAAAGACTGGGTAATTTGGGACTGCATGCACAGGCTGTATGCGCATGAGTTGAATGATCCTCTTTTTGATGTAGTGAATGGGACAAAGTTCCTGTATTGGAAGTTGTTTACCAATTATGGTGTTTATGAGGTGGCCATGGAAGGTGTAAGTGTTTATCTGCTTAATAATCATTATTATACTTTCACTCAAGAGATCTTGAAGAAGCTAGCACAAGGTGATTTAATTGTAGATGCCAAAGAACCTGTTGCTTATGATTTGGTAAGATTTATTCATAGTCAGCTTTGGACAGGAAGTTTGTCAGCATCCTCATCAACCAGCATTTATTCAGAAACTTGTCTTTAGGGTAAAGCACAAGTTTAGGGGAGGATTGTTGGGAATAAATGTATGAATATTAGTTCCCCCTGCTAGTTGGTCAGAGTTTCTCCAGCTAGAGTAAGTTCCCCCCGATAAATAACAAAGGCAGGGGATTGGTCCTTGTGCAATAAAAGGACTCACTAGGGTTTCATGTAAACATATCTTTCTATGTTCATTTCATTTCATACTTTAAAGTTGTATAACCCTAATACCACTATTGGGTATTCGTATATCTTTGATATATTAAAGTTTAACATTTGATGTTAATATTTTTTCTTGTGCTAAACACTATATTCCGCATCTTATGGCCATGTCAATAGCTAGTTCAGACAATGAGGTATATGATGACTCATATTGTACCAAACCTTGTAGAAAAAATACTAAGTCATTGAATAATCAAATAAGAAAGATAAAAGTTGATTACATTAACTGTGATAATGATTTAGATGACTATAAACGTGCTCTAGAACAGTTAGAGTCCACCATAAGAGAATATAAACAGAGAGAAAATGATTATAGAGATCATATTGACATATTAGAGAGAGATGCTAGAGAAAAAGATAATTCCATTAAGGAATTAACTACTGAATTAGAAGTTTTTAGATCTAACAAGAAGATATATGAACAAACTGTTTAATATTTTGGAAAAGCTTCTAAAGATCTCACTAAGGCATTTGAAATTGGACAATCTCCAAGGGACAAAACAGGTTTTGGAGTAAAAAATGAACATGCTACAATTCCACCACCACCTGCTAATATACATGCACCCATGCATAGGAAATATCTTTCTTGGACTGGTCTTCCTTGTTTCAAGAAACAGGAGGACATTGAATTTGACTTAAATGCCTACATATCAAAGAATCTAGAAACAGAAGAACCTCTAGTGAAAACTAGTACTGTTAGGGATTTTGAAAAAGAACAAATTGCTTTAAAACAGTGGAAAATAGATAATCATGTTCTCTTTTCAAGAGAAGGATTGTTTGGAAGTGATTCCAGTTCTAAAAGTAGTTCATCTAGAACCTCTAGAAGATCTGAATCAAGACCAAAACCCCCTAAAACTACTGTTAAATATGCTGGTATGTATAAACCCATTAGAGGTAATAAGAGGAATTGGAACAACCAAAAGTCTCATCAATTAGGAGAGGACTTTGTGAAAAACACCAAACCTTGTTTCAATTATGGAAGATTTGATCACATTTATCAAGACTGTCAAGTACCAATGGAAATGGTGGCTGCAAATCCTTTAAAGTAAATGCAACCAAAAGCCATTCTATTGAATGCAGGGGAAAAATCTTTTTCCCCTGCTAGTATGTTGCCCTTGCTTTGAGAAATAAGGTGTCTGAAAAGTATGTAGTTCCTACACTAAGAAAGGTGAATGATGCATGTCCCAAATCTAGTTCTTATGTGACTAAACCAGAACCTCATACTTCATGTAAAGCTGCCTATACACCCTACCAACGCACCTATAGAGGCCAAAACAAAAGATGGGTTCCCTCTGCTAAGCATAGGGATTCCCCTGCTAAGTCTAGGGTATCCCCTCCTGGCAAAGTTTTTCCCTCTAGAAACATGGGAAGATAGGGAAAAGCTGTGAAAGCCTTACCTCGTTGGATTTGGGTACCCAAAAAGGGTACTTAATCCAATGGTGTATCTCTAGTCTTTGAGAAATTATCTTACATTGATACACGAGGTAGATCCAAGTCAGTAATGGCTTGGGTCCCCAAGAGAAACTAAATTGTTTTTCTTTTTCCAGGTGACAAAGTAGACCAGGAATGATAAAGCCTATTGGGATAGTGGAGGTTCAAGGAGTATGACTCGACATTAATCCTATATGTCTAACTTTGTTCCTCTGTATGACAATGATTGTGTCTCATTTGGAGATGGGCATGGTACAATCACAGGAAAATGGACTATTGTCACTAATGGAATGACATTTGATAATGTTTACTTGGTGAAAGAGCTAAAGTACAATATTTTTGGTGTGTCCCAGATGACTGATAACAAGAGTTTTGTCCTTTTTACTGATACTAAATGTCTTGTTTTGGGAAAGGAGTTTGTTTTGCCACCAGACACTCTTATTGTGCTCAGAACCCCAAGACAGAAGAACATGTACACCATTGATTTAAAGGACATCACTCTTCAAGACAATGAGAACTGTTTCATTGGCAAAGCATCAGTTGATGAATGCAAGAAATATCATAGAAGACTTAGTCATCTTAACTAAAATAACATGAACAAACTGGTAAAACTCAATCTTGTTCATGGTCTCCCTTCCAAGACCTTTGCCAATGATCATACTTGTGTTGCCTGTCTGAAACGCAAGCAACAGAACCTCTTGCAAG
The DNA here is from genome assembly GCA_025667525.1 of Glebionis coronaria. Classification (NCBI taxonomy): domain Eukaryota; kingdom Viridiplantae; phylum Streptophyta; class Magnoliopsida; order Asterales; family Asteraceae; genus Glebionis; species Glebionis coronaria. The sequence goes on from CM046880.1 coordinate 138,021,848, forward strand.
TCGAAAACTAGTCTGTCCACCACCAAGCCATTGGAATTGCTGCACATGGATCCGTTTGGTCCTACTTCTAGTGATTACTGATGATTTTTCAAGGTTCACATTGACTTTCTTTCTATTTGAAAAGAGTGACACAACAGGTGTACTCAAAGGTTTTATTAATCAGATTGAACTTTCTAAAAGTATGAAGGTGGTGACTATTAGATCAGACAATGGTGGTGAGTTCAGAAACAAGGAACTGGACACTTTATGCACAAACAAAGGAATAAGGAGGGAATACAGTATAGCAAGAACACATCAACAAAATGGAGTTGAAAAAAGAAGAAATATGACACTTATTGAAGCTACAAGGACTATGTTGTCTGATTCCAAGCTTCCAGTTATCTTTTGGGATGAAGCTGTAGCCACTACTTGTTATGTTCAAAACAGGGCCTTGGTGGTAAAGGCATACAACAAGACCCCATATCAGCTATTCAATGGCAGAACTCCTTTGATTGACTTTTTCAGACCATTTGGATGTCATGTGATCATTATGAACACAATTGAAAATTTAGGTAAATTCAATGAAAAGGGGATGATGTGTACTTTATAGGTTATTCATTGAACAACAAGGGATATAGGGTCTTCAACAAGAAGACAAGCAAAGTGACAGAAAATCTCCATGTAGATTTTCTTGAAGACAAGCCTGAAGATGTACAAATAGGTCCTGATTGGTTCTTTGACATTGAAGTACTTTCTAAATCAATGAATTGTGTGCCTGTTGCTTTGTAGAATACTAACATTTTAGGTATTAAAGAACCAACTTTCGTGGAAAAGGCACCAATGAGGTACATGAGTGTACCCTCATTGTTTCCCATTGATGATGCTGCTAAAGAATTGAATGAAAAAGATGACACATCTCAAAGGAAGAAGCATTCAATCCCTTCCCCTGCTAAAGCAAATCCTGAAAGAAATGGAATGGCTGAAAGCAGTGCAATCCAGGATTCCCCTGCTGGACCAAATGGTTCCCCTGTTGCTAAAGAACCAGTTGTAAATGATGTAAATGATGAAGAAAGAGAATACCCACTCATTTCTACATCTTCACCAATCACTTTATAAAGCAGTGGAAGTAGAATTATTAGGAATGGAGGTCCAAGTTATTCAGAGCTGCATTCAGCCAACCAGCATCCATCCCTCAGCCATGCATTAAGCTCTTTTGAGGATTTCTTTCCCAATCAAGATAGTACTATAGATCCTGATTTAGAAAAGGATGAAACAGAGGTAATCATGAGCATTCAGCCTACCTACATAATCAATAAACATCACCCCCAATCTCAAAGCATAGGTGATCTTGATACTCCCAGACAAACAAGGTATTCAGCAAAGGAACACAACTTCATTGCCAACATTACTATGAAGTTTAACCATGAAAATATGCAATGTTGTCTGTTTACTACCTTTTTGTTACAAGAAGAGCCAAAGAAGATTTTTCAAGCTCTCAATGATCCATGTTGGGTTGAAGCTATGCAAGAAGAACTCTTGCAATTTGACATCCAAGAAGTATGGATTCTGGTTGATTGTCTAAAATGGGCAAGAACCATTGGGACAAAGTGGGTGCTCAGGAAAAAAAAGGATGAGAGGGGTATTGTAGTTAGAAACAAAGCCAGACTGGTAGCACATGGATATACTCAGGAAGAAGTTATTGAGTATGAAGAGCTCTTTGCTCCACTTGCCAGAATTTGAAGCCATCAGATTGTTTCTGGCTTATGCTTCCTTCATGGACTTCACAGTATATCAAATGGATGTAAAGAGTGCCTTTTTATATGGCACCATTGATGAAGAAGTTTATATGATGCAACCTCCAGGGTTTGAAGATCCAGAACACCCAGACAAGGTTTATAAGGTGAAGAAGGCTATGTATGAACTTCATCAAGATCCTAGGGCCTGATATGGAACTCTCTCTAAATACCTGTTGGATAATGGCTTCAACAAGGGGAAAATTGACCAGACCCTTTTTAATAAGAAACAGAAGGGTGATTATCTTTTGGTGCAAGTATATGTGGATGACATCATCTTTGGATCCACAAACTCTCTGCTTAGCAAATAGTTTTCCAAGTTGATGCAAGATAAATTTCAAATGAGTGCAACGGTGAACTCAACTTCTTTTTGGGGTTACAAGTTCAGCAGAGGAAAGATGGGAACTTTATCTCACAAGGCAAGTATGTTGCTGAAATTTTGACGAAGTTTGGAATGTGTGAAGAAAAGAAAGTCTCCAATCCCATGGATAAGGAGCCTCCTTCCTCCTTGGGGAAAAGATGGCCTAGGAAAGCCTATTGATGTCAGGAAATATATACATCCATGATTGGATCTCTCATGTACCTTACAGCTTCAAGACCCGACATCATGTTTGCAGTCTGCTTATGTGCATGATACCAAGTGACACCCACAAAGTATCATCTGTTTGTTCTGAAGAGAATCTTTAGGTATCTGAAGTGTCATCCAACTTTAGGACGTTTGTATCCCAAGGATTCACCAGTTGATCTAGTGTCCTATTCAGATAGTGATTATGTAGGTGACAACAATGATAGGAAGTCCACCATAGGTGGATGTCAGTTTTTGGGAAGCAGGCTTATATCTTGGCAGTGTATATAGCACACTATTATGGCCACATCCACAACTAAAGCTGAATATGTAGCAGCTGCTGCATGTTGTGGGCAAGTTCTTTGGGTTCAGAACCAACTGCTTGATTATGGGTACAATTTTCATAAAACCAAGATATTCATTGACAATAACAGCACCATTTGCATTATTAAAAATCCTATTTTTCATAGCAAGACTAAACATATTGAAATCAGACATCATTTCATTAGAGATTGTTTTGAAAAAGGATTGATTGTCCCAGAGGCAATTGATACAGAACTTAATGTTGCTGATCTTTTAACAAAAGCTTTTGATGTACGGAGTTTTCAGTACTTGGTTGCAAGTATTAGAATTATCACTCCCTAAAAATAGATGTCTGAATTGTCTTGTGTATTCAGGATTGTATTATTGCCGTTGTTGTATATATGTTAGACACTTTTTCCATTATTCTTCATTCCACTACTTTTGAACAAAGTTTCCCCTGTTAGGGTCCATCCCCCTGCTAAGGCATTTTTCCATGCTAAGAGTTTTTCTCTTAAGTTGGGTTTGTTCTTTTTAAAGTGGTTATATGTGGTTTTAGATTAACAATGCCGAGATCCTAATAGAGAATACTACATTATGGGAGAATTAGGTATATGCTCTATGTTTCAGGGAAAGTTAGGTCACACCTTTAGGATTTAGGGTATCCCTAGGATACTCATATATGATTTTAGATCATATCCACTGGTGAGTAGGGGTTTGGAATAATGAGGACTTGTTGTAAAGCCTGTTTGAAACCATGAGACACTGTAATGTGTACTCAAAATTATTTATTAAGCAGCTTGTGGCCTAATTTAAGATTTCTGGTACATATTGCCAAGACCAACAAACCATAGCAAGGAAATGGTAGGGATGGAGTCTGGGGTATGCTTATTTTATTGGGTTGACCAGGTGAAAGTGTGCTTATGTGTTAACTTTTTCTGTTTGGTACTTTGCTGAATGGAGGACTCTTGAGTTTTTATGTATCTAACTTGTTTTTACAAGGGTGTGCATTAGAGTAGAGCTTTTTAGCATTGATCTATTCAGGTTAAGTATAATTCCCTTAGGAAAGTTTCCCTTGCCTTAACTTTTGAAACCCCTAGTAATACAACTTTCCCCTGCTTAAAATGTCTTCCACGAATCTTAAAATTGCTCCTAATCATAATCAAATTGCACTTTTATCTCAAGAGCCTGTTGAATTCACTAATGCTGTTGCTTACCTTAAATCTTGCTATTTCAGGTTAGCCCTTGTTATCAGTACTAGAATATTGATGAGATGGCATTTATACATGATCTCATAGTTCTTTTCGGGCTTTAAATGCATAAAAATGTCATAATATACCATATATATGCTTGTGTTTGTTTACTTGTGTATTTTAGGTATGGATATCGTGAAAAAGACAAAAGATCACAACATACAAGGAAAAACGGACACGAGAAACGAAGCCGTGCAAAGAACCGGGCCCTAATCATGAAATACTCAACAAATATCCTTGAAGACTTGAAGACAAACAAGATTGATCCTCATTTATTGAAGAAATGACACTTAAAACCCTTGTATATTAATAATTACAAGTTTGGTCCCTTAAGTTTGTCAAAATTACACAAAAGGTCCTTCAACTTTGAAGAAATGGCAAGATTAGTCCCTCAAAAATTTCAAATTGCCAAATATGGTCCTTCATCAAGCCAAAGATACATTGAAGACCTTTGAAGATCAAGAATGTCCAAGATCAGCCCTTCAAATATGCAAAAATGGCAAAAACAACCCTTGTAAACCTTGTTCGAAAGTTTTGTGCCAAAAATGACAAAGGCTGAAAGTTATTTACAATGGAATGGGAGTTTTTAGGCTGAAAAACGTGTTATACATGTTTTACCAAAATACAAGGACTAAAAGTGTGCACTGAAACATTCAAAAACAAGAAATGCGCCAAACAACTTCCATTCCCCCAATTTCGGATCAAAGTTACTACTATTCACCCTCTTCACCCCTAGAAATTACTCACTTAAAACAAAGGGTAAATTTCAATTACCCTGGCACATGTGTGATTCACACATGCAGAAACACATCCCACACACAAAACCCTCACTCCCACTACTCCTTGGACCCCACACTCAACCTCCTCAACCAATGAAAATGCAACTTAGCCTCCAAGCAATCTGACGTGTCCAAATCAACAGCCTAGGATCACTGCTTCATATCAAAGCTACTTTAAACGGTTTGGATGCATTTGGACAACTCATTCCATCAAAACGTCTAGAAGACTCAAGGACATTTAGGGAATTTCACTTCTAGGGTTTGTGAATAGTGCTAGCCTTGGCATTTGCCTATATAAAGACTCCTCAACCTGTGAGAGAGCTTTGTTCCAGATTTTAGCTTTTAAATCTTTGTAATTCCTTTTTATGAAATAAAGTTTGAATTTCTTAAAAATTTGAATTCTAATCTGTTATTTTTAAAAGTTTGGTGTTTGATAAGCTAAAATTTGAGTTCCATAATCTTGTTTGAAGGTTTTGAGGCAAGGTTTTAAGTGATAAAGCTTGTGCATCAAAAATCAGAAAGTTGGTATTATTTTGATCTCACCTTGTCGTTTGTTCTTCTTAGCAGCTTAGAAGCTGGTACTTGTTTTGCTAGTACCTAAGCTCAAACAATCCAGGGCCTGGATGTAGGTCTTGGAGGTTTGCATCTTCTTCTCTTTTCATTTTCTCTTTAAAGTTTCTTACTAATTGTGATTTTTGTGAATTTGTTCTTGAATCTGTGATATTGTGGTTGATTATTGTTCATTTGGCTTGGTTTGATGTTATTGAGGTGTTGTTAGACTGATTTGTGGGTAAAATCTTCATAAGCCTTTGAAAAATTGTGAAAACAAGTTTTAAAAGGGTGTTTGGGTTTACTGCATAAATTGGGTTTGTGGTTTGTTAAGTGGTTGTTTTGTGTAAGCAAGTGTTGGTATCTGTTATTTGAGTTCAATTGTTCATCTGTTTGCAGGTTTGAAGGTTTGAACACATAGATTCATAGATTGGCTATAAAATCTTAAATACTTGGTAAAATTGGCTAGGATTTTGAGGACACCTAGTTCTAAGCTTAGGCTAGGAATAACAAGTGCAAAACCTTAGTTAATCACACCAGGGAAGAAGGATTTGATGCTTGAAATTGGATCAAGTGTCAAATAGATCAGCAAAACTTGTCTGCATATTGTTCATTGTTCATCAGAAACTTTTTATGCTTTGATCTTGTTGTTTACTTTGATCAGTGTTTGATTCTTGTTGCTTTGTGTTTATTCTTAGTTTATATAGCTTATGTATGCATCCTGTTAAGTTTGGTTGGCTTATTCAGTCTAAATCTGCTTATTAAGTGCTTAACTGCTTATTTCCATATCTGGGCTATATCTGGTGACTGTTTGGCTTATTGTGGCTTATTGTGTGAACCAAATTGTGATTTTCTTGTTGCTATTGACTCCTTGTGATTCACTGATCACAAGGGTGCCTTTGTTTCCAATTGAATCCAACCAGAACTCTCAAATAAGCTTGGTCAAATAGTCAAAGCAGTGGGAACTCCTTTCCCCTGCTAGTTACCACTGATAGTGTAAAACTGGTGTCAGCTTATCAATAAGCTATAATAGCTTATTTTAACCAGCAACAACTTTGTTTTTGTAATAGGTGCTCATTATTTGACCCATTTGTTCATACTGGAGCATTTGGTGGGTTGACTTTAGGGTTTGACTAGAAAACCAACTTCATTGACTTTTTCATAAGTTCATTTGTGCTTATTCTGGCTTATTGGTTGTGCTTATTGGATTTTTGTTGATTGATTTGGCTTATTGAGTCCATTTGTGATCTTTTGCAAGTTGAATCAAGTCCTGAGGTGCCTTATTTCTCAAACCCGACTATTTTGTCGTTTTGTGAAATAATACTTTGCTTATTTCTAGCTTATTGAGTGAGCTTTTTCAAAATTTCTTTTAGATCTCATAAGCATCCCAAAAGAAGGTTGTGTGTCAAATTAGAGCTTATGGCATTAGCTTATTGCTTAATGGGCTGAAAAGCCCAATAAGAATAAGTTGTGTGTTAAATAAGCTGTGATAAGCTCATATTCAGCTTTTGGGCCTTTAGAGTTTTGTTCTTAGAATTGAATTTTGAGTCAGATAGGGCTTTTCCAAGTCAACTGGGCCAAGTTTGACTTTTTGGGCCCAAAAGCCCATTTGTGTTGACTATTTTTTGTTTTGGCCCATTTGAGGGCCCAATAGGGGTATTCTGGTAATTTCACTTTGATTTTCTGATTATTTAGGTTAAAATAAACTAGTTTGCAGGTTTTTAGAATTTTTTATAATTTTTGGATTTTTAATATTATTTTATTATTATTTTATTATTATTTTTAAAATTTCACTTTTTCCAACTTTTTACATTTTTCTTAGGATTAATACATTAAAATAGGAAATTAGCAACTTTTATAATAATTTTATCACTTTTAGATTAATTTTTATAATTATTTTAAGTTTTTATAGTTTTTAAATCATTTTAAATAGTTTTTATTAGTTTAAAAATTTATAAAAATAGTTTTTTATCTTTTTAGGTCATTTTTGAGGTTTACCAATTGAAAAAATCTTTATTTGGGCTTTTTGATAATTTATTTGATTTTTAGGGCTTTAATTAGCATTTAAAAATTGAATATTTAATTATTTAAAAGGTTTGAAAAAGTTTTGATCATTGGTAAACTCTTAGTTTATTTATTTTGATTTTTGGTGAATTTTTGGTAATTTTTAGAATTAATTTTTATTTTTATGGTTTTTAAGGTTCTACGTTTTAACTTTCTAGTAGTATTAATTTTTATTTTTACGTCTTCGTCATCTTCTTTTCTCATCCCCTTCTAAACCAATCATTAATCACAAACATTTAACAAGTTTTTCACACACATACACCTCCTTGGGAAACGAACTTTGAATTCATAAGGGTCATTAGTGTTTGATTTTCCTAAATCATCACTCGATACTTACTGCTCATTTACCCTCCTTTGTTTTCCTAAACAAGAGGTGTAATTTAGCACAATCATTTTAGCGTCGCTGCCGGGGAGGTGTGTCGTGATTAATTTGTATTGTTGTTTTTAATATTAACCATAAATAGTATTTGTATTAGTAGAACTCTACTAATACGTATTATCGGTTTTCTTGGTTTTTCTTGTAAAAATATTATTACTATATTGTATTAAGTATCACAACAAATAAACAATATCTCCAAAAGTGTGAAAACACAACCTTAATTGAGATTTCATCACTCAATTATTGTATTCGAATCTCAAACAAAAAGAAAAAGGCAAAAATAGATAAATACTTTCGTGAAGCTCGATTTTGAAAAATACAAACTAAAAGGTGGGTATAAGGCGGGTATTATAAAATATACCCTAAGGAAAAAGGCTCTTAAGTGCTTCGCGCCGCCTCGTTTCCCCGCTTGCTTGTGAGTATTTTGAGATTGAAGGCTAATCGAGGGTTTTGCCGCCCAAAGTATTATTACGTATAATATATTTTCTTGGTTTCTTTGTGATTAAACCCTCTTGAACAATTTGGTTTTCACCAAAGTTCTAAAGTCATTCGAAGGCGTTCACTCCACGTGATCGTTTTCATTCCTTTGAGGCTTCTTTAATCAAGAGTTTGATTCGAGGAGAGATTTTGTAGATTGTTGTCTACGAAGATACACTAAAATCCAAAAAAATTTAAATATCATCAAAAACACAAAAAAAATTGAAAATTCACAAAACACCCAAAAAGAATCTTCTTTGCTCACCTCCCATTCTTCATGAAGTTTATGATCACTCGTAATCAAACAAAACGAGCTCGTAAACGACTTCAAAAGCAAGCCAATCAAGAGACGTTGATTGTAGAAGAACCTCCAATTGTTGAACCTATTGTAGAACAAGAAGTCGTCATGGCTAATCGTACTATGATGGAGTTGCTACAAGCACCCACCGAGGGTTTTGGAGAGGCTATTGTGATTCCCGCCATCCTTGCGGAGAATTTCGAGATTAAGACGGGTTTAATGTCGATGTTGCAAGCAAATAAGTTTAGAGGTCATGAGAAAGACAACCCGCATTACCACATTAGGAATTTTAACCGTCTCACCGCTACTAGGAAGTTTAAGGATGTTCCACATGACGCCATTAAGATGATGTTGTTTCCATACTCATTAGATGGACCCGCAAAAATTTGGCTTGAGAAAGAACCGCCAAATTCGATTTTGACATGGGCCGATCTCGTTTCTAAGTTTGTGAACAAGTTTTTTCCACCATCTAAAACAACACATTTGAAAAAAATGAGATTTCACGATTTGTGCAAAGAAATAATGAATGTTTTTCAATGGCATGGGAACGCTTTAAAGAAATGTTACATGAATGTCCACACCATGATTTCTCGGAATTACATCAAATTGATACTTTTTTTAATGGGCTTAATGATCATGAACGAGATTATTTGAACGCCGCCGCGGGTAGTAATTTTTTGTGCAAGACGACAAATGAGGCTTTACAAATCATCGATAATAGGTCTAAGGTTTATAGCCCTCGTAACACACCGAGTGTTGCCAATTTGGGGTCGTCATCATCGTCACAATCGTCTCATAGCATTAATGCCTTACATGATGAAGCTAATGAGGAAAATCGGTTTTTTGATAGATTTGCTAATCTTATGTCCCATTGGAAAGCTCAAGAAGCTTCAAATTCCGCTTCGGTTAAAGCGGTTGCTAAGAGTTGTTTGTCGTGTGGTGGAGCTCATGATCTTTCCGAGTGCATTACCGCGGATGGTAACACTTCGAGTGCTTATGTAGCAACGGGAACTTACAACCAAAACGGTCAAGGTTTCCGCCAAAATCAAGCTCCACCAAACCAAAATGTTAATAATTATCAAAACAACAACCAAGGTAATTACCAAGGCAACACACGTAACTACAACAAAGGGAATTATCAAAATGGGAGTGGACAAATTTTTAATCAAAACCAAAACCGTGATTTTCAAAACACTACACAAGGTTTTCAAAATGCTCACACTAAAAATTTGCAAGGAGAATTTTTGGATTATGCTAAAGCAAATGATGCTAAATTTGATAACATGCAACGTGAGATGATTAGCTTAAGATTCGAGTTGAAAAATGAGCTAAAAAATGAACTTGCTAATGAACTTAAAACTCATGCAAACAAAATGGAAGGAAATGTCCAACGTCTTCAACAAAATCAACAAAAGATGGAATTAGGACAACATGAGATTAAGCAAGAGTTATTAAAAGCGGATGCTAGGCAATCAAAATTTGAGGACCGAATGGCTAAGATGTTTGAAGCAATCATGTGTAAACCCTCTTCCTCGGGTGGTCTTCCTAGTGATACCATTGCAAACCCGAAGGGAGAAATGAAGGTTATTACTACACGAAGTGGTAAAACTTTCAAGGAACCAATCTCTCGTCCAAGTACTTCTACGGAGAAGGAAATCGAGAAAGAACCCGAGGTGATGGTCGAAAAGGAGCACATTACAATCCCACGAAGTACCGCTCAAACCACACCTACGGTTGAACCAATACCAATTGTGGAACCCGAGATTCCAAGGCCGTTGCCTAATGTCTAACCCACACCACCTTTACCCTACCCTTCGATACGAAACAAAGAGAAATTGCAAGAACGTAATAAACAACAAATCGAGCTTTTTATAAAAATGTTTCAACAAGTGCATTTTGATGTGAGTTTAGCCGACGCGTTGTTGTATATGCCTCGTTTCGCTTCCACTTTAAAAAGTATGATGAGCGATAAGGAAAAGCTTTCAAAGCTTGCTAATTGTTCTTCGATTTATCTTAACCGCATACCGGAAAAAGTTGGTGACCCTGGAAAGTTTCTCATTCCTTGTGACATACAAGAAATGAAAGAATGCCTCGCCTTGGCCGATCTTGGTGCGAGCATTAATTTGATGCCATTTTCCATTTGGAAATCGCTTTCGCTTCCAGCTCTCATTCCTTCGAACATGTCCATCGAGATGGCCGATCATTCTACGATTATGGCATGTGGAGTAGCCGAAAATGTTTTCGTGAAAGTGGGGAAGTTCTACTATCCCGTTGATTTTATAGTAGTGGACATCCCCGCGGATCCTCAAGTTCCTCTAATTTTAGGTCGTTCATTTTTAGACACTTCGAGATCGCTTATCGATGTTCATGCGAGAACTATCACTTTGAGATTCAACGAAGAGGAACTTGTTATAAACGCTACTCAAAACTCGAAACCTTCTCATGTTTATGCAATCGCTACCATCAATCACATTGACATCAATGATGTGGTTTGCGATGAGTTTTCACAAGAAGTGTTAGGTTTTTCCGATAGCTCTTCAAGTGGCAATCCCACTATCTTGGATCCGATTCTTGCTAATTCCACACAAAATCTCACTCCATTCCAAGGAGGCGATCTCACTTCAAATGAAATCGACAATGAAGATGAGGTGTTGATTAGTGATGATACTTCTATTCCACCATTTCTTTCGCCGATGGAAGTTATGAGTGTTGAACCAAAATCTTCAATCGAGGAACCACCTATCCTTGAATTGAAAGATCTTCCTTCTCACCTTGAATACGCATTCTTGGAAGGTGATGACAAGTTGCCGGTTATTATTGCAAAAGGTCTTGCTAATGATGAAAAAACCGAGCTCTTGAAAATTCTTAAGGCTCATAAAGGGGCAATTGCGTGGAAAATATCCGACATTAAGGGAATTGACCCAAAATTTTGTACTCACAAGATTTTAATAGAGGAGGACTACAAACCCGCAATTCAAAGTCAAAGAAGGGTGAATCCCAAAATTCACGATGTCATTAAAAAGGAGGTCCTTAAACTCCTTGACGTGGGAATGATTTATCCTATATCCGATAGCCCATGGGTGAACCCGATCCATTGTGTCCCTAAAAAGGGAGGAATGACCGTTGTGCCTAATGAAAACAACGAGTTAATTCCCACTCGTGTTGTGACCGGTTGGAGGGTGTGTATTGACTACCGAAAGTTAAATGACGCCACTCGTAAAGACCACTTTCCTTTGCCCTTCATGGATCAAATGTTGGAGCGACTTGAGGGAAATGAATTCTATTGCTTTTTAGATGGTTTTTCCGGTTACTTTCAAATACCTATCGACCCTCGTGATCAAGAGAAGACTACTTTTACGTGTCCTTATGGAACGTTCGCTTATCGTAGGATGCCTTTCGGACTTTGTAATGCACCGCGTACGTTTCAACGGTGTATGATGGCGATCTTTCACGATATGATCGAGAAGTCGATGGAAGTGTTTATGGATGACTTCTCGGTGTTTGGCAATTCGTTCACGTCATGTTTATCTAATCTCGAGCAAATGTTAAAACGTTGTGAATAAACCAATCTTGTGCTTAATTGGGAAAAATGTCATTTTATGTGTAAACAAGGAATCGTCTTAGGACATAAGGTGTAGAAGGCGGGGATTGAGGTCGATAAATCTAAGGTAGACGTCATCGCCAAGTTACCTCATCCCAAAACCGTTAAGGGAGTTAGGAGTTTCCTAGGCCACGCGGGCTTTTATCGTCGTTTCATCAAGGACTTTTTCGAAAATATCTCGACCTATGACACATCTTCTCGAGAAGGATGCTCCTTTTAACTTTAATGAGGATTGTGTTAGAGCTTTCGAAACTCTCAAAAGGAAACTTACCGAAGCTCCCATTCTTGTTGCTCCTAATTGGGAATTACCCTTTGAAATCATGTGCGGTGCAAGTGATTATGCTATAGGGGCCGTCTTAGGGAAATGTTATGACAAGCATTTCCGTCCTATCCACTATGCTAGTAAGACGATGACCGAGGCTCAATTAAAGTACACCACAACGGAAAAGGAATTCCTTGCCGTGGTCTATGATTTTGAGAAATTCCGACCTTATCTCGTCTTGACTAAAAGCATCGTGTATACCGACCATTCGGCTATCAAGTATCTCTTAGCTAAGAAAGATGCTAAGCCGAGATTGCTTCGTTGGATGCTCCTCCTCCAAGAATTTGATGTCACCGTGCTTGACAAAAAAGGAGCCGAGAATCTAGCGGCCGACCATCTCTCTCGTCTAGAAGATCCTCACAAAGATGTTTTCGAGAACAAGGAAATCACCGAAACATTTCCTCTCGAGACTCTCGGTGTAGTGAATTCTAAAAACACCACCCCATGGTTTGCCGACATTGCAAATTACCATGCGGGAAATTTCATAATCAAGGGTATGACAACACAACAAATACAAAAATTCTTTCGTGACGTCAAGTTCTATTTTTGGGACGACCCTTATCTCTTTCGGGTTTGTGCGGATCAACTCGTTCGACGTTGTGCGTTTGGTGCCGAAGCTTCTAATATCCTTAGAGCTTGTCACGAGGGACCCACGGGTGGTCACCACGGTGCTAATCTAATGGCTAAGAAAGTGTTCGATGTCGGCTTCTTTTGGCCTTCTATCTATCGTGATGCACACGCACTTGTGAAGTCGTGTGATTCGTGCCAACGTCAAGGATAATCGTCTCAACGTGATGAAATGCCGCAAAACATAATTCAAGTGTGTGAGATTTTCGACATATGGGGAATAGACTTTATGGGGCCGTTCCCATCGTCTCATGGCAACAAATATATCCTCGTCGCGGTGGACTACCTTTCTAAGTGGGTTGAAGCTAAGGCTTTGACTACTAATGATGCTCGTGTGGTAGTGAAGTTTTTGAAGCAACTATTCTCTCGGTTCGGAACCCCTCGTGCTATTATAAGCGATCGTGGAACCCATTTTTGTAATGACCAATTCGAAAAGGTTCTAAAGAAATATGGAGTTACTCATCGTCTTTCTACGGCTTATCACCCGCAAACGAGTGGGCAAGTCGAGGTTTCGAACCGAGCTTTGAAGAGGATTTTAGAGAGGTCAATTGGAGAAAACCGTGCTTCATGGTCCGACAAACTCGATGACGCTTTATGGGCCTTTAGGACCGCTTATAAGACACCTATCGGTTGCACTCCTTATAAGTTAGTCTATGGGAAGAATTGTCATTTGCCCATTGAGTTGGAGGACAAGGCATATTGGGCCCTTAAGCATGCAAACTTTAACTTGAAGACCACGGGAGATCACCGGAAAATACAATTGAATGAATTGGATGAATTAAGAGATAATGCTTATGAAAATTCATTAATTTTTAAAGAAAAGAATAAAAAGTTTCATGATTCAAAGATTAAAAACCGGGTTTTTAACGTTGGTGATCAAGTGTTGCTTTTTAACTCTCGTCATAAGATATTTTCCGGAAAATTGAAATCTCGTTGGTCGGGTCCGTTCACCATTACACAAGTGTTTCCTTATGGGACCATCGAGCTAGCTCAAGATGATGGTCCTAATTTCAAGGTGAATGGACATAGTCTTAAGCACTACTTTGGTGGGGAAATTCCTTCAATGGTTGCCCTCGACCAAGTCACCTTCCCCAATGATAATTAGCATTAAGGGGATCGAGTCGAGCTCATGACTCGGTAATCAAAAACGAGGTGCCTCGTGGGGGAGATCCCATGCTTATCCTTTATGCTTACTATTCACTAATAAGGGGACTTGTACCCTTTCAACTCGTTGTCTCGTGGTTGTTTGTGATTGTGTTATCTAGATCATCATCATCATCTACGATTGAATACTCTCGTGAGCCTCCATCGTTTGCTCGAACAAGTTTTTCACAAATCCATGACATATCCTTTATTGTTCTAACAATTATCTTTTAGTATACATAATAAACGGCTTTAGATATATTGTTGATCACCCTTTCCATGCTAGATCCTAAGCATTCGACTCTTTGTCTCTAGTATGGGGGTGCTCCACCTTTAGACTCGAAACATTGAGGATAATGTTTACTTTTAGTATGGGGGTGAATAGATACTTGCTTTGCTACGCCCTCACGTTTTCCAACTTTCAATGTTATGTTTTGTTAATAAGGCTAAAAATGGCCAAATTTTAAAAATTTTCTTAGTTTTCATAAGTGTTTTTAAGACACGAATGTATATTTTCCGATGGGTAGAATAAGAGTTAATTTTTGACTTGATGGGCATTTGGACCCATTTACATTCCTTAACCCGCTCAATTCAAGTTTTGCTAGACTTTTATATAGGGAGCTTTAAAACGCGAAAGTCTTAACTCTTTCGGGTTAAGAACAAGAACTTTTCGCAAGTTCCGATAATTGATCATAGAAAGCCACTTATCAAGGGAACTTTAAAATGCATTCTATAAACTTGAAAAAGTCCAAGAAAGTGCAAGATCCTATAGGTGGCTAACCCAAAACTTTTATTTGATATAGTCTTAATGAAAGCTAATCCAAATTTGGCTTAATTATGACTTGCATGGCTAAGTATTCACGAGTCTCTTTAATTAGAGGTCTTTATATAGTGAAGAACGAGAAATGATAGAGTTAGACAAGTGATCATGCTAAACGTAGAACATGAAAGTGTTATTTCAAAAACTCATATGTTTTTAATTGTGGCTTTTTCTTCCCATAAGATCAATGCATTAGGAATAAATCATAATTGCAATAAGTAAGGTCGTACGATTTGAAAGGTTACTTAGCCTCTAGCGCAAGATCGTTTAAAAGTTTCTCGGGAATAGAGTTCATAGCCAAGGCACAATTTATTGAAGCGGGACGCGAAGATTGGCGATCATCCAAAAAGGCCCTAACAAGGCATGAGGAGCTCTATTTTTGCCAAAGATCCAAAGAAGGATCGAGACACACGACGAAAAGCAATTACTCCCCTAAAGATCATGGATAAAGTCTATCCAAAAAGACCCTAACAAGGTATGAGGATAAATATATCCAAGTCCGAAAAGGAGGCGGATCGTTGTATATCAAAATCCAAAGTATAGATTGAAGAAAAATGATGAAGTCGTGGTCCAAGTATGAAGAATCTCTCAAAAACGTCAAGTAAAGAAATTCCAAATATATGAAGAGAAGACCATAATTTCAAGAACGTCTTCCCAAGATTTGAAGTATGAAGTACATGCCAAATATCGGTCCAAGAATGGTCTCAAATCGTGAAACGAGTTATGCCAAGATATGAACTTAAGGAGATACACGAGAAGCCGTTTTAAAAGATTTTGTCCTTCGGCTAACTATTGATCAAATCGTGCTACTTTGCTTTCGGACTAATAACTACTCAAATAAGTCAATATGAATCACTTGTGATCCATGACAAATAGATAAAAAATGCTAGTAACCCATTTCTTTTTTATAATAACTAGGATTGCGGGGAGAAAAAGTATTACACAATTTGGACGTATGAGTAGTGTTAGCATTGTGACTTGTACCAACAATGATCTCGTTTTTGCACTTAGCATGGGATGTATGACAATCAAGGATGACGAAGTTTACTCTAAGGGACATTTACTTGTTTCTATTCTTTAACCCTAAAAGTCACTTTCGTGATGAAAATCATATGTTATGTCTTTACACATCTTCGTAGTATGTTGCAAGTCTTTTACTCTTCAATAAAGGTTAATAAAATTGAACTTTGGTGATGCTTAGATACTTTATTCTAGCATTGCGTGAGGGCACGACAATGGCTTAGTATGGGGGAGTGATGAGATGGCATTTATACATGATCTCATCGTTCTTTTCGGGCTTTAAATGCATAAAAATGTCATAATATACCATATATATGCTTGTGTTTGTTTACTTGTGTATTTTAGGTATGGATATCGTGAAAAAGACAAAAGATCACAAGATACAAGGAAAAACGGACACGAGAAACGAAGCCGTGCAAAGAATCGGGCCCTAATCATGGAATACTCAACAAATATCCTTGAAGACAAACAAGATTGATCCTCATTTATTGAAGAAATGACACTTAAAACCCTTGTATATTAATAATTACAAGTTTGGTCCCTTAAGTTTGTCAAAATTACACAAAAGGTCCTTCAACTTTGAAGAAATGGCAAGATTAGTCCCTCAATAATATCAAATTGCCAAATATGGTCCTTCATCAAGCCAAAGATACATTGAAGACCTTTGAAGATCAAGAATGTCCAAGATCAGCCCTTCAAATATGCAAAAATGGCAAAAACAACCCTTGTAAACCTTGTTCCAAAGTTTTGTGCCAAAAATGACAAAGGCTGAAAGTTATTTACAAAGGAATGGGAGTTTTTAGGGTGAAAAACGTGTTATACATGTTTTACCAAAATACAAGGACTAAAAGTGTGCACTGAAACATTCAAAAACAAGAAATGCGCCAAACAACTTCCATTCCCCCAATTTCGGATCAAAGTTACTACTATTCACCCTCTTCACCCCCAGAAATTACTCACTTAAAACAAAGGGTAAATTTCAATTACCCTGGCACATGTGTGATTCACACATGCAGAAACACATCCCACACACAAAACCCTCACTCCCACTACTCTTTGGACCCCACACTCAACCTCCTCAACCAATGAAAATGCAACTTAGCCTCCAAGCAATCTGACGTGTCCAAATCAACAGCCTAGGATCACTGCTTCATATCAAAGCTACTTTAAACGGTTTGGATGCATTTGGACAACTCATTCCATCAAAACGTCTAGAAGACTCAAGGACATTTAGGGAATTTCACTTCTAGGGTTTGTGAATAGTGCTAGCCTTGGCATTTGCCTATATAAAAACTCCTCAACCTGTGAGAGAGCTTTGTTCCAGATTTTAGCTTTTAAATCTTCGTAATTCCTTTTTATGAAATAAAGTTTGAATTTCATAAAAATTTGAATTCTAATATGTTATTTATAAAAGTTTGGTGTTTGATAAGCTAAAATCTGAGTTCCATAATCTTGTTTGAAGGTTTTTGAGGCAAGGTTTTAAGTGATAAAGATTGTGGATCAAAAATCAGAAAGTTGGTATTATTTTGATCTCACCTTTTGGTTTGTTCTTCTTAGCAGCTTGGAAGCTGGTACTTGTTTTGCTAGTACCTAAGCTCAAACAATCCAGGGCCTAGATGTAGGTCTTGGAGGTTTGCATCTTCTTCCCTTTTCATTTTCTCTTTAAAGTTTCTGATTAATTGTGATTTTTGTGAACTTGTGCTTGAATCTGTGATATTGTGGTTGATTATTGTTCATTTGGCTTGGTTTGATGTTATTGAGGTGTTGTTAGACTGATTTGTGGGTAAAATCTTCATAAGCCTTTGAAAAATTGTGAAAACAAGTTTTAAAAGGGTGTTTGGGTTTACTGCATAAATTGGGTTTGTGGTTTGTTAAGTGGTTGTTTTGTGTAATCAAGTGTTGGTATCTGTTATTTGAGTGCAATTGTTCATCTGTTTGCAGGTTTGAAGGTTTGAACACATAGATTCATAGATTGGCTATAAAATCTTAAATACTTGGTAAAATTGGCTAGGATTTTGAGGACACCTAGTTCTAAGCTTAGGCTAGGGATAACAAGTGCTAAACCTTAGTTAATCACACTAGGGAAGAAGGATTTGAGGCTTGAAATTGGATCAAGTGTCAAATAGATCAGCAAAACTTGTCTGCATATTGTTCATTATTCATCAGAAACTTTTTATGCTTTGATCTTGTTGTTTACTTTGATTCAGTGTTTGATTCTTGTTGCTTTGTGTTTATTCTTAGTTTATATAGCTTGTGTATGCATCCTGTTAAGTTTGGTTGGCTTATTCAGTCTAAATCTGCTTATTAAGTGCTTAACTGCTTATTTCCATATCTGGGCTATATCTGGTGACTGTTTGGCTAATTGTGGCTTATTGTGTAAACCAATTTGTGATTTTCTTGTTGCTATTGACTCCATGTGATTCACTGATCACAAGGGTGCCTTTGTTTCCAATTGAATCCAACCAGAACTCTCAAATAAGGTTGGTCTAATAGTCAAAGCAGTGGGAACTCCTTTCCCCTGCTAGTTACCACTGATAGTGTAAAACTGGTGTCAGCTTATCAATAAGCTATAATAGCTTATTTTAACCAGCAACAACTTTGTTTTTGTAATAGGTGCTCATTATTTGACCCATTTGTTCATACTGGAGCATTTGGTGGGTTGACTTTAGGGTTTGACTAGAAAACCAACTTCATTGACTTTTTCATAAGTTCATTTGTGCTTATTCTGGCTTATTGGTTGTGCTTATTGGATTTTTGTTGATTGATTTGGCTTATTGAGTCCATTTGTAATCTTTTGCAAGTTGAATCAAGTCTTGAGGTGCCTTATTTCTCAAACCCGACTATTTTGTCGTTTTGTGAAATAATACTTTGCTTATTTCTGGCTTATTGAGTGAGCTTTTTCAAAATTTCTTTTTACAGATCTCATAAGCATCCCAAAAGAAGGTTGTGTGTCAAATTAGAGCTTATGGCATTAGCTTATTGCTTAATGGGCTGAAAAGCCCAATAAGAATAAGTTATGTGTTAAATAAGCTGTGATAAGCTCATATTCAGCTTTTGGGCCTTTAGAGTTTTGTTCTTAGAATTGAATTTTGAGTCAGATACGGATCTTCCAAGTCAATTGGGCCAACTGTTTTTGGTTTTGGCCCATTTGAGGGCCCAATAGGGGTATTCTGGTAAATTCACTTTGATTCTCTGATTATTTAGGTTAAAATAAACTAGTTTGCAAGTTTTTAGAATTTTTATAATTTTTGGATTTTTAATATTATTTTATTATTATTTTTAAAATTTCACTTTTTCCAACTTTTTACATTTTTCTTAGGTTTAATACATTAAAATAGGAATTTAGCAACTTTTAGAATAATTTTATCACTTTTAGATTAATTTTTATAATTATTTTAAGTTTTAATAGTTTTTAAATCATTTTAAATAGTTTTTATTAGTTTAAAAATTTCTAAAAATAGTTTTTTAATCTTTTTAGGTCATTTTTGAGGTTTACCAATTGAAAAAATCTTTATTTGGGCTTTTTGATAATTTATTTGATTTTTAGGGCTTTAATTAGCATTTAAAAATTGAATATTTAATAATTTAAAAGGTTTGAAAAAGTTTTGATCATTGGTAAACTCTTAGTTTATTTATTTTGATTTTTGGTGAATTTTTGGTAATTTTTAGAATTAATTTTTATTTTTGTGGTTTTTAAGGTTCTACGTTTTAACTTTCTAGTAGTATTAATTTTTATTTTTACGTCTTCGTCATCTTCTTTTCTCATCCCCTTCTAAACCAATCATTAATCACAAACATTTAGCAAGTTTTTCACACACATATACCTCCTTGGGAAACGAACTTTGAATTCATAAGGGTCATTAGTGTTTGATTTTCCTAAATCATCACTCGATACTTACCGCTCATTTACCCTCCTTTGTTTTCCTAAGCAAGAGGTGTAATTTACCACAATCAAATATACACCTCAAACATCCAACAGTTTTGGTCTAATGCAAAGATTGAAACAGTGGATGGAGAGGTAACAATTAAGAGCCTGGTTGATGGCCATCCCAAGGTGGTTACACTTGCCTCTATTTGATGCAAATTTTTCTTAGATGATGAGGGTGGGATGGTTGCTTTCCAAGAGGCTGAAATTTTTGAGGGTCTTACAAACTTAGGGTACAACATTTCTGCTAATCAAAAATGTAAATTTTCTAAAGGTCGGTTTGCACCCCATTGGAAGTTTTTAATTCTCACTATTTTGCTATGCTTATCATCAAAGACAACAGCTTTTAATGATTTGGGAGTTAAGTTGCTTCTGCCCTGATTTGCTTGGCAACAGGGAGAAAATATTGTTTTTCTCAAATGATTTTTTAAGGTATGGTCAAAAATGTTACCAGTCATTCAAAATTTTGTATGTATCCAAGGTTTGTTGAAATTTTGTTGGATATGAGGCAACATGGTAAAATTCGTCACAAGGACTATTTTGTAGCTAACCCCCATACAACCAAATTGTTCACCACTCTTGCAGCACCAACCATTCAATTTTTTGGCAGGGCAGTTCCCCTTACACAAATCATGATGGACTAGATCAGAAGAGAAGCTGCTTCCAAATCAAGAGCAGCCCAAACCAATCTTGCTAATGCCCCTGTTAGTGATGCCCCTTCCAGTCAACTTCCCCCTGCAAACCCACAACAAGAAAGAAAAACCAAAACAAGGTTTGCTAGGTCTCCCTTGCCTGGTAAACCTTCTGTAAAACCCGCATGCTTTTACCATGAATAGTACCCTTAAGATCGTACGTACTAGATTTAAACTTTCCTAATATAGCATGATTACGATTACGTGTTAGGATTTACGTATTACGTACGTGTTAGAACACGATAAGTATTTACTACGCACGAGCACGTAATAATTATTTGACAATAATGAATCACGAACATGCGATCATGAAATCATGAACATAATTAAAACACGAACTATTATTAATTACGTATATATATTTATTACGAGCGTAATTAAATATATTAGATCACGATAATTACGTAACGAGAACACATAAAACGCGAACACCAATAATCACGAACGAATAACTAAACATCGAGACTCGGAAAAAGGTACGGGTACCCCATGTGGGCCCCCCTACCCGCGGCTACAAGGAACAAATGGGCCAAGCCCATTTGTAACTTTTACTAAAGGGGTTAAATGATTTTTAAACTACTCAAAATCACTTTACAGAATATTTTAGCAAAAACCTAAGACCCTCCTCTCTTCTTCTTTGTTTGGCCGCCACCCTCAAAACACCACAAGGAGGTGTTTGTTGATCTTGGATCTTGGAATATTAGTTGGTGATCGTGTTTGTTCTTCGTCCTTTTGATCCACGAATTCGGTTAATCCTTTTTAAACCTTTTTCTTTTGATTTGATCTTTTATAAATCAAGAACATGTTATGTTTTTACAAAAACCTATGGGGTTTAATAAAATAAAAAGTATTGTTTTAAGGGGTGTTTGTTTTGGCCGCAGCCTACACCGAACCCAAGGGGGGTTTTGGTTTTGCCATCCGACCACCACCGAGACCATATGGTCCCGGTTGGTTGGTGTGGGTCCCACGGCAGCATCAAGACGAGGGGTACCCCGATTTGGTTCGGGGTACGGTTTCGATTTCATGTCCTGTTCATGATTTTTAGTCTAGATCCGGTTCATGGTGTATGTTTAGTTTTATTTTTTTATGATCTTATGTTAAAAAAATTAAACTAATAAAATGACATGATTAATTTAATAACATGACTTAGGTTATTTTAATTATTAATAGTCATGAAATTAATTAACCTAAGTATTTTTATATTTTAGACATATAATTAATTAATTATTTAAAAACCATTATTATAATTAATTAATTAACATGACTTAGGTTATACTATTAATAAATAATAATACATGTTTTAACCTAAGTATTTAACTTTATTTAATTAAAAACATGTTATACTTTAATTAAATATTTTAACCTATAGTTTAATTTAATTACATGAAATAATTATTAAACTATACATTATATCAAATGACTTAGAAAATAATCATGAAAACACTTAGGCTTATATACTTAGCTTATTTAACCAGCTTATTTCTAATTATGGAAACTTTCTATTTTTAGAAACTTAATTAAATAAGACATCTAATCTATTTATGGAAACCTTCTATTTTTAGAAACTTATTTATTTCAGGCAGCTAATCTATTTATGGAAACTTATTTAATTAAGGCAGCTGATCTATTTATGGAAACTTTCTATTTTTAGAAACTTATCTATTTTAAGCATTTATTCTAATTTTGAAAACTTTATATTCTTGGAAACTTTCTATTTTTGGTAACTTTCTATTTTTGGAAACTTTCTATTTTTGGAAACTTTTAGTTTTGGAAACTTTCTATTTTTGGAAACTTTCTATTTTTGGAAACTTGTTATTTTTGGAAACCTGCTATTTTTGGAAAGTTACTTATTATTACACAGTAAGTATAATAATACATGAAATACCAGAAATACTTAATCAGATTAAACAGAATATAAGATAAACATGGTTTAAGACATTAAAACAGTAAAACATGGTAAGAACACATAAAATAAGCTAAGGCATGACATAAAACCAGCTACGTATTTAGTAAGCAGATACTTATTCATGTATGTATTTGTATAGCACTAGTGATACGGAAGTAGGATTCCTCTCAGCTCATCTTCTTCGTTCACTAGACATAAGGTACGGATTCCCATCCTTTCAGTATGGACATTCTTTCCTTATTAGGATTTCCCATATGCAGCCAAATGTTTTCCCGTAGTATAAGTTATGTGTTTGATTGCTTATGTTTAATTAAGAATACCTATAGCCACATACATGCATGAACAGTTTCACCTTGTTATGGAGGCACCATAACCATAACATTAGAGGCACTGATGTTATGACTTCACCACGGCGGAGTGATTGCTCGTGGCGTCCCTTTAGCTTTTGGCCATTTATTTATATTTATCATGTGGGGTGTATGGGTGCATCCTAGTTACACGTTTTCAGTCAGGATTTCATGGTGAATGTGGTGTGTGCCTTGCATCCTTCACAAGGAGCTGATCCCTCCTACCCAAAAACCAGTATATTAAATTAGAGGCAGCCCCTCTAATTTGCATGATGAGGTCACCCCTCCAAGTATTCATGCACGGTGGATTTTCATGACCTATATTGGCTAATGGTAAAATATGATAAACAGTTTTTACAAGATAAACATAAGACTTATCAAACTATAAAACCAGTTTTATCAAGACTTAACCAGGTTAATCGGGACTTAGTTTTCTTCCGCTGTTATATGCTATATGCTTATTCTATTCATGCTTTATTGTACATCCGTGCACTGAGCGTATTTGTTCAACCGTTTTCCTTTTCTATGTTCCCAAAACGGCAGGTACTCAGGGACGCTCGTAGACACTAAGAGTACGTGCATATGGAATGGAAGCTGTCTAGCCTTCTTTACTTTATGCATTTCCTTTCTTATGATACTTTTGCTTTGGTCATTGTTTAGTCCTTTCCTTTACTATACTTATGTTTGTGTGTGATGAGCTTTACTTTTAGACTATCGATGTTTGATTCCGGTATTTTCCTATTATGGTCAAGTAATGTTTAGACATTTTTCCTTGTATGCTTTGATGACACGCCATAATTGCATGTGACATTTCCATTATCAAAAGGGGGTGTTACAATTATGGTATCAGAGCCAAGGCTTCGACCTGTAGGCTCTCAAATATGACCTGTGATTAGTGGGTAGTCACTACGGTCTTCCTAGAACTGACAGTTGTTTCATGCATTCATCATTTTTAAGCATACATATACATGTCATTGTCGCAGATTTTTGACTAAGTAATGGTTGGTACAGGACTGGCCCTATTTAGTCGCATGTGTTTTATCGAAACTTTTAGATTTGGGACCGACCCATAGGCGTCCCCTCGCTATGTCTTTTGTTTTGGGTGAACTGACAAGAGGCGTTCACTCTCGAGCATACAAAAGTTTTCATAAAACTGCATCATGCATTCATACACAAAATTTTCTTGCATAAAATTTTTCTCGTGAAATTTTGGTATAAATTTTTTTTCATGTATATATATAGATTTTATGTTTTGATCTGTTTAATCATATGTTTTATGTTATACTGTCAAATGGTTCTCACACGCGAACAGGAGCAGCTCAATGCTACAATTAAAGCTGCCATGCAAGCTTTGCTTCCTCAACTGAGGAATGACATCAGGGCTGAAGTTCAAGCTGCCAACAATCAGCAGCATAATCAGGCACCTCCTCCTCCTCCACCAGTGACATTAGCAGTATGGCTGGAGAGATTCAACAAGCTCCGCCCTCGAGCTTTTGAGAAGACAGATAGCCCCAGCGATGCTAAAAGCTGGTTGGCTCACATCGAGAATATTTTCAATGCTATGGGCTGTGACCCCGCATACAAGGCGAGGTTGTCATGCTATCGATTCGAAGGCGATGTGCTAAACTGGTGGTTAGCATTGATGCAGTCTGAAGGTGGTGACGAGTGGGTTACTGGTTTGACTTAGGCTCAGTTCAAGGACAGGGTGATGGAGCAGTTCTTTCCCAAGGCTGAGCAGGACAAGCTCAAAAGAGAGTACCATGGGATCTGACAGAGAGCTAGGAGCAACAAGTTTATGCAGCGCTTTCTTCGCTTAGCTGGTTTCCTTGGTGCGGCAGCAGGTACTCCTGAAGAGCAGGCACATCACTTTAGATGGGTTCTTTGCACATCGGTCGCAAACAATCTAGTGTGTTCTACGTTCAACACTGTAGCACAAGTGGTCGATGCAACACGTAAACTGGTGATGCTGCAGGAGAGAGATGACTTCGGGGAAGCTGAAAGACCCGACAAGAGGTAAACATTCGTATTCAAGTGGTGATCAATCCGCATACTTTCCATATGTCAATTATTCATCTCTTTAAATGTATCTTCCAGGCAGAAAACTGGGGACCGGTCTCAGCCGGCTACTCAGCAGCAGCCTCATCAGCCCAAGGAAAACGGTCAGACTAACGACCGTTCTGCTACGGATAGGCGTGGCGGTAATGATAATTATTGTAACAAAGCTGGGCACTCCAACAGCAGCAGGTCCTAATACTTACGCATTTCCTTATGATTTCATGTTATAACTCATATTCTGACACTTTAGCAAAACTTCTACCAGGAACCATGGAAACGGTAGGGACCAGAACCAGAGAGGTTCGCAGCCTAGCCGTCCAGCTATCACTGGTATTCAATCTTACGATTATCCGCTTTGTCCTTTGTACCCAATTATCATGTCTTATGTAAAATGTTTTATCAGGTTCCCAGCCAGCCAGAGCACCTGCTGGAGGATTCACTCATCCTCTTTGCTCTACTTGCCACCGTAGGCACCCAGGACCATGCCGCCGTAATACTGATGCGTGCTTCAAGTGTGGTCTTCCTGGCCATATTATGAAGGATTGCCGCAAGGGCGAGATGGAGGGTACATCAGGACATGCTGATACCAAGCCGCCTCCTACTACCGGGCGTGTCTACACGACATCTCGAGACCAGGCCAACAAGTCTACAGGTATCATCACTGGAATCTTGTATATGTATGGTCAAGCTGCATGTGTTCTTTTCGATGCGGGTGCTACTCACTCGGTTATTTCTACTGCTTATGCTAAGAACATTAGGATGCCTCCCTTGCCACTAGAAAATAGGCTTACTATTTCCACGCCTTTGAGGGACTCTGTATTAATCACCCATGTATACAAGAGTCTTCCCCTAGAATTTGACGATAAGGTTCGACCTGTTGACGCACTTCCGCTGGACATGAATGACTTCGACATGATTTTGGGCATGGATTGGCTATCCAAGCATCATGCTACCATAGACTTCCATTCATATCGAGTTATCTTCGGTGATGTTAATGCACCAGAGTACATTCATAATGGGTTCATACCCGGACGGTCTGTACAAGTCATATCTACCCTGCAAGCACGTGCACTACTGTCACATGGCTGCGAGGGTTATCTAGCTAAGGTTCACGACATGGATGCTGAATCTCCATCAATTCAGGATCAACCTATAGTGTCGGAATTCCAAGATGTTTTTCCAGCAGAACTTCCAGGCATACCACCTCCACGAGAAGTGGAATTTAATATCGAGCTTATTCCTGGAGCTGAACCAATCTCCAAAGCTCCTTATCGCACGGCTCCCATAGAGCTAAAGGAGCTGAAGGATCAACTGCAAGAACTTCTTGAACGAGGTTTTATTCGACCGAGCGCATCTCCATTGGGCGCACTGTTGGGTCAAAAAGTTGATGCTGTTGGACTTGATTGAAGCTATAAGGATCTTTTTAGCCTATGCATCCTGCATGGGCTTCATTGTCTATCAAATGGATGTCAAGAGTGCCTTCCTCTATGGAACTATTGTTGAGGAGGTATATGTGATGCAACCTTCTGGTTTTGAGGATCCAGAGAACCCAGACAAGGTGTATAGAGTCAAAAAGGCTATGTATGGACTTCATCAAGCCCCTAGAGCATGGTATGGTACTTTGTCTACCTACTTGATGGACAATGGATTCAAGAGGGGCACCATAGATCAGACACTATTTACAAAGAAGAAAGGCAAGGATGTGTTGCTTGTCCATGTCTATGTTGATGATATCATTTTTGGGTCTACTGATCAAAAGATGAGTGAGGATTTCTCCAAGCTTATGACAGACAAATTCAAGATGAGTGCTATGGGGGAGATAACTTCTTTCTTGGTTTACAAGTTCAGCAGAAAGAAGATGGTATCTTCATCTCCCAGGATAAATATGTAGCTGAGATCTTGAAGAAATTTGGCTTTTCTCCACATGAAAAGAGGGCTACTACTCATATGGATAGAGAACACCCTTGGGGAAAGATTGGAGATGGGAAAGATATTGCTGTCAGGCACTATAGATCCATGATTGGATCCTTGATGTATCTTACAACCTCCAGACCTGACATCATGTTTGCTGTGTGTGCTTGTGCACGCCATCAAGTGACTCCCAAAGAATGTCACCTTTATGCTATGAAGAGGATCTTTAGGTACCTAAGATGCTATCCTAGTCTTGGTTTGTGGTACCCAAAGGATTCACCATTGGAGCTGATTGCATATTCAGATAGTGACTATGGAGGTGATAAGTTTGATAGGAAATCCACAACTGGTGGATGTCAGTTTCTTGGGAGCAGGTTAATATCTTGGCAGTGCAAGAAACAAACAGTGGTGGCTAATTCTACAACTGAAGCTGAGTATGTGGCTGCAGCTGCTTGTTGTGGACAAGTTTTGTGGATTCAGAACCAACTGTTGGACTATGGGTATAATTTCATGCATACCAAGATATTTGTTGACAATAACAGCACGTTATACATAATTAAGAATCCTGTACATCATTCTAAAACTAAACACATAGAAATTAGACACCATTCTATATGAGATTGTTTTGAAAAAGGTTTAATACAACCATATAGGGTTGACACTGAGGAAAATGTGTCAGATTTACTAACTAAACCTTTTGATGCTGGGAGGTTTCAATACTTGGTAACAAGTATTGGAATGATCAATCTCACATAATATGTGTTTTGGTGTCTTTTTGTAAAAATATGTACAGGATGATGCATTGTTATTGGTCTTATGATGATTTAGATTTTCCACTATATTTTTCTAACACTGAAAGGTTGCTTGAACGCTGATAAGTGTTTTTGTAACGTTGTCAGCATTATAATTGTCTAACGCTGACAAAGCTTCCCTCAACGCTGTCATGTGTTATCGGAGTGTTGTCAGCAACAATGTTAGTTCTGTGGTTTTCAATCTAAATGTGCAGATGGTGTTAGTAGTATACCATTGGATACAAAGTTGCTTATGGATCAATGGAGAAGCATTTGGACAAGTTTTTATTTATGAATGATGGTTGGAATTTTTAATTCCTATCTTGAGATAAATTTTTTATATTCCTCCATGTTTTTGGCAACTTATGTATCATAGTTTAAGGGGAGGTTTTTAGGAACCTTTAGGATGTCTGGGTATCCATATGATACTCTCATCACAATTCTAGATTGTGTCCACAGGTGAGTATGAGTTAGTTTTACAAAATCATGAGGCACTGTAGCATGCAAAGTTGATATACTATGCATGCTGCCAAGATAATTTTGGCCTAGAATTGGTTGTGGTCTGTTGGGAGACTTGGGAATAATTTTGTTATGGAATTTACCTGGGAGTAACAAGGAATTTTATAAGGTAACTTGGTTGTTAAGAGTTTTGGTTAGCAAGGGACACTAGAGCACTGTTATGTCTATCTTGCTTAAGCAAGTGTGCATAACCGGACAGTGCTTGTCGCCCTATAATAATTATCAGCTTTTTGGTTATCTTCTCTAGGATAAATTACTTTGTAAAGGTCATTTTTCATTTTTAAACATTTTTATCTTTGGACGCTGACAAGTATATTTTCAAGCGTTGTTGTGACCAATTTAGACGCTGACATGGCTATAGGCAAACGTTGACAAGATTATAGCCGTTGGGCGTTGATAGGTTATTTTTGACCGTTGACACTCAATGGGTCCTACCCAGTTGTTACTTTTTGACATATGTTTAGGCCGTAATTTTGGGAGTTGTTACTTTTCATTTAATGCATGAGATAAACTTATAATATTTCAATATTTTCATGATTACATTTTGAAAATACTTGTCTATTTTTGGGTCAATCACATGCATTTTCTTCTCCTATAAATTTGGCTCCTATTTTTAAACAGGGTATCTATAATTGTTGTCTAACACAATTTTCTCTTATCAACTTCATCTTCATCAATCCATTTTAACAGCTTTCAACAATGGCACCAAATTTTAAACCATCAGAATTGGAATTGGGGTTCAGAACTCAACACAACATGATCACGTATCTTGAAGCTGATGATACTCTGTTTCCTCAATACACACAAATGGTGGCGTATTTGAACGCATCTCCTCTTAGGTATGCTCTTTCTCATGCACCACTCATTCCAGTCACATATATTAAACAGTTTTGGAACACTGTCAGTTCCTCAACAGTTAATAGAGTGACTACATTGACTTCTATTGTTCATGGGAGACCTTGGGTGGTTACTGAGGCTTTGGTACGCCAAGCCTTGCATCTTGATGATGCTGATGGTATAGCCACCCTTCCCATGAATGAAATAGAACAAGGGCTAAGGGCTTTGGGATATCCTTTTCCTGATGAAGGTACTTTAAACAAGTATCATAAACAGGAATTTCCCCCAGCCTGGAAGTACCTCATACATGTCCTCCTTCAATGTTTGAGTCCCAAATGCACTGCACACAATGAAATCAATAGATCTATTGCTAGTGCTATTGTGTGCATTGCAACAGGGCAAAAATTTAATTATTCTAAAATGATTTTTGAGGGCATGTGTAAAAATAAGGGGAACAAAATGACTTTAGCTTATCCCTGATTTTTGCAAATGGTTTTTGATGTTCAAGGATACTGCACAAGGGATCATAATGATTTTTATGAGATCCCTGTGCAAAAGAAAGCTATTTTTATGAAGATGAACTCACCACCCCATCGTGACCTACCCTTAACCCAAGCTATGCTTGCTGTCATTGCAGCAGCTCAACCCCAACCAGACCCCCAACCACAAATTGACCCAATACCTGAACCAATACCTTCACCTGAACATATGCAAATTGACGAAGAACCCTTCAACGCTGACACATTAAATGTTGGCGTTGATGTGCCTATTTTCAACGTTGACACACAACCTTCACAAACCCAAACACCCCTTAACCAACCGACATCCACCCAATCTTCCACACCATCTTCCACACCCCCTGATTATAGGTTGATGAAACGCCAAAGGACTACTGGAGTGTTCTCCTCTGGTGGTCCTAGCCATGTAGCAGAGAGAACCACCACCACAAGTGTGGCTAGTGATATGGATGAGGCTGGGACTATTGGTTCTGGCTTAGAAGCTGGCCAAGGCAGTCCCACCATCATTAAGTCCTCATCCATGCCCAATGAATCTGACTTGGGATGTCAAATCCCCATTTTAGAAGAGGGCATACTGGAACCAATGACTCTTATAGAATTGACGGCAGTCTTCATGAGCTTGCAAAAGCAAAATGCGGACTTAGTACAAGTTGTCAGCTCACAAGGCCTTGAACTCAAGTAATTGAGGGAGAGGATTGTTGTTTTGGAGACTGCAAGTGCAAGGAGAGGTATGGAGGAATCTTCCAAAGGGGAGGAAGATCGAAAATCTTTGGATGTTGCTGAGGCCCTTACAAGTTTGAAGAAACAAACAGGTTTTGATACATCCTTAGTCTCTCCTACCAACTTGAATTTATCATTTACAGCCATGTTGGAAGAGATTGCAAAAGGCGTTGAGGCAGGAAATTTAGGCGTTGACAAGGAGAATTTGGACGCTGACAGAAATATTTTGGGCGCTGATAGAACAAAATTAGACATTGACAGACCTGCACATGAGGGTGATGTATCCCAGTCATCATTCATCATCAAGGAGGTTTTTCACAGGTATCACCATCTACCTTACCAACAATTGATCCACTAGATAAGGGTAAGGGTATTATGGTTGAAGAGGTTGTTCCAAAGGATGCAGCTCAAGTTGAGTTTGATAGAAGGTTGGCTGCAAAAATCATGGAACAAGATAAAAAGGAGGTGAAAGAGTCACCATTTGTTGTTACTTCAGAAGAAGGAAGTGATGGAGCTAGCTCAGACTTAAGTGTTATGATTATAGAACCAGAAAGACTTGAGTATGGAGAAGAGTTGGCCAAGGAGAAATTGAGAGAATTGAAATTGCAGGTTGACTTTGATATGCCAGAGGTGGTTCAAATGTATAATGCTTGGGAAGAAAGATGTATGGAAAATCCACACTTGACCACTTCAGATCATATATGGGGTTTGGAGATTCTCCTCAGAGTTCAAAAGGATTGCCAGGTAATTTTGAAACACAAGGCAAGCAATATTCTCTCAGAGTTGAAAAGGGATAGAAGGGAGCTATACTGCATGTTGCTTAGATGTCATGGAGTAGGATGGACTTATCAGAAATTGAGGGCATTGACATTTGATGAGTTGGAATGCAAGGCTTATCCCATTTGGGTGAGAGTACAGGAAGAAAACACTCTCAGACTTCTTTTTGATGAAAGAAAGGAAGAACTTGCAGAAGAAATAGAGCTCAAGAAAGCTATGTTTATTCCAAGACCAGTGAAAAAGGGAATTTCTCTTGAGTTTCCCAAAGATATGGATCCACTATATCCAAGTGAAGCTGTTATAAGAAAGAGCCTCAAGCTCTCACCATTAGAAGCTTCAGATATGGTGCAAGTGTTACCACTAGATTCCAGAAATCCAATTGTGAGCTATGAAGAAGATGAATGTGGATTTTGGAAAATTGGCAGGTATGGCAAAGAGGTACACACTTTTACCACTCTCATATCTTTGTTTGCAAGTTGTGATAGAGAAGACATGGTAGACCTATGGAGGTTGCTAGAGACCAAGTATGAGGCTGAAGCACCAACTATAACACATGGTAATTTTCCCTACTTTGTAAAATGACTATTTTACCCTTTGACTTTTTATTTAGTCAACTATGTGATTTAACTGTGTTGGAACCAGGAAGTTATCCCGCGTTTTCAGAAAAACTGTTTGCTGACGAGTAATGGTCTGACTCTGAGCTCAGTCATTATTCTGAACATTTTCTGTGAACCTGACCAAAGTGCTGAGACGGTCAATGAATTGACGATAATCCATGAGATTATTCGTTATCTGTGAATTATGTGCTTAATTGTTTAGTTTTTAACAGCGTGATCGTATTTTCTTGAGCAGCGTATTTAAATATTTCTGTATATGTTTATATATGCCTGTATTTTAGTATTTTGCTATTTATAGTAATAAATCGTATTTACTGTGAATATTTAATTAACGTAACGCGTTTTCGTATTTTACGTCGTTTTTACGTTTAACCGTCGTTAACATGCATAAAATACTTTACCAATCGTAAAATGTCAGTTTTCGTCGAAAACTCGTAAATTTAATATATTTCGTCAAATTTTTATGTTTTACGTAATTTTAAACCTAACTATATACTTTTTGATATTTACCTAAAAATAACTAACCTTTTTACCTTAAACCTTTTAACTAATTACCATAGTAAAAATTTTGAATAATTTACCCCATGTGGGACCCCCCATAACCGGCCAAACCTTCACCACATGCAAGATACACCATATTTTCACTCTTTGCCAAATTGAGCTTAACTTACACTACTCCTACACATTTTAACTTATTAACCTTATAACCTCAAAATCACTTCACACTTATTCACTTCACTTCACTCAACCAAAAACACACACAACACCTCTCTCTCTCTCTCTCTCTAAAACACACAGCACAAACACAATTCACATTTCCACCATTGTTGATTTTTGAAAAGCTTCATTTTACCAAGATTCAACACAAAACAAATACTCCCTAGAGCTTGTATAAGCATATAGAAGAATGGATTTTCTTGGTTTGACGATTTGAGAAGTTTTTGGGTTGAAGATTAGGGTAGAAGTTCTTGTTGATTATTAGTGGGTATTATTGTAGATCGGATCGTTGTGGTTACGTAGGATCGTTAGACAAGGTCATTTCTTAAACCTTTTCATCTTTTCATTTTTCCATGCATGATCTTTGTAGATCTATGCATGCATGTTACTCATCAAGTATTTTTATGAAATAAAATGATGAAAATTATTTTTGGTCATGAAATATTTCAAGATTTGTGGAAATTAAGTGTGGATCTATTAGATCCATACATGAAAATGGGTTAATTGAAAGATTTGTGAAACATATAAGTATATATATTTTGGATTTGTAACTTGAAGAAAAATCTTTGATTTTGTTGTTGTATATGAAAAATTAGAAGAAACTAGTAGTGTTACTACTAGTGGTTACGCTTGAAAATGGTCGAAAACGAGTTTTTACGGAATACGTACAATCTGCCCGACTTTTGTAAGTGGCGTAGAGAGTCGTAAAAATTGTTTTGACACTAGTTTACTACGATATTATGAAAATATAAGTGAATACCTTCGTTTCGATATATTATGGGCTAAAAACGGAGCTAAAATGAGTAAGTTGTGGTTGTTTAAATTACGTTGTCGGAAAACTTTATTTTTGGAGAACAACACTATAAGTGGTTGCTGTCCAGATTTTTAAAGTGGTCGAAACGACATTTTCGAGTTAAACGGAGTTGTTTTTAGTGTCGAAATGGTTACTAAATGGTATGTATGGATGTTGGACTTGTTTTGTAAAAGCGTGTTAGCTCGAAATGCGAATACTTGTTATACTATTGAAAGTTCGAACGTTGGAAGTTGAAATGGTTACGATTGTGAAAAATGAATGATTGAATTGTTGGTGATTGATAAATTGTTGAAAATAGGGGTTTTAGGACGAGATTTGAGTATTTACTAAAAATGGCAAATTTTTATATGACGCCGAAAGGCTGCCGAATTTTCGTTAGAATCTACGTAGGAAAATTTGTTAAGATAAATTTTGGTAAATTAAAATTTACGCCGAAAGGCTGTCGAAATTTCGTCGAGTCAAAAATAAATATTTTTGCCTAAGTATATATATACTATATTGTTATAACGATGTAACATTTACAAGTCACGATTTTAACAACAAAATATATACTTGATCGATGAGTAACGTACGTGATGAACTTTTGTGACTTATTTGCTAGCGCCTAAACTATAGTATTATATTTAGGTTGTTACTAGAGTTGCTCGCTACTATTTGATCTTTCTTGTGCGGTTTGAATCGTTGCTTAAGGTGAGTTTATAGATCCCTATTAAACTATTTTTGTATGCTTAATGTTTTGGGATGTGATAAATGCTTTGATGACTTGCTTCTGGATGCAAGTAAAACTTGATTTCTGTGAACGCTTTGTGAACACTATTTATGAGATAGCTTAAGTTGCTTTAGCCATAGTCCCCACTATCGTGAATCGTTAGTTACTCTGCTGGAGTAAGCT
Source organism: Glebionis coronaria (assembly GCA_025667525.1). NCBI lineage: Eukaryota > Viridiplantae > Streptophyta > Magnoliopsida > Asterales > Asteraceae > Glebionis > Glebionis coronaria. The sequence goes on from CM046880.1 coordinate 138,055,855, forward strand.
CTTATGTTACAGATAGATCTATTGAGGGTTGAAAACCTCCACTCGGGCATTCTGACGCCGGACGAGTGTGTACCATTTGTATGAACGGAGTTATCTTGGCTAGGTACTCCATTGGGGCAAAATTTATGTATGCAATCTATTGTATGCACTGGATCACTAGTTTCGATGTCACGAGCTTAGCGCTATCATAAATATTGTGAACACCCAATTTATCCTACACTTGGCACTATATCTCCTATAGTTGCATGTGTACATGAAATGAAATATGAAAATTGAATGACTATGAATTTTTACTTGAAACCTATATTCTCACCAACTTTATGTTGACCCAATTTAGCATTTATCTCAGGTAATTGATGATGTGTTGCATCTGCTGTGTGAAGTACTTGGAGTCCGCATGCATTTCATGGCTATCTTCGGACATTTATTTACTTATGTTTTTGAACTATTATCTCGTTGATGTATAAAACTTTTACATTCCGCTGCACTATCTTTTGAAACTGAGACCTTTTGTTATGTGATGCTTTTAATTTAAATTCAACGAGGTATTTTTATAGAACGTCTCATTTAGAGTCGTTCTCTTGTACCTTGAACTATGATACAATGACGTAACAGCCCCCGAGCTTCACCGCTTCCGCATATCACATTTTGGGGTGTTACAGAATTGGTAATCAGAGCCTTGGTTATAGAGAGCTAGATTTGCATCTTAGGCCTAGACTATAACCGATGTGGCTACTTGTTACTCTGTATATATATGTGTACTACGTAATGTATTACGTAGGATAACACTATAAGTAATATGAAATATATATATTGTAATATGTAATATGTATTATATACATATGCATCTCGTTGATTTGCATACTTTAATTTCTATACATGATTATTTCATGCATACCCTACAAATGCTTAATACGCATTTTGGTTGTTGCAGGTTATGTCGTCATCTACTGTTTCTTACCAGCCCGACTCTGCCGACGAAGAGTGGGAAGACGAGGTTGAGATGGTACCAGATCATGTTGAGCCGGAGAATGACCAAGAGGAGGCTGATCCTGAGGAGGAAGGTGCGGAGTATGACCCTGACGAGGATCCGGAGGAGGATGATGAGGGTGAGCCTGATGTGTTGTCTGATACTTCTGATGTTGTTGATGGGATGCCACCGGTTTTGCATCGTACTTTGATCGAGTGGGTTAGTGGTAGTGAGGACGATGAGGATGATGAGGATGACGTGGATGGTATTGAGGTAGATCACGAGGGTGATGAGGATATGGATAGACATGAGGTAGGTCATGAGGATGATATGGATGGTGTTGAGGTAGATCATGAGGGTGATGATGATATGGATGGATATGAGGTAGATCGTGAGGATGATGAGGACATGGATGATGAGATTGAGAGTGATACTGACGTTAGGATGGTTGTGGTTAGTAGTGATAGCGAGGGTGATGAGACTGATGATGATATTAGGGTTGATGCTTTGACTGTTGTACCTGAGAGAGTAGAGCCTAGTAGGAGGAGTGAGATTAGGAAGACGTCCAACTTGAGGAAGAAGCCTATTGTTCCCTGCCAGCGATTTAGAGAGGAGAGCTAAGCTTTATGGGGTACGCCGCCAGCTGAGGTTTACACTGATTCCGATGAGCTGGACCATCCGGTGTTAAATCTCGAGCTTTGTCCGATTCTGATTCACCATGCCCACAGAAGAAGATCCGTATGTCTGATTCACACACTACACCTGAGGCATCGCCTACTCATGAGATTCGAGCTGCTACTAATGTTTCTACACCACCTACTCATCATGTTGGAGAGCCCTCTAGACCTAGGTCATGTGTTGTTATGATAGGATGTGATAGGGATTCAGATGCTGATCATTTTCGTCTACTTGAGGATGTGGTTTTTGGATTGTTAGAGGATAATGAGGATACCCGTGACTTGTTGGATACCACACTTGAGGAGGTTGCTAGGTTGAGGCGTGAGTTAGAGTCAGTTCGTGGAGGAGACCGAGCTGCAGATGGAGACCCGAGGAGTGATTCATCGAGATGTGCTGAGTGTGATCGTCGTCGTCGAACTTAGAGATTCGTCGTTATTGTGCTTGATTCTAGAGTAGATTGACATCTTTATCTTTTGGGTATTGTATCCACTAAACTAGAGTAGTACTCGTTAGTTGGAGTAGACTAGATGTAATCGTACTCTTATTTTATGACTATGTACTTGATATTTTGATTATGAATGGGAATTTAACTTTATGACCTTGACCAGTGACTATCCTTCTTATGTTTGTTGTACTGTTAAATTCTGCATTCTATTTTAGCATATGAAATATATAACGTGTATATTCATGCTTGAACCTTATTTGCATTGTTGTCTTAACGTAGAGAAACAATGGTGAACACACGTAACGGAATGACTGACGCTCAATTGGAAGCACTGATTACGCAACGAGTGACTGTTGCACTGGCAAACGTTCAAGCTAACAACAACATGAACTAAGCACCACCGAACAATGTTGACAATCGACCGCCTAAGCCATGTACTTACAAGGACTTTAGGAGATGTGACCCTTTGACTTTTAATGGTACTGAAGGAGCTGTCGGATTAGCTCGTTGGGTTGAAAAGATGGAAGTTATGTTCCGTGTTAGTGGATGTGTTGTTGAGAACCAAGTGACTTATTCTACTTGTACTTTAGCTGCTGGAGCGTTGACCTGGTGGAACACACATGTGCAGACGGCTGGAGCCGAGGAGGCGTATGGAATGAGTTGGGAGGAACTTAAGAAGTTGTTGACTAAGGAGTACTGTCCTCGTAATGAGATTCAGAAAATGGAAATCGAACTGTGGAACTTGACTGTGAAGAACAATGACATTGGGACATACACTAGGAGGTTTCAAGAATTGTGTTTGCTATGTCCTGGAATGGTTCCGGATGAAGAGAAGAAGGTTGAACGCTACACTTGGGGTTTACCGGGTAGAGTTCAAGGGAATGTGACATCGTCTGGACCGACAAAAGTTAGTGATGCTATAAGGATGGCTCACAATCTGATGGACCAAGTTGTTCGAGCAAATGCTGGGTATGCCGCGGACAACAAGAGAAAGTGGGGGAATAACCAAAGGAATAACCATGGGAACAATCCGAATAAGAGGCAAGACATTGTGAAAGCGTACACTGCTGGTACTGGGGAAAAGAGAGTGTACAATGGGACGTTACCTCTGTGCAATCGATGCAAGCGTCACCACAATGGACAATGCAATGTACAGTGTCACAACTGCAAGAAAACTGGACACATTGCTAAGGATTGTAAGTCACCACCCAACACGAAAGCCAACGTCACTTGCTATGAATGTCAGTAGAAGGGACACTACAGCAATGAGTGCCCAAAGAAAAAGAATAAGGACAAGGACCAAGGAAAGAATGCTAAAGCTGGGGAAGCTCGTGGTAGGGTCTATGTGATAGGAGGAGGAGAAGCGCAACAAAACCCTGACGTTGTGACGGGTACGTTTCTTCACAATGGTCGTTATGCTTCTATTTTATTTGATACTAGAGCCGATACGAGTTTCGTGTCGACTGCTTTTAGTGTTTTACTTGATGTGACCCCTTCGCCCTTAGATACTAAGTATACTATTGAGTTAGCTAATGGGAAGTTGATAGAAGCCGACACTATACTTCGTGGATGCACTTTAAATCTTCTAGGTCATCCTTTCGTAATAGACCTTATGCCTGTTGAGTTAGGGAGTTTTGACGTGATTGTCGGAATGGATTGGTTGTCGAGATATCGTGCTACGATTGTATGTGACGAGAAGATCGTTCGTTTACCTTTTGGTGATGAAGTTTTTGAGGTACAAGGGGATACAAGTGACGGAAAAGGGAAGTCACGACTGAATATTATCTCGCGTGTCAAGGCTCAGAAGTTGTTGTCGGATGGTTGCCACGTATTTTTAGCCTGTGTTACTGAAAAGCAGACGGAAGAAAAACGGTTGGAAGATGTACCTATCGTACGGGATTTTCCGGAAGTCTTTCCTAAAGATTTGCCTGGATTGCCGCCGGCTAGACAAGTTGAATTCCAGATCGATTTAATACCGGGAGCTGCACCTGTTGCTCGAGCGCCTTATCGTTTAGCACCGTCGGAATTGCAAGAACTTGCGACGCAACTACAAGAGTTGACTGATAAAGGATTCATAAGACCGAGTTCTTCACCCTGGGGAGCTCCAATTTTATTTGTAAAGAAGAAGGATGGGAGTTTTCGGATGTGTATCGACTATCGTGAGTTGAACAAACTTACCATCAAGAACCGTTACCCGTTACCTAGGATCGATGATCTGTTTGATCAGTTGCAAGGATCGAGCGTTTACTCGAAGATTGACCTTAGGTCTGGTTATCACCAATTAAGAGTCCGTGAGGAAGATATTGCAAAGACTGCTTTTAGGACTAGGTATGGACACTATGAGTTCCAAGTGATGCCGTTCGGTTTGACAAACGCACCTGCTATGTTTATGGACCTCATGAACCGGGTGTGTAAACCGTATTTGGACAAGTTTGTCATTGTGTTCATCGATGACATACTGATTTACTCAAGGAATGAGAAAGAACATGAGGAACATCTTAAGATAATATTGGAATTGCTTAAGAAGGAGGAATTGTACGCTAAGTTCTCGAAGTGTGATTTTTGGTTACCAAGAGTACAATTTCTAGGACACGTTATAGATAGCAAGGGGATTCATGTTGATCCTGCCAAGATTGAATCAATTAGGGAGTGGACTGCTCCTACGACACCGACTGAAATTCGCCAATTCTTAGGACTCGCCGGATACTACCGAAGATTCATCGAGGGATTCTCGAAAATCGCGAAACCATTGACGAAGTTGACTCAAAAGAAGGTGAAATACGAATGGGGAGATAAAGAGGAATTAGCATTCCAGAAGTTGAAACAAATGTTGTGTAGTGCGCCTATTCTATCGTTACCAGAAGGATCGGAAGACTTTGTGGTCTACTATGATGCATCAGCAAAAGGATTGGGAGCTGTGTTGATGCAGAGGAAGAAAGTCATCGCCTACGCGTCACGACAATTGAAAACACATGAGAAAAACTACACTACGCACGACTTGGAGCTAGGAGCGGTAGTATTTGCCTTGAAATTGTGGAGACACTACTTGTATGGAACCAAGTGTGTCGTCTATACCGATCACAAGAGTTTACAACATATTCTTGACCAGAAGGAACTGAACATGTGACAACGTCGATGGATCGAGTTGCTCAGCGATTATGAATGTGAAATCCGTTACCACCCTGGGAAGGCCAATGTAGTGGCGGATGCGCTATGTAGAAAGGAACAACTGATGACACGTAGAGTTAGATCGTTAGCTATGGTTATCAATCCGAACTTACCTGTGCAAATTCGTGAAGCACAAACCGAAGCTCTTAAGCCCGAACATGTTGAAGATGAGAAACTAGGAGGAATGGTTACAAAGAAATTGGAGACTAGCACTAATGGAACGCTATGTCTGAATGGTAGAAGTTGGTTACCGCGGTTTGGAGGACTAAGGGACGTGATTATGCACGAGTCGCATAAATCTAAGTATTCGATTCACCCAGGATCTGACAAAATGTATCAGGATATGAAGAAGTTGTATTGGTGGCCAAATATAAAAGCTGAAATTGCTACATATGTAGGGAAGTGTCTAACTTGTGCTAGAGTGAAAACAGAACACCAAAAACCATCTGGATTGTTGGTTCAACCTGTAATTCCTATGTGGAAATGGGAAAATATAACCATGGACTTCATAACTAAGCTACCTAAAACGACAAACGGATACGACATAATTTGGTAATTGTGGATCGACTTACGAAATCTTCACACTTTTTGGCTATGAAGGAAGATGATTCGATGGATAAGATTACGAGACTTTATCTGAAGGAAATAGTCACAAAACATGGAATACCGATCTCGATAATTTCTGATAGAGATGGTAGATTTACTTCGGAATTCTGGAAATCACTTCAGAAAGCGTTGTGTACGCAATTGGACATGAGTACTGCTTATCACCCGCAGACTGACGGACAAAGTGAGAGAACTATTCAAACGCTGGAGGACATGTTGCGTGCTTGTGTGCTTGACTTTGGAAAGCAATGGGACAGACATTTGCCTCTAGTAGAATTCTCTTACAACAATAGTTATCATACCAGTATAAAGGCTGCACCGTTTGAAGCGTTTTATTGTCGTAAATGTCGCTCGCCTGTGTGTTGGAGTGAGGTTGGGGATAGTCAACTCACTGGCCCTGAACTTATCAGTGAAACGACTGAGAAGATTGTTCAAATCAAGAGCCAAATTCAAGCAGCCCGTGATCGTCAGAAGAGTTACGCCGACGTTCGACGTAAGCCTCTCGAATTTCAAGTGGGAGACAAAGTGATGCTAAAAGTATCGCCTTGGAAAGGTGTGGTACGTTTTGGCAAGCGAGGAAAGCTGAACCCCCGTTATATTGGACCTTTCAAAATTTTGGCAAAGGTTGGAACTGTAGCCTATCGTCTCGAATTACCGCAAGCGTTGAGCCGCGTGCACAACACTTTTCATGTGTCGAACTTGAAGAAGTGTCTTTCTGATGAAACACTCGTTATACCGTTGGAGGAACTCCGAATCGACGACAAGATGCAATTTGTGAGGTCAAACGATTGAAACAGAGTCGTATTCCTATTATCAAGGTGAGGTGGAATTCTAAACGTGGACCTGAATTCACTTGGGAGCGTGAGGATCAATTTCGCAAGAAATATCCGCAACTCTTTGACAATTCTAGAAACCGTGACACTCCTAAGCTTTGAGGACAAAGCTTCTCTATCAAGGGGATGATGTAACACCTGGTAATTTTCCCTACTTTGTAAAATGACTATTTTACCCTTTGACTTTTTATTTAGTCAACCATGTGATTTAACTGTGTTGGAACCGGGAAGTTATCCCGCGTTTTCTGAAAAACTGTTTGCTGACGAGTAATGGCCTGACTCTGAGCTCAGTCATTATTCTGAACATTTTCTGTGAACCTGACCAAAGTGCTGAGACGGTCAATGAATTGACGATAATCCATGAGATTATTCGTTATCTGTGAATTATGTGCTTAACTGTTTAGTTTTTGACAGCGTGATCGTATTTTCTTGAGCAGCGTATTTAAATGTTTCTGTATATGTTTATATATGCCTGTATTTTAGTATTTTGCTATTTATAGTAATAAATCGTATTTACTGTGAATATTTAATTAACGTAACGCGTTTTCGTATTTTACTTCGTTTTTACGTTTAACCGTCGTTAACATGCATAAAATACTTTACCAATCGTAAAATGTCAGTTTTCGTCGAAAACTCGTAAATTTAATATATTTCGTCAAATTTTTAAGTTTTACGTAATTTTAAACCTAACTATATACTTTTTGATATTTACCTAAAACTAACTAACCTTTTTACCTTAAACCTTTTAACTAATTATCATAGTAAAATTTTTGAATAATTTACCCCATGTAGGACCCCCCATAACCGGCCAAACCTTCACCACATGCAGATACACCATATTTTCACTCTTTGCCAAATTGAGCTTAACTTGCACTACTCCTACACATTTTAACTTATTAACCTTATAACCTCAAAATCACTTCACACTTATTCACTTCACTTCGGTCAACCAAAAACACACACAATACCTATCTCTCTCTCTAAAACACACGGCACAAACACAATTCACATTTCCACCATTGTTGATTTTTGAAAAGCTTCATTTTACCAAGATTCAACACAAAACAAATACACCATAGAGCTTGTATAAGCATATAGAAGAATGGATTTTCTTGGTTTGACGATTTGAGAAGTTTTTGGGCTGAAGATTAGGGTAGAAGTTCTTGTTGATTATTAGTGGGTATTATTGTAGATCGGATCGTTGTGGTTACGTAGGATCGTTACACAAGGTCATTTCTAAAACCTTTTCATCTTTTCATTTTTCCATGCATGATCTTTGTAGATCTATGCATGCATGTTACTCATCAAGTATTTTTATGAAATAAAATGATGAAAATTATTTTTGGTCATGAAATATTTCAAGATTTGTGGAAATTAAGTGTGGATCTATTAGATCCATACATGAAAATGGGTTAATTGAAAGATTTGTGGAACATATATGTATATATATTTTGGATTTGTAAACTTGAAGAAAAATCTTTGATTTTGTTGTTGTATATGAAAAATTAGAAGAAACTAGTAGTGTTACTACTAGTGGTTACGTTTGAAAATGGTCGAAAATGAGTTTTTACGGAATACGTACAATCTGTCCGACTTTTGTAAGTGGCGTAGAGAGTCGTAAAAATTGTTTTGACACTAGTTTACTACGATATTATGAAAATATAAGTGAATACCTTCGTTTCGATATATTATGGGCTAAAAACGGAGCTAAAATGAGTAAGTTGTGGTTGTTTAAATTACTTTGTCGGAAAACTTTATTTTTGGAGAACAACACTATAAGTGGTTGCTGTCCAGATTTTTAAAGTGGTCGAAACAACATTTTCGAGTTAAACGGAGTTGTTTTTAGTGTCGAAATGGTTACTAAATGGTATGTATGGATGTTGGACTTGTTTTGTAAAAGCGTGTTAGCTCGAAATGCGAATACTTGTTATACTATTGAAAGTTTGAACGTTGGAAATTGAAATGGTTACGATTGTGAAAAATGAATGATTGAATTGTTGGCGATTGATAAATTGTTGAAAATAGGGGTTTTAGGACGAGATTTGAGTATTTACTAAAAATGGCAATTTTTATATGACGCCGAAAGGCTGCCGAATTTTTGTTAGAATCTACGTAGGTAAATTTGTTAAGATAAATTTTGGTAAATTAAAATTTACGCCGAAAGGCTGTCGAAATTTCGTCGACTCAAAAATAAATATTTTTGCCTAAGTATATATATACTATAATGTTATAACGATGTAACATTTACAAGTCACGATTTTAACAACTATATATATACTTGATCGATGAGTAACGTACGTGATGAACTTTTGTGACTTATTTGCTAGCGCCTAAACTATAGTATTATATTTAGGTTGTTGCTAGAGTTGCTCGCTACTATTTGATCTTACTTGTGCGGTTTGAATCGTTGCTTAAGGTGAGTTTATAGATCCCTATTAAACTATTTTTGTATGTTTAATATTTTGGGATGTGATAAATGCTTTGATGACTTGCTTCTGGATGCAAGTAAAACTTGATTTCTGTGAACGCTTTGTGAACACTATTTATGAGATAGCTTAAGTTGCTTTAGCCATAGTCCCCACTATCGTGAATCGTTAGTTACTCTGCTGGAGTAAGCTCATATGTTACGGATAGATCTATTGAGGGTTGACAACCTCCACTCGGGCATTCTGACGCCGGACGAGTGTGTACCATTTGTATGAACGGAGTTATCTTGGCTAGGTACTCCATTGGAGCAAAATTTATGTATGCAATATATTGTATGCACTGGATCACTAGTTTCGATGTCACGAGCTTAGCGCTATCATAAATATTGTGAACACCCAATTTATCCTACACTTGGCACTATATCTCCTATAGTTGCATGTGTACATGAAATGAAATATGAAAATTGAATGACTATGAATTTTTACTTGAAACCTATATTCTCACCAACTTTATGTTGACCCAATTTAGCATTTATCTCAGGTAATTGATGATGTGTCGCATCTGCTGTGTGAAGTACTTGGAGTCCGCATGCATTTCATGGCTATCTTCGGACATTTATTTACTTATGCTTTTGAACTATTATCTCGTTGATGTTTAAAACTTTTACATTCCGCTGCACTATCTTTTGAAACTAAGACCTTTTGTTATGTGATGCTTTTAATTTAAATTCAACGAGGTATTTTTATAGAACGTCTCATTTAGAGTCGTTCTCTTGTACCTTGAACTATGATACAATGACGTAACAGTCCCCGAGCTTCACCGCTTCCGCATATCACATTTTGGGGTGTTACACCAACTTCAGCTAATGGAATAAAACTGTGGTCCACATTCAAAAGAATGTGTGGACCAAAAGATGAGGATCCTGCTATTTGGAAGGATCTTGAAGATGACCTCAGTGGTCTTCAATTGAGATTATATTCAGCTGCTGGTGTTTACCATTTGAGTTCTACAAAATTTGCTGAGTATCTACTTGTGGATGGTCAGTATTTCATATCCAAGGCTATCTTGGAGAAAATGAATAACACTCAGCTGGAAATAGATTATTCAAGTGACGTGGCAAAAGATTTGATCAGATTTATTTATTACCAATATGAGAAGGTTTGTAAGATTCCTTCTAGTCCTTAATGCTTATTCAGAAACTTGATCATAAGAGTGGATATCAAGTTTAGGGGAGGATTGTTGGGAATAAATTAAGGCCAGATCACTTGAGCGCTGACAAGAGTAAAACAAGCGTTGACAGGAGCAAAACAAGCGCTGACAGCTCAAGCATTGACAAGATAAAGTCAAGCGTTGATACATTGAAGACAAGCACTGATGGAAAGATATATTCTACGCGTTTATTGTATTCTAGATTACTTCTAGTAAAGATAGGAACAACAATGTATTTTCGATATTTATCTTTACCTAGAATAGCTGATACGTAGATTATTGTACAAGGCTTCTTATGTCTATAAAAGAAGACCTTTAGGTTAATGTTTCATATAAGTTTTCATTCGTAAACTACTTTTATTGTAAGGAAGTTTGATATCATTAATCAAAGTGAAAGTTTGTTTATACCATTGTGTGTTATTGTTTAAGTGTTAATTCCGCATAACACTTAGATTATCATAAGCATATACAAAGGTTTCTCTAAGTGTATTACTTGATCTAATCTCGTATACATAAAGCTAAATCGATCTAAGTTTGGGATCAACAAGTTGTATCAGAGCCAAGTTAGAAGAATCCTGTTTTTAATTCATGTTTGGATCTTTGAAGCTACTAGGAATGCATTATGTTCATATGATTAAATAATCAAAGCGGAATTAGAACATAACACATTAACAAGGTGTTTAGGGCACAAGAACATGAATTAAAAACAAATTGGATTGTTCATTATATTAATAACAAACATTCGCTAGGTGTGTGTATATTGAATCCCACACCTAGTCGACACACTTTTCGGTTTACACTGTGAATATGAGTTATGAATAAAACCTAAAACCCTTGGTTCCTTTTATAGTGTAAGGATTAGGGTTTACAAGAGATAATAACAAATAAACAAGTAAATCTTCTATTTAAATAAACTTATGCAGAATATATCTTGCATGTTTATCTAAATAGAAGCTTCCATAAGCTTCTTGTCTACATTTCTATCAACTCTTAAAGTGTATGTGACAATGCTTGGATTGCACACGACAACTCTTGAGCCAACAACGCTTAGTTTGTTCTTGTCAACACCTAAATTGCTCTTGACAACGCTTAGACAATATCTTCATGTTTTCTTCGTTTTTGAGTTTCTGCCACATCAACTTTTTGACCCAACAATCTTCCCCTAGTTGATGGTGGCAAAACTCTATGTGTATCTCTTGTAAGTTGTACATGATCTTCAGATTGCTTCCCCTCAAGTGTAGCATGTATGTTATTGTTGGGTCAAAAAGTTGATGTGGCAGAAACTCAAAAACGAAGAAAACATGAAGATATTGTCTAAGCGTTTTCAAGAGCAATTTAGGCATTTACAAGAACAAACTAAGCGTTGTTGGCTCAAGAGTTGTCGTGTGCAATCCAAGCATTGTCACATGCAATTTAAGAGTTGATAGAAATGTAGACAAGAAGCTTATGGAAGCTTCTATTTAGATAAACATGCAAGATATATTCTGCATAAGTTTATTTAAATAGAAGATTTACTTGTTTATTTGTTATTATCTCTTGTAAACCCTAATCCTTACACTATAAAAGGAACCAAGGGTCTTAGGTTTTATTCATAACTCATATTCACAATGTAAACCTAAAAGTGTGTCGACTAGGTGTGGGATTCAATGTACACACACCTAGTGATTGTTTGTTATTAATATAATGAACAATCCAATTTGTTTTTAATCCATGTTCTTGTGCCCTAAACACCTTGTTAATGTGTTATGTTCTAATTGCGCTTTGATTATTTAATCATATGAACATAATGCATTCCTAGTAGCTTCAAAGATCCGGAAACCAAGGTTTCCACAATTGGTATCAAAGCCTCGTGGCTCGTGATGCTAGGACCAACAAGGTGTTCGTGTATGGTAAAAAGAAGAAAAATCCGTCTAGGGTTTTTCTGGACGTTTTTGTGTGCGCAACAGTATTCAGAAGGTCATAACTTTTGATTGAACCGTTGGATCGTCATGAAATTTTTTATGTGTGTTCTACATACATATATCTAAACATCCACCGGAGGGATTGTCCTTATGAGCCCTCAATCAAAAGTTATTAGGCGTCAAAGTTGGCAGCAGAGGTGATTTTCAGATTTTTGTATTCACATGAAATCATGATTTAGGGTTTCTGAAAACCCTAGATCGTTGCATATAACAGAAAATTTGATGTTTTAAGGCGAATTGGGAGTGATAAATTATTAGGGTTTCGACTATAAACCCTAGGTATGATTCAATGCGTTAGTGATGGTGTAAAGTTCCTGGTCTCAGACATGTGACCCCATGATTTGCTGCAAGGAATAAAGGAATGTGTTGATTGGGTGTAAAAATATTGCAGCAAGGTATGACGGTTTCTGATGAAAGAATAGCAGACCATGTGTAAGGAAGTGACAACAGCGATTGAAAAAAAATGTGACTGCTTGACGACGATCGTTATTGGCTAAGGTATTATTGATGCTCTATTATTTTGTCAAACGGTATAAGGACAAGTTGGTGATATTATTGTTTTGTTAGCATACCAATATATTAAAGAACCATGTATTGGAAAAGAAGTCATCACGTGGGTAAAGCTATTGTTTGTGTGGTACGAGTACGATGGTAAGAAAGGGAAGCAGGTGATGAATAAGCAATTTTGTGGTCCCATTGAAAGTGGATTTGGGACAATGACGTTAAAGTTGTTATTCACATGACAATATTATGTATTGTTATTCACGTGTGTTTGGTTTGACAAAAGAGAGAAGCACTCAAGCCACAATACTATGTACAAGGAGGGTACAGTTTGTGTTTAAAGTAAACAAAGACAAGATTGTGTTACGCTGGGATGGAAAAGTATTGGTGGTCCCAAATACAATTAAGTATTGAAGACGTTTCAAGCTTATGATTACCAAGCTGTTGACGTGAAGATTGATGGTCCAAGCAATTATAGAAGTGAAAAGAAGATGTGACGTATGCTTTGTTTTCAGTGAAACATAAAAGTTCACTTGTTGAACTTTGGTTAAATTATTCAAAACGTGAATTGACTTTTATGGGGACAAGAGATGTTTGCTTGCTGTTACGTGAATTAAGGAAAAGAAAAGTCACTAACATTATTGATACGCAGTTTCAAGGACAATTATGATTACTGTGAATCACAATTAACTTTCCTAAAGTTTAGGAGATTTTCAAACATATTGATTGGTAATATTGTGAGGATATTATTTTATTTCCTATTTTGTGTGAAAGAGATCACGTGATAATAGGAATGAAAGTTTTTGGACGTGATTTATTGCCCTAGATGACGTCAGCAGAAAAAGACGCTGACAAGAGTAGAGTTCACGCTGACATGTTGAAATTTGACGCTGACAGAATAAGTCAACGCTGACAGGTTGACAGTGTTGTCCGAGATATGGTTTTTCAAACGCTGATAGGTATTGTTCGATATCGGACAATACATCTGATTAAGATCTTGGATGAAAGATGATATTGGACAACACAGGAATCGCTGCTGTTGAGAAAATTGGTACGTTTTGAGCACACAAAAAGGAGGAATATACACACGAAGGTACATGGAATCTCTGTTTTATTCAGAATATCATGTTGATATTTATGGCTCGGATATTTTTAAAAGAGATTAATGATTTTTAAGTAAGTTAGCAACATTTCATGAAGAATTTGAGGATATTTTAGATTATGTAATCGGGATAACCTTGTGAAAGAGTTATCCGTTGCGAAACTTTTACATATGGTATGAAGATGTTATTCCATTAAATTCGTCATGAAGAGGTGTTAGCTTAAGGGGAAGAATTCTTATGGTAAGTTTGATGATTGAAGAAGATTTTCGCGAGTTCGTGTTCTATCATATCTTAAAGTCGTGCACTCCCAGTCATAGACTTTAAAGATAACTTGTTCGTGCTTTAAATATTTGGTGACGAAGACTTGTCATAACACTTGAAGGAGTTACATTATCGTGCTCAGTGTCTCACATAGGATGAGAATATTGACAAGGGATCGAGGTCTACTTATATTCTTTCTCAATCTGGTATAAGTTCTTCATCACATGGATAGTACAAGACATGGAACACAAGGTTGGGTTACTCTACTTCTACATCAAAAATATTATATTAATTGTTCTTCAAGATAATTACATAGAGCTACATTTGGAGAATCTTCAAAGATTGCATACATTGTTTACTTCCCTGTTGATGTGACAAAAAGGGGAAGACATACATGCTACACTTGAGGGGAAGCAATCTGAAGATCATGTACAACTTACAAGAGATACACATAGAGTTTTGCCAATATCAACTAGGGGAAGATTGTTGGGTCAAAAAGTTGATGTGGCGGAAACTCAAAAACGAAGAAAACATGAAGATATTGTCTAAGCGTTGTCAAGAGCAATTTAGGCGTTGACAAGAACGAACTAAGCGTTGTTGGCTCAAGAGTTGTCGTGTGCAATCCAAGCATTGTCACATGCAATTTAAGAGTTGATAGAAATGTAGACAAGAAGCTTATGGAAGCTTCTATTTAGATAAACATGCAAGATATATTCTGCATAAGTTTATTTAAATAGAAGATTTACTTGTTTATTTGTTATTATCTCTTGTAAACCCTAATCCTTACACTATAAAAGGAACCAAGGGTCTTAGGTTTTATTCATCAATTCATATTCACAATGTAAACCTAAAGCGTGTGTTGCACTAGACGTGGGATTCAATGTATACACGCCTAGTGATTGTTTGTTATTAATATAATGAACAATCCAATTTGTTTTTAATTCATGTTCTTGTGCCCTAAACACATTGTTAATGTGTTATGTTCTAAGTTGGTTTAGATCTAACTTAGAAGTTTGTTTATACCATTGTGTGTTCTTGTTTAAGTGTTAATCTGACAAACAAGCTTACAAGAGATACACATAGAGTTTTGCCCTAAACAAGCAGAAAGATACCATCTTCTTTCTGCTGAACTTGTAAACCAAGAAAGAAGTTCATCTCCCCCATAGCACTCATCTTGAATTTGTCTGTCATAAGCTTGGATAAATCCTCACTCATCTTTGGATCAGTAGACCCAAAAATGATATCATCAACATAGACCTGGACAAGCAACACATCCTTGCCTTTCTTCTTTGTAAATAGTGTCTGATCTATGGTGCCCCTCTTTAATCCATTGTCCACCAAGTAGGTAGACAAAGTACCATACCATGCTCTAGGGGCTTGATGAAGTCCATACATAGCCTTTTTGACTCTATACACCTTGTCTGGATTCTCTGGATCCTCAAAACCAGGAGGTTGCATCACATAAACCTCCTCAACAATAGTTCCATAGAGGAAGGCACTCTTGACATCCATTTGATAGACAGTGAATCCCATGCAGGATGCATAGGCTAAAAAGATCCTTATAGCTTCAATCCTTGCAACTGGTGCAAAGACTTCCTCATAGTCTATCCCCTCCTCTTGTGTATATCCCTGAGCCACTAACCTTGCCTTGTTTCTGACCATAATTCTTCTTTTATCTCTCTTGTTTCTTAGAACCCATCTTGTCCATATAGGTCTGACATATCTGGGACAATCAACCAGCTCTCAAACATCCTGAATTGCAAATTGGTGAAGCTCATCCTGCATTGCTTCCACCCAACTTGGTTCTTTGAGAGCATCAAATATCTTCTTGGGTTCCTGTTGTGACAGAAAACAGGCAAACAAACATGCTTGCACAAGAGGGGTATCAACCTTCTTGTGTATATTGGCAATAAACCCACCAAGACCTAGATGAGATCTTCTAGTCTGAACTGGAGTCATAATATAACCAATTATTTGAGAAGTGGGGTGATTCTTCATAGTGGAAATGAGGACTCCTCCTTCAGAAAGTCTGGTGTCCTCAACCTCTTTCTCCATGTTGCCAATATCTTCTTCATCAGACTCTCTTTCATCAACATGAGGATGAATCTCTTCATATATATTAGAAGGTTCACCTTGTTCAAAAATGGAAGAGAAAAGATGTGCAAAGGTGTTGTCAACGCCTGAATCATGTTTGTCAGCGCTTGGGCTAACAACGCCTGAACTGTTGTTGTCAACGTCTGAACCATCAACGTCTGAATTGGTCTTGTCAGCGCTAGATTTGCCTTTGTCAGCGCCTGAACGACCATGCATGTTTGTATCTAGTGGTACTTGGAGACCACCATTATCTTTACTAGCAGCAGCAGCAGCAAAAGCATCTGTCCAAATGGGAATAGTAACATATTCTTGTATAGGAGATGTCTTTTCTGCTTGTGATCCAACCTTTTCATGAAACTGAGTACCTGAAACATCAACAACTTGTTCTTCCACAACATTTGAAGCTACCTTCACAATGTCTGGATTAGTGACAGGCATATAATTTAAAGTTCTAGACAAAGGTTCCAAGTCAAACAACCAATTAGGACCACTTTTAGGATAACTAGGTTTATTTTCTAAAAACCTAGCATGTACTCTTTCAAGTATACGTTTTTCCTCTTTAAGATAAACCCTATATCCCTTGCTCTGCACTGAATATCCCATGAAGTAGCCTTCATCACCTTTTGCACTAAATTTACCTAAGGCATCACTAGTGTCTAAAACTACTACATGACAACCAAAAGGTCTGAGAAAACCAATATTAGGTTTTCTTCCCCAAAGTAACTCATAAGGTGTTTTGTTCTGAATTTTGTTAACCAATGCTCTATTTTGAACATAACAAGCTGTATTAACAGCCTCAGCCCAAAAGGCTATAGGAAAATGAGCATCAGCCAACATTGTTCTGGCTGCTTCAATTAGGGTTCTATTTTTCCTCTCAGCAGCCCCATTTTGCTGTGGGGTTCTAGCAATACTAAATTGCCTGGTAATTCCTTTCCTGGCACAGAAATCATCTAGCTTCTTATTCCTAAATTTTCCACCATTATCACTCCTAAGCATGTTAACTTCATTGCCAGTCTTTTTCTCAATCTGAGTGATAAAATCAAATAGAATATCAGTTGTGTCACTCTTCATAGTTAGAAAGAATGTCCAAGTAAACCTAGAAAAATCATCTGTTATCACAAAGCATTATGACTTGCCATTCAAACTTTCTATATTGGTTGGACCAAAGAGGTCCATGTGAAGCAAATGAAGAGGTCTAGAACTAGTATGCACCTGTTTGGACTTGAATGAGACCTTGTGCTGCTTGCCTTTAAGACATGCAACACAAGAGTGGTCATTGTGGAAGGCCTTCTCAAGCAAACCATCAACCAAACCAAGTCTCACAAGCCTATTTATATTTTTAAAATTTATGTGCCCTAGTCTCCTATGCCACAAATTACTCTCATCTACTGAAGCTTTAACATAAAAACAAGACATATTGTTATTCATTCTAATCCTATTTAGATTCACATCGTATATGTCTTTATGCCTAGGTGTTCTATATTCAATATATTTCTCATCAGGGATCTTATAATCCTTGCTTAACACCAAACACTCAGTATCAGTAAACAGAACTTTATTTTTGTTATCACAAACTTGTGATACACTAAAAAGGTTATAATCAAGTTCTTTTACCAAAAATACGTTTTCAAAACGCAAGTTCTTGGTGAGAAGGGTTCCTTTGCCTGTGATAGTACCATATCCGCCTCAAAAGTAAACCTTATCACCATCCTTATTGGGAGTGAAGTTAGTCAGATAGTCTTCCTTCCCAGACATGTGCCTTGAGCATCCACTATCCCAATATCCATAATCATTGACCTGTTTTTGAATGCCCTGCACATAAAGAAAAAAAATAAGTTTTCTTTGGGAACCCAAGCCTTAGAAGACTTGGATTCATCTCCATGTTAAGCTTGAAGAAGCTTTGGACCCCTTACCCTGTGGTTGCAAATATTTAGGTCTGGTCACGTTTCTGTCAGCGTTGGAATTGGCCTTGTCAACGCTGAAATTACCCTTGTCAGCGTTGAACCTAGGGTTTGCTACAGAATCCCATTGCCTATTTGACCAGGTGTTTGTCTTTTGAAATGGTCTTTGTCCATGAGTGTTGGACCCTCTAGTGAAGAATGGGGCAGGTCTAACAACTTGTGGACTTTGCTGCACACAAGGTTTGGGTCTGACAACGTTTGAATTCCTAACAACGTTGACTTTGTTCCTGTCAGCGCTAGATTTGTTCCTGTCAACGCTGGCTTTGGGAGCGTTGACACACTTGTATGCCAAGTGTGAAAAGCTACCACAAGTGTAAAAAGCTTTTCTAGACACAACCCTAGGTCTAGAAGAGAAGAAGCCTGTTCCGTCATTGCTAACTTGGCTCTTAGGAGACCTAGTATTCCTATACATCTCTGCATACTTAATGCTAGGTTTTCTATAAGTGTTGGAGCCAAGGTCAACAACTTTACCAGTGATTGGGTCAGTAACCTTAATGGGTGTTGACTCATTAGGACTTTCACATAGCAAGCCACCCTTAACAAACAAAGTAGGGTTAGCTTTCTTCCATTCATTCAGGTCAGTCAACTTTTGTTGGTACTCTTCAACTGGAGTGACAACTCTTGGTGGAGGAATGAATTCCTCCTCTTGGAATTCTGGCAAACCATTCCAAGATAGGTCCTTTTGTTGGACACCATAGAAGTCACCAGCTGGTGGTGGAACCACAGAGTAATCATTCATCCCAATCCCAGTCATGTCCTTAGGATCTCTTTGTTTACTCACACAGTCTCCTAGGGTTTGAGTGGCTCTATCTAATCTTTGAATTTTAAGGCCAACATTGTCTTTATTCTTAATGGCCTCATCTAATTTAGCCAGTAACTCACCATTAACCCTTTCCATAATGTTTCTAATATCCATACTAGCATTTAACTCATGTTTTAAGATATTTATTTTATCTTTTAAGTCAAATTCCATTTTCTTGTATTAAGAAACTGTCTTCTCAGTTTGAGTGAGAGCTAGCTGGTAATTAGACATTTTGCACTTTTCAGTACTCACATCACATAATAATCTTAACACCTCTTTGTTAAGTTTCTTAGCGTTTAACCTACAATCTTTACTACAAAAAGCATCATTGTATACCTCATTATCAGATGAAGAGGAGGAGTGTGCCATGAGAGCATATTCAACATGCTCTTCTTCTTCAACCTCAGCAACTAAAGCTTTATCCTCTTCAACATTCTTAGCCAGATAGCTCCAATCCCATCCCATACCATCAATTCCTTGAACTGCAACCATGGCTTTGGAATCCTGAGCTTTAACAACTTGACTTGAGGGTTTACCAGCATCAGATCTTCTAGGAGATCTGCATTCCCTTATGAAGTGCCCCATACGATGACAGTTGTAGCATTCAACTTTGGATTTATCAAATCCAGCTGTGTCTTTTGCATTGAAGGTCATCTTCTTCTTAAACCTTCTGTTCCACCTGTTTGCTATTATACTGGCAAGAGCCATGTTCCACTTAATATCCATCTCTTCCAAGTGCTCATCACTTATCTGCTCAAGGTCCTCATATGTAATCACTGAACCATTGGGCAAAGAAGCAATATAAGCACATACAGTATCCAAATCCAAACCAGCAGGTTTAACTCTTGGGGAGTCACTTTTGAATGTGTCAGCGTCTAAAAAGGAGACGTTGACAGGACTTGTTCCAGCGCTGACACATGATGATCCAGTAACTGGATGCATGTAAGAGTCCTTCTGATTGAATTGACCTTCACTGTGAGAGAAGAAGGCCATATTACTGTTGGTAGACTTGTTTCCATGTTCTAAAAGAGTTTCATCTTCCAACAGCCTCAGTTTGTTGTAAATGTCATCAAACGTGGAACTTTTGTAAGTATTATTGGAAAGAATGGATCTTCCCTCAATCTTCCACACCTCACCAAGACTTTTAAGAAAAGTAGCATTGATGTCAACATCACCAAGTTGGGTCCCCATGAAGGACAATTTGCTTGTAATGTCAAGCAATCTGCTTCTCACACTGCTCAGCTTCTCATTGGGTTGTGCTTTAAAAACATCATAATCATGCATAAGTTGTTTCTTCTTTTCTTCCCTAGTATCTGCATTTCCACCATATGAAACTTCAAGAGCTGCCCAAAGATGCTTAGCAGAATCATAACCTCTATATTTATGCTGGTTCTCTTGTCCCAATGAGAGTTTCAGAATATTTAGGGTTTTCATGTCAACCCTTTTCTTTGCTATGTCATCAGCAGACACAGCTCTACCATCTTCAGGTTTTTCTTTCTTATCTTCTTCAGATCATCCAGTAACAGTTGATCTTTGAGTAATAGCATCAGCAATCTTTTGGGCTTTATCGAATGTGTTTCTATATTCAATGATCTCATAGAGTGTGTAGTCATAGATCCCTAGGTATTGTTCAAAATTGAATTTCCACAATTCAAATTTGGTTGCATCAAGCATGGGAATCTTGATGTTTAGTAAAGGTGAGGAGGAGGAGGTTATTGTTTCTAACATGATGTTGTTAGGGTTTTTGAGAAAATTAGGGTTTGATGATTTTTAGGGTTCTTGTGTTCTTTAAGATCAAAAGTTCCTCAACAAGCTCAGATACCACTTGTTTTATGTTGATCCCAAAGTTCCTCAACAAGCTCTGATACCAAACAAGATAAATCAAGTTTAGGGTTCTTGTGTTCTTTAAGATCAAAAGTTCCTCAACAAGCTCTGATACCACTTGTTTATGACTAACATGTTATCTCTACCCTTCTCTTGTCCCAATTGGTTGTTTGTCTTAGAACCTTTGTCTAGAACTTTAAATTATATGCCTGTCACTAATCCAGACATTGTGAAGGTAGCTTCAAATGTTGTGGAAGAACAAGTTGTTGATGTTTCAGGTACTCAGGTTCATGAAAAGGTTGGATCACAAGCAGAAAAGACATCTCCTATACAAGAATATGTTACTATTCCCATTTGGACAGATGCTTTTGTTGCTGCTGCTGCTGGTAAAGATAATGGTGGTCTCCAAGTACCACTAGATACAAACATGCATGGTCCTTCAGGCGCTGACAAAGGCAAATCTAGCGCTGACAAGACCAATTCAGACGTTGATGGTTCAGACGTTGACAACAACAGTTCAGGCGTTGTTAGCCCAAGCGCTGACAAACAAGATTCAGGCGTTGACAACACCTTTGCAAATCTTTTCTCTTCCATTTTTGAACAAGGTGAACCTTCTAATATATATGAAGAGGTTCATCCTCATGTTGATGAAAGAGAGTCTGATGAAGAAGATATTGGCAACATGGAGAATGAGGTTGAGGACACCAGACTTTTTGAAGGAGGAGTTCTCACTTCCACTATGAAGAATCACCCCACTTCTCAAATCATTGGTGATATTATGACTCCAGTTCAGACTAGAAGATCTCATCAAGGTCTTGGTGGGTTTATTGCCAATATACACAAGAAGGTTGATACCCCTCTTGTGCAAGCATGTTTGTTTGCCTGTTTTCTGTCACAACAGGAACCCAAGAAGATATTTGATGCTCTCAAAGAACCAAGTTGGGTGGAAGCAATACAGGATGAGCTTCACCAATTTGCAATTCAGGATGTTTGGGAGCTGGTTGATTTTCCAAGATATGTCAGACCTATAGGGACAAGATGGGTTCTAAGAAACAAGAGAGATGAAAGAGGAATTGTGGTCAGAAACAAGGCAAGGTTAGTGGCTCAGGGATATACACAAGAGGAGGGGATAGACTATGAGGAAGTCTTTGCACCAGTTGCAAGGATTGAAGCTATAAGGATCTTTTTAGCCTATGCATCCTCCATGCTTCACTGTCTATCAAATGGATGTCAAGAGTGCCTTCCTCTATGGAACTATTGTTGAGGAGGTATATGTGATGCAACCTCCTGGTTTTTAGGATCCAGAGAATCCAGACAAGGTGTATAGAGTCAAAAAGGCTATGTATGGACTTCATCAAGCCCCTAGAGCATGGTATGGTACTTTTTCTACCTACTTGGTGGACAATGGATTCAAGAGGGGCACCATAGATCAGATACTATTTACAAAGAAGAAATGCAAGGATGTGTTGCTTGTCCAGGTCTATGTTGATGATATCATTTTTGGGTCTACTGATCCAAAGATGAGTGAGGATTTCTCCAAGCTTATGACAGATAAATTCAAGATGAGTGCTATGGGGGAGATGAACTTCTTTCTTGGTTTACAAGTTCAGTAGAAAGAAGATGGTATCTTCAACTCCCAGGATAAATATGTAGCTGAGATCTTGAAGAAATTTGGCTTTTCTCCACATGAAAAGAGGGCTACTACTCCTATGGATAGAGAACACCCTTGGGGAAAGATTGGAGATGGGAAAGATGTTGATGTCAGGCACTATAGATCCATGATTGGATCCTTGATGTATCTTACAGCCTCCAGACCTGACATCATGTTTGCTGTGTGTGCTTGTGCACGCCATCAAGTGACTCCCAAAGAATGTCACCTTTATGCTGTGAAGAGGATCTTTAGGTACCTAAGATGCTATCCTAGTCTTGGTTTGTGGTACCCAAAGGATTCACCATTGGAGCTGATTGCATATTCAGATAGTGACTATGGAGGTGATAAGTTTGATAGGAAATCCACAACTGGTGGATGTCAGTTTCTTGGGAGCAGTTTGATATCTTGGCAGTGCAAGAAACAAATAGTGGTGGCTAATTCAACAACTGAAGCTGAGTATGTGGCTGCAGCTGCTTGTTGTGGACAAGTGTTGTGGATTCAGAACCAGCTGTTGGACTATGGGTATAATTTCATGCATACCAAGATATTTGTTGACAATAACAGCACTTTATGCATCATTAAGAATCCTGTACATCATTCTAAAACTAAACACATAGAAATTAGACACCATTTTATTAGAGATTGTTTTGAAAAAGGTTTAATACAACCAGATAGGGTTGACACTGAGGAAAATGTGTCAGATTTACTAACTAAACATTTTGATGCTGGGAGGTTTCAATACTTGGTAACAAGTATTGGAATGATCAATCTCACATAATATGTGTTTTGGAGTCTTTTTGTAAAAATATGTACAGGATGATGCATTGTTATTGGTCGTATGATGATTTAGATTTTCCACTATATTTTTCTAACACTGACAAAGGTTGCTTGAACACTGATAAGTGTTTTTGTAACGTTGTCAGCAATATAATTGTCTAACGCTGACAAAGCTTCCCTCAACGCTGACATGTGTTATCGGGGCGTTGTCAGCAACAATGTTAGTAGTATACCATTGGATACAGAGTTGCTTATGGATCAATGGAGAAGCATTTGGACAAGTTTTTATTTATGGTTGATGGTTGGAATTTTTAATTCCTATCTTGACATAAAAATTTTATGTTCCTGCATGTTTTTGACAACTTATGTATCATAGTTTAAGGGGAGGTTTTTAGGAACCTTTAGGATGTCTGGGTATCCATATGATACTCTATTCACAATTCTAGATTGTGTCCACAGGTGAGTATGAGTTAGTTTTACTAAATCATGAGGCACTGTAGCATGCAAAGTTGATATACTATGCATGCTGCCAAGACATTTTTGGCCTAGAATTGGTTGTGGTCTGTTGGGAGACTTGGGAATACTTTTGTTATGGAATTTACCTGGGAGTAACAAGTAATGTTATAAGGTAACTTGGTTGTTAAGAGTTTTGGTTAGCAAGGGACACTAGAGGACTGTTATGTCTATCTTGCTTAAGCAAGTGTGCATAACTGGACAGTGCTTGCCGCCCTATAATAATTATCATCTTTTTGGTTATCTTCTCTAGGATAAATTACTTTGTTAAGGTCATTTTTCATTTTTAAACATTTTTATTTTTGGACGCTGACAAGTATATTTCCAAGCGTTGTTGTGACCAATTTAGACGCTGACATGGCTATAGGCAAACGTTGACAAGATTATAGCCGTTGGGCGTTGATAGGTTATTTTTGACCGTTGACACTCAATGGGTCCTACCCAGTTGTTACTTTTTGACATATTTTTAGGCTGTAATTTTGGGAGTTGTTACTTTTCATTTAATGCATGAGATAAACTTATAATTTTTTAATATTTTCATGATTACATTTTCAAAATACTTGCCTATTTTTGGGCCAATCACATGCATTTTCTTTCCTATAAATTTGGCTCCTATTTTTAAACAGGGTATCTATAATTCTTGTCTAACACAATTTTCTCTTATCAACTTCATCTTCATCAATCCATTTTAACAGCTTTCAACAATGGCACCAAAGTTTAAACCATCAGAATTGGAATTGGGGTTCAGAACTCAACACAACATGATCGCGTATCTTGAAGCTGATGATACTTTGTTTCCTCAATACACACAAATGGTGGCGTATTTGAACGCATCTCCTCTTAGGTATGCTCTTTCTCATGCACCACTAATTCTAGTCACACATATTAAACAGTTTTGGAACACTGTCAGTTCCTCAACAGTTAATAGAGTGACTACATTGACTTCTATTGTTCATGGGAGACCTTGGGTGGTTACTAAGGCTTTGGTACGCCAAGCCTTGCATCTTGATGATGCTGATGGTATAGCCACCCTTCCCATTAATGAAATAGAACAAGGACTAAGCGCTTTGGGATATCCTTTTCCTGATGAAAGTACTTTAAACAAGTATCATAAACAGGAATTTCCCCCAGCCTGGAAGTACCTCATACATGTCCTCCTTCAATGTTTGAGTCCCAAATGCACTGCACACAATGAGATCAATAGATCTATTGCTAGTGCTATTGTGTGCATTGCAAAAGGGCAAAAATTTAATTATTCTAAAATGATTTTTGAGGGCATGTGTAAAAATAAGGGGAACAATATGACTTTAGCTTATCCCCGATTTTTGCAAATGGTTTTTGATGTTCAAGGATACTGCACAAGGGATCATAATGATTTTTATGAGATCCCTGTGCAAAAGAAAGCTATTTTTATGAAGATGAAATCACCACCCCATCGTGACCTACCCTTAACCCAAGCTATGCTTGCTGTCATTGCAGCAGCTCAACCCCAACCAGACCCCCAACCACAAATTGACCCAATACCTGAACCAATACCTTCACTTGAACATATGCAAATTGACCAAGAACCCTTCAACGCTAACACATTAAATGTTGGCGTTGATGTGCCTATTTCCAACGTTGACACACAACCTTCACAAACCCAAACACCTTTTAACCAACCCACATCCACCCAATCTTCCACACCATCTTCCACACCCCCTGAATATAGGTTGATGAAACGCCAAAGGACTACTGGAGTGTTCTCCTCTGGTGGTCCTAGCCATGTAACAGAGAGAACCACCACCACAAGTGTGGCTGGTGATATGGATGAGGCTGGGACTATTGGTTCTGGCTTAGAAGCTGGCCAAGGCAGTCCCACCATCATTAAGTCCTCATCGATGCCCAATGAATCTGACTTGGGAGGTCAAATCCCCATTTTAGAAGAGGGCAGACTAGAACCAATGACTCTTATGGAATTGACGGCAGTCTGCATGAGCTTGCAAAAGCAAAATGCAGACTTAGTACAAGTTGTCAGCTCACAAGGCCTTGAACTCAAGTAATTGAGGGAGAGGATTGTTGTTTTGGAGACTGCAAGTGCAAGGAGAGGTATGGAGGAATCTTCCAAACGGGAGGAAGATCCAATAAATCTGAGTGATAAGGGCAGCCATGATGGTCAATCTTTGGATGTTGCTGAGGCCCTTACAAGTTTGAAGAAACAAACAGGTTTTGATACGTCCTTAGTCTCTCCTACCAACTTGAATTAATCATTTACAGCCATGTTGGAAGAGATTGCAAAAGGCGCTGAGGCAGGAAATTTAGGCGTTGACAAGGAGAATTTGGACGTTGACAGAAATATTTTGGGCGCTGATAGAACAAAATTGGGCGTTGACAGACCTGCACATGAGGGTGATGTATCCCAGTCATCATTCATCATCAAGGAGGTTTCTTCACAGGTATCACCATCTACCTTACCAACAATTGATCCACTAGATAAGGGTAAGGGTATTATGGTGGAAGAGGTTGTTCCAAAGGATGCAGCTCAAGTTGAGTTTGATAGAAGGTTGGCTGCACAAATCATGGAACAAGATAGAAAGGAGGTGAAAGAGTCACCATTTGTTGTTACTTCAGAAGAAGGAAGTGATGGAGCTAGCTCAGACTCAAGTGTTATGATTATAGAAACAGAAAGACTTGAGTATGGAGATGAGTTGGCCAAGGAGAAATTGAGAGAGTTGAAATTGCAGGTTGACTTTGATATGGCAGAGGTGGTTCAAATGTGTAATGCTTGGGAAGAAAGATGTATGGAGAATCCACACTTGACCACTTCAGATCAAATATGAGGTTTGGAGATTCTCCTTAGAGTTCAAAAGGATTGCCAGGTAACTTTGAAACACAAGTCAAGCAATATTCTCTCAGAGTTGAAAAGGGATGGAAGGGAGCTATACTGCATGTTGCTCAGATGTCATGGAGTAGGATGGACTTATCAGAAATTGAGGGCATTGACATTTGATGAGTTAGAATGCAAGGCTTATCCCATTTGGGTGAGAGTGCAGGAAGCAAACACTCTTAGACTTCTTTCTGATGAAAGAAAGGAAGAACTTGCAGAATAAATGGAGCTCAAGAAAGCTATGTTTGTTCCCAGACCAGTGAAAAAGGGAATTTCTCTTAAGTTTCCTAAAGATATGGATCCACTATATCCAAGTGAAGCTGTTATAAGAAAGAGCCTCAAGCTCTTACCATTAGAAGCTTCAGATATGGTGCAAGTGTTACCACTAGATTCCAGAAATCCAAATGTGAGCTATAAAGAAGATGAATGTGGATTTTGGAAAATTGGCAGGTATGGCAAAGAGGTACACACTTTTACCACTCTCATATCTTTGTTTGCAAGTTGTGATAGAGAAGACTTGGTAGACCTATGGAGGTTGCTAGAGACCATGTATGAGGCTGAAGCACCAACTTCAGCTAATGGAATAAAACTGTGGTCCACATTCAAAAGAATGTGTGGACCAAAAGATGAGGATCCTGCTATTTGGAAGGATCTTGAAGATGACCTTAGTGGTCTTCAATGGAGATTATATTCAGCTGCTAGTGTTTACCATTTGAGTTCTACAAAGTTTGCTGAGTATCTACTTGTGGATGGTCAGTATTTCATATCCAAGGCTATCTTGGAGAAAATGAAGAAGACTCAGCTGGAAATAGATTATTCAACTGATGTGGCAAAAGATTTGATCAGATTTATTTATTACCAATATGAGAAGGTTTGTAAGATTCCTTCTAGTCCTTAATGCTTATTCAGAAACTTGATCATAAGAGTGGATATCAAGTTTAGGGGAGGATTGTTGGGAATAAATTAAGGCCAGATCACTTGAGCGCTGACAAGAGTAAAAAAAGCGTTGACAGGAGCAAAACAAGCGCTGACAGCTCAAGCGTTGACAAGATAAAGTCAAGCGTTGATACATTGAAGACAAGCACTGATGGGAAGATATACTCTACGCGTTTATTGTATTCTAGATTACTTCTAGTAAAGATAGGAACTAATATTTGTCTTTTTAATTCGTTTTCCTCGACTCAATCCGAATTGATATAACGTTTTCAAGTAGAGCTTAATTGTTTTTGGTAAAAATAGCTTGATTGAAATTTATGTCTAATTGGCACAAAACAAGTAAAAATGTAAAAATATCTATATTACGCTACATATACGTACTACGCTAAAAACATATTGCAATCACATTTAAATACACAAAATACAACTAATCAAACTAAGAACAAAAAAAAATTAATAGATCTACAAATTATTTAAAACAAATCATCAAAATATAAAATCTATAAAATACAAACGGATTGAAAAGGGTAGTGAATTCAATTTGTTTAATAGGCTAATACGAATATTAAAATCCACTACTACTTAATCCAAATCCACAAACTTTAACTAATACATCCTAATCTATTATGTAACCCAATAGAAACAATGGCCCAATAAAAAGATGAATGTAGAAATTAAATGAGTCTAATTTTCAAACTAGACAACTAAGAATAGATGTACACTGTTACTGTGATCAGTATACACAACTTTAGGTACTTAAAGTGAACAGTAATGGATCTTGTAAAATTACTCCTACGCTACAACTGCTTTTGAACCAAATCATATAGAGAATCCTATTTACCTTTTTTTATTATTTTTGCTTTCTATTCCTTTACCACTGATATGAAAAAACGCAACTAAGTAAGTTTAAGCATGCTAATGAAAACTGAAACTATAAACATCTAGCTTCTACACACTGATTAACCAACTAGATGATAAAAGGATTCCCTAAACCGAATTGCCAAACACTGGTGAACAGAATCACTCAGAAATTTTACAAAGATAACTAGTCGAATCAAATCACAAGACTACAACAAATATCAAGTAACAACTAACAATTGAATCCAAACATATTGCAAGCAGATTACCACTCCTACTTTAGACTATCAGATTACACTAATAATGCTCATAAAAATAAGATGAACATGTTAAAATACTCAATTTTCACAAGTTCACAAGCAACATTAACACTACAACTAACTGCCTATTTGAATTAAACTGAGAATGCAGAAAATATAAATCGTGCTTGACATGCTCATCCGAAGCCAGTCCGTTGTGGAAGAGAAGCGCGGCGCTGAGCCGGCTTTTACTAATCTTGATCTACGGCTAAAACGAACCAGTCAACCTGCTAAACTCAACTGGTTGCACCAGCAAATCCAAACAGACTGCAAATCTGATAACCTGCAAAATTTAAACAAAGCAAAGAAAAACTGGACGAAATCTATCTCCTCAATTTGCTACAGTACCTGCATAAAAATCAAACCAATATCCTATCCTGCTGCAATAAGATTAAATCCTAACGCGACTATAATCACTCTAATTCTATAAGATCAATAAACCACAACTTTCCTGAAAGAATTAAACTTCTAAAAGTACTTCTCGAATGGATAGTAACTAACAATAGCCTACTCAACTATCTCGTGTGAACAGTAACAGAATCATATCAAAAACAGAGAATTAAAAAAAACTTTGTTTATCTCGAATCAAAAGCAGAATCATATCTCGAATGGACAGTGAACAGTAATTCCTGAAAGAATCAACTACTCAACTAATATCATATCAAAAACTCTATAATAAGCTCGAAATCAAGACAGTAATATGAAATAGAAAGAGAGTTATTGAGAAAGCTATGGATTTCATTAATGGTGAAAAGAAAGGATTCGGTTACAAAC
Organism: Glebionis coronaria; assembly: GCA_025667525.1. Taxonomy (NCBI): domain Eukaryota; kingdom Viridiplantae; phylum Streptophyta; class Magnoliopsida; order Asterales; family Asteraceae; genus Glebionis; species Glebionis coronaria. The sequence goes on from CM046880.1 coordinate 138,085,372, forward strand.
TTAAACTGATTAACAAATTCTAAACAAATTTCTAACTGAAAATCATAAAGCATTTGAGAGAAAAGCTAACTAATTCCTAACTACTATGTGTAAAACTACACCTACTCTAACCGTTCCAAATGATCTCTTCGTTTTCTATTTATAGGCGTCGAGTGGTGGTAGAGTGACGTGTCTTGGCCAATCTAGTTGCGCCACGTGGAAAATACGAGGTTGAACTCTTCGTTCTTCATTCTTGATTTGGGCGTTTCTTCAATATTGAGTATTGATCTAATTAAATCATATCATCATATAGAGGAGATGATGATGATGATTTTTCCTTCTTTGATCTTTGGCTGAAAACCCTTGGATCTCTCTTGATTTGCATTAGCAGGTTTTTGGTGGTGAAGGAGATGAAACCGTCGGTTTCTTTCTCTCTCTTCCTTGAGAAGACGAACAAAACACGTTTCGTTTGAATGTTGACCGTGACTTGGTCTTTTGACCAAGTAGATATTAAACTTTGTTAACTTTTCATTTAATTTGCATTTTAGTCCCTCTTCTTCATTTCTTTGTCAAATGGTTGTAAAGACTTTGAAGCCAATTTCTTATCATCCTTCATCTTTGTAGAAAATTGCAAGTTAAGCCCTCGATCTTTGATGTAGTGACAAGTAAGGTCCTTGAAAGCTCTTTCGTCCCTTTCTTCGTCTTTTCATCAAATAAATCCCTTAAAACGTGTCTTTGCTCCAAAATGCATCTATTTTACCTAAAACACACAAAACACAAATACACGCGTAATTCTGATATATTAAAGTTAAATATTATGTATTTGACAGTGTTTAAAGTGGTTTTTGGATCATTATTGATGAGTGTTTTCACACTTATCAACTCCCCTCCACTTGACCATTGCCATGACCTCATGCAATGCAACATTTTAAAGCTCTAAATTACACTCTTCTCATAATTAACCAACCTTGACCATTTTATGATTTAATAAACTAAACTATACTACATGATAAATGATTTTGAATATTTACAATGCAATGCAAAGAAAAAAATTCTATTTATATATTTTTGGATTTATAAATGATTTTGATGGAAATAACTCATAAAGAAATCAATGACTTAAATTAGGGCTTTGGTACCATGGACATTTATCACCCTCAAGTTTCACTTTCCCCATACCAAGCTTAAAAATGGGATCATTGCATTCACAAGTAAAAAGTGCATCAACTTATTCATGACAATTAAATGTGGAACCGGTTATTATTTGAGCAAATTGCTTGTGGGCAAATTTGTCATTATTCAAGTGTGAAATATAAGAAATGTAAAATCCAAAAATAAGGAAGCACGGTTTTAATCCTAAGTAATCCTCTCATCCATTACTTGAAAAACCGCTCACAATTAATATAAGTCCGTTTCAAGAGTAATAAGTCATTCGCCTTATGTGTAAAATCCTCATGTCATGCTTTCATAAGTAGCTACACACTCGCTAAGGAAAGAAAATAAAACTCAAGCAATAATTACATCCGCCATCTTTTTGAGACTTTGGATCTTCAACCCCGCAACCCGTCAAGGTAATATTGGATTGGAGCAATCTATTGAATCCCCGCAACCCGTCAAGGTAATATTGGAACTCAATAGTCACTATAATTAACACCACACTGCCCCTCTTGGGAGTCTTGTATATATATTTTTTTCTTTTCTTTTTTTTTCCTTTTTCTTTTTTTTTTCTAGCCACTCATTTTTTTTTGTAAGCCGCTCTTATTTTTCTTTATTCCTCACAAAGAAAGTAGAAAAGAATAAAAGGAAAAACACCCGCTAAATATTGAGCATGACATAAGTCTAGTACACATAAACCGTTCTAACTTAGAATCTTAAGACGTACTTATATCAACCATGAATGATTAGACAAAAATGCATAAGAGATTACAAATCATCTAAAACCGTTCTTGATTATTTATTAACAATTATATACATGCGAAGAAAATAGAGGTAAAGAAGAGAAGGGTTTAGCCACAAGTAATCATCATGAAGTTTATCTAGCCCTTTTATACTTGCTTCAACTCTATCATTTCCCATTCTCCACAAATTTAAAATCTCAAATAATGAGATTGGTGGATGCTTAGCCTAATAGACCAATGAAGGACTACATGGTTAAGGATACTAGCTAGAGAATGCTAAGATAAGCAAACTCGAGTTGAGTCAAAATATCCATGGCGGGGCTAATATGTCAAAGAAATCTAAACTTGTTAAACCATGTCCTTATTATATTTTTTCTTTTTATATATTTTTGATGAAACATAAAGAAGAAATATATACAATGCAAATGTGATATGATAGATGCAAAAAATTATGAATGCATATTTTTGGTGGCCAAAGTAGATCAAAAATTTGAAAAATGTTTGAAAAATCCAATTTTCTCAATTATCATGAAGTTAAGGCAATGGTCTAGGTAAGGTCACTTCGATAGAAGTCTGCCCTACACTTAAGATAAACATTGTCCTTAATGTTTAAGAGTACTGGAGTGAACTCCCCTACACTTATGACATTGATTACTTTGCTTAACTCGAGCTAAGGAAGAGACAACTAAAGGGTATTCATTTTAAGCACAAGTGTTTAATATCACGATAGCAAAAACTAATCAAAGTGAACCAGATACACGGGCCTCCTCCATAAGCTCAAAGAATGAAATGAGAGAGAGAAACCCTTGAAACAAACACCAAAAAACGAAGAAAGGCCACCCCTCCAATTCAACTCTACTATAACATCCTTTTAATTAAACCTAACCTATTGAAAATCTACTCCTACATTTTCTAACCTAGTTATTCAATGCTTGAGTTTTTTTTAACCCTAAGTCGCTAGCTCGACTCGGCCCCGAATTAAGTTGTCCTTGGGGAAACCATCATGGAGAATATAGGATATCCACTTTGAAGCACATCTCACATGATACACTCAAACTTAGCACGTTGCCATTTACTATAAGATTTACAAAACCCGCCTCGATAAATGGAACGGTCCAACGTGTCTCAAGTTTGTCCAACATACGAAATCTCTCAAATAGGAAGCACCCCAGGATCAAATACATAATTTCCATCTCTACATTTGAACAACTCCAAAATAGGTAGCATCACCAAAGTAAGCTCATACAAGAAGTCCATATCAATCGAAATCACACTCTTAAGTGGAGTAGATGAAAACCAAATTTTCCCAAACATACGTATCCCAGGATCAAAAACCTTTCCCTTCATGGGAAAATAAGAAAATGAGCTCATATCAACCATATAAGATTCCCCCTTAGTGATCAAAGCATTATGAGACAATGAAGGTGTAGGTATCAAAACATTCATAACAATTATGTCCATGTTGGGCTCCTCGTCATCATCAAAAGGTGGGTAATCTTCCATAGAAGGCATAGAAAAAGAAGGATCAAGATGAATAGTGTCTTGTGAAGGAGGTGTAATTTCTATGTTCCCAAAAAACAAGTTCTCACTAAGACGAATCTCCTCTTCCCAATTAGAGTCACTATCATCCACCTCAATATCAATATTAGCAAGATAAGCCTCTACGGTGTCATGAATATCCATATGAGAATCCATATCAAAGGTTTTGAGTTCTAAAGGTGCCATAGGTGAAAAAGGATCAATCTGTAAGAGTATAGGATCTTCATCAATAACCAACTTCAAGGGTGGAAGGGTGGGAATAGAAGGCTCAAAAGAAGGTGTATTAATGAGAATATCACTCAAAGAGATGATATCATCATAAAAAGCAATAGGTGCAACCTCAAAAACCGGTGAAGAAATATCAATGAAAGGTTCTTCTTCTATGGACTCATCATTATGGTTTTCATTCAAAGCTTCAATCGAGGAGATAAGATGATAAACGTTCGATAAAACCTCACGAATATGAACATCTTCCACTACTTCTATATGAGAAACATCATCATCCAAATTAGGAAGGTCATCTTGACATGAAAAGTCCTCGGATAATATATCATAAGATGCCTCACTAGAATCACACTCATCATCCTCTACTTGTGGCAAGACTTGCAAAAACTCTTCCTCAATCTCATTATCCCTTTCTTTGAACAATTCATCAAGATCAAAATCACCAAAATCACTAGTAGTAGCATGAAGGTCAACATGTGATGAAATCTCAATGTGATCATGAGGAGAAGAGGTATCAATACAAAGCTCGTCACATGATTCAATGGAAACACACTCAAGCTCTCTTTGGATTAGGATAAGGTTCCCAACACTAGAAGAGGTTAATTCATCCAAATCGGTGTTTGTATTAGTGCTAAGAGGCTCGTCCCCCATGGTTAAAGTGTCGGTGGGTTCCACCTGAGGTAAAGGTGATGAAGGTGTGTCATCATTTAGTGTCATACAAATCGAAGGATCGTCATCATCGTCATATAAGCATTGTTTAAGCAAACGAGCACGATTAGCAAAAAATCGTTCTTCTTCCTCTTTTTTATCAATCTTAAAGAGGAAATCATTTAAATATTTCATGAGGTGACAAGAACCTTTTTTCAACGATTCACGATACATTTCACCATTCTCCTTGTCATAAAATTGCCAAGTCTTAATTTCCACTTCCTCAAAAAACTTAATTTGTTCCTCTAACAACGGGCACGCGTTTTTCATTTCCTCAATGCTTATGTCTTTCTTACTATCAATCGCCTTAGAAATTTTATCGATCGACTCGTTTATTGTCTCAAGTAAATAAGGCGACTCATTACAAATATGAGGGGCATAAGAAGGCGGATCCCTCGGTCTACAATCATAACCATAATGGGGTGCGTTCCCACAAAACTCACATGAATAAGTCGAAGAATATGGTGGAGGTGGATTTCCATAATTAGGTGAATTAAGGGTTTGAAAAGAGTCTTGATTATGAAAGTTCTCATGATTGTAGCCTTGAAAATTTCCTTCATTTTGAAAACCCTCATAATGTGAAAATCCTTGATTTTGAAAAGTATCTTGGTTATGGCATGAAAAATTTTCATCATTTTGAAAGCCTTCATTGTTGGAACATCCTTGGTTTTGAAAAGTTTCTTGATTAAAGCTTTGAAAATTATCATTATTTAGAAAACCTTCATTGTTTGAAAAATCTTGGTTTTGGTATGGCTCATCAAAGGGTTGATCATGAAATGATGGTGGAGGTCGTGAAAAACCGGAATATCCCATATAGTCATTACAAGTATGGTCCATTGGAAAGTTAGGTTGAAAATTAGGGTTCTCGGTTCCATTATAAGCATATCCCTCCCCATAATAGCCATTATTTTGATCACATAAATAAGTATCGTGTGGACCTCCACAAGTCGAACAAGTCGAATAATTAGCGTTGGCGGATCGTTGTTGCAATATCTCCAACATGGAACGAGTATCCATGTTTAACAAGGTGGCCGAATGTATATACAAGTATAATGACGTCTAAAAGCTTCCTCGGGGAAGGAAGTAATACACCAAAGGTGGTATGTTTACACGTGTACGAGTACACGTGTATGTAAACACGAGGAATGAGGGAGTAGCCCTCAGTCGACTTTGAAGAGAAAAGGATTATCCTCTTCGAGGTTCGATATGAAATATCCACAAGAAAGTATATATATAATTACTACTTGGGTGCAAGACCCCCAATAAAGCCTTCCTTCATAGAATACGCACTAGTAAACGGGGGGTTAGGTGGCGCGAAGCACTTAAGTACCTATTAACCCTTAGATGGCATTTTATAGCACATCGCCTTTCTATTCACTTTATAGTTTGTATTCTTCGAATTATTGCCTATTGGAAGTATTTATCTATTCTTGCTTTATTTTGTTTGATCGATACGCGTGTCAAGGACCGGAACGCCCCCTAACACGGTGTATTGCCTCGGCAATACTTATGGAGATAGGTAACTTGGTTGTTCGTACCTACGTATACTTATTTACATATAATAATATATCAAAAATATTTTTGTATTTATTTGTTTTTTAAGAAAAATACTATATGTACGTAAAAACGATGAAAACCGATATAATATATATTTTTGGGTGTAATCTTTTAGGAAAAAGATTACTTTTTGGATTTTTTATTTTTTTGGTTCAATTCTTTAGGAAAAGAATTGATTTTGTGATTTTTTTATTTTTTTATTTTTTTGTATTTTTATCTTTTTGATTTTTTATATGTTTTTGATTTATAATACGTAAAAATAACGTTCACAAAGTGAACGGATCCCAAAATCCAATCGTCTCACTCGAAATCGTTAATCTTCACGAAAAGAACCGGCAGCGACGCCATTTAATATGTGTCTTTTTAGTTCGTTTTTCTCGGTATCGATTCGAATTGATATAACAATTCTAAGCTCAACTTGATTATTTTTGGTTAAAAGAAATTGATTGGTATTTATGTCTAATTAGCATAAAGCACATAAAAAGGTAAAAATATTAGCTACTACGTATATGTACTATACTAAAAACATATTGCACATACGACAATTAAATGCACAAAATTTAAAAGCAATTAAAAATACAAATTTGTACTTCTAATGAAAAATACAAAATACAAAATAGAAAACACAAAATATAAAATCTAAAAGACAATTTGTAAAACCAAAATTACAATTCTAAAAATAGAATGCACAAGTGAAATTTTAACTGAAATCCAATTCAAAAACTCGTTATTTGAATCCAAATCAAAATACTGGACAACTGGCCCAAAAGAAATCTAACTGACTAACCCACTAATTTCTTAAAAATCTAACTGGAAGGACTAATTTCGAAATAGATTTAACTGGGGTTACTAAATGAGGACCTACAGGTCACTAACTAACAAGCAAGACTAACAAAAATTTAACAGAAAAGGAATGTGATCGTAAAGCAGACATACAAAGTAAAGGATCAAACGTGTAACACTACTAAACTTTAATAAAATCAGAATTTTAGAACAAATTTGCTACGTACTTCTTAAAACCAGCTATCCTAGGCTTCTAAAGAACTTCTACTCAAAATTTAACTTCAAAATCTGCTTATCAGTAACTACTACTACCCATTCCTAATCTGAGTAGATTGCCTTTTTAACTCTATATCAGACTTTTTACTTGTTTTATTCTATATTAGAGTTATCTACAGCTATCTAAAGTTGCTCAAATGAGAAGCCAATCCTAACATTACCCAACAGCTTAACTAGACGCAAATCCAAACACCATTTAGAAGAAATGCAGAATTTCGTACTACCAGCTACGACACATTAAGGAATGAAATCAGTTAAAACAGGAACCAAATATTAATAACCAAACGATACAAGCAGATAGCACAAAGAACTATACTACACTTACACTAACAAGCTGATTAAACTAAAATATGCAGAAAAAGAACACGCGCTTAACCTGTGCATCCAGGCCAAGTCCGTTGATGTCGAGAAGCGCGGCGCTGAGCCGGCTTAAGAAAACGCTTAACCTCCACACGATTCCTACTGAAACTAATGGATTAAGTCTACCAATAACGGAATCTACATAAACTTCAAATTACACCTGCAAAATCAAACTAAACGAGCAAACAAAACAAGACTTTTCGATTCTTGAACCTGCATACTGATTTTAACAAATCATTATAACCTTGCGAATCTATTAGCATTACCAAACTATATTAAACTGACTGTCTAACAAAATTTAACTCTAAAAGGTTAATCAACTGATTATAACAGTGGAATAGCTTATTATCTGACTGTAAACCAAATTCTATAAACTTGGAAACAAAATTCAAGCTCATAAAAGTAGAAATGCTGATGAGCTATTAACCAAATGAATATCAACTGAAAAACTAACAAGATCAAGTCTTTTAAAACTAACACTCTATTTTCAAGCTTAACAAACTTAAAGTCTGAATGTAAACCCGAAACTAAAACTGAAAAACACTATTCACCAAAACTGAAAATATGTTTAAACCGTAAGCAACTACCTGACTAAAATGTAATTGAAAAATGGGAACGGTAACAAAAAACTAAAAGTTATCATCATTCTTCTATCTACAATAATATCTCGTGAATAGGATCAGCAAAGAAAGATAAAAAATCTGAATGAACTTGCGATTATCAAGATTAAAAAGATAAAAAAAATGAAAAGCTAAGATCTTCCATTAATGGTGAATAAGAAAAACGGTTACAAACGGATTAACTAATTCTGTTACAAAAGCTAAACAAGAAAAGATGAGAGAAAATTTACCTATCTAACTAACTACACCTACAACTATGTGTAATCTACTCCTATGCTAACCATGTGAAGTGAGGGTCTTCGTCTTCTTTTATAGGCGTCGAGAGAGGAGAATGACGTGTTTCCCCCAATCAAAATTGGACACGTGTAAAATACGAGGATTAATCGAACTCGTTCTTCATCATATACACATTTGGGGGTTTCTTCGTCTTCCTTCCTTGATCTAATTAAATGGTACCGTCTTGTAGAGGAGAAGACGAGGAGTATTTTTGCTGTTTGAATCTTCGCTTGAATCTTTCTAGATCGTCTTTGATTATTGTTTGCAGGTTTTGAGATGGTGAAGAAAAGAAACCGTCTATTTCTTTCTATCTCTTCTCTTGGAGTGATGAAGACGTGTATTGTGTTTGTGTGTTGACCGGAATGGGTCAATTGACCAAGTTTTTAATAAACTTTCCAATGTTTTCCTTTTGGTCCTTCATTATCTTCTTTCTTTCCAAATGTGGTTAAAACTTTTAAGTACTTTCTTTTTCATCCTTCATCTTTGTCAAAATTCCAACTTAAGCCCTTGTTCTTGGTAAATGATGGCAAGTATGATCCTTGAAAGCATCTTTCGACTTTTTCTTCGTCTTTTGATAAAATAAGTCCTTGAAACCGCGTGATTGCTCGAAAATGTATCTTCTTACCTGAAAACACATGAAACACAAATACACGCATAATTCTGATATACTAAAGTTAAATATTATGTATTTGACAGTGTTTAAAGTGGTTTTTGGATCATTATTGATGAGTGTTTTCACACTTATCAGGAACAACAATGTATTTTCTATATTTATCTTTACCTAGAATAGCTGATACGTAGATTATTGTACAAGGCTTCTTATGTCTATAAAAGAAGACCTTTAGGTTAATGTTTCATATAAGTTTTCATTCGTAAACTACTTTCATTGTAAGCAAGTTTGATATCATTAATCAAAGTGAAAGTTTGTTCATACCATTGTGTGTTCTTGTTTAAGTGTTAATTCCGCATAACACTTAGATTATCATAAGCATATACAAAGGTTTCTCTAAGTGTATTACTTGATCTAGTCTCATATACATAAAGCTAAATCGATCTAAGTTTGGGATCAACAAGATAAATCAAAGATAAATCAAAGATACCACTTGTTGATCCCAAACTTAGATTGATTTAGCTTTGTGTTAACGAGATAAATCAAGTTTAACACGTAGAGAAACTTTGTTGTATTGAACAATCTAAGTGTTATGAAGAATTTAACACTTAGAACAAAGAACAAAACAATGTAAAGAAAACTTTCACTTTGATTAATAATATCAATGAATGATTACAATGAAAGTCTTATGAGATATGTGGAAGAGGTGTATGAAAAAGATGTGTCTTATGTCTAACCCTAAGGCCTCCTTTTATAGGTTTAAGGAGCCTTGTACAAAAAGATAAGATCAACTATTTTAGGAAAATACATAAGATAAACATAACTTATTGACTAAATCTTTTTAAACATTAAGAATAAATTCTGAATTCTTATCTTCATATTTTGTCCACCGGCTTGAAGAATTCATCATTGGCAGATTTAGTCCTTGTCTTTGTCTTTAAGATTCATCTTGTCAACGCCTTGATAATTCTTATCAGCGTCTCATTTGTTAGCGCCTCGTTTACTCTTGTCAGCGTCCAATTTCCTCTTGTCAGCATTCAAGTGACTTAGCTAATTTTATTCCCAACAATCCTCCCCTAAACTTGATATCTACTCTAGTAATAAGGTTTCTGAATAAAATAAAACATACAGAGGATTCTTACAAACATGCTTATCCCTGAATTTGAGTAATAATAAATCTCAAAAAGTCAATCACTCAAATTCAATTACTCCTCCCCTTTTTAAGACTCCTCTCCAAGATTAGTATCAAAGGACGGTACCATGAATATCCTTCATAGCTTAATTTCAGCTTCTAAAACAACAAATCTATCAGTTCAAAACAGTGATCCTTGACAATTTGTACCAGTTCTATATTTTGCTTTTGCAAGCTAATACAGATTTTCGTCAATTCCAATAATGTCAAAGGTTTCATACTGTCCTCATCCATATTCGGGAAATGAATCCTCAATATTAATTCATAGGACATGGGAATGGACTTACTGATGATAAGACTGACTTGACATGCATTAATGCTAGTGCCAATAGTCTCAGCCATCTCCATAACACTATACACCCTTGTGAAAGTGATCTCTGCTGCTACTAGATGTCAATCACTAGGAAGAACATCTCAATGATCATTAGGCTTCTAGATATCCAAAAATTTGAAAAATGAAAGGGTGATAAAACATTTTGGGTCTTATAAAGAAGTTTATAAATGACACTAGCGAAGATGTCATAGCATAAAATTGACTTGAGAATATAGAAAACTTTAGTTAGAACATAAACAAAGGTAATAATCCTAAGGAAATTAACTAGTCTCTAATAAGCAAGAGTGACAAACACTGTTCATGCATACACTCATGCAAAAGCATGATAGACACACACGCACTCTAGATTCCTTTGTTCACAAATGCCCCAAAGAGAAAGTTAACTCATATAAAACCTTTGAAACTCCCCAAGTAACCCAAAAATAATAACTACCCCAAGTCACCCATACGACCACACCCAATCCTAGGTCAAAAGTCTTGGCAACATGCATGCAAAATAAACTACGTGCATGCTATAGTGCCTCGAGGTTTAGAAATTCCAACAATTTCATATAGAAAGAGCCTTCATTATTTCTAACCCCCACTCACCAGTGGACACAATCTAGAATTGTGCAAGAGTGCTCTAAGAGTACCCAAAAACCTAGAGGTTTACCTCCCCTTAACAGAAGCATACAAATCATTATATGTGAAGAAGAAAAATTTTATCTCAAGATAGAAATGTAAACACTCCAACCATCATAAATAAAAGTTTGCAATTCTGTATCCATCCAAATGTAGCTCCACATTCCTGCATAGTTAGACAAAAACCACAAAAACACACCAATAGAGGCTACCCTTTCCCACAACAATGGGTAGAGATAACATGTTAGTGGATACAAATAATATTAGTGGAAAGACCAACAATGGATGTTCCTTGAGCATCCACTATCCCAATATCCTTGATCATTAACCTGCTTTTGGATAGGCTGCTCAAAAAGAAAACAAATTAGTTTTCTTTGGAGATCCAAGCCTTGTCAGACTTGGATCTGTCTAGTTGTTCAACTAGAGTGGTCTTATTCTTTGCCACAAATCCCTGTTCATCCCTTTGTGACCTAAACACCCAATTTGTTCCAATGAGTCTAGTAATGACCTTCTCAAGATATTTATGTCTATTGCAACTCATTGAAATACCATTAAAATTAGAGTTTTGCTCTTGTTTAGGTTTCCAAGTTAAGTAGGATGATGCTTCAGACCCTTGACCCTTATTAACCAAGTATCTTTGTTTATATGGTCTAAAATAAGGTCTCATACCAAACTTGGAGCTGTCAGCGCTGCATTTGTGCCTGTCAGCGTTGAATTTGTTCCTGTCAGCGCTGAATTTTTTCTTGTCAGCGCTGAACTTGTTCCTATCAGCGCCCAAATTAGGGTTTGCTACAGGAACATATTGTCTGTTTGACCAAGTATTGGTCTTTTGAAAGGGCCTTTGTCCATGGGTTTTAGTTGCCTTAGAGAAGAAAGGAGCTGGTCTAGTAGCCTGTGGTCTAATGTGAATAAAAGGTCTATGGTTGACATTGGATGACCTATTGTCAGCGAATGAATTGTATTCACTCACACAGTTATTTGCCAAATGTGAGAAGCTCCCACATGAGTAACAAGCCTTTTTGGACACAAACTTAGGCTTAGACTGATAAAACCCTGTCCCATTAACACTTTCTTGGCTTCTGAATGACCTAGGTTTCCTATACATTTCAGCGTATTTAACACTAGGTTGTTTCTTAATTGGGGAGCCAAGATTAACAGCTTTTCTAGTGATGGGATTTGTCACAGTTATAGGTGTAGATACAACTGGACTCTCAATGGGTGTGGCACAAAAGGACTCTCACTAAGTATCCCACCTTTAACAAATAAAGTGGGGTTGGCCTTTTTCCACTCTTCTAGGTCAATAACCTTTTGTTGATATTCCTCAACTGGGGAAAGAACTCTAGGTGGAAGAATAAATTCCTCTTCTTGGAGTTCTGGAATACCAGTCCAAGAGAGATCCTTTCTATGGACACCATAGAAGTCCCCAGGTGGTGGTGGAACAACAGTATAGTCTTTCATCCCAATCCCAGTCATGTCCTTAGGATCCCTCTGTTTACCAACACATTCTCCTAGGGTTTGTGAGGCCTTATCAAATCTCTGAATTTTAATACATTATCCTTATTTTTGATAGCCTCATCTAACTTAGCCTGTAATTCAGCATTGACTCTGTTCATGATGTTTCTAATATCCATACTAGAGTTTAAATCATGTTTTAAAATATTGATTTGATCTTTTAGGTCAAACTCCATTTTCTTATACTCAGCTACAGTCTTTTCAGTTTGAGTAAGAGCAAGTTGATAGTTAGAAAACTTGCATCTCTCAGTACTCACATCTGATAACAGTCTTAAAACCTCTTTATTAAGTCTTTCAGTATTTAACCTACAAGAAGAGTCATCACATACCTCATTATCAGATGACGAAGATGAGTTGGAACTTGAAGTAGATTTGGCCTTGACTGAAAACATCATCAGAATCTTCATCACCTTCTTCCTTAGCCTGGTTTACCTCACGGTATTAGATCTCGTTCTTCAAATCAAAGTTTCTCAACAAGCTCTGATACCACTTGTTGATCCCAAACTTAGATCGATTTAGCTTTGTGTTAACGAGATAAATCAAGTTTAACACGTAGAGAAACTTTGTTGTATTGAACAATCTAAGTGTTATGCGGAATTTAACACTTAGAACAAAGAACAAAACAAAGTAAAGAAAACTTTCACTTTGATTAATAATATCACTGAATGATTACAATGAAAGTGTTATGAGATATGTGGAAGAGGTGTATGAAAAAGATGTGTCTTATGTCTAACCCTAAGGCCTCCTTTTATAGGTTTAAGGAGCCTTGTACAAAAAGATAAGATCAACTATTTTAGGAAAAGACATAAGATAAACATAACTTATTGACTAAATCTTTTTAAACATTAAGAATATATTTTGAATTCTTATCTTCATATTTTGTCCACTATCTTGAAGAATTCATCATTGGAAGATTTAGTCCTTGTCTTTGTCTTTAAGATTCTTCTTGTCAACGCCTTGATAATTCTTATCAGCGTCTCATTTGTCAGCGCCTCGTTTACTCTTGTCAGCGTTCAATTTCCTCTTGTCAGCGTTCAAGTGACTTGGCCTTAATTTATTCCCAACAATCCTCCCCTAAACTTGATATCCACTCTTATGATCAAGTTTCTGAATAAGCATTAAGGACTAGAAGGAATCTTACAAACCTTCTCATATTGGTAATAAATAAATCTGATCAAATCTTTTGCCACGTCACTTGAATAATCTATTTCCAGCAGAGTGTTCTTCATTTTCTCCAAGATAGCCTTGGATATGAAATACTGACCATCCACAAGTAGATACTCAGCAAACTTTGTAGAACTCAAATGGTAAACACCTACATCTGAATATAATCTCCATTGAAGACCATTGAGGTCATCTTCAAGATCCTTCCAAATAGCAGGATCCTCATCTTTTGGTCCACACATTCTTTTGAATGTGGACCACAGTTTTATTCCATTAGCTGAAGTTGGTGCTTCAGCCTCATACTTGGTCTCTAGCAACCTCCATAGGTCTACCAAGTCTTCTCTATCACAACTTGCAAACAAAGATATGAGAGTGATAAAAGTGTGTACCTCTTTGCCATACCTGCCAATTTTCAAAAATCCACATTCATCTTCTTCATAGCTCACAATTGGATTTCTGGGATCTAGTGGTAACACTTGCACCATATCTGAAGCTTCTAATGGTGAGAGCTTGAGGCTCTTTCTTATAACAGCTTCACTTGGATATAGTGGATCCATATCTTTGGAAAACTCAAGAGAAATTCCCTTTTTCACTGGTCTGGGAACAAACATAGCTTTCTTGAGCTCCATTTCTTCTACAAGTTCTTCCTTTCTTTCATCAGAAAGAAGTCTGAGAGTGTTTGCTTCCTGCATTCTCACCCAAATGGGATAAGCCTTGCATTCCAACTCATCAAATGTCAATGCCCTCAATTTCTGATAAGTCCATCCTACTCCATGACATCTGAGCAACATGCAGTATAGCTCCCTTCTATCCCTTTTCAACTCTGAGAGAATATTGCTTGCTTTGTGATTCAAAATTACCTGGCAATCCTTTTGAACTCTGAGGAGAATCTCCAAACCCCATATTTGATCTGAAGTGGTCAAGTGTGGATTCTCCATACATCTTTCTTCCCAAGCATTATACATTTGAACCACCTCTGGCATATCAAAGTCAACCTGCAATTTCAACTCTCTCAATTTCTCCTTGGCCAACTCATCTCCATACTCAAGACTTTCTGGTTCTATAATCATAACACTTGAGTCTGAGATAGCTCCATCACTTCCTTCTTCTGAAGTAACAACAAATGGTGACTCTTTCACCTCCTTTCTGTCTTGTTCCATGATTTGTGCAGCCAACCTTCTATCAAACTCAACTTGAGCTGCATACTTTGGAACAACCTCTTCCACCATAATACCGTTACCCTTATCTAGTGGATCAATTGTTGGTAAGGTAGATGGTGATACCTGTGAAGAAACCTCCTTGATGATGAATGATGACTGGGATACATCACCCTCATGTACAGGTCTGTCAACGCCCAATTTTGTTCTATCAGCGCCCAAAATATTTCTGTCAGCGTCCAAATTCTCCTTGTCAACGCCTAAATTTCCTGCCTCAACGCGTTTTGCAATCTCTTCCAACATGTCTGTAAATGATAAATTCAAGTTGGTAGGAGAGACTAAGGACGTATCAAAACCTGTTTGTTTCTTCAAACATGTAAGGGCCTCAACAACATCCAAAGATTGACCATCATGGCTGCCCTTATCACTCAGATTTATTGGATCTTCCTCCCCTTTGGAAGATTCCTCCATACCTCTCCTTGCACTTGCAGTCTCCAAAACAACAATCCTCTCCCTCAATTGCTTGAGTTCAAGGCCTTGTGAGCTGACAACTTGTACTAAGTCTGCATTTTGCTTTTGCAAGCTCATCTAGACTGCCGTCAATTCCATAAGAGTCATTGGTTCCAGTCTGCCATCTTCTAAAATGGGGATTTGACCTCCCAAGTCAGATTCATTGGGCATGGATGAGGACTTAATGATGGTGGGACTGCCTTGGCCAGCTTCTAAGCCAGAACCAATAGTCCCAGGCTCATCCATATCACCAGCCACACTTGTGGTGGTGGTTCTCTCTGCTACATGGCTAGGACCACCAGAGGAGAACACTCTAGTAGTCCTTTGGCGTTTCATCAACCTATATTCAGGGGGTGTGGAAGATGGTGTGCAAGATTGGGTGGATGTGGGTTGGTTAAGGGGTGTTTGGGTTTGTGAAGGTTGTGTGTCAATGTTGGAAATAGGCACATCAACGCCAACATTTAATGTGTCAGCGTTGAAGGGTTCTTGGTCAATTTGCATATGTTCAGGTGAAGGTATTGGTTCAGGTATTGGGTCAATTTGTGGTTGGGGGTCTGGTTGGGGTTGAGTTGCTGCGATGACAGCAAGCATAGCTTGGGTTAAGGGTAGGTAACGATGGGGTGGTGAGTTCAGCTTCATAAAAATAGCTTTCTCTTGCACAAGGATCTCATAAAAATCATTATGATCCCTTGTGTAGTATCCTTGAACATCAAAAACCATTTGCAAAAATCGGGGATAAGCTAAAGTCATTTTGTTCCCCTTATTTTTACACATGCCCTCAAAAATCATTTTAGAATAATTAAATTTTTGCCCTGTTGCAATGCACACAATAGCACTAGCAATAGATCTATTGATATCATTGTGTGCAGTGCATTTGGGACTCAAACATTGAAGGAGGACATGTATGAGGTACTTCTAGGCTGGGGGGAAATTCCTGTTTATGATACTTGTTTAAAGTACCTTCATCAGGAAAAGGATATCCCAAAGCCCTTAGCCCTTGTTCTATTTCATTAATGGGAAGGGTGGCTATACCATCAGCATCATCAAGATGCAAGGCATGGCGTACCAAAGCCTCAGTAACCACCCAAGGTCTCCCATGAACAATAGAAGTCAATGTCGTAACTCTATTAACTGTTGAGGAACTGACAGTGTTCCAAAACTGTTTAATATGTGTGACTGGAATGAGTGGTGCATGAGAAAGAGCATACCTAAGAGGAGATGCGTTCAAATACGCCACCATTTGTGTGTATTGAGGAAACAGAGTATCATCAGATTCAAGATACGCGATCTTGTTGTGTTGAGTTCTGAACCCCAATTCCAATTCTGATGGTTTAAACTTTGGTGGCATTGTTGAAAGCTGTTAAAATGGATTGATGAAGATGAAGTTGATAAGAGAAAATTGTGTTAGACAAGAATTATAGATACCCTGTTTAAAAATAGGAGCCAAATTTATAGGAGAAGAAAATGCATGTGATTGGCCCAAAAATAGGCAAGTATTTTCAAAATGTAATCATGAAAATATTGAAAAATTATAAGTTTATCTCATGCATTAAATGAAAAGTAACAACTCCCAAAATTACGGCCTAAAATATGTCAAAAAGTAACAACTGGGTAGGACCCATTGAGTGTCAACGGTCAAAAATAACCTATCAACGCCCAACGGCTATAATCTTGTCAACGTTTGCCTATAGCCATGTCAGCGTCTAAATTGGTCACAACAACGCTTGGAAATATACTTGTCAGCGTCCAAAAATAAAAATGTTTAAAAATGAAAAATAAACTTAACAAAGTAATTTATCCTAGAGAAGATAACCAAAAAGCTGATAATTATTATAGGGCGGCAAGCACTGTCCAGTTATGCACACTTGCTTAAGCAAGATAGACATAACAGTCCTCTAGTGTCCCTTGCTAACCAAAACTCTTAACAACCAAGTTACCTTATAAAATTCCTTGTTACTCCCAGGTAAATTACATAACAAAATTATTCCCAAGTCTCCCAACAGACCACAACCAATTCTAGGCCAAAAATGTCTTGGTAGCATGCATAGTATATCAACTTTGCATGCTACAGTGCCTCATGATTTAGTAAAACTAACTCATACTCACCTGTGGACACAATCTAGAATTGTGATAAGAGTATCATATGGATACCCAGACATCCTAAAGGTTCCTAAAAACCTCCCCTTAAACTATGATACATAAGTTGCCAAAAACATGCAGGAACATAAAAAATTTATGTCAAGATAGGAATTAAAAATTCTAACCATCATCCATAAATAAAAACTTGTCCAAATGCTTCTCCATTGATCCATAAGCAACTCTGTATCCAATGGTATACTACCAACACCATCTTCACATTTAGATTGAAAACCACAAAACTAACATTGTTGCTGACAACGCCCCGATAACACATGACAGCGTTGAGGGAAGCTTTGTCAGCATTAGACAATTATATTTCTGACAACGTTACAAAAACACTTATCAACGTTCAAGCAACCATTGTCAGTGTTAGAAAAATATAGTGGAAAATCTAAACCATCATAAGACCAATAACAATGCATCATCCTGTACATATTTTTACAAAAAGACTCCAAAACACATATTATGTGAGATTGATCATTCCAATACTTGTTACCAAGTATTGAAACCTCCCAGCATCAAAAGGTTTAGTTAGTAAATCTGACACATTTTCCTCAGTGTCAACCCTATCTGGTTGTATTAAACCTTTTTCAAAAGAATCACTTATAAAATGGTGTCTAATTTCTATGTGTTTAGTTTTAGAATGATGTACAGGATTCTTAATGATGCATAAAGTGCTGTTATTATCAACAAATATCTTGGTATGCATGAAATTATACCCATAGTCCAACAGCTGGTTCTGAATCCACAAAACTTGTCCACAACAAGCAGCTGCAGCCACATACTCAGCTTCTGTTGTAGAATTAGCCACCACTGTTTGTTTCTTGCACTGCCAAGATATCAACCTGCTCCCAAGAAACTGACATCCACCAGTTGTGGATTTCATATCAAACTTATCACCTCCATAGTCACTATCTGAATATGCAATCAGCTCCAATGGTGAATCCTTTGGGTACCACAAACCAAGACTAGGATAGCATCTTAGGTACCTAAAGATCCTCTTCACAGCATAAAGGTGACATTCTTTGGGAGTCACTTGATGGCGTGCACAAGCACACACAGCAAACATGATGTCAGGTCTGGAGGCTGTAAGATACATCAAGGATCCAATCATGGATCTATAGTGCCTGACATCAACATCTTTCCCATCTCCAATCTTTCCCCAAGGGTGTTCTCTATCCATAGGAGTAGTAGTCCTCTTTTCATGTGGAGAAAAGCCAAATTTCTTCAAGATCTATATTTATCCTGGGAGATGAAGATACCATCTTCTTTCTACTGAACTTGTAAACTAAGAAAGAAGTTCATCTCCCCTATAGCACTCATCTTGAATTTGTCTGTCATAAGCTTGGATAAATCCTCACTCATCTTTGGATCAATAGACCCAAAAATGATATCATCAACATAGACCTGGACAAGCAACACATCCTTGCCTTTCTTCTTTGTAAATAGTGTCTGATCTATGGTGCCCCTCTTGAATCCATTGTCCACCAAGTAGGTAGACAAAGTACCATACCATGCTCTAGGGGCTTGATGAAGTCCATACATAGCCTTTTTGACTCTATACACCTTGTCTGGATTCTCTAGATCCTTAAAACCAGGAGGTTGCATCACATATACCTCCTCAACTATAGTTCCATAGAGGAAGGCACTCTTGACATCCATTTGATAAACAGTGAAGCCCATGCAGGATACATAGGCTAAAAAGATCCTTATAGCTTCAATCCTTACAACTGGTGCAAAGACTTCCTCATAGTCTATCCCCTCCTCTTGTGTATATCCCTAAGCCACTAACCTGGCCTTGTTTCTAACCATAATTCCTCTTTCATCTCTCTTGTTTCTTAGAACCCATCTTGTCCCTAAAGGTCTGACATATCTGGGACAATCAACCAGCTCCCAAACATCCTGAATTGCAAATTGGTGAAGCTAATCCTGCATTTCTTCCACCCAACTTGTTTCTTTGAGAGCATCAAATATCTTCTTGGGTTCCTGTTGTGACAGAAAACAGGCAAACAAACATGCTTGCACAAGAGGGGTATCAACCTTCTTGTGTATATTGGCAATAAACCCACCAAGACCTTGATGAGATCTTCTAGTCTGAACTGGAGTCATAATATCACCAATGATTTGAGAAGTGGGGTGATTCTTCATAGTGGAACTGAGAACTCCTTCTTCAAAAAGTCTGGTGTCCTCAACCTCATTCTCCATGTTGCCAATATCTTCTTCATCAGACTCTCTTTCATCAACATGAGGATGAACCTCTTCATATATATTAGAAGGTTCACCTTGTTCAAAAATGGAAGAGAAAAGATGTGCAAAGGTGTTGTCAATGCCTGAATCTTGTTTGTCAGCGCTTGGGCTAACAACGCCTGAACTGTTGTTGTCAATGTCTGAACCATCAACGTCTAAATTGGTCTTGTCAGCGCTAGATTTGCCTTTGTCAGTGCCTGAAGGACCATGCATGTTTGTATCTAGTGGTACTTGGAGACCACCATTATCTTTACCAGCAGCAGCAGCAGCAAAAGCATCTGTCCAAATGGGAATAGTAACATATTCTTGTATAGGAGATGTCTTTTCTGCTTGTGATCCAACCTTTTCATGAACCTGAGTACCTGAAACATCAACAACTTGTTCTTCCACAACATTTGAAGCTACCTTCACAATGTCTGGATTAGTGACAGGTATATAATTTAAAGTTCTAGACAAAGGTTCCAAGTCAAACAACCAATTAGGACCACTTTCAGGATCACTAGGTTTATTTTCTAAAAACCTAACATGTACTCTTTCAAGTATACGTTTTTCCTATTTACGATAAACCCTATATCCCTTGCTCTGCACTGAATACCACATGAAGTAGCCTTCATCACCTTTTGCACTAAATTTCCCTAAGGCATCACTAGTATCTAAAACTACTACATGACAACCAAAAGGTCTGAGAAAACCAATATTAGGTTTTCTTTCCCAAAGTAACTCATAAGGTGTTTTGTTCTAAATTTTTTTAACCAATGCTCTATTTTGAACATAACAAGCTGTATTAACAGCCTCAGCCCAAAAGGCTATAGGAAAATGAGCATCAGCCAACATTGTTCTGGCTGCTTCAATTAGGGTTCTATTTTTCCTCTCAGCAACCCCATTTTGCTGTGGGGTTCTTGCAATACTAAATTGCCTAGTAATTCCTTTCTTGGCACAGAAATCATCTAGCTTCTTATTCCTAAATTCTCCACCATTATCACTCCTAAGCATGTTAACTTCATTGCCAGTCTTTTTCTCAATCTGAGTGATAAAATCAATTAGAATATCAGCTGTGTCACTCTTCATAGTAAGAAAGAATGTCCAAGTAAACCTAGAAATATCATCTATTATCACAAAGCAGTATGACTTGCCATTCAAACTTTCTATATTGGTTGGACCAAAGAGGTCCATGTGAAGCAAATGAAGAGGTCTAGAACTAGTATGCACCTGTTTGGACTTGAATGAGACCTTGTGCTGCTTGCCTTTAAGACATGCAACACAAGAGTGGTCATTGTGGAAGGCCTTCTCAGGAAAACCATCAGCCAAACCAAGTCTCACAAGCCTATTTATATTTTTAAAATTTATGTGCCCTAGTCTCCTGTGCCACAAATTACTCTCATCTACTGAAGCTTTAGCATAAAAACAAGACATATTGTTATTCATTCTAATCCCATTCAGATTCACATTGTATATGTCTTTATGCCTAGGTGTTCTATAGTCAATATATTTCTCATCAGGGATCTTATAATCCTTGCTTAACACCAAACACTCAGTATCAGTAAACAGAACTTTATTTTTGTTATCACAAACTTGTGATACACTAAAAAGGTTGTAATCAAGTTCTTTTACCAAAAATACGTTTTCAAAACGCAAGTTCTTGGTGAGAAGGGTTCCTTTGCTTGTGATAGTACCATATCCGCCTCTAAAGTAAACCTTATCACCATCCTTAATGGGAGTGAAGTTAGTCAGATAGTCTTCCTTCCCAGTCATGTGCCTTGAGCATCCACTATCCCAATATCCATAATCATTGACCTCTTTTTGAATGCCCTACACATAAAGAAAACAAATTATTTTTCTTTGGGAACCCAAGCCTTAGAAGACTTGGATTCATCTGGTTGTTCGATAAGAACAGACTTAGTTCTCATAACAACCCCATTTTCATCCTTCTTAGGATGAAATACCCAGTTAACCCCAATAGGTTTTGTAATGACCTTTGAAATGTAATTAAATCTGTTGCAGGTCATTGAAATCCCATTATCATTAGGGTTTTGATCTATCTTGGGTCTCCATGTTAAGCTTGAAGAAGCTTTGGACCCCTTACCCTGTGGTTGCAAATATTTAGGTCTGGTCACGTTTCTGTCAGCGTTGGAATTGGTCTTGTCAACGCTGAAATTACCCTTGTCAGCGTTGAACCTAGGGTTTGCTACAGAAACCCATTGCCTATTTGACCAGGTGTTTGTCTTTTGAAATGGTCTTTGTCCATGAGTGTTGGACCCTCTAGTGAAGAATGGGGCAGGTCTAACAACTTGTGGACTTTACTGCACACAAGGTTTGGGTCTGACAACGTTTTACTTCCTAACAACGTTGACTTTGTTCCTGTCAGCGTTGGATTTATTCCTGTCAGCGCTGGCTTTGGGAGCGTTGACACACTTGTATGCCAAGTGTGAAAAGCTACCACAAGTGTAACAAGCTTTTCTAGACACAACCCTAGGTCTAGAAGAGAAGAAGCCTGTTCCATCATTGCTAACTTGGCTCTTAGGAGACCTAGTATTCCTATACATCTCTGCATACTTAATGTTAGGTTTTCTATCAGTGTTGGAGCCAAGGTCAACAGCTTTACCAGTGATTAGGTCAGTAACCTTAATGGGTGTTGACTCTTTAGGACTTTCACATAGCAAGCCACCCTTAACAAAAAAAGTAGGGTTAGCTTTCTTCCATTCATTCAGGTCAGTCAACTTTTGTTGGTATTCTTCAACTGGAGTGACAACTCTTGGTGGAGGAATGAATTCCTCCTCTTGGAATTCTGGCAAATCCCAGTCATGTCCTTAGGATCTCTTTGTTTACTCACACAGTCTGCTAGGGTTTGAGTGGCTCTATCAAATCTTTGAATTTTAAGGCCAACATTGTCTTTATTCTTAATAGCCTCATCTAATTTAGCCTGTAACTCACCATTAACCCTTTCCATAATGTTTCTAATATCCATACTAGCATTTAACTCATGTTTTAAGATATTTATTTTATCTTTTAAGTCAAATTCCATTTTCTTGTATTCAGAAACTGTCTTCTCAGTTTGAGTGAGAGCTAGCTTGTAATTAGACAGTTTGCACTTTTCAGTACTCACATCACTTAATAATCTTAACACCTCTTTGTTAAGTTTCTCAGTGTTTAACCTACAACCTTTACTACAAAAAGCATCATTGTGTACCTCATTGTTGGGAATAAGTTAAGACCAAGTCACTTGAACGCTGACAAGAGGAAATTGGACGCTGACAAGAGAAAGCGAGGCGCTGACAAATGAGACGCTGATAAGAATTATCAAGGCGTTGACAAGAAGAATCTTAAAGACAAAGACAAGGACTAAATCTGCCAATGATGAATTCTTCAAGCTGGTGGACAAAATATGAAGATAAGAATTCAGAATATATTCTTAATGTTTAAAAAGATTTAGTCAATAAGTTATGTTTATCTTATGTCTTTTCCTAAAATAGTTGATCTTGTCTTTTTGTACAAGGCTCCTTAAACCTATAAAAGGAGGCCTTAGGGTTAGACATAAGACACATCTTTTTCATACACCTCTTCCACATATCTCATAACACTTTCATTGTAATCATTCATTGATATTATTAATCAAAGTGAAAGTTTTCTTTACTTTGTTTTGTTCTTTGTTCTAAGTGTTAATTCCGCATAACACTTAGATTGTTCAATACAACAAAGTTTCTCTACGTGTTAAACTTGATTTATCTCGTTAACACAAAGCTAAATCGATCTAAGTTTGGGATCAACAAGTGGTATCAGAGCTTGTTGAGGAACTTTTGATCTTAAAGAACACAAGAACCCTAAAAATCATCAAAACCCTAATTTTCTCAAAAACCCTAACAACATCATGTCAGAAACAATAACCTCCTCCTCCTCACCTTTACCAAACATCAAGATTCCCATGCTTGATGCAACCAACTTTGAATTGTGGAAATTCAATTTTGAACAATACCTAGGGATCTATGACTACACACTCTGGGAGATCATTGAATATGGAAACACATTCGATAAAGCCCAAAAGATTGCTGATGCTATTACTCAAAGATCAGCTGTTGCTGGATGTTCTAAAGAAGATAAGAAAGAAAAACCTGAAGATGGTAGAGCTGTGTCTGCTGATGACATAACAAAGAAAAGGGTTGACATGAAAACCCTAAATATTCTGAAACTGTCATTGGGACAAGAGAACCAGCATAAATATAGAGGTTATGATTCTGCTAAGCAGCTTTGGGCAGCTCTTGAAGTTGCATATGGTGGTAATGCAGATACTAGGGAAGAAAAGAAGAAACAACTTATGCATGATTATGCTGTTTTTAAAGCACAACCCAATGAGAAGCTGAGTAGTGTGAGAAGCAGATTGCTTGACATTACAAGCAAATTGTCCTTCATAGGGACACAACTTGGTGATGTTGACATCAATTCTACTTTTCTTAAAAGTCTTGGTAAGGTGTGGAAGATTGAGGCAAGATCCATTCTTGCGAATAATACTTACAAAAGTTCCACGTTTGACGACATTTACAACAAACTGAGGCTGTTGGAAGATGAAACTCTTCTAGAACATGGAAACAAGTCTACCAACAGTAATATGGCCTTCTTCTCTCACAGTGAAGGTCAATTCAATCAGAAGGACTCGTACATGCATCCAGTTACTGGATCATCATGTGTCAGCGCTGGAACAAGTACTGCCAACGTCTCCTTTTCAGACGCTGACACATTCAAAAGTGACTCCCCAAGAGTTAAACCTGTTGGTTTGGATTTGGATACTGTATGTGCTTATATTGCTTCTTTGCCCAATGGTTCAGTGATTACATATGAGGACCTTGAGCAGATAAGTGATGAGCACTTGGAAGAGATGGATATTAAGTGGAACATGGCTCTTGCCAGTATAAGAGCAAACAGATGGAACAGAAGGTTTAAGAAGAAGATGACCTTCAATGCAAAAGACACAGCTACATTTGATAAATCCAAAGTTGAATGCTATAACTATCATCGTATGGGACACTTCATGAGGGAATGCAGATCTCCTAGAAGATCTGATGTTGGTAAACCCTCAAGTCAAGTTGTTAAAGCTTAGGATTCCAAAGCCATGGTTGCAGTTCAAGGAATTGATGGTATGGGATGGGATTGGAGAAGAAGAGCATTCCAAAGCCATGGTTGCAGTTCAAGGAATGTTGAAGAGGATAAAGCTTTGGTTGTTGAGGTTGAAGAAGAAGAGCATGTTGAATATGCTCTCATGTCACACTCCTCCTCTTTAGATGATAATGAGGTATACAATCCCGCTTTGATTGTATAATCATATGAACATGATGCATTCCTAGTTGTTTAAAAGATCCGGAAACCAAGGTTTACACAATTGGTATCAGAGCCTCGTGGCTCGTGATTCTAGGACCAACAAGGTGTTCGTGTATGGTGAAAAGAAGAAAAATCTGTCTAGGGTTTTTCTGGACGTTTTTGTGTGCGCAACAGTATTCAGAAGGTCATAACTTTTAATTGAACCGCTGGAACGTCATGAATTTTTATATGTGTGTTCTACATACATATATCTAAACATCCACCGGAGGGATTGTCGAGTTTTATCCCCAGGAAAAAGTTATTAAGCGTCAAATTCAGCAGTGAGTGAATGTAGTTTTCTGTGAACAGCCATATTCAAAACACGATCTCTCCTTCGTTAACCGTTGGATCTTCGTGATTTTTGAACTGTAGACTCTTGGCACTTGTGTCTAGAATCTCACAGAAGGGATTTTCGATCTGAGGCTTAATGAAGAAGTTATTCAGCATCGAAGTTCACTGTTTAAGGTATTAATGTTTTGCTCTTTTCACATAAAATCATGAACTAGGGTTCCTCAATCCCTAGATCGACATAAGAAGCAGAATTTTACGAGGTTTGTGGCTATTGTGGTTCAAGATAAATATATGATCTAAGGTTTATTCACACACCCTAAGTTAGGGTTTCAATGAATAATGCTTAGACAATATCTTCATGTTTTCTTCGTTTTTGAGTTTTTGCCACATCAACTTTTTGACCCAACAATCTTCCCCTAGTTGATGGTGGCAAATCTCTATGTGTATCTCTTGTAAGTTGTACATGATCTTCAAATTGCTTCCCCCTCAAGTGTAGCATGTATTTTGATATTCCACATATGATAATCTTCCCCTCAAGTGTACCTTGTGAATGATCTTCAAATTACTTAGATCGATACCACTAGTAAAGATTCCCATGCTTATGATAATCTGACAAACAAGCTCTGATACCACTTGTTGATCCCAAACTTAGATCGATTTAGCTTTGTGTATACGAGATTAGATCAAGTAATACACTTAGAGAAACCTTTGTATATGCTTATGATAATCTAAGTGTTATGCGGAATTAACACTTAAACAAGAACACACAATGGTATAAACAAACTTTCACTTTGATTAATGATATCAAACTTGCTTACAATGAAAGTAGTTTACGAATGAAAACTTATATGAAACATTAACCTAAAGGTCTTCTTTTATAGACATAAGAAGCCTTGTACAATAATCTACGTATTAGCTATTCTAGGTAAAGATAAATATAGAAAATACATTGTTGTTCCTATCTTTACTAGAAGTAATCTAGAATACAATAAACGCGTAGAGTATATCTTCCCATCAGTGCTTGTCTTCAATGTATCAACGCTTGACTTTATCTTGTCAACGCTTGAGCTGTCAGCGCTTGTTTTGCTCCTGTCAACGCTTGTTTTACTCTTGTCAGCGCTCAAGTGATCTGGCCTTAATTTATTCCCAACAATCCTCCCCTAAACTTGATATCCACTCTTATGATCAAGTTTCTGAATAAGCATTAAGGACTAGAAGGAATCTTACAAACCTTCTCATATTGGTAATAAATAAATCTGATCAAATCTTTTGCCACGTCACTTGAATAATCTATTTCCAGCTGAGTGTTCTTCATTTTCTCCAAGATAGCTTTGGATATGAAATACTGACCATCCACAAGTAGATACTCAGCAAACTTTGTAGAACTCAAAAGGTAAACACCAGCAGCTGAATATAATCTCCATTGAAGACCACTGAGGTCATCTTCAAGATCCTTCCAAATAGCAGGATCCTGATCTTTTGGTCCACACATTCTTTTGAATGTGGACCACAGTTTTATTCCATTAGCTGAAGTTGGTGCTTCAGCCTCATACTTGGTCTCTAGCAACCTCCATAGGTATACCAAGTCTTCTCTATCACAACTTGCAAACAAAGTTATGAGAGTGGTAAAAGTGTGTACCTCTTTGCCATACCTGCCAATTTTCCAAAATCCACATTCATCTTCTTCATAACTCACAATTGGATTTCTGGAATCTAGTGGTAACACTTGCACCATATCTAAAGCTTCTAATGGTGAGAGCTTGAGGCTCTTTCTTATAACAGCTTCACTTGGATATAGTGGATCCATATCTTTGGGAAACTCAAGAGAAATTCCCTTTTTCACTGGTATGGGAACAAACATAGCTTTCTTGAGCTCCATTTCTTCTACAAGTTCTTCCTTTCTTTCATCAGAAAGAAGTCTGAGAGTGTTTGCTTCCTGCACTCTCACCCAAATGGGATAAGCCTTGCATTCCAACTCATCAAATGTCAATGCCCTCAATTTCTGATAAGTCCATCCTACTCCATGACATCTGAGAAACATGCAGTATAGCTCCCTTCTATCCCTTTTCAACTATGAGAGAATATTTCTTGCCTTGTGTTTCAAAATTACCTGGCAATCCTTTTGAACTCTGAGGAGAATCTCCAAACCCCATATCTGATCTGAAGTGGTCAAGTGTGGATTTTCCATACATCTATCTTCCCAAGCATTATACATTTGAACCACCTCTGGCATATCAAAGTCAATCTGCAATTTCAATTCTCTCAATTTCTCTTTGGCCAACTCTTCTCCATACTCAAGTCTTTCTGGTTCTATAATCATAACACTTGAGTCTGAGCTAGCTCCATCACTTCCTTCTTCTGAAGTAACAACAAATGGTGACCCTTTCACCTCCTTTCTATCTTGTTCCATGATTTGTGCAGCCAACCTTCTATCAAACTCAACTTGAGCTGCATCCTTTGGAACAACCTCTTCCACCATAATACCCTTACCCTTATCTAGTGGATCAATTGTTGGTAAGGTAGATGGTGATACCTGTGAAGAAACCTCCTTGATGATGAATGATGACTGGGATACATCACCCTCATGTGCAGGTCTGTCAACGCCCAATTTTGTTCTATCAGCGCCCAAAATATTTCTGTCAGCGTCCAAATTCTCCTTGTCAACGCCTAAATTTCCTGCCTCAGCGCCTTTTGCAATCTCTTCCAACATGGTTGTAAATGATAAATTCAAGTTGGTAGGAGAGACTAAGGACGTATCAAAACCTGTTTGATTCTTCAAACTTGTAAGGGCCTCAGCAACATCCAAAGATTGACCATCATGGCTGCCCTTATCACTCAGATTTATTTGATCTTCCTCCCCTTTGGAAGATTCCTCCATACCTCTCCTTGTACTTGCAGTCTCCAAAACAACAATCCTCTCCCTCAATTGCTTGAGTTCAAGGCCTTGTGAGCTGACAACTTGTACTAAGTCTGCATTTTGCTTTTGCAAGCTCATGCAGACTGCCGTCAATTCCATAAGAGTCATTGGTTCCAGTCTGCCCTCTTCTAAAATGGGGATTTGACCTCCCAAGTTAGATTCATTGTGCATGGATGAGGACTTAATGATGGTGGGACTGCCTTGGCCAGCTTCTAAGCCAGAACCAATAGTCCCAGCCTCATCCATATCACCAGCCACACTTGTGGTGGTGGTTCTCTCTGCTACATGGCTAGGACCACCAGAGGAGAACACTCCGGTAGTCCTTTGGCGTTTCATCAACCTATATTCAGGGGGTGTGGAAGATGGTGTGGAAGATTGGGTGGATGTGGGTTGGGTAAGGGGTGTTTGGGTTTGTGAAGGTTCAAGATCTCAGCTACATATTTATCCTGGGAGATGAAGATACCAACTTCTTTCTGCTGAACTTGTAAACCAAGAAAGAAGTTCATCTCCCCCATAGCACTCATCTTGAATTTGTCTGTCATAAGCTTGGAGAAATCCTCACTCATCTTTGGATCAGTAGACCCAAAAATGATATCATCAACATAGACCTGGACAAGCAACACATCCTTGCATTTCTTCTTTGTAAATAGTGTCTGATCTATGGTGCCCCTCTTGAATCTATTGTCCACCAAGTAGGTAGACAAAGTACCATACCATGCTCTAGGGGCTTGATGAAGTCAATACATAGCCTTTTTGACTCTATACACCTTGTCTGGATTCTCTGGATCCTCAAAACTAGGAGGTTGCATCACATATACCTCCTCAACAATAGTTCCATAGAGGAAGGCACTCTTGACATCCATTTGATAGACAGTGAAGCCCATGCAGGATGCATAGGCTAAAAAGATCCTTATAGCTTCAATCCTTGCAACTGGTGCAAAGACTTCCTCATAGTCTATCTCCTCCTCTTGTGTATATCCCTGAGCCACTAACCTTGCCTTGTTTTTGACCACAATTCCTCTTTCATCTCTCTTGTTTCTTAGAACCCATCTTGTCCCTATAGGTCTGACATATCTGGGACAATCAACCAGCTCCCAAACATCCTGAATTGCAAATTGGTGAAGCTCATCCTGCATTGCTTCCACCCAACTTGGTTCTTTGAGAGCATCAAATATCTTTTTGGGTTCCTGTTGTGACAGAAAACAGGCAAACAAACATGCTTGCACAAGAGGGGTATCAACCTTCTTGTGTATATAGGCAATAAACCCACCAAGACCTTGATGAGATCTTCTAGTCTGAACTGGAGTCATAATATCACCAATGATTTGAGAAGTAGGGTGATTCTTCATAGTGGAAGTGAGAACTCCTCCTTCAAAAAGTCTGGTGTCCTCAACCTCATTCTCCATATTGCCAATATCTTCTTCATCAGACTCTCTTACATCAACATAGGGATGACCTTCTTCATATAAATTGGAAGGTTCACCTTGTTCAAAAGTGGAAGAGAAAAGATGTGCAAAAGTGTTGTCAATGCCTGAATCTTGTTTGTCAGCGCTTGGGCTAACAACGGTTGAACTTTTGTTGTCAACGTCTGAACCATCAACGTCTGAATTGGTCTTGTCAGCGTTAGATTTACCTTTTTCAGCACCTGAAGGACCATGCATGTTTGTATCTGGTGGTACTTGGAGACCACCATTATCTTTACCAGCAGCAACAAAAGCATCTGTCCAAATGGGGATTGTAACATATTCTTGGATAGGGGATGACTTTTCTGCTTGTGATCCAACCTTTTCATGAACCTGTCTACCTGAAACATTAACAATTTGTTCCTCCACAATATTTGAAGC
Organism: Glebionis coronaria; assembly: GCA_025667525.1. NCBI lineage: Eukaryota > Viridiplantae > Streptophyta > Magnoliopsida > Asterales > Asteraceae > Glebionis > Glebionis coronaria. The sequence continues at coordinate 138,115,477 of CM046880.1, forward strand.
TACCTTCACAATGTCTAATTAGTGACAGGCATATAATTTAAAGTTCTAGACAAAGGTTCCAAGTCAAACAACCAATTAGGACCACTTTCAGGATCACTAGGTTTATTTTCTAAAAACCTAACATTTACTCTTTCAAGTATAAATTTTTCCTCTTTAAGATAAACCCTATAGCCCTTGCTCTGCACTGAATACCCCATGAAGTAGCCTTCATCACCTTTTGCACAAATTTTCCCTAAGGCATCACTAGTATCTAAAACTACTACATGACAACCAAAAGGTCTGAGAAAACCAGTATTAGGTTTTCTTCCCCAAAGTAACTCATAAGGTGTTTTGTTCTGAATTTTGTTAACCAATGCTCTATTTTGAACATAACAAGCTGTATTAACAGCCTCAGCCCAAAAGGCTATAGGAAAATGAGCATCAGCCAACATTGTTCTGGCTGCTTCAATTAGGGTTCTATTTTTCCTCTCAGCAACCCCATTTTGTTGTGGGGTTCTTGCAATACTAAATTGCCTAGTAATTCCTTTCTTAGCACAGAAATCATCTAGCTTCTTATTCCTAAATTCTCCACCATTATCACTCCTAAGCATTTTAACATCATTGCCAGTCTTTTTCTCAATCTGAGTGATAAAATCAATTAGAATATCAGTTGTGTCGCTCTTCATAGCTAGAAAGAATGTCCAAGTAAACCTAGAAAAATCATTTGTTATCACAAAGCAGTATGACTTGCCATTCAAACTTTCTATATTGGTTGGACCAAAGAGGTCCATGTGAAGCAAATGAAGAGGTGTAGAACTAGTATGCACCTGTTTGGCCTTGAATGAGACCTTGTGCTGCTTGCCTTTAAGACATGCAACACAAGAGTGGTCATTGTGGAAGGCCTTCTCAGGTAAACCATCAACCAAACCAAGTCTCACAAGCCTATTTATATTTTTAAAATTTATGTGCCCTAGTCTCCTGTGCCACAAATTACTCTCATCTACTGAAGCTTTAGCATAAAAACAAGACATATTGTTATTCATTCTAATCCCATTCAGATTCACATTGTATATGTCTTTATGCCTAGGTGTTCTATATTCAATGTATTTCTCATCAGGGATCTTATAATCCTTGCTTAACACCAAACACTCAGTATCAGTAAACAGAACTTTATTTTTGTTATCACAAACTTGTGATACACTAAAAAGGTTGTAATCAAGTTCTTTTTACCAAAAATACATTTTCAAAACGCAAGTTCTTGGTGAGAAGGGTTCCTTTGCTTGTGATAGTACCATATCCGCCTCCAAAGTAAACCTTATCACAATCCTTAATGGGAGTGAAGTTAGTCAGATAGTCTTCCTTCCCAGTCATGTGCCTTGAGCATCCACTATCCCAATATCCATAATCATTGGCCTGTTTTTGAATGCCCTGCACATAAAGAAAACAAATTAGTTTTCTTTAGGAACCCAAGCCTTAGAAGACTTGGATTCATCTGGTTTTTCGATAAGAACAGACTTAGTTCTCATAACAACCCCATTTTCATCCTTCTTAGGATGAAATACCCAGTTAACCCCAATAGGTTTTGTAATGACCTTTGAAATGTAATTAAATCTGCTGCAGGTCATTGCAATCCTATTATCATTAGGGTGTTGATCTTTCTTGGGTTTCCATGTTAAGCTTGAAGAAGCTTTGGACCCTTACCCTGTGGTTGCAAATATTTAGGTCTGGTCACGTTTCTGTCAGCATTGGAATTAGTCTTGTCAACGCTGAAATTACCCTTGTCAGCGTTGAACCTATGGTTTTCTACAGAAACCCATTGCCTATTTGACCAGGTGTTTGTCTTTTGAAATGGTCTTTGTCCATGAGTGTTGGACCCTCTAGTGAAGAATGGGGCAGGTCTAACAACTTGTGGACTTTGCTGAACACAAGGTTTGGGTCTGACAACGTTTGACTTCCTAACAACGTTGACTTTGTTCCTGTCAGCGCTGGATTTGTTCTTGTCAGCGCTGGCTTTGGGAGCGTTGACACACTTGTATGCCAAGTGTGAAAAGCTACCACAAGTGTAACAAGCTTTTCTAGACATAACCCTAGGTCTAGAAGAGAAGAAGCCTGTTCCATCATTGCTAACTTGGCTCTTAGGAGACCTAGTATTCCTATACATCTCTGCATACTTAATGCTAGGTTTTCTATCAGTGTTGGAGCCAAGGTCAACAGCTTTACCAGTGATTGGGTCAGTAACCTTAATGGGTGTTGACTCATTAGGACTTTCACATAGCAAGCCACCCTTAACAAACAAAGTAGGGTTAGCTTTCTTCCATTCATTCAGGTCAGTCAACTTTTGTTGGTATTCTTCAACTAGAGTGACAACTCTTGGTGGAGGAATGAATTCCTCCTCTTGGAATTCTTGCAAACCAGTCCAAGATAGGTCCTTTTGTTGGACACCATAGAAGTCACCAGCTAGTGGTGGAACCACAGAGTAATCATTTATCCCAATCCAAGTCATGTCCTTAGGATCTCTTTGTTTACTCATACAGTCTCCTAGGGTTTGAGTGGCTCTATCAAATCTTTGAATTTTAACGCCAACATTGTCTTTATTCTTAATGGCCTCATCTAATTGAGCCTGTAACTCACCATTAACCCTTTCCATAATGTTTCTAATATCCATACTAGCATTTAACTCATGTTTTAAGATATTTATTTTATCTTTTAAGTCAAATTCCATTTTCTTGTATTCAAAAACTGTCTTCTCAGTTTGAGTGAGAGCTAGCTGGTAATTAGACAGTTTGCACTTTTCAGTACTCACATCACTTAATAATCTTAACACCTCTTTGTTAAGTTTCTCAGTGTTTAACCTACAACCTTTACTACAAAAAGCATCATTGTATACCTCATTATCAGATGAAGAGGAGGAGTGTGCCATGAGAGCATATTCAACATGCTCTTCTTCTTCAACCTCAACAACCAAAGCTTTATCCTCTTCAACATTCTTAGCCAGATAGCTCCAATCCCATCCCATACCATCAATTCCTTGAACTGCAACCATGGCTTTGGAATCCTGAGCTTTAACAACTTGACTTGAGGGTTTACCAGCATCAGATCTTCTAGGAGATCAGCATTCCCTCATGAAGTGCCCCATACGATGACAGTTGTAGCATTCAACTTTGGATTTATCAAATCCAGCTGTGTCTTTTGCATTGAAGGTCATATTCTTCTTAAACCTTTTGTTCCACCTGTTTGCTCTTATACTGGCAAGAGCCATGTTCTACTTAATATCCATCTCTTCCAAGTGCTCATCACTTATCTGCTCAAGGTCCTCATATGTAATCACTGAACCATTGGGCAAAGAAGCAATATAAGCACATACAGTATCCAAATCCAAACCAGCAGGTTTAACTCTTGGGGAGTCACTTTTGAATGTGTCAGCGTCTGAAAAGGAGACATTGACAGGACTTGTTCCAGCGCTGACACATGATGATCCAGTAACTGGATGCATGTAAGAGTCCTTCTGATTGAATTGACCTTCACTGTGAGAGAAGAAGGCCATATTACTGTTGGTAGACTTGTTTCCATGTTCTAAAAGAGTTTCATCTTCCAACAGCCTTAGTTTGTTGTAAATGTCGTCAAACGTGGAACTTTTGTAAGTATTATTGGCAAGAATGGATCTTGCCTCAATCTTCCACACCTCACCAAGACTTTTAAGAAAAGTAACATTGATTTCAACATCACCAAGTTGTGTCCCCATGAAGGACAATTTGCTTGTAATATCAAGCAATTTGCTTCTCACACTACTAAGCTTCTCATTGGGTTGTGCTTTAAAAACAGCATAATCATGCATAAGTTGTTTCTTCTTTTCTTCCCTAGTATCTGCATTACCACCATAAGCAACTTCAAGAGCTGCCCAAAGCTGCTTAGTAGAATCATAACCTCTATATTTATGCTGGTTCTCTTGTCCCAATGAGAGTTTCAGAATATTTAGGGTTTTCATGTCAACCCTTTTCTTTGCTATGTCATCAGCAGACACAGCTCTACCATCTTCAGATTTTTCTTTCTTATCCTCTTCAGAACATCCAGCAACAGCTGATCTTTGAGTAATAGCATCAGTAATCTTTTGGGCTTTATCGAATGTGTTTTCATATTCAATGATCTCCCAGAGTGTGTAGTCATAGATCCCTAGGTATTGTTCAAAATTGAATTTCCACAATTCAAAGTTGGTTGCATCAAGCATGGGAATCTTGATGTTTGGTAAAGGTGAGGAGGAGGAGGTTATTGTTTCTGACTAACATGTTTCCTCAACAAGCTACCTTCGCAATGTCTGGATTAGTGGTATCAGATCCTAAACTTCTAGTGGATGTTTGTTATTAATATAATGAACATCCCTTTTGTTTTAATTCATGTTATTCGTGCCTAAACACCTTTATAATGTGTCGTGTTCTAATTCCGCTTTGATTGTATAATCATATGAACATGATGAATTCCTAGTTGCTTAAAAGATCCGGAAACCAAGGTTTTCACAATTGGTATCAGAGCCTCGTGGCTCGTGATGCTAGGACCAACAAGGTGTTCGTGTATGGTGAAAAGAAGAAAAATCCGTCTAGGGTTTTTCTGGACGTTTTTATGTGCGCAGCAGTATTCAGAAGGTCATAACTTTTTATTGAACCGTTGGATCGTCACGAAATTTTATACGTGTGTTCTACATGCATATATCTAAACATCCACCGGAGGGATTGTCGATTTTTATCCCCAGGAAAAAGTTATTAAGCGTCAAAGTCAGCAGTGAGTGAATGCAGTTTTCTGTGAACAGCCATATTCAAAACACGATCTCTCCTTCGTTAACCATTAGATCTTCGTGATTTTTGAACTGTAGATTCTTGGCACTTGTGTCTAGAATCTCACCAAAGGGATTTTCGATCTGAGGCTTAATGAAGAAGTTATTCAGCATCGAAGTTTACTGTTTAAGGTATTAATGTTTTGCTCTTTTCACATAAAATCAAGAACTAGGGTTCCTCAATCCCTAGATCGACATAAGAAGCAGAATATTACGAGGTTTGTGGCTATTGTGGTTCAAGATAAATATATGATCTAAGGTTTATTCACAAACCCTAAGTTAGGGTTTCAATGAATAACGCTATAAACCCTAGATCGAGTTTTTAAACAGAAAAGAAGAATTGTGTTCATGGTTATGTTGTGTTGCTGTAAAGAAGGAAGAATGGGTTTCGTTTGCAGTTTGATTAAAACCCTAGGGTTTCACTATTGCATCAGCAATAAATTACAAAGTGCACAGCTGGGACGAATCAAATTCACAAGAAGAATGAGGGTACTTTTTAAATTTGTTTCTTTATTCTACCTATATGCGACAAAGATACAACAACAAGTGAAAAAGGAAATAAATCTTATATGGCGCTCGTTTCTTATTTGTGGAGGTTATTCTGCATTCACACGATCAAAGAGTAAAAGTGAGTGACTTTATATCCAGTGTTGTGTTCACACGGTATATTGCATGTGATTGGCTAATGGAGTCAAAAGGTACGGTTGGATTAATGAGCTTCTACGTTTTTATCTGAATATCATGTTTTAAGTAACTGGTACGTGATTTGAGGAGTAGAATATGGAAAATATTTAGATTGTTTTCTATTGGTTACTGCACAGTATTCTTCACGTACAGTTTTCTAATTTTGAGGGATTTGAGAATAAGATAAACGTGATATTCCTAAGTCTTAGGAGTTAATCTTTGACTCTTATTTTTTATTCTCTGCTGGATATATGGGAACATAGCTTGGACGTTAGATCTGACTTATTTTAGGCGTGAGGTTGAAGTTAAGTGATAACATCAGCGGTTGAATGCAACGCTGACAAGAATAGACGCTGACAAGTATTGGTTTGACGCTGACAGGAAATATTTTGACGCTGACAGAATAAGTCAACGCTGACAGTGTTGACAGTGTTGTCCGAGATATGGTTTTTCAAATGCTGTTAGGTATTGTCCGATATGTGACAATACACATTCCAGATATACTGGATAGAGAAGGATCTCGGATAACACAAGGATAGCTGCTGTTTGAGAAAATTTGACGTTTTTAGCACACAAAAAGGAGGAAATTACACACGAAGGTACATGGGATCTCCGTTTTAATTTAGAATATCATGTTGATATTTATGGCTTGGATATTTTTAAACGGAATTAATGATCTTAAAGCGAGTTAGCAATTGTTCATGAGAATTTGATGGATAATTTAAACTATGTAATCAGGATAGCCTTTTAAAAGAGTTATCCGTTGCGAAACTTTTACATATGGTATGAAGATGTTATTCCATTAAATTCGTCATGAAGAGGTGTTAGCTTAATGGGAAGAATTCTTATGGTAAGTTTGATGATTGAAGAAGATTTTCGCGAGTTTGTGTTTTATCATATTGTTAAGTTGTGGACGTCAGCCATTGATTTAACAATAACTTGTTCGTGCTTACTTGGTTGGTGATGAAGGCTTGTCATAACACTTGAAGGAGTTACATTATCGTGCTTAGTGTCTCACATAGGATGAGAATATTGACAAGGGATCGAGGTCTACTTATATTCTTTCTCAATCTGGTATAAGTTCTTCATCACATGGATAGTACAAGACATGGAACACAAGGTTGGGTTATTCTACTTCTACATCAAGGATACTTTATTTATTTTTCTTCAAGATTATTACTTAGAGCTACATTTGGAGAATCTTCAAAGATTGCATACATTGTTTACTTCCTTGTTGATGTGACAAAAAAGGGAAGAAATACATGCTACACTTGAGGGGAAGCAATTTGAAGATCATGTACAACTTACAAGAGATACACATAGAGTTTTGCCACCATCAACTAGGGGAAGATTGTTGGGTCAAAAAGTTGATGTGGCAGAAACTCAAAAACGAAGAAAACATGAAGATATTGTCTAAGCGTTGTCAAGAGCAATTTAGGCGTTGACAAGAACAAATCCAGCGTTGTTGGCTCAAGAGTTGTCGTGTGCAATCCAAGCATTGTTACATGCAATTTAAGAGTTGATAGAAACGTAGACAAGAAGCTTATGGAAGCTTCTATTTAGATAAACATGCAAGATATATTTTGCATAAGTTTATTTAAATAGAAGATTTACTTGTTTATTTGTTATTATCTCTTGTAAACCCTAATCCTTACACTATAAAAGGAACCAAGGGTCTAAGGTTTTATTTATCAATTCATTCACAATGTAAACCTAAAGCGTGTGTGCACTAGACGTGGGATTCAATGTATACACGTCTAGTGGATGTTTGTTATTAATATAATGAACATCCCTTTTGTTTTAATTCATGTTATTCGTGCCTAAACACCTTGTTAATGTGTCGTGTTCTAATTCCGCTTTAAATGTATAATCATATGAACATGATGCATTCCTATTTGCTTAAAAGATCCGGAAACCAAGGTTTCCACAATTCATAACTTATTGACTAAATCTTTTTAAACATTAAGAATATATTCTGAATTCTTATCTTCATATTTTGTCCACCAGCTTGAAGAATTCAACATTGGCAGATTTAGACCTTTTCTTTGTCTTTAAGATTCTTCTTATCAACGCCTTGATAATTCTTATCAGCGTCTCATTTGTCAGCGCCTCGTTTACTCTTGTCAGCGTCCAATTTCCTCTTGTCAGCGTTCAAGTGACTTAGCTAATTTTATTCCCAACAATCCTCCCCTAAACTTGATATCTACTCTAGTAATCAAGTTTCTGAATAAAATAAAACATACAGAGGATTCTTACAAACATGCTTATCCCTAAATTTGAGTAATAATAAATCTCAAAAAGTCAGTCACTCAAATTCAATTACTCCTCCCCTTTTTAAGACTCCTCTCCAAGATTAGTATCAAAGGACGGTACCATGAATATCCTTCATAGCTTAATATCAGCTTCCAAAACAACAAATCTATCAGTTCAAAACAGTGATCCTTGACAATTTGTACCAGTTCTATATTTTGCTTTTGCAAGCTAATACAGATTTTCGTCAATTCCAATAATGTCAAAGGTTTCATACTGTCCTCATCCATATTCGGGAAATGAATCCTTAATATTAGTTCATAGGACATGGGGATGGACTTACTGATGATAAGACTGACTTGACCTGCATTAATGCTAGTGCCAATAGTCTCAGCCATCTCCATAACACTATACACCCTTGTGAAAGTGATCTCTGCTGCTACTAGATGTCAATCACTAGGAAGAACATCTCAATGATCATTAGGCTTCCAGATATCCAAAAATTTGAAAAATGAAAGGGTGATAAAACATTTTGGGTCTTATAAAGAAGTTTATAAATGACACTAGCGAAGATGTCATAGCATAAAATTGACTTGAGAATATAGAAAACATTAGTTAGAACATAAACAAAGGTAATAATCCTAAGGAAATTAACTAGTCTCTAATAAGCAAGAGTGACAAACACTGTTCATGCATACACTCATGCAAAAGCATGATAGACACACATGAACTCTAGAGTCCTTTGTTCACAAATGCCCCAAAGAGAAAGTTAACTCATATAAAACCTTTGCAACTCCCCAAGTAACCCAAAAATAATAACTACCCCAAGTCACCCATACGACCACACCCAATCCTAGGTCAAAAGTCTTTGCAACATGCATGCAAAATAAACTACGTGCATGCTACAGTGCCTCGAGGTTTAGAAATTCCAACAATTTCATATAGAAAGATCCTTCATTATTTCTAACCCCACTCACCAGTGGACACAATCTAGAATTGTGCAAGAGTGCTCTAAGAGTACCCAAAAACCTAGAGGTTTACCTCCCCTTAACAGAAGCATACAAATCATTATATGTGAAGAAGAAAAATTTTATCTCAAGATAGAAATGTAAACACTCCAACCATCATAAATAAAAGTTTGCAATTCTGTACCCATCCAAATGTAGCTCCACAATCCTGCATAGTTAGACAAAAACCACAAGAACACACCAATAGAGGCTACCCTTTCCCACAACAATGGGTAGAGATAACATGTTAGTGGATACAAATAATATTAGTGGAAAGACCAACAATGCATGTTCCTTGAGCATCCACTATCCCAATATCCTTGATCATTAACCTACTTTTGGATAGGCTGCTCAAAAAGAAAACAAATTAGTTTTCTTTGGAGATCAAAGCCTTGTCAGACTTGGATCTGTCTAGTTGTTCAACTAGAGTGGTCTTATTCTTTGCCACAAATCCCTGTTCATCCCTTTGTGACCTAAACACCCAATTTGTTCCAATGAGTCTAGTAATGACCTTCTCAAGATATTTAAGTCTATTGCAACTCATTGAAATACCATTAAAATTAGAGTTTTGCTCTTGTTTAGGTTTCCAAGTTAAGTAGGATGATGCTTCAGACCCTTGACCCTTATTAACCAAGTATCTTTGTTAATATGGTCTAAAATAAGGTCTCATACCAAACTTGGAGCTGTCAGCGCTGCATTTGTGCCTGTCAGCATTGAATTTGTTCCTGTCAGCGTTGAATTTTTTCTTGTCAGCGCTGAACTTGTTCCTATCAGCGCCCAAATTAGGGTATGCTACAGGAACATACTGTCTGTTTGAATAAGTGTTGGTCTTTTGAAAGGGCCTTTGTCCATGGGTATTAGCTGCCTTTGAGAAGAAAGGAGCTGGTCTAGTAGCCTGTGGTCTAGTGTGAACAAAAGGTCTATGGTTGACATTGGATGACCTATTGTCAGCGAATGAATTGTATTCACTCACACAATTATTTGCCAAATGTGAGAAGCTCCCACATAAGTAAAAAGCCTTTTTGGACACAAACTTATGCTTAGACTGATAAAACCCTGTCCCATTAACACTTTCTTGGCTTCTGAATGACCTAGGTTTCCTGTACATTTCAGCGTATTTAACAATAGGTTGTTTCTTAATTGGGGAGCCAAGATTAATAGCTTTTCTAGTGATGGGATTTGTCACAGTTATAGGTGTAGATACAACTGGACTATCAATGGGTGTAGGCACAAAAGGACTCTCACTAAGTATCCCACCTTTAACAAATAAAGTGGGGTTGGCCTTTTTTCACTCTTCTAGGTCAATAACCTTTTGTTGATATTCCTCAACTGGGGAAAGAACTCTAGGTGGAGGAATAAATTCCTCTTCTTGGAGTTCTGGAATACCACTCCAAGAGAGATCCTTTCTATGGACACCATAGAAGTCCCCAGGTGGTGGTGGAACAACAGTATAGTCTTTCATCCAAATCCCAGTCATGTCCTTAGGATCCCTCTGTTTACCAACACATTCTCCTAGGGTTTGTGAGGCCTTATCAAATCTCTGAATTTTAAGGTCAACATTATCCTTATTTTTGATAGCCTCATCTAACTTAGCCTGTAATTCAGCATTGACTCTGTTCATGATGTTTCTAATATCCATACTAGAGTTTAAATCATTTTTTAAAATATTGATTTGATCTTTTAGGTCAAACTCCATTTTCTTATACTCAGCTACAGTCTTTTCAGTTTGAGTAAGAGCAAGTTGATAGTTAGACAACTTGCATCTCTTAGTACTCACATCTGATAACAGTCTTAAAACCTCTTTATTAAGTCTTTCAGTATTTAACCTACAAGAAGAGTCATCACATACCTCATTATCAGATGACGAAGATGAGTTGGAACTTGAAGTAGATTTGGCCTTGACTGAAAACATCATCAGATTCTTCTTCTCTTTCTTCCTTAGCCTGGTTCACCTCACGGTATTAGATCTCGTTCTTCAAATCAAAGTTTCTCAACAAAATCTGATACCACTTGTTGATCCCAAACTTAGATCGATTTAGCTTTGTCTTAACGAGATAAATCAAGTTTAACACGTAGAGAAACTTTGTTGTATTGAACAATCTAAGTGTTATGCGGAATTTAACACTTAGAACAAAGAACAAAACAAAGTAAAGAAAACTTTCACTTTGATTAATAATATCAATGAATGATTACAATGAAAGTGTTACGAGATATGTGGAAGAGGTGTATGAAAAAGATGTGTCTTATGTCTAACCCTAAGGCCTCCTTTTATAGGTTTAAGGAGCCTTGTACAAAAAGAGAAGATCAACTATTTTAGGAAAAGACATAAGATAAACATAACTTATTGACTAAATCTTTTTAAACATTAAGAATATATTCTGAATTCTTATCTTCATATTTTGTCCACCAGCTTGAAGAATTCATCATTGGCAGATTTAGTCCTTGTCTTTGTCTTTAAGATTCTTCTTGTCAACACCTTGATAATTCTTATCAGCGTCTCATTTGTCAGCGCCTCGTTTACTCTTGTCAGCGTCCAATTTCCTCTTGTCAGCGTTCAAGTGACTTAGCTAATTTTATTCCCAACACGTACCGGTCGTGTTTGTTAAGAAGAAGGACGGCAGTATGCGTCTTTGTATAGACTATCGCGAGCTCAACATGATTACCAATCAGAATAGATATCCACTGCCACGCATTGACGATCTGTTTGACCAACTCCAAGGGTCCAAACACTTCTCCAAGATTGATCTTAGGTCAGGCTATCATCAGCTACGGGTCAAGGAGCAGAACATCGCTAAGACTGCCTTTCGTACCCGTTATGGCCACTACGAGTTTGTAGTTATGCCATTTGGCCTGACAAATGCTCCAGCAGTGTTCATGGATTTGATGAACAGAATCTTCCATGAATTTCTGGACAAGTTCGTCATTGTCTTCATCGATGACATCCTGATTTTCTCAAAGTCCAAGGAGGAACACGAAGACCATCTTCGTACAGTACTACAGATTCTTCGCCAGAAGTAGCTGTATGCTAAATCTCCAAGTGTGAGTTCTGGTTAGACAAGGTGGCATTCTTAGGTCACATTGTATTAGCAGAAGGAATCACTATGGATCCAGCAAAGGTTGAGGCCATTACTAAGTGGCCAAGGCCGATATCAGCGACGGAAGTCCGCAGTTTCTTAGGCTTAGCTGGCTATTACCGTAGGTTCGTGGAGAACTTTTCCCGCCTAGCACTACCATTGACCAAACTGATGCGGAAAGGGGAGAAATTCGTCTGGACTGAAGATCGAGAGAAGAGCTTTGAAGACCTGAAGAAGAAGCTAGTATTTGCACCTATTCTTACTCTACCATCTGATACGGGTGGATTTCAAATCTACAGCGATGCATCGGGGAAGGGACTTGGCTGTGTTCTCATGCAACATGGGAAAGTGATCGCGTACGCTTCACGGCAGCTTAAGCCTTATGAAGAAAATTACCCCACGCATGACCTGGAACTTGCTACAGTCGTGTTTGCATTGAAGATATGGAGGCACTACTTATATGGAGAATCATGTGATATTTTCACGGACCACAAGAGCTTGAAGTATATTACTCAGCGTAAATTGAACATGTGGCAGAGGAGATGGTTAGAGCTGTTGAAGGATTATGACATTAATCTACAGTATCATCCCGGAAAGGCAAATGTAGTAGCAGATGCTCTTAGCAGGAAGTCCGGAATGATCAACAACATTAAAATCGAAGAGGAAATCATCAGAGACTTGGAGCGACTAAACATCGAGATCATGGTACGTGGACAACATGGTTACTGGGCTAATCTTAGAGTAGAACCCGAGTTACTATCTAAGATCAAGGAAGCTCAGAAGGATGACGGAGAAATCTGGGCGATAGTACATAATTTGGAGAAGCAGACGGAATTCAGAGTAGATGCAGATGGTATCGTATGGCAGGGCACGAGACTTTATATTCCTGATGACCAAGAACTCTAGGAAGCTTTGTTAGCTGAAGCTCATAGCTCCCCATTCTCTATACATCCTGGTTCGACTAAGATGTACCATGACATCAAGCAGTACTTTTTGTGGAGTGGTATGAAACAGGATGTGGCCACTTACGTCTCCATATGTCTTACCTGCCAGCAGGTTAAGATCGAGCATCAGCGATCTGGCGGTCTCCTTCAACCGTTAGATATTCCATAGTGGAAGTGGGACAAAATCACCATGGATTTTGTTACTGGACTTCCGCCTACCAAGAGGAAGCACGATGCAATTTAGGTTATTGTTCATCGACTTACCAAATCAGCTCATTTCTTTCCGATTCGCAAGGAAGATAAGGTAAGTAAACTCGCAGATACGTACAGAAGAGAGATCATGAGAGTCCACAGTGCACCATCCAGCATCGTCTCAGACAGAGATCCTCTATTCACTTCGCGCTTTTGGAAGAGTCTGCAGAAAGCTTGGGGTACACAACTTAAGCTTAGCACAGCTTTTCATCCTCGAACGGACGGACAGTCAGAGTGAACCATTCAGACATTGGAAGATATGCTGAGGTCATGTGCGTTGGAATGGACGGGTGATTGGGATGATTACATCTGTTTGGTGGAGTTTCCATACAACAACAGTTGGCACACAAGTATCAAGTGTGCTCCATTTGAGATGTTGTATGGCAGGAAGTGTCGCGCTCCAATCTGCTGGGATCAGGTTGGCGAGCGAACACTTGAAGGACCGAAAATCATAGAGATGACCAATGAGAAGATCGTAGTAGCTAAGCAGAAAATTCAGGAAGCACGGTCACGTCAGAAGAGTTACGCCGATAAGCATCGTAGGGACATACACTTTAACGTAGGAGATCACGTCTTCCTTAAGGTTTCGTCGGCACGTGGTTTTAGACGCTTCGGGATTAAAAGGAAGCTCAGTCCTCGTTTCATCGGACCGTTTGATATCATTGAACGAGTCGGTGAAGTATCTTATCGATTGGCGTTACCTCCGCAGCTTTCGCATGTGCACAATGTGTTTCATGTGTCCTTACTCAGAGGGTACCAGTATCATCCCCTTCACATAGTTCAATATCCACTGGAACAGATACGTGAAGATCTCACTTTTATAGAAGAACCCAAACGAGTTCTTGACAGACAAGAACGAGTCATGAGGAAGAAGACGATTCCATTCGTCAAAATCCTATGGAGGGATCATACCACTTGGGAAACAGAGGAGTCTATCCGGGCTTCTTACCCTCATTTCATATTTTGAATTCGGGTATGTTCTTCTTTTCCAGTTTACTTTATCTATAATTCGGGGATGAATTATTCTTTTTAGGGGGGAAGAGTTGTAAAACCCGCATGCTTTTACAATGAATAGTACCCTTAAGATCGTACGTACTAGATTTAAACTTTTCTAATATAGCATGATTACGATTACGTGTTAGGATTTTACGTATTACGTACGTGTTAGAACACGATAAGTATTTACTACGCACGAGCACGTAATAATTATTTGACAATAATTAATCACGAACATGCGATCATGAAATCATGAACGTAAAAAACACGAACTATTATTAATTACGTATATATATTTATTACGAGCGTAATTAAATATATTAGATCACGATAACTACGTAACGAGAACACATAAAACGCGAACACAAATAATCACGAACGAATAACTAAATATCGAGACACGGAAAAAGGTACGGGTACCCCATGTGGGCCCCCTACCCACGGCTACAAGGAACAAATGCGCCAAGCCCATTTGTAATTTTTACTAAAGGGGTTAAATGATTTTTACACTACTCAAAATCACTTTACAGAAGATTTTAGCAAAAACCTAAAACCCTCCTCTCTTCTTTTTTGTTTGGTCGCACCCTCAAAACACCACAAGGAGGTGTTTGTTGATCTTGGATCTTGGAATATTAGTTGGTGATCGTGTTTGTTCTTCGTCCTTATGATCCACGAATTCGGTAAATCCTTTTTAAACCTTTTTCTTTTGATTTGATCTTTTATAAATCAAGAACATGTTATGTTTTTACAAAAACCAAATTAAAATCATGGATCTAACATGAATTGGGGTTTAATAAAATCAAAAGTATTGTTTTAAGGGGTGTTTGTTTTGGCCGCAGCCTACACCGAACCCAAGGGGGGTTTCGGTTTGGCCATCCGACCACCACCGAGACCATATGGTCCCGGTTGGTTGGTGTGGGTCCCACGGCAGCATCAAGACGAGGGATACCCCGATTTGGTTCGGGGTACGGTGTCGATTTCATCTCCGGTTCATGATTTTTAGTCTAGATCCGGTTTATGGTGTATGTTTAGTTTTATTTTTTATGATCTTATGTTAAAAAAAATTAAACTAATAAAATGACATGATTAATTTAATAACATGACTTAGGTTATTTTAATTATTAATAGTCATGAAATTAATTAACCTAAGTATTTTTATATTTTAGACTTATAATTAATTAATTATTTAAAAACCATGATTATAATTAATTAATTAACATGACTTAGGTTATATTATTAATAAATATTAATACATGTTTTAACCTAAGTATTTAACTTGATTTAATTAAAAACATGTTATACTTTAATTAAATATTTTAACCTATAGTTTAATTTAATAACATGAAATAATTATTAAACTATACATTATATCATATGACTTAGAAAATAATCATGAAAACACTTAGGCTTATATACTTAGCTTATTTAACCAGCTTATTTCTAATTATGGAAACTTTCTATTTTTAGAAACTTAATTAAATAAGACAGCTAATCTATTTATGGAAACCTTCTATTTTTAGAAACTTATTTATTTCAGGCAGCTAATCTATTGATGGAAACTTATTTAATTAAGGCAGCTGATCTATTTATGGAAACTTTCTATTTTTAGAAACTTATCTATTTTAAGCAGTAATTTTATTTTTGGAAGTTTCTATTTTTGGAAACTTTCTATTTTTGGTAACTTTCTATTTTTGGAAACTTTCTATTTTTGGAAACTTTCTATTTTTGGGAACTTTCTATTTTTGGAAACTTTCTATTTTTGGAAACTTTCTATTTTTCAAAACTTGCTATTTTTGGAAACCTGCTATTTTTGGAAAGTTACTTATTATTACACAGTAAGTATAATAATACATGAAATACCAGAAATACTTAATCAGATTAAACAGAATATAAGATAAACATGGTTTAAGGCATTAAAACAGTAAAACATGGTAAGAACATATAAAATAAGCTAAGGCATGACATAAAACCAGCTACGTATTTAGTAAGCAGATATTTATTCATGTATGTATTTATGTAGCAGTAGTGATACGGAAGTAGGATTCCTCTCAGCTCATCTTCTTCGTTCACTGGACATAAGGTACGGATTCCCGTTCTTTCAGTATAGACATTCTTTCCTTATTAGGATTTCCCGTATGCAGCCAAATGGTTTCCCATAGTATAAGTTATGTGTTTGATTGCTTATGTTTAATTTAAGAATACCTATAGCCATATACATGCATGACCAGTTTCACCTAGTTATGGAGGTACCATAACAATAACATTAGAGGCACTGATGTTATGACTTCACCACGGCGGAGTGATTGCTCGTGTCGTCCCTTCAGCTTTTGGCCATTTATTTATATTTATCATGTGGGGCGTATGGGTGCATCCTAGTTATACGTTTTCAGTCAGGATTTCATGGTGAATGTGGTGTGTGCCTTGCATCCTTCACAAGGAGCTGATCCCTCCTACCCAAAAACCAGTATATTAAATTAGAGGTAGCCCCTCTAATTTGCATGATGAGGTCACCCCTCCAAGTATTCATGCACGATGGATTTTCATGACCTATATTGGCTAATGGTAAAATATGATAAACAGTTTTTACAAGATAAACATAAGACTTTTCAAACTATAAAACCAGTTTTATCAAGACTTAACCAGGTTACTCGGGACTTAGTTTTCTTCCGCTGTTATATGCTATATGCTTATTCTATTCATGCTTTATTGTACATCCGTACACTGAGTGTATTTGCTCAGCCGTTTTCCTTTTCTATGTTCCCAAAACGGTAGGTACTCAGGGACGCTCGTTGACACTAAGAGTACGTGCATATGGACTGGAAGCTGTCTAACCTTCTTTACTTTATGCATTTCCTTTCTTATGATACTTTTGCTTTGGACATTGTTTAGTCCTTTCCTTTACTATACTTAAGTTTATGTGTGATGAGCTTTACTTTTGGACTACCGATGTTTGATTCCGGTATTTTCCTTTTATGGTCAAGTAATGTTCAGACATTTTTCCTTGTATGCTTTGATGACACGCCATAATTGCATGTGACATTTCCATTATCAAAATGGGGTGTTGCACCTTCACAAGGAGCAGAGAGGAGAGTCTCCAAAAGGTTGGAGCACATTGAGGGTTTGGCTGCCACTACTATCTCATCCCTAAAGGATGAGTAGGATAGTGACACCATAAGTAAGTCCTCTCCGTCACTCAGTGATACCCAAAGAGGGGGAGCAATCTCCTCCTAGGGTTGAGAGCAGAATGAAACCAATATCCATCTTGGAATTGATGAATATGTGCATTAGCTTGAAAGAGCAAAACGCACAACTGGTACAAACTGTCAAAAAGCAAGGTCTGGTTATTAATAATTTGGAGACCAGACTTGCTACACTTGAGGGGAGGGGAATATCAAACATTATTGTTTCTATAGATGAGGATGCTTCCAAAGGGGAGTAAGTTCCTCAAACAAATGAGTCTACTCAGTGGTATGCATTTCCTAGTGGTCAGGATCTAGGACAAGAGAAGGTGGCAAGTGATGAGAAAGGGAGTGATAAGGGGAGTGCCACAAAAGATATTGCCCAAGCCTTGTTGAATATGGGCAATAAAAAAGAAGCCCCTGCTTCTACAAAAGTTTTCCCTGCTATAATGGATCCTCCTGCTGTAAGTCCTTCCCCTGCTAAACCTATTACTCAAACATTTGCTAGGAAGAACAGAAGGCAACCAGCTCAAAAGGGGATAAATATTGGAGAAGCTGCACCCAAAGCAAAACCAGCAGTGGATTCAAAAGGCCAAGAGGAAATACAAACACAAAACACCTGAACAAATAAGGGCTCAAGAGGAACATGATAAACAGGTAGCTCTAAAAGTACAAGATGAATCGCTACACATGCAAGAACAGAGAATGCAACAAATGAGAAAAGGAGCACAACATAAGCAGGAACAGGTACAAATGAGGTCTAGAGAAATGCTTAAACAGTTTGAAATCATGCATAGAGAGCTGGATGACAGGGTACCTCATGTTCAAGAATTTCTAGAGCAATGGGACAAGGAGTTGGTGAATGCTCCTTTGGAAGAAAGGTATGAACTGCTTCTTCTGGTCTTCAATTTTCAAAAAGATTACTTGGAAAGAAAAATGAGTCAGATTTAGAAGAAAAAGTACTTGAAGTCTGAAAAAGGAACGCTGGCACATTACAAGGTTATGCTTAAAAGACACAAAACGTTGACTGATGCTCACTTTAAAGATTTGACCTTTGAGGAGATAGAGAGCTCAGCTAGGCCAGTACTAATGGAGACAAATATGGATGACTTCATAGGCATAGGTACTCCTGAAGAGGCTAAGTATCTCAAGAGGAAAGATGAGATGATACAGAAAGATAGGGAGATTAGAAAGAGAAAGGTTGAAGGAGTGGCAGTAGAAACAACACAAGCAGGTGCGTCAACACAAGTTGGTGCATCATCCCAAGCAGCAAGTGAAAGATCTGTCCTCCATTCACAAAGAGAAACAAAAAGATTAAAGAGAATGGAGAAGATTGGTCCAGTTACTAAAGAAACTCAGCATCCTTCCAATGAAGAAATAGAGTAGCATTTTATTGTGGAAGAGAATGATGAAATTGCACCAAGTGATTTTGGGAAGAAATACACCATAGTAGAGTATGCAGTTCATGAGCACAAAGGAATGTCTTGGTGGAAGCTTACTAGAGCTGACAACACAACACAGATCTTTCTAAGGCTGGATCTGTTATTTCAAATATTGGACACAGAAGACCTAGATGATCTTTGGAGGATTTTGAAGGGGGCGTTTATTGCAAATCCTCCTACTTTATATGGTGTAGAGAAAGATTGGATAATTTGTGACTATTGATGTAGTTAAATCGTACACGTTTTAGGAAAAACGCGTATGAGTGGCAAGTATTAGACTCGACGATTTAGGAAAACCGAAGAATCGAATAATTCCAAGTTCGTTCTCGAAGGAGGTGTGTATAATGTGTGCCAATTAATAAAATAACAATGTTTGGATTAGTGACGTTTTTGGTTTTGGGAGAGAAAAATAAAAGACGAGCTACGACTACGTTTAAACTACGACGAATTAACGTAAAATGCGAACGTAAATACGTAAAACGTGACGAAATTCAAAATTAAACCTAAAAATTAATTAAATGATTAAACTAAGTCTTAAATAATATAAATAAGAATAAAAATCCAACAAATATATTTTAAAACCTTTTATTAATTAAATATTCAATTTTTAATGCTAATTAAAGCCCAAAAATTAAATATACTTAACAAAATGCCCAAAATATTAATTTATTGAACTAATAACTAACTTATATTATTTAAAGACTAAAAACTATTTTTCCAAAATTTTAAAAACTATTTTTCTATTTATTAAATGACTTAAAAACTAATTTTAAATTAAAATAATCCTAGAAAATAATTAAATAATGACAAAATTAATCTAACAATTTTAAAAATCCTAAATTACCCTAATGAACAGTAGAAAATTGAAAAAGTTTGAAAAATGTGAAATTTTGCACTAAAAGACAAAACTAGTTAATAATTAAACCCTAATTAACTTAAATTAATTGTAAAAAATAATTAAAAAGGTGAACAGTAACTAAGTTTTATATTAAAAATATTAAAATATTATTCTAAATCTATGAAAAATATTAAAAGTGAAAAATATTAATTTTCTGCACTAAAAGCCAAAAACAGATTAATTAAAAGTAATTAAAAATGCTATTTAATCTAAAAAATAGAAAATGAACAGTAACTGGAAAATAAATAATACTGAAAAATCAGAAATTAAAAATGAAAAATATTGGAAAAAGAATCAAATGCTAATTCCTATTTTGGACCACAAAAGACAAAAAAAAGTAAGATCTGATAGTGACATGTTACCACTTTCTGTCTTTTAGTGTAGCAGTGGCTACAACAAAGCTATCAGTGGGAAAGGAGTTCCCACTGATAGTGTAAAAAACGGGTTAAGAACTTTTAAGCTTGTATCTTGCTTATTTCTTGGATTTACTTGGAACAAAGGGCACCCCCACACTCATAGAAGTGTGGGGAGTCAAGTAATGCAATAAAAACAGCAAGTATTTAACAAGAATCACACACAAATAGCACAAATCAGTTACTGATATGGTGCATAGGCCTGAGCGTGTTTGTTTGCTGATGCAAGTGGTATTTGGGTAAGTTTTGGATAACCAGAACTTACTCAAATCTCATTCAACACACAAAAACCCTAGTCCTATCCCTAGATACCTCTTTTATCTATTAATCTACAACAAATCAAATCCCAAAACACATAAAAACAAGGCAGATTTGCACTTTTCTGATTTTGGCTATGTTTTATCAAGTTTAAGCAACAAACTTCAATTTTTTCACTACCAACTCAATGTTTTATCACACTAACACCTACTTAAACCTAAATGGGGTATATTTCAGCTGATATAATCATACATTTGTAACACCAAATCCTATAACATAGCAGTCCCAAACACACCCTTATATCTAAAAATGAAATTTTATCAAACTAAAAGCTCATGAAACTTATCTAAACTAATTTATGGCTGTTCTAACATGCATAAGAGACATGATTAACCAGATTGAAACAGATAAAGCAACATAAGCAAGTTCTACTCAAAATCACACACAAACACAAAAAAGTCACTCAAGTCATTCAAGTATGGAGGGTTCAAGCCTAAGGATTACCTTGTGGGACCCACATCCGGGCCCCACTATGGCTGCAATGCCATCTCCATTCAAGCACGGGCTTGAGCTGATCTCTTTGGGTGTAGAACTGAGCAAGGTGGGACAACAGCAATTCCAAACACCTCCTTTTCAGAAATTGAACCTTGAACCTGCCAAGAGAAAAAGAAACAAGAAAAAGTGACTGATAATCTTACTATCAAGCCACCAGCTGACTTATCAGTTAAGGAGCTTATGGCTTATAGCTTGTCAAATCAGTAACCATAAAAACCAACTTTTTGAAAACAAAATTTTGTAAAAAATGCAAAACAAATGTTCAGAAACTCTAAACTTTTCCAGCAATACCAAAATATATAAACCTAAAACTGAAATCACACCACAAGGGTCCACTTTCACTTCACCTTGTGATGTGTTTCAAGTTTTTGAAAATTTCTATGAAACCAATTCCCTTTTGAATACCAACTGTAAAACACTAATCCTTACAAAACTACTTGAACTAACTTGCAATGAAAATAGATTTTATACTAACAGGAACTCAGAATTTGTAAAACATTAATCCGTTCATTTTCATTAATAACATTAATTTCTTACAAAAACTGGAACAAACAATAATAGGGTACATGCACCCTATTTATACAGCTAAACAGAACATACTAGAATCAAATAAACCCTAGCTATGATTTTCTCTTATGCCCTTGGTCAAATTCGTCAAAAGGGGTCAAATCTGCTCACATGTGATTGTCCTTGATAGCCAGCTGTTAAGGGATGATCTGGGACGTTCCTTGCAAGCTTTGGGACCAAGTTTTGAATAGGAGACGTTGATGCACTGCAAGATACCTTCTTTGCCATTTTTAGTGAAGCAGGGGAGGATGGGGGACCCACAAGGAAGTCACGGGAGAACCTGTTTGTTGGTGGGTTTGTTTTGTGGGTGGGTTAATCAAGTTTTCTGGAGCGAATCGGGTTTGATTATTGAGTGGTTAAGAAAACCCCAATTAGAGTTCTTGGGATGGTTAAGTTTAGCAGGGAGGGTTTTAATCTGGATGGGTGGTTTAGTTTTTTTAAAAAACGTGTTACCCTCCATAATAATAATTAAACAAGTTTAATTATTAAGGGTTCAAAAAGAGTGTGTGATAGGGTCAAGTTTGGGTTATGAACTGGTTTGTTGGACTGGGTGGGGTGACGTGTCTTAATGGCAGTGGTGGAAGTAGTTTGCTTGTCTGCCCAATATGGTCCCCCATGTATCATAATTCTTTCATTTCATATTTAAACAACAATAATCTCAATTCCCTTTGTAATATCTTTCAGCAACTTGTCATTTTTGGCACATGTTTATTCCAAACTTTTATCAAGGACATTTTATGCATTTAATGTATTCTTCAAGGGCATAAATGGTATTTTCTTGAAACTCAAGGACCAATCTTGTAATAATAGAGATTTACAAGGGTCAAAAGTGACAAGTCTTCAAAAGTTGAGGGACCAATCTTGCCAATTCTTAAAACTTCAAGGACTTCAAAGGAAATTCATGATTCGGGTCCGGTTCTTTGTGCGGCTTCGTTTCCCGTGTTCGTTTTTGCTTGATTCCTTTGATCTTTTGTTGATTTCACGATATCCGTACCTAAAATACACAATGAACAAACACAAGCATATTTTGGGGTATTTTATGACATTTTTAACCGTTTTAAGCCCGAATTGGACGATGAGACTATGTATAAATACAGTCTCATCACTCCCTCATACTAAACCATTGCCGTGTCCTCACGCAATGCTAGAATTAAGTATCATAGCACTTCCAAAATTCATTTTATGACGACATTTATTCAAGATATAAATTTAAATAAACTACTACACGCGTTTTAGACATAATGTATTGTTTTCATCACGAGAACGTGACTTTTGGGATCATAGAACAAGAACACGTGAATGCTTCGTTAGAAATAATTTCGTCGTCCTCGATTTTCACCCAATTCCATGCTAAGCGTGTAACGAGATCATTGTTATTATAAGTTAGCAACACAATCATATCTCATGAGTGTTAATTACGAACCTAAACTCCCTTATTCCTACTTGGTATCTCTTGTATTTTATTTTGTCTTAATGATCACGAGGATACATCATCGACTTATGCGTGAATAGAGATTAAGTCTAAAAATAGAAACTTAACGGTGTAACCAAAATCATCAAATCAATAATTCATCCCAATAGACAACGATGTCAAAAAATTAAGTCAACAAGAAGGATCGATAAACACGGTTTTATAACGGTTTTGAACATGAGACTTATTACCAAGACTTTTATACGCCCCCTAACGGAAGGGCCTTATTATCTTTGGTTTACCTCCATTTTTTATTCAACTTCGCCATGAAGCTTTTATTATGACTTCGGTCTTGCCTTGCCTTTTATTATCCGCCTCATCGGTGGTTTTATTAGCCAAAGACGTATATCCTCACGCTAAGGCGAATTTTGGATCTTTAAAGCTTCGAAGATTAAGGCTTGATTCACTTTCAATTTGGGCATAGATTTTTCGGCCTTGTGAGCTTCAAATTTTTGCTTAATTTAGGTGAGCACTTGAAATCTTATTATTAGGTGAAGCTTTCGATTATTCGGGTGCCAATACTTCAAAACCGTGACGCTGGCGATACCTTAATGTTTTCCCAATTTAATTACATGGAAGCTACCAAAACAAATTAGAAACCCAACAATAGTGACTAAACCGCCAAATCAATATTTATTAACAATTTATTATGCAAAAGCGTTGGGAGAATAAGCTAATAATTACTACACATAAGATCGTGACGATTACGAGACTTATAAATAACTCTATCATTTCTCGTCCTCATTTAAGAGACTTAGCCTAAAAAGTTAAGGAATCGAAGCTAAGTGCTCAACACGCACGGTCGAGTCAAAAATTACTCTCGTTCTCACCATCGGAAAACCTACATTCGTGTCTTAAACACTTATGAAAAACAAGAAAATTTTAAAATTTGGCCATTTTTAGCCTTATTTGCAACAAAACGATAGCAAAAAGATGAATATTGGATAGCGTGTTGACGTAAGCAAGGTGAAGTATCTACTCACCCCCCCATACTAAAACTAAACATTGTCCTCAATGTTTCGAGTCTAGGGGTGTAAACACCCCCATACTAGAGACGAAGTCGAATGCTTAATCTCGAGCATGGAAAGGGTAAAACGAATAACCTAAAAGCCGTTTATGAATTATGCTAATAAGATAAACGTTAGAACATAAAAGGATATCATCGGATATCGGAATCTCCAAAGGCAACGATCGAAGCTCGAGTGATCCATAAAACGAACACGAGAGGCTTCAATGATGACGATGAACCTGATAGATCACAATCACAAACAACCACGAAACAAAGGTAGGAAGAGCACAAGTCCCCTCGTTACGTTAACTAAGAAAGCAATAATATGTACAAGGATAAGCATGAGAATCCCCCATGAGGCACCTTGTTTTTGATAACCGAGTCAAAAGCTCGACTCGAATCCCCATAAATGTGATCATTTAGGGATAATCTTGGTATGGTCATTTTTGGTGGGACTTACATGATAAACAAGGCCCAAAAGTACGTGGAGTACTTTAAAAACCCGATAAACGTATACCGGGGTCAAAGATAGCGTCTTTGTTTTCGGATGAAAGACGAAACAACGCTACTCCAACCGAAGCCGAAACCCCAAAGGGGTAGAAGAAAAGAGATGAGAAGTAGAAAGGTGTGGCAATGGGTAAGTCAAACATATGAGCTACTCGAGGTAGACTCACACCAAGCAAACGAAAAGATTTCCCATTTATTGCATCGGTGGAAGACCGAGATTTCCCTTTACAAGCAATTCCAGGATCGTAAATCTCGTCCTCGGTGGTAAAGTGTGAGGGAACATTTGGGGCTTCCCCCATACTAAAACCACACCAACCGTCGTCAAAAGGAGTAGACGAGGTGGTAGCACTCATATAACGATGTGATGATGGAGTTAGTAATGTAGAAAAATCATTTAAAACATTTTTAAAATCTTTTCCTTTTTCATCGTTCAAAAACTCTTTATGAAAACCCGATTTAATGATGTCGAAAATATTTGGCGTGTCAAATTCAAAATTAGTCGTGCTAAAAATCCTCACATTTAAGTCATTGGTGGGAGGGGGTGGCGGATTATATAAGTTCTCAAAACGTTTGTCAATAAAGAACACCGCCCCCTCGGGGTCTACATACTCGTCATCCTCATGAACGTCGATCTCATCGATTTCTTCATCAAAGATAGGCTTGTCAAACCAAGGTTTGTCATTCCCCTCCTTGAGTATCTTAGAAACTCTCTCGAAGAGATCACGATCAAGCACGAAACCATCATTCTTTTGTGGGGATCGTTGATAAGTTAGATCCTCACGAATGTGGTAAACGTCATTCTCAAATGAGGAGTGTTGATTAGGTAACTCCTCGAGAATGGGATCTTTGGTGGTCACATGAGTTGGTTCGTCATCGAAAATAAGACGTTCCAACTCATTAAGTTCATCCTCGATTTTGGAAAGATCGACCTCACTCGTAGGTGGAAGTGGAGGCATAAGAGCTAGCTCTCG
Organism: Glebionis coronaria; assembly: GCA_025667525.1. Taxonomy (NCBI): domain Eukaryota; kingdom Viridiplantae; phylum Streptophyta; class Magnoliopsida; order Asterales; family Asteraceae; genus Glebionis; species Glebionis coronaria. The sequence goes on from CM046880.1 coordinate 138,140,758, forward strand.
TTCAATAATTTCCTCAATCTCGGGATCAAACTCGTAATCATCGTACTTCACATGTTTCTTCTTAGGAGAATCAAAAATAGCATGTGGATGTCGAAGTACGTGATCAAGCTCGGCAAAATCGCCATCGTCATCGTCAAAGAAAGAGTCGATGTGAGCACTCACAACCATGGACTTACAAGCACTAGGGCTATGCTTAGGTGACTTTTCTAAGACGAGAGGATCGATGTCGATAAACCCTTTAGCCTCAACGGGTGTTGGGCTAGGCAAAGGAGGCACTTCGATGAAGTTAGAAGTTGAAGCCTCAAAGACGTGGTCCTTCGAAGGTGGTGAAGACGAATCCATTTTGGTCATTGTCGTGATGGCATTAACGTCACCCTTCGGAATTGGTGTTTCACTTGTTTCGCTAAAAACATCCCAAAGTGAGTTTTCATCCATAAATTTACACATACCCTTTTGAATTAGGTACACGTACTCTTTATCATTAAAATCATCATCTTTAAAACCGTTTTTCTTAATTCTTTCAAAACATGCATCAAGCTTCATTCTTTCCGCTAAAGTAAACATTTTGAAATCATTAGAATTTGAATCATTAGGTTTTGAAACCTCGGTTTTTTCATTCTCATAAAATCCTTGGGATTTTCTAGCGAAAAAGTCTATTTTCTCATCCCCATATCTCATAGTAAGTCTCCCCTCGTGAACGTCGATTACGGTTCGAGCCGTCGATAAGAATGGTCGACCTAAAATAATGGGACATTTAGGGTCACACTCGTAATCGGATATAACGAAATCCGCGGGAAAAACAAACTTTCCAATCCTAACATAGACATCCTCGGCTATTCCAATTGGTATTAAAGGTGTACAATTTGCAAGCTCGATTGTCATGTTCGTGGGGGTAAGCGAAGGCAATCTCATCAATTTCCAAAGAGAATGAGGCATAAGATTGATGCTAGCACCTAAATCGGCAAGGGCTAAACATCCCTCAATCTCGGAAAAATCACAAGGTAGTAGAAATTGGCCCGGATCCTTTTCCTTTCTCGGCATACGCCTTTTGGGTTTTTTAAGAAGGATCGATGCACAAGTTTCTTCAAGGGTTACTTTGGTAAGGTCGACAAAGCTCTCTTTTTGAACCGTGGATGGAATTTGAGGTACACGAGGGTGTGCACTCCTTTCCTTGGTCGCCACGTTCACCCCATCGACTTTAGAACAAGAAGACGTCTTAGAAGTCGAGGGTTGAGAGGGATAAACAACACGGAATCCTTCAAGGTTTGGGGTAATCACACGACCTTTCTCACGAGACGAGGCGGCTTTACATTGTTCTTTCGGATTAGCAACAGTGTCACTAGGTAACGAACTCGATGACGAACCCGAGGCTTTGTTCATTATGGCCGAAAACATCTTTTTTATATCAATTTGCCCTTGCTCAATCTTCGTGTTTTGCAATTTCAAAGTATTCGTAAAGTCGTTTTTCAAAGTACCAATTTCTCCCTCTAATCGTCTCATATTAGCCTCATTCGTTTTCATGTAATTTTGAAAATCGTTTGACGAACTATTTTGATTTGAATTAAAGTTCCATTGGTTTTGATTACTTCTTTGAAAATTGTTTTGATTCCCACTTGAAAAATTATTTCCTTGATTGTTATCTCTATTTTGCCAAGTTATATTACGACCTTGATTATAACCTCCTTGATTTTGATTCGAAAAATTTCCTTGTTGATTATTTCCATGAAAATTGTTTCGGTTTTGATTAAAATTGTTGCCTTGGTTATAATTGCCTTGTTGTGATGGACCGACGTTATTTTGATTTTGATTAGAAAAATTGTTGTTTAACGCACTCACATTTGACGTTTGGCCATCCGTAGCCGCACACTCGTAATAATTATGAGGTCCACCACAAAACGTACACGAAACCTCAACCGCTTTCACCGTAGCGGGAGCGTCTTTCTTTTGCATCTCAATGAGATAAGACGTGAACACATTCGTCAACTTATCGACTTTCGCATCAACTCTCTCAATGTCGCGATTAGAACTACTAACATTGGCGACATTGGCAACACTCGGTGCGTTGCGGAGTTGGTAAACCTTGGATCGGTTCTCGATAATTATCAAAGCTTCTCTCGGAGTCTTACACAAAAAGTTGCCACCGGCGGCGGAATTCAACGAGTCTTGTTCGTGAAAATTAAGACCGTTGTAAAACGTATCAATTTGGTGCAACTCGGAAAAACCATGGTGAGGACATTGCCTAAGCAATTCCTTAAAACGATCCCACGCGTCTCTAAAAGATTCATTCGATTTTTGCTCAAATTTTGTAATTTCATTCTTGAAAAACGTTGTTTTAGACGGTGGGAAAAAATAATTAACGAACTTGGAAACGAGATCCTTCCACGTAGTAATGGAATTAGGTGGCTCTTTCTCGTACCAATCCTTGGCGGCACCATCGAGCGAGTACGGAAAAAGCATAAGCTTGACGACATCGGTGTCGACGTTCTTAAACTTGCTCGTGGCTAAAAGACGATCAAAATTCCGAATATGGTCGTGAGGATTATCGGCTTCACGACCTCGAAACTTCGTAGCTTGGATCAACGAAAGCATTCCGATCTTGATCTCAAAATTCTCCGCCTCGATAGCTGGAATTACGATCGCGTCTCCATAACCCTCGGTGGGCGCTTGGAGCAATTCCATCATAGAACGATTGTCGGCCATCTCCTCTACGGTTTCTTCAACAACGATATTAGGAACGTCGGTTTCTAATTCTCGTCTACGTCGTCGATTCCTTCGATTACGATTGCGTCGATTCGAAGCTTCACTAGAATTGGAATAATCCTTCGATCGAGTGCGCATGCACTAAGCGTAGAATGGGTGGTAGCAAAGAAGATTCTTTTTGCGGCTTTTTGATTTTTTTCAATTTTTTTTTTGGTTTTTGATTGGTTTTTTAATTTTTTTGGATTTTTGAATGTATTACGTAGACAAAAATCTACAAATCTCCCCTCGAATCGACTTTCTCGATTAAAGGAGCCTCAAAGAATGAAAACGATCACGTGGAGTGAACGTTCTCGATGACTTTAGAACGTTGGTGGAACACCAAAACGTTCAAGAGGGTTTAATCTTGAAAACACAAGCAAATATAATATACGTAGATAATACTTGTGCGGCAAACCCTCGATTAGCCCTCTTTCTCAAAACACGCACAAGCAAGCGGAGGAAACGAGGCGGCGCGAAGCACTTAAGAGCCTTTTTCCTTTAGGTCGTGAAATACAACCGCCTTATACCCACCTTATAGTTTGTGTTAATTGAAATTAAGCCTCACGAAAGTATTTATCTATTTTGCCTTTAACTTTTGCTTTAGATTCGAATACAATGATCGAGTGATGAAATGCCGAATCAAGGTTGTGATTTCTCACGTATTTGGAGTACTTGTATATTTATTTGTTCTTACGTAGTACAATATAGTAATAATAATATTCACAAAGAAAAACGAAAACCAATATATCTACAATATAGTAAAATATTGTTGTGTGTTTAACTTAGGAAAATTAAACACGATTTATTTAGATATTATACTATAATAGAGAAAAATAACAAAAATGAGTATGTACGATATTCACGCTTTTCAAAAAAAATGAAAAGCTAAAACGCACTACTCACACAAACACGATACTAATAATAATGGCAACACAAACACCTCCCCGGCAGCGGCGCCACACAGGATGTATGCGCATGAGTTGAATGATCCTCTCTTTGATGTAGTGAATGGGGTAGAGTTGCTGTATTGGAAGTTTTTTACCAATTCTGGTGTTTATGAGGTGGCCATGGAAGGTGTAAGTGTTTATCTGCTTAATAATCGTTATTATCTTGTCACTCAAGAGACCTTGAAGAAGCTGGCACAGGCTGATTTAATTGTAGATGCCAAAGAACCTGTTGCTTATGATTTGGTAAGATTTATTCATAGTCAGCTTTGGCCAGGAAGATTGTGAGCATCCTCATCAACCAGCATTTATTCAGAAACTTGTCTTTAGGGTAAAGCACAAATTTAGGGGAGGATTATTGGGAATAAATGTATGAATATTAGTTCCCCCTTCTGGTTGGTCAGAGTTTCCCCTACTAGAGTAAGTTCCCCTGGTAAATAACAAAGGCAGGGGGATTGGTCCCCCTGCTGAAAGTCAAAGACCCTGCTACAAGATAAACTTGGAAGAGATTATAACACATTTCTGTTACAACTTCATGATAGTTTGCTAGTTTGTTAGTAGTAATCTTGTACGTGATTCCTTGTGCTATAAAAGGACTCACTAGGGTTTCATGTAAACATATCTTTCTCTGTTCATTTCATTTCATACTTTAAGGTTGTATAACCCTAATACCACTATTGGGTATTCGTATATCTTTGATATATTAAAGTTTAACGTTTAAACTTAATATTTGTTCTTGTGCTAAACACTATATTCCGCATCTTATTAGTTACTTTGTGTATTGAAAAGTTTCTCTAGTGTTAGATTGAACTCATTCTTTCTATCACCACCCTTAAACAAGCTAAGGTTTAAGATCTAAGTTTGGGATCAACATTTTTTACAAGCAGCACATGTGAAATCATTTTGAAAAGATTTTCTTAGGTAACCCTCTAACTAAATTTCTATTCATTAATTTGTTAAGATTCTTGAAATTCACATGACCTAACCTCCTATGCCATAAGTTAGACTCATCATTAGAAGCCTTAGCTAGCAAACATGTAATACCACCTGTTGGAGTGATAGTATGAAGATTAAAGGTATACATGTTTTCTTGTCTGGGTACCTTTAGTAGTACTTGAGATTCTTTAGGCATTTCAAAGTCTTTGGAGAGAACCAAGCAGTCTGTGTCTGTAAAGATCACCTTGTTCTTTTTATTACACATTTGTGACACAGAAAAGAGATTGAATTCACTCAATTCTTTCATAAAGAACACATCCTTAAATTCCAACTTCCCTGTATTGATTTTCCCTTTGCCAGTGATTCTACCTTTGCTACCTCCAAAGGTTACTGGTCCACCTCTGAATTCTTTTTTAGTAAGGAAATCTTTATTCCCTGTCATGTGTCTTGAGCATCTACTATCTACTATATCTTTATCTTTTAATTCATCAATTAGATTCCCCTGCACATAAACAAAACTTATTAGTTTTTAACAGGGACCCAAGCCACATTTGGCTCGGATCTTGTGGGACCTACATACTTAATTGTTTGATAGGTAGTTTTTCCAGTAAGACTACATACACTCTTATACTTCATGGTTCCAGTCACATAGTCAAAGACATAAGTAGGTTTGTTGTCTTTGTACAGTTTTGGCCTAAGTACTGTTTTAGCAGTACTTGCCTGAACACGCGGTTTTTCACCTTTAGGAACCCACATTTGCACTGGTTTGTTATTAGGCTTACTTCTAGATGTTTTGGCATTCTCAACTGCATTCTTTGACGTCTTGTGGGACTTTGGTTTGACAGACTTTGAACCAGCGGTACTTGAGTTTCGTCTAGCAGTACTTGCAGTTCAAGACTTGCCGGTACTTGGTTTACCAGACTTCAAAGGTACTAGACCTTGTTTTATAAGTACTTCTCTTAGACCAAAGTTCTTTATAGAGATATTGTAACCTTTTTAGGTTTAGCTACCCTTTTATAATAATCAAACTTAGGTTTGTCATCTTTAGATCTCTGTTGCCTATTAACATGTGTATTTTTCCCATTACTGTTTCTTGTGGCCTTTTGTGCAGCCTTTTGTTTTACAATTTTATCATCATGTAAAGTACAATATTTGATAAAATGACTTAGACTACCACAAACATAACATCCTTTTCTTTTTAAAGAAGACCCAAAAGGTTGTTTTTGTTGGGTCAAAAAGTTGATGTGGCAGAAACTCAAAAACGAAAAAACTTGAAGATTTTGTCTATGCGTTGTCAAGAGCAATCCAAGCGTTGACAAGAGAAAATCCAAGGTTGACAGAAGCAAGCATTATCATGTACAATCCAAGCATTGGCATGTACAATGTAAGCATTGATAGAAACGTAGACTAGAAGTCTTTAGAAGCTTCTATTTGGATATATATGCAGGATATATTCTATATATGTTTATCTAAATAGAAGATTTACTTGTTTATTCATTATTATCTCTTGTAAAACCCTAATCCTTACACTATAAAAGGAACCAAGGGTTATTAGGTTTTTCATAAGTTCATTCATAATGTAAACCTAAAGCGTGTGTTGACTAGACGTGGGATTCAATCTATACACGTCTAGTGATTGTTAATTATTAATATATTTAGCAATCCATTTGTTTTAATTCATGTTCTTTGTGCCCTAAACACCTTGTTAATGTGTCGTGTTCTAATTCCGCTTTGATTGTATAATCATATGAACATGATGATTCCTAGTTGCTTAAAAGATCCTGAATCTTAGGATTCCACAATCTGTATCAGAGCCTCGTGGCTCGTGATGCTAGGACCAACAAGGTGTTCGTGTATGGTGAAAAGAAGAAAAATCCGTCTAGGGTTTTTCTGGACATTTTTATGTGCGCAACAATATTCAGAAGGTCATAACTTTTGATTGAACCGTTGGATCGTCACGAAATTTCTTGTGTGTGTTCTATACACATATATCTAGATTTTCCACCGGAGGGATTGTTCAGTTTTATACCCAAGAAAAAGTTATTAAGCGTCAAAATCAGCAGCAAGATATGTGCAGTTTTCTATAGATAGCCATGTTCAAAATACATTTTCTCCTTCGTTAACCGTTGGATGTTCGTGATTTTTGAACTATAGGTTCTTGGCATTTGTGTCTAGGATCTCACCGAAGGGATCTTCAACTTGAGCTATCATGAAGATTTTATTCAATGTCAAAGTTCGCTACAAACAAGGATTTTCTAGTTTCTAGTTTACATAAAATCATGAACTAGGGTTTTTACAAACCCTAGATCGTTCCTAAACAGAAAAAATGGTCACAAAGGTGTTTATGTTTGCTGTCACAAATTGGTCTTGATTTCTGGTGGTAATCATACTAGCATTGTGTTCGTCTTTTCAAGAAACCCTAGATTGATATATTGTCTTCACTATTGACGAACTAGGGTTTCAGATACTGTAGCAGCAACAGATCTAATACAGCTTTGTGATCAAGAACGTGACTAGTCAGTCATGTGAGAGGAAAGGAATGTTGTTTCGATGCAAGATATATGGCTGCGTGATTAGTCAGTCTGTCACGTCAACGTCAGATGCAAGACATATGGTTTTGATACGTTGTTATGTGGCTGCGTGATAAGAGGCTGCGTGATACGTGTAATCAGTTTAGGAAAAAAAAGTTAATCCCTGCTTTGTAGGGATTGGATTAGTGATATACATGTTTAAAGATTTTGTGGCTGCCTTACGGAAAAATATGGAATAAAAATGTGAAACCTATTTTATAGGGATTATATTTATATTACATATTGAACGTGGGATATTTTGGGCTTTCTAAGTGAGTTATTACTTGTACACTCATAAGGATAAAGCCATTGATAAAGATCGTAGCCACAAATGGTGTCTGAACAAGAGTAAAAATCGACGCTGACAAAGTATTATTGGACGCTGACATGAAGAAAGTGGGCGCTGACAGCAAGCGCTGCTACGTGTTGTCCGATATATATGGTTTCAGACGCTGATAGGTATTGTCCGATATCGGACAATACATCTGATAATGATATTGGATAAGAGAGGATATTGGATGACAAAGGGATTACTGCTGTTGAGAAAATCGGTACGTTTTTAGCACACAAAAAGGAGGTTTTTACACGCTAAGGTACATGGAATCTCCATTTTTATTTAGAATATCAAGTTGATATTTATCGCTCGGATATTTTTACAAGGGATAAATGATTTTTAAGTAAGTTAGCAACAATTCATGAAGAATTTTATTGGATTATGTAATCGGGATAGCCTTGTGAAAGAGTTATTCGCTTACAGCTTTTACATATGAAGATATTGACTTGTCATGCAGAGGTGTTGGCTTAAGGGGAAGAATTATTATGGTAAGTTTGATTTTCGAAGAAGATTTTCGCGAGTTTGTGTTTTATCATATCTTTAAATCATGGAGGGATACCATTGGTTTGAAAATAACTTGTTCGTGCTTTACATGGTTGGTGACGAAGACTTGTAATAACACTTGAAGGAGTTACATTATCGTTCTCAGTGTCTCACAAAGGATGAGAATATTGACAAGGGATCGAGGTCTACTTATATTTAATCATCAGTATAAGTTATTCATGGATAGTACAAGACATGGAACACAAGGTTGGGTTATTCTACTTCTACATCAAGAATACTTTATTTATTTTTCTTCAAGATCATTACTTAGAGCTACATTTGGAAAATCTTCAAGATTGCATACATTGTTTACTTCCCTGTTGATGTGGCAAAAAGGGGAAGACATACATGCTACACTTGAGGGGAAGCAATTTTAAGATCATGTACAACTTACAAGAGATACACATAGAGTTTTGCCAACATCAACCAGGGGAAGATTGTTGGGTCAAAAAGTTGATGTGACAGAAACTCAAAAAAGAAGAAAACATGAAGATTTTGTCTAAGCCTTGTCAAGAGCAATCCAAGCGTTGACAAGAGCAAATCCAAGGTTGACAGAAGCAAGCATTATCATGTACAATCCAAGCATTGTCATGTACAATGTAAGCATTGATAGAAACATAGACAAGAAGTCTTTAGAAGCTTCTATTTGGATATATATGCATGATATATTCCGTATATGTTTATCTAAATAGAAGATTTACTTGTTTATTCATTATTATCTCTTGTAAAACCTTAATCCTTACACTATAAAAGGAACCAAGGGTTATTAGGTTTTTCATAAGTTCATTCACAATGTAAACCTAAAGCGTGTGTCGACTAGACGTGGGATTCAATGTATACACGTCTAGTGATTGTTAATTATTAATATAGTTAGCAATCAATTTGTTTTAATTCATGTTCTTTGTGCCCTAAACACCTTGTTAATGTGTCGTGTTCTAATTCCGCTTTGATTGTATAATCATATGAACATGATACATTCCTAGTTGCTTAAAAGATCCAGAATCTTAGGATTCCATAGTTTTGACTTAATTTTCTCAAAACCTATCCCACCCCCTTGGTTTTATTATGTTTTACATTATTATCCAATGCCTTACTAGGAGTTTTTACCTGCTTAGGAGCAGAACTAGTTTTAGACGCTTCAGAAACAAAATTGTTCATTAAAGGTGGATAAACAATGTTTTTGGTCACAACAAATTTATCTTGAGATAGAGTACTAGAGTTTGAAACATTAACAGCCTTTGGTTCTTCTTACTCTATGACTATATCATTACTAGGGGGCATGAAAATTCCTGATAATGGTGGAGGAACTGCCTTCATTCCTTCAGCATATCTATCTTTTTCAGGTGTATTATCTGACTCACTAGAACTATCAAAAATCCCCTTTGATAGGTCCTTGTCAGTTAAAGTTATCCTAGGTTGGTCCTCAATATATCCTAGGCCTGACTTATCATAATACACCATTTGTGAATTAATCAGTTTACCTAATCCTTTAGAGGATTTTTACCAAAGATTAATCACTTCCCTTTCATTATAAAGACTTGCTTTTAAGCTCTACTCATACTTTCAAAAGTTATTTTTCAAAAGCTTTAATTTCCACATCTTTTTCCTCATTTGAACATATAAAATTCTTATTTTCTCTTCATAGTTTTGTTGACCCTTTTTAAACAAAACTATATTTTATTATAGTTTAGCAACACCCTGTTTAAAACCATTTAATTCTACAGTGCATGTGTTGACTTTTTGATACTGTTCATCTAGTTCTACTTTTAAGCTATTAAATTTAAGAACACAATATTTAGAACAAGGATGTACCTCAGTATCTTTATGTGAGAGAGCCATCAAACCAAGCTCTTCTTCTTCCTCATCTTCAGCCCAGTTCACCACCCCATCTACAGTCATCAATGCTTTGGTTCCTTTGGGACTCCTGTTGTTTCCATTTAGAAAGCATTCAGTAATTCTTGGATTGGTTCTATAGCTGTTTTTCGACTTTTAACTGCTACTATCAGCCTTGTCTCTAGTGCACTCCCTTGGAAAATGCCCATTCCTTCCACAGTTATAGCATTCAACTTTAGACATGTCATATCCTAATGGCTCATTAGGATCAATTATCATCTTCCTTCCAGTCTTGTTAAAGAACCTATTAGATCTCACAGAAACCATGGGAGCTTGCCATTTGAGATCCATCTCTTCAACATCAGCATAATCAATTTGGAACAAGTCATTGAGAGTTAATCTTGGCCTGTTGTCTTGTCTAGAAAAGAATGAGAAGGAATCATTGTGACTAAACAATGGTGAAGATCTTCCTTGTGGATTTTGAGAGACTATAGGACTGTCTTCAGTACTTTGTGAGTAAGTACCGCTTGTAAGTCCTCCAGCGGTATTTTGGAAGTAAGTACCGCTGCTTGATCCACTAGAGGTATTTTTAAAGTAAGTACCTAATACAAGGTTTTGCCTCATAATAAAAAGATTCGTTAATTCCAGTCTTTTCGAATTGATTACCAGTTGAAAGTGCGACTCAGTCGTTCTTGGTGGAAAATAAAAAGAGGTGGTTATCTATTTTAAACTAATAGTAAAATGAAAGTGTCGTTGAGTAAAAATAAAAGCTTTAAAAATTAAACTAAAAATGACGAGTCAAAAATAAATGATTAAAAACTTAAAGTGAATTTAAAACATAAAACTTTGTAAAAATAAACTAAGACAAAACTCGTTTAAAAGAATACTAAGTAAAAATGCGGGAAAGATTAAATTTGAAAACTAAGATAAATAAAACAAAAACTAAAGTTAGATCGTAATACGATCGTAACTCAGATCGAAGTGGTGGATCGCACTCAAGAAATGAGGGATCGCACTTTTTGATAGCACTTAGCGATCGCACCAAGTGATGGTAGCCTACGATCATAGCAATCGATCGTAGCCTAGATCGTGGTCAAGCGATCGCACACAATGCGATGGAAATTAGGAATGTAGCCCAGATCGCAACCAAGAGATCGCAGCGAGTGATCACACTCAAGTGATCGTGGTCAGCGATCGCAATGAGTGATCGTGACCAGGGATCGTAATGAGTGATCGCACCCCAGTGATCGTGGTCAAGTGATCTTAGCTTTGTTCGCAGCAATGGATCGCAAGTAGAAACCCAAGGGGTTTATGCGATCACACTTACTCGATCGGATTGGGTAAATAGCTGTTACAATGGGATTAAAAACAGAATAAGCAAAAATGAATAAGCACAAATAAGCAAAATGAATAAGCACTTATTTAAATCTCAACCAAATGAAAACAAGCATAAATTTAAAAACTTTTAAGACACGAAATAAGCAAACTTTTTGAATCAAACTTTAAAAAGACTAAGCTTTTAAGAAAACTTAAAAATAAATAAGTTAAACACAAAATAAGCTAATAAGCATGATAAGCTCAAAGCTTAATCCGTATAAAACTTAGATAGATACCAAAAGATAAACTTTTTGATCTCATAAACATCAAGATGAAACAAGATCACGATTATCACGAATCAAAAACAAATACAAATCAAGAAAGGTAGAAGAAGATTAAAGATGAAAAGCTTAAACTTGAACTTATTGATTAATGATTCCAAAATACAAGATTAAATCAAAGCTTAAACATGAAAGGAAAGAAAAGATGAAGTTCTAGTAAGATAAAGTTAAACACTTTCTCTCTCTAAAAATAAAACTAGAGAAAGAAAAATAAACTAGCTAACAATTAACTAACACCCTCCTAATGTGTCATTAGGAGTGTATATATAGGAGGTGGGGAGTGCATTTGTTGCTTCCTTCTTTCTTTCTTCTCGTCTCGACTTGATTAAAATTCTTTGTCTCTCGACGCCGTCTCGGGATTTTTCGATATAAATTGAACTCATCTTATAATTTTCTTCTATAATTAGACTTGAGTTCTTCCACTTCATTAAACTTCCATCTTTAGACTTTTTCTTCTATAAATTTTCAGAATAGGCGTTGGACTTCCGTTCTTATGGACTCTTGATCCTTTGACTTCGTCTTTTGTCTTTTTCTTCGATAAAAGCCCGTGCTAGCCCATGTTTTCTTCCATTTTCATATTTTTATCCTGAAACACAATAAAAACATAAACCACGCATAATTCTGACTTTTACGACATAAAATACACGTTTTGGGCTTGTTATTATTGGAAATAAGTGGTAAAAGGATAAGTGTTTTCACACTTATTAAATCCCATACACTTGACCGTTGCAATGCCCTAATGTAATGCATTAATTTCAAAGCACAGTTTACATTTTTCATCATAAATAACCCACCTTGGCCTTTATTAAACATTAAACTTTAAGGAAACTAAAAAGATAGAAATATGTACAAAACAAGTAAAGAAATCAAAGACTTACATTGGGGTTTTGGTTGTCATGAATGTTCTTGATCCTCAAGTTTCATGTTCCCCATACCAAGCTTAAAAACGGGATCATTGTTATTATAAGTTAGCAAACTAACACGAACTCATGTGGCCCAATTATTTACTTAGACTCCCTTATTCCTAGGTGTATCTCTTATATTTTATGATTGTCTTGAATGATCACAAAGATGCATTGTTTGACATATTTCGATAGTTTATTTAGGCCAAAATAAAGTGGGACGATTTAATCAATAATTAGCTAAAGGACAAAATCTTTTAAAACTGCTTCTCGAGACCTTTTAATGTTCATATCTTGGCATAACTCGCTTCATGATTTGAGACCTTTCTCGGACCGATATTTGGCAGCGACTTCATACTTTGAATCTTGAGAGACGTTCTTGAAATTATGGTCTTCCCTTCATAATAGGAATTTCTTCACTTGAAGTTTTTGAGAGATTCTTCATATTTGGACCACGACTTCTTCATTTTTCTCCAGTCTTTATTTTGGACTTTGATATACAACGATCCGCCTCCTTTTAGGACTTGGATCTATTTATCCTCATACCTTGTTAGGGCCTTTTTGGATAGACTTCTCCATGATCTTTTGGGGAGTATTTGCTTTTCGTCGTATGTCTTGATCCTTTAAATTGATTTTCGATAAATAATTCTTCACATCACATTGGATCTTTAGCAACAAAATGTAGCCCTCATGCCTTGTTAGGGCCTTTTCGGACTCGCCAATCTTCGCATCCCGCTTCAATGAGTTATGCCTTGGCTATGAACTCTAATTAATACCGAGCAACTTTTAAACGATCTTGGGCTAGAAGCTAAGTAACTTTTAAAATCGTACAACCTTATTTATTGCAAATATATTTATTAGCAAAGGATGGGAGGAAAAGCTTATAATCAACTCACATAAATTCACAAAAGAATACCAAACTTATTATTGACTCTATCATCTCTTGTTCTCCACAATTAAAATCTCAAGGAATGAGACTCGTGGATGCTTAGTCAATAAAATCATTGTTTTGGGTTTTCAAGTCATCTATAAGATCTTTCAAATTCTTAGACTCTTTCAAGTTTAGAATTCGCATTTTAAAGTTCCCTTGATAAACGGCTTTCTAGGATCAATTATAGGAACTTGCGAAAAGTTCTTGCTCTTAACCCGTAAGGGTTAAGACTTTCGCGTTTTAAAGCTCCCTATATAAAAGCCTAGCAAAACTTGACTTAAACACGTTAAGGATACTTGCTAGAGTAAACTTAGATAAGTAAACTCGGGTTGAGTCAAAAGATTCACAACGTTAAAAAAATTAAAACCACTTTATTAAAAATTTATTCTAGAAAAGAAAGTAAATAGCGATAACACAGGAAAATACTACTAAACTACTAGGCCAAAATAGATTAAAAATTTTGAAAAATGTCGAAAAATCAAATTTTCCGGTTAAAATGAGGACAAACTAATGGAAAAGCCCACTTACTTCGATAGAAGTCCCCCTACACTTGATATAAACATTGTCCTCAATGTTTAAGCATGTGGGAGTAAACTCCCCTACACTTAGGACATTGTGCATGTTGTTTAAATCTTGCTAAGGAAAGGACAAATATGGTGATTTCAATGTGAATATATAAGATATGAAATATTGAATCACGACAGTTTAGGATAGAACCAGGAAGACGGGTATACGGGATCACGGTCGTCAAATGTCATCAGAAGTGGATATTTGAAGCTTTAATCCCTACACATTATAAGAAACAAGACAACAAACACATACGGGGCTCCCCCTACACTTATTATGAAAACGGTAAAGGATAGATCAACGGGTTGCCTCCCGAGAAGCGCTTGTTTTTGTTAACCGAGTCACGAGCCTGACTCAACCCAGAACTAATTTAAGGGAAACGTGGTGAGGGATGGAATCATCTCATGAGAGATGTCCTCACCAAAGTACAGATTCACACGCTGACCATTAACTTTAATATTAGGCCCATTTGGTTGATAAAGCTCAATGGGTCCATAAGGGAAAACTTTGGCGACGGTGAATGGCCCAGACCAACGTCTCTTCAGCTTGCCTGAGAAAATCTTTAACTGAAGGTTAAAGAGTAAAACTTGATCACCAACATGGAACTCTCGGTTATTAATCCTTGAATCATGGTGGATCTTGGTCTTCTCCTTTTAGATAAATGAATTCTCATAAGCTTCATTCCTCGGTTCATTTAACTCGTTGAGTTGAATCTTCCGAAAATCACCGACTTTGTTGATGTCAAAATTGGCCAACTTCAAGGCCCAATACGCCTTATGTTCCAGCTCAATAGGGAGGTGGCATGCCTTCCCGTACACAAGACGATATGGAGTGCAACCAATAGGTGTCTTATATGCGGTACGGAAATCCCACAAAACATCATCTAACTTATCGACCCATGAGGCACGATGCTCTCCCACAATACGCTCTAAAATTCTCTTTAATCCACGGTTAGAAATCTCGGCCTGACCATTAGTTTGAGGATGATAAGCGGTGGAAAGACGGTGATTGACATCGTACTTAGCCATGACTCGAGCAAATTGATCATTGCAAAAATGAGTCCCGCGGTCACTGATGAAAGCACGAGGAACACCGGATCGAGCAAAAAGCTTCTTCAAAAAGTTCACAACCACCCTCGCATCGTTCGTAGGGAGAGCCTTAGCCTCAACCCATTTAGATACGTAGTCAACAGCTACGAGGATGTACTTGTTCCCTTTAGATGATGTAAATGGCCCCATAAAGTCGATACCCCATACGTCAAAGATTTCACATTTTTGTATGAAATTTTGAGTCATCTCATCTTTATGTGTGATCTTGCCTTGGCGTTGGCAAGCATCATAATGTTTAACCATTTCATGGGCGTCATGATAAATGGAGGGCCAATAGAATCCATAGTCGAACACTTTCTTCGCGGTATAATTAGGACCAAAGTGACCACTGGTGGGTCCTTTATGGCAAGCTTCAAGGATTAATAAGGCTGTCGGCCCATCAACACACCGACGAATGACAAGATCCGCACATTGTTTGAAGAGGTAAGGGTCGTCCCAAAAATAGTGTTCAATGTCTTTAAAGAACTTTTTCTTTTGTTGAGACGTTAACCCTTCCTTAAGAATTCCACCCGCTAAGTAGTTTGTAATGTCCGTAAACCACGGGGTGTCATCAAGATTGGAATTGATAGACATTAAGGCCTCAAGGGGAAAAGAGTAATTGATCTCTTGATTCGAATGATCCCCTTGGTAAGGATCCTCAAGTCTACTTAGATGATCCGCGGCTAGGTTTTTGGCTCCCTTCTTGTCACGAATTTTGATTTTAAATTCTTGAAGGATCAGAACCCAGCGAAGAAGTCTTGGCTTCGAATCTTGCTTAGTGAACAAGTACTTCAACGCGAAATGATCGGTGTACACGATTGTGGTGGAAAGTACAAGATAGGGGCGGAACTTCTCAAAAGCATACACTACAGATAAAAGCTCTTTTTCGGTAGTGGTATAATGAAATTGAGCCCCCGTCATTGTCTTGCTAGCATAATGGATTGTTTGGAAGTGTTTGTTCACTCTTTGGCCCAAAACCGCTCCAATAGAAAAGTCGCTAGCATCACACATCAATTCAAAGGGTACCTCCCAGTTAGGGGTAACCAAGACCGGTGCCTTAGTTAGCTTATCCTTAAGAAGACTGAAAGATTCAATACACTCTTTAGAAAAGATAAAGGGAGTATCTTTTTCCAAGAGGTGGGTCATCGGGCGGGCGATTTTAGAAAAATCTTGAATGAATCGACGATAGAAGCCCGCATGACCAAGGAAACTTCTCACACCCTTCACGGTTGAAGGTGGAGGTTATTTGGCTATGAAATCAACTTTAGCACGGTCCACTTCAAGACCGGCTTTGGAGATTTTATGTCCAAGAACAATGCCTTCTTTTACCATGAAATGGCATTTTTCCCAATTAAGAACGAGACGAGTTTCTTCACACCGTTTGAGCATGCGTTCTAAATTGGCATGGCAAGTAGAGAAAGAATCACCATAGACCGAGAAATCATCCATGAATACTTCCGTAGTTTCTTCAACCATGTCATGGAAGATAGCTATCATACACCTTTGGTAAGTCCCAGGAGCATTGCATAAAAAGAAAGGCATTCGTTTGTAAGCAAATGTTCCATAAGGACAAGTAAAAATACCCAGAGAAACCGTCTAAGAAGCAATAAAAATCATTACCGGCTAGACGTTCAAGCATTTGGTCCATAAAAGGAAGGGGAAATGATCCTTTCTCGTAGCATCATTGAGTTTGCGATAGTCTATATAAACACTCCACCCTGTAACGAGACGAGTAGGAATCAACTCGTTGTTTTCATTGGGCACAACGGTGATTCCGCCTTTCTTAGGCACACAATTGACCGGACTAACCCATGGTGAATTCGAGATAGGGTAGATCATTCCCGCATCAAGAAGTTTGATAACCTCTTTTTTGACAACGTCATGGATCTTGGGATTCACCCTTCTTTGGTTTTGAATAGTGGGTTTAAAGTCGTCCTCCATGAGAATTTTATGTGTGCAAAAGTGAGGATCAATTCCACGAATATCAGAGATTTTCCAAGCAATCGCTTTCTTATGAGTCTTCAGCACGTCGATAAGTCTAGATTTTTCGTCTTCTTTTAAATCCTTTGCGATAATGACGGGTAACTTCTTATTTTCTTCAAGGAAAACGTATTCGAGATGAGACGGAAGATCCTTAAGCTCTAAATCCGGAGGATTTTCGATGGACGGCGTAGTCAAAGTCGGATCATCGATAGAGATTTCCTTAGGAGATGGTGGAGAAATATGGTCCTCGTTGAGAAGTTTCTCAATGGTACGAATGTCTTCATCCCAATTGGAGGGAGAATCGTCATATTGTAAGTCCACATCTCCCAAAGTTGCTTCAAATTCTTTCAAAAGGAATTCACTTTCTCCAAATGGAGTTAAATGGCGCAATAGATGCAACGGTCTCAACAATGGGTAGAGAAGAAGAACCACTTTTACAAGCGTCTTTGAAATGCTCTTCACAAGCCTCATCAAGAACGTCAATGAAATTAACACTCTCGTTTTCAGAAGTCTGCTTAGAAAGTTTACCCATGTTGAAGATGATTTTATCGTCACCAACTCTCATGATTAATTCGCCCGCGGCTACATCAATCAGAGTGCGACCGGTCCTTAAGAATGGACGTCCAACGATTAATGGAACACGGGGATCCATCTCGTAGTCAACGACAACAAAATCCGCCGGAAAGGTGAATTTTTTGACACCGACGAAAACATTTTCGGCTATCCCCACCGGATAAGCAACCGTACGGTTAGCTAATTCCAAGGTCATTCGTGCGGGGACTAGCTCGGGTAGAGATAATTTTTTCCAAACACTTAATGGCATTAAGTATATACTAGCACCTAGATCGGCTAGGGCCATACAATTCTCTACCCCTGGGAAGTTGCAAGGAATGAGAAAGCGACCCGGATCACCAAGTTTGGTTGGTAATTTCCTTAAGAGCACTGCGGAGCAATTCTCGTTAAGTTGGGTCTGAGCGATATCAAGAAGCTTCTCTTTATCACTGAGAAGATCTTTAAACATTTTAGCATATTTCGTCATGTGAGCGAGAGCCTCGGCAAAGGAGATGTTGAAATTCAATTGTTTAAACATTTTAATAAAGTTAGAAACCTTAATATCATCCTTGTTCTTCAACTTCTCTTTCCTCAACCTTGAGGGATAAGGTATATTGGGTTGAGATGAAGGCTTTGGAATGGAATTCTCACTCACATCCTTGGGTGGTGGAGGGGTGGAAGTAGACGGTGGAGGAATTGGTGACATAGAGGGTGGAGGAATTGGAGAAGGGGGACTGGTTTTCCTTTGTCACAATCACCGGTGTAGGTGTAGGAAGCTCAGGTTCCTTTAAACCTTTTCCACTTCGAGTGGTGATTGCTTTCATCTCCCCTCTTGGATTAGAAACGGTGTTACTCGGAAGATAACTCGAACCAGAGGCTTGATTACTTTGGAAAAAACTAGCCATCATATCCCTTAAGTCATTCGTTTGACTGCTCAAAGAGTTTGCATATCGGCTCGAAGATCATTCCCTTGTTTCGCCATATCTCCTTTCAAGTTGATGATTTGCCGCTGAAGATTCTGCACTATCGCATCATTAGTCTTCATGTAAGTGTCAACTTCTTGATTAAATGCGGTGGGTTGGGTGGGAGGAAGAGCATGGTAGGCAGGTGGTTGATAAACGGGTGGTTGGTGAACTTGATTGTTTCATTGAGGTGGATATGGGTTTCTTTGGGTTTGATATTAATTTGGAGCTCGAGGTTGGTTTTGATTGTTGCGATTGAGGTTGTTTTGGTTTTGAGGGGGGAAACCGGGTGGTGAAAAAAAGTTGTTTGAAAGATAACTGAGCAAATTGCGGTCACCTTGAGGACGTGCTTGATAGCCTCCCGTAGAAAAGTTACCGTTAGCGGCATACACATTTTCCGGATTGTCATGAGTCGAAGGACAATCGGTGTATGAATGAGATCCCCCGCATATTTCACATGACTGACTCAAAGCATTAACTTGCGCATTGATGTTTTTGGTATTGTTAGCGGTTTGTAGAGCAAGTGTTTCAACAATCGAAGTAAGCTTATCAATTCTCTGGTCGGCGTCACTAGTACTAGCAGTAGCCACATTAACCCGAACACTCTTAGTTTGCACTCTAGACTTATTCTCAATAATATCCCATGCGGCATTAGAAGACTTAACCGAAATGTTACCCCCGGAGGCACTATTTAGTGAATCTTGGTCATTCATGCTTAAACCATTGTAAAAAGTATTAATTTGATGTACTTTTGTGAAACCATGTTGTGGACACTTTTGTAAAAGTTCCTTAAAACGGTCCCAAGATTCACTAAATGTCTCACCATAATTTTGTTCAAAGTTAATGATTTCATTCCGCAAAGCGGTAGTACGTGAGGGTGGGAAAAAGTAGTTGATGAATTTGGTCTCTAAATCCGACCATGTAAGAATACTTTGTGGCGGTTCCTTATCAATCCAATGGCGGGCTTGTCCCTCTAAGGAGAAAGGAAAAATTTGCAAGCGAATCACCTCTTGTGAAACCCCATTATACTTGACCGTATTAGTGAGTTGAAGGAACCTTTTGATATGGTCATGAGGATCATCAAGTGTACGCCCCAAGAATGGTTGAGCAGAGACCATTTGAATGAAGCCGGATTTGAGCTCAAAGTTGTTAGCTCCAATCTCGGGTATGACAATAGCATCGTTTTTGCCCTCTACTTGCGATTGCAACAGCTCGATCATTGGTCGATTGTCCATGGTGACAATAGGTGGAATTTCGACTTCGGCTTGAATTGCTTTCTTCTTACGAGCATGGGTATGCATACACACCTACAAAAAGAAAAGAAAGATAGACAAGAAATATTTTTCGATTTTTATGTTCTCCTATTTTTTTTGAATTTTTGAAAATTTTATATTTTTATGGATTTTTGAAAAATTTTGAGCAAGGAAAATAACGTTCAAAGATGAACGGATCCCAAAATCCGACGCTTCTCTCACTAAAAACCGTTAATCTTAATGAAAAGAGCCGGCAGTAGTTCCATTTAATACAAGGTTTTGCCTCGTAATAAAAAGATTCGTTAATTCCAGTCTTTTCGAATTGATTACCAGTTGAAAGTGCGACTCAGTCGTTCTTGGTGGAAAATAAAAAGAGGTGGTTATCTATTTTAATCTAATAGTAAAATGAAAGTGTCGTTGAGTAAAAATAAAAGCTTTAAAAATTAAACTAAAAATGACGAGTCAAAAATAAATGATTAAAAACTTAAAGTGAATTTAAAACATAAAACTTTGTAAAAATAAACTAAGACAAAACTCGTTTAAAAGAATATTAAGTAAAAATGCGGGAAAGATTAAATTTGAAAACTAAGATAAATAAAACAAAAACTAAAGTTAGATCATAATACGATTGTAACTCAGATCGCAGTGGTGGATCGCACTCAAGAAATGAGGGATCGCACTTTTGCATCGTACTTGGCGATCGCACCATGTGATCGTAGCCTACGATCGTAAAAATCGATCGTAGCCTAGATCGTGGTCAAGCGATCGCACTCAATGCGATGGAAATTAGGAATGTGGCCCAGATCGCAACCAAGTGATCGCAGCGAGTGATCCCACTCAAGTGATCGTGGTCAGCGATCGCAATGAGTGATCGTGACCAGGGATCGCAATGAGTGATCGCACCCCAGTGATCGTGGTCAAGTGATCTTAGCTTTGATCGCAGCAATAGATCACAAGTAGAAACCCTAGGGGTTTATTCGATCACACTTACTCGATCGGATTGGGTAAATAGCTGTTACGATAGGATACAAAACAGAATAAGCAAAAATGAATAAGAATAAATAAGCAAAATGAATAAGCACTTATTTAAATCTCGACCAAATAAAACAAGCATAAATTTTAAAACTTTTAAGACACAAAATAAGAAAAGTTTATGAATCAAACTTTAAAAAGACTAAACTTTTAAGAAAACTTAAAAGTAAATAAGCTAAACACAAAATAAGCCAATAAGCATGATAAGCTCAAAGCTTAATCCGTATAAAACATAGATAGACACCAAAAGATTAACTTTTTTATCTCATAAACATCAAGATGAAACAAGATCACGATTATCATGAATAAAAAAAACAAATAAAAATCAAGAAAGGTAGAAGAAGATTAAAGATGAAAAGCTTAAACTTGAACTTATAGATTAATGATTCCAAAATACAAGATTAAATCAAAGCTTAAATATGAAAGGAAAGAAAAGATGAAGTTCTAGTGAGAGGAAGTTAAACACTTTCTCTCTCTAAAAATAAAACTAAAGAAAGAAAAATAAACTAGTTAACAATTAACTAACACCCTCCTAATGTGTCATTAGGAGGGTATATATAGGAGGTGGGAGTGCATGTGTTGCTTCCTTCTTTCTTTCTTCTCGTCTCGACTTGATTTAAATTCTTTGTCTTTCTCGACGTCGTCTCGGGATTTGTCGATATAAATTGAACTTGTCTTATAATTTTCTTCTATAATTAGACTTGGGTTCTTCGACTTCATTAAACTTCCGTCTTTAGACTTTTTCTTCGATAAATCTTCAGAATAGGCCTTGGACTTCCGTTCTTTATGCACTCTTGATCTTTTGACTTTGTCTTTTGTCTTTTTCTTCGATAAAAGCCCGTGATAGCCCATGTTTTCTTCCTTTTTCATATTTTTATCCTGAAACACAATAAAACACAAACCACGCATAATTCCGACTTTTACGACATAAAATACACGTTTTGGTCTTGTTATTATTGGAAATGAGTGGTAAAAGGATAAGTGTTTTCACACTTATTAGTACCGTTATTACCTTTTGACACAAAAGCCAAGTTAGACTTTGTTCTTGCTGCTGCTTTGGTCACCTCAACGCCTTTTACATCCATCTCATAAGCTCTAAGATTGTTGTAGAGATGATAAAAAGGAATTGTATCCATATCAACCCTTGTGATAAAGTGTATAGCCATTGCTTTCAACTCTTGTGGAACACTCATTAAGAATTTCAGATTAGCTTCTTCATGATGAATTATATGTCCATAAACTGCTAATTGAATAAGTATCTTACTGAACCTTCCATAGCCACCGTGGATTCCTTCTATACTTGAAATAGAGAAGTTATCAAATTCTTTTTTCAGAACAATCTTCTTCATCTTCTTAGATTTTTCATTACCTACAAGTCTAAGTTTGATGGCATCCCACATAGCCTTTGCATCCTTATAATGATGAAAGATAGGTAAGATGTCTTCTGAAAGTGCCATAGCCAAAGCAGTTCTAGCCTTTCTTTCTCTGATCTCTGCTTGTACCTCCTCAGCAGTCATAGCATGTAAAGCATAGCATGTACCATCAGGCAACCAGTGTAGTTTTTAGGTGTATTCCCATTCTTGATAACTTGCCACAGAGTATGATCTGTGTGATTCAAGTAATGTTCCATCTGCATAGCCCATGTCTCATAGTTATCACCCTTGAGAACTGGGAGTTTGACAGCAGAAAGAGTATGGGAAGGTGTTGTAGTTGTAGAAGTAACTACAACATCTATGGTTTGAACACCTTGTAGTGGTGCAGGATGCACAACTTGAGGCTGTCCCTGTGGTATTGAATCAGGATCTAGAATATCTTCCAAGTGAGGGTCATCACAAGGTTGAGACATTGAGTTTTAGTTTGAGTGGAGGTTTTAGGGTTGTGTTCTTCTTTTTCAGAGTTTCTCAACAAGCTCTGATACCACTTGTTGATCCCTTTGATTGGATCCATATTCTGTTAAGAACTAGTATAGTAGTTTGTAATCAAACTAAAACACTTTGAGAACTCTTACTCAAGCTAAATAAGTTATGCGGAATCTAACTTATAAAGCACAAAAGAACAGAATTAGTTTTAACTATTCGATTCTCTTATTAATCGACTTGAATGAGGTACATGAATGACATCGTACGTATGTTCCTTTTATAGAGTAAGGATCCCAAGAAACCTTAGAATATTCTATAAAGATAACTATATCACAGACGATATATTATCACTATTCTAACTATTTAAGTATATCACATAAGATATACTCTAACTATAACTATGACACATCTTATACAAAGATATATTCGTCCTAATTAGTATAGCAGTACTTACTTTATAAGTAGTAGTACTTACTATGTACCACGTTAACACTAACGGTACTTGAAAGATACTAACAGTACTTCAATAACACTAACGGTACTTCACACTTAACAAATAATTCCGAACATCATATTTATAATGTTGGCTGAGAGAAAATGTGCGCCGCACTTATCCGAAAGTGTGCCACACTTTGGATGTGGGAATGTGTGTCGCACTTTCGACAATGTGCGTCGTACTTTTGTGCGTTCCAGAATATTCTTTCAATAGTTTGGCTAAATTGAACAATAAGACCCTTCTTTGCATTTTCATCACTTTGCTTCTCCATACTTCATACCTGCATATAAAACGCAATATATTAAGTATCAAAAGCTCTTATTTATAATACAAAGTGGCATTATAATAACGGGGTGAATATCTATATTTTGGTAATTATCAAGATTCCTCAAGATATAACTTTGCTTGTGAAAGAAGTTTTGATACCGAATGCGGCGACAATAAAAGCAACAGTTCTTGAATTTGAAACCTTAATCCGGTCAGAAATGTTTGATGATTTGATATACGTTGAGTCTCTTGAAAAAAAATTGATGAACTTCAAAGATATTTTGTGTATTACTCTTAAATCTTGTGCTGATATAGATGAATATTCTGACGTTGCATGCAAATATCTTGATAAGACCAAAGAGTGTGAACGTCTTGAAATTGAGCTTTCGAAACACAAAGAAAATGTTGATAAAAAGGCTTTTGTGTTTATTCAACACCGATGTGATTTCCTTCAAATACATTGTCATTCTATTGAAAACTTGCTTTGCAAGACAAAGTACGAAAAAGTCCAAATGATAATAACTTGCAAGTAAAACTTTCCGCCTCGGGTCGAGAAATGAACGAAATAAGTATGGAAATTACAGACTTGAAATCTCAGTTGCAAGAAAAGGACATAGCGATAAAAGAGTTGAAGAAACTCGTTGCCAAAATGGTTGGGAAAATTGTGGAACCTAAAGTTGTGAAACATGTTGTTCGAAAACCCAATTCCTACAAGGATCCAAAGCCATCTATCTTTGGAAAACCGACTCCTTTCTCCAATTCTTCTCATGTAAAATCTAGGTAACCCCCTAAAACTGATGTGCAACCAAGTGTTCCAAAACCATCAATATCACCCTATGTTCCTCCATTTAGAAAGCACACTTTTGCTAAACCGAACCATGTAAATGGACTTAACCCTTCTAGGAATACCCCCAAGCGTGTGACATTTGCATCCAGAAAGGAATCTATAGGTTCAAATGAGTTAGTTCATACCAACAACCTAGAGGATGCTACGCAATAATGGAAGATTCAGAAAGAAAATACCATGTATTCAAAACCTAATACACCAACAACCGCTAGAGTTCAACACACTCCTAATGGTAGTCAATCAAAGAGTTGTCGTGTACCGAACACTATGACAGAACGATCAACAAAACCTAGGTACACACGGACTTTCGTGAATTCCAAATACCCTACATGACCAACGTGCAAAAAGGGCATTCAAAATGGAAATCATGACCACTGCATTCTGCCATACCTTTATGAGGTCCAATCGCGTGCCTTTGCACAAAGAAAGAATGCAGAATTCCATAAAACAACAAGGAGATACAAACTTGTCGCAAAGAAGACTAATAACAACAAATCTGAAACGTGGATTAAAAAAGGACATAGTTTCTCTCTAAATAAGTCTTCCGTTGTGCAAGAGAAAACTACTCCTAAATCTAGTCTTCAGTGGAAACCAACGGGTAGGATCTTCAAGGACGTTAGTCTTAAGTGGATTCCCATAGAGAAGAGTGATGAAACCTACACAAGCACTAATGCTACTGTTCTACACGTTGAAAAGGAATTTTTTACTCCTAATACTAGTATTTGTGCAAACTCTTCTTCATTGATTGAAGATACTTCAGCGGATTCTGAAACCAATTCTTCCTCGAAGGGTTCCAGTTCGGTACATTTGATATCATCTTCTTCTGCTGTACAAAAGTCTATTTTGGATTACTTTTGAAAAACTTATGAAAACAAAAACATAAAATAAAATGTAAATATCATTAGAAAAACAAAATAAAAAATGGAAAAACTTTCAAAATACCAAAAATATTCTTCTCGACATGTCTTTCAGTTTCGATACTATGGACGCAACTAGAAATGTCGCTCAATAACGACATGGGGGTGTACATAATGGTCGAATGACATTTTGTAAATATTTTTCAAAACATGTCATTTTAATGATTTGCAATTACTTTAGATTGTGACTCGTGCCTCAAAGAAAGGAAAGTTGATCACACATGATAGCTTATCCTTAACAACGGGAAAATAAATGTTTCTCGGTCATGAGCTTTTGATAAAAACATTCAAAGTTTTTAAGCTCATGTAAACGACTTACAATTAATGTCAAACTTTAAGTCGAACTTTAAATAAAGGGAAGTGTATCTTTAAAGATAAATTTTCCTAACAACGGGTAGAGCAATCTATCACGGGTTGAGTTTGTCACAAAACATTCCACGTTTGAAGCTCAACACAATGGCTTGTAATCACTTTAAGTTTGCAACCCGGGACGATATTCACGGGGAGTGTATGATTTACTGCCCTTACCCTCATCAAAAGAAGAGAAATCTTCTTACACTTGAGTGGATTTTTCAAGACATTCAACGTCTATGAACTCACATTTATGCTTTTGAAAAACCATTTCTTAAAAATTTGAAATGTTGTTATTTTTACAAAAAGCGTTAAACACATTTTTATCAAGAATTTTTCAATGATTATTCAAAAATTTTCAAAAATTGTAGGTTCAACAACTCCAATACTCAAAAAGCGAAATGTGGATCACATCCTGACAATGACAATTCAATTGGATCAATTTTTGAGTTCCATCGTTCAAAATAATTCATGCTAATAAGACACATTCTTCTCCCGAAGATTTTAAAGACTATTTTTCACAATATATCTTAATCAAATTTGGTATCTCTAACATCAAACGATTTTATATATTAGAGATAGGGGAGAAAATGTGATTAAAATCTCATCTAAAGACTCAAGCCCTTTAACTCTTACCCGCATGTGCGAAACACTTTCGATTGTCGATGCACATGTTAAAGGGGGAGCATTTCTGAATCGACCGAACTATCAAGGTGTTAAATGTTTTTCAAACACTTTGATAGACTTTCAAGTGGTTTTATGGTTACGATCTTATATACCCACAACCTCTTTAATTCACGACGTTATTTGTTGTCAAAAGGTGGTTAGGTATATGTCTTATGATCCAACCATAACCGGAGGGATCTTCCTAGAGACAATCCAATAGATTATTAGAAGTCCTTCGAAAAGATGGAGTAGATTGTGAACGTAGCTGAATGCTGACTAACTACTTAAGCTAGCACTGTAACAATCATAACAAGGTGCTAGAGATGACGCCTTGATAAGCATTACAGGGGTTGAAGAATGAAAAAGAAATGTAAGGATAAAGGGTGTAAATAAATTATCCCTACATACAACGTAGGCAGAAAACGAGTCAACACACCATGAAGACAACACATCATGGACCCATTGATGTAATGCACAACCCTTCCCCCGCTGACTCAGGCTTCTCTCAAAAGAAGTATGTTCTATTGTCACGGAGATCAACACTACTTCTATTAACTTTCTCACTCTGACATAGTTGATATTGAAAAGTGGCATCTGCTCCGGCCTTCAATCACTAAAAGTGCACAAATCGAGTCTAGAGCCAAGAGATCAATCAAATCTCGTTAGGACACACGGAATGACAAAGAAGAGAGTCCTACGCTATATCCTTGCGATATAGCTAGAACACTCAGAGTGATACTACCTAGTATTCACAATGATGAGTGGAAATCCTTTAATATTTCGTTTTTAGTGTAGTTGTCTTCTCAGCTCAGTTCGAATTGATATAACATTTTCTAGCAAAGACTTAATTGTTTTTGGTTAACAAAAGAGTATTTGGTATTTAAGCTACTTGACAAACAAAACACTTAAAAAGGTAAAAATAGCTATATACGTAACCATACTACGCTATAACATATTGCAATTACAACATTTTAAATGCACAAAATATAAAACTAAAGATACAAATTTATACTACAAATTTAAATCTACAAAATTTCAAAGCTATTACAACCAAAATCAATTTTAGTCAAAGTTCAAATTTTAAACTAAAAGATTCGTTTTTATCTACAAAAAGAAATGGATTCAAAAAGTATACTAGTATTAACTAAACTGACTCTACACTTATAAGGGCCCAAACAATAGTCCATTAACTAACGAGTGCAACAAAATTGATATCTCACTAAAACTACAGAAAGTCAAATGCATTTTATCACTATCCAAAAAAAACTACTAATTCCAAACACATATTCAGTTACTTAATTTGTTCTATATGTCTACAGATTTAATGGAACGAAATTTAAGTTTCCTAAAATTGAATCTACAATCCCGACTAAAATTATACTAATAACAAAATAAAGTATCAAATTCTAATCAATAACAGTAACTAAGATATCTAGCTATTTAGAAAATCAAATTCTAAATACCTGCACATACATGCCCAAAACACTAATGCAGCTATAAAACATTAATTCCACATACTCGAAAGCAAAAAGATGCAAGCATTAGAAATAAAAGACACATGAAACAAAATATTCACTTAAAACAGTTAACAAGCTTCTAATAACATATCAGATAGAACAATTTGTAAGCTATGTTTAAACTACAATACAGCTAATTACAGTCTTCACTAAAAAATCACAGGAAAAGAAAATGGTGCTTAACCGTTTCATCCGAAGCCAGCCCTTTGATGTCGAGAAGCTCGGCGCTGAACCGGCTTAAAAGCTAATCTCTACAACGCCTCCTTATCTACTGAAATTGCCGGTTTGAATCTAAGAATCCGAAACCTGCAAAACTCGAAACAGACACGAAAAACAGCCAAACAGATCCTTCGACTCTGAAACCTGCAAAACTGATCTAAATCGAATGATTCTACAAACTAAAACATCTCGTTTCAACTGATCAACTAGAAAGCTTATCATAAGCCATTATAAGCTCAAAACTTGAATTTTTTAACTAAGTAATCTTAAAACGATCTAACTGAATCTGAAAACTGATTATTAGGAGCTATACTGGTGAGAAATGATTTCGACTAAGCCACTACTACATTTACTCTAAATTGAACAAACTAATATTTCCTTACGAACCGAAACCTTACGAACTTTTTATTTATTTCCTTTGAATGCTTGAAACTAAAACGGAATGGAAAAGTGAATGTTAAAAGCTTTAAAGAAAAATGAGTAAATCTCATAAGCTCATTAGAGCTTATGGTAGAATAAGCTGGAAAACAGATATCACTTAAAGAAAAACTAAACCAATATCAACTCGCTTATCGACTTACTGTAATCACAAACAAACATCATAAACTGGACTATTATCAATATCTAAGTGATACAGAGATGTATATTGAAAAAAAAAGTCAACCGATCCTAATCAGTCTAAAACTTTCCGTAACAGTTCTATCAAACAAATCAAGTAAAATGAATAATGGATGTAACATGACAGTTTATCAAAAAACTATGAATATCAAATATACCTATTCTCATGAACAGTAAAAGGCTAAAAGAGAGCAGAAATCAAAGATTATTTAGAAAAACATTGAAGAGAGCTTTCGAAAGAAAAGAAAGATTCCATTAATGGCAGAAAACTAGAAACGGTTACAAAAGTTTAAACTGAAAAGAAACTGAATTCGTTACAAAAGCTTTAACTAACTACTCTAATCTAACTAATTATGTGAAACCTACACCTAAGCTAACCGGTTGCAAATGAGGTCTTCATCTCCTTTATATAGGCGTCAAGAGATGGTGAGGTGACGTGGCTCCACCAATGATTGGATGCCACGTGTAAAATACGAGGATTGGCTAATTCTTCATCTTCAATCCATTTGGGCGTTTCTTTATCTTCCTTCCTTGATCTAATTAAGTTGTACCGTATTGTAGAGGAGAACAAGAGGAGTCTTTTTCTAGTTGTAATCTTTGGCTGAAACTTCATGGATCGTGCTTGATATTCGATTGCAGGTGTGATGGTGGTTGAAGGAGAAACCGTCTACTTCTTTCTCTCTCTTGAAACTTGGTGAAGACGAGAATGATGTTTTGTGAGTTTGACCGGTCTTGGTCAACTTGACTGAGTTAAGTAAACTTTCTTATCTTTCTAATTAAATTGCCATTTGGTCCTTTCTTTTTCCTTCTTTCCAAATGTGGTTAAGTACTTTTAGCAAATCTATCTTTTCATCCTTTATCTCATGAAACTTGCAAGTTAAGCCCTCCATCTTTGGAAATTTGGCAAATAAGGTCCTTGGAGCATCTTTTGTCCTTTTCTTCGTCTTTTATTATGAAAATCCCTTGAAAGCTCGTGTTTGTCTCAAATGTACCTATATTACCTGAAAATACAAAAACACAAAATACACACGTAATTCTGATAATTAACAGTTTAATATAATGTATTTGACAGTGTTTTTAATGGTTTTAGGATCATTATTGATGAGTGTTTTCACACTTATCAACTCCCCTCCACTTGACCATTGCCATGTCCTCATGCAATGCAGCATGTTAAAGCACCAATTTACATTTTTCTCATAATCAACCAACCTTGGCCATTTTATGATTTAATAAACTAAACTATACTACATGATGAATAGTTTTGAATATTTAATGCAATGCATTTGAAATGTAGAATAATTGTAACACCCCATTTTGATAAATGGAATGTCACGCGTGATTATGGCGTGTCATCAAAGCATGCAAGGTGATATGTAGTAAAACATACATGACCATAGGGAAAACCGGAATCAAACATCGGTTCCCAAACATAAGCCCAAAACATAAATAAAGGAAATGAACTGAATAAAGACTAAACAAGCATAACTATATGAAGGCAAAAAGGAAAAGAAGTCTCTGGCAGCTTCCATCCTATGTGCGTCCTCTAAATGATCGAGTCTTGGGTACCTGCCGTTTTGGGACATGGAAAGGAAAGTAACGGCTGAGCAAGATGCTCAGTGCACGGATGTACAATAAAGCATGAAATAGGATAAGCATGTAACATATAACAGCGGAAGACTAAGTACTGAGTAAACTGGTTAAGTAACATGAAAACTGGTTTTATAGTTTGAAAAGCCTTATGTTTAACCTGTGAAAACTGTTTTAACATATAAATACCATAGCCCATATAGGTCATGAAAAGGTCACGTGCATGAATACTTGGAGGGGTGACCTCATCATGCTGATTAGAGGGGATGCCTCTAATCAATATACTGATTTGGGTAGGAGGGATCAGCTCCTTGTGAAGGGTGCAAGGCACACACCACATTCACCATGATAAACTGAATAAAACATGTAACTAGGATGCACCCATACGCCCCGACTGATATAATAATACGGCCAAACTGAAAAGGGACGCCACGAGCAATCACTCCGCCGTGGGGAAGTCATAACATTGGTGCCTCCAATGCTATGGTTATGGTACCTCCATAACTAGGTGAAACTGGTCATGCTTGTATATGGCTATAGTTTATGCTAAATTAACATAAGCAGTTCAAAACAATAAAACAAATGCTGGGGAAAACAGTTGGCTGCATACGGGGAAATCCTAATAAGGAAGGAATGTCCATACTGAAAGGACGGGAATCCGTACCTCAAGTCCAGTGAAATGAACGGAAGAAAGACTCCTACTTCTGGATCACTAATGCTACATGAATACACACGTGTATAAGTATCGATTCACTGATTACGTACTGGGTTCTGTGTCTTGTTATAGCTGATTTGGTATGTTTTAGGTCATGGTTCACTGTTTAAAGCCTTAAACTGTGTTTATCTAGTATTCTGATTAATCTGATTAAGTATTACTGGTGTTTCATGTATTATTATACTTACTGTGTAATAATAAGTAACTTTCCAAAAATAGCAGGTTTCCAAAAATAGAAAGTTTCCAAAAATAGAAAGTTTCCAAAAATAGAAAGTTTCCAAAAATAGAAAGTTACCAAAAATAGAAAGTTTCCAAAAATAGAAAGTTTCCAAAAATAGAAAGTTTCCAAAAATAGAAAGTTTCCAAAAATAGAAAGTTTCCAAAAATAGAATTTACTGCCTAAAATAGATTAGTTTCTAAAAATAGAAAGTTTCCAAAAATAGATCAGCTGCCTTAATTAAATAAGTTTCCATATATAGAAAGTTTCCATGATTAGATTAGCTGCCTGAAATAGATTGATTTCCATATATAGAAGGTTTCCATAATTAGATTAGTTGCCTTAATTAATTAAGTTTCTATAAATAGAAGTTTCCATAATTAGAATTAAGCTGATTACATAAGCTAACATATAAGTCTAAGTGTTTAAGCTTATTTCTTAAGTCATATGATATAGTGTATAGTTTAATTATTATTTCATGTATTTTAATTAAACTATAGGTTAAGCATTTTAATTAAAGTGTAACATGTATTAATTAAAATGAAATGAAAATACTTAGGTTAAAATGTGTATTATTAGTAATAATAATATAACCTAAGTCATGTCTAAATTAACTAATTATAGGCATGTTTTTAATAATTAATTAATTATAACTTATAACATAAAATACTTAGGTTAATTTAATGTCATGATAAACTAATAATTAAAATAACCTAAGTCATGATTTAATTAATATTTCATGTTATTAATTAATTATATCCTAAGTTCATGATTCATAAAAATTAACATGTAACATAGATCATGATTTAACCAACGAACCGTGAACCGGGCATGAAATCGACACCGTACCCCGAACCAAATCGGGGTTCCCCTTGGTTCCTTGCTGCCGTGGGACCCACATGAGCCAACCAAGACCAAAAGTGGTCTTGGTGGTGGCGGCAATAGCAAACCAAACCCTCCTCGGGTTTGTTTTGCTAGGCGTCTAAAAACAAACACCCCTTTTAATCCATTCTTTGATTTTAATTAATACCAAAACATGTTAGATCAATGATATTTATCATGTTAAAATAAAAATAATAATAACATGTTCATAATAAAATTAAAGATTAAAAGAAATGAAAAAGAAAGGTTAAGAAATGATATACCAATACGTATCTTGAAAGAGGATGAACAAACACGGTTTCTAACTCTTAAATTTATGATCAAAATCAACAAACAACCACCTATGGTGGTGTTCCAAGTGGCGGCACAAAGAGGAGGAGAGGAGAAAAACTTTTAGGGTTTTGAGTTTATTTCTTGAAAAGTGAAAAATGACTAGCTAATTTTCCCTTACCCCCCTTGTTTAGTAAAAATGATGGGCTAGGCCCATTTCTCTTCCTTATTTCGTGGATATGGGGCCCACAAGGGGTAGCCCATATGTTTTCTCGTGTCCCGATGTTTCGTGTTCGTTCGTGGTTAAACGTGCTCGTGTTTAACGTGTTTCTGTTTCTTTTAACGTGTCGTTTATCGTAAACTCCACGCTCGTGAATATATTCTGAGTATTTACGTAATTATTTTAGTTAGTATTTTAAATGGTGATCATGATTTAATTATGTTCACGTGATCTATTTATTACTGTTTATCATGAGTTCGTACGTAATCGATACTTGTCATGTCATACACGTATGCACTTGCTTGATTATTAGCACATGAATGTGATCAATACTACATGAGGTAAGTTTTAATCTAGAACGTACGATCTTAAGGGCACTATTCATGGTAAAAGCATGCGGGTTTTACAATTCTTCCCCCCTAAAAAGAATAATTCGTCCCCGAATTATAGATAAAGTAACTGAAAGCGAAACATACCCGAATCAAACTGGAAAGGTATGCAAAATAACGGAAATGAAGGTGACATGGTAGAAGGGAACGTGGAACGTGACATGTCTTGAAAAGACATGGAACGTGACGTGACTGAAAGGACATATCTGATCGATAAGAGAAAAATGGATAAGAAGTCCGGATGAACTTGTCCGTTTCCAAGTGACCTCCCTCTTGGAACGGTTCCTTCAGAAAATCTTGACACTAATGATAAATCTTGGTCCTCATGACCTTGACTTGGAATACGAAGAAATTCTTGGTTATCAACGGAAGGTAGATCCCCTACATTTGATCAAGGAAAAAAAAGAGTTAACGTGCAAGGGTAGCTGAAACGTTACGATGCAAGACCATCTGACTTAGCTGATAATTAGAAACGATGCGCGAGACATAAAGAAACGTAGTACGTGAAAAATTTTGAACGTGATACGTGAAAAATTTTGAACGTGCTACGTGGAGATATGGCGAGTGTAGTATGAGTAAACATATCGTGATCCATGATACGTGTAACATATTTTGATCATGATAGGAGGAACGTGGAATGAACATGACATGTGAGACATATCGTGATCATAGAATATAATGGCGGTAACGCCGAACGCTACAAGGTGAGACGTGGAATATGACGTGAAACGTCTATCTGATGATGGAGGGTTATACTAAACTTGGGTCTGGTCTCACAAGTTCTTGCAAACTTCTCAGAATGAGGAAAGAATGAACGTAAAATCGTAAGCCAAAATACAATCATGAACGTGAATAGTGTCATGAACGTGAGCGCGAAAGCAAGTCGTGGAATTAGAATGAAGACGTGAAGTAAGTTAGGAGTACAATTACTAATCTTTGTCTGACCCGATAGCTGAGGGATTGCCATGTGATCGGATGAGCCTTGGCTGGATCATGTTTGTTCAATCTGTTGGTTCTGAAATCCGTATGGATGTAAGGATTCTGCAGACTTGATCAAACAGTTGACAATAACCCAGATAACATCATGCTTCTTCTGATTTTGTTGAAATCTGGTAATTAAAATCCATGGAGATCTTGTCCCTTTTCGATTCACAATCTCATATGATGAAAACATCCCAGTTTGTTGGTGTCCTATCTTAACCTGTTGGTATAACAGGTACCTAGATATGAACGTAACTGTATCTTGCTTCGTAGAAACTTGATACATAGAAGGTTGCGAAACTCTGAGTCTCTGAATTTAGACTTCTCCTAGCGTAGGATTTTATAGAACACCTAATGTAGTGTCGGGTTCTCTTCTTTACTCATAAGCTGAGTCATGGTAAGATTAACCGTAGAATGCCATGTGATTCAGCGTGTCACTGATATCAAACAGAATTGATATCGGAAAGAATTCCAGGGTAAAATTTCTCTTGTCATAGAATTTGCAACGTAGTGCAGATATGGTCTTCCT
The DNA here is from genome assembly GCA_025667525.1 of Glebionis coronaria. Lineage (NCBI taxonomy): Eukaryota > Viridiplantae > Streptophyta > Magnoliopsida > Asterales > Asteraceae > Glebionis > Glebionis coronaria. The sequence continues at coordinate 138,175,132 of CM046880.1, forward strand.
GTTCTTCTCTAGGCTTAGAGGAAATCAGGTTATCCTCAATGAAAACGCTCTAGAATTTGTTTAGGAGTTCATGGGAACTCAATTTATTAAGTTCATAATGCGGTTGGAGCATTGATGAGACTAATTCAAAATCATAAATCTGGCATGACCGAGTCGTGCACGAATAGCAGTCATGGACATGTCCTGCTTTTTCACTCGTCACTGTTGGCAGCATGCTTGTGAGTTCGATCTTGGAAAAGTGATTAACACTATACGGTTGATTGGACATGTCGTCAATACGTGGAGGAGAATAACGGTCATGAATGGTGATTTGTTTAAGTCGACGGTAGTCGACACATAATCTCATGGTACCATCCTTCTCCTTGAAGATTCTTCTGGAGTGTAAGGAACAATTTTGGAATAATCCGTTGGTTATGCGTAAAAGGACCTTAGTAGTCGTGTGTTACTAACAGCTAGAAAATTTTAGCAATATGGCTAACAAAGCACGTGCTTGAAAAGCATAGATAACTTGTACAGATTTTCCTGATGGAAAATCAAGCTGAAAGTATTCAGGAGCCTGAACATTACTGTACATAATTATGAATCATAGCATGGTGTGGTGTTCATAGTACATAATTAGGATAAAATTTATCTCGTGTCTGTCCGAGGAAAATGCGTTAGCAGCTTGGATCTCATCATTAAGCTGAAGGAGAACCGTCGTATACGTGGGAATACGAAAGGCGTCCTTCATGGTCATGAATATATGAACTATGGTGAAAGAAATGAAAGTGACGTCGGCAACGTGACAGTTCTCACTGATGCGCCGATAATGGTATTGAAATTCTTGTGGCCTGATTAATACCTGGCACAACAACATAGATATACCCTTGGAGGGTACCCTGAATTTCTTAGAAATGTTCCATAATTAGACGTGAGTCATGTGTCTTGACTCGTGTCTTGAGAAGTGTAAGCGTGACATATGTCTTGACTGGTATCTTGACATGTGTCCTCAGAAAGTATACGTGAGACATGTGTCTTGACTGATGTCTTGACATGCGTCTCGAGATGTGAAACAAATATAACCACAATATAAGGTTATTATGCCAGACTTGGCGGGTCGGTTGGACTACTAATCCTTGTATGTCTGATCACGTCCGTGGCCGGAGCCTCGGTTGCGATTTCTAGGATAGTTGCTGTCATAGTAGTGGTTACTATCATCTTGTCTGTCGGTTCTCTGACGGTCATTCTCATGACCGTGACTCATGTAACTATTTAGCTGAGTGGCCGGCTGGTACTGGTTTGCACTCACATGGCTGAAATGACAGCCGAACGACGTGTGACATGTAACTATGAATTTAGGACAATGATTGATGGGAATTGTTTGATGGTGAAGCATCTTCTCGTCCAATTGCTTTGCTCCGACGCCTTTGTCTTCGTCTTTTAGGATCTCCAGGTTGTGAACAGCATCAGCATCAGCATCTCGTAGCGTCTCCCAACATCAGCAGCATCAACCTTCAGTAACATCTCCAAGCTATGAGCGGCATCGACAATCTTGTAGAATATCAGTAAGTGAACATACGCCTGAGATGATTTAGAATCGACTAGCGAATACTCGTGAAGTATTGCAAGTGGAATACACATGGATTAAGGTACATGTAATATACATGAAATACGGTACGTGGAGTACACATGGAATGCACATGAAATGATCGGCATGGGCTCGATCATTTGTCCTGATTTAAGGAAAGTAAACCGGTTAAACGGTTAGGAAAACCATCATGATAACCTGGCAGGATTAGCATAGACGTCATTCTGGTTGCATAGAGAAACGCTAAAGTGTGGTTACACAAAATTCAACGATGATGTGCCTGACAGCATGATCAATGAAAACCAACCATGACTATCATGAAAGCATGATTCAAGAAATCTAACAATGTCTTGTAGGACAACTTAAATAACAAAAGAGGCGTGAAACATAATCAACATGAAGACGGAATTATCATGAGGAAACATGAAACCATCTATTACGAAGAAGTGTATAACATAATCAGCATGAAACTAAAGTTAACCATGATAGTATGAAGGCATACTTGACATAAGAACATAATAACTTATGATGGGACATGAAAAAAAAATTTATGCCAATTTAAATCATGAGAAAAATTTTATGCAAGAAAAACAGTGCATGAATGCGTAATGTAGTTTATAAAACCTTTACATGTGCGAGGGAACGCCTATGGGTCGGTTCCAAAACAAAAGACATGGCGAGGGGACGCCTATGGGTCGGTCCCAAAGTTAAAAGTTTCGATAAAAGCACATGCGACTAAATAGGGCCAGTCCTGTACCAACCATTACTTAGTCAAAATTCCTGCAACAGATGACATATGATATTAATGCATGAATGCATGGAACATAATAATTAAAAGCCATTGTCAAAACTTAACAGAAAAAATTTTATGTGAAAATTATGAACTACTGGGGTTCAGTTCACATAATCACAGTTCACTAGGAACATCATGCATAGACACTGACACATAACTAAGTATCGATGACGGTTGTTCATTCCATATTAGTAAGACGATACTGGTGAAAACATCATGGTGAAAACAACAAGGTGCTGAAAACGTCATGGTTAAAACAACAACGCGCTGAAACATCAATACGTGGAATAACAATCGTTGGCTTAGGAAGCTCCTGGTGACTACCCACTAGTCACAGGTCGAGTTTTAGAGCCTACAGGTCGAAGCCTTGGCTCTGATACCATAATTGTAACACCCCATTTTGATAAATGGAATGTCACGCGTGATTATGGCGTGTCATCAAAGCATGCAAGGTGATATGTAGTAAAACATACATGACCATAGGGAAAACCGGAATCAAACATCGGTTCCCAAACATAAGCCCAAAACATAAATAAAGGAAATGAACTGAATAAAGACTAAACAAGCATAACTATATGAAGGCAAAAAGGAAAAGAAGTCTCTGGCAGCTTCCATCCTATGTGCGTCCTCCAAATGCTCGAGTCTTGGGTACCTGCCGTTTTGGGACATGGAAAGGAAAGTAACGGCTGAGCAAGACGCTCAGTGCACGGATGTACAATAAAGCATGAAATAGGATAAGCATGTAACATATAACAGCGGAAGACTAAGTACTGAGTAAACTGGTTAAGTAACATGAAAACTGGTTTTATAGTTTGAAAAGCCTTATGTTTAACCTGTGAAAACTGTTTTAACATATAAATACCATAGCCCATATAGGTCATGAAAAGGTCACGTGCATGAATACTTGGAGGGGTGACCTCATCATGCTGATTAGAGGGGATGCCTCTAATCAATATACTGATTTGGGTAGGAGGGATCAGCTCCTTGTGAAGGGTGCAAGGCACACACCACATTCACCATGATAAACTGAATAAAACATGTAACTAGGATGCACCCATACGCCCCGACTGATATAATAATACGGCCAAACTGAAAAGGGACGCCATGAGCAATCACTCCGCCGTGGGGAAGTCATAACATTGGTGCCTCCAATGCTATGGTTATGGTACCTCCATAACTAGGTGAAACTGGTCATGCTTGTATATGGCTATAGTTTATGCTAAATTAACATAAGCAGTTCAAAACAATAAAACAAATGCTGGGGAAAACAGTTGGCTGCATACGGGGAAATCCTAATAAGGAAGGAATGTCCATACTGAAAGGACGGGAATCCGTACCTCAAGTCCAGTGAAATGAACGGAAGAAAGACTCCTACTTCTGGATCACTAATGCTACATGAATACACACGTGTATAAGTATCGATTCACTGATTACGTACTGGGTTCTGTGTCTTGTTATAGCTGATTTGGTATGTTTTAGGTCATGGTTCACTGTTTAAAGCCTTAAACTGTGTTTATCTAGTATTCTGATTAATCTGATTAAGTATTACTGGTGTTTCATGTATTATTATACTTACTGTGTAATAATAAGTAACTTTCCAAAAATAGCAGGTTTCCAAAAATAGAAAGTTTCCAAAAATAGAAAGTTTCCAAAAATAGAAAGTTTCCAAAAATAGAAAGTTACCAAAAATAGAAAGTTTCCAAAAATAGAAAGTTTCCAAAAATAGAAAGTTTCCAAAAATAGAAAGTTTCCAAAAATAGAAAGTTTCCAAAAATAGAATTTACTGCCTAAAATAGATTAGTTTCTAAAAATAGAAAGTTTCCAAAAATAGATCAGCTGCCTTAATTAAATAAGTTTCCATATATAGAAAGTTTCCATGATTAGATTAGCTGCCTGAAATAGATTGATTTCCATATATAGAAGGTTTCCATAATTAGATTAGTTGCCTTAATTAATTAAGTTTCTATAAATAGAAGTTTCCATAATTAGAATTAAGCTGATTACATAAGCTAACATATAAGTGTAAGTGTTTAAGCTTATTTCTTAAGTCATATGATATAGTGTATAGTTTAATTATTATTTCATGTATTTTAATTAAACTATAGGTTAAGCATTTTAATTAAAGTGTAACATGTATTAATTAAAATGAAATGAAAATACTTAGGTTAAAATGTGTATTATTAGTAATAATAATATAACCTAAGTCATGTCTAAATTAACTAATTATAGGCATGTTTTTAATAATTAATTAATTATAACTTATAACATAAAATACTTAGGTTAATTTAATGTCATGATAAACTAATAATTAAAATAACCTAAGTCATGATTTAATTAATATTTCATGTTATTAATTAATTATATCCTAAGTTCATGATTCATAAAAATTAACATGTAACATAGATCATGATTTAACCAACGAACCGTGAACCGGGCATGAAATCGACACCGTACCCCGAACTAAATCGGGGTTCCCCTTGGTTCCTTGCTGTCGTGGGACCCACATGAGCCAACCAAGACCAAAAGTGGTCTTGGTGGTGGCGGCAATAGCAAACCAAACCCTCCTCGGGTTTGTTTTGCTAGGCGTCTAAAAACAAACACCCCTTTTAATCCATTCTTTGATTTTAATTAATACCAAAACATGTTAGATCAATGATATTTATCATGTTAAAATAAAAATAATAATAACATGTTCATAATAAAATTAAAGATTAAAAGAAATGAAAAAGAAAGGTTAAGAAATGATATACCAATACGTATCTTGAAAGAGGATGAACAAACACGGTTTCTAACTCTTAAATTTATGATCAAAATCAACAAACAACCACCTATGGTGGTGTTCCAAGTGGCGGCACAAAGAGGAGGAGAGGAGGAGAGGAGAAAAACTTTTAGGGTTTTGAGTTTATTTCTTGAAAAGTGAAAAATGACTAGCTAATTTTCCCTTACCCCCCTTGTTTAGTAAAAATGATGGGCTAGGCCCATTTCTCTTCCTTATTTCGTGGATATGGGGCCCACAAGGGGTAGCCCATATGTTTTCTCGTGTCCCGATGTTTCGTGTTCGTTCGTGGTTAAACGTGCTCGTGTTTAACGTGTTTCTGTTTCTTTTAACGTGTCGTTTATCGTAAACTCCACGCTCGTGAATATATTCTGAGTATTTACGTAATTATTTTAGTTAGTATTTTAAATGGTGATCATGATTTAATTATGTTCACGTGATCTATTTATTACTGTTTATCATGAGTTCGTACGTAATCGATACTTGTCATGTCATACACGTATGCACTTGCTTGATTATTAGCACATGAATGTGATCAATACTACATGAGGTAAGTTTTAATCTAGAACGTACGATCTTAAGGGCACTATTCATGGTAAAAGCATGCGGGTTTTACAATAATGCAAGTTCGTTTTCTCAGTTCTTAACTAATAGAAAGTCCAACCAATATCGGATTTATAATTGTTCTTGGTTGTTTAAGCTTGCTTGGTAATCTATGCTAATTCAAACAACACTATTTAAAAATGAAAAATATTAAACTACTTATACGTAAAACATTTTGCAAATACCAATTTTTTTATTCAAACAAAATTCAATTAACAAAATATAAAACTAGAAGGACTGAAAATGTAATTTCTATGAAAGTTAAATGCTCAAAATGTAAATTCTACAACTATAGGGACTAAGAATGCAAAACAGTAAACTATAAGGATCAACAATGCAAAAACTATAACAAACTAACTAAAAATGTAACAATCTAACAAACTACTAACTGAATTTTAACAAATTGCAAAGTCCAGGGACCAAAGTTATGCAAACCCTAATTACTTGAAAGATTAGCCAAGTTTACAACACTGTTAAAAATGGAAGGACTAAAGAGCAATTATGGAAAGATTTTAAGCTAAAACGGGACACAAGAAAGAATAAGCTCGTTTGAGCTTATTACTTAACCAAATCAGATGAAACAACTTGCAAAAGACTTCAAATCCAATTTAAGCTATGTGAGTTCAAGGAATTAAGCTAAGGATCAAAAATAAGCAAAAGAGTGCTTATTGATAAGCACAAAATAAGCTACAGCTTATACCAAACAGTCACAACTTGATCTTTGTAATGAAACTGATTAAGCAACTTATTTCAAGAATGGGAAATCAAACCAGAACTATTTTCATCAAGTAATGAGCTAGAAATCTGGAATAAGCTCAAAAGAGCTTATGTTGACCAAGTTTGACCAGATTTTGGAAAAAGCTCAAATTCTCAAAAATCAATATGCAACACTTACTAACTGGTTTTGTGAAAGAAAATCATGACTTTTATGAAGTGGATTTAGAGATTCAAGAAAACAGTAAAAACTTTGTCTCAGAGAATGAGCTTTGCTCAGACTTTTACCAAAAAGCTATTTTCTGGCTTAATTCCTAGAACTGTAGAAATTCCTTTTAGAAACTAAAACTATATGATATTAGCTAGGACTGGAAACAAATTTGAAGAAATTTCATCCAGGAATGAATGAGAAATAAGCAATTGAAAGTGACAAGTTTTCAAGAACAAAACTGAATGATATCTGACCCAAACTATTTTTAAGCCATTTGCCTGTTTGACCTATTATTTGACTTGTAAAAGGTTTAAAACCACTTGTTATCAACTAAAGACTGGAAATGAACTCTACAACACCAATTCACAATGCTTTAAAACTAATTTTGATCTACTACCAAACACTCCTTTAACTGTTTCTTACAAACTTTTACAAAGACTTATTAAGTTCTGAATTATACTGATTCAAATGCTATAGCAATCTAACTTCAATGGACAAAATGAAAAGTATTAAAACTGGAAACAAGCAATTACCAAAGCTATTACTCAAATAAAGCTAATAGGACAGTAAGTATTTAACTAATGCAGTAAAATACAAAACTCTCAATTCAGTAAACAAGTATGCAAGATTAAGCTACAATCACACAAAAATCAATCAAATATCAACTACTAGCATTTATATCATGCAGCCATCAAATTTAACTAGGAAAATGAGCATGGCAGTTGACTGTTTAGAGGAACAAAAATAAGAACCATAGAACCTAATGTAGATATCCTTTGGGAAGAAGAGGAGCGCTGAGCTCTCTTGCCCTAGTGATAACCACCACCTATCACTAGTATTCAACAAATATCAACCATCAAACAGCTACAAATCATCTGGAATCAATCAAACTGCTTGAAATCTTCAAATGAACAATGGAATGAACAAATTCTGATCAAACAGCTAACAATCTTCACAAATGTCAGTTATGATCTATGGTTGATCATAACAAACATCAAACAGCAACAACACTATCCAATTGAAGCAAGAATCTGACTGAATGAGAAGAACAGAATTTGGCGGGAAAAAGGAATTTGAATTTTATTGAAGGAAATCAGTTACAAAGTTTGTTACAAGCTATCAACTAACTAACTGACTCAAGAGTTTGTCAGACTCTTGAGTAGTTAGGGGAAAAGTGAGGGAAAAAGGAAAGGAAAGTAAGAACTAGGTGTTTTACAAAATTAAGCTACAAGTGAAAATGAAGACTAAACTAGGTATTTATAGGCATGAGAGGAGAGTTTGTTGGAGTTGGTGACGTGTCAGAACCAGTAATAACTTGCCACGTGGAAAATTATGCATTTGGCACTTTGAAGGTATGAACAATGATTTGGGTGTTTTTGATTGGATGAGTGATATGTTAATTGAGTTGTACCATTGAATTCGTCTCTTCAAAACGATCATCTTTGGTGTTTATATCTTTCCCTGAAATTGCTTCTATCAAAAACGCGATCCTGGCAATTTTTATTTTTGAAGAAGACGCCACGTGTCAGTTTCTGGTTGGCTTAAAATATGTCACACGGATCACAACTGTTAAGATCTTGTAATAAATGTGGCGGCAGTAGTGGACATTTATTATGCTGAGATGGCAATCCATGTGAAACAATATCTTTCCTCCCATTGGCTGAAAACTTGACACATGGATCACACTTGCATAACTTTCCAATCTTGGCAAAACAAGTCCTTCTTCTTGGCAGATTGCTGTTTTAAGCTAGGATCTTCATTCCTTTGACATTTTTGGTCCTTTAACTTCCATAACTTGTACAAAATGGTCCTTTGACTGAGTTGACTTGAGAGTTGACCAGGTTTGACTTGAATCTTGACTTTTACAATATTTCACTTTTAGTCCTTCAACTTCCATAACTTGTCAAGATAGGTCCTTGAACTTCAAAGTCTTGTCACTTGTGATCCTCTTTTGTCTTTTTCATCCATTTGAGCTTGATTTTTCCTTGTTTACTTGAAAATGTATCTTCTTACCTACAAAAGTGCACACAAACACAAACATACCACATAATACTGTTTTTGCCAAATAAATTGGTATTTTGCTTCATGTTTTAGGGTTATTTGTTGATAAAAGGATATGAGTTTAAGCTCATATCAAATTCCCCTACACTTGAACATTGCCATGTCCTCATGCAATATTATATTTCAAGGCTTAAAATTTACATTTCCCTCATAATTAATCCACCTTGGCCATATGAGATGCATCTACACTACTCTAAACTAGATGATGCATGATTTTGACTTTTAATAATGCAATTAATCAAAATACAATTCTATCTATATCTTTTTGATTTTTCTTGAAATGGTTTTGATGGAAATAACTCATAAAGAATTCAATGACTTGGATTAGGGCTTGGATACCATGGATACTTATCACCCTCAAGTTTCACTTTCCCCATACCAAGCTTATAAATGGAATCATTGCATTCACAAGTAAAAAGTGCATCAACTTATTCATGACAATTAAATGTGGAACCGGTTATTAATTGAGCAAATTGCTTGTGGGCAAATTTGTCATTATTCAAGTGTGAAATATAAGAAGTGTAAAATCCAAAAATAAGGAAGCACGGTTTTAATCCTAAGTAATCTTCTCATCCATTACTTGAAAAACCGCCCACAATTAATATAAGTCCGTATTAAGAGTAATAAGTCATTCGCCTTATGTGTAAAATCCTCATGTCATGCTTTCATAAGTAACTACACACTCGCTAATAACCCTAAAACATGAAGCAATCTATTGAATCCCCGCAACCCGTCAAGGTAATATTGGAACTCAATAGTCACTATAATTAACACCACACTGCCCCTCTTGGGAGTCCTGCATTATTTTTTTTTCTTTTCTTTTTTTTTTCTAGCCACTCATTTTTTTTTCATAAGCCGCTCTTATTTTTCTTTATTCCTCACCAAGAAATTTGCAAAGAAGAAAAGGAAAAACACCCGCTAAATATGGAGCATGACATAAGTCTAGTACACATAAAACGTGCTAACTTAGAATCTTAAGACGTACTCATATCAACCATGAATGATTAGCCAAAAATGCATAAGAGATTACGAACCAATTAAAACCGTACTTGATTATTTATTAACAATTATATACATGCGAAGAAATAGAGGTAAAGAAGAGAAGGGTTTAGCCACAAGTAATTGCCATGAAGTCTATCTAGCCCTTTTACACTTGCTTCAACTCTATCATTTCCCATTCTCCACAAATTTAAAATTTCAAAGAATGAAATTGGTTGAAGCTTAGCCTAATAGACCAATGAAGGACTACATGGTTAAGGCTACTAGCTAGAGAGTGCTAAAATAAGCAAACTTGGGTTGAGTCAAAATATCCATGGCGGGCCTAATATGTCAAAGAAATCCAAACTTGTTAAAACCATGTTTTATTATATTTTTTTTTCCTTTTTATATTTTTGATGAAAAATAAAAGAATATATACAATGCAATTGTGAAATGCAAATGAAAAATGATTGATGCAAAAATTATGAATGCATATTTTTGGTGGCCAAAGTAGATCAAAAATTTGAAAAATGTTGAAAATTCATTTTTCCATGTTATCATGCAAGACAATGACAAGTTTTAGGTAAGGTCACTTCGATAGAAGACCCCCCTACACTTAAGCTAAACATTGTCCTCAATGTTTAAGAGCATGGAAGTATAATAACTTCCCCTACACTTATGACAATGAATAGACTTTGCTTAACCCAAGTTAAGGAAAGGACAACTATTAGTGAAATCATGTTTAAGCACAAGGTGTCAATGAAAATTCACTAAAATAACGAAGTGAACCGGATACAAGGGCCTCCTCCATAAGCTCTAAAGCATGAGATGAGTGAGCAACCCTACAAACAAGCATGAAGACAAAAGAAGGTCTCCCCTACACTTATCTCCAAATCTATGCCTTTATTTCTAACCTACAACACTCTAAACCTAGTTATACGATGCTTGAATTAATGAGTCTCTAGCTCGACTCGTCCCTCAATGAATTAATTCATGGGGAAAATGGGGACCTCTTGGACCATTTCAACGGAAATGTCCTCCCCAAAGTAATGTTTAACACGGTGACCATTCACTTTAAAATTTGGACCATCGGGTTGGGACAACTCAAGAGTTCCATATGGAAACACTTGAGCAATAGTGAATGGACCGGACCATCTCGACTTAAGCTTGCCCGCAAAAAGCTTCAATCTTGAGTTAAAGAGGAGAACCGGCTCTCCAACTTTGAACTCACGATTCTTGATCTTAGCATCATGCAATTTCTTAGTCTTTTCCTTGTAAAGCAAAGAATTCTCATAGGCATTGGCTCTCAACTCATCCATCTCATTGATTTGATCTTTCCTATGTGAACCGGCTTGGTTTAAATCAAAGTTAGCCCACTTGAGAGCCCAAGATGCCTTATGTTCTAACTCAAATGGGAGGTGGCACGCTTTTCCATAGACAAGCCTATAAGGAGTACAACCATTTGGTGTTTTAAAAGCCGTCCTAAACGCCCACAAAGCATCATTGAGCTTATCCGACCAAGAAGCTCTATGCTCTCCCACCGTTCTCTCTAAAATCCTCTTTAAACCACGATTTGTGACCTCGGTTTGACCATTTGTTTGAGGGTGATACGCAGTAGAAAGTCTATGATTCACTCCATATTTCTTCATAACTCTCGTGAATTGATCATTACAAAAGTGCGTACCACGATCACTTATGATGGCCCGAGGTACACCAAATCTAGCAAACAATTGTTTCAAAAACTTTACAACCACTCTAGCATCATTAGTAGGTAAGGCTTTAGCCTCCACCCACTTGGACACATAATCCACCGCCACAAGTATATACTTGTTTCCCTTAGAGGATGGAAAAGGTCCCATGAAATCTATTCCCCATACATCAAATATCTCACATTCTTGGATAAAATTTTGTGGCATCTCATCACGTTGTGTAATTTTTCCTTGTCTTTGACAAACATCACAAAATTTCACCATCTCTTGAGCATCCTTGTAAATGGAAGGCCAATAGTAACCCGAATCAAAGACTTTCTTGGCGGTGTAGTTAGGCCCAAAATGTCCACCCGTAGGTCCTTTATGACATGCCTCTAAGATTTTAAATGCCTCGGGCCCATCTACACACCGTCTAATGATTTGGTCCGCACATTGCCTAAAAAGATATGGATCATCCCAAAAGTAATACTTAACTTCCTTAAGAAACTTTTTCTTTTGTTGGTAAGTAAGACCCTCAATAAGCACATTGCCCACAAGATAGTTTGCTATATCCGCAAACCAAGGTGTGGCATCCTCTTGGGAAGAGATAGACATGAGCTCCTCTAGTGGAAAGGATTCATTGATTTCTTGATGTGGGAAATCTCCTTGAAAAGGATGCTCAAGTCTACTCAAATGATCCGCCGCTAAATTCTCGGCCCCTTTCTTATCACGAATCTCTATCTTAAACTCTTGAAGCAACAAAACCCATCTCAAAAGCCTAGGCTTAGCATCTTGTTTTGTCATAAGATACTTGAGAGCGGAGTTATCCGTATACACTATGGTCTTGGAAAGCACAAGATATTGTCTAAACTTCTCAAAAGCATATACTATAGCAAGCAAATCTTTTTCCGTGGTAGTGTAATGAAGTTGTGCACCGGTCATGGTTTTACTCGCATAGTGTATAGGTTGAAAATGCTTATTAACTCTTTGTCCTAAGACGGCCCCCACCGCATAATCACTAGCGTCACACATAAGCTCAAAAGGTAATTCCCAATTTGGAGAAACCAAAACGGGAGCCTTTGTCAATTTTTCCTTAAGGGTCTCAAAAGAGTCTAAACAAGCTTGATCAAAAATGAAAGGAGCCTCTTTCTCCAAGAGATGAGTCATCGGTCTAGCTATCTTAGAGAAATCTTGTATAAAGCGCCTATAAAATCCCGCATGACCTAAGAAACTCCTCACACCTTTAACCGAGGTGGGTGGGGGAAGCTTAGCAATCACATCAATTTTGGCTCGATCAACTTCTAATCCCTTATTGGATATCTTGTGTCCTAAAACAATCCCCTCTTTCACCATAAAGTGACATTTCTCCCAATTAAGCACCAAACGTGTTTCCTCACAACGCTTAAGCATTCTCTCAAGATTAGTGAGACATGAGCTAAAGGAGCTTCCAAATATGGAAAAATCATCCATAAAAACCTCCATGGTTTGCTCTATCATGTCATGGAAAATCGCCATCATGCACCTTTGAAACGTCCCCGGTGCATTACATAGGCCAAAAGGCATCCTCTTGTAAGCAAATGTACCGTAGGGACAAGTGAATGTGGTCTTTTCTTGATCCTTAGGGTCAATGGGTATTTGAAAATAACCCGAAAAGCCATCAAGAAAACAATAGTACTCATTTCCCGCTAAGCGTTCAAGCATTTGATCCATAAAGGGAAGCGGGAAATGGTCTTTCCTAGTTGCCTCATTGAGTTTTCTATAATCAATGCAAACTCTCCAACCGGTTACAAGTCTCGTGGGAATAAGCTCATTGTTCTCATTAGGCACCACGGTGATTCCACCCTTCTTTGGAACACAATGAACCGGGCTAACCCATGGAGAGACGGAAATGGGGTAAATCATACCCGCATCTAAGAGTTTAATCACTTCCTTCTTAATAACCTCATGGATTTTTGGGTTAACTCTCCTTTGGTTTTGAATGGCGGGTTTATAGTCATCCTCCATAAGGATTTTGTGAGTACAAAAATGTGGATCAATTCCCCTTATGTCGGATATTTTCCATGCTAAGGCTTTCTTGTGTTTCTTAAGAACTTCAATAAGTTGCTCCTTCTCATCCTCTTTCAACTCTTTAGCAATAATCACTGGTAATTGGTCTTTTCCTTCTAAGAAAGCATATTCTAAGTGGGATGGGAGTTCCTTAAGTTCAATGGGAGGTGGACTCTCTATGGAAGGTTTTACTATGGAAGGTTCCTCAATGGTAATCTCTTGTGGAATAGGGGAAGGAATAGGGTCCTCATTGAGCAACTTTTGGATCGTAAGAATATCTTCTTCCCAATTAATAGGAGAATCATCATCACCAAGAAAGTTAGACTCAAATTCCTCCAAAAGGAAATCACTCTCTCCAAAAGGTGTTAAAGAGGGAGCAATTGAGGCCACGGTTTCAACATGTGGAATCTCATCACTAGCATTCTTACAAGCATCATGAAAGTGTTCATTACACACTTCATCTAGCACATCCACAATGTTAATAGTCTCACAAGGTCTAGACTCCTTAACCTCTCTTCTATCACAAACTTTCCCTAACTTAAACACCACTTTCTCATCCTCTACTCTCATAATTAATTCTCCTTCCGCCACATCTATCAAGGTACGACCCGTTCTCAAAAACGGTCTACCAACAATCAAAGGCACTCTAGGATCCATGTCATAATCGACCACTACAAAGTCGGCCAGAAAGGTAAACTTATCCACACCTACAAACACATCTTCCGCTATACCTACGGGGTGAGCTATGGTTCGGTTGGCTAGTTCAAGAGTCATCCTAGTGGGAGTGAGCTCGGGAAGAGATAGTTGTTTCCAAACCGATAAAGGCATGAGATTTATGCTCGCCCCTAAATCCGCCAAAGCCATGCAATTTTCAACACCGGGAAAATTACAAGGTATCAAGAAGCGCCCCGGATCTCCAAGTTTTGTTGGTAAGGTTTTAAGTAACACCGCGGAACAATTTTCATTAAGTGATGTGTTGGGCAAATCAACCAATTTTTCTTTGTTTGAGAGAAAATCCTTGAACATCTTAGCAAACTTTGGCATATAAGCAAGAGCTTCCGCAAAGGATATGTTGATATTGAGTTGCTTGAACATCCTTAAGAAATTGGAGACTTGGATGTCATCTTTGTTCTTTAACTTGTCCTTTTTCAACCTTGAAGGGTATGGAAGAGTAGGTTTTGGTGTAGGTGGAATAGGTGTTGTGGTGGGAGATTTGTCTTTGTTAGCCTCTTCATTGGGAAGTGTGGAAGGTAAAGGAGAAGTATGAGGTGGTTGAGAAGGTGTGTTTGAGTGAATAGGAGCACTTTGAGGAGGTGGAGTAGAAGTAGAAGGCTTATCACAAGTAGGAGCACAAGTGGGTTGAACAATAGTAGGTTTAGGAGGTGAAGGATCCTTTGTTGTTGTACCACTCCTTGTTGTAATAGCATTAACATTAGCCCTAGGGTTTGTTTGTGTGTTGGAAGGTAAAGCCCCTTGTGGTCTTTGAGTTACCGCCACTAAAACCCTATTGATTTGTTCCTCCATTGTACGTTTCACTTGGTCATTCATTCTCTTCTCAATTTCACGCATTTTCTTGTCAACATACTCTTGAGTCTCTTGCATCCCATATCCTTGAGTTGGATTTTGATGGTAAGCTTGATTTGGTATTGGAGCATATGCTTGATTGGGAATAAATGGAAGTGGTTGATTAAATCCTTGTTGTGGTGGATAAAAGGTATTAGCTTGAGGTTGAAATTGATTGGGTGCCTTGTAGTTATTTCCTTGGTATGATTGTCTTTGCCCTTGATTCCTTGCTAAAATTTGAGGAGGATTTTGTGGAATTTGGGTGGGTGGTTGGGGTGGGAAGCCGGGTGGAGTAAGGTAATTTTGGGATTTGTAAGAAAGGTTATTTGGATTGATGTTAGGCTTGAAGTGTTCACGGTGTTCCTCTTGATAAGCATAGCATTCCCCTTGATACCCTTGCACCTTATCACATTGTTCATAAGAGTGGGGGCCTCCACAAGTAACACAAGAAATGGTGATGGCATTCACATTATTTGAGGAATTGTTCAATGTCATGCTCTTAAAATTTTGAACCATGTCATTAGTCATTTCTTGTCCTTGTTTGACTGTTTGAAGGATCTCTTTAAGAAGTTGGATGTCACAAGGAGTTTGAGAAGTGTTTTGGATAACATGAACTCTTTCTTCAAATGGATTGTTTGTTTGAACCATTGCCTTAGTCTCAATAATGTTCAAAGCCTCGTGGTATGTCTTAAGAAGAATACTCCCTCCCGCGGATGCATTTAGTGAATCTTGGTGGTGAGGTTTAAGGCCATTATAGAAGGTATTGATTTGGTTTACATCATCCAATCCATGGTTAGGGCATCGCCTCAACAACTCACTATACTCTTCCCAAGCATCACTAAAGGATTGACTAGGTTTTTGTGTAAAGCCCATAATTAAATTCCTCAAAGCCATAGTCTTTTGTGGAGGAAAGAACTTGTTCAAAAACTTAGTGGTAAAACCGTCCCATGTGGTGATACTATCGGGTGGTTGGGTGTCTAACCAATGCTTAGCACTCCCATCTAAGGAAAATGACACTAACATCAATCTAATGACCTCATGTGGAACCCCATTATGCTTAATGGTATTGCAAAGTGAAAGGAATCTCTTAAGGTGAGCATGGGGATCCTCATTTTGTTTTCCCAAGAAAGGTGATAAAGCAACCATATTGATCATAGATATATGTAGCTCAAATGTGTTAGCGGGAAAGTCGGGAATCTTAATGGCACTAGCATATCCATGAATGTTGGATTGCATACGTTCATACAAAGTACGATTATCAATAGCCATGGCTTCTTGTGGTGGTGACAAAGCACGATTCTCGTGATCGGCTTGGTGGACGGTGGTGGTCTTACTCTTTCTCTTTTTCTTCCTTTTCGGAGGAAGAGGTTGTACACCAATCGGTATTTGTGCACGCCCGCGAGTGAGCATGCAACTCAATACGAGGAATGAGAGAAAAGCTCTCGTGTGACTTTGAAGAGAAATGGATTATCCTCTTCGAGTTTCAATATTAAATATCCACAAGAAAATAACAATATATGTATTACTACTTTGGGTGCAAGACCCTCAATGAAGCCTTCCTTCTTAGAATACTCCCATGTGAACGGGGGGTTAGGTGGCGCGAAGCACTTAAGTACCTATTGACCCTTAGATGGCATTTTATAGCACATCGCCTTTCTATTCACTTAAATGTTCGTATTCTTCGAATTGTTGCTTATTGAGAGTATTTATCTATTCTTGCTTTATTTTGTTTGATCGATACACGTGTCAAGGACCGGAACGCCCCTCAACACGGTGTATTGCCTCGGCAATACTTATGAAAGATATGTAAATTGATTGTTCTTATACGTATACGTATTTACTTATAATAATATATGGAAAATATTTTTGTATTTATGAGTTTTTTAAAGGAAAATACTATATGTACATAAAAACCGAGAGAATCCAATAATATATATTTTTGGGTGCAATCTCTTAGGAAAAAGATTGTTTTTTGGATTTTTTAATTTTTTTGGTCAATTCTTTAGGAAAAGAATTGTTTTGTTAATTTTTTAGTTTTTATATATTTTTATATTTTTGATTTTTTATTTGTTTTTGATTTATGATACGTAAAAATAACGTTCACAAAGTGAACGGATCCCAAAAGCCAATGAAAACCGTCAATCGATAGTCTCTCGTGTAGTCAAAGAACCGGCAGCGGCGCCATTTGAAATGTAGTATAATGCAAGTTCGTTTTCTCAGTTCTTAACTAATAGAAAGTCCAACCAATATCGGATTTATAATTGTTCTTGGTTGTTTAAGCTTGCTTGGTAATCTATGCTAATTCAAACAACACTATTTAAAAATGAAAAATATTAAACTACTTATACGTAAAACATTTTGCAAATACCAATTTTTTTATTCAAACAAAATTCAATTAACAAAATATAAAACTAGAAGGACTGAAAATGTAATTTCTATGAAAGTTAAATGCTCAAAATGTAAATTCTACAACTATAGGGACTAAGAATGCAAAACAGTAAACTATAAGGATCAACAATGCAAAAACTATAACAAACTAACTAAAAATGTAACAATCTAACAAACTACTAACTGAATTTTAACAAATTGCAAAGTCCAGGGACCAAAGTTATGCAAACCCTAATTACTTGAAAGATTAGCCAAGTTTACAACACTGTTAAAAATGGAAGGACTAAAGAGCAATTATGGAAAGACTTTAAGCTAAAACGGGACACAAGAAAGAATAAGCTCGTTTGAGCTTATTACTTAACAAAATCAGATGAAACAACTTGCAAAAGACTTCAAATCCAATTTAAGCTATGTGAGTTCAAGGAATTAAGCTAAGGATCAAAAATAAGCAAAAGAGTGCTTATTGATAAGCACAAAATAAGCTACAGCTTATACCAAACAGTCACAACTTGATCTTTGTAATGAAACTCATTAAGCAACTTATTTCAAGAATGGGAAATCAAACCAGAACTATTTTCATCAAGTAATGAGCTAGAAATCTGGAACAAGCTCAAAAGAGCTTATGTTGACCAAGTTTGACCAGATTTTGGAAAAAGCTCAAATTCTCAAAAATCAATATTCAACACTTACTAACTGGTTTTGTGAAAGAAAATCATGACTTTTATGAAGTGGATTTAGAGATTCAAGAAAACAGTAAAAACTTTGTCTCAGAGAATGAGCTTTGCTCAGACTTTTACCAAAAAGCTATTTTCTGGCTTAATTCCTAGAACTGTAGAAATTCCTTTTAGAAACTGAAACTATATGATATTAGCTAGGACTGGAAACAAATTTGAAGAAATTTCATCTAGGAATGAATGAGAAATAAGCAATTGAAAGTGACAAGTTTTCAAGAACAAAACTGAATGATATCTGACCCAAACTATTTTTAAGCCATTTGCCTGTTTGACCTATTATTTGACTTGTAAAAGGTTTAAAACCACTTGTTATCAACTAAAGACTGGAAATGAACTCTACAACACCAATTCACAATGCTTTAAAACTGATTTTGATCTACTACCAAACACTCCTTTAACTGTTTCTTACAAACTTTTACAAAGACTTATTAAGTTCTGAATTATACTGATTCAAATGCTATAGCAATCTAACTTCAATGGACAAAATGAAAAGTATTAAAACTGGAAACAAGCAATTACCAAAGCTATTACTCAAATAAAGCTAATAGGACAGTAAGTATTTAACTAATGCAGTAAAATACAAAACTCTCAATTCAGTAAACAAGTATGCAAGATTAAGCTACAATCACACAAAAATCAATCAAATATCAACTACTAGCATTTATATCATGCAGCCATCAAAATTAACTAGGAAAATGAGCATGGCAGTTGACTGTTCAGAGGAACAAAAATAAGAACCATAGAACCTAATGTAGATATCCTTTGGGAAGAAGAGGAGCGCTGAGCTCTCTTGCCCTAGTGATAACCACCACCTATCACTAGTATTCAACAAATATCAACCATCAAACAGCTACAAATCATCTGGAATCAATCAAACTGCTTGAAATCTTCAAATGAACAATGGAATGAACAAATTCTGATCAAACAGCTAACAATCTTCACAAATGTCAGTTTTGATCTATGGTTGATCATAACAAACATCAAACAGCAACAACACTATCCAATTGAAGCAAGAATCTGACTGAATGAGAAGAACAGAATTTGGCGGGAAAAAGGAATTTGAATTTTATTGAAGGAAATCAGTTACAAAGTTTGTTACAAGCTATCAACTAACTAACTGACTCAAGAGTTTGTCAGACTCTTGAGTAGTTAGGGGAAAAGTGAGGGAAAAAGGAAAGGAAAGTAAGAACTAGGTGTTTTACAAAATTAAGCTACAAGTGAAAATGAAGACTAAACTAGGTATTTATAGGCATGAGAGGAGAGTTTGTTGGAGTTGGTGACGTGTCAGAACCAGTAATAACTTGCCACGTGGAAAATTCTGCATTTGGCACTTTGAAGGTATGAACAATGATTTGGGTGTTTTTGATTGGATGAGTGATATGTTAATTGAGTTGTACCATTGAATTCGTCTCTTCAAAACGATCATCTTTGGTGTTTATATCTTTCCCTGAAATTGCTTCTATCAAAAACGCGATCCTGGCAATTTTTATTTTTGAAGAAGACGCCACGTGTCAGTTTCTGGTTGGCTTAAAATATGTCACACGGATCACAACTGTTAAGATCTTGTAATAAATGTGGCGGCAGTAGTGGACATTTATTATGCTGAGATGGCAATCCATGTGAAACAATATCTTTCCTCCCATTGGCTGAAAACTTGACACATGGATCACACTTGCATAACTTTCCAATCTTGGCAAAACAAGTCCTTCTTCTTGGCAGATTGCTGTTTTAAGCTAGGATCTTCATTCCTTTGACATTTTTGGTCCTTTAACTTCCATAACTTGTACAAAATGGTCCTTTGACTGAGTTGACTTGAGAGTTGACCAGGTTTGACTTGAATCTTGACTTTTACAATATTTCACTTTTTGTCCTTCAACTTCCATAACTTGTCAAGATAGGTCCTTGAACTTCAAAGTCTTGTCACTTGTGATCCTCTTTTGTCTTTTTCATCCATTTGAGCTTGATTTTTCCTTGTTTACTTGAAAATGTATCTTCTTACCTACAAAAGTGCACACAAACACAAACATACCACATAATATTGTTTTTGCCAAATAAATTGGTATTTTGATTCATGTTTTAGGGTTATTTGTTGATAAAAGATATGAGTTTAAGCTCATATCATCCTTCCAGTGTTAATATCAAACAACACTGCGGTAGGTCATGTGTAAGATTCTTTATGAATTGAACATGTGTAAACTGAAAAGCAATAGTGGTTTGATTCTTAATTGATTCAAACTCGTTTCAGGTTTCTACGCAATATCTTGATGGTCTTGCCAGAACATTCAGAGTGATATTCATTAATATTCACAGTGACGAATGGAAATCCTTCTAGCGTCAACCTCATACAGCGCTATGGTAGGTAACTTGCGAGATTCTTTATGGATCAAGTTTGCGTCAACTGGAAAGCAACAATGATAAGATTCTTTATGAATCAAACTTGTTCCAGGAACTTGAATTGACGAATTTAATCAAGCGGATATTTATCCAATTAATTCACTCTTTATGTTCGCAATCTTGCTTTGAGACGGTCATGTAAAGAGAACGGCTAGTACAGCCAAACCCTGTCAAGGAGGTTCTTAATTGAATCTACGTAATCACAGGTACGATATTTGATATCATCTAACAGTCTTTACCGACCAGACGTAAAATGCTACCAATTTAGGACGAATGTCAAAGCCATTTAGTTTGTGTCTATGTTTTGTCTCAAGAAGGTGGCGTTACGGTGTACTCAGCAAAGTCGATGGTTCAAAACCATATACTCATGCCCAAAGACATATTCAACAATCAAGAAAACTAAAGACTTCTGCAACTCTAATGACCAAAACCTTCCATAACAATTAATGTTGAGGAATGACCTCTATTCAAAGGAGATTGTTAGCAAGCTTTTATGATGGTTCATAGTGTAAGCATGTGGATGATGACACAAGATCGCAAGATGGAAAAGAGAAGTCAAGAATGGTTTAAATCTTAATATTAAAGACAAAGTCGAAAGACAACAACAAAGGCTCAAAGATCATAGCATGAAGAAACTAGACTACCATTACACATTCAAGACTCATTTATGGCGAGATTAGTAATCTCTTTAAATCTTCAAATGTCGAAGAGGAATGACCTCTCATTGGGGGAGATTGTTAGACTCAGAATACTGAGTCAAACAAGAATGATTGATCATAGGTTTATTATGTATCGTTTATTAGCACGGTTTAATAGGTAGTAGAATAGTCATGATAATACGGGCTTGATGGCTAGCTTAAAAGGCCTCTTTCAAGGTACTAGGCAATTATTTAAGCCCGACCCAAACAATATAGTCCATAGAAAGTCCACATGTAGGCGGACGATATAAAGCCCTTCCTAGCATGTTAGGATGGGTTAGCCATTTTTATTTCTCAATCTAATCCTCCTTAAGTTTCACACACTTCTCTCTACTTTCTCTCTCTAAACTTCATCTATTTTCTTCTTTATTTCTTAGATCCATCATCATAAATCATGGGAAAACATTAATCATTTGCAAAATTTGTCCAAAATAGTATAATAAGCATAATAAGTCTTTATGAAACTTTTCTAAAAAAGTCAAATAGTAAAAAAAAAAGCTAGTCAAATAAGCGGTTTGGTCAAAGAGGTTTGCTTTAGTTTATTCTGTGTGTTTCTTGGAAAAGTACTTGGATAGATCTTCATTATCTCAGCTTTTATTTGATCTTGCAAGAATACGCCAATAAGTCTTCAACTTTTTGACAAGTTTAAAAAATCGATTTGAGAGTTTTAGCTTATTTCATAAGCTCATATTACTTCTGGCTAAGTCTTTTCCATTTTTAAGCATTTTGAAAGTTGAACGAGCTTAATTGGTTGATTAATAACCTCAAACGAGCATAAAACTATCCTAGCCCGTTGTTGGGATAATATTTATAGAAATTGCATTTTAGTCCTTGTGTTTTTGTCTGGTTATATTTCTAGTAATTGTCTTTGGGTCCTTTAGTTTTATGTGCTTTTCAAGCACGTCACAATAAGTAACTGGCTGCATTAGTGTTGGGCTTGTTTTGCGTTAGGTTTTTTTAGGTTGTGCTAGTTTTAGAGGTTAATTTCAAATTCAAATTTAACTAAAAATAATTTTTCTGATTTTAATAAAACTAAAAATTGTTTAAAATAATTGTTTTAATATTTTTTTAGCATTTATCATTTGCATTTTGATAGATTTAATAATTTTTATTTTTATTTTATTTTCATTTTAGCATTTTAAGCATTTTAATAATAATAGTACGTATTACGTAATATAGATATTTTTACATTTTTACTTGCTACTTGTTAAATAGAAATTGAATACCATTTAATTAGTATAACCAAAAACGATAAATCTTTATGGATAAATTGGATATCAATTCGAGTCGATTCTAGGAAAAACGATATACTAAAAAACGGATATTAAGTTGGTGTCGCTGCCGTTTCGACCTCGTTACGATTGAAGAATTTTCGTGAAATGATTTCGATTTTAGGATCCGTTTACTTTTGAACGTTATTTTCTTGCAACAAAAAATAGAAAAAAACAAAAAAAAATCATAAATATAAGAATATGAAAAAATCAAAAATCAAAAAGCAATTTTTTCCTAAGAATTGCACCAAAAAAATAAAAAAAAATTCAAAAGTTACTCTTTCCTAAGAGTTACACCAAAAATATTACGTAGTACTATATTACTATACATATTATTACTTATTTCTCACTCTTGTGTATAATATCTTCTTAAAAAATAAAAAAAATAAAAAAATATTTTCTTTTACTATAGTACTATAAGTATTACGTATACGTAGATACGAACCCTTAATACATATATCTCCATAAGTATTGCTTTGCAATACACCGTGATTAGTGGCGTTCTAGTGGTATTCAGGTGTATCGATCAAAGACAGTAAAGGGCGCGATAGAGAAAACTTATTGTGTGGGGGGTATAAGTAGAGTGTATTTCACATTTAAAAGGAGAAGGCTCTTAAGTGCTTCACGCCGCCTCGTTCCTCCGCTCCCATGTGATTCTTTGAAGGTGATAGTAGCTAGTGATTGTGGTCTTCTGATCACTTTTAAGGTTGACCTCGTCCTCTGAAAGTGCCTCAATCGATGGCAGTGATGGTTTAGAGGAGATGCACACGTGACTGCTTTGTATTGGAGGAAAAGGTGAGTGGTGGATTGATAAGGTGTATCTGCCAAAAGTGATAAAGTGAATAGATGGTTTGGTGATCCGTGTGATCCCAATCTCTTTCCTCTCATTGGCTGATTTTGGCTAGGTATTAGAAATCTTTTCCGTTTGTCACTTTTAGTCCTTGTACTTTGGCAGAATTGGAATTAAGAATATAACTTCATAGAAACTTGATCTTTAGTCCTTTAAACTTGGTTCTTTTGTGACTTTTGGTCCCTTGAGATTGTATTTTGTCTTTTTCTTCAATAAAAGCCCATGAAGTCCCGTATTTTCTTCATTTGTATCTTTTGTACCTATTCTCACATAAAAATGCAAAACCATGCGTAATTCCGACTTTTATGTTTATTAACTCACGTTTGGGTTCTGTTTTTCCATGTTTTTAGTGGTAAAAGGGTAAGTGTTTACACACTTATTAAATGCACCCACACTTGACCATTGCCATGCCCTCATGCAATGCATGATTTTAAAGCACAAATTTACATTTCTCATAATAATTAATCTATTTTGGCCTTTATTATTATATATACATACTACGGAACGATACTATACTAATGGGAACTTATAAAACTAAAAAGATAGAAAATTTTCAAAAGAATCAAAAGATATACAATTTCACTTTATTTATTTACTTTGAAATTGTTCGATGGTAGAAACTTATAAATAAATCGATGACTCTGATTAGGGCTTTTGGTATCATGAATATTTATCACCCTCAAGTTTCACGTTCCCTATACCAAGATTAAAAATGAGATCATTGTTATTCATAAGTAAAAGTGCATCGACTTATCCATAAAAAATAATTGTGTTAACTATATACTCCCACTTATTATTCCTCTAAACCGGTTAGTATTCAAGCAAATTGCTTTTGAGCAAATTTGTCTGAAGTTGGCGTGAAATATTAAAAATGCAAAATCTCAAAATAAGGAAGCACCGTTTTAATCGATAGATAACCATCTCATTCATTACATGAAAAACCGCCCACAATCGATATAAGTCCGTCTCAAAATAATAAATTGATCGTCTTATGTGTAGAAAACTTATGTCATGCTTGGATAAATAGCTACTCACTGCTTAGAAAAACTCACGCAATAATTTATACCTGCCGCCTTTTAAAGACCTTGGATTCTCGATCCCGCAACCCTTGTGAGAGTAATATTGAACCGAAAAAGTAACTACTCGATCTCAGCAACCCTTGTGAGATTATTATTAGACCCAACAGAATCTTTACACTTCACTTACCCTCTTTGGAGTCTTGTAATAATATTTTTTTTTTCTTTTTTTTATAGCCACTCATTTTTTTCAAGCCACTCTTATTTTTCTTTGTTCCTCACAATAAATTAACACCCGCTAGGTAAGAAGCATGACAAAAGTCTAATACACATAAAACAGACTAACTTAGAATTTCAAGACGTACTTATATAAAACACGAATGATTAGCCAAAAATGCATAAGAGACTAAATACCGATAAAACTGTTCTTGGTTATTTATTAACATACATACATGCGTTGACAAGAAAGTAAAGGTTACCGATGGGAGTATAAAGCCACAAATAAATTCATGAGGTTTATATAGCCCTATATATTTACTTCAAACTCTATCATTTCTCATTCTCCACAATTTAAAATCTCAAATAATGAGACTCGTGGATGGTTAGCCTATTAAATCAAATTAACGATTTACATGGTTAAGGATACTAGCTAGAGTAAACTTGATTAAGTAAACTCAGGTTGAGTGAAAATATTCACGACGTGTCTAATATGTCAAAGACGTCTAAACTTGTTAAAACCATATCCTTTATTTATTTTTTCTCTTTTTAACTTTATTATTTTCAAATACTATAACAGGAATCTACACAATACGATATAAGGAAAGAAATAAAAGACACAAAGGAAAATAATATAATGCCAAAATAGATCAAGATTTCGAACAACGTCGAAAAAAATAATTTGCGAATTTTAATGAGGACATATTCATAGAAAATCCCACTATACTTCGATAGAAGTCTCCCCTACACTTAATATAAACATTGCCCTCAATGTTTAAGCATGTGGAAGAATAAACTCCCTTACACTTAGGAGATTGAGTACTTTGTTTAAATCGAGCTAAGGAAGAGATAACTAAAGTGAATTCAATTGATCATTTATTTATATGCAAAATTAAATCATAATAGTTTTGATAGAACCGGTAGCAAGGGTACACGAGATCACGGGTCACCTCAAAAGCACAAAAAGTGGAATGATATACCGATGAAATCCCTACACAATCACCACAAAACAACACTCTATTTGGCTCCCCCCATACTTATTGGTTGAAAAAGTAAATAAAATCTAAACTAGTTATATGATGCTTGATTTTATTTCAAGAGTCTCTAGCTCGACTTGATTTCCCGAATTTAATTCAAGGGAAATGTGGAGAGGGATGGAATCATCTCATGAGAGATTTCCTCTCCAAAGTACAGCTTAACCCGTTGGCCATTCACCTTAAAATTGTGCTCATTTGGTTTAGATAGCTCAATGGTGCCATAAGGGAAATTTGGGCCACGGTGAATGGACCAGACCAACGCCTCTTAAGGTTGCTCGAAAAGATTTTCAACTGAGAGTTAAAAAGTAAAACTTGGTCTCCGACGTTGAACTCTCGATTTTTAATCTTGCTATCATGAATTTGCTTATTTTTCTCTTTGTAAATCAACGAATTCTCATAGGCATTGTTTCTAAGCTCTATCAATTCATTAAGTTGTATTTTTCTATGGTCGTCGGATTTGTTTAAGTCAAAATTAGCCCATTTTAGAGCCCAATAAGCCTTATGCTCCAACTCAATGGGGAGGTGGAACGCTTTCCCATACACGAGGCGATAAAGAGTACAACCGATAGGTGCCTTATAAGCGGTACGGAAAGCCCACAAAGCGTCATCTAATTTATCGAACCATGAAGCACGGTTATGTCCCATTGTTTGCTCTAGGATTCTCTTAATACCATGATTGGAAACCTCGGCTTGGACATTAGTTTGTGAATGATACACGGTGGAAAGTCGATGATTGACACCATACTTAGCCATGACTTGTGCGAATTGATCATTGCAAAAATGAGTCCCGCGATCACTAATAATAGCACGAGGCACACCAATCGAGCAAACAATTGTTTCAAGAAGTTTACTACAACCCAATCATTGTTGGTAGGCAAAGCATTAGCTTCAACCCACTTAGAGAGTAGTCGACGGCTACAAGAATGTACTTATTACCCTTAAACGAGGGAAATGGCCCCATAAAGTCGATGCCCCAAACGTCGAAGATCTCACATTCTTGAATAAATTTTTTTGGCATATCATCTTTGTGAGTGATCTTTCCTTGACGTTGGCAAGCATCACAATGCTTAACCATCTCATGCGCGTCATGATAGATGGAGGGCCAAAAGAATCCGGAGTCGAAAACTTTTTCGCGGTGTAATTTGGACCAAAGTTACCATCGGTGGGTCCTTTTTGGCAAGCTACAAGAATGTGTAAAGCCGCCTGTAAAACCCGCATATAAATACCATGAACAGTACATCATGTAAACCTACGGACCAATTAATACTTTCCATTTATGTTATGTACACGTGTCACGAACATTAAATTCAAAAAACTACGTATAATAATAATACACGATAATTATTAAGTATAATAATTATAATCATGAACATTTATAAACACGATAAATATTAAATATAATAATTATAACATGAATATTAGAACATGACATACACGGAGTATAACTAACACAAATATTTAAACACGAATTAACGCGAACATTTTAACATACAAACAAACACAGAAAATAAGTTAACATGAACAAAGCCCGGTTGGCCTTGTTGGGTCTTGTGTCCGTGGCAACCAAGGGAAAAGAGGGGGTCCCAAGCCCATTTTGGATTTAACTAGTAAAAGTAAAAACACATGAAATCACTTTGCAGAGTTTTTTAAAAAAGAAAGATAAAACCCTAGCCCCCATTGGAGACCTAGCTGCGGCATTAGAAGAGACCAAGGAGAAGGGTGTTTTGATTTTTAATCTAGGGTTTGTTCGGGTTTATGTTCGTGTTCTAAACCTCTTTCATTCACGCATTCGGTAAATCATCAAACCTTTATCTTTTTAATCCTTTTATTTAAATTATGAACACATGGTTTTGATCTTAAAATAAAGAAATAAAACATGTTTTGGATTAATTAAATAAGTTTAATTAGGAGGTTTGTTTGGTTTGTTTGTTCGGCCACACACCACCAACAGTCGAAAGCCGCTCGGCGCCATTTTAGTTCACCAACCGAGACCCCTCATGGGGCCAAAAGAATCCGGAGTCAAAAACGTTTTTCGAGGTGTAATTTGGACCAAAGTTACCATCGGTGGGTCCTTTTCGGCAAGCTACAAGAATGTGTAAAGCCTCCAGTAAAAGCCGCATATAAATACCATGAACATTACATCATGTAAACCTACGGACCAATTAATACTTTCCATTTATTTTATGTACACGTGTCACGAACATTAAATTCAGAAAACTACGTATAATAATAATACATGATAATTATTAAGTATAATAATTATAATCATGAATATTTATAAACGCAATAATTATTACATAAAATAATTATAACATGAATATTAGAACATGACGTACACGGAGTCTAACAAACACGAATATTTAAACACGAATTAACGCGAAAATTTAAACATACAAACGAACAAAGAAAATAAGTAAACATGAACAAGGCTCGGTTGGCCTTGTTGGGTCTTGTGTCCACGGCAACAAAGGGAAAATTGGGGGGCCCAAGCCCATTTTAGATTTAACTAGTAAAAGTAAAAACACAGCAAATCACTTTACAGAGATTTAAAAAAAAAGATAAAACCCTAGCCCCCATTAGAGACCTAGTTGCGGCATCAGAAGAGACCAAGGAGAATGGTGTTTTAATTTTTAATCTAGGGTTTGTTCGTGTTTGTGTTCGTGTTCTAAACCTCTTTCATTCACGCATTCGGTAAATCATCAAACCTTTATCTTTTTAATCCTCTTATTTAAATTATGAACACATGGTTTTGATCTTAAAAACAAGTAATAAAACATGTTTTCGATTAATTAAATAAATTTAATTAGAGGGTTTGTTTGGTTTGTTTGTTCGGCTGCACAAAACCAACAGTCGAAAGCCACTCAGCGCCATTTTAGTTCACCAACCGAGACCCCTGATGGGGCCAAAAGAATCCGGAGTCGAAAACTTTTTTCGCGGTGTAATTTGGACCAAAGTTACCATCGGTGGGTCCTTTTCAGCAAGCTACAAGAATGTGTAAAGCCGCCTGTAAAATCCGCATATAAATACCATGAACATTGCATCATGTAAACCTACGGACCAATTAATACTTTCCATTTATGTTATGTACACGTGTCACGAACATTAAATTCAGAAAACTACGTATAATAATAATACACGATAATTATTAAGTGTAATAATTATAATCATGAACATTTATAAACACGATAATTATTACATATAATAATTATAACATGAAGATTAGAACATGACATACACGGAGTGTAACTAACACGTATATTTAAACATGAATTAACGCGAACATTTAAAAATACAAAAGAACACAGAAAATAAGTAAACATGAACAAGGCTCGGTTGGCCTTGTTGGGTCTTGTGTCCGCGACAACAAAGGGAAAAGTGGGGGGCCCAAGCCCATTTTGGATTTAACTAGTAAAAGTAAAAACACAGGAAATCACTTTACAGAGTTTTTAAAAAAAAGATAAAACCCTAGCCCCCATTAGAGACCTAATTGCGGCATCAGAAGAGACCAAGGATAATGGTGTTTTGATTTTTAATCTAGGGTTTGTTCGTGTTTGTGTTCGTGTTCTAAACCTCTTTCATTCACGCATTTGGTAAATCATCAAACCTTTATCTTTTTAATCCTCTTATTTAAATTATGAACACATGGTTTTGATCTTAAAAACAAGTAATAAAACACGTTTTAGATTAATTAAATAAATTTAATTAGAGGGTTTGTTCGGTTTGTTTGTTCGGCCCGTACACAACCAACAGTCATATGACGCTCGGCGCCATTTTAGTTCACCAACTGAGACCCCTCATGGGGCTCGGTGTTGGTTTGGTTGGACGGAAGGAACACCAAGGCACCCAGCGGGTACCTTGGTCGAGCAGTGGGAACCGTCGGCCTAGCCGGTGGCCACTTTGGGTCCGGACAGGGGGAACGTAGGCGAGGGCAGGGGGAACACCACCGGCTTCAGTCGGTGGGAACCTTTGTTCTGGCAGGTGGAAGCCACGTGTAGCAGCAACCAGGGATGCCGCCGTTGGAGCGCAGCCCACTGGCCGCCACCACAGCCGCAGCTGTTGGTGGTGGTTTTGTGTTCGGGATTTGTTGTCCCGGGTTTCGGGCTCGGGATGATTTTGTCACATTATTTTATAAGTTAAATTTAATTAATTTTCATGTTTTATAAATTAATTTAATTTGGAACCATGACTTAGGTTAATTACTTAATATAGATAATACAAGTTTTAACCTAAGTATTTTTATTAGACTATAATTTATTAATTAATTATTTAATACATGAACTTATAATTAATTAATAAATTCCATGACTTAGGTTATTTTATAAGTTAATAAAACATGTTAACCTAAGTAATCATACTAGTCTTAACTTTAATTAAACCATGACTTAATTAAATTTGTATAACCTATAGTTTATTAATTAACCATGAGATGTTATTAATTAATAAAACATGTACTATCCTTATTAATTAATAATTAGATATAACCTATAGTATTTATTTAATAAACTATACTATTAATTCTATGACTTATAACTTTTAACAGTAAACGCTAGCTTATATTTTTAGCTTATTAACCCAGCTTATTTCTATATATGGAAACATTCTATTTCAGGAAACTTACTATTTTTAGAACTTTATATTTTTAGAAACTGATCTTTTTTTGGAAACTTTGTTTTTTGGAAACTTTCTATTTTTGGAAACTTTCTATTTTGGAAACTTTCTTTTTTTGGAAACCTGCTATTTTTAGAAAGTTAGTTATTATAACACTACAAGTATAATTATATAAGAATACAAGATAATACATAATCAGAAGACATGAAAAACTTGAGTAATACAGTATATATCATTTAAAACAGTAAAATAAGAAAATTACATATAAAACAAGCTAAGAACATGTTGTAACCGGTAGCATACACAGTAATCAGACAACTTATACATGTCCCCTTATTTATGTAGCAATAGTAAGGTCAGAGTAGGACTTTTCATCATTTCATCTTTCTCGTTTATTGGACATAAGGTACGAATATTCCGTCCTTCAGTATGGACATTCTTTTCCTTATTAAGATTCCCCATTTGCAGCCAAATGTTTTCCCTAGTATTTGTTTTATATGTTTTGATCTGCTTATGATAGTTTTAAAATGCCTAAGACATATACATGCATGACCATGTCACCTAGTTATAGAGGTACCATAACCGTATCACTGAAGGCACTAGTGTTATGACTTCCCTACGGCAGAGTGATTACTCGTGGTGTCCCTTTACAGTTTTGGCCATATATTTATATTATCATGTGGTGCGTATGGGTGCATCCTAGTTACATGTTTTCCATGATTTTCATGGTAAATGTGGTGTGTGTCTTGCATCCTTCACAAGGAGTTGATCCCTCCTACCCACCCTAATTAATTAGAAGCATCCCCTCTAATTTCATGATGAGGTGTCCCCTCCAAGTATTCATGCACGGTGGAACCTCATGACCTATATGGGCTATTGGCTAATTAATACAGTTTTCATAAAAAAACATAAGTCTTTTCAAACTATAAAACTAGTTTTATGAACATGATCCAGGTTATCTAGGACCTATACATTTCCGTTGCTATTAGTCTTATTATGCTTATGTCATTTCGTGCTATGCTTATATATCCGTTCACTGGACGTTTTGCTCAGCCGTTTTCCTTTCATGTTCCCAAATGGAAGGTACTAAGGGACACAACTAGGACTTGAGAGTGTGTGCATACGGATGGAAGCTATCTAGCCTTCAATACTTTATGCATTTTACATACATTACATTACTTCATTTCTTTGGACGGTGTTTAGTCCTTTTCCATTTCAGTATTTATTCATGTGTGTGAGCTTATATCGGACTACCGATGTTTGTTTTCGGTATTTCCTTTTATGGTCATTTAATGTTTTTGGACATTTACCTTGCATTCTTTGATGACACGTCATAATTATCCTGTGATATTCCATTTATCAAAATGAAGTGTTACAATTATGGTATCAGAGCCAAGGTTTCTACCTGTAGGCTCTAAAAACATGACCTGTAATTAGTGGGTAATCACTATGGTCATCCTAAAACTGACAGTTTGTTTTCATGCACTTGTTTCATGTATCATTGTTGTAGAAATTTTGACTAAATAATGGTTGGTACAAAACTGGCCATATTTAGTCGCATGTGCTTTTATTCGAATCATTTTGTTTTGATGAACCGACCCATAGGCTTTCATCCTCGTCATATCATTTTTGTTATGTTTTGGTGAACCGGACCATAGGCGTTAACCTAAACCCATGTCATTTTCGTTGGCCATGCATTCATACACTATTTCATGCATACAAAATTTCATGTTTATATGGATATATATTTTTTTCATGTTTGTATGTTATGTTCTAATCAGATTAATCATTGCATTTTGTTTTATACTTTCAGATGGTTCTCAAACGTGAACAAGAACAACTGAATGCAGCAGTCTAAGCTTCTATGCAAGCTTTTCTTCCTCAACTGAGGAATGAGATTCGGGCCGAGGTGCAAGCCGCTAACAATCAGCACCCTCACCAGAATCAGAATCCTCCTCCTCCCCTCAATCTACCCTGATCACATGGATGCAGTGGTTCAATAAGCAGCGTCCGAAATCTTTTGAGCAGACTGACTGTAAAACCCGCATGCTTTTACCATGAATAGTACCCTTATGATCGTACGTACATGATTAGAACTCTCCTTTTATAGCATGTTTACGTTTCACGAACAAGATTTACAAGTAGTACGTACGTGTGATAACACGATAAGTATTTAATACGTATTAAGACATGAAAATTATTTCAATAATAATTATAATCACGAACATACGAACATGAAATCATGAACGTAAATAATCACGAGCTTAGTATTACGTATTTATGTATATTTATTAAGATCATGAATAAATATAATAAGACACGAACGATAACTATTTTAATCACGTAAAACACGAACACGAAAACATGTATAATATTTGACACGGAAAAACATTCGGGTTACCCCATGTGGGCCCCTTACCCACGGACAAGACAAGAAAAAGGGCCAAGCCCATGCAATTTTACTAAAACAAGAATTTGGGAAAAGATTATTTTCATAATAAAAAATATTAGAAAAGATCAAAACCCTAAAAACCCTTCTCTTCTCTTGTTCTTTGGCCGTCGGGTACAAACACACACCAAGGGTGTGTTGGTTGATTTTGGTGATTGGTTTATTACAAGGGTGTTAGTGTGTTCGTTCTCCTTTGATTCACGTAATCGGTAAACCCTAAAACCCTTTTCTTTTTATGTTTTGATTAATTGATCACATGAAGTCATGAATGGTTTAAAAACAAGTTAATAATCATGTAATTAAATATGGGGGGTAAAATAAATCATGGTTAAGGAGTGTTTATTTTTGGCCGACGCATGAACCGAGACTAAGGGGGGGTCTCGGCTTGTTTTTGATTCACACCAACCGAGACCTCAAGGTCTCGGTGGGGTTGTGTGTCTCGGCCGCAGGAACCAAGGGAACCCCGACCATGTTGGGGGGTGTGTTTTGGCTCGGGTGGGTCTCGGATAGAACAAGAAACACCACCGGCTTATGCCGGTGGCTAAATAAGGAAAGCTGGGGGAACCCCCATGCCGCGGCAGCAAGGGGAACCACCGGCTAGTCGGTGGGAACTTTTGCTAGCCGGCGGCTAGCCAACGCTAGGGGTGCGTTTGGTTGCCGGTTCACGGGTTAAAACCGGTCCGGTTCACACATGTTTAGAATAAAACACGGGTTCGGTTCATGGGCCATTTTTGCAAGTTAATTATTTTACAAGGTTAATTATTTTTACAAGTTTATTTTAACAAGATTAAATTAAATTAGTTATAACATGTACATGATTAATTTAATTTATACATGACTTAGGTTATTAATATTATTATTAATACATGAATTTTAACCTAAGTAATTATCATTTTTAATAGACCATATAATTAATTATTGAAATCATGACTTATAATTAATTAACTTACATGACTTAGGTTATATTACTAATAGATAATAATACATGTTTTAACCTAAGTATTTTTACCTTTATTTAATTAAATCATGTTATATTTAATTAAATGCTTTAACATATAGTTTATGTAATTCACATGAAATAATTAATAAACTATACTATTTAATTACATGACTTAGAATATTAATCAGTAAACACTTAAGCTTATATAATTAGCTTAATAATCCAGCTTATTTCTATTTATGAAAACTTTCTATTTTTAGAAACTTATTTAATTAAGGCAGCTAATCTATTTATGGATTCTTTCTATTTTTAGAAACTTATCTATTTTGATCAGTAAATCTATTTTTGGAAACTTTCTATTTTTAGAAAATTTCTGTATTTGGAAACTTTCTATTTTTGGAAACTTTCTATTTTAGGAAACCTGTCATTTTTAGAAAGTTACGTATTATTACAAAACAAGTATAATAATACAAGAAATACAAGTAATGCTTAATCAGAATAGACAGAATACATGTTAAACACAATATAAAGTTTTAATCAGTAAAACATGACATGAACATATAAAAGAAGCTAAGACATGATATAAAAGAAGTTACGTACTCAGTAATCAGATACTTATACACGTATGTATTTTATGTAGAATTAGTGATACCGAAGTAGGACTCTCTTTCGTTCGTCTTCTTCGTTCACTGGACACAAGGTACGGATTCTCCGTCCTTTCAGTATGGACATTTTTCCTTATTAGTATTTCCCCGTATGCAGCCAACTGTTTCCCCCAGTATATGTTTTATATGTTTTTGAATTGCTTATGTTTAATTAGATACCTAAAGCCATATACATGCATGACCAGTTTCACCTAGTTATGGAGGTACCATAACCATAACACTAGAGGCACCAGTGTTATGACTCCACCACGACGGAGTGATAGCTCGTGGCGTCCCTTCAGCTTTTGGCCATATTATTATTATCTGGTGGGGCGTATGGGTGCATCCTAGTTTATATGTTTTAAGCAGATTATTCAGGTGAATGTGGTGTGTGCCTTGCATCCTTCACAAGGAGCTGATCCCTCCTACCCAAACCAGTATATTAAATTAGAGGCAGCCCCTCTAACTTGCATGACGAGGTCACCCCTCCAAGTATTCATGCACGTTGATAATTCATGACCTATATTGGCTAATGGTAAATAAGTTAAACAGTTTTTACAAGATAAACATAAGGCTTTTCAAACTATAAAACCAGTTTTAATAAGATATACCAGGTTACCTAGGACTTTGTCTTTTCCGCTGCTCTATGCTTATATGCTTATGTTATTCATGTTTTACTTGTATATCCGTGCACTGAGCGTTATGCTCAGTCGTTTTCCTTTTCATGTTCCCAAAATGGCAGGTACTCAGGGACGCTCGTAGACTTTAAGCATACGTGCATATGGATTGGAAGCTTCCTACCCTTTTTTACTTTATGCATTTCTTTATACGTTGATACTCATTCCATGGACATTGTTTAGTCCTTTTCATTTATAGTACTTATGTTTGTGTGTGATGAGTTCTACTTTTAGGATACCGATGTTTGTTTCTGGTATTTCCTTTAGGGTCATGTTATGTTTTGTACATTTATCCTTGTATGCTTTGATGACACGCCATAATCACGCGTGACATTCCATTTATCAAAATGGGGTGTTACAATTATGGTATCAGAGCCCAAGGCTTCGACTTGTAGGCTCTCAAAACACGACCTGTGATTAGTTGGTAGTCACTATGCTCTTCCTAGAACTGACAGTCGGTTTTCATGCATTCATCATTTTCATGCATACATATATATGTCATTGTCGCATGTTTATGACTAAGTAATGGTTGGTACAGGACTGGCCCTATTTAGTCGCATGTGTTTTACGTAACTTTTAAATTTAGGACGGACCCATTGGCGTCCCCTCGTTATGTCTTTTGTTTTGAGTGAACTGACCATAGGCGTTCACTCTCGCGCATACAAAAGTTTTCATAAAACTGCATCATGCATTCATGTACTAGTTTTTTCCTGCATAGAATTTTTCTCATGATTTATTGGTATAATTTTTTTTTCATGTATATAGTTTATGTTTTAATTAGTTTAATCATGTATTTTATGTTATACTGTCAGATGGTAAACACACACAATATCTGGGAGATGGTTGTGTCTGCCAATGCAGACTTGTGAAATTTAGATTTTACTAGTTGAAAAAGTTCGTTTTCTCGGTGTCTTTTCGAATTGATTTCCCGGCTTAAAGTACGACTTAGTTGATTTGGTGAAACAAATATTTGGTTGTTTTTAAATAAAAGGTGCAAAGACGTAAATGTAAATGACGTAAAAGTAAAAGAGCGTTTGAAATAAATCTAAATCTAACTAAAATTAATGGGTGCAAATATTTAAAAACTTCGAAAAGTAAATTAATTAAATGACTTAAAATTAAAAAGCGTGGCGGAAATTAAAATTAGACAAGTATTAAAATGTAAACTAAGAAAAGTAAACAAAGTTAACTAGAAAAAAATACCCCCTATCGGAATATATTCCGATCAACCTCGTCGGAATATACTACCTTTACCTGTCGGAATGAAGATCGGAAAACACCGATCGGAATATGTCACTTAACCTGATCGGAATAACCAACCTTATGCCTCCAGATCGGAATGATAGAACCTACACTGATCGGAATATGGAAGAGATCTGGTCGGAATGCTGATCGGAACCCGTGATCGGAATACCACCAACACCTCGATCGGAATATGGCAAAGAGCACCAATCGGAATATCTGTCACTTACCTGATCGGAATACCCAAGACTCTTCTGATCGGAATACCAAAGTCTCCCAAATCGGAAAGTTAAAACCCTTTTTCGACCAAGCAATGTAGCTATGGTCGGAATGTAAAACCCCTTTCCGATCTACCCAATCGGAATACGACGAAAAGTACACAAAATAAGCTAAACAAATAAGCTATGATTCTAATAAGCACTAGACGAAATTTCTAAAGCAAACTGATTAAGAAAAAGCTATTAAACAGAAATTTAAAAACTTTTAAAACACGAAAAGGATAGGCTTTACAAAAAACAAACTTTTTATACGAAATTAACTTTTATAAAAACTATATAAACTTGAAAACAAACAAAATAAGCTATGAAAATAAATGATTTGAAACAATCAAATGCATAAAAATGTAATCTTTAAACAAATAAACAAGACGAAAAGCATATAAATCAAAGATTAAAGAAAGGTAGAATTAGATCAACAAGATAAAGTAAAGGTGCGAGAATTAAAAGAAACACTTACTTGAAATTAAATGATAAATAAAGTGCAAGACATGTAATTAAAGGTGCAAGTAATTAAAGGTGCATAAAAGTAAAGGTGGAAGAACTAATTGTCACGATTAGTCAACAAAAACTAGTGAAATGAATAAGAGGGGTATTTATAGGAGATTAGGGGAGTGGTTAGAGGAAGTTTCCTCCCCCCTTCCTTCTTCTTAATTGCGCCATCAAGTCCTTCCTTCTTAATCTCATTGTTAATCTTGGATGTTGATGACTTTTGGCTCGGGATTTCTTTGGACTCGTCTTTTAATTCTTTGATTAAATAAGACTTGAGTTCCTCGGCTTTTGATAAACTTCCGTCTTTTGACTTTTTCTTTTGATAATTCTTCAGAATTGGTCTTGGACTTCCGTTCTTTTTGCACTCTTGACTTCTTGACTTCGTCTTTCGTCTTTTTCTTCAATAAAAGTCCGTAAATGCCCGTGAATGCCCGTGTTTTCTCCACTTTTCACCTTTTCGTCCTAAATCACAACAAAAACACAAACCACGCATAATTCCGACATAAAAGACATAAAATACACGTTTTGGCTCGGTTATTATTGTAATTAAGTGGTAGAAAAGATGGGTGTTTTCACACCTATCAAATCCCCTACACTTGACCATTGCAATGTCCTCATGCAATGCATTAGTTACAAAGCACGTTTACATTTTTCATCATAATCAATCCACGTTGGCCTTTATTAAAGAGATAGAAAACTATAAAGAAATCAAAAACATACCTTGGGATTTGGAAATGTTGCGAATGATCATCATCCTCAAGTTTTCACATTCTCCAAACCAAGCTTAAAAACGAGATCATTGTTATTATAAGTTAGTAGACTATCACGAACTCATGTGGGCCAGTTACTCACTTAGACTCCCTTATTCCTAGGCGTATCTCTTATATTTTATTATTTTCTTGAATGATCACGAGGATGCATTTTTGACTTATTTCGATAGTTATTAAGTCTGAAAATAAAGTGAACGATTTAATCAATAGTTAGCTAAAGGAAAAAATCTTTTAAAACTACTTCTCGAGACCTCATAAAGTTCATATCTTGGCATAACTCGCTTCGCGATTTGAGACCTTTCTCGGATCGATATTTAGCAGCGACTTCATACTTCAAATCTTGAGAGACATTCATGAAATTATGGTCTTCTCTTCATAATGGAATTTCTTCACTTGAAGTTTTGAGAGATTCATACTTAGACCACGACTTCTTCATTTTTCTCCAATCTTTATTTTGGACTTTGATATACAACGATCCGCCTCCTTTTATGACTTGGATCTATTTATCCTCATACCTTGTTAGGGTCTTTTCGGATACACTTCTCCATGACTTTTGGGGAGTTTTTGCTTTTCGTCGTGTGTCTCGATCCTTCATATTGACTTTCGATAAATGATTCTTCACATCACTTTGGATCTTTAGCAACAAAATATAGCCCTCATGCCTTGTTAGGGCCTTTTTGGACTCGCCAATCTTCGCATCCCGCTTCAATAAGTTATGCCTTGGCTATGAACTCTAATCCATACCGAGCAACTTTTAAACGATCTTGGGCTAGAAGCTAAGTAACTTTTCAAATCGTACAACTTTATTTATTAGCAGATAAATTATTAGCAAGCGATGGGAGAATAGGCTTATAATTAACTCACATAAAATCCTGAAAGAATACCGGACTTATAATTGGCTCTATCATCTCTCGTTCTCCACAGTTTAAAATCTCAAGGAATGAGACTCGTGGATGCTTAACCTATTAAATCAAAGTTTTGGGTTTTCGAGTCGCCTATAGGATCTTGCAAATTCTTAGACTTTTTCAAGTTTAGAAATCGCATTTTAAAGTTCCCTTGATAAACGACTCTCTAGGATCAATTATAGGAACTTGTGAAAAGTTCTTGTTCTTAACCCGTGAGAGTTAAGACTTTCGCGTTTTATAGCTCCCTATATATAAGCCTAGAAAAACTTGACTTAAACACGTTAAGGATACTAGCTAGAGTAACTTAGATAAGTAAACTCGGGTTGAGTCAAAAGATTCACAACGTTTGAAAATTAAAACCACTTTATTAAAGATTATTCTAATAAAGAAAGAAAATAACTATACAAAAGGAAAAACTAATAGGCCAAAATAGATCAAAAATTTTGAAAAATGTCGAAAAATTGATTTTCCGGTTAAAACGAGGACAAATACAAGGAAAAGGCCACTTAACTTCGATAGAAGTCCCCTCTACACTTAATATAAACATTGTCATCAATGTTTAAGCATGTGGGAGTAAACTCCCCTACACTTAGGACATTGTGCACTTTGTTTAAATCTCGCTAAGGGAAAGGACAACTAAAGAGATTCCTATTTTAATATTAAGAAAATATAAAATAGTGAATCGAAAAGAGTTTAGGATAGAACCGGGATAATGGAACACGGAATCACGGGTCGTCAAGAATCATCAAGAGTGGATCATTGAAGCTCGAATCCCTGATTAGTAGAAGAGAGGAGAGAGCAAACACCAACGGGTCTCCCCAACACTTATGATAAAGAAAGCGAAAAGATAGATGCATGGGTTGCCTCCCAAGAAGCGCTTGGTTTTTTATTACCGAGTCGTGAGCCTGACTCGACCTTGATTATCAACGGAAGAAGCATGAAATATATCCACCAGGATCAAAGACATAGTTTTCGTCCATCAAATAGCACAAGCTTAAGGCGAACAAGGCAAGCCAAAGAAGAGTAGGCAAGGTTCCCTTAAGCAGTGATGGAGCACGGTGGAAGCAAGGTTGAAGTGGTGCAAGCAGATTTCCATAAGTTCCAAAGATATTTCCTTTTATTTCATCAGGTGGATACTGAGATGGCTTAAAGATTTCAATACCGGGGTCGAACACCTTTTCCTTTAAGGGAAAATAGCACTCAGGCTCAGCAGAGTGTGAAGAAGATCCGCGAAGAAGCAAAACCTCGTCCTCAGAAGGGGGACAAAGAGGTGTTAAATCATATGTGCTGCGGATATTGGTGTCGACTGGTTTCTTCTCCTTAGAAAGAATGTTCTTCAAATCCAAAGTAGGATCAAGACGATAATCTTCAAAGTCCAAAGGAGGTGTATCACTCTCATGAGGGAAGTAAGTGTTGAGAAACATAGAGAAGTCTTCCTCGAATGAGTAATCGTCCAAAGTAGGATCGAGTGATGGCGGAGGATCTTCATCATGAGAAGAATCGCTCGAAAGAGTATCGGCCTCATCAAAATCATCGAAAGTGGGCATCTCGGGATACTCAGAAGTACAATCATCAAAATCATCCGAATCTGAGCTAGAATCATCATCATCATAAGCATCAAAACCGGGTGAAAGGTAGTTGTTTGATCGGTAACTCAACAAATTTCTATCCCCTTGAGGTCGAGCTTGGTAATTTTCTGGTAAATAATTACCATAAGCAGCATACACATTTTCCAGATTTCCTTGTGTTGAAGGACAATCGGTGTATGGGTGTGGACCGCCGCATGTTTCACAAGGAGTAGCAACATCTTTAACTTGTTGTTTTTGTTGGTTTGAAGCCAAGAGTTGCATACTTCTGCTCATTTCAGTCAGCACACGGGTGAGTTCGGTCATATCAGGGTTTGCTGAAGTGGAGGAAACATTGACTCTCGGATTGTTCCTTGAAGAAGCAGAGGAATCCCAGTTTTTGTGGTGAGTAGTCATGTTATCAATTAGCTCTCTACACTCCTCGGGTCTCCTTTTCATGAATGTGCCACCGGCGGCTGCATTAATCGTATCACGATCACGAAAAGTCAATTCGTTGTAGAAAGTATCAATTAAGGTCATAGGTAGCATGTTGTGGTTTGGACATCTATCGATCAAGACATTATATCTCTCCCAAGCATCAAAAAGAGATTCATCGGGATCTTGCATGAAACCGCTGCTTTGATTGCGAAGGCTCGTGACCATGGATGGTGGAAAGTAGCGCGACAAAAAGCGTTGAGTCATGTCATCCCAAGTGTGAATAGAATTCTCCGGGAGACGATCAAACCATTTCTCGGCATGATGTAATAAAGTATGTAGAAAGAGTTGTAGGCGAAGTTCATCCATTGTGGCACCAGCCAACTTCATGCTTTGGGTGATTGTAATGAACTTGTCGAGGTGTTTGTTGGCATCATCATCAGGCATTCCTCTAAAAGGATTTGTTTGCACTTGCTGAATCATGTGGTGCTTCAACGAAAACTCAGGAGCGTTGATTTGCATCGGCGCAATCGGTCCTCCTCGTCCAAACATTGTAGGTTGACAAAGCTCCTCCATGGTCCGAAGATCGGGTTGTGGAAGAACATTGTTGTTGTTATTATTAAGGTGCGGTGGATTATTGTTGTTAACACAAAACATAGCTAAATCTTCTTGAGTCTCGGGCTCTTGATAATTAGAAGATCTAGTACGCATACACCTGAAAATGCAAAAGAAAACAATACCAAACGCAAAGACAATATATATACACAATAAAAATAAAATCTTTTTGGATTTTTGAATTTTTTTATTTTTATGGAGTTTTATCAATTTTTAATTTTTATGATTTTTTTTAATTTTTTATGCGAGAAAAATAACGATCACAAGTGAATGGATCCCAAAAAGCAACGCGTCTCTCACAGAAAATCGTTAATCTTTACGAAAAGAGCCGGCAGCGGCGCCATTTGAAATTTAGATTTTACTAGTTGAAAAAGTTCGTTTTCTCGGTGTCTTTTCGAATTGATTTCCCGGCTTAAAGTACGACTCAGTTGATCTGGTGAAACAAATATTTGGTTGTTTTTAAATAAAAGGTGCAAAGACGTAAATATAAATGACGTAAAAGTAAAAGAGCGTTTGAAATAAATCTAAATCTAACTAAAATTAATGGGTGCAAATATTTAAAAACTTTGAAAAGTAAATTAATTAAATGACTTAAAATTAAAAAGTGTGGCGGAAATTAAAATTAGACAAGTATTAAAATGTAAACTAAGAAAAGTAAAAAAAGTTAACTAGAGAAAAATACCCCCTATCGGAATATATTCCGATCAACCTCGTCGGAATATACTACCTTTACCTGTCGGAATGAAGATCGGAAAACACCGATCGGAATATGTCACTTAATCTGATCGGAATAACCAACCTTAACCCTCCAGATCGGAATGTATAGAACCTAAACTGATCGGAATATGGAAGAGATCTTGTCGGAATACTGATCGGAACCCGTGATCGGAATACCACCAACACCTCGATCGGAATATGGCAAAGAGCACCAATCGGAATATCTTTCACTTACCTGATCGGAATACCCAAGACTCTTCTGATCGGAATACCAAAGTCTCCCAAATCGGAAAGTTAAAACCCTTTTCCGACCAAGCAATGTAGCTATGGTCGGAATGTAAAACCCCTTTCCGATCTACCCAATCGGAATACGACGAAAAGTACACAAAATAAGCTAAACAAATAAGCTATGATTCTAATAAGCACTAGACGAAATTTCTAAAGCAAACTGATTAAGAAAAAGCTATTAAACAGAAATTTAAAAACTTTTAAAACACGAAAAGGATAAGCTTTACAAAAAACAAACTTTTTATACGAAATTAACTTTTATAAAAACTATATAAACTTGAAAACAAAAAAAATAAGCTATGAAAATAAATGATTTGAAACAATCAAATGCATAAAGATGTAATCTTTAAACAAATAAACAAGACGAAAAGCATATAAATAAAAGGTTAAAGAAAGGTAGAATTAGATCAACAAGATAAAGTAAAGGTGCGAGAATTAAAAGAAACACTTACTTGAAATTAAATGGTAAATAAAGTGCAAGACATGTAATTAAAGGTGCAAGTAATTAAAGGTGCATAAAAGTAAAGGTGGAAGAACTAATTGTCACGATTAGTGAACAAAAACTAGTGAAATAAATAAGAGGGGTATTTATAGGAGATTAGGGGAGTGGTTAGAGGAAGCTTCCTCCCCTCCTTCCTTTCTTCTTAATTGCGTCATCAAGTCCTTCCTTCTTAATCTCTTTGTTAATCTTGGATTTTGATGACTTTTGGCTCGGGATTTCTTTGGACTCTTCTTTTAATTCTTTGATTAAATAAGACTTGAGTTCCTCGGCTTTTGATAAACTTCCGTCTTTTGACTTTTTCTTTGATAATTCTTCAGAATTGGTCTTGGACTTCCGTTCTTTTTCCACTCTTGACTTCTTGACTTCGTCTTTCGTCTTTTTCTTCAATAAAAGTCCGTAAATGCCCGTGAATGCCCGTGTTTTCTCCACTTTTCACCTTTTCGTCCTAAATCACAACAAAAACACAAACCACGCATAATTCCGACATGAAAGACATAAAATACACGTTTTGGCTCGGTTATTATTGTAATTAAGTGGTAGAAAAGATGGGTGTTTTCACACCTATCAACTTGCAGGACTATCCTCCCCCACCTCGCATTTTTCCCACGGAAGGAAGGAATAGGCTCATGAGTGAATACTACACTATTAGCCAGCGACCTGAAGAAAATAACAATGATTTCATGCAGCGTTTCCTTTGGTTCGCTGGTGTCCTAAGAGCAGCCGCGGGCACTACTGAAGAGCAGGCACAACATTTTCGTTAGGCCCTTTCTCCAATGATTGCCAATAACTTAGAAGGTGCTCTGCTAAACACGGTGGCACAAGTGGCCGATGCAGCACGTAACCTGGAGATGCTGCAGGAAAGAGATGAGTTCGGGGAAGTAGAGAGACCCGATAAGAGGTAGACATTCGTATTCAAAGGGTGACCAATCCGTATTCTTTCAGAATATGTCGAAATTTCATTTCTTTAAATTGTACCTTCTAGGAAGAAGACTGGGGACCAGTCTCATCCGGTTACTCAGCAACAGCCTAATCAGCCCAAGGGAAACGGCCAGACTCACGACCGTTCTAATACGGATAGGCGTTGGGGTAATGATAATTACTGTAACAACGTTGGACACTCCAACAGCAGCAGGTCCTTATACTTACTCATTTCTTATGATTACATGTTATAATTCTTTATTCTGACACATTAGCAAATCTTCTACCAGGAATCATAGTAACTGGAGGGACCAGAACCAGAGAGGTTCACAGCCTAACCGTCCAGCTATCACTGGTATTCAATCTTACGATTATCCGCATT
This sequence comes from Glebionis coronaria, assembly GCA_025667525.1. Taxonomy (NCBI): domain Eukaryota; kingdom Viridiplantae; phylum Streptophyta; class Magnoliopsida; order Asterales; family Asteraceae; genus Glebionis; species Glebionis coronaria. The sequence continues at coordinate 138,219,160 of CM046880.1, forward strand.
GTACTTTGTACCTATTATCATGTCTCATGTATATTGTTTTATCAGGCTCTCAGCCAGTTAGGACACCTGCTGGAGGATATATAATACAAAGCTTTTACAACAAGTATAAAAAGTTATCTTCCGATCTTTTCGAATTGATTACCGGTTAAGAGTACGACTCAGTCGTCTTTTGGCAAACAAGAAGAGTGGTTTGGTTATCTTATTTAAAAACTAATAGCTAATATGAAAATGTCGTTGAGTAAATTAAAAGCTTTTAAGGATTAAACTAAAATGAGGAGTTAAAACTAAATGATTGAAAACTTTAAAACAAAATTGGAAAAACACTTTGTAAAAAAATAAACAAGAAATCAAGCCCGTCGGAATCCCTGGTCGGAATCTCGTCGGAATAGAGTGATCAGAATGTGGGAAAAATAAAAATCGGAATAAGTTAAATTGAGTCCTATCGGAATATTGGTAGGAATCCTAATCGGAATAGCACAATCGGTATAATGGGAAGTGGAAGCTATCAGAATAGTCGAAAACAAGTCAAATCGGAATATCATAAAAAGGAACACAATCGGAATACAAATGCGACTAATTGGAATGTTAAAACCCTAATCCAATCAAAGTGGTTGGAATGATAGCAAGCAAATCGGAATTCTACAAACCCTTTTCCGATTTAGAGATCGAAATACAAAGGGAAGGGCAAATCGGAATGTGAAAACGGAAAAAGGTTTAAACCTTTTTCGATGACCTCGTGATTTGAAAATAAGCCAAGTGATAAGCTATGTTTGATAAGCTAACACCAAACTTAACCAAATAAGTAATGAAATAAACTAAATAAGCACAAATAACAACTTCTCCAAACTTTAAATATGCAATCTTTTAAATCAAACCATAAAAAATGAAACTTTTAAAGAAAGCTTTTAAAAAGTAAATAAGCTAAACATATAAATAAGCCAATAAGCACAAGGATCTTAAAGCTTAACCGTATGAAAGCTTAAGTAGGAATAAAATGATTAACTTTTTAGTCACGAAAACATCAAGATCAAACACGAATCATCAATATTTCGGATCAAGAGTTACTAAAATAAAGAAAGGTAGAAAGAGATTAAAGAACTAAAACTTAAACTTGAACTTGATTAATGAAATCAAAATACAAAAATCTTAAACTTGAAAGATTAAAAGAAAGAAAAGATGAAAACTTAGTGAGAGAAAGTTTGTAACTTTCTCTCTCTAAAACCTAGAAAGGAAAAATGAAAAAAAATAAAACTAGCTAACCACCCTCCTAATCTGATTAGGAGGGTATTTATAGGCTAAGTGGGAGGTGCATATGTGGTGTGCTTCCTTCTTTCTTTTCTTCTCGACTCGATTTAATTCTTTGTCTTTTCTCGACGTCGTCTCGGGATTTGAACTTGTCTTAATAATTTTCTTCTTTAATTTAGACTTGAGTTCTTCGACTTCATTAAACTTCCGTCTTTAGACTTTTTCTTCGATAAATCTTCAGAATAGGTCTTGGACATCCGTTCTTTAAGCACTCTTGATCTCTTGACTTCGTTTTTTCTCTTTTTCTTCGATAAAAGCCCGTGAAAGCCCGTGTTTTCTTCCTTTTTCATCTTTTGGTCCTAAAACACAATAAAAACACAAACCACGCATAATTTCGACTTTTACGACATAAAATACACGTTTTGGTCATGTTATTATTGGAAATAAGTGGTAAAAGGATAAGTGTTTTCACACTTATTAAATCCCCTACACTTGACCATTGCAATGTCCTCATGCAATGCATTAATTTTAAAGCACGGTTTACATTTTCCATCATAAATAACCCACCTTGGCTTTTATTAAATACTAAAAATTTAGGGAAGATAAAAAGATAAAAATAAGTAAAGAAATCAAAGACTTACATTGGGTTTTAGCTGCCATGAACGTTTATCATCCTCAAGTTTTACGTTCCCCATACCAAACTTAAAAACGAGATCATTGTTATTATAAGTTAGCAAACTAACACGAATTCATGTGGGCCAATTATTCACTTAGAATCCCTTATTCCTAGGTGTATGTCTTATATTTTATTTTTGTCTTGAATGATCACGAGGATGCATTGTTTGACTTATTTCGATAGTTATTTAGGCCGAAAATAAAGTGGATGATTTAATCAATAGTTAGCTAAAGGACAAAATCATTTAAAAACTGCTTCTCGGGACCTCTTAAAGTTCATATCTTGGCATAACTCGCTTCACGATTTGAGACCTTTCTCAGACCGATATTTGGCAGCGACTTCATACTTCAAATCTTGAGAGACGTTCTTGAAATTATGGTCTTTTCTTCATAATAGGGATTTCTTCTCTTTGACTTTTTGAGAGATTCTTCATATTTGGACCACGACTTCTTCATTTTTCTCCAATCTTTATTTTGAATTTGATATACAACGATCCGCCTCCTTTTAGGAATTGGATCTATTTATCCTCATACCTTGTTAGGGTCTTTTCGGATAGACTTCTCCATGATCTTTTGGGGAGTTTTTGCTTTTTGTCGTGTGTCTCGATATTTCATATTGATTTTCGATAAATGATTCTTCACATCACTTTTGGATATTTAGCAACAAAATTTAGCGCTCATGCCTTGTTAGGGCCTTTTCGGACTCGCCAATCTTCGCATACCGTTTCAATAAGTTATGCCTTGGCTATGAACTCTAATTAATACCGAGAAACTTTTAAACGATCTTTAGCTAGAAGCTAAGTAACTTTTCAAATCGTACAACCTTATTTATTGCAGATAAATTTATTAACAAGCGAGGGGAGAATAGGCTCATAATTAACTCACATAAATTCACGAAAGAATACCAAACTTATAATTGACTCTATCATCTCTCGTCCTCCACAGTTTAAAATCTCAAGGAATGAGACTCGTGGATGCTTAGCCAAATAAATCAAAGTTTTGGGTTTTCGAGTTATCTATAGGATCTTGCAAATTCTTAGACTCTTTCAAGTTTAGAAATCTCATTTTAAAGTTCCCTTGATAATCAACTCTCTAGGATTAATTATAGGAACTTGCGAAAAGTTCTTGTTCTTAACCCGTGAGAGTTAAGACTTTCGCGTTTTAAAGCTCCCTATATAAAATCCTAGCAAAACTTGACTTAAACACGTTAAGGATACTAGCTAGAGTAAACTTAGATAAGTAAAGTCGGGTTGAGTCAAAATATTCACGATTTGAAAAATTTAAAACCACTTTATTAAACTTTATTTTAGCAAAGAAAGTAAATAACGCTAACAATAGGAAAAACTACTAGGCCAAAATAGATTAAAAATTTTGAAAAATGTTGAAAAATCAAGTTTTCCGGTTAAAATGAGGGCAAATTCATGGAAAAGACCACTTACTTCGATAGAAGTGCCCCAACACTTGATATAAACATTGTCCTCAATGTTTAAGCATGTGGGAGTAAAATCCCCTACACTTAGGAAATTGTGCACGTTATTTAAATCTTGCTAAAGAAAAGACAACTAACGAGATTCCTATTTTAATATTGGAAAATATAAAATAGTGAATCGAAAAGAGTTTAGGATAGAACCGGGAAGACGGGAACACGGGATCACGGTTCGTCAAAAGTCATCAAGAGTACTCTTTAAAGCTTGAATCTTTGCACAAAATAAGAAACAAGACAACCAACACATACGGGGCTCCCCCCTACACTTATTATGAAAACGGTAAAGGATAGATCACGGGTTGCCTCCCGAGAAGCGCTTGTTTTTTATAACCGAGTCACGAGCCTGACTCGACCCAAAACTAGTTCATGGGAAACGTGGTGAGGGATGGAATCATCTCATGAGAGATGTCTACACCAAAGTACAGCTTCAAACGCTGGCCATTCACCTTAAAATTAGGCCCATTTGGCTGAGAAAGGTCAATGGTGCCATATGGAAAGACTTTGGTGATGGTGAATGGACCAGACCAGCGGCTCTTCAACTTGCCCAAGAAGATCTTCAACCGAGAGTTAAAAAGTAAGACTTGATCACAAACGTGGAACTCTCGGTTCTTAATTCTAGCATCGTGGATGATCTTGGTATCCTCCTTGTAGATCAATGAGTTCTCGTAAGCTTCATTCCTCTGTTCATTTAGCTCGTTGAGTTGAATCTTCCGAAGATCAGCGACTTTGTTGATGTCCAAGTTAGCCCACTTCAAGGCCCAGTATGCCTTATGTTCCAGCTCGATGGGGAGGTGGCATGCTTTCCCGTACACAAGACGATAAGGTGTACAACCAATCGGTGTCTTATAAGCGGTACGAAAAGCCCATAGAGCATCATCTAACTTATCGGCCCACGCGGCACGATGCTCTCCCACATTACGTTCCAGAATCCGCTTCAATCCACGGTTGGAAATCTCGGCTTGCCCATTGGTTTGGGGATGATAGGCGGTGGAAAGACGGTGATTGACACCATACTTAGCCATGACTCTAGCAAATTGATCATTGCAAAAATGAGTCCCGCGGTCACTGATTATAGTACGAGGAACACCAAATTGAGCAAACAGCTGCTTCAAAAAGTTCACAACCACCCTCACATCGTTCGTTGGGAGAGCCTTAGCTTCAACCCATTTAGAAACGTAGTCAATGGCCACGAGGATGTACTTGTTCCCTTTGGATGATGGAAATGGCCCATAAAGTCGATGCCCCATAAATAAAAATTTCACATTCTTGTATGACATGTTGAGGCATCTCATCTTTATGTGTGATCTTGCCCTGGCATTGGCAAGCATCACAATGTTTAACCATTTCGTGAGCGTCAAGATAAATGGTGGGCCAATAGAATCCAAAGTCAAACACTTTCTTAGCGGTGTAGTTGGGACCAAAGTGACCATCGGTGGGTCCTTTATGGCAAGCATCAAGGATTTGTAAAGCTGCCGACCTATCAACACATCGACGAATGATCAGATCAACACATTGTTTGAAAAGATAAGGGTCATCCTAGAAGTAAGTCATAACATCTTTAAAGAACTTCTTCTTTTGTTGGGATGTTAACCCTTTGATGAGAATACCACTCGCTAAGTAGTTTGCAATGTCCGCAAACCACGGGGTGTCATCAAGATTGGAGTGAATAGACATTAAGGCCTCAAGGGGAAAAGAGTCATTAATCTCTTGGTTCGGATGATCCCCTTGATACGGATCCTCAAGTCTACTAAGATGATCCGCTGCTAGGTTTTCGGCTCCCTTTTTGTCACGAATTTCAACGTTGAATTCTTGAAGGAGCAAAACCCAACGAAGAAGTCTTGGCTTAGAATCTTGGTTAGTTAACAAGTACTTCAACGCGGAATGGTCGGTATAGAAAATTGTGGTGGAAAGGACAAGATAGGGGCAAAAGTTCTCAAAAGCATACACTACAACTAAAAGCTCTTTTTCGGTAGTGGTATAATGCAATTGAGCCCCCGTCATTGTCTTGCTAGCATAATAAATTGGTTGGAAGTGTTTGTTCACTCTTTGGCCCAAAACTGCTCCAATAGCAAAATCGCTAGCATCGCACATCAATTCAAAAGGTAGCTCCCAATTAGGGGTGACTAAGACCGGTGCCTTAGTTAGCTTATCCTTGAGAAGATTGAAGGCTTCAATACACTCTTTGGAAAAGATAAAAGGAGTATCTTTTTCCCAGAGGTGGGTCATCGGGCGAGCGATTTTAGAGAAGTCTTGAGTAAATCGACGATAGAAGCCCGCATGACCAAGAAAACTTCTCACACCCTTCACGGTTGAAGGTGGAGGTAATTTAGCTATGACATCCACTTTAGCACGTCCACTTCAAGACCGACTTTGGAGATTTCATGTCCCAGTACAATGCCTTCTTTTACCATGAAATGGCATTTTTTCCAATTTAAAACAAGGCGAGTGTCTTCACACCGCTTAAGCATGCGTTCAAAATTGGCAAGGCAAGTAGAGAAGGAATCACCATAGACCGATAAATCATCCATGAAGACTTCCATGGTTTCTCCAACCATTGCATGGAAGATAGCCATCATACACATTTGAAAAGTCCCAGGAGCATTGCATAAGCCAAAAGGCATTCTTTTGTAAGCAAATGTGTCGTAGGGACAAGTGAATGTGGTTTTTTCTTGGTCTTGGGGATCGATGGGTATTTGAAAATACCCGGAGAAACGGTCTAAGAAGCAGTAATAATCACTACCCGCTAGACGTTTGATGACGTATAGTCCCCAGCCGGGTCATGAACCCGGCCCGAGGGTACTACCCGTATCCGGCCCATCACATATGGGTGGGATAATGTCAGTCAGGCTTATGGGCTTGAATGAACAGTAACCGCACACACGTGTGCGGCCCACGGCCCGGTACGGCCGATACGGCCGACATAGGGTTAGACAGAATAATATTCTGTCTAGGAATATCTTTACCCCAATAAGAGAGGATATTCACTACCAGAATTAGAAGATAACAATCATTCTAATTCTGGTGCTTATCTCTTCCTTGGGGCCGAAGGATCAGTGAAAGCCCACTAGGGTTTCACTGCCTATAAAAGGAACCCCCAAGGGTTCCACAAAGGTATCACAATTCTCTCTAAACTCACATATAACCCTAAATCGATTACTTACTCTCACGCCGGAGTCTAATCGTGGGAAACCTTCCCACGGTAAGCTTAACGCGTGTTGTTTAGTGTGCAGGATCCCAACCAGACGATTCACTTGGTGCAGGAGCCGGTACCCAGCCAACCCGAATTAAGCCTAATTCGGGTCTAGCAAGGATCAACCAACTTTTGCATCAACAAGTTGGCGCCATCCGTGGGACCTTAACACTAAGCTAGAACAAAACCTCATCTCGATCTTTTTCAATGACGAAGGGGCATCCGCCAGTTAACCCCAGGAACGTGAATCCTGGGAACCGGAAGTCCCCAGGGGAAGGGATTCTTATTCCCAACCAATCACCTAGCCGCCTCGCAGGCGGGCCAGGTAACCATAGCGGTCTTCAGTCCGCAGGGGTGACGAGCACGATCTCGGTGACACCCCCACCCACTTCAACCCTGGACAACCCTGATCCGGGAAGTGCGCCAGACCCTCCTAACAAGGAGCCACGTAGACCCTTAATGGAGGAAGAAGTGGAAGCTCAACCACTCAGCGAGGATGAGCTCACTCGAGTTCTCACTCAGAATTTTGAAAGTATCATCCCAGGGATCGCATCAAGGTTGAGCCTTGGGAGGAACCTCCAAGCCCGACTCAACTTCGGCGACAGTGGACCATCCACCCCTTCCCGAAATCGGAGAAAAAGGAGGACTCAGCCTCGGGAACAGGGAACCTTTGAGGAAAACCCTCAACCCCGGAATGTGTTTGAACGCATAGGGGATCGCATTATGCAAGAATTAACGCAGTCCCAAGATGGAGAAAGGCCGGATGGCTCCCCCGAGCGGCCAGATCGAGAGCTGACCAGAACCACACGCCGCCCAAGTATGTGGGATAGGATGAACACAGGGAGGGAGGCTCCTGGTTCATCTCAGAAAAGTGGTCCCTATTCAAAAGGCGGGGCACCACCGCCGTCCCCAGATCCGTCTGGGGAAGACTCAGATGACCATCCACCCAAGTGCCGCCGGCCTAGGCGCACGCCTCCACCACCAAACAATGATGAGTATTATGGTGGTCCCTACTATCGGGATACGGAAGCAGAGGACCTCTCGCGTCCGTGGTGTGAACCATGGGATGACCCTAGGCTCACACGGCCATGGGCTGATCCCAGGGAAGATCCGTTTACTCTCCGCATACGGAACTATTCCGAGGACACCAAACGTCGCATGCCGGCATGTATCAAGACGTATGATGGGTCCGGTGATCCTGTCGATCACCTCAAAATATTCGATACTCAGGCTAAAATTGAGCGATGGCCCATGCCTATATGGTGCCAAATGTTTAATTCGACCTTGATTGGAAACGCTCGTGACTGGTTCGAGGCACTCCCCCCACGGAGCATTGATAGTTTCACGGAACTACGCACTGCGTTCGAGAACAATTATACTCAAAGGAAGAAGTATAACAGGGATCCGGTTTCATTGGCAACTGTCAAGCAACGGCCGGGGGAGTCCACAGAAGCCTTCACTGAGCGCTTCAACGATGAGTGCACACGCACGAGAACCATGCCAGAGCTCCTGAAAATCTCTGACTACATGCACGCCATAACATACAGAGAACTGATCAGGCGTCTCAACGACAAGCGTCCAGAGAGATATGATGACCTCATGGAAAGAGTTAGGAATTTCATAGAGGGAGAGACAGCCGTTGCCGCAGCCTACCCATCCCGGGGAAATGGGTACCGCTCAAATGACCAGTCCCGGAGACAGTCGGGCGGTCAAGGCAACCAGAACAATAACAAGGGCTCGGACTATAAGAGCCAGAGCAAAGGCGGACGGTCGGACGACAAGTTCACCCCCCTAAAGATGTACTACCGGGAGATCTTGTTGACTGAAGGGGCGAATTTTCCAAGACCTCCCCCAATGACCACACCTCCGGAACGTCGGCAGGGAAGTCGCTTCTGCGAGTTCCATAATGACAAAGGACACGGCACGGAGGAGTGTATCCAGCTGAAGAAGCATATTGAGTCGCTAATCAAATCAGGCAAACTCAAGCACCTAGTTAAGGACTGGAAAGACGGAAAGGACAACAACAAGAAGTATGATAAGAAGGATCCCCAAAAGGACAAGCCTTCTACCATATACATGATCCAATCCAGGCAGCGCCGCACGAGACAGGAAATTGGCCAAAAATTTTCACGCGGCAAGGAAATCTCATTCCCTCTCATTACAGCAAGTGACGTAGTTGATGCGCCTCTCACTATTGAGATAAGCATTGGAACACACAATGTTCGTCGCATGTATGTGGATGGAGGGTCGTCAGCAGAGGTGTTGTATGAACACTGCTTTGTGCAGTTATGCCCAGAGATAAGAAGCCAATTAGTACCGGCCACGTCGCCGCTTACTGGCTTTAGTGGAGATACTATCTGGCCAATAGGGCAGTTGCGTTTGCTTGTCACCATTGGGAATGAGGAACATTCCACTACAACGTGGATGAACTTCATGGTGATACGTTCACACTCCCCTTATAATGGAATCATAGGCAGACCAGGCATTTTGGCTATCCGGGCAGTACCCTCTACGGCACACGGAATGATTAAATTCCCCGTTGATGGGGGAATCGTTACTATTTATAACACAGTCGTGCCAACATCCGAGTGTCACACTTTGACAACACCGGCACCACCTGTACCACCCAAGGATGGAGCACCACCACCCAATTGGAAGGTGGCCATTCACCCTGATTACCCGGAACAGGAGGTATCCATAGGAGGGGCGCTCTCAGATAGCGGCAAAAGGGCCATGTGTTCTCTTTTAAGTGCAAACCTGGACATATTCGCATGGGAACCGAAACATATGACGGGTGTGCCACGTGCGATAGCAGAGCATAAGCTCCAGATCCGCCAAGGGTACCAACCCATCAAGCAAAAGAAGCGCGGCCAGGCGCCCGAGAGAAGTCAAGTTATACTGGAGGAAGTGCGGAAGCTGGTGGACGCAGGCATCATGCGCGAGGTATACTACCACGAGTGGTTATCCAATCCAGTCATGGTCAAGAAACATGACGGAAGTTGGCGCATGTGCGTGGATTTCACGGACTTAAACAAGGCCTGCCCACAGGACTGTTACCCGCTACCAGAAATCGACTGGAAAGTAGAATCCTTGTGTGGATATCCTTTCAAATGCTTCTTGGATGCATATAAAGGGTATCACCAAATCCAGATGGCGGAGGAGGATGAAGAAAAAACGGCGCTCCACACAAGCCAGGGCGTATATTGCTATACGAAAATGCCGTTTGGATTAAAGAACGCCGGCGCTACGTATCAACGGTTGGTGGATAAAGCTTTCGAATCACAAATAGGACGCAACTTGGAAGTATATGTTGATGACTTGGTGATAAAAAGCCACACGGAGGAGGCACTCCTCCGGGATGTCCAGGAGACATTCGACACGCTGAGAAGGATTAACATGAAGTTAAATCCAAAGAAATGTACGTTTGGTGCAACAGAAGGAATGTTCCTGGGATATTTGATTGACCCAAACGGCATCAAACCTTGTCCAGAGAAGACGGACGCAGTGATACGGCTACCGTCCCCGCAGACACGGAAGGAGGTGCAGTCCCTGAATGGGAAGTTAGCCGGACTAAATAGATTTCTATCCAAATCCACAGAGAAGTCATTGCCCTTATTTAAGACACTCAAGAAGTGTATTAGAAAGGGAGACTTCCGTTGGACGAAGGAAGCTGAGGAAGCCTTTGGCCAACTCAAGCAGCATCTCGCATCTCTCCCCATGTTGGTAGCTCCCCGTCCAAAGGAGGAACTTGTTATGTATCTCTCGGCTACTCATGGCGCAATAAGCGCGGTACTGATGACGGATAGAGACACAATACAGACCCCGGTCTACTTTATAAGTAGAACATTACAAGGAGCGGAGCTGAATTATTCCCCCATGGAAAAATTGGTGCTAGCACTAGTATTTGCTACAAAGCGGCTGCGCCGGGTACTTTCAGGCGCACCCGATTGTCGTGATTACGGATCAGCCAATTAAGCAGATTATATCTAGACCAGACGTGGCAGGGAGACTATAGAAGTGGAGCATCCTATTGGGAGGGCATAATATATCTTACAGACCAAGGACGGCTGTTAAAGGCCAGATCTTGGCAGATTTCCTGATCGAAAAGCCGGATGAGGAAGAACCAATCATTAAGCAAGAGGAGGTCCCAGTGGAACCTTGGGTGCTATTCACGGACGGATCCTCGTGCACAGATGGGTCCGGGGCAGGCCTCATCCTCACAAATCCAGAAGGAATGGAATTCACGTACGCCCTCCGTTTCGAGTTCACGGCCACCAATAACGAAGCGGAATATGAAGCATTAATTGCGGGTTTAAAAATCGCCGCTAGAATGGGAGTCCGCAACCTTGAGGCCTACGTGGACTCACGGCTTGTCGCGAACCATATTCTAGGTGGGTATGTGGCTAAGGAGGACAACATGGTCAGGTATTTGGAAAAAGTCAAGACGTTAATCGCGACTTTCAGTAAGTTTTCCATCAAGCAGGTGCCAAGGGGCGAGAACAAGAAAGCGGACGCTCTCAGTAAGATCGCATCCACGAGCTTCGCCCACTTGTCTAAACAGGTTTTGGTGGAAATACTCAAGGAAAAGTCTATCACGGAAGGGGAAGTGACTGCTATAGTTGAAGAGGAGGGACCTACATGGATGACCCCAATCATCAACTATTTGACTAATGAAACCCTTCCAGACGAGGAAAAAGCAGCAAGGCGCGTTAAAAGGAAGTCACAACATTTCGAACTCCGGGAAGGCATCCTTTACAAACGCTCTTTCTTGCAGCCGTGGCTGCGGTGTGTTGGACCACGCCAGGCGGCCTACGTTATCAGTGACATACACGAAGGGTTGTGCGGCATGCATGCAGGCCCACGATCCGTGGTAGCCCGAGCCTTACGAACAGGATACTATTGGCCCACTATGCACAGAGACGCGCGCGATATGATTCGCAGGTGCAATGATTGCCAAGTGCATAGGCCAGTACCGCGGCACCCGCAGCAGGAGCTTACACCTATCACGTCCCCGTGGCCATTTTACAAGTGGGGAATAGACATTGCAGGACCATTTCCTGTAGCTGCGGGAGGGGTTAAATTCTTGATTGTTGCAATGGATTACTTTACACGATGGATAGAAGCCAAGGCAGTAAAATCTATCACGGGTAAGCAGGTCAAGAAGTTTGTGTGGGAACACATCGTATGCCGTTTCGGTCTACCTGGAGAAATTATATCGGACAACGGCAAACAGTTCACGGATAACCCATTCAAAGACTGGTGTGCATCATTGAACATCAAGCGGCGCTTCGCGTCTGTTAAGCATCCACAAACGAACGGCCTTGTCGAACGAGCAAATAGGAGCTTGGGGAATGGAATCAAGGCGCGGCTGGATGAACGACAGGGCAAATGGGTCGATGAATTGTCGCACGTGCTATGGGCACATAGAACCATGATAAAAACAGCCAACGGAGATACTCCGTTTGCATTGGCTTACGGCACTGAAGCCGTTATACCAGCAGAAATAGGGATGCCTACCATCCGCACGGCGGAGGTTAATGCCGTCACAAACGATGAACAACTGCGAATCAACCTGGATCTGTTGGAAGAAAAAAGGGAAATAGCAGCCATCAATGAAGCTAAGTCCAAGGCTAAGATGAAGGCTTATTACGACGCCAAGGTCAAGGGTGTTTCTTTTCGACCGGGAGACTACGTCTATCGTGCTAACGAAGCAAGTCGAGTGGAAAATACAGGAAAACTGGGCCCTAAATGGGAAGGACCGTATGAAGTCTAAACAAACTCTCCACCCAGTAACGAGACGAGTAGGAATCAACTCGTTGTTTTCGTTGGGATCAACGGTGATTCCGCCTTTCTTAGGCACACAATGGAACGTACTAACCCATGGGGAATCCGAGATAGGATAGATCATACCCGCATCAAGAAGTATGCTAACCTCTTTTTTGATAACGTCATGGATCTTAGGATTCACCCTTCTTTGGCTTTGAATAGTAGGTTTAAAGTCGTCCTCCATGAGAATGTTATGTGTGCAAAAGTGAGGATCAATTCCACGAATATCAGAGACTTCCAAGAAATCGCTTTCTTATGATTCTTCAGCACGGCGATAAGTCGGGATTTTTCTTCTTCTTTCAGGTCCTTTGCGATGATGACCGGTAACTTCTTGTTGTGTTCAAGGAAAACGTACTCGAGATGAGACGGAAGATCCTTAAGCTCTAAATCCGGAGGATTTTTGATGGACGGCGTAGTCAACTTTGGATCATCGGTAGAGATAGCCTTAGGAGACTGTGGAGAAATATGGTCCTCATTGAGAAGTTTCTCAATGGTATGAATGTCTTCATCCCAATTGGAGGGAGAATCGTCATATTGCAAATCCACATCTCCCAGAGTTGCTTCAAATTCTTTCAAGAGGAAATCACTTTCTCCAAATGGAGTTAGTGATGGAGCAATAGAGGCAACGGTCTCAACAGTGGGTAGAGAAGAAGAACTACTTTTACAAGCGTCTTTGAAATGTTCTTCACAAGTCTCATCAAGAACGTCAATAAAATTAACACTCTCGGTTTCCGAAGGCTGCTTAGAAAGTTTACCCATGTTGAAGACGATTTTATCGTCACCAAATCTCATGATTAATTCGCCCGCGGCTACATCAATGAGAGTGAGACCGGTCCTCAAGAATGGACGTCCAACGATTAATGGAACACGGTGATCCATTTCGTAGTCAACGACAACAAAATCCGCCGGAAAGGTGAATTTGTCGACGACGACGAAGACATCTTCGGTTATCCCCACAAGATAAGTAATATTTCTCTTTTTAGTTCGTTTTTCTCGACTCAATCCGAATTGATATAACGTTTTTTTAAGCTTGACTTGATAGTTTTTGGTGATTAAAATTGAATGGTATTCTATTTCTACTTGGCACAAAAAGCATGTAAAAAGTAAAAATATCTATATACGTATATGTACTACTCTAAAACATGTTGCACGTACCACATTTAAATGAACAAAATTTAAAAGCAATTAGAAATACAATTTTATACTACTCATGAAGATAAAAAAAATACAAAATACAAAGTAGAAAATACAAAATATAAAATCTAAAAGACAACTTTTATAAAACTATAATTGCAAATTTAATAAAACTACAATTTGAAAATACGTTTATATTAGGCTAAAACAAAATGTTGCAAATCAAACATGTAATCGGGCCCAAAAATGAAACTTAGCTCAAAAGTAAAATGAGCCCAACAAACTAACTATGTTAATGAAGATGAAAGCTATACGTATTCCTTCTACTAACAGCTCTTATATTTATTTATTACTAATGCACAATTATTCAAACCTAAAACTGCTAACATCTATAGCCAAACACTCTAAATCAGACCTGATCTACAAATGGACAGTAGCTAGGTGATAAAAATGCACACAAAATGCTAGAAAACAACTAGCTAATTCAAATGAACATTTCAAGAAAGATTACACTACTCTTATTAGTTACATCTAAATATCAGAAAAACAGACATTATAACTGCTCTAACAAAATCGAACCTATAAGCAAACATCTACGGCAATTCAAGCATTTAGCATACAATTTTAGACTACAAGCTAGAACATCAAGCTATTCTAAGCATTTGCAGGAAATTGAAATATGAGCTTGACCTTCTCATCCGAAGCCAGTCCGTTGATGACGAGAAGCGCGGCGCTGAGCCGGCTTAAAACCAAACACCCCTAATCTACTACCTTATCAAAAACTGCAAGTACGGCTACGCTTAAATGCTACCTTCATACAGTAATCCTGCATGAGCTTCAAAATAAACCTGCAAAATCAAAACAGAACACAACAAAACCAACTATATTCTATCTATATGATCAGTTAGCAATATCTTCGTCTCAACTTCTTAACTGAAACTTATTCAAGCTGCTGAAATTTTCACTCTAACTCACTATGATATTCAACGAAAAATATTGTGAAAAGAGTAAAGTAACAAACCTGAAAATCTTAAAAACAGTAAAGTAAGTATGAAATAACAAACTTGAAAATCTTTTATATACGGAAGGAAATTTTGTTACAATTATGTTACAATTTTATAACAAAAACTCAAAAGAACTCCAACTGACTGAATGTTTTGGTGACTTGATTAAATCAACATTAACAGTTAACAAAAGGACAATAGGTTTTAAAAAAAAATAGAATGAACGATCAATAAGCTTGTAAAAGCTCATAATAGAAAACTTTTAAGCAGAAAGTTCCTCTCATAAGCTCATTTGAGCTTATCTTTCTGAAAAGCTACAACCTGCGTGAACAGTAACTGAAACTCATCCAAATGCCTAAACTAAACTGATTAACAGAAACATCTAAGCTCTGAAACTAAACGGATTGCACCAGCACCTAATCTAATCGATCTCGAACACTAATTCAAAGAAAAGCTTCTCAATGACTAAAACTGAATCCAAGTTTTCTTCTGACTAAACCTCGTGAACAGTAACAGTTCAACTATTCAGTTTACACTATTAATCCAAAGTCTCGATGAACAGTAAAGAAAATAAGCAGTCAAATAGAGGAAGAAAAAGCTATAAGCTTCGAAAAGCTTATAAAAGAAAATAGAATATTTGAAGAAGAAAAGTAAGATGATTAAACTTGAAGAAAAACTTTCATTAATGGAGAAAATAACATTCGGTTACAACAAGATCAACTAAATCGAACTGAATCTAACTGAAATTCATAAAGCTATAAGAGAAAATAAAACTAACTAACTAATCCTAACTATCTACTATATGTAAACTACTCCTAGTCTAACCCTTTGCAAATGAGGTCTTCGTCTTCTTTATATAGCCGTCGAGAAGGAAGAAGTATGACGTGTTCTATCCAATAAGGAGTGGACACGTGTTTAATACGAGGATTGGCTAATTCTTCATCTTCAATCCATTTGGGCGTTTCTTTATTCTTGAGTCTTGATCTAATTCATTGGTACCACCATGTAGAGGATAACGAAAGGATGATTTTTGTAGTTTAAGTCTTCGCTTGATTCTTCGTGTATTATTCTTGATATGTGTTTGCAGGTTTGTGGTGGAGGTTGAGGTGAAAAGATGAGATCGTCTTTCTCTCTCTTGAATGGAGAAGAAGATGACACGCTTGTGTTTGTGCTTTGACCGGTCTTGGTCATTTGACCAATTAAGTAAATAATTAACTTTCCATCATATTTCTTTTTGGTCCCTCGTCTCTTCTATCTTTATCAATAAAGGATAAAAGCTTTTAAGACAATTTATTATCATCCTTCATCTTTGTAGAAAATTGCAAGTTCAGCCCTTGATCTTTGAAATTATGCCAAGTATAGTCCTTGAAAGCATCTTTCGTCTTTTTCTTCGTCTTTTGATCAAATAAGTCCTTGAAAGTGCGTAATTCTGATAATTTACAGTTTAATATAAGGTATTTGACTGTGTTTTTAGTGGTATATGGATCATTATTGATGAGTGTTTTCACACTTATCAACTCCCCTACACTTGACCATTGCCATGACCTCATGCAATGCAGCATTTCAAAGCTCTAAAGTTACACTTTTCTCATAATTAACCAACCTTGGCCATTTTATGTTTTAATAAACTATACTATGCTACATGATGAATGGTTTTGAATATTTACAATGCAATGCAAAGAAAACCATTCTATTTATATATTCTTGAATTTTCTTGAAATGGTTTTGATGGAAATAACTCATAAAGAATTCAATGACTTAGATTAGGGCTTTGGTACCATGGACACTTATCACCCTCAAGTTTCACTTTCCCCATACCAAGCTTAAAAATGGGATCATTGTATTCACAAGTAAAAAGTGCATCAACTTATTCATGACAATTAAATGTGGAACCGGTTATTATTTGAGCAAATTGCTTGTGAGCAAATTTGTCATTTATTTCAAGTGTGAAGTATAAGAAGTGCAAAATCCAAAAACAAGGAAGCACGGTTTTAATCCTAAGTAATCCTCTCATCCATTACTTGAAAAACCGCTCACAATTAATACAAATCCGTTTCAAGAGTAATAAGTCATTCGCCTTATGTGTAAAATCCTCATGTCATGCTTTCAAAAGTAGCTACACACTCGCTAAGGAAAGAAAAATAAAACTCACGCAATAATTTACATCCTCCGCCTTTTTGAGACTTTGGATCTTCAATCCCGCAACCGGTCAAGGCAATATTGGATTGGAGCAATCTATTGAATCCCCGCAACCCGTCAAGGTAATATTGGAACTCAATAGTCACTATAATTAACACCACACTGCCCCTCTTGGGAGTCTTGTATATATATATATATATATATATTTTTTCTTTTTCTTCTTCTTTTTTTTTTTCTTTTTCTAGCCACTCATTTTTTTATAAGCCGCTCTTATTTTCCTTTATTCCTCACAAAGAAAGTTCAAAAGAATAAAAGGAAAAACACCCGCTAAATATTGAGCATGACATAAGTCTAGTACACATAAAACGTTCTAACTTAGAATCTTAAAACTTACTTATATCAACCATAAATGATTAGCCAAAAATGCATAAGAGATTACAAACCAATTAAAACCGTTCTTGATTATTTATTAAAAGTTATATACATGCGAAGAAAATAGAGGTAAAGAAGAGAAGGGTTTAGCCACAAGTAATTATCATGAAGTTTATCTAGCCCTTTTATACTTGCTTCAACTCTATCATTTCCCATTCTCCACAAATTTAAAATCTCAAAGAATGAGATAGGTGGATGCTTAGCCTAATAGACCAATGAAGGACTACATGGTTAAGGATACTAGCTAGAGAATGCTTAAATAAGCAAACTCGGGTTGAGTCAAAATATCCATGGCGGGCCTAATATGTCGAAGAAGTCTAAATTCGTTAAACCATGTTTTATTATATTTTTTCCCTTTTATATATTTTTGATGAAAAATAAAAGAAGAAATATATACAATGCAAATGTGTTATGCAAAATGAAAAATGATTAATGCAAAAATTATGAATGCATATTTTTGATGGCCAAAGTAGATCAAAAATTTGAAAAATGTTTGAAAAATTAAATTTTCCATGTTATCATGAAGTTAAGGCAATGGTCTAGGTAAGGTCACTTCGATAGAAGTCTCCCCTACACTTAAGATAAACATTTTCCTCAATGTTTAAGAGCATGGGAGTGAACTCCCCTACACTTATTACATTGATTACTTTGCTTAACCCAAGTTAAGGAAGAGACAACTAAAGGGTATTCATTTTAAGCACAAGTGTTTTGAATATCATAATAGCAAAAACCAATCGAAGTGAACCAGATACACGGGCCTCCTCCATAAGCTCCAAGCATGAAATGTGAGAGAGAAACCCTTGAAACAAACACCAAAAGACGAAGAAAGGCACCCCTCCACTTCAACTCTACTATAACATCCTTTTAATTAAACCTAACCTATTGAAAATCTACTCTACGTTTTCTAACCTAGTTATTCAATGCTTGATTTTTTTTAACCCTAAGTCGCTAGCTCGACTCGGCCCCGAATTAGGTTGTCCTTGGGGAAACCATCATGGAGAATAAAGAATATCCACTTTGAAGCACATCTCACATGATACACTCAAACTTAGCACGTTTCCATTTACTATAAGATTTACAATATCCGCCTCGATAAATGGAACGGTCCAACGTGTCTCAAGTTTGTCCAACATACGAAATCTCTAAAATAGGAAGCACCCCAGGATCAAATACAAAGTTTCCATCTCGACAAGTGAACAACTCCAAAGTAGGTAGCATCACCAAAGTAAGCTCATACAAGAAGTCCATATCAATCGAAGGCACACTCTTAAGTGGAGTAGATGAAAACCAATTTTCCCAAATATACGTATCCCAGGATCAAAAACCTTTCCCTTCATGGGAAAATAAGAAGATGAACTCGTGTCAACCATATAAGATTCCCCCTTAGTGATCAAAGCATCATGAGAATATGAAGGTGTAGGTATCAAAACATTCATAACTATTATGTCCATGTTAGGCTCATCATCATCATCAAAAGGTGGGAATCTTCCATAGAAGGCATAGTAAAAGAAGGATCAAGATGAATAGTGTCTTGTGAAGGAGGTGTAATCTCTATGGTCTCAAAAAACAAGTTCTCATTAAGACGAATCTCCTCTTCCCAATTAGAGTCACTATCATCAACCTCAATATCAATATTAGCAAGATAAGCCTCTATGGTTACATCAATATCCATATGAGAATCCATATCAAAGGTTTTGAGTTCTAAAGGTGCCATAGGTGAAAAAGGATCAATCTCTAAGAGTATAGGATCTTCATCAATAACCAACTTCAAGGGTGGGAGGGTGGGAATAGAAGGCTCAAAAGAAGGTGTATTGAGAGAATCACTCAAAGAGATGATATCAGCATGAAAGTCAATAGATGCAACCTCAAAAACCGGTGAAGAAATATCAATGAAAGGTTCTTCTGCTATGGAATGATCATTATGGTTTTAATTCAATGCTTCAATCGAGGAGATAAGATGATAAACGTTTGATAAAACCTCTCGAATATGAACATCTTCCACTTCTTCTATATGATCAACATCATCATCCAAATTAGGAAGGTCATCTTGACATGAAAAGTCCTCGGATAATATATCATAAGATGTCTCACTAGAATCACAATCATCATCCTCTATATCTTGCATAAACTCTTCCTCAATCTCATTATCCCTTTCTTTGAACAATTCATCAAGATCGAAATCACCAAAATCACTAGTAGTAGCATGAAAGTCAACATGTGATGAAATCTCAATGTGATCATGAGGAGAAGTATCAATAGAAAGCTCGTCACATGGTTCGTTGGAAATACCCTCAAACTCTCTCTGGATTGGGATAAGGTTCTCAACACTAGAAGAGGTTAATTCATCCAAATCGGTGTTTGTATTAGTGCTAAGAGGCTCGTCCCCCATGATTAAAGAGTCGGTGGGTTCCACGTGAGGTAAAGGTGATGAAGGTGTGTCATCATTAAGTGTCATACAAATCGAAGGTTCCTCATCATCTTCATCTAATAAGCATTGTTTAAGCAAACGAGCACGATTAGCAATGAATTGTTCTTCTTTTTCCTTTTTATCAATCTTAAAGAGGAATTTATCTAAATTTTCCTTGAGGAACCGAGAGGAATCGTTCACCGATTCACTATACATATCACCAAATTTCTTATTATTAAACCGCTTGTTCCTTACATCATCCTCAAGAGACTTAATTTCCTCCCTTAACCACCGAGTTTCTTCTTTCATTTCCTCGATACTCATTTCTCTCATAAGATTAAGAGCCTTCAAAATATATCTATTGTCTCTTCCACTTTGCCTGAGTATAAAAGAAAGCTCATTGAGATCACTAAGAGCATAAGAAGGCGGATCCCTTGGTCGACAATCATAACCATAATGGGGTTCTTTTCCACAAAACTCACATGAATAAGTCGAAGAATAGGGTTGAGGTGGATTTCCATAATTAGGTGGATTATAGGTTTGAAAAGAGTCTTGATTATGAAAGTTCGCATGATTGTAACCTTGAAAATTTCCTTCATTTTTAAAACCCTCATAATGTGAAAATCCTTGATTTTGAAAAGTATCTTGATTATAGCATTGAAAATTATCATTAGTTTGAAAACCCTCATAATTGAAAAATCCTTGGTTATGAAAGGTTTCTTGATTATAGCCTTGAAAATTATCATTAGTTTGAAAACCCTCATAATTGAAAAATCCTTGGTTTTGAAAGGTTTCTTGATTAAAGCTTTGAAAATTATCATTATTTAGAAAACCTTCATTGTTTGAAAAATCTTGGTTTGGTATGGCTCATCAAAGGGTTGATCATGAAATGATGGTGGATTTTGTGATGAAAAACCGGAATATCCCATATAGTCATTACAAGTATAGTCCTTTTGAGTGTTACGTTGAAAATTAGGGTTCTCGGTTCCATTATAAGCATATCCCTCCCCATAATAGCCATTGTTTTGATCACATAAATAAGTATCGTGTGGACCACCACAAGTCGAACAAGGCAAATAATTAGCGTTGGCGGATCGTTGTTGCAAAATCTCCAACATGGAACGAGTATCCATGTTTAACAAGGTGGCCAAATGTATATACAAGTATAATGACGTTTAAAAGCTTCCTCTGGGAAGGAAGTAATACACCAAAGGTGGTATGTTTACACGTGTGCGAGTACACGTGTAAGTAAACACGAGGAATGAGGGAGTAGCCCTCGGTCGACTTTGAAGGGAAAAGGATTATCCTCTTCGAGGTTCGATATGAAATATCCACAAGAAAGTATATATATAATTACTACTTGGGTGCAAGACCCCCAATCAAGCCTTCCTTCTTAGAATACGCACTAGTCAACGGGGGGTTAGGTGGCGCGAAGGACTTAAGTACCTATTGACCCTTAGATGGCATTTTATAGCACATCGCCTTTCTATTCACTTTGTAGTTTGTATTATTCGAATTATTGCCTATTGGAAGTATTTATCTATTCTTGCTTAATTAAATTGGATCGATACGCGTGTCAAGGACCGGAACGCCCCTCAACACGGTGTATTGCCTCGGCAATACTTATGGGAATAGGTAACTTGGTTGTTCGTATATGTATACGTATTTACATATAATAATATATAGAAAATATTTTTTATTTATTTTGTTTTTAAGAAAAATACTATATGTAAGTAAAAACGATGAAAACCGATATAATGTATATTTTTGGGTGTAATCTTTTAGGAAAAAGATTACGTTTTGGATTTTTTATTTTTTTTGGTTCAATTCTTTAGGAAAAGAATTGATTTTTGTGATTTTTTATTTTTTTGTATTTTTATCTTTTTGATTTTTTTATCTTTTTGATTTATAATACGTAAAAATAACGTTCACAAAGTGAACGGATCCCAAAATCCAATCGTCTCACTCGAAACCGTTAATCTTCACGAAAAGAACCGGCAGCGGCGCCATTTAATATTTCTCTTTTTAGTTCGTTTTTCTCGACTCAATCCGAATTGATATAACATTTTTTTAAGCTTGACTTGATTGTTTTTGGTGATTAAAATTGAATGGTATTCTATTTCTACTTGGCACAAAAAGCATGTAAAAATTAAAAATATATATATACGTATATGTACTACTCTAAAACATGTTGCACGTACCACATTTAAATGCACAAAATTTAAAAGCAATTAGAAATACAATTTTATACTACTCATGAAGATAAAAAAAATACAAAATACAAAGTAGAAAATACAAAATATAAAATCTAAAAGACAACTTTTATAAAACTATAATTGCAAATTTAATAAAACTACAATTTGAAAATACGTTTATATTAGGCTAAAACAAAATGTTGCAAATCAAACATGTAATCGGGCCCAAAAATGAAACTTAGCTCAAAAGTAAAATGAGCCCAACAAACTAACTATGTTAATGAAGATGAAAGCTATACGTATTCCTTCTACTAACAGCTCTTATATTTATTTATTACTAATGCACAATTATTCAAACCTAAAACTGCTAACATCTATAGCCAAACATTCTAAATCAGACCTGATCTACAAATGGACAGTAGCTAGTTGATAAAAATGCACACAAAATGCTAGAAAACAAGTAGCTAATTCAAATGAACATTTCAAGAAAGATTACACTACTCTTATTAGTTACATCTAAATATCAGAAAAACAGACATTATAACTGCTCTAACAGAATCGAATCTATAAGCAAACATCTACGGCAATTCAAGCATTTAGCATACAATTTTACACTACAAGCTAGAACATCAAGCTATTCTAAGCATTTGCAGGAAATTGAAATATGAGCTTGACCTTCTCATCCCAAGACAGTCCGTTGATGACGAGAAGCGCGGCGTTGAGCCGGCTTAAAACCAAACACCCCTAATCTACTACCTTGTCAAAAACTGCAAGTACGGCTACGCTTAAATTCTACCTTCATACAGTAATCCTGCATGAGCATCAAAATAAACCTGCAAAATCAAAACATAACACAACAAAACCAACTATATTCTATCTATATGATCAGTTAGCAATATCTTCGTCTCAACTTCTTAACTGAAACTTATTCAAGCTGCTGAATTTTTCACTCTAACTCACTATGATATTCAACGAAAAAGATTGTGAAAAGAGTAAAGTAACAAACCTGAAAATCTTACAAACAGTAAAGTAAGTACGAAATAACAAACTTGAAAATCTTTTATCTACGGAAGGAATTTTTGTTACAATTTTATAACAAAAACTCAAAAGAACTCCAACTGACTGAATGTTTTGGTGACTTAAGTAAATCAACATTAACAGTTAACAAAAGGACAGTAGGTTTTTAAAAAAAAATAGAATGAACGATCAATAAGCTTGTAAAAGCTCATAACAGAAAACTTTTAAGCAGAAAGTTCCTCTCATAAGCTCATTTGAGCTTATCTTTCTGAAAAGCTACAACCTGCGTGAACAGTAACTGAAACTCATCCAAATGCCTAAACTAAACTGATTAACAGAAACATCTAAGCGCTGAAACTAAACGGATTGCACCAGCACCTAATCTAATCGATCTCGAACACTAATTCAAAGAAAAGCTTCTCAATGACTAAAACTGAATCCAAGTTTTCTTCTGACTAAACCTCGTGAACAGTAACAGTTCAACTATTTAGTTTACACTATTAATCCAAAGTCTCGATGAACAGTAAAGAAAATAAGCAGTCAAATAGAGGAAGAAAAAGCTATAAGCTTCGAAAAGCTTATAAAAGAAAATAGAATATTTGAAGAAGAAAAGTAAGATGATTAAACTTGAAGAAAAACATTCATTAATGGAGAAAATAGCATTCGGTTACAACAAGATCAACTAAATCGAACTGAATCTAACTGAAATTCATAAAGCTATGAGAGAAAATAAAACTAACTAACTAATCCTAACTATCTACTATGTGTAAACTACTCCTAGTCTAACCCTTTGCAAATGAGGTCTTCGTCTTCTTTATATAGCCGTCGAGAAGGAAGAAGTATGGCGTGTTCTATCCAATAAGGAGTGGACATGTGTTTAATACGAGGATTGGCTAATTCTTCATCTTCAATCCATTTGGGCGTTTCTTTATTCTTGAGTCTTGATCTAATTCATTGGTACCACCATCTAGAGGATAACGAAAGGATGATTTTTGTAGTTTAAGTCTTCGCTTGATTCTTCGTGTATTATTCTTGATATGTGTTTGCAGGTTTGTGGTGGAGGTTGAGGTGAAAAGATGAGATCGTCTTTCTCTCTCTTGAATGGAGAAGAAGATGACACGTTTGTGTTTGTGCTTTGACCGGTCTTGGTCATTTGACCAATTAAGTAAATAATTAACTTTCCATCATATTTCTTTTTGGTCCCTCGTCTCTTCTATCTTTATAAATAAAGGATAAAAGCTTTTAAGACAATTTATTATCATCCTTCATCTTTGTAGAAAATTGCAAGTTCAACCCTTGATCTTTTAAATTATGCCAAGTATAGTCCTTGAAAGCATCTTTCGTCTTTTTCTTCGTCTTTTGATCAAATAAGTCCTTGAAAGTGCGTGATTGCTCAAAAATGCATCTTTTTTACCTGAATCACACAAAACACAAATACACGCGTAATTCTGATAATTTACAGTTTAATATAAGGTATTTGACTGTGTTTTTAGTGGTATATGGATCATTATTGATGAGTGTTTTCACACTTATCAATAAGCAACCGTACGGTTAGCTAATTCCAAGGTCATTCGGGTGGGGACTAGCTCGGGTAGAGATAATTGTTTCCAAACGCTTAGAGGCATTAAGTTGATACTAGCACCAAGATCGGCTAGGGCCATACAATTCTCTATCCCAGGAAAGTTGCAAGGAATAAAGAAACGACCCGGATCACCAAGTTTGGTTGGTAATTTCCTTAAGAGGACAGCAAAGCAATTCTCATTAAGTTGGGTCTGAGCGATATCAAGGAGTTTCTCCTTATCACTGAGCAGATCTTTAAACATTTTGGCGTACTTCGGCATGTGAGCGAGAGCCTCAACAAAGGAGATATTGAAATTCAGTTGTTTAAACATCTTTAGAAAGTTAGAAACCTGAATATCATCCTTGTTTTTCAACTTCTCTTTCCTCAACCTTGAGGGATAAGGTATATTGGGTTGTGATGAAGGCTTCGGAATGGAATTCTCACTCACATCCTTGGGTGGTGGAGGGGTGGAAGTAGAAAGTGGTGGAATTGGAGAAAGGGACTCGTTTTCCTTAATCACAATCACCGGTGTAGGTGTAGGAATCTCGGGTTCCTTTAAACCTTTGCCACTGCGAGTGGTGATTGCTTTCATCTCCCCTCGTGGATTAGCAACGGTGTTACTCGGAAGAGAACCCGAAGAAGAGGGTTGATTACCTTGGAAAAGCGAACCGATCATATCACGTATATTATCCGCTTGAGTGCTGAAAGAGTCTCTCATGTCTGCGCGAATATCATTGCTTTGTTTCGCCATGTCATTCCTTAGCTCGGCTCGAATATCGCTCCCTTGTTTCGCCATGTCTCCCTTCAAGTTGATGAATTGACTCTGAAGATTCGTCACCATCTCTCAATTAGTCCTCATGAACGTCTCGATGTCTTGATTCAACGCCGTTGGTTGATTGAGAGGTGGAGCTTGGTAAGCCTGAGAATTTCCTTGAGGTGGATATGGGTTTCTTTGGGATTGATATTGATTTTTAGCACGAGGTTGGCTTTGGTTATTTTGGTTATAGCTTTGTTGTTGGTTTTGATTTTGAGGAGTAAAACCGGGTGGTGCAAGATAGTTGTTTGAGCGATAACTTAGCAAGTTACGGTCTTCTTAAGGACGAGCTTGATAGCCTCCCGTGGGATAAGTACCGTATGCCGCGATAACGTTTTCACAAAAATTGCCTTGAGTAGAAGGACAATCATTGTAAGAATGAGGACCACCACATGTGTCACAAGAAATAGAAACGGCTTTAGCTTGTTGAATGTGGTTATTAGCCAAAATTTGCATATTTTTGCTCATTTCGATAATGGCTCGTTCCATGGCGGACATGTCGGTGGTGGAAGAAGTAGATGAAACATTGACTCTCGGATTAGATCTTGAGGATGCGGATGAATCCCAATTCTTGTGGTGAGTAGTCATGTTTTCAATCAACTCTCTACACTCCCCCGGTCTCCTTTTCATAAAAGTACCACCGACGGCGGCGTTGATCGTGTCACGATCACGAAAAGTGAGACCATTGTAGAAAGTATCAATAAGAGTGACGGGGAGCATGTTATGATTTGGACAACGGTCGATCAAATCATTGTAGTGTTCCCAAGCATCAAATAGCGATTCGTCATTGTCTTGCATGAATCCATTAATTTGGTTACGAAGGCTTGTGACCATGGACGGTGGTAAGTAGCGCGAAAAAATCTTTGAGTCATGTCGTCCCAAGTATGAATAGAATTCTTTGGGAGACGATCAAACCATTTTTTGGCATGGTGGGAAAGCGTGTGTGGAAAAAGTTGAAGATGAAGGACATCCATAGAAACACCGGGCATATTCATGCTTTGAGTAATGGTAATGAATTTGTCGAGGTGCTTGTTGGCATCATCATCCGGCAATCCGCGAAATGGATTAGTTTGCACTTGTTGGATCATGTGATGTTTCAACGAAAACTCTTGAGCCGTGATTTGCATCGGCGCAATCGGTCCTCCGCGTCCGTTCATGGTGGGCTGACACAATTCCTCCATTGTTCGTAAATCAGGTAGGGGAACATTGTTGTTGTTGTTATTGTTATTCAAATTGGGTAGAGGTGGGTTGTTATGAACACCAGCCATATCTAAATCTTCTCGAGTCTTGGGCTCAGAATAATTTGAAGATCTAGTACGCATACACCTGCAGAAGAAAAAGATACCAAAGAAACATAGAATATATATATAATCTTTTTGGTGCAAAACCTTTGGAAAAGAAATTCTTTTTATGATTTTTCAATGTTTTTGTATTTTTGAAAAGTTTTTAAATTTTTATGGGTTTTTGAAAATCTTTAGCAAGGAAAATAACGTTCCTAAAAGAACGGATCTCCAAAATGCAACGCGTCTCTCACTAAAAACCGTTAATCTTAACGAAAAGAGCCGGCAGCGGCGCCATTTAATACAAAGCTTTTACACGAAGTATAAAAAGTTATCGTCCGATCTTTTCGAATTGATTACCGGTTAAGAGTGCGACTCAGTCGTCTTTTGGAAAACAAGAAGAGTGGTTTGGTTATCTTATTTAAAAACTAATAGCTAATATGAAAATGTCTTTGAGTAAATTAAAAGCTTTTAAGGATTAAACTAAAATGACGAGTTAAAAATAAATGATTGAAAACTTAAAAACAAAATTGGAAAAACACTTTGGAAAAACACTTTGTAAAAAAATAAACAAGAAATCAAGCCCGTCGGAATCCCTGGTCGGAATCCCGTCGGAATAGAGTGATCGAAATGTGGGAAAAATACCAATCAGAATAAGTGAAATTGAGTCCTATCGGAATATTGGTAGGAATCCTAATCGGAATAGCACAATCGGAATAATGGGAATTGGAAGCTATCGGAATAGTCTAAAACAAGTCCAATCGGAATATCATAAAAAGGAACACATTCGGAATACAATTGGGACTAATTGGAATGTTAAAACCCTAATCCGATCAAAGTGGTCGGAATGATAGCAAGAAAATCGGAATACTACAAACCCTTTTCCGATTTAGAGATCGGAATACAAAGGGAAAGGCAAATCGGAATGTGAAATCGGAAAAGGGTTTTAACCTTTTCCGATGACCTAGTGGTTCGAAAATAAGCCAAGTATAAGCTATGTTTGATAAGCTAACACCAAACTTAACCAAATCAGTAATGAAATAAACTAAATAAGCACAAATAACAACTTCTCCAAACTTTAAATAAGCAATCTTTTAAATCAAACCATAAAAAATGAAACTTTTTAAGAAAGCTTTTAAAATGTAAATAAGCTCAACATACAAATAAGCCAATAAGCACAAGGATCTTAAAGCTTAATCGTATGAAAGCTTAAGTAGGAATAAAAACATTAACTTTTTTGTCACGAAAACATCAAGATCAAACACGAATCATCATTATTTCGGATCAAGAGTTACTAAAATAAAGAAAGGTAGAAAGAGATTAAAGAACTAAAACTTAAACTTGAACTTGATTAATGAAATCAAAATACAAAAAGCTTAAACTTGAAAGATTAAAAGAAAGAAAAGATGAAAACTTAGTGAGTGAAAGTTTGGAACTTTCTCTCTCTAAAAACTAGAAAGGAAAAATGAAAAAAATAAAACTAGCTAACCACCCTCCTAATGTGATTAGGAGGGTATTTATAGGCTAAGTGGGAGGTGCATATGTGGTGTGCTTCCTTCTTTCTTTTCTTCTCGACTCGATTTAATTCTTTGTCTTTTCTCGACGTCGTCTCGGGATTTGAACTTGTCTTAATAATTTTCTTCTTTAATTTTGACTTGAGTTCTTCGACTTCATTAAACTTCCGTCTTTAGACTTTTTCTTCGATAAATCTTCAGAATAGGTCTTGGACATCCGTTCTTTAAGTACTCTTGATCTCTTGACTTAGTCTTTTCTCGTTTTCTTCGATAAAAGCCCGTGAAATCCCGTGTTTTCTTCCTTTTTCATCTTTTGGTCCTAAAACATATAAAAACACAAACCACGCATAATTCCGACTTTTACGACATAAAATACACGTTTTGGTCATGTTATTATTGGAAATAAGTGGTAAAAGGATAAGTGTTTTCACACTTATTAATATACTCATCCTCTTTGCTCTACTTGCCATCGTAGGCACCCAGGGCCATGTCACCGCGACAGCGACGCATGCTACAAGTGTGGTCTTCCTTGCCATCTCATGAAGGATTGCCGCAAGGGCGAGATGGAGGGTACATCAGGACATGCTGATACCAAGCCACCTCCTACTAGTGGACGCGTTTACACGACATCTCACGATCAGGCTAACAAGTGTACAGGTACCATCACTAGAATCTTGTATATGTATGGTCAAGCTGCATGTGTTATGTTTGATACAGGTGCTACTCACTCGGTCATTTCTACTGCTTATGCCAAGAATGTTAGGATACTCCCTATGCCACTAGAGAATATACTGAGTATTTCCACGCCTTTAAGAGACTCTGTACGCATAACCCATGTGTACAAGAGCCTTCCCCTAGAGTTTGACGACAAGATTCGTCCTGTTGACGCAATTCCGCTGGACATGAATGATTTTGACATGATTTTGGGCATGGGTTAGCTATCCAAGCATCATGCTACCATAGACTGCCATTCATATCGAGTCATCTTCGGTGATGTAATGCACCAGAGTACATTCACAACGGGTCGTACCCGGAAGGTCTGTACAAACCATATCAACCCTGCAAGCACGTGCATTACTTACACATAGTTGTGAGGGTTATCTAGCTACTGTTCATGACATGGATGTTGAATCCCCATCAATTCAGAATCAGCCGATAGTGTCAGAATTTCCAGATGTATTTCCAGAAGAGCTTCCGGGCATATCACCTGCACGTGAAGTGGAATTTAATATCGAGCTCATCCCAGGAGCTGAGCCAATTTCCAAGGCTCCTTATCGCATGGCTCCCATAGATTTGAAGGAGCTAAAGGATCAACTGTAAGAACTTCTGGAACGAGGCTTTATTCGACCGAGCGCATCTCCATGGGGCGCACCGGTCTTATTCGTCAAGAAGAAGGATGACACTATGCGTCTTTGCATAGACTATCGCGAGCTCAACAAGATTACCATCAGGAATAGGTATCCACTACCACGGATTGATGATCTGTTTGACCAACTCCAAGGGGCCAAAAATTTCTCCAAGATTGATCTTAGGTCGGGCTATCATCAGCTACGGGTTAAAGAGAAGGACATCGCCAAGACTTCTTTCCGTACACGCTATGGCCACTACGAATTTGTAGTCATGCCATTTGGCCTTACCAATGCTCCAGCAGTGTTCATGGATTTGATGAACAGAATATTCCATGATTTTCTTGACAAGTTCGTCATTGTCTTCATTGACGACATCCTGATTTTCTCTAAGTCCAAGGAGGAACACGAAGACCATCTTCGTACAATGCTATAGATTCTTTGCCAGAAGCAGTGTATGCTAAATTCTCCAAGTGTGAGTTCTGGTTAGACAAGGTGGCATTCTTAGGTCACATTGTATCAGCAGAAGGAATCACGATGGATCCATCGAAGGTTGAGGCTATTACCAAGTGGCCAAGGCCGACATCGGCGACTGAAGTCCGCAGTTTCCTAGGCTTAGCTGGTTATTACCGTAGGTTCGTGGCGAACTTTTCCCGCTTAGCACTATCATTGACCAAACGGATGCGGAAATGGGAGAAATTCATCTAAATAAAGAGAGAAGAGCTTTGAAGACCTAAAGCAGAAGTTATTATCTGCACCTATTCTTACTCTCCCATCTGGTACAGGTGGATTTCAAATCTACAGTGATGCATCGGGGAAGGGACTTGGCCGTGTTCTCATGCAACATGGGAAAGTGATCGCGTACGCTTCACGACAGCTTAAGCCTTATGAGGAAAATTAACCTACGCATGACCTTGAACTTGAAGCAGTCGTGTTTGCATTGAAGATATGGAGGCACTACTTGTATGGAGAATCATGTGACATTTTCACGGACCACAAGAGCTTGATGTATATCTTCACGCAGCGTGAATTGAACATGAGACAGAGGAGATGGTTAGAGTTGTTGAAGGATTATGACATTAATCTGCAGTATCATCCCGACAAGGCGAATGTAGTGGCAGATGCACTTAGCAGAAAGTCCGGAATGATCGACATTAAAAATGAGGAGGAAATTATAAGAGACTTGGAGCGACTAGACATAGAGATCATGGTACGTGGACAACACGATTACTGGGATAATATTAGAGGGAACTCGAGTTACTCTCTAAGATATAGGAAGTTCAGAAAGATGATGGAGAAATCTGGGCGATAATTCAGAATTTGGAGAAGCAGACAGAATTCCGAGTAGACGCAGATGGTATCTTATGGCAGGTCATGAGACTTTGTGTTCTTGATGATCAAGAACTCCGAGAAGCATTGTTAGCTGAGGCTCATAGCTCCCCATTCTCTATCCATCCTGGTTCGACCAAGATGTACCATGACATCAAGCAGTACTTTTGGTGGAGTGGTATGAAACAGGATGTTGCGACTTACATCTCCAAATGTCTTACCTGCCAGCAAGTTAAGATCGAGCATCAGCGATCTGGCGGTCTTCTTCAACCGTTAGATATTCCAGAGTGGAAGTGGGACAAAATCACCATGGATTTTGTTACTGGTCTTCCGCCGACAAAGAAGAAACACGATGCAATTTAGGTTATCGTTGATCGAATTACCAAATCAGCTCATTTCTTACCGATCCGCAAGGAAGATTCGGTTAGTAAACTCGCCGATACTTATAGG
Organism: Glebionis coronaria; assembly: GCA_025667525.1. NCBI lineage: Eukaryota > Viridiplantae > Streptophyta > Magnoliopsida > Asterales > Asteraceae > Glebionis > Glebionis coronaria. The sequence goes on from CM046880.1 coordinate 138,250,204, forward strand.
AGGGAAATCATGAGGCTTTACGGTGCTCCATCCAGCATCGTCTTGGACAGAGATCCTCGGTTCACTTCGCGATTTTGGCAAAGTCTGAATAAAGCTTGGGGTACAAAACTTAAGCTTAGCACGACTTATCATCCTCAAACTGACGAGCAGTCAGAGCGAACGATTCAGACATTGGAAGACATGTTGAGGTAATGTGCGTTGGAATGGACGGGTGATTGGGACGATTATATCTGTTTGGTGGAGTTTGCATACAACAATAGTTGGCACACAAGTATCAAGTGTGCTCCTTTCGAGATGTTGTATGGCAGAAAGTGTCGCGCCCCAATCTGCTAGGATCATGTTGGTGAGCGAACACTTGAAGGACCAGAAATGATAGGGCTGACTAATGAGAAGGTCGTAGTAGCTAAGCAGAAACTACAAGAAGCAGGGGTCACGTCAGAAGAGTTACGCAGACAAGCATCGTAGGGACTAATATTTTAACGTAGGAGATCACGTTTTCCTTAAGGTTTCGCCGGCACGTGGTGGTAGACGTTTTGGAATCAAAGGGAAGCTCAGTCCGTGATTCATCGGACCGTTTGATGTCATTGAACGAGTCGGTGAAGTATCTTACCGTTTAGCGTTACCTCCGCAGCTTTCTCATGTTCAAGATGTTTTCCATGTGTCCTTACTCAGAGGGTACAAGTATCATCCCCTTCACATGGTTCAGTATCAGCTGGAACAGATTCGTGAAGATCTCACTTTCATAGAGAACCCGAACGAGTTCTTGACAGACAAGAACGAGTCATGAGAAGGAAGACGATTCCATTCGTCAAAATCCTTTAGAGGGATCATACCGAGCGGGAAGCCACTTGGGAAACAGAGGAGTCTATCCGGGCTTCTTACCCTCATTTCGTATTTTGAATTCGTGTATGTTCTTCTTTTCCAATTTACTTTATCTATAATTCGGGGACGAATTATTCTTTTTAGGGGGGAAGAGTTGTAAAACCCGCATGCTTTTACCATGAATAGTACCCTTATGATCGTACGTACATGATTAGAACTCTCCTTTTATAGCATGTTTACGTTTCACGAACAAGATTTACAAGTAGTACGTACGTGTGATAACACGATAAGTATTTAATACGTATTAAGACATGATAATTATTTCAATAATAATTATAATCACGAACATACGAACATGAAATCAAGAACGTAAATAACCACGAGCTTAGTATTACGTATTTATGTATATTTATTAAGATCATGAATAAATATAATAAGACACGAACGATAACTATTTTAATCACGTAAAACACGAACACGAGAATAAGTATAATATTAGACACGGAAAAACATTCGGGTTACCCAATGTGGGCCCCTTACCCGCAGACAAGACAAGAAAAAGGGTCAAGCCCATGCAATTTTACTAAAACAAGAATTTGGGAAAAGATTATTTTCATAATAACAAAATATTAGAAAGGTCAAAACCCTAAAAACCCTTCTCTTCTCTTGTTGTTTGGCCGGCGGGTACAAACACACACCAAGGGTGTGTTGGTTGATTTTGGTGATTGATTTACTGCAAGGGTGTTAGTGTGTTCGTTCTCCTTTGATTCACGTAATCGGTAAACCCTAAAACCCATTTCTTTTTATGTTTTGATTAATTGATCACATGAAATCATGAATGTTTTAAAAACAAGTTAATAATCATGTAATTAAACATGGGGGGTAAAATAAATCATGGTTAAGGAGTGTTTTTGGCCGATGCATGAACCAAGACCAGGGGGTCTCGGCTTGTTTTTTATTCACATCAACCGAGACCTCAAGGTCTTAGTGTGGGTTGTGTGTCTCGGCCGCAGGAACCAAGGGAACCCCGACCATGTCGGGGGTGTGTTTTGGCTCGGGTGGGTCTCGGCTAGAACAAGAACCACCACCGGCTTATGCCGGTGGCTAAATAAGGAAAGCAGGGGGAACCCCCATGCCGTAACAACAAGGGGAACCACTGGCTAGCCGGTGGGAACTTTTGCTAGACGGCGGCTAGCCAAGGTTAGGGGTGCGTTTGGCAGCCGGTTCACGGGTTAAAACCGGTCCGGTTCACACATGTTTAGAATAAAACACGAGTTTGGTTCATGGGCCATTTTTGCAAGTTAAATATTTTACAAGGTTAATTATTTTTACAAGTTTATTTTAACAAGATTAAATTAAATTAGTTAAAACATGTACATGATTAATTTAATTTATACATGACTTAGGTTATTAATACTATTATTAATACATGAATTTTAACCTAAGTAATTATCATTTTTATTTGACCATATAATTAATTATTGAAATCATGACTTATAATTAATTAACTTACATGACTTAGGTTATATTATTAATAGATAGTAAGACATGTTTTAACCTAAGTATATTTACCTTTATTCAATTAAATCATGTTATATTTAATTAAATGCTTTAACCTATAGTTTATGTAATTCAAATGAAATAATTAATAAACTATACTATTTAATTTCATGATTTAGAATATTAATCAGTAAACACTTAAGCTTATATAATTAGCTTAATAATCCAACTTATTTCTATTTATGGAAACTTTCTATTTTTAGAAACTTATTTAATTAAGGCAGCTAATCTATTTATGGAAACTTTCTATTTTTAGAAACTTATCTATTTTGAGCAGTAAATCTATTTTTGGAAACTTTCTAGTTTTGGAAACTTTCTATTTTTGGAAACTTTCTATTTTTGAAAACTTTCTATTTTAGGAAACCTTCTATTTTTAGAAAGTTACTTATTATTACGAAACAAGTATAATAATACAAGAAATACAAGTAATGCTTAATCAGAATAGACAGAATACATGATAAACACAGTATAAAGCTTTAATCAGTAAAGCATGACATGAACATATAAAACAATCTAAGACATGATATAAAACCAGGTACGTACTCAGTAATCAGATACTTATACACGTATGTATTTATGTAGCATTAGTGATACCGAAGTAGGACTTTCTTCCGTTCGTCTTCTTCGTTCACTGGACACAAGGTACGGATTCTCCGTCCTTTCAGTATGGACATTTTTCCTTATTTGTAGGATTGTAAATCTTGCTTATGTTTTTAGAGAGAGAAAGAGATAGAGAGATGGTGGATTTCACACTTTTAGAGATAGAAAGTTAAGAGAACTATGTGTAAAATAATGAAACCACACACCCTTTCCATCAAAGGAGAGGGTTTATATACCCAAGCCCTTGTCATGGGCTTGGGCTTACATTTGGGTCGGCCTACACATGTTTTAGGCTAGGCTTTGGTTTGTTTTTTTAATTAAGATAAGTAACTAAACTACGAGCTATTACATGGACTATCGTTGGAGTGACCGATCCTTCTTAATACGTAAAACGTATTTCCAACAATCTCCCCCTAAGGGAGGTCACTCCAAAAAAGGGAGTTACCCAAGTTACAATAATAAAATAAACCTAGCATACTATGCTTGTCTTGAGCTCGTAGTCTTCGTCTTTCTTTTTCTTTTTCTCTTCTGATGAACATGCTGATGTGATCTTTGATATCCATCTTTGAGCATTAATCTCTTGTGTAACACCCCACTTGGATAAGTGGACCGTTACGTGTATTTATGGCGTGTCATCAAAGCATAAGGTAAATGTCCTAAAACATTAACTGACCATAAAGGAGTTACCGAAATCAAACATCAGTAATCCAAACATAAGCTCAAAACATGAAAAGTAAAATACTGAAGGAAAAGACTAAACAATGTCCAAATAAGAAGAATAATGTAAGAAGTGCATAAAGTAAGAAGTTCGGATAGCTTCCATTCAATGCACATGCTATCAGAATCCTACAAGCGTCCTGGTGTACCTGCCGTTAGAACATGAAAGAACTACGGCTGAGACGCTCAGTGAACGGATATAAAGTATGATAAGGAAATACTGAAATGAAACAGATGATAAAATACTGGAGCTGTAAGACTGATAAGTAAAGTTGCAGCGGAAGTCTGTGTATAATTTGTAAAGTCTGATTTATAAATAATAAAGCTGAACTGGTTAAATCTGAAAACATGCATTTACTGTATTTTAATTGCCAGAGCTTATATAGGTCATGTGCTGTAACAACGGTGCATGAATAACTGGAGGGGTGACCTCATCATGCTGTAGAGGGGTGACCTCTAAATAACTGTAGAGGGGTGACCTCTAAATACTGTGCTGGGTGGAGGGATTAGCTCCAATGTGAAGGATGTAGAGCACACACCACATTCACCCTGATAACTTGTAAACTGATAAGCCTAGGATGCATCCATAGGCCCCACTAAACATACTGATAAGATGGCCAAACTGAACATGAGTGGGACGATGCAGGATATCACTCTCCTGCATGGGAGTCACGACACCGGTGCCTCTAGTGCCATGGTTACGGTACCTCCGTAACTAGTACATAAACTGGTCATGCTTGTATATAATGCTCAGGAAATTTATTTAGTTATTAACATGATTACTGATAAGCTTAAACGCATGCTGGGGAAAACATTTGGCTGCAGACGGGGAATCCTAATCATGCATAGGAAAGGAAGTCCTTACTGAAAGACGGAAAATCCGTACGATCAATCGACTAAACGAAAGGAGCAAATGATAGTAGAGACATAGGAATATCCGTACCTTAACAAACGTCTAATCATGCTTAGTCAAAATGATCCATCAAAGTCTTCAATAAAAGTCTAAAACGATAAATATTTCTTATTAGAAATGTGACTCACACATCCTACTAATTTTCTTTTGCATGATTACATGTTTTTCGATTAAGATTAGAGCCTTGAGGGCTGAATAACAAATCTTTTGTCTTGTCTACCCATTTTGATTACATAAAACGTGAGTTAAAAACTAACTGCCTTTGATGGATGTTAAAAAAAACTACATACATACATGTAAAAGAATGTATTAACCCATTAAAGAAAGAAAATCAAGATAGATAGTTAGATATACTTGCATGATTTTATAACTTGACACTTCCTGATACTTTTTATACGAGTCTGCCATTCAAAGATTACAAAGCCTATAGTTGGTAAACATATTCATATGATAGGCTCTTATATCTGCTTATATGACAGTATTTGAGACGTGAGTGAATTAGACCGGATACAAAGATCGACTAATAAAACATAAATGTGTACACAAGAACCTACCTTCATGCCAAACGAGAAGATTCGAGATCAAGACGGATACAAGTACGAACAAGAAACTCGATCACGAATAATAGAGTTCAACAAATTTTGATGAGATCTCTAACACCCCATATATGTGCGAGCAAATGAACCATAACACAACCCACTCACGGACTGTAAACCGCCAAACTTGAACACGATTCTGTGAGACATGATTCAACACAAGATCGGAGCGTAAACGAATAAGTATAATACTAATCGCGAACCAGAGCCTCTGACGAACATGGAACATGAACTAGAACAAAAGAAACCCAAACTTGGAGGCGTACTTACGTGAAAGACCAGGACTATATCAATGCAAACCTGTTTATTATTTGTTCTTTTTTTAAGATATTAAAGGAGGCGCTGAGAAAGATGGGGTTTATATGTGCATCTATATTAAATCTTGCGGTAAAAGCGGCAATGATATGTATCAATAAACGTTTTTTTATTATTATTATAGGAAGTCAATTTGCTTTAGTTTTAGCTACAATCATTTCTATTATTGATAATGTATACATTTATTTACTCATAACTGATTAACATAAATGTAGGAGATTAGAGTTATGGCTTATTAGTCTCTCTTGACCGAATATTATCAAGACTCGAAGAAAGAATCACGGATCTTGTTTTTTTTTCAACATTATAAACTATCGCGTATACACTTATTTAAATCTCGTGTTCTGGTTTTTCTGAGACGTAACTATCTTGATTCTAAAATAATACGCTAGTAATGATTATTTTATGAATAATTATATATAGTTTGTAGTAAATTAAAACTACGTATTTAATATTTGAAATCTTAAATACGGGTTTTACAATTATTCCCCTCTAAAAAGAATAATTCGTCCCCGAATTAAAGATACGACCATACTGGGTTTTATAATTCTTCCCCTCTAAAAAGGAACAATTCGTCCTCGAATTAGAGGTAATAAGCTGGTGGAGTTATAAAAGCTGAAAGGACATATATGTTGAAAGAGCATGAAGGCTGAAAAGACATATAAGCTGAAGGATTATTCGTCCTTGATTTAGAACATGATGCTGCTGAAAAGGTATAAACGCGACGTGACTGAAGTAACATTGAACGTGACATGGCTGAAGAGGACATGGAACGTAACATGGCTGAAAGAACTTAACTGGATTTATTGAAGGAAAAGGATGAGAGGTCCGGATGGACTCCTCCGTTTCGAGTGGCTTCCCGCTCGAAACGATTCCTTCAAAGTTCTATACATAATGAAAATCTTGGTCTTGATGACCCTGTCCTGATGAATGCTGAATAGTTTCTGGTTCCATACTTAATATGGATTTTCTGAATCTGATAGACTAAATAAGCTATAGCATGTAAGATACATGAAACGGTATGTACAACTATCCTGAAACGATAACATTTATATCTTTGAGCGAGCTGCTGAAAATATATATGGACGAACTATGTGAACAATTATGAACGTGTTATGTGAGCAATTGTGAACGTTGTTCGCGATTATATGAGGAACGCTGAGCATGAAGTATATCTTGAAAGTGATACGTGATCATACTATGAACGTGATACTAGCTCATATCATGAACGTATACTGACTGAGGAAGGAATGCCCAAATGATACGGTCCGAGACGTAAAACGTCTGCCTGGTTATGGAATAGCTGTGCTAAACTTTAGTTTGGTTTCTTAAGCTTTCTGTCACCGTATACAGTAACAAGCTATGAAACGTGTATCGTGAGATGGAACACGAACCTGAACGTGAAATATGTCATGAATGCTAAAGTCAACTTAAATCATGAGATAGCATAAAATATGTACTGAAACAACATCATAATGTGAACGTACACGTGATCGTGAACATGAACGTGAGCATAATTCGCAAACGTTAATTTCTATCTGACATGATGGTTGATGGGATACCTTAAAATCGTACGATCTATTGCTGAATTTCTTACAGATCTGCTACTACGTAACCCTTTTGGATGAAAGAACACGTGTAGGATGAGTTAATGGTCAACAATGACTCAGATAGCATCATACTTCTTCTGAGTCTGTGGTGATCTGATAGCAACTAATATGGGAAACTTGTCTCCATTCTTTTTCAGAAATTTCTAATGGTTGCACTAACTCGTTAGCATGTCGGCGTTCTATCTTAAACCTGCTGGAATGCATGCATCTAGATATAAACATAGCTGCCTCAATGTGTTATACTGCTTCTACCAAAATTCTGCCTAGGATTATGGTACGTTCTGGTGAAATCTGGGTGAATAGTCATGGAAAAATTATGAGTCCCGGTAACTAGGCCTTTACTAGCATAGGATCTTGTGGAACACCTAATTCAGTGTAGGTTCTCTTCTTTAAGCGTAAGCTTAGTCATTGAAAGCTAATCGTGAGAACTGTCAGCAATTTCTGCGGTGGTAGTGAACTGAGTTCTAGAAAATTTTCGTACGTCAGTCACAGACGTCGTCGGTCTTGACCATCTGGTGGTGGCCTTCACCTTCGCAGGATTTCTGAAATTTCTTTCTGCTTAAATAACGTGGCCCAGAGATGCCACCTTGTTCAACTGGAATTCACGTCTAGAAAGTTGCGTATATAATTTCTCCTATCGAGAAATCTACATGATCGTGTGAAGATGATTCTCGTGTTCTTCTCTAGAATTTAGCAGACCAGAATGTTATCACTGAAAGAATTCATGGAGAATTCTATTCATCACTTCCATAATATAGCTGAAGCATTTGGGAGCTCAGAAGTATAAATTAAAAATTTTAGAGTGACCACAGTGTGTGCAAAAACGGTCTTGCAAACATCGTGTTCTTACTCTCACCATTGATGGTAGCCTAATCGTGAATTATTCTGGAAAAATGTTTAAGGCATCGTAGCAGATCAGATAAACCTTCTATACGTGGAATGATCATCGCTTATGAATGGTGATCTTGTAAAAATTACGGTGGTCGATACATGATCTCATGTTACCGGCCTTCTTCCTGATAGACATAAAACGATGCACCTCCTGGTGGTGCGCTAGGGCGAATAAATCCTCGTTTTGGTAACTCTTTCAGCTAAATGATTCAACTCTTTTAACTTAGCTGCAGTCCTGCGATAAAGAGTTCTGAAAACAGTTTCTGTCCTTGAGACAAGCTCGATGTTAACCTCTGTCTCGTGGTTAGGAAGGAATTTCTAAAAAACCTTCCGGAATGACATCTGGAAACTTTAGGATAATCTGTTGATCATGAATTAAAGGAATTTCAGAAGTCGCATCATGAATGGTGACTAGAAATCTTCGCAGCTATAAGATAATAATTCACATGCTTATAAAGATGAAATAATTTATACTGATTTTTCTGGCAAAAATATAATGAACAAAGTAGGAGTTAGTAAGACGAATCTCATCTTCAACTGGAAGAAAAAGCCTTTATAAATATAGTGATACTGTGGAGTCCTTTCTGGCTAGGAGGTAGGTAATACATGATTTAAGATAAAGCTGACATAGGAATACGTGAAGTAAACGTGACAACTTTCACTAATTGTGTTCATCTGTAACCTCACAGAATGAACACTAAGTGTCTAACTTGAATAATACTCCGGTGGTGGTAACTTTATTGTAATGGTCTGATTTATGCGTGGCATTACAGAACGGGTATACCCCCTTGGAGGATACCCTTAATTTCTGAGGACCTGGTTTAGGAGGAATACTGGTCTTATGAATCTGACTCGTACTTTGAGAAGATATTCGTATGACGTTTGAGTGGTGTCTTGACATGTGTCTTACGAAATGATACTTGAGACCTGTGTATTGACTGTTGTCTGGACATGTATTTTAATGGGCGAGTCTGAATAAGGTTAAGAATTTCTGGTAACTACTAGGGTTGGCGGACCGGTTAGACTGCTGACCTCTGTATTTATAATCACATCCGTTCCAGAGTTCTGATGGTTACTGACTGATTAATTATAAGCACGGTGGTTGTCACTACTACTTTGCCTGTCAATTAATGACGGTCATTATCATGACCGTGATTTATGTAACTATTCTGCTGAGTGGCCGGTTGGGTTCTGGTTCCCACTCTTTTGAGTGAATGGTTAGCTGAGTGAAGTGTGACATCTAGCTGAGAAGGTGAAAGTATGGAATGGAATAGTAGTGTCTCATGGTTGAAATTTATTCTTGTCAGACATTTCAAATTTATAGTTTTCGTCCTTGTTCTGCAGAGTCTTCATAGTATAAACGACATCAGCATCTTGAGAAATCTTCAAAGTATCAGCAGCATCAGCACTTGTGAGGTCTTCAAAGTGTTAGCAGCATCAGCACCTGGTAGAATATCGACAAGTGGTAACGCCTGAGCTGATTGAGGATCGATTAGCAATATCTATGGAGTAGGGTACCTTGAGTAAACCTGGACTACTGTACATGAAGTACAAAATGAATACTGCACATGGAGCATATCTGAGACACTTTACGTAGAGTACACATGAAATATTGTACATGGAACTGGTGGAATTTTATGGGATGATCGATACTGGTGTCGCTTGTCTGACATGATCAAAGAAATAAATTGATTTAAACGGTAGTTAACAAATCTGAAATAAGTAACATGATAGGCTGACAATTCCTGCGTCGACTTACTGCTGGTTGTTTCGAGGCTAAAAGTATGATATAATCGAAGTCCCAACAGTGGTCAGCATGAAGCATGATTAAAAGGCTAATCATGATTTATCATGAAAACGGGTTTTACTGAAATTCTTGGGTATCTTAACATGAAACATCATTACTTTGCTGAAGACATAATCCTCGTAAGGAGACATGAAACTGAATCATCATGAAGACAACATTAACGTGAGGGTATGAAAATTTGACTGTTACAAGGAACATAAAAAGTCTAATCAACTGAGGTGTAATATCAACTGATGTGGACGGCTACGGTTCAATCCATAGAATTCAAAGAGAAAACATGTGACTAAGTATGGGCGATTCTGGTTCGATCCATGCTTGTCAAAATTTTCTGAGAACTGTCATGTATATAAATTTATAATCTGGGACTAAATATGGTTGGCTGTAGTCCAGTCCATACTTGACCAAATTTATGAAATGTCCTGATATGACAAAGGTGAACAACTATGAATCGGTTCACAAAACAACCTTCGACTGAATAGCATGAAATTTGACCTGAACAATGGTGAACGTTTATGGCTGGTTCACCAAGTAATACTTGACTTATAACATGAATCTGTCATGAGTGAGGGTAAACACCTATGGGTCGGTTTACCATTACAAAATCTGAACGGGCAACGGTGAACGCCTATGGGTCGGTTCACCAAAACAAAATTCAAATGAAAAGCACATGCGACTAAATATGGTCAGTCTTGTACCAACCTTTTTACTTAGTCAAAAACTTTAAGAAAACCGACTGATAACTGACTGATAAATGCATGAAAACATGGAAGATAACAACGCCAAAATCTGGGAAGTTCCTGGTGACTACCCACTAGTCACATGTCAAGTTTTAGATCCTACAGGTCGAACCTTGCACTCTGATACCATAATTGTAACACCCCACTTGGATAAGTGGACCGTTACGTGTATTTATGGCGTGTCATCAAAGCATAAGGTAAATGTCCTAAAACATTAACTGACCATAAAGGAGTTACCGAAATCAAACATCGGTAATCCAAACATAAGCTCAAAACATGAAAAGTAAAATACTTAAGGAAAAGACTAAACAATGTCCAAATAAGAAGAATAATGTAAGAAGTGCATAAAGTAAGAAGTCCGGATAGCTTCCATTCAATGCACATGCTATCAGAATCCTACAAGCGTCCTGGTGTACCTGCCGTTAGAACATGAAAGAACTACGGCTGAGACGCTCAGTGAACGGATATAAAGCATGATAAGGAAATACTGAAATGAAACAGATGATAAAATACTGGAGCTGTAAGACTGATAAGTAAAGTTGCAGCGGAAGTCTGTGTATAATTTGTAAAGTCTGATTTATAAATAATAAAGCTGAACTGGTTAAATCTGAAAACATGCATTTACTGTATTTTAATTGCCAGAGCTTATATAGGTCATGTGCTGTAACAACGGTGCATGAATAACTGGAGGGGTGACCTCATCATGCTGTAGAGGGGTGACCTCTAAATAACTGTAGAGGGGTGACCTCTAAATACTGTGTTGGGTGGAGGTATCAGCTCCAATGTGAAGTATGTAGAGCATACACCACATTCACCCTGATAACTTGTAAACTGATAAGCCTAGGATGCATCCATAGGCCCCACTAAACATACTGATAAGATGGCCAAACTGAACATGAGTGGGACGATGCAGGATATCACTCTCCTGCATGGGAGTCACGACACCGGTGCCTCTAGTGCCATGGTTACGGTACCTCCGTAACTAGTACATAAACTGGTCATGCTTGTATATAATGCTCAGGAAATTTATTTAGTTATTAACATGATTACTGATAAGCTTAAACGCATGCTGGGGAAAACATTTGGCTGCAGACGGGGAATCCTAATCATGCATAGGAAAGGAAGTCCTTACTGAAAGACGGAAAATCCGTACGATCAATCGACTAAACGAAAGGAGCAAATGATAGTAGAGACATAGGAATATCCGTACCTTAACAAACGTCTAATCATGCTTAGTCAAAATGATCCATCAAAGTCTTCAATAAAAGTCTAAAACGATAAATATTTCTTATTAGAAATGTGACTCACACATCCTACTAATTTTCTTTTGCATGATTACATGTTTTTCGATTAAGATTAGAGCCTTGAGGGCTGAATAACAAATCTTTTGTCTTGTCTACCCATTTTGATTACATAAAACGTGAGTTAAAAACTAACTGCCTTTGATGGATGTTAAAAAAAACTACATACATACATGTAAAAGAATGTATTAACCCATTAAAGAAAGAAAATCAAGATAGATAGTTAGATATACTTGCATGCTTTTATAACTTGACACTTCCTGATACTTTTTATACGAGTCTGCCATTCAAAGATTATAAAGCCTATAGTTGGTAAACATATTCATATGATAGGCTCTTATATCTGCTTATATGACAGTATTTGAGACGTGAGTGAATTAGACCGGATACAAAGATCGACTAATAAAACATAAATGTGTACACAAGAACCTACCTTCATGCCAAACGAGAAGATTCGAGATCAAGACAGATACAAGTACGAACGAGAAACTCGATCACGAATAATAGAGTTCAACAAATTTTGATGAGATCTCTAACACCCCATATATGTGCGAGCAAATGAACCATAACACAACCCACTCACGGACTGTAAACCGCCAAACTTGAACACGATTCTGTGAGACATGATTCAACACAAGATCGGAGCGTAAACGAATAAGTATAATACTAATCGCGAACCAGAGCCTCTGACGAACATGGAACATGAACTAGAACAAAAGAAACCTAAACTTGGAGGCGTACTTACGTGAAAGACCAGGACTATATCAATGCAAACTTGTTTATTATTTGTTCTTTTTTTAAGATATTAAAGGAGGCGCTGAGAAAGATGGGGTTTATATGTGCATCTATATTAAATCTTGCGGTAAAAGCGGCAATGATATGTATCAATAAACATTTTTTTATTATTATTATAGGAAGTCAATTTGCTTTAGTTTTAGCTACAATCATTTCTATTATTGATAATGTATACATTTATTTACTCATAACTGATTAACATAAATGTAGGAGATTAGAGTTATGGCTTATTAGTCTCTCTTGACCGAATATTATCAAGACTCGAAGAAAGAATCACGGATCTTGTTTTTTTTCAACATTATAAACTATCGCGTATACACTTATTTAATTCTCGTGTTCTGGTTTTTCTGAGACGTAACTATCTTGATTCTAAAATAATACGCTAGTAATGATTATTTTATGAATAATTATATATAGTTTGTAGTAAATTAAAACTGCGTATTTAATATTTGAAATCTTAAATACGGGTTTTACATCTTGCCTTGATCTCGTGCATCCATCACTTGTGATCTCCGCCTCTTCGTGACACCATGTCCCACATACTTATACCTTCGTAATTCTTGAAAGCTTCAGAGTTTGATACAGCGGAAGACTTAACTTTTAGGCTTTCTTGAATTAAATGAGATATTAAGTGCATAAAGTATAAGCATGCGGGGACGACTTCTTCTTGGATTCCGTAACACCACCGTCTTCAAATGCCGCAACATAATTAGACACGAATGAAATGGCTTTGAACATTTCATTCTAAATCGGTAGCATTTTACCTCCGGTCGGTGAAAACCGTTGGACGATATTAGATATCGTACCCGTGACGGATAGTTTCAATTAAGTAACTTCCTGACAGGATTTCGCGGGTAAACCCATTCTCTTTATTCGACCCTCCAAAGCTGACTGCGAACATAAAGAGTGAATCATTTGGATAAAATTATCCGCATGATTTGAAGCCGTCAATTCATGTTCCTGGAACAAGTGAAATTCAATTAAGAACCGCACCATCGTTGCTTTCCAGTTGTCACGAGCTTGATTCGTATAGAATCTTGCAAGTTACCTACCAAGTGCTGTTTGAGGTTAACACTAGAAGGATTTCCACTCATCACCGTGAACACTAAGGTATCACTCTGAGTGTTCTGGCAAGATCACTGAGATATTGCGTAGAGGCCTGGAACGTGTTTAAATTCAGTTAAGAATTAAACAGCTGTTGCTTTCCAGTTATCACAAGTTTGATTCATAAAGAATCGCACAAGTCACCTACCATGAGCTTTTTAATATTCGCTCAAGAAGGATTTCCATCTTCATTGTAAATACTTTCGTATTACTCGTATGTTCAGGCAAGATCATGAAGATTCTGCGTAGGACTCTTAAAATCTTTCTTACTTTTCACAGTGTGTGAAGAAGCAAGGAAATATGAAGGTGTGTCCTAATGAGATATTTGATGATCTCAAATGGCTCTAGACTCGATCGTGCATTTTTGATTTTAGCGATCGGAGGCTGGAGAGGAGTGCCACCTTTTCAATACCGATTTATTCGGAGTGAATAAATCAATAGATAATGTGTTGTCTCCGTGTGAATAAAACAAATACCTTTTGAGAGATATCTAAGTTAGCTGGGATGGGTTGTGCATTGCATCACTGGGTCCATGATGTCTGTCTTCAATATCAAGAATCATTAAAATGATCTCAATAGCATATGTATTGACCCGGTTTCTGCCTAAGTTGTAAGGAGGGATTCTTTCTTTACACCCTTTATCTTTACAATTCTTTTTCATTCTTCAACCCCTTCAATGCTTACCAATACGTCATAAGTAGCACCTTGTTGTGATTGTTCCAGTGCTAACTTAAGTACTTGGTCGGCATTCAGCTACGTTCACAATCTTTCTCCAACTTTCCTAAGGACTACTATTTCTAGCTATGGAATGTCCTTGGGAAGATTCCTCCGATTCTGTAAGAATCACAGGACTTAACCTATCCTACCATCCTTATGTCACCACAATCTCCATCGTCGTGAAATAAATGGGTTTTGGGTAAGTATAAATCACCATGAAATCCATTTTGATATGCAAATCCATTTTGCTCCCCCTTAACATATGCCACGATATTCGAAAACATTTCGCACATGTCGGATGAGCCAGCACATTAAGTCAAACCATTTGTGATAATATCCCATATTAAATCACATTTTCTCCCCCATATTAAAAATATTAACCCAATCGATGTTTTTATATCAATTGATTTAATGAAGTTTTAACAAAGGTTTTGGGAAGAAAAATGCAAGTCCGTTTTATCTTCATGATATCAAACGCAGGATATATGATACCGATTTGTAACATGATCACATATTCACCATATTAGAAAAGAATTGACAAGGTTGGACCTGATAGATGAGAACATCATATGATAAGATCAAATGGTTCCTGTCAGCATATGTTGGTCGCCTCGTCACGTTTGAAGTCATCTCTTGACACCACATGTACGATTGGTATTGTTTTCTTGACACCTGTTAGTGAGCTTGGCACGTTCGGCATCAAAGATTCTGAATGCTTGACAATTGCTCCCCCTCAATTGTTGACCCGTGTTCTATTGAAAGAGCTGTAGTCGTCGGTTGAGTAGTCGCATCGTCGAGTATGTAGATACCAATTGTAGATTGCTATGGTTGTAGGATGATAGCTTCATAAAAACAAGACTTCTCTTGTTTTAACAAATAAATGCACTGAGGCGTACATAGATTTGTGTGAGACCAAGTTATAAAGTAAACTTGATCCCTTACAAGGTTTAAAGTAAACCTTGCCCGAGAAAATTAATTCTCGTTGTTGAGCCAAAGCTTTCATAAGAAATACTTGACTTTAATGTGAAAATCGGGTTGCAGTCTGAAATAACTACAAGCCAAATAGGCATGTTTTATGAAATATTTACAACTTTTGTACGAACTCTATTTATGGCGTCGTGTCAATATTAATCAACATTTCTAAGGCCGTAAATATTATCGTACCAAAAGACATGCCTTTGAAAAATAAAGTAAAAATATTTTTGGATTTTTATGGATTTTTCAATTTTTATGGTTTTTATATTGTTTTATATTTTTGTAGTTTGCTTTTTTGGATAAAAAATATAAACAATATATACAGATGATCACCAAGGATACGTAGAATAGTTTTACCAAGACTATTCTTTCGCTTCATTTGCTAGTTCCTTTAGAGTCTCAGGCGAGAAGGTTCTCATTCCTAGCTTGTCGGCTAAAAATTCAATTCGAGCGTGATCTAAAGCCTTCGTGAAAATATCTGCCAATTGATACTCAGATCGGACAAATTAAAGCTCTATTACTTCATTTTCCACTTGCTCCTTGATGAAGTGGTAGCGAATGTCAATATGCTTCGACCGGGAGAACTGAACATTGTTGCAGCATAAGGCAATTGCACTTTTGTTGTCGCAGTACATCGGAATCTTGTTGAAACCTAGACCATAGTCGGTTAATTGCAATCTCATCCAAAGAATTTGAGCACAGCAACCGGACATAGCTATGTATTCTGCTTCCATACTTGAAATTGCAGCGCTTTTCTGCCTTTTCGATGCCCAACTGATTAGTCGATCTCCTAGTAGTTGCAAAGTTCCACTCGTGCTACGCCTTATATCTTGACAACCCGCGTGATCCGCATCTGCATATGCCATTAGTGCAATAGAAGAGTCCTTCGAATACCAAAGTCCCCGATTAATGGTTCCTTTAAGATATCGAAAGATCCTTTTAACAGTAGCTAAGTGTAACTCAGTAGGCCTAGTTTGATACCTGGCACACATGCATATAGCAAACTGAAGATCAGGTCGACTGGCTGTGATATACAGAAGAGTACCGATCATTCCACGATAAAGTATCGGATCAACGGCAACTCCATGTAGATCTGCATCAAGCTTAGTCCGTTCCACCATTGGAGTATCCACGGGGTCGCAAGATTCCATCTTATACTTCTTAAGCGATTCAAGGGCATACTTGGATTGATTGATAAATATGCCTCTGGGACTCTGAGATATCTGAAGACCTAAGAAGAATGATACCTTGCCCATCATTGACATCTTAAACTTAGTTCCCAAATTCGTCGGATAAAGTTTGGGTCGAGGCTGCAAATATAATATCATCAACATATATTTGTACCATAATCATATCTTTACCTCGTTTCTGAATGAACAGCGTAGGATCCACCTTGCCTTTAGCGAAGCCTTGCGTAATGAGGAATTGTGACAAAAGATCATACCATGCGCGAGGAGCTTGCTTCAACCCATAGAGAGCCTTCTTAAGCTTGTACACATGATTAGGATAATTAGGATTCACAAAACCATCCGGTTGTTGAACATAGACCTCTTCCTTGAGTTCACCCTTAAGAAATGCCGTCTTCACATCCATCTGATAGACGATCATATTCATACGGGCTGCATAAGCGAGGAATAGTCTAATAGCTTCCAAACGGGCGACAGGTGCAAAGGATTCCATAAAGTCGATGCCCAATAATTGCTTGTATCCACGAGCTACTAGTCGAGCTTTGTTTTTCAATATTCCGCCTCACTCGTCGAGTTTCACCTTGTAAACCCATTTCAAAGTGAGTAACTGCACTTGATCCGGGCATGGGACAAGTTCCCAAACATCAAGACGTATGAATTCGTTAAGTTCTTCTTGCATAGCTTCTATCCAACAGGATTGAGTAAAAGCTTGTTGCCATGTCTTAGGTTCAACTTCAGTGAGAAAAGCATCAAAGTGACAAAACATTGCACTTTCTTGTAACTGACTTCGTGTGGATACCGAATGATTAGGGTCACCAATAATAGAATCTATAGGATGATCCTTTATCCACTTGCTGTCATGTTCACGAATCCGTGGATTGGAGTAAACTGTAGAAGGAGCTTCCTCTGAGGTGGACGACCCAGCTTGATTAGGGTCGGGAATTGGTACACCAAAGAATGGAAGTTCACGCATTTGAGCGAATTCCAAATCGTGATCATCATCATCCTCTTCATCATCAATGGGCATGACATGGGTAGTTGAAACATGTGTTGGTTGAGAATTACTTGTTGAGGGTATATCTAGACCAATTGTAGGTGCAGATGTATATGATTGTGCTTCGGTTGCTGGAGCGACAACTTCGGTTACCGGAGCTATTACCTCAGGTTCTGGAGCAACAATAGTTGGAGGAGTAAAGAATTCATCAAAGAACGGTTGAAACAACGTATCCCATTCAGTCCTAGTAGGTGGTGTAAATGATGATGAAGTAGGGTTATTTGGGACAAGACCAGAACTAATGTTACTGGGTCCCATTTCATGAAGTGCGGGTTCAGAGCTGCTTTGCTCAGAAGCCATTGCTGTCAGCTCATCAAAATCAACATTCATAGTTTCGAGGATCTTGCGAGAGTTACGGTTGTAGATTCGGTATGCCTTCTTTGCGGGGGCGTAACCAATGAAAATACCAATATCAGCCTTTGGTTGAAGTTTTCCCAAATTGTCACCATCATTATTTGGATAGCAAAGAGAACCAAATACATGAAGATATGATAAATTTGGTACTTTTTCATGGAGAAGCTCATAAGGTGTTTTACCATGGCGTTTACGAATTAGTGACCGGTTTTGGGTGTACACTGCTGTAGATACTGCTTCTGCCCATAAAAACAATGGAGCCTTTGCGTAAATTAACATCGTTCAAGCAGCTTCCATAAGTGTGCGATTTCGCCTTTCAACGACACCGTTTTTTTGTGGAGTGCGAGCAACAGATGTTTCATGAGAAATGCCAACTTCTTCATAATAATCACGCAAAATTTGATTCACAAATTCGGTTCCATTATCTGTACGAATGCGTCGGACAGTAGTGTTGAGACGCACTTGAATCATCTTGAGAAATCTGATGATGAATTTAGGTGCCTCATTTTTTTCTTTAAGAAATTTCACCCATGTAAACCGAGAGTAATCATCGACAATGACGAGGATGTACTTTTTGCCACTAAGACTTTCAATACGCATTGGTCCACAAAGATCCATATGCAACAGATAAAGTTTCTCTTGGTTGGTGTCTTCCGTCTTGGGTTTGTATGATTTCTTAGTGCTTTTCCCCATTGTACACGCGGAACACAAATGATCCTTGTGAAATGATAGTTTAGGAAGACCACGAACAAGTTCGTTTTTCGCCAAGTGATTAATAGCGTCAAAGTTAAGATGAGATAACCGTCTATGCCATAACCATGACTTAGTCTTTGATGCTTTGGAGAGAAGACATACGGGAGAAGCGGCCATCATGTCTTGTAGAGACAAAGTATACAAATTATTCCCTCGAGTACCTTTCAATAAATCAACCCCTTCCAAATTACGAATGAAGCAGGTATGCTCTCGAAAAGCAACTTCTAGGTTTGCATCACAAAATTGTCCCACAGAAAATAAGTTGTGACCGAGACCTTCAACATAATACACTCTTGAAATTATAACATTCCCAATATGATATTCACCATAACCCATTATCTTTGCAATATGATCATTTCCAAATCGAACCGTACCAAGAAACTTGCTGACGAAATTTCTGAGCTGAGAGCGATCTCCGGTCATATGCTTGGAGCAACCAGAGTCCAAATACCAGAGAACAATTTGGACCACCTGTTTTCAATAACAACAGTAGACAATGCATTGGAAACTATTGGTTCTGAAGTGTTAGCAGATACAGATATAAGATTATCATAATTGCTAACATTTGTTTGACCCTTAGATTTCCTGCGTTTTCTAATGTGAGTTGTAGCACTCACAGGTTTTATTGTTCCAACTTTCTTAGTTTTTGGATTATTCGCGGGCACTATAGTGGGAGTAGACCTATTTAAAGGGCACTTTGTTCCTACAGTAGTGTTAGTGTTCCTAGTTAAAGGACACGCTTGGGTTTATTTATCCTTGTTTATACAGATAGATAAGGACACAAGTGTTCAGATCCATCATTTTCGGTTCATTCAAAACCCGTTTCAGATTGGGTTTCCGACAGCCTTTTCAGATTGAACATTCAGATTGGGATTCAGATTGGGTTTCCGATTGGATATTCAGATTAAACATTCAGATTGACATTTAGATTGGTTATTCCAATTGGGGTGTATGTTCGATTCCGATGATGACTCAAAAAAAAACAAATATTCCGATTACACCATACGCTTAAACATTCCGATTGGATTGTTTTTTGTTATTCCAATGGGACTATTTTTTAAAAAGCTTGTGAACCAAAAATGTGACCTATAACAAAATCAACCCAACCGAGTCAACTCGGTAATTACCGAGTTGACTCAGTTCACTCACTGAGTCGACTCTACACTTAATCAATTTAACTCTCCAACCTTTTTACACCTCAACACCTTATCCAATCCTATGCCCATCGACACCTACACGCCATCACATCTAGACTCGAACCAAAACATAACTAAAACGTAAGAAAGATCTCAGATTCCTTATTTTTCGTGTTTTCACATGCAATACATAGATCCATTAAGATCATTTACACGAAAATAAATCCTTCATCACAGATCTCTGTCGAGGTATAAACCCCTCATTAATTTACCAATTTAAAGAGAGACCCATAACAATTATGTTAATTTCTCCCTTTGATTCGTTTAAATTATACACATGCAAAAGTAATCACCTACCCGGGACCCATTTAATAAGCCTTGAAGATCAATAACCTTCGAGTGATAATGATTTTATGTGTGATTTTCGTGTGAGCTTATGAGAAGATGGAGTTTATTTTGTTTTGGATATGTGATTGATTTAAGAGGATTTGCAAGTCTATATATGATATGAGTTATGGGTTCTAGTTATTTAGATGAGATGATTTGTGGGAGTGGTGATTCGTTTTTTGGTTTCTGTTGGGAGGAAATGATTAGATGAGTTTTTGGGGGGCGGAGGATACGAGATGGAGGTGTGAGAGAAGTTAGGTGGGGAGGCGGATTAATCTAAGATGTGTTTAGGGTATACTGAGTGAATTTAGGGTGGGATTGGGAGTTATATCCCAGTAATTGGACCGGGTTATGGTGAATGGGCCATGACACGACTTGGGCCATGGACTCACGGGCTGAAATTATTCCATGTGGATTTAACATGTGATGGACTCATATTGTTTTAAAAAATTCAATGATTTGAGCCGTGTGTTAATGTGTTTTGATAAAACATACACACTAATTTTTTAAAAATACAAAATTTTAAATAAATTTTGTGTATTAATTTTTAATTCGGTCGTCATCAGGTCGAGACTTTGTTAAGGAGAATGGATGCTCAAACAAACAAGTTCCTTTTTTGAATTTGTGGTTTTTTTGTTGCATTTGTGGTTCTTTATTTTATTCTTGACACTGATTGGGTGACGAGAAATGTGACGCGACAAAATGACGTGACAATTGTGACAAGAATTTATTTTGACGAGACCAAGAAAAATGGGCTATTTTTTAGTGGCTACAGATTTTGTTTGATCGGGTATTAATTACGTGACGTTGAAGACGGATTTTTCGAAGGCGTGTATTTATTTTATCTTTTACTAGATAACTTGCTAGTGCTTAATCCTAGAATGAAGACTTGGTTATCTGGTTTCCGGGTTCGGGGTGGATGGTTGATGACTCGGATAACTATCACTTAAAAGGGTTACATTGTTGTACTCTGTGTCACACGCTTAGTCGACGTGGATAATTTCAAGAGGTGTTGTGCTTATAGACTTCTTCAGTGATGCATTGAGTACTTAGAGATTTCTCCACCGTTCTCCATTCAACCATAGTGCAAGCTTAAGTCACAAGATCGAAGGATTTTTATTCAGCTTCACGTTTGATGTATCTGGTTCATTCTTTCAGTGGTCACTTCAAATTGCTTTCACGTGGGATGGTAAAGGTGGCCATGGAGAATTTATGAGAAGAGATTTTCGATCAACAGCTGATTCTCACAAAATATATAATTCAGCTTATTTATTATTCTCACGAGATTTCAGGTTCATGTGCGTACAATTTATTGATGGTTCCGAGTTTCGAAACCATCAAGGGGGAAGAAGAAGACACATTGAACGCACAACGAGTACACGTGATGAACTTCATACCTTCTGATGAGACTGCTTTTATACATAGTCTCATCGTCCAATTCGGGCTTAAAATGCATTAAATATCATCAAAATACCCAAATATATGCTTGTGTATTTTAGGTACGGATATTGAGAAAATGACAAAAGATCACAAGAATCATTCAAAAACGAACACGAAAAACGAAGCCACACGATGAACCAAGCCCTAATGAAGAATTTTTCAAAGTCAACCCTTGAAGATTTGAAGAATCATGAAGATTGGTCCTCCAAGTTTGAAGAATTGACACTTTATACCCTTGTATCTTCATAATTACAAGTTTGGTCCCTAAAGTTTGTCAAAATTACAAAAAGGACCCTTAACTTTGAAGAATTGGCAAATTTAGTCCCTCAACAAAACTAAATTGTCAATAATGGTCCTCCAAGAAGTCAACAAACAAGTCAAAGCCTTAAAGTTTGAAAACATGTCAAAATCAGTCCTTGGAATATGAAGAAATTGCATGTTTAGTCCTTGTTTCAAGTTTATAAACAAATTGTGCCAAATTTGACAAGTGCTTGAAAGATATAACAAAAGGATTGAAAGTTTGGCTGTTTTAATTCAAAGTAGCAAAAGTTTGGGAATCAAGGGGGCATTTGGGCCAGACAAACAAACTCCTCACCACCTCTCACAAGCCGACACCTCACCCACTACTCTCCATCCACCAATCACGACTCCCCTTTGTCCCACGTCAGAATCCACCCAACTTAATTTATTAATTCAGTTTTTAAACTAAATACTTTTGGTGGTAAACACCAAATTCAAATCCGTAATCCCCAATTACTGATTAAAACACCACCTGCTTAACATCCCCATTCCATAAACCCTAATTTCTTGGACGCCTCAAATCAAAGGGTTTTTGATTAAGAACTTCCAGATGGCTAATTGATGTCATTATCACCTAAACCCAACACACAAACTACCCACCCGCTCACCAAAGGACCCCACTCATCCTTCCCCTGCTCCCTTCATTGTCCACAAAGCCCCAAAAAGAGACAAGATCAACGACTCACAACAAAAACGTGTTCACCACAGCATTTGGAGGGCTCTGATTGATTTTGAACAACTGGCAAACACTACATTTTCACATGATCAATTCTTGACCATTTTCAAACTTGGTCAACTTGGAATATGCTGAGAATCACCCAAGGGCTTATTGGGAAGTTCAGCATTAGGGTTATTATTTTCTAGAACCATCATTGTAAGCCTATAAAAGGCACTACGGTTTTGGCTTAGTTTTTTTCCTTGTCTTAGTTTTTTTTTAAAATTTTCATGTAATATCTTTGGATGATATATGAAAGTTTTGGTTTGAAAAATATACTGAGTACCATTTATTTTCTTTAAATTACCGTTTTAAGTTATCAAAAGTGAGTGTGTTCAAGGTTCATTCTGCAAGTTTCTTTTTTAGTTCATGATAAGTTGGTTTGGAAATTTGTTTTCATTTTAGCTGGTTGGTAAGAATCTTTGGGTTGAATTCATGTTCAACGATTAATCAAGTTACAGTTTGTTTTATTTTAAAAAAAAGAAAGAAAAAAAATATATATAAAGTCATAAAATCAGTTATTGTATTATTGTGTTTGCTCCTTCTATCTTAGCAGGATTCATCATAGCTCACTTGTTGCCCAAGGTCCTGCATAGACCCGGGTCTATTGGAGGTGGTTTCTAAGCCACTAAGGGACCTGGATGTAGGTCCCTTAAGGTAGCCTATTGTTTCCTATAAATTTTCAGTTTTTTGGTGCTTATGTGATTTGCTTGAAAAATCTGCTTAATTGTTGTTAAGTTGTTTGGATTTGCTCAATTGATGTTAGTATACATGTTTAGAAGTTAGTAAATCAGTTAGGATAGGGTTTGATTTGCATTGCTTTGAAAAAAAATCCAGTTTCAAGATTTAAAGGGGTGTTTGGATTTGAATGTTAGCTGAGGTTGTTGAATGATTTGTGAAGTATAAACTGCTTAGAATCAATCATAAGGGTGTTAGAAAGGTGTAAGGTAGCTTGGTTTGCAGTTGGGACAAGTTTTGAACCAGATTGCATGATAAAAATGGTTTTAGCAGTCTAAACAAGTTGAGTGATTTTTCTGTCTCTTTTTTGTGTGAATTGAACCACCAAGCTTCAAATCTGTTAGATTTAAGGTTAGTTAAGGATTGTTAAGTGGTTTTAGGTCTATTGGTGAGTTTGAATGCAAGATATGACCCTTTGAATCTCAGTTTTGTGCAAGTATCAAGACCAAAACACACACAGACCCTTAGTAGCTCATACAGCAACCTTCATTTGGCTTGTGTGAAGTTTTTTGTGCTAATCTGTGAAGTCTTCTTGCTTGTTTTCATGTTTTCTTGACTCCTTGTACTCCAAAGAGTACAAGGGTGCCCCATTGTCCAAACAAAACCATTGTATCAAGCTTTCCTAAGCTCAAACTGCTCAGACTTGTTTATTATCACTGTCAGTGGGAAAGAGGTTCCCCCTGCTAGTTGTTTAGTTCCCCCTGCTTCACTAGCAGACAAACTCCAAGCACTTGTCACTATCAGAAAGTTTATAATTTTGTCTTTAGTGCCCAAATTTGTGAATTAAAACTTGAAACCAGTTTTATTATTTTTCTTATTTAATTTAGGATTTTTCTGTTTAATTAAATTTTTATTCACTGTTCATTTGGTAATTTTTAGGTTTTATTGCATTTTTGATTAATTTTTAATATTTCTGTTTTTGTCTTTTAGTGCCAAAAAGTAATATTTTTCAGTTTAATCAATTTTCCTGGACTTAGAATATTATTTTCAGATTTTTGGTAAAAAAGGATTTTACTGTTCATCTTTTTATTAATTTTTAGAATTAATTTAAGTTAATTAGGGTTTTAATTAAATTGTTTTGTCATTTAGTGAAAAATTTAATATTTTTCAATCTTTTTCATTTTTCTACTGTTCATTAGAGTAATTTAGGATTTTTAAAATTGGTAGATTATTTTTTAGCATTATTTTATTATTTTTTATAATTATTTTAGTTTTAAAATAGTTTTTAGTAATTTAAAAATAGAAAAATAGTATTTAAAAATTAGAAAAAATACTTTTTAGTTTTTAGATAATATAAGTAAGTTATTTGTTAAATAAAATCATATTTTGGACATTTTGATTAATTATATTTAATTTTAGTGCTTTAATTAGCATTTAAAATTGAATATTTAATTAATAAAAGGTTTTAAAATATTTTTATTGGATTTTATTTCTTATTTATATTATTTTGGACTTGTTTTAGCTTATATTTAATTTTTAGGTTAAAATTTTAAATTTTGTACTTTTTACGGTTTTACGTGAACGCGTTTTCGTCTTAGCTCGATTCGTCTTCATAACCGTCTTTTCTTTTCTAATCTCATTTCTTTCTCAATCAATATAATCACAAATCAATATCAATTCTAACACAACGCACTTGCCACCTCGAGAACGAACTCACTTAGGGTCATTCACACACGGTTTTCCTAAATCGTCGTGCACTTGCCCTATTTTTACGCTCTTTTTCCTAAAAGACGTAATTTTACAACTATCATTTTGGCGCTGCTGCCGGGGAGGCGTGTTGTGTTTTGGTTTAACCATTGTTGTTTTTATATTAGCCATAATTAGTATTTGTATTAGTAGCACTCTACTAATACGTATTATCGTTTTTCGTTTTTTTTTGTGAATACTATTACTATATTGTATACGTAGAACAATAAATTTACAAGTACTCCAAATACGTGAGAAATCACAACCTTGACTTGGGAGGTCATTACCCAATCATTGTATTCGAATCTCAAACCAAAGAAAAAGGCAAAAATAGATAAATACTTTCGTGAAGCTCGATTTTGAGAAATACAAACTATAAGGTGGGTATAAGGCGGTTGTATTTCACGACCTAAAGGAAAAAGGCTCTTAAGTGCTTCGCGCCGCCTCGTTTCCTCCGCTTGCTTGTGCGTATTTTGATTTTGAAAGCTAATCGAGGGTTTTGCCGCCCAAAGTATTACTAAGTATCATATATATTTTCTTGGTTTCATTTGATTAAACCCTCTTGAACGATTTGGTGTTCCACCATCGTTCTAAAGTCATCGAAGGCGTTCACTTCACGTGATCGTTTTCATTCCTTGAGGCTTCTTTAATCAAGAGATTTGATTAAGGAGGAGATTTGTAGATTTATGTCTACTAATACATTCCAAAAATCCAAAAAAAAGTAAAAACAATCAATAGCCACAAAAAATTGAAAAAGTAAAAACACCAAAAAGAATCTTCTTTGCTCGCCTTCTCGTTGTACGTGACGTTTATGCAAACTCGCTCTAAAGCAAGACGTGCTCGTAAACGAAGAAACAAATCCACCACTCCTTCTAGTGAGGAGTCTCCTATTGACGAACCCATTATAGTGAAAGAAGCACCCATGGCTAATCGAACTATGATGGAGTTGCTTCAAGCACCCACCAAGGGTTATGGAGAAGCGATTGTGATTCCCGCTATCCTTGCGGAGAATTTTGAGGTTAAGACGGGTTTATTGTCCATGATTCAAAACAACAAGTTTCGAGGTGACGAAAAGGACAACCCTCACAACCACATTCGCCAATTTAATCGTCTCACCGCCACATGCAAGTTTAAGGACGTCTCAAACGACTCGATTAAGATGATGCTTTTTCCGTATTCCTTAGTGGGGCCCGCAAAAATTTGGTTAGAGAAAGAGCCACCCAATTCTATATTGACGTGGAAGGATCTCGTTTCAAAATTCGTGAACCAATTTTTTCCGCCCTCTAAGACTACGCACTTGAAAAACGAGATTTCAAAGTTTTCGCAAGAGTATAATGAGAGTTTTTCAACGGCTTGGAATAGGTTTAAGGAAATGTTGCACGAATGTCCTCATCATGGTTTTTCCGACTTTCATCAAATTGACACGTTTTACAATGGCTTGAACGATCATGAGCGTGATTATCTTAATGCCGCCGCGGGTGGTAATTTTTGTGTAAGACGGTCGAGGAAACATTGTTAATCATTGAAAATAGGTCTAAGGTGTATAGTCCTCGTAGCACGTCGAGTGTTCGTAAGACTTCGTCTTCGTCTTCGCCTTCATTGTCACACACCGTTGATGCTTGTCAAATCGAGGCTAATTTGGAGAACAAAATTTTTGATATAGTGAAAGGATTGTTAGTTGAGTTTAAAGTTGGTGAACAACCCGCTCTCGCTACGATTAAAGCGGTTGAGGTTTCTTGTATGTATTGTGGTGGAGCTCACGATTATTCCGAGTGCATTACCAACGGTGGTAACACTTCGAGTGCCTTCGCGGCCGCGGGAACTTATAACCAAAACGTTCAAGTTCCTCGCACAACTCAATTGACTCCACCGGGTTTTTTACCAAATCAAAATGCTAACAGTTATCGAAACAATCAAGTTGGTTACCAAAGCAATCAAAGGAACAATTTTAAGGGTAATAACAACTATGGGAATCAAGGGAGTAGTAGTAGCCAATTGCAAAATCAAAATCAAAACCGTAATTTTCAAAACACGAGTCAAGGTCTTCAAAATGTTTACACTAAAGAACTTCCAATGGACTTTGTGAATTACGCCACGGCAAATGATAATATTTTGGAAAACATTCAAGAGCAATTGGCTAATCAAGCTAGGGACACGGCTAAAAACACCAAGGAGTTAGCTAATTTTGTTAAAGAAAATCTTAGCATGAGGAATGAATTGAAAAATGATTTTGCTAACCAAATTCGAGGTCAAAACAACAAGATAGAGCAAAGTCATGCTAGGCTTGAACAAAGAATTGACCAAAAAGCCGCTAGTCAAGATTTGAAGTTTAATAGTTTTGATGCTAAGCTTAATGCCATTTTAGAAGCCGTCATGGGAAACAAAGCCTCTACTTCGAGTGGTCTACCTAGTAACACCGTTTCAAACCCGAAGGGAGAGATGAAAGTGATTACCACACGTAGTGGTAAGACACTTAAAGAACCGACTCCTCAACCAATTACTCCAACGGTGGAGGAAATTGAGGAAGAACCCGAGGTGGTGGTCGAAAAGGAGCATATTTCAATCCCACAAAGTACCACTCATGCCACACCTACGGTTGACCCATTACCCATATTGGAACCCGAGATTCCAAAGGCTATGCCTATGCCCCAACCCACACCACCCTTGCCTTACCCATCGAGACTTAGGAAGGAGAAACGACAAGAGCGCGATAACTACCAATTTGAGCTTTTTATGAAAATGTTTCGTGATTTGCACTTTAATGTGAGTTTCGCTGATGCTTTGGTCATGATGCCTCGATTTGCCGCTAACTTTAAGAGTATGTTGAACAACAAGGAGAAATTGCACCAAATGTCTAGTTGTTCGTCAGTTTATCTTAATCGCATACCTCAAAAAGTCGGTGATCCCGGTAAATTTTTGATCCCTTGTGCAATTCAAGATATGGAAGAATGCTATGCCTTGGCCGATCTTGGTGCTAGCATTAACTTGATGCCACTTGCAATCTTCAAGTCGCTCAATCTTCCTAATCTTACTCCTTCACGAATGTCTATTGAGTTGGCCGACCATTCCAAGATTCTTGCATGTGGTTTGGCGGAAGACGTTTTTGTGAAAGTGGGGAAGTTCTACTATCCCGTAGACTTTATCGTTGTTGATATCCCCACGGATCCTCAAGTTCCTCTTATTTTAGGTCATTCGTTTTTAGATACGTCTATGGCTTTGATTGATGTGCATGCTAGAAAGATCACCTTACGTTTCAACGACGAGGAACTTGTTATAAACGCAACTCAAAATTCTCAACTTTCTCATGTTTATTCCGTTGCTACCATAAACCTCGTTGATATGATCGACGTGGTTTGGGAGGAATTTTCACAAGAAGTTTTAGGGTTTGGTGATGAAGAAACTAGTGGCAATCCCACTATGTTAGATCCAATTCTTGATAAATCGACACCAACCTTCACTCCTTTCGAAGGTGGTGGTTTTACGTTGGAAGAATTCGATGTTCCACGTACTTGTGACGAAGACCTCGACAACGATGAGGACTTCTCGATTATCAAGGATTTTCTCAACGATTTCCCATTTCCTCCACCCGAGGAGGTTATGAGTATCGAGCCCAAATCTTCACTTGAGGAACCACCTATCCTCAAGTTGAAAGATTTACCTCCTCACCTCGAATATGTCTATTTGGAGGAGGAGGACAAGTTGCCGGTTATTATTGAGAAGGATCTTTCGAATGATGAAAAAACCGCACTTGTCGATGTTCTTAAGGACCACAAAGGGGCGATTGCGTGGAAGTTATCCGACATTAAGGGAATCGATCCCAAGTTTTGTACCCACAAAATCTTAATGGAGGAGGATTTCAAGCCAACAATCCAAAGTCAAAGGAGGGTGAACCCCAAAATTCACGACGTCATCAAAAAGGAGGTCCTTAAACTCCTTGACGCGGGAATGATTTACCCTATTTCCGATAGCCCTTGGGTGAGTCCTATTCATTGTGTCCCTAAAAAGGGAGGGATGACCGTTGTGCCAAACGATGCCAACGAGTTGATTCCCACTAGACTCGTGACCGGATGGAGAGTGTGCATTGACTATCGAAAGTTGAATGAAGCCACTCGAAAAGACCATTTTCCCTTGCCCTTCATGGACCAAATGTTGGAGCGTCTTGCGGGAAACGATTTCTATTGCTTTCTAGATGGTTTTTCCGGTTACTTCCAAATTCCCATCGATCCTCGTGATCAAGAAAAAACTACGTTTACGTTTCCATATGGAACGTTTGCCTATCGTACAATGCCATTCGGACTTTGTAATGCACCGGGAACTTTTCAACGATGCATGGTGGCTATTTTTCATGATATGATTGAGAAGACGATGGAAGTCTTCATGGATGACTTTTCCGTGTTTGGTGATTCTTTCACTTCGTGTTTGTCGAACCTAGAGAGAATGTTGAAACGTTGTGAGGAAACCAACCTTGTGCTCAATTGGGAAAAGTGTCATTTTATGGTTAAGAGTGGAATCGTCTTAGGGCACAAGGTCTCGAAAGCGGGGATTGAGGTAGATCAAGCAAAGGTAGACGTCATCGCCAAATTACCTCATCCCAAAACCGTCAAGGGAGTTAGGAGTTTCCTAGGCCACGCGGGCTTTTATCGTCGATTCATCAAGGACTTTTCAAAGATTTCTCAACCCATTACACATCTTCTTGAAAAAGAGGCACGTTTTGTCTTTGACGAAGATTGTGTACGAGCCTTTGAGATCCTTAAGAGGAAACTTACCGAAGCTCCCATTCTTGTTGCTCCCAATTGGAACCTCCCCTTTGAACTTATGTGTGATGCTAGTGATTACGCTATTGGGGCCGTTTTGGGGCAACGTCATGATAAGCACTTCTTGCCTATTCACTATGCTAGCAAGACGATGACCGAGGCTCAACTTAAATACACTACAACGGAAAAGGAGTTCCTTGCCGTGGTGTATGCATTTGAGAAATTCCGACCTTATCTCGTCTTGACGAAATGCATAGTGTATACGGACCATTCGGCTATTAAGTATCTCATGGCAAAGCAAGATGCTAAGCCGAGATTACTTCATTGGATTCTCCTCCTTCAAGAATATGATCACAAAATCGTTGACAAAAAAGGAGCCGAGAATCTAGCGGCCGATCATCTCTCTCGTTTGGAAGATCCTCACCAAAGTGTTTATGAGCCCAAGGAAATCACCGAAACATTTCCGCTCGAGACACTTTGTGTAGTGAATTCTAAGATTGATTCTTCCACCCCATGGTTTGCGGATTTTGCAAATTACCATGCGGGTAACTTCATCATTAAGGGTATAACGACTCAACAAAAACGAAAATTCTTTCGTGACGTCAAGTTCTACTTTTGGAACGACCCTTACTTGTTTCGAACTTGTGCGGATCAAATCATCTGACGTTGTGTTTTTGGCACCGAAGCTTCTAACATCCTTAGAGCTTGCCATGAGGGACCCACGGGTGGTCACCACGGTGCTAATCTCACGGCTAAAAAGGTGTTTGATGCCGACTTCTTTTGGCCTACTATTTACCGAGATGCACAAGATCTTGTGAAGTCGTGTGATGCATGCCAACGACAAGGAAAAACCTCATAAAAAGATGAAATGCCACAAAATATCATTCAAGTATGTGAGATCTTTGACGTTTGGGGCATAGACTTTATAGGGCCGTTCCCATCATCTCGCGGTAATAAGTACATTCTCGTTGCGGTTGACTACCTTTCTAAGTGGGTGGAGGCAAAGGCCTTGCCCACCAATGATGCTCGTGTGGTAGTCAAGTTTTTGAATCAATTGTTTTCTCGGTTTGGAACCCCTCGTGCTATCATAAGCGATCGTGGAACCCATTTTTGTAATGACCAATTTGAAAGGGTTTTAAGGAAATATGGGGTTACACATCGGCTTTCTACGGCTTATCACCCACAAACGAGTGGGCAAGTCGAGGTTTCAAACCGAGCTTTGAAAAGGATTTTGGAGAGATCCGTTGGAGAAAACCGACAATCTTGGTCGGATAAGTTAGACGATGCTTTATTGGCCTTTAGGACCGCTCATAAGACGCCCATTGGGTGCGCTCCCTATAAGCTTGTCTATGGGAAAAATTGTCATTTGCCTATCGAGTTAGAACACAAGGATTATTGGGCCCTAAAGCATTGTAATGATGATATGGAGACCGCGGGAAAACACTGGAAAATGCAATTAAATGAATTGGATGAATTAAGAGATATTGCTTATGAAAATTCATTGATTTATAAAGAGAAAACTAAAAAGTTGCATGATTCTAAAATTAAAAACCGGGTTTTTAACATTGGGGATCAAGTTTTGCTTTTTAATTCAAGATTAAAAATCTTTTCTGGTAAGTTGAAATCCCGTTGGTCCGGTCCATTCACCGTGACTCAAGTGTTTCCCTATGGGACCATCGAGCTAGCTCAAGATGATGGTCCTAACTTCAAGGTGAATGGACATAGGTTGAAGCACTACTTTGGCGGGGAAGTTCCATCCTTGAACTACCTCGACCAAGTCACCTTCCCCAATGATAATTAGTATTGAGGGGATCGAGTCGAGCTCATGACTCGGTAATCAAAAAAGAGGTGCCTCGTGGGGGAGTCCCATTCTTATCCTATGTATATATTATCGCTTTCTAATGTAGCTTATGTGTGGGTATTTGTGCCCTTCCAACCTTTGTTCCGTGGTTGTTTGTGAATTGTGAACTTTAGATCATGATCTTCACGATTGGAGCCTCCCGTGTTTGTTTTATGGGAGCACTCGATCGTTTGATTTGGAGACATTTCTCAATATCCATGATATATCCTTTTATGTTCTAACCTTAGGTTTATAGCACACTTCATAAACGGCTATTAGTTTAATGGTTACACCCTTTCCATGCTAGATTAGGCATTCGACTACGTCTCTAGTATGGGGGTGTTTGCACCCCTAGACTCGAAACATTGAGGACAATGTTTAACTTTAGTATGGGGGGGTGAATAGATACTTGCCTTGCCAAACCTTCACGCTTTCCAAAGTTTATCTTTTTGTTTATCGTTTTGTTGCAAAATAAGGCTAAAAATGGCCAAATTTTAAAATTTTTCTCATATTTTATTAGTGTTTAAGACACGAATGTAGATTTTCCGATGGCGAGAATAAGAGTAATTTTTGACTCGACCGTGCGTGTTGAGCACTTAGCTTTGATTCCTTAACTACACATTAGGCTAAGTCTCTTAAATGAGGACGAGAAATGATAGAGTTAATTATAAGTTACTATGCTAAACGTAGTGTACTCGTATTCTTTCAAAAACTCATGTGTTCTCGTTGTTTGCTTATTCTCCCTTCGCATGTAAATATTTTTTGCTTAATAAATATTGACTTAGCGGTTTAGTTAGGATTGTTGGGTTTCTAGTCTTTTCTAGTAGCTTCCGTGTAATTAAATTGGGAAGACATTAAGGTATCGCCAGCGTCACGGTTTTGAAGTATTGGCACCCCAATAATCGAAAGCTTCACCTAATAATAAGATTTCAAGTGCTCACCTAAATCTAGCAAACAATTTGAAGCCCCACAAGGCCGAAAAATCTATGCAAAATTGAAAGTGAATCAAACCTTAATCTTCGAAGCTTTAAAGATCCAAAATTCGCTTTAGCGTGAGGATATACGTCTTTGGCTAATAAAACCACCGATGAGGCGGATAATAAAAGGCAAGGCAAGACCGAAGTCATAATAAAAGCTTCATGGCGAAGTTGAATAAAAGATGGAGGTAAACCAAAGATAATAAGGCCCTTCCGTTAGGGGGCGTATAAAAGTCTTGGTAATAAGTCTCATGTTCAAAACCGTTATAAAATCGTGTTTATCGATTCTTCTTGTTGACTTAATTTTTTAACATCGTCGTCTATTAGGAGGGGTTATTGATTTTATGGTCTTAGTTACACCGTTAAGACTCTATTTTTAGACCTAAATCTCTATTATCGCATAAGTCAACAATGTTTCCTCGTGAAACATTCAAGACAAAATAAAATATAAGAGATACAACTTAGGAATAATGGGAGGATAAGTACGTGATTAGGGCATATGAGTAGTGTTAGCATTACTAACTTATAATGACAATGATCTCGTTGCACGCTTAGCATGGAATTGGAGTGAAAATCGAGGACGACGAAATTATTTCTAACGAAGCATTCACGTGTTCTTATTCTATGAACCTAAACGTCCCATTTTGCGATGAAAATCATACATTATGTCTATAACACAAGTAGTAGTAATAGTAGTAGTGTAGCTAGTTTATCATTTCAATAAAGTGAATAAAATTAAATTTTGGAGATGCTACAATACTTTATTCTAGCATTGCGTGGGGGCACGGCAATGGTTTAGTATGGGGGAGTGATGAGACTGCGTTTATACATAGTCTCATCGTCCAATTCGGGCTTAAAATGCATTAAATATCATCAAAATACCCAAATATATGCTTGTGTTTGTTGCTTTTGTATTTTAGGTACGGATATTGAGAAAATGACAAAAGATCACAAGAATCATTCAAAAACGAACACGAAAAACGAAGCCACACGATGAACCAAGCCCTAATGAAGAATTTTCCAAAGTCAACCCTTGAAGATTTGAAGAATCATGAAGATTGGTCCTCCAAGTTTGAAGAATTGACACTTTATACCCTTGTATCTTCATAATTACAAGTTTGGTCCCTAAAGTTTGTCAAAATTACAAAAAGGACCCTTAACTTTGAAGAATTGGCAAATTTAGTCCCTCAACAAAACTAAATTGTCAATAATGGTCCTCCAAGAAGTCAACAAAAAAGTCAAAGCCTTGAAGTTTGAAAACATGTCAAAATCAGTCCTTGGAATATGAAGAAATTGCATGTTTAGTCCTTGTTTCAAGTTTATAAACAAATTGTGCCAAATTTGACAAGTGCTTGAAAGATATAACAAAAGGATTGAAAGTTTGGCTGTTTTAATTCAATGTAGCAAAAGTTTGGGAATCAAGGGGGCATTTGGGCCAGACAAACAAACTCCTCACCACCTCTCACAAGCCGACACCTCACCCACTACTCTCCATCCACCAATCACGACTCCCCTTTGTCCCACGTCAGAATCCACCCAACTTAATTTATTAATTCAGTTATTAAACTAAATACTTTTTGTGGTAAACACCAAATTCAAATCCTTAATCCCCAATTACTGATTAAAACACCACCTGCTTAACATCCCCATTCCATAAACCCTAATTTCTTGGACGCCTCAAATCAAAGGGTTTTTGATTAAGAACTTCCAGATGGCTAATTGATGTCATTATCACCTAAACCCAACACACAAACTACCCACCAGCTCACCAAAGGACCCCACTCATCCTTCCCCTGCTCCCCTCGTTGTCCACAATGCCCCAAAAAGAGACAAGATCAACGACTCACAACAAAAACGTGTTCACCACAGCATTTGGATGGCTCTGATTGAT
Source organism: Glebionis coronaria (assembly GCA_025667525.1). Taxonomy (NCBI): domain Eukaryota; kingdom Viridiplantae; phylum Streptophyta; class Magnoliopsida; order Asterales; family Asteraceae; genus Glebionis; species Glebionis coronaria. Next base: position 138,284,876 of record CM046880.1, read on the forward strand.
TTTGAACAACTGGCAAACACTACATCTTCACATGATCAATTCTTGACCATTTTCAAACTTGGTCAACTTGGAATATGCTGAGAATCACCCAAGGGCTTATTGGGAAGTTCAGCATTAGGGTTATTATTTTCTAGAACCGTCATTGTAAGCCTATAAAAAGCACTAGGGTTTTGGCTTAGTTTTTTTTCCTTGTCTCAGTTTTTTTTTAAATTATCTTGTAATATCTTTGGATGATATATGAAAGTTTTGGTTTGAAAAATATACTGAGTACCATTTATTTTCTTTAAATTACCGTTTTAAGTTATCAAAAGTGAGTGTGTTCAAGGTTCATTCTGCAAGTTTCTTTTTTAGTTCATGATAAGTTGGTTTGGAAATTTGTTTTCAGTTTAGCTGGTTGGTAAGAATCTTTGGGTTGAATTCATGTTCAACGATTAATCAAGTTACAGTTTGTTTTATTTTAAAAAAAAGAAAGAAAAAATATATATATAAAGTCATAAAATCAGTTATTGTATTATTGTGTTTGCTCCTTCTATCTTAGCAGGATTCATCATAGCTCACTTGTTGCCCAAGGTCCTGCATAGACCCGGGTCTATTGGAGGTGGTTTCCAAGCCACTAAGGGACCTGGATGTAGGTCCCTTAAGGTAGCCTATTGTTTCCTTTCAATTTTCAGTTTTTTGGTGCTTATGTGATTTGCTTGAAAAATATGCTTAATTGTTGTTAAGTTGTTTGGATTTGCTCAATTGATGTTAGTATACATGTTTAGAAGTTAGTAAATCAGTTAGGATAGGGTTTGATTTGCATTGCTTTGAAAAAAAATCCAGTTTCAAGATTTAAAGGGGTGTTTGGATTTGAATGTTAGCTGAGGTTGTTGAATGATTTGTGAAGTATAAACTGCTTAGAATCAATCATAAGGGTGTTAGACAGGTGTAAGGTAGCTTGGTTTGCAGTTGGGACAAGTTTTGAACCAAATTGCATGATAAAAAATGGTTTTAGCAGTCTAAACAAGTTGAGTGATTTTTCTGTCTCTTTTTTGTGTGAATTGAACCACCAAGCTTCAAATCTGTTAGATTTAAGGTTAGTTAAGGATTGTTAAGTGGTTTTAGGTCTATTGGTGAGTTTGAATGCAAGATATGACCCTTTGAATCTCAGTTTTGTGCAAGTATCAAGACCAAAACACCCACAGACCCTTAGTAGCTCATACAGCAACCTTCATTTGGCTTGTGTGAAGTTTTTTGTGCTAATCTGTGAAGTCTTCTTGCTTGTTTTCATGTTTTCTTGACTCCTTGTACTCCAAAGAGTACAAGGGTGCCCCATTGTCCAAACAAAACCATTGTATCAAGCTTTCCTAAGCTCAAACTGCTCAGACTTGTTTATTATCACTGTCAGTGGGAAAGAGGTTCCCCCTACTAGTTGTTTAGTTCCCCCTGCTTCACTAGCAGACAAACTCCAAGCACTTGTCACTATCAGAAAGTTTATAATTTTGTCTTTAGTGCCCAAATTTGTGAATTAAAACTTGAAACCAGTTTTATTATTTTTCTTATTTAATTTAGGATTTTTCTGTTTAATTAAATTTTTGTTTACTGTTCATTTGGTAATTTTTAGGTTTTATTGCATTTTTGATTAATTTTTAATATTTCTGTTTTTGTCTTTTAGTGCCAAAAAGTAATATTTTTCAGTTTAATCAACTTTCCTGGACTTAGATTATTATTTTAAGATTTTTGGTTAAAAAAGATTTTACTGTTCATCTTTTTATTAATTTTTACTGTTCATTAGAGTAATTTAGGATTTTTAAAATTGGTAGATTATTTTTTAGCATTATTTTATTATTTTTTATAATTATGTTAGTTTTAAAATAGTTTTTAGTAATTTAAAAATAGAAAAATAGTATTTAAAAATTAGAAAAAATACTTTTTAGTTTTTAGATAATATAAGTAAGTTATTTGTTCAATAAAATCATATTTTGGACATTTTGATTAATTATATTTAATTTTAGGGCTTTAATTAGCATTTAAAATTGAATATTTAATTAATAAAAGGTTTTAAAATATTTTTATTGGATTTTATTTCTTATTTATATTATTTTGGACTTGTTTTAGCTTATAATTAATTTTTAGGTTAAAATTTTAAATTTTGTAGTTTTTACGGTTTTACGTGAACGCGTTTTCGTCTTAGCTCGATCCGTCTTCATAACCGTCTTTTCTTTTCTAATCTCATTTATTTCTCAATCAATATAATCACAAATCAATATCAATTCTAACACAACGCACTTGCCTCCTCGAGAACGAACTCACTTAGGGTCATTCACACACGGTTTTCCTAAATCGTCGTGCACTTGCCCTATTTTTACGCTCTTTTTCCTAAAAGACGTAATTTTACAACTATCACCTTCTTTTGATTTGAAGATATTCCGGGATGACATTTGTCATAGCCGTAGAGAAAATCAGTGTTTTAACTCGTGTCGTTATCAATCTCCAAACGGTACACTACTGATTCGAGGTTTAATTGTTTGATTGTTGCAATTATTCATCATCATTATCCTATATGCATTCTCGGGACTTAATTGACTCTGGTGCATCTCCGGAAGAAGATATGTGCATTTCCGAGACTTCATTGACTCTGGTGTTACGATGTCAACTTCATGAATGGGATAAAGTGTCCACTTCAGTATTTGAGCTTCATAATTGGGATTGATTTACCTTCTTCAACTATGTGGGGGAAGAAATGTCTTGATTCTTAATGTAGAGATTTTGCATCAATTAAAAGTTCGTTTTCTCGGAATCTCTTCGAATTGATCTCGGGTTAATTGTGTGAGATTAGTTGTTCTTGGTGAATCAAGTAAAAGGGAGTCGTTGCCTAAAACTAAAGAAAAATAAAGACTTGAACGATTAAAGATAAAGTAAAGACGGTGAAAGGAAACAATAAAAACTTGGCGAAAAGTAAATGACGAGAAATTAAAGGTGATAAAAGTAAATGACGCAAATTAAAACTTAAAATAAAAGGAAAGCAAGTAAAAATGCAAGTAAAGAAAATGGCGGGAAAAATAGAGTTTAAAAACTGAAAACTAAAAGTTCAATAAAAAGCTATGCGGAATCCTAGCCCTATTCGGAATAATCAAGTATTCCGCATGGAACAATCCTATTCGGAATAACAAATCATTCCGCATAGAACTTCCTATTCGAAATAACAAATCATTCCGCATAGAATATCCTATTCGGAATAAATGACCATTCCGCATAGAATACCCTATTCGGAATAACAGATCATTCCGCATAGAACTTCCTATTCGGAATAAATGAACATTCCGCATAGAACATTTTTAAAACAGTGATTCGGAATATTGAAAATGTTCCGAATAGAAAGAAAACTAAGCAACAATTCGGAATAATCAAAATATTCCGCATAGAAGGACAAAGAAAAGCCTATTCGGAAAGATCTGGCAAGTTACAGTAACGGCATATAAGAACAGTAGGCACGAAATTAATTAAATCTAACCAAATCAAATCAAAAGATTAAACCCAAAACAATCAACAAACATCAATTAACAATAATCAATCAAAACAAATTATCAAAACAAATTATCAAAACTAACAAACAAAGTCAAATCAATCAAAACCCACTTGATTGAAAATAAGAAAACTCAAGAACAAGAACACAAAGATTAAGAACAAATCAAGTAAGAAAGGAAGAAGGAGATTAACAATAAAGTAAAGATTAACATCAATTAAATGGAAACTTACTTGGAATTAAAAGAAAATTAAAGGTGCATTACATGCAGATTAAGGTGCATAAAAGTAAAGAACATGAAAATGAAAATGGTGGAAGGATGGGTTGTCAAGCCACCAACCATTCTCAACAAATGAGGTTGGTTGGTATTTATAGGGAGATTAGGGAGGAGCTTAGGAAGCTTCCTCCCTCTTTCTTCTTTCTCTTAATTGCACCCTTGGGTCCTTGATCTCTTTAATCTTTTGTTAGTCTTCTTAATACTTGGACTTTGTCTTGGGATTTCTTCAAACTCGTCTTGGATTTTCTTCATAAATAAGACTCGAGTTTTTCGGCTTTTAGTAAACTTCCGTCTTTTGACTTTTTCTTCGATAAATCTTCAGAATTGGTCTTGGACTTCCGTTCTTTCTCCACTCTTGATCTTTCGACTTCATCTTTCGTCTTTTTCTTCGATAAAAGCCCGTGAATGTCGTGTTTTCTCCACTTTTCACCTTTTCGTCCTAAATTACAACAAAAACACAAACCACGCATAATTCCGACATAAATGACATAAAATACACGTTTTGGCTCGGTTATTCTTGTAATTAAGTGGTAAAAAGGATGGGTGTTTACACACCTATCAAATCCCCTACACTTGACCATTGCAATGTCCTCATGCAATGCATTAGTTACAAAGCATGTTTACACTTTTCATAATAATCAATCCACATTGGCCTTTATTAAAGAGATAGAGAATTATAGAAATACAAAGCAAAGAAATTAAAAGCATACCTTGGGTTTTGAAAATGTCATGAATAATCATCATCCTCAACTTTTCACTTTCTCCAAACCAAGCTTAAAAACGAGATCATTGTTATTATAAGTTAGTAAACTAACACGAACTCATGTGGGCCAATTATTCACTTAGACTCCCTTATTCCTATGGGTAACTCTTATATTTTATTATTTGTCTTGAATGATCACGAAGATGCATTGTTTGACTTATTTTGATAATTATTAAGTCTGAAAATAAAGTGCACGATTTAATCAATAGTTAGCTAAAGGACCAAATCATTTAAAACTGCTTCTCGGGATATCAAAAAGTTCATATCTTGGCATAACTTGGTTCGCGATTTGAGACCTTTCTCGGGCCGATATTTGGCAGCGACTTCATACTTCAAATCTTGAGAGACGTTCGTGAAATAATGGTCTTCTCTTCATAATTGGAATTTCTTCTCTTGGAATTGTTGAGAGATTCTTCATATATGGACCACGACTTCTTCATTTTTCTCCAATCTTTATTTTGGATTTTGATATACAACGATCCGCCTCCTTTATTGACTTGGATCTATTTATCCTCATACCTTGTTAGGGTCTTTTCGGATACACTTCTCCTTGACTTTTTGGGAGTTTTTGCTTTTCGTCGTGTGTCTCGATCCTTCATATTGATTTTCGATAAATGATTCTTCACATCACTTTTGGATCTTTAGCAACAAAACATAGCCCTCATGCCTTGTTAGGGCCTTTTCGGACTCGCCAATCTTCGCGCCCCGCTTCATAAGTTATGCCTTGGCTATGAACTCTCGTCATTACCGAGCAACTTTTAAACGATCTGGGGCTAGAAGCTAAGTAACTTTTCGAATCGTACAACCTTATTTATTAGCAGATAAATTATTAGCAAGCGATGGGAGAATAGGCTCATAATTAACTCACATAAATTCACGAAAGAATACCGACTTATAAATGGCTCTATCATCTCTCGTTCTCCACAGTTTAAAATCTCAAGTAATGAGACTCGTGGATACTTAGCCAATTAAATCAAAGTTTTGGGTTTTCGAGTCGTCTATAGGATCTTGCAAATTCTTAGACTCTTTCAAGTTTAGAAATCGCATCTTAAAGTTCCCTTGATAAACGACTCTCTAGGATCAATTATAGGAACTTGCGAAAAGTTCTTGTTCTTAACCCGTGAGAGTTAAGACTTTCGCGTTTTATAGCTCCCTATATAAAAGCCTAGCAAAACTTGACTTAAACACGTTAAGGATACTAGCTAGAGTAAACTCGGATTGAGTCAATAGATTCACAACGTTTGAAAATTAAACCACTTATTAAACATTTATTCAAGCAAAGATAGAAAATAGCTATACAAAAGGGAAAAACTAATAGGCCAAAATAGATTAAAAATTTTGAAAAATGTCGAAATATCGATTTTCTGGTTAAAATGAGGACAAATACAAGGAAAAGACCACTTAACTTCGATAGAAGTCCCCCCTACACTTAAGATAAACATTGTCCTCAATGTTTAAGCATGTGGGAGTAAACTCCCCTACACTTAGGATATTGTGCACTTTGTTTAAATCTCGCTAAGGAAGAGACACCTAAAGAGATTCCTATTTTAATATTGAGAAATATAAAATAGTGAATCGAAAAGAGTTTAGGATAGAACCGGGAAGAAGGGAACACAGAATCACGGTTCGTCAAGAGTCATCAAGAGTGTGTCTTTGAAGTTCTAATCCCTGCAATGATAAGAAAGAAAACAAGAAACTCCAACGGGGGCTCCCCCCTACACTTATGATGAAAATAGATAGATAATTGGGTTGCCTCCCAAAAAGCGCTTGTTTTTGTTGACCGAGTCACGAGCCTGACTCGTCCCCGAATTAAATGGTCCATGGGGAAGCCTCAAATGTGATACCGGGATCAAAGACCTTGTCCTCGTTCCCGGTTGACATCAACAAGGGAGAGGCGGGGGGATAAGTCTTGAATAGGAGAAAAACCCTTTCGACATACGAAAAGTATGTGAAATCACGATCCACGGGAGGTGGGTTGGGTATAGTAAGCACATTGTCCTCCCCCAAAGACAATAGATGCTGAGCAAGCGGCAAAGCCGTATTGTTATCAATTATAGCATAATCAATGTCACCTCCCGGGTCAAAGCACTCATCCTCCGAGATAGTCTCTAAAGGGGAGGATGAAAGGTGCTCGAGAGGGGGACTTGGGACAATATCTTCCTGCAACAAAGTATCAAAAAATATAATGTCCCCCTCCGTGTCATAGTCATCAATACCTGGAGGGATGGAGTGGATATCGATTTCTTCCTGCAATGGGTCATTATCTTCAACGGTAGGAGGAGATGTAGGTAAAGGCTTGGAAATATCAAGAGAAGTCAACTCTTTGATTTGAGCAATAAGAAGGTGCACTTTCCGTAATCTATCGCGAAGAAGTACGTCTTCCACCTCATCAACAAGATCATGTTCATCAGTGAACTTCTCGTAAACCGGAGAGAATAAATCGTCATCACCCGCATCTCCCGGTGGAGATTTAGAAATTTCAAAAGTGAAATTCTCATAGCAGAGAGAAGAATCGTCATCACTAGGATCGACCTCTTCTGTAAGAGCAATGTCGTCCTCAGGCTCCATAGCAGGTAAGTCACAAACCTCATCATCCAATACTTTGTCGAGAACAACATCACTCAGCTCATTCAACGAATCGAGATTCTTAGATACAGTAGGAACATCGACAGTAGGAGTAGCAACTTCAGAAGATTGGTTGAAAGTGTAGACATCATCGTCGTCGTCATCATCATAATAGATGGGACGAGTCCAGTTAGGAGTGACGTAGTCGGCTAACTCTTCCTTGATAACCTCCACATCTTTAAGAAGCTCATGCAGCAACTTTTGTTGTTCATCACCCCGAGTATGTTCAATTTCACCAATTCTATCCCACGCTGTAAGTAAACATTTAGGTGTAGAAAAGAAGGGAAAACGACGAAATTGGCTCAAAAAGGTGTCGGTGGTTTTCAAGGTTTCGTCCACATCAAGCAACGGTTGCCTTTCCTGATGTAAGTCAGCTCGAAGTTGAGCCATACTTTCTAGAATGTCATTCAAAGAAGTGAGTTGTTGATCAAGACTAGTTTGCTGAGAAGATTGATGAGTGAGGGTGTGATGTGGGGGCTCAAAATGTTGAAAACCTGAATTATAGCATGATTGTGGCTCATAGTAGTTCATCGGGTGGGAAGAATTAGAAACCGGGTTTGGTTCATAATAATCCATAGGTGAAGAAAAATGAGGACACGGATTTTGCTCATAATAATTCAATGGTTGACAATAGGAAGTATCGTGAGGACCCCCACAGTTGTTGCAGAACGGTTGAGGAGAAAGACTGGGTGCGTCATGTGGATAGCTATTATCATAGTCATAATTGTACCCCGGTTCATGCCCGTGATCATACGGGTATGGAACCGGGCATGAAATATGCCAATGAGAATCGCTTCCACAATAGGTGCACGTGGGAATAGGAGGTGGGTTCAAAAAGGACGAATTAGTCGAGTTGCACAAAGGACAAAATCCGAATTGTGTGTTGTCGATATCGTTTCCGCACCGCTCACATGTACACCATTGACAAGAGTCATTCCCATACAGTTGTCTCCCGCACCCGACGCAATTGACATAAAAATCCATGGAGAAAGATAGATAAGCAAGAAGAATATTTTTGGTGCAAAACCTTGAAAAAGAAATGCTTTTTATAGATTTTTCAAATGTTTTTGGATTTTTGAAAATAGTTGACACGAAAAATAACGTTCACGAGTGAACGGATCCCAAAATCCAACGCTTCACTCACAAAAAACCTTCAATCTTCACGAAAAGAGCCGGCAGCGGCGCCATTTTAATGTAGAGATTTTGCATCAATTAAAAGTTCGTTTTCTCGGAATCTCTTCGAATTGATCTCGGGTTAATTGTGTGAGATTAGTTGTTCTTGGTGAATCAAGTAAAAGGGAGTCGTTGCCTAAAACTAAAGAAAAATAAAGACTTGAACGATTAAAGATAAAGTAAAGACGGTGAAAGGAAACAATAAAAACTTGGCGAAAAGTAAATGACGAGAAATTAAAGGTGATAAAAGTAAATGACGCAAATTAAAACTTAAAATAAAAGGAAAGCAAGTAAAAATGCAAGTAAAGAAAATGGCGGGAAAAATAGAGTTTAAAAACTGAAAACTAAAAGTTCAATAAAAAGCTATGCGGAATCCTAGCCCTATTCGGAATAATCAAGTATTCCGCATGGAACAATCCTATTCGGAATAACAAATCATTCCGCATAGAACTTCCTATTCGGAATAACAAATCATTCCGCATAGAATTTCCTATTCGGAATAAATGACCATTCCGCATAGAATACCCTATTCGGAATAACAGATCATTCCGCATAGAACTTCCTATTCGGAATAAATGAACATTCCGCATAGAACATTTTTAAAACAGTGATTCGGAATATTGAAAATGTTCCGAATAGAAAGAAAACTAAGCAGCAATTCGGAATAATCAAAATATTCCGCATAGAAGGACAAAGAAAAGCCTATTCGGAAAGATCTGGCAAGTTACAGTAACGGCATATAAGAACAGTAGGCACGAAATTAATTAAATCTAACCAAATCAAATCAAAAGATTAAACCCAAAACAATCAACAAACATTAATTAACAATAATCAATCAAAACAAATTATCAAAACTAACAAACAAAGTCAAATCAATCAAAACCCACTTGATTGAAAATAAGAAAACTCAAGAACAAGAACACAAAGATTAAGAACAAATCAAGTAAGAAAGGAAGAAGGAGATTAACAATAAAGTAAAGATTAACATCAATTAAATGGAAACTTACTTGGAATTAAAAGAAAATTAAAGGTGCATTACATGAAGATTAAGGTGCATAAAAGTAAAGAACATGAAAATGAAAATGGTGGAAGGATGGGTTGTCAAGCCACCAACCATTCTCAACAAATGAGGTTGGTTGGTATTTACAGGGAGATTAGGGAGGAGCTTAGGAAGCTTCCTCCCTCTTTCTTCTTTCTCTTAATTGCACCCTTGGGTCCTTGATCTCTTTAATCTTTTGTTAGTCTTCTTAATACTTGGACTTTGTCTTGGGATTTCTTCAAACTCGTCTTGGATTTTCTTCATAAATAAGACTCGAGTTTTTCGGCTTTTAGTAAACTTCCGTCTTTTGACTTTTTCTTCGATAAATCTTCAGAATTGGTCTTGGACTTCCGTTCTTTCTCCACTCTTGATCTTTCGACTTCATCTTTCGTCTTTTTCTTCGATAAAAGCCCGTGAATGTCGTGTTTTCTCCACTTTTCACCTTTTCGTCCTAAATTACAACAAAAACACAAACCACGCATAATTCCGACATAAATGACATAAAATACACGTTTTGGCTCGGTTATTCTTGTAATTAAGTGGTAAAAAGGATGGGTGTTTACACACCTATCAATTCTTTCTGGTATGCATAACTTGAACTCTCAGGGGGAATAAAAATTCAGAATAATTATTCAAGCGTGAGAAGAGAAGTTGTTGATCTACTTGGTGTGCCCCAAACTTTCAATCTCTCTTAGCAACATTATCATGTTATATGATGGGATTTGCTTGTTAGATTCCGCTGTGCGCTTAATCATTCTAAGCTTTATTGAAAGCTTTGAAGTTGCTTACGAGGACTGTTGGTTTAGGGGGAAGCTATTTAAAATGCTTCTACATCAAGTTTACGTGGCATGAATTAGGGGGAAGCTAATTCAGAAGCTTCTCCTTAACCAGAAGTGTATGGGTTACTTAGCTCGTGCCATTACAGTATTTCTTCTACAAGTTACTTTAAAGATGAGTCGTTTTGAAGACGAAGGCCTCAGAAGACTTCATCAACATTGGATGCTTCAAGAAAGCTCTTATTCTTAATTATTTTGTACTTGTTAGGTAGAATATTGTAAGGAATTCTACACGTCGTCCCATGGGGGAAGATTGTTTGAAACTCACTTTATGTGACGACATTTAAGAATTCCCGTTAGTTATCATAGTCACGCACATTTAGACTAGACTAGGCTCGTTGTAAAGTTTAGGTTTTGTGCGTGACTATATATACCCCTCCTTAGCTTCCAAGGAGGGGTGTTGATTGTCATTTGTTCATTTAGGAATACATTTCACTTTTACTTTCAACCTCTCTTCTCTCTCTCTAAGCCAACAATGGCTTCCACCACCATCTACCACCACATTAGACCACTGGATCCGATTTAGGATTTCTACACCCCGTATGCAGCCAACTGTTTTCCCCAGTATATGATTTATATGTTTTTTAATTGCTTATGTTTAATTTGATACCTAAATCCATATACATGCATGACCAGTTTCACCGAGTAATGGAGATACCATAACCATAACACTAGAGGCACCAGTGTTATGACTCCACCACGACGGAGTGATAGCTCGTGGCGTCACTTCAGCTTTTGGCCATATTTTTATTATCAGGTGGGGCGTATGGGTGCATCCTAGTTTACATGTTTTTAGCAGATTAATCAGGTGAATGTAGTGTGTGCCTTGCATCCTTCACAAGGAGTTGATCCCTCCTACCCAAACCAGTATATAAAATTAGAGGCAGCCCCTCTAATTTGTATGACGAGGTCACCCCTCCAAGTATTCATGCACGTTGATAATTCATGACCTATATTGGCTAATGGTAAATATGTTAAACAATTTTTACAAGATAAACATAAGGTTTTGCAAACAATAAAACCAGTTTTAATAAGATATACCAGGTTACCCAAGAATTAGTCTTTTCCGCTGCTCTATGCTTATATGCTTATGTTATTCATGTTTTACATGTATATCCGTGCACTGAGCGTTATTCTCAGCCGTTTTCCTTTTTATGTTCCCAAAACGGCATGTACTCAGGGATGCTCGTAGACTTTAAGCGTACGTGCATATGGATTGGAAGCTTCCTAGCCTTCTTTACTTTATGCATTTCTTTATACGTTGTTACTCATTCCATGGACATTGTTTAGTCCTTTTCATTTACAGTACTTATGTTTGTGTGTGATGAGTTCTACTTTTGGGGTACCGATGTTTGATTTCGGTATTTCCTCTATGGCCATGTGATGTTTTATACATTTATCCTTGTATGCTTTGATGACATGTCATAATCACACGTGACATTCCATTTATCAAAATGGTGTGCTACACTGACAGCCCCGCTGAGGCTGAGAGCTGGATAGCTCACATTGAGAAGATCTTTGAAGCTACAGGATGTGACCCCATCTTTAAGGCAAGGTTTTCTTGCTACGGATTTGAAGGAGACGTTCTTGCATGGTGGAAGGCACTTAAGCAATCGAATAGAGGCGACGACTGGGTGACTGGCTTGACTTGAGCATAGTTTAAGGAGTTGGTTATGGGGCAGTTTGATAGGTGTGTAAACACCCATCCTTTTTACGACTTAATTACAATAATAACCGAGCCAAAACGTGTATTTTATGTCATTTATGTCGGAATTATGCGTGGTTTGTGTTTTTGTAGTGATTTAGGACGAAAAGGTGAAAAGTGGAGAAAACACGGGCATTCACGGGCTTATATCGAAGAAAAAGACGAAAGACGAAGTCAAGAAGTCAAGAGTGCAAAAAGAACGGAAGTCCAAGACCAATTCTGAAGATTTATCGAAGAAAAAGTCAAAAGACGGAAGTTTACTAAAAGCCGGAGAACTCAAGTCTAGTTTATTGAAGAATTACAAGACGAGTTCAAAGAAATCCCGAGACAAAGTCGTTAAAGTCAAAGAATTAAGAAGATTAACAAAGAATTAAAGAAGAAAAGGACTTAATTATGCAATTAAGGAAAGAAGAAAGAGGGGAGGAAGCTTCCTAAGCACCTCCTAATCCTCCCCTATAAATAGATTAGGATTTCATTCATTTTCTCTGGTTGGCTAGAGTGACACTAGTTCTTCCACCTTTAATTTTGTGCACATTTAATTTTCATGTCAATTTAAATACTTGTCTCGCACCTTAAATACATTTAAATTCAAGTAAGTTTCCTTTAAATTCTTGTCAATCTTTATTTTTATTGTTCATCTCCTATCTACCTTTCTTTAATCTTTAATCTTTATTGTTTATGTTTATGTTCTTGATTTTTATTGATTTAATTAAGTGGGTTTTGATTATTTTGATTAGTTTTGTTAGTTTTATTGATTTGCTTTGTTTGATTATCATTAGTAGATGTTTATTGATTAGTTTGATTTAATCTTGTGGTTGATTTATATTAGATTTGTTTAGATTCGTGTTGTTCTTGTTCTCCTTGTTCTTCGGTTTCTGTTATTGTTCTACCCCAAGAAACATTCCGGATCAAGCCAAGATTTCTGAATCAGTGGAAAGGCTTTGTGAAGAAAACATTCCGGATCAAGGAGATATTCCAGATCAAGGAGTTTTATTCGGAATATTTAATATTCCGGATCAGCCACTTCATTCGGAATACCTGTTATTCCGGATCTGTCAATTCATGCGGAATATTTGATTATTCCGGATCAAGTCTTTTATTCGGAATAGTAAAACATTCCGGATCAAGGGTTTAGCCAAAGTGTTCATCCGGAATCTTCAACATTCCGGATCAAGGGAAACATTCCGGATCAAGGACTAGCAAGGAAAACATTCCGGATCAGTTGTGTTTATTCGGAATAATTTATTATTCCGGATCAAGCATTTCATCCAGAATACCAAACATTTCGGATCAAGCTTAAGTATCCCGAATCAAGACTTTATTCCGGACAAATGACATATTCCGGATAAAGGATTTATTCCGGATCAAGGATTTTGGTAAATATTCCGAGTAAAGAAGAATCATTCCAAACGAAGGTGACATTCCGGATGACTGATTATTCTGAACGAAGGATTATTCCGAATGAGCTGTTTTCAGGTTCTTTTTAGTTTCTGTTTTTAAGTTTTAAATTTCAAGCTTTACTTTTCCCGCCTTTTTCCTTAGTTGCACTTTAAGTTTATTTGCCTTAGATTTATTTTAGCCTTGCCTTAGTTTAAGTTTTAGTTGCGTTTTAAGTTTGCCTTAGATAGTTTTAAGTTTGCGTTATTTACTTTAAATGCGTTATTTACATTGAGTGCCCATTTACTTTTTGTCACGCTTTTAAATTCTCGCCTTTTATTTTAAATTAGAGTTAGATTTACTTTAACGTCATTTTATTTTAATTGTTTTACACTTTTAATATACTACAACGACACAACTATTTGTTTCACCAAAGAACGACTGAGTCACACACTTAACCAGTTATCAATTCGATTAGACATACTTAAACGAATCTTTTTTTAACTAGGTAAAATCTTAGTTATTAAATGGCGCCGCTGCCGGCTCTTTTCGTGAAGATTAACGGTTTTCTGTGAGAGACGCGTTGCTTTTTGGGATCCGTTCACTCGTGAACGTTATTTTTCTTGTCAAAAATTTTCAAAAAATCTAAAAAGCTTTTGAAAAATCATAAAAGCATTTCTTTTTCAAAGTTTTGCACCAAAAATATTCCTCTTTATCCTCTATTATGTTTAATTCTTTTCTTTACCCCTCTTATTTATAATTCTTCATGGATTCGTCTTGCGTACGATGTGGGAGACCATGGCATGGTTTTCAAACATGTCAATGGTGTACTTGTGAGCGGTGTGGTTTTGATATCGACGATACACAATTTGGATTTTTTCCATTTTGCAATTCAAAAAATTCATACTTCTCCTCTTACAATAATTTCTCACCTTCTCCCGTCTATGACAATCCTTATCCTAAAGATGCATCGGGGTTTTCTCCATACCCGTGGTGCTATATTTGTGGGGGCCCTCACGATGCTTCTTCTTGTGATCCGTCGAAGGTCTTTGAGAAAGTTCAGTGCTATCATCCCAGTGTGTATAACTTTGAGCCCCCACGTCACACCGTCAATCATCAACCCTTTTGTGCACTTCCTCCTAAGCAAATGGCCACACTTTTTGACAACTTTCAAAAAGTTCAAGAAGCTTGCACCAAGATCATGGAGAAATGTCAAGCGGATCAGCAACAAGAGCAAGTATCTAACCTTAATGCTTATACTCCTCCTCTTGTGCCTCCATATTATTATGATAGTGATGACGATGAGAGTCCTATTTCTTGGAACGATGAGAATTCTATTCCTTCGCCAGACTTGCCGGCTATGGAGCCTAAGGATTCACCCATCCTAAGGGATGAGGATCTTAGCCCAATTCCTGCAATGGAATCCAACGAATTCAATAAGTCTAGTGATGATAACCTTGTCCCAATTCCAAGTGAATCTAAGTTGACATCTGACAGTGACGATGAGTATGATGCACTTTCTTCAGATGATGTTCCTTCCACCAACACTTTGGGAGAGGATTCTTTGGCTTTCTCTAATCCTTTTTTTGATCAAGATGATGATTTTACTTCTAGTGATGACGAGTCACTATCCGATAAAGACGTTCCGAAGGAAACTTTCAAGATTTATTCGAACCCTTTATTTGATTTTGATGACGCTTACATATCTAGTGAGGTGAATCCTCTCTTTGACGAAGGGATTGAGGACATCGATAGCTCTGCTTCTCTTGCTATTGCTGAGCATACTTTGTTAGCCATGCCCCCTTCTATAGCAGATGTGGAGAGATTTGTCTCTACTGGACTGGTGACACGGATGGAAGGTAATTCTTCTCTTACTTCTCATATTATATTACCCCTCATCCTACTGAATGCACGCCCAAGCGGGTGATGTATCAATTTTACTCTCTGGGAAATGAGGATGAGTTCTTTGACCCGGGAGGTGACAATGACCATTCTATGATTGATAACCTTTTGGCTTTGCCAATTGGTCAGCATCCATTGTCTTTGGAGGATGACAATGTAATTTCCTTTACCCACCCCACCTCGCATGGATCAAGATTTCACATACTTCTCGTATGTTGAAAGGACCTTCCTACCATTCAAGACTTATCCTCCTGCCTCTCCTTTGTTATATTCCTCCGGGAACGAGGACAAGGTTTTTGATCCCGGTATTACATTTGAGGCTTCCCCATGGACCATTTAATTTGGGGACGAGTCAGGCTCGTGACTCGGTTAACAAAAACAAGCGCTTCTCGGGAGGCAACCCGACTGTCTATCTATCTTTTTCATTGTTTTTACCATAAGTGTAGGGGGAGACCCGTTGGTGTTTGTTATTTCCTCTTTTCTACTATTCAAGGATTAGAGCTTCAAAGACACACTCTTGATGACTTTTGACAAACCGTGATTCCGTGTTCCCATTTTCCCGGTTCTATCCTAAACTCTTTTCGATTCACTATTTTATATCTTCCAATATTAAAATAGGAATCTCGTTAGCTGTCTTTTCCTTAACGAGATTTAAACAACATGCACAATGTCCTAAGTGTAGGGGAGTTTACTCCCACATGCTTCAACATTGAGGACAATGTTTATATTAAGTATAGGGGGGACTTCTATCGAAGTTAAGTGGCTCTTTTCCTTGTATTTGTCCTCATTTTAACCAGAAAATCAATTTTTCGACATTTTTCAAATTTTTTAATCTATTTTGCCTATTAGTTTTTCCTTTTGTATAGTTATTTTCTTTCCTTGCTAGAATAAATTTTTAGTAAAGTGGTTTTAATTTTCAAACCTTGTGAATCTTTTGACTCAACCCGAGTTTACTTATTTTAGTTTACTCTAGCTAGTATCCTTAACGTGTTTAAGTCAATTTTTGCTAGGCTTTTATATAGGGACCTATAAAACGCGAAAGTCTTAACTCTCACGGGTTAAGAACAAGAACTTTTCGCAAGTTCCTATAATTGATCCTAGAGAGTCGTTTATCAAGGGAACTTTAAAATGCGATTTCTAAACTTGAAAAAGTCTAAGAGTTTGCAAGATCCTATAGACGACTCAAAAACCCAAAACTTTGATTTAATAGGCTAAGCATCCACGAGTCTCATTCCTTGAGATTTTAAATTGTGGAGAACGAGAGATGATAGAGTCAATTATAAGTTTGGTATTCTTTCGTGAATTTATGTGAGTTAATTATAAGCCTATTCTCCCATCGCATGCTAATAAGTTTATCTGCAATAAGTAAGGTTGTACGATTTGAAAAGTTACTTAGCTTCTAGCCCAAGATCGTTTAAAAGTTGCTCGGTATGGATTAGAGTTCATAGCCAAGGCATAACTTATTGAAGCGGGATGTGAAGATTGGCAAGTCCAAAAAGGTCCTAACAAGGCATGAGGGCAACATTTTGTTGCTAAAGATCCCAAGTGATGTGAAGAATCATTTATCGAAAATCAATATGAAGGATCGAGACACACGACGAAAAGCAAAAACTCCCCAAAAGTCATAGAGAAGTCTATCAGAAAAGACCCTAGCAAGGTATGAGGATAAATAGATCCAAGTCCTAAAAGGAGGCGGATCGTTGTATATCAAAATCCCAAATTAACATTGGAGAAAAATGAAGAAGTCGTGGTCTAAATATGAAGAATCTCTCAAAAATTTCAAGTGAAGAAATTCCTATTATGAAGAGAAGACCATTATTTCATGAACGTCTCTTAAGATTTGAAGTATGAAGTCGCTGCCAAATATCGGTCCGAGAAAGGTCTCAACTCGGGAAGCGAGTTATGCCAAGATATGAACTTTATGAGGTCCCGAGAAGCAGTTTTAAAAGATTTTGTCCTTTAGCTAACTATTGATTAAATCGTCCCACTTTATTTTTAGCCTAAATAACTATCGAAATAAGTCAACAATGCATCCTCGTGATCACTCAAGACAACAATAATATATAAGAGATACACCTAGGAATAAGGGAGTCTAAGTGAATAATTGGCCCACATGAGTTCGTGTTAGTCTGCTAACATAGAATAATAATGATCTCGTTTTTAAGCTTGGTTTAGAGAAAGTGAAAACTTGAGGATGATGATTATTCATGACATTTTCAAAACCCCAAGGTATGATTTTGATTTCTTTACTTGTTTTGTTATTTTATATCTCTTTAATAAAGGCCAACGTGGATTGATTGTGATGAAAAATGTAAACGTTCTTTGTAACTAATGCGTTGCATGAGGACATTGCAACGGTTAAGTGTAGGAGATTTGATAGGTGTGTAAACACCCATCCTTTTTACCACTTAATTACAATAATAAACGAGCTAAAACGTGTATTTTATGTCATTTATGTCGGCATTATGCGTGGTTTGTGTTTTTGTTGTGATTTAGGACGAAAAGGTGAAAAGTGGAGAAAACACGGGCATTCACGGGCTTTTATCGAAGAAAAAGACGAAAGACGAAGTCAAGAAGTCAAGAGTGCAAAAAGAACGGAAGTCCAAGACCAATTCTGAAGATTTATCGAAGAAAAAGTCAAAAGACGGAAGTTTACTAAAAGCCGGAGAACTCAAGTCTAGTTTATTGAAGAATTACAAGACGAGTTCAAAGAAATCCCGAGACAAAGTCGTTAAAGTCAAAGAATTAAGAAGATTAACAAAGAATTAAAGAAGAAAAGGACTTAATTATGCAATTAAGGAAAGAAGAAAGAGGGGAGGAAGCTTCCTAAGCACCTCCTAATCTTCCCCTATAAATAGATTAGGATTTCATTCATTTTCTCTGGTTGGCTAGAGTGACACTAGTTCTTCCACCTTTAATTTTTTGCACATTTAATTTTCATGTCAATTTAAATACTTGTCTCGCACCTTAAATACATTTAATTTCAAGTAAGTTTCCTTTAAATTCTTGTCAATCTTTATTTTTATTGTTCATCTCCTATCTACCTTTCTTTAATCTTTAATCTTTATTGTTTATGTTTATGTTCTTGATTTTTATTGATTTAATTAAGTGGGTTTTGATTATTTTGATTAGTTTTGTTAGTTTTATTGATTTGGTTTGTTTGATTATCATTAGTAGATGTTTATTTATTAGTTTGATTTAATCTTGTGGTTGATTTAGATTAGATTTGTTTAGATTCGTGTTGTTCTTGTTCTCCTTGTTCTTCGGTTTCTGTTACTGTTCTTCCCCAGGAAACATTCCGGATCAAGCCAAGATTTCCGAATCAGTGGAAAGGCTTTGTGAAGAAAACATTCCAGATCAAGGAGATATTCCGGATCAAGGAGTTTTATTCGGAATATTTAATATTCCGGATCAGCCACTTCATTCGGAATACCTGTTATTCCGGATCTGTCAATTCATGCGGAATATTTGATTATTCCGGATCAAGTCTTTTATTCGGAATAGTAAAACATTCTGGATCAAGGGTTTAGCCAAAGTGTTCATCTGGAATCTTCAACATTCCGGATCAAGGGAAACATTCCGGATCAAGGACTAGCAAGGAAAACATTCCGGATCAGTTGTGTTTATTCGAAATAATTTATTATTCCGGATCAAGCATTTCATCCGGAATACCAAACATTCCGGATCAAGCTTAAGTATTCCGAATCAAGACTTTATTCCGGATAAGTGACATATTCCAGATAAAGGATTTATTACGGATCAAGGATTTTGGTAAATATTCCGAGTAAAGAAGAATCATTCCGAACGAAGGTGACATTCCGGATGAGTGATTATTCCGAACGAAGGATTATTTCGAATGAGCTGTTTTCAGGTTCTTTTTAGTTTTTGTTTTTAAGTTTTAGTTTCTGTCTTTACGAGGACTGTTGGTTTAGGGGGAAGCTATTTAAAATGCTTCTACATCAAGTTTACGTGGCATGAATTAGGGGGAAGCTAATTCAGAAGCTTCTCGTTAACCAGAAGTGTATGGGTTACATAGCTCGTGCCATTACAGTATTTCTTCTACAAGTTACTTTAAAGATGAGTCATTTTGAAGACGAAGGCCTCAGAAGACTTCATCAACATTGGATGCTTCAAGAAAGCTCTTATTCTTAATTATTTTGTACTTGTTAGGTAGAATATTGTAAGGAATTCTACACGTCGTCCCATGGGGGAAGATTGTTTGAAACTCACTTTATGTGACGACATTTAAGAATTCCCGTTAGTTATCATAGTCACACACATTTAGACTAGACTAGGCTCGTTGTAAAGTTTAGGTTGTGTGCGTGACTATATATACCCCTCCTTAGCTTCCAAGGAGGGGTGTTGATTGTCATTTGTTCATTTGGGAATACATTTCACTTTTACTTTCAACCTCTCTTCTCTCTCTCTAAGCCAACAATGGCTTCCACCACCATCTACCACCACATTAGACCACTGGATCCGATTTAGCATTTCTACACCCCGTATGCAGCCAACTGTTTTCCCCAGTATATGATTTATATGTTTTTTAATTGCTTATGTTTAATTTGATACCTAAATCCATATACATGCATGACCAGTTTCACCGAGTAATGGAGATACCATAACCATAACACTAGAGGCACCAGTGTTATGACTCCACCACGACGGAGTGATAGCTCGTGGCGTCACTTCAGCTTTTGGCCATATTATTATTATCAGGTGGGGCGTATGGGTGCATCCTAGTTTACATGTTTTTAGCAGATTAATCAGGTGAATGTGGTGTGTGCCTTGCATCCTTCACAAGGAGTTGATCCCTCCTACCCAAACCAGTATATAAAATTAGAGGCAGCCCCTCTAATTTGTATGACGAGGTCACCCCTCCAAGTATTCATGCACGTTGATAATTCATGACCTATATTGGCTAATGGTAAATATGTTAAACAATTTTTACAAGATAAGCATAAGGTTTTGCAAACAATAAAACCAGTTTTAATAAGATATACCAGGTTACCCAGGAATTAGTCTTTTCCAATGCTCTATGCTTATATGCTTATGTTATTCATGTTTTACATGTATATCCGTGCACTGAGCGTTATTCTCAGCCGTTTTCCTTTTTAGGTTCCCAAAACGGCATGTACTCAGGGATGCTCGTAGACTTTAAGCGTACGTGCATATGGATTGGAAGCTTCCTAGCCTTCTTTACTTTATGCATTTCTTTATACGTTGTTACTCATTCCATGGACATTGTTTAGTCCTTTTCATTTACAGTACTTATGTTTGTGTGTGATGAGTTCTACTTTTGGGGTACCGATGTTTGATTCCGGTATTTCCTTTATGGCCATGTGATGTTTTATACATTTATCCTTGTATGCTTTGATGACATGTCATAATCACATGTGACATTCCATTTATCAAAATGGTGTGCTACACTGACAGCCCCGCTGAGGCTGAGAGCTGGATAGCTCACATTGAGAAGATCTTTGAAGCTACAGGATGTGACCCCATCTTTAAGGCAAGGTTTTCTTGCTACGGATTTGAAGGAGACGTTCTTGCATGGTGGAAGGCACTTAAGCAATCGAATAGAGGCGACGACTGGGTGACTGGCTTGACTTGAGCATAGTTTAAGGAGTTGGTTATGGGGCAGTTTGATAGGTGTGTAAACACCCATCCTTTTTACGACTTAATTACAATAATAACCGAGCCAAAACGTGTATTTTATGTCATTTATGTCGGAATTATGCGTGGTTTGTGTTTTTGTAGTGATTTAGGACGAAAAGGTGAAAAGTGGAGAAAACACGGGCATTCACAGGCTTTTATCGAAGAAAAAGACGAAAGACGAAGTCAAGAAGTCAAGAGTGCAAAAAGAACGGAAGTCCAAGACCAATTCTGAAGATTTATCGAAGAAAAAGTCAAAAGACGGAAGTTTACTAAAAGCCGGAGAACTCAAGTCTAGTTTATTGAAGAATTACAAGACGAGTTCAAAGAAATCCCGAGACAAAGTCGTTAAAGTCAAAGAATTAAGAAGATTAACAAAGAATTAAAGAAGAAAAGGACTTAATTATGCAATTAAGGAAAGAAGAAAGAGGGGAGGAAGCTTCCTAAGCACCTCCTAATCTTCCCCTATAAATAGATTAGGATTTCATTCATTTTCTCTGGTTGGCTAGAGTGACACTAGTTCTTCCACCTTTAATTTTGTGCACATTTAATTTTCATGTCAATTTAAATACTTGTCTCGCACCTTAAATACATTTAATTTCAAGTAAGTTTCCTTTAAATTCTTGTCAATCTTTATTTTTATTGTTCATCTCCTATCTACCTTTCTTTAATCTTTAATCTTTATTGTTTATGTTTATGTTCTTGATTTTTATTGATTTAATTAAGTGGGTTTTGATTATTTTGATTAGTTTTGTTAGTTTTATTGATTTGATTTGTTTGATTATCATTAGTAGATGTTTATTGATTAGTTTGATTTAATCTTGTGGTTGATTTATATTAGATTTGTTTAGATTCGTGTTGTTCTTGTTCTCCTTGTTCTTCGATTTCTGTTATTGTTCTACCCCAGGAAACATTCCGGATCAAGCCAAGATTTATGAATCAGTGGAAAGGCTTTGTGAAGAAAACATTCCGGATCAAGGAGATATTCCGGATCAAGGAGTTTTATTCGGAATATTTAATATTCCGGATCAGCCACTTCATTTGGAATACCTGTTATTCCGGATCTGTCAATTCATGCGGAATATTTGATTATTCCGGATCAAGTCTTTTATTCGGAATAGTAAAACATTCCGGATCAAGGGTTTAGCCAAAGTGTTCATCCGGAATCTTCAACATTCCGGATCAAGGGAAACATTCCGGATCAAGGACTAGCAAGGAAAACATTCCGGATCAGTTGTGTTTATTCGGAATAATTTATTATTCCGGATCAAGCATTTCATCCGGAATACCAAACATTTCGGATCAAGCTTAAGTATCCCGAATCAAGACTTTATTCCGGACAAGTGACATATTCCGGATAAAGGATTTATTCCGGATCAAGGATTTTGGTAAATATTCCGAGTAAAGAAGAATCATTCCGAATGAAGGTGACATTCCGGATGAGTGATTATTCTGAACGAAGGATTATTCCGAATGAGCTGTTTTCAGGTTCTTTTTAGTTTCTGTTTTTAAGTTTTAATTTTCAAGCTTTACTTTTCCCGCCTTTTTCCTTAGTTGCACTTTAAGTTTATTTGCCTTAGATTTATTTTAGCCTTGCCTTAGTTTAAGTTTTAGTTGCGTTTTAAGTTTGCCTTAGATAGTTTTAAGTTTGCGTTATTTACTTTAAATGCGTTATTTACATTGAGTGCCCATTTACTTTTTGTCACGCTTTTAAATTCTCGCCTTTTATTTTAAATTAGAGTTAGATTTACTTTAACGTCATTTTATTTTAATTGTTTTACACTTTTAATATACTACAACGACACAACTATTTGTTTCACCAATGAACGACTGAGTCACACACTTAACCAGTTATCAATTCGATTAGACATACTTAAACGAATCTTTTTTTAACTAGGTAAAATCTTAGTTATTAAATGGCGCCGCTGCCGGTTCTTTTCGTGAAGATTAACGGTTTTCTGTGAGAGACGCGTTGCTTTTTGGGATTCGTTCACTCGTGAACGTTATTTTTCGTGTCAAAAATTTTCAAAAAATATAAAAAGCTTTTGAAAAATCATAAAAGCATTTCTTTTTCAAAGTTTTGCACCAAAAATATTCTTCTTTATCCTCTATTATGTTTAATTCTTTTCTTTACCCCTCTTATTTATAATTCTTCATGGATTCGTCTTGCGTACGATGTGAGAGACCATGGCATGGTTTTCAAACATGTCAATGGTGTACTTGTGAGCGGTGTGGTTTTGATATCGACGATACACAATTTGGATTTTGTCCATTTTGCAATTCAAAAAATTCATACTTCTCCTCTTACAATAATTTCTCACCTTCTCCCGTCTATGACAATCCTTATCCTAAAGATGCATCGGGGTTTTCTCCATACCCGTGGTGCTATATTTGTGGGGGCCCTCACGATGCTTCTTCTTGTGATCCGTCGAAGGTCTTTGAGAAAGTTCAGTGCTATCATCCCAGTGTGTATAACTTTGAGCCCCCACGTCACACCGTCAATCATCAACCCTTTTGTGCACTTCCTCCTGAGCAAATGGCCACACTTTTTGACAACTTTCAAAAAGTTCAAGAAGCTTGCAACAAGATCATGGAGAAATGTCAAGCGGATCAGCAACAAGAGCAAGTATCTAACCTTAATGCTTATACTCCTCCTCTTGTGCCTCCATATTATTATGATAGTGATGACGATGAGAGTCCTATTTCTTGGAACGATGAGAATTCTATTCCTTCGCCAGACTTGCCGGCTATGGAGCCTAAGGATTCACCCATCCTAAGGGATGAGGATCTTAGCCCAATTCCTGCAATGGAATCCAACGAATTCAATAAGTCTAGTGCTGATAACCTTGTCCCAATTCCAAGTGAATCTGAGTTGACATCTGACAGTGACGATGAGTATGATGCACTTTCTTCAGATGATGTTCCTTCCACCAACACTTTGGGAGAGGATTCTTTGGCTTTCTCTAATCCTTTTTTTGATCAAGATGATGATTTTACTTCTAGTGATGACGAGTCACTATCCAATAAAGACGTTCCGAAGGAAACTTTCAAGATTTATTCAAACCCTTTATTTGATTTTGATGACGCTTACATATCTAGTGACGTGAATCCTCTCTTTGACGAAGGGATTGAGGACATCGATAGCTCTGCTTCTATTGCTATTGCTGAGCATACTTTGTTAGCCATGCCCCCTTCTATAGCAGATGTGGAGAGATTTGTCTCTACTGGACTGGTGACACGGAAGGAAGGTAATTCTTCTCTTACTTCTCATATTATATTACCCCTCATCCTACTGAATGCACGCCCAAGCGGGTGATGTATCAATTTTACTCTCTGGGAAATGAGGATGAGTGCTTTGACCCGGGAGGTGACAATGACCATTCTATGATTGATAACCTTTCGGCTTTGCCAATTGGTCAGCATCCATTGTCTTTGGAGGATGACAATGTAATTTCCTTTACCCACCCCACCTCGCATGGATCAAGATTTCACATACTTCTCGTATGTTGAAAGGACCTTCCTACCATTCAAGACTTATCCTCCTGCCTCTCCTTTGTTATATTCCTCCGGGAACGAGGACAAGGTTTTTGATCCCGGTATTACATTTGAGGCTTCCCCATGGACCATTTAATTCGGGGACGAGTCAGGCTCGTGACTCGGTTAACAAAAACAAGCGCTTCTCGGGAGGCAACCCGACTATCTATCTATCATTTTCTTTGTTTTTACCATAAGTGTAGGGGGAGACCCGTTGGTGTTTGTTATTTCCTCTCTTCTACTATTCAGGGATTAGAGCTTCAAAGACACACTCTTGATGACTTTTGACAAACCGTGATTTCGTGTTCCCATTTTCCCGGTTCTATCCTAAACTCTTTTCGATTCACTATTTTATATCTTCCAATATTAAAATAGGAATCTCGTTAGTTGTCTTTTCCTTAACGAGATTTAAACAACATGCACAATGTCCTAAGTGTAGGGGAGTTTACTCCCACATGCTTAAACATTGAGGACAATGTTTATATTAAGTATAGGGGGGACTTCTATCGAAGTTAAGTGGCTCTTTTCCTTGTATTTGTCCTCATTTTAACCAGAAAATCAATTTTTCGACATTTTTCAAATTTTTTGATCTATTTTGGCCTATTAGTTTTTCCTTTTGTATAGTTATTTTATTTCCTTGCTAGAATAAATTTTTAGTAAAGTGGTTTTAATTTTCAAACGTTGTGAATCTTTTGACTCAACCCGAGTTTACTTATTTAAGTTTCCTCTAGCTAGTATCCTTAACGTGTTTAAGTCAATTTTTGCTAGGCTTTTATATAGGGAGCTATAAAACGCGAAAGTCTTAACTCTCACGGGTTAAGAACAATAACTTTTCGCAAGTTCCTATAATTGATCCTAGAGAGTCGTTTATCAAGGGAACTTTAAAATGCGATTTCTAAACTTGAAAAAGTCTAAGAGTTTGCAAGATCCTATAGACGACTCAAAAACCCAAAACTTTGATTTAATAGGCTAAGCATCCACGAGTCTCATTCCTTGAGATTTTAAATTGTGGAGAACGAGAGATGATAGAGTCAATTATAAGTTTGGTATTCTTTCGTGAATTTATGTGAGTTAATTATAAGCCTATTCTCCCATCGCATGCTAATAAGTTTATCTGCAATAAGTAAGGTTGTACGATTTGAAAAGTTACTTAGCTTCTAGCCCAAGATCGTTTAAAAGTTGCTCGGTATAGATTAGAGTTCATAGCCAAGGCATAACTTATTGAAGCGGGATGTGAAGATTGGCAAGTCCAAAAAGGTCCTAACAAGGCATGAGGGCAACATTTTGTTGCTAAATATCCCAAGTGATGTGAAGAATCATTTATCGAAAATCAATATGAAGGATCGAGACACACGACGAAAAGCAAAAACTCCCCAAAAGTCATAGAGAAGTCTATCAGAAAAGACCCTAGCAAGGTATGAGGATAAATAGATCCAAGTCCTAAAAGGAGGCGGATCATTGTATATCAAAATCCCAAATTAACATTGGAGAAAAATGAAGAAGTCGTGGTCTAAATATGAAGAATCTCTCAAAAATTTCAAGTGAAGAAATTCCTATTATGAAGAGAAGACCATTATTTCATGAACGTCTCTTAAGATTTGAAGTATGAAGTCGCTGCCAAATATCGGTCCGAGAAAGGTCTCAACTCGCGAAGCGAGTTATGCCAAGATATGAATTTTATGAGGTCCCGAGAAGCAGTTTTAAAAGATTTTGTCCTTTAGCTAACTATTGATTAAATCGTCCCACTTTATTTTCAGCCTAAATAACTATCGAAATAAGTCAACAATGCATCCTCGTGATCACTCAAGACAACAATAAAATATAAGAGATACACCTAGGAATAAGGGAGTCTAAGTGAATAATTGGCCCACATGAGTTCGTGTTAGTCTGCTAACATAGAATAATAATGATCTCGTTTTTAAGCTTGGTTTAGAGAAAGTGAAAACTTGAGGATGATGATTATTCATGACATTTTCAAAACCCCAAGGTATGATTTTGATTTCTTTACTTGTTTTGTTATTTTATATCTCTTTAATAAAGGCCAACGTGGATTGATTGTGATGAAAAATGTAAACGTTCTTTGTAACTAATGCGTTGCATGAGGACATTGCAACGGTTAAGTGTAGGGGATTTGATAGGTGTGTAAACACCCATCCTTTTTACCACTTAATTACAATAATAAACGAGCTAAAACGTGTATTTTATGTCATTTATGTCGGAATTATGCGTGGTTTGTGTTTTTGTTGTGATTTAGGAAGAAAAGGTGAAAAGTGGAGAAAACACGGGCATTCACGAGCTTTTATCGAAGAAAAAGACGAAAGACGAAGTCAAGAAGTCAAGAGTGCAAAAAGAACGGAAGTCCAAGACCAATTCTGAAGATTTATCGAAGAAAAAGTCAAAAGACGGAAGTTTACTAAAAGCCGAAGAACTCAAGTCTAATTTATTGAAGAATTACAAGACGAGTTCAAAGAAATCCCGAGACAAAGTCGTTAAAATCAAAGAATTAAGAAGATTAACAAAGAATTAAAGAAGACAAGGACTTAATTATGCAACTAAGGAAAGAAGAAAGAGGGGAGGAAGCTTCCTAAGCACCTCCTAATCCTCCCCTATAAATAGATTAGGATTTCATTCATTTTCTCTGGTTGGATAGAGTGACACTAGTTCTTCCACCTTTAATTTTTTGCACATTTAATTTTCATGTCAATTTAAATACTTGTCTCGCACCTTAAATTTCAAGTAAGTTTCCTTTAAATTCTTGTCAATCTTTATTTTTATTGTTCATCTCCTATCTACCTTTCTTTAATCTTTAATCTTTATTGTTTATGTTTATGTTCTTGATTTTTATTGATTTAATTAAGTGGGTTTTGATTATTTTGATTAGTTTTGTTAGTTTTATTGATTTGGTTTGTTTGATTATCATTAGTAGATGTTTATTGATTAGTTTGATTTAATCTTGTGGTTGATTTAGATTAGATTTGTTTAGATTCGTGTTGTTCTTGTTCTCCTTGTTCTTCGGTTTCTGTTACTGTTCTTCCCCAGGAAACATTCCGGATCAAGCCAAAATTTCCGAATCAGTGGAAAGGCTTTGTGAAGAAAACATTCCAGATCAAGGAGATATTCCGGATCAAGGAGTTTTATTCGGAATATTTAATTTTCCGAATCAGCCACTTCATTCGGAATACCTGTTATTCTGGATCTGTCAATTCATGCGGAATATTTGATTATTCCGGATCAAGTCTTTTATTCGGAATAGTAAAACATTCCGGATCAAGGGTTTAGCCAAAGTGTTCATCCGGAATCTTCAACATTCCGGATCAAGGGAAACATTCCGGATCAAGGACTAGCAAGGAAAACATTCCGGATCAGTTGTGTTTATTCGAAATAATTTATTATTCCGGATCAAGCATTTCATCCGGAATACCAAACATTCCGGATCAAGCTTAAGTATTCCGAATCAAGACTTTATTTCGGATAAGTGACATATTCCAGATAAAGGATTTATTACGGATCAAGGATTTTGGTAAATATTCCGAGTAAAGAAGAATCATTCCGAACGAAGGTGACATTCCGGATGAGTGATTATTCCGAACGAAGGATTATTTCGAATGAGCTGTTTTCAGGTTCTTTTTAGTTTCTGTTTTTAAGTTTTAATTTTCAAGCTTTACTTTTCCCCCCTTTTTCCTTAGTCGCACTTTAAGTTTATTTGCCTTAGATTTATTTTAGCCTTGCCTTAGTTTAAGTTTTAGATGCGTTTTAAGTTTGCCTTAGATAGTTTTAAGTTTGCGTTATTTACTTTAAATGCGTTATTTACATTGAGTTCCCATTTACTTTTTGTCATGCTTTTAAATTCTCGGCTTTTATTTTAAATTAGAGTTAGATTTACTTTAACTTCATTTTATTTTAATTGTTTTGCACTTTTAATATACTACAACGACACAACTATTTGTTTCATCAAAGAACGACTGAGTCACACACTTAACCAGTTATCAATTCGATTAGACATACTTAAACGAATCTTTTTTTAACTAGGTAAAATCTTAGTTATTACAGTTCTTCCCGAAAGCAAAGCAGGATAATCTCAAGAGGGACTATCATGGTATTAGGCAGAGAGCTGGGGAAAATAGCAATGAGTTTATGCAGAGGTTCCTTCGACTGGCTGGATTCCTTGGCGTAGTAGCCAGGAGTGTAGAGGAGCAGGCGTATCACTTTCGTTGGTCTCTTCGTACAGTTGTCGCCAATAACTTGGTGTGTGCTACATTTAATTCTATGGCACAGGTGGCAGATGCTGCCCGCAAGTTGGAGATGCTGCAAGAGAGGGATGAGTTTGGAGAGGCAGAAAGGCCTGACAAGAGGTATTCCTTTGTCATCAGCGGTGATCATTTCATTTAATTCAACACTATTCAATATTTATCTTTCTCTTTACAATTGCATATTTCAGGCAGAAGACTGGGGACCGGTCCCAACCGACCACTCAGCAACAAAACAAGCCAAATTTTAACGGTCAGACGCAGGACCGTTCTACTTCAGATAGGCGTAGCAGTAATGACAATTACCGTAACAACGCCAACAACTCCAACAACAACAAGTCCCTAAAATTACTCATTTCTATGTTATGTCCTTTATGATTCATAAATTCTGACACTTCAGCATCCACTACCAGGTATACTGGCAATGGACGTGAGCAGGACCGTAGAGGTTCACAGCCCAACCGTGCAGCTACATCTAGTATTACGTCTTATGATTTTTTGCATTGTTCTATTTGTACCCAATAATCATGTCTCATGTATACTTTCTGAACACAGGCTCCCAACCAGCTAGGGCACCTGTTGGAGGGTATACTCACCCAATTTGCACCACATGCAGCTGCAGACACCCAGGGCCGTGTCGCCATGCTAGCAATGCTTGCTTCAAGTGTGGCCAGCCAGGCCATCGCATGAAAGATTGCCGTAAGGGTGAGATTGAGGGAACTTGTGGGCTTGCTAATTCCAAGACACCTCCGACTAATGAACGAGTACACACTACCTCGTGTGACCAAGCCAACAACTCATCAGGTACCATCACTGGAATCTTGTATATGTATGGTCAAGCTGCATGTGTTTTATTTGACACGGTTGTGACTCATTCGGTCATATCCACTGCTTATGCCAACCGTGTTAGGATATCCCCTCTGCCACTAGAAAATTTCTTTAACATTTCCACGGCCTTAAGAGACTCTGTACGCATCACACATGGGTAAAAAATCTTCCACTTGAGTTTGATGACAGAATTCGTCCAGTTGACGCACTTCCATTGGACATGTGCGATATTGAAATGATATTAGTCATGGACTGGTTATCCAAACACCATGCCACCATAGATTACCATTCATATCGGGTCATTTTCGGTGATGTAAACGCGCCAGAATACATTCACAACGGTTTTATACCTAGAAGGTCTGTACAAATAATTTCAACCTTACAAGCACGTGTATTACTGTCACATGGTTGCGAGGGCTTCTTAGCTACTGTTTATGGTATGGAGGTTGAATCTCCATCCATCCAGAATCAGTCTATCGTGCTAGAATTTCTCGACCTGTATCCTGAAAAACTCCTAGGCATACCACCTGCTCGTGAGGTAGAGTTTAATATTGAGCTCATTCCAGGAGCTGAGCGAATTTCCAAGACTCCTTACCGCATGGCTCCCATAGAGCTTAAGGAGTTAAAGGAACAGTTAAAGGAACTTTTGGAACGAGGCTTCATCAGCCCTAGTGCATCTCCGTGGGGTGCACCGGTGCTATTCGTGAAGAAGAAGGATGGTAGTATGCGTCTATGCATTGATTATCGTGAGCTTAATAAGATCACCATCAGAAATCGATATCATTTGCCACGCATTGATGATCAGTTTGAGCAACTACAAGGTGCCAAACATTTCTCTAAGATCGATCTGAGGTCTGGCTACCATAAGCTACGGGTGAAAGAGCAGGATATCGCCAACACTGCTTTCCATACACGTTATGGACACTACGAATTCGTAGTCATGCCATTTGGCCTTACCAATGCTCCAACAGTTTTCATGGACTTAATGAACCGAATCATCCATGAGTTACTAGACAAGTTTGTTACAGTCTTCATTTATGACATCTTGATTTTTACAAAATCAAAGGAAGAACATGAAGACCATCTTCGTACAGTATTACAAATACTTCGCTAGAAGCAGCTGTATGTTAAATTCTCCAAATACGAATTATGGTGGAGTAAAGTGGCGTTTCTAGGCCACATCGTATCCGTGAAGGGAATAACCATGGAACCTACGAAGGTTGAGGCTATTACCAAGTGGCCAAGACCGACATCAGCAACGGAAATTCACAGCTTTCTAGGCTTAGCTAGTTACTACCGTAGGTTCGTAGGGAACTTTCCCCGATTAGCACTGCCATTGATCAAACTGACGCGGAAAAGGGAGAAATTCGAATATACTGAAGAAAGAGAGAAGATATTTCAAGACCTAAAGCAGGGGCTGGTATCTGCACCTATTCTTAATCTCACATCTGGTACTGGTGGATTTCAGATCTATAGTGATGCTTCAGGTAAGGGCGTTGGTTGTGTTCTCATGCAACATGGGAGAGTAATTTCTTACGCATCACGACATCTTAAGCCTTATGAGGAGAACAATCCTATGCATGACTTGGAACTTGCAGCAGTTGTGTTTGCATTGAAGATTAATAACTGATTTTTGGTTAGTTAATAAAAAGGTTTGCTTGTAAGATCTTTCTTTGCGTTGCTCGTACCCAATTGATATATGTCGTTGTTTCGTTCTCGGTATCTTCTGGAATCGATCACGGTAAAAAGTGGAATTGTTGTACTTGGTGACTAAAAAGGGGGAGCTTTGGTCTATAACTACTAAAATGATAAGTGCAGGAAGTAATAAAATTAAACTAAAAGCAATTACTGGAAATAAACTTGAATAAAAATCAAACAGTAAATACCTAAACTTGGAAAACAGCTTATTCGGAACAATTGCTTGATCCGAAATACTTGGAAAATTGCTTCATTCGGAATGTTCACTTGATGCGGAATAATGGTTGATGCGGACTAAGTGCTTCATGCGGAATAAAACTTGATCCGGAATAATGGTCTTCATGCGGAATAATGCTTCATGCGGAATATGGCCTTCGTTTGGAATAATCCTTTATCCGGAATAATGTGCTTATGCGGAATAAATGACTGAACCGGAATAAATGACTGATTAGGAATGTTTTTAGAAAAAAATCCCTTATTCGGAATAACTACTCATCCGGAATATTGATTATTCCGGATGAACAAGTTGATGCGGAATAAATTTTTTTACTCGAAATAAACCTTGATCCAGAATAAATTAGTTGATCCGGAATATTAAATATTCTGAACCAATTAGCTTGATCCGGAATAAAATTAGAAAAACCCTTGATCCGGAATAATGGATATTTCGAACCAACAACAAAATCACAAAACCTTGATCAGGAATAATGGATATTCCGAACCAACACTAAAATCACAAAACCTTTATCCGGAATCTGGGCAAGAAAAGTAAAAATAGCGAAGAACAGGGGATTACTTTACACACGAATTTAACCCAAAATTCACCAAGTTTTTAATCAAAACTTAAACCAATTTAACCACTAATCATTTACCAATGATAAACATCAATCCAAAACATCAAAAACATAAAACCCACTTACTTTTTATGATCAAACCAATAAAATGAAACTTAAGAACTTTGAATCACAAAGAGATGAAGAACAAGATGATAGAAAGATTAAATGTAAACTTGTATTGATGATTAAGATTCAACAAACAAAATGGAAAGATTAAACTTACAAGATTGAGAAAGAAATGAAAGAAAATGAAAACCACTCCTTAAGGGAGATGGTTCCTACGAACTAGGAGAAAATGTAACAGAAAGAAAAACTAGTGGAAAATTGTGAATAGGAGGAGTATTTATAGGCTTCCTCCTTGGTTGGTGAGTGGGCTTTCTCCCTTTCTTTTTGTCTTCTCGTCTTTTCAAAAAAGTTGACGTTATCGATTTCGATTCGGGATTTGTCGACGAATAAATTCAACTCGTCTTTTAATTTCTTCATTTAATAGACTTGAGTTTCTTCGACATATGTAGATCTTCCATCTTTGGTCCTTTTCTTCGATAAATCTTCAAATAGGCCCATTGACTTTAAATCTTTTGCATCTCTTGGACTATAGACTTCGTCTTTTCGTCTTTTTCCTCGATAAAACCCGTGCAATCCCATGTTTTCTTTAATATTTATCCGGTTGGCTCTGAAAACGCAACAAACACACCAACCACGCATAATTCTAAACAAATGACATTAAATACGCGTTTTGGTCTTGTTTTATCAAGAAATAAGTGGAAAAAGGATGGGTGTTTTCACACCTATCAAATCCCCTACACTTAACCATTGCCATGCCCTCATGCAATGCTTAGTGATAAAGCAAATTTACACTTTTCTCATAATCAATCAACCTTGGCCTTATTAAAATACTACTAAACAAAAAATTTAAATATTAAGAGAAATTAAAACTTTAAAGGAAACAAAAGGATAGAAACCATTTTCACTTGAAAATAGTTATATGGAAATAACGTGCAAAGAGATCAAGGACTTACATTAGGGCTTTGGTGCTGCGAAGATTTATCACCCTCAAGTTTCACGTTCCCCAAACTAAGCTTAAAAACGAGATCATTGTTATTATAAGTTAGCAATTCAAAAACTTACACACATGGCTTAATTATATGCTTAAACTCCCTTATTCCTAGGTGTATCTCTTATATTTTATTTTTGTCTTAGAATGATCATGAAGATGCATTTTTGGACTTATTTCGGTAATTTATTTAGGCTGAAAGCAAAGTAGGACGATTTGATCAATAGTTAGCTAAAGGACAAAATCTCTTAAAACTGCTTCTCGGGATATCAAAAAGTTCATATCTTGGCATAACTCGCTTCACGATTTGAGACCTTTCTCAGGCCGATATTTGGCATGTACTTCATACTTCATATCTTGAGAGACGTTCTTGAGATAATGGTCTTCTCATTGTTAATAGAGTTTCTTCACTTGGAGTATTTTTTAGGGGTACTCCAACTTTGTTGACCACGACTTCATCATTATTTCTTCAATCGCTAATTGGGATTTTGAGATACAACGATCCGCCTCCTTTTCGAACTTTGATCTATTTATCCTCATACCTTGTTAGGGTCTTTTCGGATAGACTTCTCCATGGTCTTTATGGGAGTTGATTGCTTTTCGTCGTGAGTCTTGATCCTTCATATTGACCTTGGGAATAATGCTTTTCACATCACCTTGGATCTTTAGCAATAAAATGGAATCCTCATTCCTTGTTAGGGCCTTTTTGGACTCACCAATCTTCGCGCCCCGCTTCATAAGTTATGCCTTGGCTATGAACTCTTATCATTACCGAGCAACTTTTAAACGATCTTGGGTTAGAAGCTAAGTAACCTTTCAAATCGTACGACCTTACTTATTGCAGATAAATTATTAGCAAGTGATGGGAGAATAGGCAAATAATTACACCAAGTGAGCTTGTGCAAGAATACCGACTTATAATTGACTCTATCATTTCTCGTCCTCCACAATTTAAAATCTCAAGTAATGAGACTCGTGGATGCTTAGCCTAATAAACCAATTAAGGTCTACATGGTTAAGGATACTAGCTAGAATAAACTTGGATAAGCCTATTCGGGTTGAGTCAAAATAATCACAACGGGCCTAATATGTCAAAGATTTCAAAACTAGCTACACCACTTTATTAATATTTTTGACTTTATTGCGGGAAATATACCTATGAAAGCAATGATAAAAATTTAAAAACTACGACTAAATGGCCAAAGTTAATTAAAAATTTGAAAAATGCTGAAAAAGATGATTTTCCGGTTAAAATTTTAATGGAAAAGTCCACTTACAACTTCGATAGAAGTCCCCCCTACACTTAAGATATACATTGTCCTCAATGTTTAAGTATGTGGGAGAAGTCTCCCCTACACTTATGACATTGTGCACGTTGGTTAAATCAAGCTAAGGAAGAGACGACTAAAGTGATCCATTTCAAATGTGAGTATGAAGAAAATTGAATCACGATAGTTGAGAGATAGAACCGGTATTGCGGATAACATGGGAGCACGGTTCTTCAAAGATTCCAAGAGTGCACTTATCCCTGTAAGCACATCACCATACAAACACAAGCAACCTATATAGCTCCCCCTACACTTAGGATGAAAAACGGGAAAGGGGGATAGATACTCGGGTTGCCTCCCGAGGAGCGCTTGTTTTTGTTAACCAAGTCACGAGCCTGACTCGGTCCCGAACTAATTCAAGGGAAACGTGGTGAGGGATGGAATCATCTCATGAGAGATGTCCTCACCAAAGTACAACTTCAGACGCTGGCCATTCACCTTGAAATTGGGCCCATTTGGCTGAGAAAGCTCAATGGTGCCATAGGGAAAGACATTGGCGATGGTGAATGGACCAGACCAGCGGCTCTTCAACTTGCCCGAGAAGATCTTCAACCGAGAGTTAAAAAGTAAGACTTGATCACCAACGTGGAACTCTCGGTTCTTGATTTTAGCATCGTGGATAATATTAGTCTTCTCATTGTAGATCAATGAGTTCTCGTAAGCTTCATTCCTCAATTCATGTAGCTCGTTGAGTTGAATCTTGCGAAGATCACCGACTTTGTTGATGTCGAAGTTAGCCCACTTCAAGGCCCAATATGCATTATGTTCCAGCTCGATGGGGAGTTGGCAGGCTTTCTCGTACACAAGACGATAAGGTGTACAACCAATCGGTGTCTTATAGGCGGTACGGAAAGCCCACAGAGCATCATCAAGTTTGTCGGCCCACGAGGCACGATGCTCTCCCACAGTACGTTCCAAAATTCGCTTCAATCCACAGTTGGATATCTCGGCTTGACCGTTGGTTTAATGATGATAAGCGGTGGAAAGACGGTGATTGACACCATACTTATCCATGACTCTTGCAAATTGTTCGTTGCAAAAGTGAGTCTCGTGGTCACTGATAATAGCACGAGGAACACCGAATCGAGCAAACAGTTGTTTCAAGAATTTACAAACCACCCTCGCGTCGTTATTGGGTAAAGCTTTGGCTTCAACCCATTTAGAAACATAGTCGACAGCGACAAGGATGTATTTGTTGCCTTTAGAAGAAGGGAATGGCCCCATAAAGTAGATGCCCCATACATCAAAGATTTCACATTCTTGTATGAAATTTTGAGGCATCTCATCTTTATGTGTGATCTTGCCTTGTTTTTGGCAAGCATCACAATGTTTAACCATCTCGTGAGCATCACGATAAATGGTGGGCCAATAAAATCCCTAATCAAACACTTTTTTGGCGGTGTAGTTGGGACCAAAGTGACCACCGGTGGGTCCTTTATGGCAAGCCTGGAGAATGTCCGAAGCGGCCGGTCCGTCAACACATCGGCGAATAATCAAGTCAGTGCATTGTTTGAATAGAAAAGGGTCATCCCAAAAGTAAGTCTTAACATCGTTCAAGAACTTCTTCTTTTGTTGGGATGTTAACCCTTTGATGAGAACACCACCCGCTAAGTAGTTTGCAATATCGGCAAACCACGGGGTGTCATCCAGATTGAGATTAATAGACATTAAGGTCTCAAGGGGAAAAGAGTCATTGATCTCTTTGTTCGGATGATCCCCTTGATATGGATCCTCAAGTCTACTAAGATGATCCGCGGTTAGGTTTTCGGCACCCTTCTTGTCACGAATTTCAATGTTGAATTCTTGAAGGAGTAAAACCTAGCGAAGAAGTCCTGGCTTAGACTCGTGCTTAGTCATCAAGTACTTCAACGCGGAATGGTCCGTGTATACGATGGTGGTGGATAAAACAAGATAGGGGCGAAATTTTTCAAAAGCATAGACAACAGCTAAAAGCTCTTTTTCGGTTGTCGTATAATGCAATTGAGCCCCTGTCATTGTTTTGCTAGCATAGTGGATTGGTTGGAAGTGTTTGTTGATCCTTTGTCCCAAAACCGAACCAATAGCAAAGTCGCTAGCATCGCACATCAACTCAAAGGGTAGCTCCCAATTAGGGGTAACCAAGACCGGTGCCTTAGTTAGCTTATCCTTAAGAAGATTGAAGGCTTCGATACACTCTTTAGAAAAGATAAAAGGAGTATCTTTTTCCAAGAGGTGGGTCATCGGGCGAGCGGTTGTTAGAGAAATCTTGAATGAATCGACGATAGAAGCCCGCATGACCCAAAAAACTTCTCACACCCTTCACGGTTGAAGGTGGGGGTAATTTGGCTATGACATCCACTTTAGCATGGTCGACTTCAAGACCGGCTTTAGAGATTTTATGTCCTAGCACGATGCCTTCTTTGACCATAAAATGGCATTTTTCCCCAATTCAGAACAAGGCGAGTGTCTTCGCACCGCCTAAGCATACGTTCTAAATTGGCAAGGCAAGAAGAGAAGGAATCCCCAAAGACGAGAAATCATCCATGAAGACTTCCATGGTTTGCTCAACCATGTCATGGAAGATAGCCAAGATGCACCTTTGAAAAGTCCTGGGGGCATTGCATAAGCCAAAAGGCATCCTTTT